>CM033437.1:105178099-106428099 GCA_019425775.1 Rafetus swinhoei | reverse complement strand
CACAACCCCCTGGGGGACAGGTCTTCCCCCACTCCCACTCTGCACCCCACAGCCAGGACTGACCCTCTCCTTCCCCCTGTGCAGGGACTGCAGCCCCAGAGGGCCCTACCTGCATGAGGACAGCCCCAATGGTGGACTTGCCCATGCCAAACTGGTTGCCCACCGACTGGTAACTGTCTGGGTGGCAAGCTTCCAGATGGTGCAGGGGGATGGCGGGCCGCAGGTGGGTGTCTTGTCTCCGGAGTGCGGGGGCGAGCCAAGGGCACAGTTCCAAGAAGGTTTCCTTCCTCATCCTGAAGTTGTGAAGCCACTGCTGGTCGTCCCAGCACTCCATCACCAGCCGGTCCCACCAGTCGGAACTGGTGTCCAGCCTCCAGAACCACCTCTCCATGGTGGGCTGCAGGTCCAGCAGTGAAGCTGCAGCACCCCAGGAGAGGGACTCCACAGTGTCATCATGGTCATGCTCCTGGAGTAGCAGCATGGCACCATGTATTATGTGCAGCATACACTCAGGCATGGCCATGTGGGGCCAGGACATGCACAGGGGCAGCTACAGCTCCATGGCAGCAATCGAAGGGCAATAGAAAGCTGTGATGTACAAAGAAGCACAGGGCAACCACAACAGGTACTGCTAACAGCTTTGATGTCCCTCAAGAGGTCCACAAGCAGGCAGCAACAACAGAGAATGGTTGTCCAGGGGGGTCCCTTTAAAGTGCGCATCTCTGCAGGGCTCCGGCACTAGCCCTTGGAAGCAACTGGTGACCTTCTGCCCTGCCTGAAGTGTTTCCGGGTGGCCTTTCTTGCACAAGAGTGTCCATGCAGTGTGGACGCTCTCTTGTGCAAGAATTTTTTGCGGAAAATCTCTTTCACAAAAATTTCTTGCGCAAGAAGCCTTCAGTGCAGACATAGCCCCTGAGCTTTGAGTACTTCAGCTTTTCCCACATCATTGGTCAGTAGGTTGCCTTCCCCATTCAGAAAAGGTCCCACACTTTCCCTGACCCTCTTGTTGCTAACATACGTGTAGGCACCTTGTTATCCTTGACATCCCTTGGCAGATGTAACTCCAATTGTGCTTTGGCCTTCCTGATTACATCCCAACTTGCTCAATGTTTTTATACTCCTTCCTAGTCATCTGTCTGAATTTCCACTTCTTATAAGCTTCCTTTTTCTGTTTAAGCTCATGGAAGATTTCTCAGTTAACCCAAGGCTGCTGCTTGCCATATTTGCTATTCTTTTTGCATGTTGGGATGGTTTGTTCCTGTGCCTTAAATAAGGCTTCTTTAAAATATAGCCTGTTGTCCTGGACCCTTTCCTCCTAATCCAGCCCATCAGTTCCCTAAGGGAGTCAAAGTCTGCTTTTTTGAACTCCAAAGGCTGTATTCTACTGCTCTCTTGTCTTCTTTTTTCAGTGTCCTGAACATGACCATCTCATGGTCACTGCTACCCAGATTGCCACCTACTTCTGCTTCACCTACCAATTTTTCTGTTTCTGAGCAGCAGGTAAAGAGGAGCATGGCCCCTACTTAGTTCCTCCAAACTTGCACCAGGAAGTTGTTCCCAGCACCCTGCTGGTTTTAAGCAAGTAACATCAGACAAGGTGATCAGAATTTTAAATATAATATTACATTTCACTGTGATATTATTGACCAGCAATGTATTCGTTTTCAAATGATATTGCACAAGGCATATTTTGTACAAATATTGTTTCCATAGGGCATATAGTTTGGGTACAGGTTGCTTAGACTCACAGTAGGGTAGACTCCCTACTCTGGCACTTCTTTGGCTGCCTCAGTCCCCATCTGCCTCCTCCCAAGGTAGCAGAGATATCACGCCCCATCTCTAAGGGAGGCAGCGATTGTGTTCCTGCCCATGCATCCTGGAAATGGGAAGGGACATATGTCTCCATGTCCTCTAGTCCAGTAGGGGCAGGATTACAGCATGAAAAAATCCGCTCCACAGATTAGGAAAAGTTAGTGCTCAGTGTAAAAGGGATGGAACAGCTACTTCTGCCGATAGGAGGTACTGGTGGATTTGACTGCTACACTAATGCCCACACAGGCCAACATATTTGTTTTGTGGGGAAAAAAAAACCCTCATGAGTTCTCTTCACTTCACACCTTCATACTTGGTAGACTGAGCCATGCACAATGCTTCCTTCATCAGTCCAAGTTCCTTCCCACTGCGGAGTTCTGCAGTGCCTACCTCAAACCTTTATCCGGCAGAAATCAGGTATTTCTATAAAATTCTGGGCCTGAGCATTTTCAGAACTGAGGCGGTGGAAAGTTTGATATCTTCATAATATAAATGGATTTGGTAAACACTTAACAGCCCTGCTATATGCAGTGGCCATTTAACTATATACATTTGCATGATAGTAGAAGTTTCCCTTATATTAAAGACAATAGTTCTGACTAGAATTACAAGAAACAAAGTCATGCAGAACTAACCCAGATCCATCAGTTATACCAGATGTAAAATGCTAATGATTGTAATGGAAGATCCACACACAGGATCAGAACTTTCACGGCCCTTATCTTACCCCAGTGCATGTGGGTACTTTAGGTACTTTAGGAATCCCAGTGTAGCTTTTGATACTACATAGAATGTGTTGTGTGGTTTTGAGAACAATGAAATGAGGGGACAATGGAATAGGATTTACCCTATTTCCTTGTTTTTATTTGTTTCCCATCTGAATCTTAACAGTAACATCAGAACAGTTGTACACTGAGGCATTTCCAGGTCCCCGCTAGAACAACTATATCCTGTAGAGATATTCATTTAATGCTACACTGAGTAGATGAAACACTCTACACAATAATAGCTTCTGTTTTCTGAATGTAAACAATAAAAACATCTTATAAGTGCTCAATACTCGTGAGAAACCTTTTTCCACATTTAGAAAATCTATGGCCATTTTTTCTTATAAATGATTAAGGTTTCATAAATGGATTAGCTTAGTACTTCCTGAAGAAAAAAAACTACTTTTATATGATCTAAACATATGCTGACTAGAGAAGAGAGCGAGAATAAGGAACGTGGAAATTAAATTAAAGGAACTATACACAAGTCTGCCTCCTCTTCCCTCAGACATTCATATAAAGTTAAGATATTTTTCTCTATTTTTTTTCTTCTGTGGGTGTGGAGGGGAAGCAGGCAGACAACATGGAGCAATCCCAAACTTTACAGACACAGGAATAAGGGAATAACTTGAAAAAATAAATTTTTGCAAGTCATGGAATTAAGAAATATTCAACAGTGTGACAGGGATCCTAATGTCCATAAAGCTAAGTAAACCCATCTAAAACAGAGCATTATAGCAGAACTAAGACACAATGTAGTCTATTTTGCAGTGAATTATACATCAGGGAAGAGGAATTAATATCCAATGCTGTGTGCAGCAGCTGCCAAGTAAGTCAGATTTTAAAACTAGGAGAGAGATTCTATTGAAGTCAATGACCAAACTCCCATTGATGTCAATGGGAGGGAGGAGCAGCATTTCACCTTAATAGTAGAAGTGGATGGTTTCTTGAGGTAAAGCTGTTTGAAAGGGAGAGATAAGTGCAGGAAATGAGAGTGAAGCAATAAATCCAAAGATGGAGTCTAGGTTTCCATTTTCCAGCATCATTACCTGACAAAGAAAAACCAAAACAAGTATATAAGAACATTGTGCCCAATCCTATAAAGTGCTGAGAGACTTCTGAGAAGTGTCTGTGGTTATCATCTGCTGCTGAAGTCAGTGAGAACTAAGAGTGGCTGGCACCTATCTAGATCTGGCCTTTATCAGGGCATCATGGCAGCGACATGTTGTTATTTTCCTAAAGGCTTCGTATAGCAGATGTTTGAGTGTGTTTCTTCAACTAACATTCATCTTGCACAGAAGGAGCAGATTGCATTGTTGCTCTCCTTCTGAGCTAAGGAGATGAATCTGTAAGCGTTGGATAATTTGTACTAAATATAATGCTGATTTTTTCTCCCAGTGCCCCACATTATGTCTTTCCCTCACCAAGCTCTCCTTGTGGGGATGCCAACTGGTGATGATCATTGTAACAATGCAAAACTCTTCCATATAAAATAAAACCTACCAAAATTATGTCACCAGTTTCATAATTGAGTGCATAAAATCAGTTTGCTCTTTTACCCCAGGATATTTTTACATGAAAGTTAATTGTATATTTGCACTAAAACTCCACCACCACATTATACATCTGAATTATTGTTAAGGCAATTCCCCCACCCACTGGAGAAGGCATGATCCACAGTGACCACTCAACACGGTTCCTCATCCCCATGTTGTCTATTAACAGCTGTACACGTACTCTGTCCACAAACTCAACGTTGCTCCCAGCTATGTCTATATGCGCTGCAGAAGGGGTGGGGAAGGCAGCCTAGACTCCTTGAATGGGTGGTTCACATGCCATACATGCTTATAAACCCTTTCATAACATATTACAATCACCAGTTTTTGAGGACAGAGGCAGCAAGTAAATAGCATATTCCACACTGGTGTCCAAAACACATCCCACTGATGAAAATCTCCACAGATTAGAACATGTAGGATATTTTATATCTACTTCCAAAAATACCACTACTACTGTTAACAGCTACTTAGGTTTGCAGAGGGACATCAGAGCACCACTTGACAATCTGATTCTTTTGTTGGAAGAGACTTTTCCAACATTTGGCCGGTCTAGACTGGGCCAAATGTCGGACAAAAAACCTCTTTCGGAAGCCCCCTTCTTCCTCGTAGAATGAGGCTTACAGGGGCTTCCAAAAGAGCTCATTTGCTCTTCCTCAAAAAAAGTGGAAGAGCAAACATGTTCCCTGGGTGGGGCAGAGTTTTTTTGGGATACCTCCGGTATCCTGAAACCCTCCCGCAGTCTAATCGTTGTGTGTGTGTGTGTGTGTGTGTGTGTGTGTGAGAGAGAGAGAGAGAGAGGGAACACAGAGATGAAGTTTTGCATTTGTGTTTTAGGAAGTATACATTTTCACAAGTCTTCACATGATCATACTAGTTGGCAATAATATAATAATTTAGAGGTCATTAAGGAACACATCTGATAAAGCCTTTCTTTTCTCCAGATGCATAACACAATATTACTCTTTGCCTAACTGAGATTTAGCATACGATTACTTCATTTGCTCTAGGAACAGGACAAATTTGAACTACAAATGTGAAACCTGATTGTCTACATTTAGAAGTATCTAGACCCAAATTGGTTCTACATTTTGGTTTGGTTTGGTTCTATCAGAACACAAAGAAATTGGGCCCTAATTTCCATTTTTTCATTGTATTCTCTCTCATCCCACCTTTTCACAATTCCAGGTCTCTTTCACACACAACAGATATTTTCTCCAGGGCCCATCACCTCTATTCCTACTCCCAGACAGCTCCTTTCTACGTATTTTAGAGGTCACTAAAAATCACTTTACTCACTTTAAAAAAATTGAATAGCTAACAATCTAAGCTCCAATCTTGGGATCTAAACCACGGGATGGGCCTTTGTGCCTCTCAAGATCTATTTACAAGATTAGAGGCTAAGTCAATAAGCAATATGAGAGGTATAGAAAATGGATTCAATTGATATATTTATATGCATACTATATAAGTAGTATTTATATGAGATAGGCATACACACAAAGTAAATAACTGCGCCTCAACCTGTTTCCAATTACCAGATTCATTTCTTGCAGGTAACGAAGAAGACATGAATTTTGAGGCAGTTTTAGGGAGAAATTGACTCACGTTTAGCTTGCCAAATAACTGTTGGTGGTTATTGTTGCTGGTGCTATTTTTTAAATGTGTTGGTGAGAGGAATAGCAAGTCATGATTATATTTATACATACTGACCTTGGGAATCAAGACAAAAGTCTCTTCCTGCTCCTTTCTAATATATTGACTTTGGAATCAGCAAGTTATTTAAATATTTACTGGAAAACTAAATATGTCAATTTGAATTACCTAAAAATCACACATTATTACAATTACTGCTTTGTTTTAACGCTTTGGAGAGAAATGTGTTAAAACTATACAATTATATAATTATATATCATTTTATCTATATATACAATTTTATATATGTATAAAAATTATATATTTATAAAATTATACATGATGATAGGGATGTACAGTGTAATTGATAGCTGTGAGCCATGTAAAGAAATTAAGTGATGCTATCCAGAACTTGTTTTGCAAACTGAAAAAAAAAAAAATCTAAGGGTTGATTTGCACAAATGGAACAATTATTTCAAAATTTTCTTTCCATATACCTCAAATTTAAATTTGTTTACCATTGGGATTTGCTTACCTTACAACTTATATTTCAATCCAATGTACACACAAGGATGCATGTTCAAAACATCAGAAGAATTAGGTATGTAACTTCCATTGACATTGAATTCATGCAGCTAACTTCCAATGGCTCTATTTTAACAATGGATCCTATACCATAAACATAGATTTGCAACAATATAATTATGGACTTGTAGTGTGAAGTTTAAAATTTGCAGTTAAAAAACCTGAGTATCTTAAATGTATCTATCAATTAATAACTGAACTTTAGTGAAATCCATAGAGAGAGACAAAGTGGATGAGGTAATATCTTTCATTGGAACAACTTCTTTGGTGAGAAAAACAAGCTTTTGCCAGAGCTGAAGAAGAGCTCTGTGAAAGTTTAAAAGCTTGTTTCTCTCACAGATGCAAAAGTTGGTCCAACAAAAGACATTATTCTTTTTAATGTCTTTTTAATACCCTGGGGCAAAGTGGGCAATAATTTTTGATGGGGGCCACACCAACATTTTGGTAAGTGGTCAAGGGCCTCACTTTTCTATGGAGGCCGTACAGGGTCTGGAACAGAGGCTGGGTGCAAAAAGGGGCTGAGGATAGGGAATTGGAGAGCAGGAGGGAGTGTGGAGTCTGGGTGGTCCAATGGCCAACAATGGGGGTAAATATAAAAAGCTGCAGAGTCTGCAGCCATCAGAAGAGCAGCTACTGCATGCTGCCTCTAGAGAAGAGCAGGAAGTGATTTCCAGCCTGTTCCCACCACAAACCTGGATGCTTCACAGCAGCCCATGGGACAAGGGCTTAGCACACTTTTCACCTGCCCCCTCTTCCCACTGCCCTGGTCCTGCCTCCAGGGAGCATCAGGCTACTCTATCACACTCCCCTGCTGAGCCACACCTCTGACCAGTCTTCATGGCCTCTGAAGCCACTGCAGTCAAGTTCCCTGGGCTCTGGTGCACAATGAGTCTTTAGGGAATAACCCTGTCCTACCTGCCCAATAGCCAGGAGACAGGAGGCTGTTGTGGTATGTCAGTGGCTAGCAGCACCTTAGAGCAGTGTCTCAATCTTTTTTTTATAAAGTACCCCTTTAAAAAATATAAGTACCCCCAGTACCTACAGTTTTCAGACACTAATTTTTTTCTACCATTGCAACACATTTGTTTAAACAACTTAATTGTAGCCAGGTGGGTGATGAAATTTTTAGGTGTAAAAAGCACAAAAATAATAAAGTGCTGTAAAACTTAAAACAAAAATTCAGTTTTCTCCAAATTTCAGTTGTGTTGACATACCCCCCAGACTTCTCTTGAGTACCCCTAAGGGAACAGTTGAGCATTGCAAAGAATGGGCCAGGTCATCCCTTCCCCCTGTCACAGTGCTAAAAAGCTGCTCTGGTATGAATCCTGGCAGAAATGGGTTGCCTCAGGAAGATACAGAGCCAGGTACCAGGAGAGATAGGTCAACTCCGGGGGCCCAGCCCAGCATGGAGGGCAGAAAATAGAGAGGTGAATACAAAGAATCCAGCTACAAAGTATTTCTTTTTAATGGGGAGCTTGGTCAAATTAATGCATAGTTTTGAGTGATTACCCTTGAATTCACTTTAATATAAATAATTTTGTCCAATATCCTGTATTCAGCATAGGTAAATATGGTCAACCTATTAAAAAAACATTTTTTGCCCCATCAGCTTCTGATAGGCCAATATCACTGAAGTCCCCATTCAGCTAGCATTGATCTCTTACATTGCTATGGCTTAAACCCTTCTGAGTTGGCTCTCTGGATAATGGGCTACCTCCTTTTCCTGCCCTTTGGTCTGTTCCCATGTCCCCAGTGGGGTAATCCTCCAAAAGAAGGGGGGTGGGAGTCCAGGCCCACCTACTCCACTGGACTCCAGCCCAGGGGCTCTACAGGAGGAGCAGCTGGCAAGTCTTCTTGCCCCACCCTCATACTACTACATCTCCCCTGGGCCACTTCACCCACCACTTCTTTCTATTATCTTCTGCCTTTACCACAAGGCAGCACTCTTCTCAAAAACTCTCCCCCATGCTTCCTGGGAGGAAACCTTTTATAGGGACCTGAAGGCCTTAACTAGCAACAGGTGCTTATTTAACCCCTGTTGCAGGCTGAATCCTAATTAGGCCTCCATTGTCTGCCCTGATTGCCAGGCTGTGTTCAGGTGAGACTACCTGGGAAACAAGAAGGCATTAACCCACCTCCCAATATAGCTGCCTTCTATAAGATTTCTTCAGTTCACAGGCTGTGGTCTACCACAATATGTATAGTTGGGTACCATTCCATTTTCAGATTAAAAAAGGACAGACTGTCTGGCAGTATCTATGACCCATCTCCAAATGAGTCAGATGATTTATAGATGTACTTGAAGTACTGCTGGTGTATTTGAATAGGTATAATTATACACTATATTCCCAGCAATATGTAGATTAATGAAAATAACAATAATTATTGTTCTCTGAACATAATGATTCTGCACATATATATGCATGGGAGCTATATGTCACCCCATGTAAACATGAAATCATCAGAAACATTACATGTGTCAAGTGTTCGTGCTTCTTGGTACCAATGTCACTGTACCCAGGTTTGAAATCCCAGCTACTCAGTTTCTCTTCACCTTAGTACAGGTAATTATGAAGCAATGATAAAAGGAAAGAGCATTTGCAGAAGCAGCATGTTCAGAAAACATTAACTGGCAAATGACTTTCCTCCTCTAAACATCCTCACAGTAAGGATATGAAAAACAGCAACATTCCTCAAGCAGTCAACTGAGGAGCATTTACTGAAAGAGAGAATGAAACACTTTTCTCCCAAACAGAAATCTTAATCTAGAGAATATCATCATGGTAAAAGTATTCATTTGTATATACAGCTTCATCAGACTTTTATGAAAGGTCTGGATAGGTGATGTTTGGTACAATTTCACCAGGAACAAGACTTTCACCCATCCAGATATGTATACCATGAAAACAACTGTGGCATTTAAGTGCCTAAGTTAATTTTAAAAAATTCTCCCTGATGTGCATATAGCCATAAAAGACATCACAGAGATCATTCTGAATTTATCAAAAATAAAATACCATCTAAGTAAGAGGAATAAGGCAATAATAAAATGTTCCTTTAGATCTTGAGAAAACTTTGTAACTTCAACCTAAAAGCATAAGAATCCTCACTGAAAAAAATCATACAACATAAATTCATCAAGCTTATTCCGAAAGAAACATTTCTCAACAGCTCAAAATAAAGTTTCCATCTGAAGCAAATTCAAATAGGAGTGTAACCCTCTCCCCACTTTCATTCTAGGGGAAAAAAATCTGGATTTGGGTAGGGGTGAGAAGTGGCCCTTTAAGAACAAAGTTTTATCTTCAAGCTCCAAAAACTCAGTGGTGAAACTGACCTTTGTGAAGGGATACATACTGCTCTGCTGCTCAGCTTAGCTACCTAGGTGTTCATCAGTCCTTCAAATGTCTAAGGACATGTGCATTGTTGTTCAAGAGCACATCGTTTAATTCCATTCCGGGTGCATCCAGGGAGACATCCTTCTTGTCAGATCAGATTAAAAAATTGCCACTGTGTTGTCTGAGAGAAAGTGGAGTGTCTGTCCTTTGATCAGTGGAAGGCACACCCTGAAGGTGATTTGTATTGCTTGGAGGTTCAAAAGACGTGTGAAACCTGATCCTCCCCGGTGACCAAGCACTGCAGACAATTAGCTTACATGCAATAACTGTGCAATATGTATATACTAGCAGATGTACCTGACATTGCTTGAGTCTTTAACTGCAGTGTTTTTTTTTTCCTTTTTGGGGAAAGAAATGAAAAATGTACATGCTTTATTTCAATGATTGTATTTTAAAAAAATAAGGCTGAAGTGAAGGTCTGAGGGTAAGGAGAGGCAGTGGGCAGGGGGCTTAGGGCAGAGGGTTGGGAGGCTCAAGGCAGGGGATGGAGGGGACAGGGGAAAGAGGTTGGGGGTGCATAAGTGTAGGGAATAATTCCGGACACACTGGGTGCAGGTGAAAACAAGCAGAGGATTTATTGGTTCACACAGCTGGTGGAGTACCCACCAGGGGTTAACCTGGAGAGCACTAACTTAACCAAAACATACATTAGATTATATAGGCAGCAGATGGGCGGAGGGGAAGTGATTTGATAGGTCTAGTGGCGGAAATTAGATGAGCACATAAGCCAATGAACTACGAAGGTTACACAGCATCTCTGCCCATGGCCAATTAAACATCTTATCAATAATACAGGTAGTTATTCCTAACAAACTAAATAAGCCAACATAAACAAAACGGACATGTTGATGGGAACTTGTTTTGCTGTGATTGTGATATGTCTACTGAGAGATGACTACTTCCTTGCGTTGGCACAGTCCTTGGGATCCAAGCTGATTTACCTGAAATTACAGGAGACAGTCAGAGAAACTGCACAGCCGGGCTGGTACCAGCCAGGCCTTATCAGAGTGAGGCCCCTTTGGAATGTGGTAGGCCTGGCCTAATGATTTAGGATTTGAGTTCTCCATTCTCAGCAAGATACCATGGACTGCCTCAGTTTACCCCTGCAGTTAGTCAAGCTGGGGTGGGAGGCTCAGGGCAGGGGGCTCATTACGGGGGCTGGGAGATGGGGGGCTTACCAGGGCTGCCAGTGGCAGCGAGGTTGGTGCTGCTCTAGCAGTGGCTCCTCCCAGGGAGCTGTGGCTCCTCAACCAGCTGCTCTTCCTGATGGTCCGGGGCTGCACTTCCCAGAGGGCATCTCCTTCCAGGATGGGGGGATCCTGGTCTGCACGCTTGTCAGGTGGGGGTTGAGGATCTGCAGGCTGGTCCTGGCCTCCAGCTTCCCTCCTCGACCTTTTACCTGTTGGGGGGGGGGGCAGTCCCCAGGGTGCTGTTGTGGGGGTTCTCTGTGGGCTGATCCTGCTCCCCCGCCCTGCAGCTCGTCTTTGGGGACAATGCTTTGGGGGGCTATCCCTCCAGTAGCCCCCTCCTTCCTGCAGTCTGTTTGGGGGGCATTCTGGTGGGGCTGGCCAGGCTCCATGGGCTGCCCCCGGTCTTCAGGGCCCCCCAGCAGCCTACAGGTCTAAGCTATGGTTGCTGTCACTGGCCTCCAGTGGATCCCTGTGGCCTGCAGATAGGGCAGGCAAGGCTCTGGGGGCCTGCTTCCCCCTCCAGTGGCCACCCGTAGCCTGCAGGCTGGTGGGGGGCCAGGTTCCAGTGGTGGACCCACCTTCCAATGGTCTCTTCATGGTGTGTAGGCTATCTGGGTGCGGGGGGCGGGGGGAGGGACAAGGCTCCCAGAGATGTCCCCTCCTCTAGCAATCTCCCCCACATACACAGCCTGCAGGCTCTCTGAGGAGGGGTCAGGCTCTGGGAGCTGCCCCCTCTCCAGTAGGACCCACCATCTCCTGCAGGCTGTTTGGGGAGGGTCCAGGTTCCAGGAGCTGCTCCTACCTCCAGCTGCCCCCAGCCTGCAGGCCGTCTGGGAGGCTAGGCTCTGGGGGCTTCCTCCAGCAGGTCCCCCCACATGCCCTGCAGTCTGTCGGGGGAGGGGGAAGCTCTGGGAGCTGCTTCCCCCTCCATGTGCTTCCCTCCCCATGTCCTGCAGGCTGTCTGGGGAGGTGCCAGACTCTAGGGGTTGCCCCCTCCTCCAACAGGTCCCCCTCACGTCCTGCAGGATCTCTAGAGGAGGGGGACAGGCTCCAGGTTTGGGGCACAGGGGCTCTTTGCTGATATGCTAGCAAGAAAAGTAGAGGAACACCAGCCCTGTTGGCTACTCTCTTTGTGCTGCAACTGCCCCTGGTGTCCACTCTCAGTATCATGTTCCTCTTCTCTATGCCTCTCCCTTTTATGTCCCACCGCTCTCTGCCCCCTCCCTTTCCATGTTATCGAAAACAGTCCCATTCCTGGCACTTCACATTTTCCAGGCACAACCAAACTCTGGCCTTGGTTTAAGTTAGGGTAAAAGGAAGCTCCATACCAAATGTGGTGGTACTAGCTCTTATGGTTTAGGAGGACTTTGTGAACAACCAGACACACAGACAGATGCACTCAAATATGTATAATAGCGAATCCTTATGTCAGAGCTATTTAAATTCACCCTTGATGATATGCAGACTGTTACGAGGAGATCCAAATGCTGAATCACCTGTGCACTTAGCATGGTATGCCTGGGCAATGTTTAGACAAAGTCAGGACACCAGGCATGTAGGCACATTTTCCAGGTGCTACTTCATGTGTGACACCTGTCTCTGCTGCCTATGTCTTGAAATTAATGCTGTCTTGAGCTGGGTACAATTTTTTCGCTGAAACTTTTCCCACTGCAAAACGCAGATTTGAGCTGATCTAAACATACATTCAAGTTAGTTTTTGCAAATTCTTTTGGTTGGAAAAAATGTCAAAACTAAATATTGGGGTTGAGATAGGATCACCAGAGGCTTTAAGTGCCATTCACAAAGAAGAGTTTTTCCCAGTGGCTACAGCAATTATGAGGAATATGGTAGACCCATGTTTGCATCCCTGCTTTGGAGCAGGGACTTATACCCAATTTCTCCTATGAGTTTCCTAACCACCAAGTATTCTAGGGTTCTGCTCTGTTGATTTCATTCCACTTTATATCAATAATCAAACTGAGCCAGAGAGATATTCCACAGCTCAGTTGTTAGGGCATTCTTGTGGAAGACCAAGGTTTCCATCCCTAGTTCTAATGTATATTTAATTACTTATCTAAAGTGTGATGGCTTCAACAGAAAAGACTGAGCAATGTCATCCTAAATTACCATATATGAGGGGTAGCAAAACCCCAGGTTTAGAGTTCCTGCTCCAAGGTGAGGGTTCAAATCTGAGTCTTTCATACCCCAGCTGAGTCCCATGTACCCCAGGCACAAAGCAAGAATTGCCTTTGCTTTGTCAATGACACCTAAAGTCCCTTGTGATGTTCCAAATTCCCTTAGCTTTTAATTAAAAATAAATTATTAATTCCCAAAATGGACATGAAATATTTTGTTCAATCCAAAGCAGATTTTTCCCAACTTTAAAAAAAATGGTTTTGAATTGTCCTGAAATTAATTTCTTTGCTTTTTTCAAAACCGCTAACCAACCAAAAAGTCATTCCCACAGGTCTAGAGCCACCTCCCTCAATCCTCCTTAGCAGCTCTTGGACATTCCCCAGAATTCCACTTAGAGGGTAATATAAAATGAATACATTTGCTCTTATTTTATAGCATAGGATATAGCTGAATGAGAAAAATACATGCAGCATCATACTAGTGATTTATTAAACACTGAATTCATTCTCATCAGCTTCTAATAATTATTTTGATAATGCTGACACACAGCTAAGCAGGGCAGCTTGTGTTTGTAAGTATTCAGTAAGCCTGGGGCCATAATGTAAGCTGGCACCTGGTCTTCCAGCATCACACTCATTGCTATGACTTTCAGTAGCAGTTTTGTCCACTTCAGTGAAAATTGTCTGTGTTTAAAAACCATAGGAGTTACTTGAATGGCTACTTTATTGTTCTCCATTTGTTTTGCTCCAAAACAGTATGACTTTCTACTTCATGCAGTGAAACTTTCATTACTCATATATTATTGATTGTATGCAACTATCTCAAACAATAGTACCAGGGCATTTATTTTCTTTGGTCATCATTTCATTGTTATATATACTGAAAGGTCTTACTTAAATAGGTTTCATATACTAACTCATAAAACAAGTGGCAGGACATCAGTGAAGTTATTGCAAGATGCAGTAGCCAATACATCAAAAAAGCAATTTTAGATTAGAATAGTAATGAAATAAAAAAGCAATGGACACAGTATTTTATTGCATTGCACTACAAATTTTCTTTGTGATACCATCTCCATTTGTTCATTTAGTTGAAGACCTGTCTTCAGCTAAGCTAACAATGACATGATTCCATTTGAGTGAATACTTTTTCTACTTGGAAGTAAAAATATATATACAATTCACTCTTTGTAAATTATACCATGCTGATAAATGTATTTAATGCTTTCTAAAAATTAGCCCGTTAAACCTTCCATCTTCTTTGTGGGGTTAATGTCATCCATCTCTTTCTTTAGATGGGGAAAGAGGCACAGAACTTCATTGGTGTTTGCAAAACATAGTCTGTCAGTGATGGTATTAGAATTTGAGAATATCTCATTTCTAGTTCTCTTTTTACGACATTTCACCATTCCTCTCTCACTCTTAGGACATCTCAGATGCATTTTCTTGGCATTATTTGCTATTATTTCCTCAACATTAAGACATGCCAACTGGAACAACAGACTGAATGACTTTATATGGAACATACAAATTCCCTGATTGGTTCCATAAAGAAAGATTCAGATAGCACTAGAATAGCATGTTGACTAGAAAGATTTAAGTATTCTACACTTATTGTAAATAATTTTAAAAATTAGATTGGATATCTTCAGTTTTAGACACTCATTTCAGAGAACATGAAGCCCGCTGGGTAACTTTTTCATTTCCTTAATAGATAGTTTAGTTTTAAATTACATACTTTTCATTTGCAAGGTGAAAAGCTTGCCATAAAATGGATTTGGCATATACGTGTGGAGCAGTACTAACCAAGAAACCTTCTTCAACAAACATCTGTCAAAAAATTAAAGCTTCACTCTATTCAAAATTACCTCCTTGGAAGAAAACAGCAGAAGTCTGTTCTGCAGAAAACAACCTTGAATATGCTGTCTTATGTTTTAAAAATGAGTCATTAACTTTTGGCTGCAGAATCCATTCTGTGAACTAGTTCTGTCTAAGAGGATTTTCAATACCTCCTTTCAGTCTAAGTGTCTCTATTATTATTTTTTGTTTAAAAGTTAAATATTTGCTACTTTTGATAGTGGACTGCCTGCTGGCAGCACATTGCTTTGTTCTATGGAAGAGCCATTTGAAACATGACGCGCAGGTAGCAAAATTCTGAAAGGTGCTATGTTATTCCAACACACATTGCCATCCAGTTTCTGAATACAATTGTCATGAATCTTATGAGAGATTACTTGTATTGTGCAATTTAGGATTAAGAGAAAAATAGTCTAAAATAGAGTAAAATGTATCTGTCTTTAAAAAGTAAGGCTATTTTCATATTTTATTGAAATAATTGATCAGATGTTATGTGAATTCTGTTGAATTAGCTGTGCAGAGGTGTCTTAATAAGTACTATTCTTGCAGTGTGATGGTGAGCCCTTCTTTACTATCACACCCCACAAAGTAGTTACTTACCTTAGTTGACCTCAGCAATGTCACATGTATTCTAGGAAAGTCAAAGAAATAATTACCAGACTAACTAATTTTTACCACCTGACATGACAGCAGTGCTGAAATGATTCATTTTCCAGTTCAAAGAATAGCCTGCAGCTCCATTCCTTAATTTTATTTATTCATCTGGATCTGATACCAGCTGCTTCATCTCTGTTCCCCAATGTTTCTGTAAAATATTTTGTGATAAACTACAGCACCCAATACCAGAAGCAAGGAGATTGAAAGCAGTGCCCATGAACACTTGTGCTCAACTGACTTTCAATCACAACATGCCAAGTCCAGGGGCTATACACTCAATAGTGACTTATTTGTTTAAGCAAAGCTGAGTACATGCATTAGGAATTGTTTGTGCATTTTTGAAATGTGGGCTGGAATGTCATGTTTGAATAACATTAATTGTTGAACAAAATGTAACTTCTATGAATGCAACATTTATTGTACCAAAAGCAGTATGAAGCATATGACACTTAGCATATTTAATATATACATGAAAATACTATAATCTGCAAGTGCATAAAGCCTGTACAATAGGATTTAAAGGAGATAAATATACAAACGAGAAAATGTATTGTAATCTGTTCAGTATGAGAATATCTATTTTGTATGTCAAAATTAAATAAATTAAACACTCTTCAACAAGTGTGAGATATATACAATTTATATATATAAATACAGGGATGGATTTTCTTTGTGTGTGTGATATTTATGTGTCTGATGACTGCTGAATTATATATGATGTTCCTATTTACACCCCTAATGAGAGAATGGGACTACTTGGATTAGAAAGAACTGGTGTTACCACTAAGCATTTCGAAGATTGGGTGCTTAGGTATAAGCTCTTGAGGAGGACAGTAAAGTATGTACAGTACATACAGTGAAATAAACAAATGGCTATTCCAAAAGAATACCATCTAACCAAATGACTTCTGGGTAACAAGTCAATATGACAGTCAGCATCACTGTAGGGATTCTGACTCCCCCTACAGCGTCGCTCATCATCGACTCTGGGGAATTGGCTCCGACGGCGGCAGCACTATCCTATTTGGGTCGCTGTCCTCTGACAGTGCCTACTCAGCCTGGGCTTTACCCCTTCCGGGGCAAGTTCGGGGCATCCGAGCGTGGACGGAACAGCCTGGTGCCCTCTTGTTCTGCGCCCTTATCGTCGCCCCTTGTGATGCACCCTTCTCGCCGCTCCCCGGCGACACATGTCTGAAACGCCCCTTGGTCACTCTCTCGGGCGTTTCCTTCTTAGCTACTCCGGGGGAGGGAGAGGGTAGAGAGGGGCCCGGGCCCACCCTCACTCCCGGGCCCCAGCCCAGAGCCCTAAAGGACACAGACCGGTTTTGGTCCGGGTCCAGCTGGCAGGGGCGTCCGTCCGAAACCTGCCAATCTGCAGGGTTCTTTATATGACCCCGGCCTGGGCTACTTCCTCTCCGTTCTGGCTCCCCTCCCCTGCTGCTGGCTTTCCCGACCCTCCGCGGGCCAGCCTCTCGTCGCTCCGGGAGGCCTTCTGGACCCCGTTGCCCCACGGGTATCTGCAATGTCCTGCCTTCCGCGGCCGCATGTTCGTGCCCTTGCCCGTCCTCCGGGGTTGATGGCTCCGATCTCCAGCATTTGTCTTCACGTCGCATCCCCCTTTTCTACACAGCTCGGGGGCGGCGTTTAAAACTCCCACCGCGCCTGGCACCGGAGGGGGACGTCATGCTGACGTCACCAGTTGGCTCCGCCCCTCCTGCAGCGTCTGTGCCACGGCCGCCGTGCCCAAGGCTGCCAGCTGGTCTGCGGCGCGCGTACACCTGGCACAATGCCGGTGCGCACCTCCCCGCCGCCCGAATAGGGCGCTTGCCGCGGGGGCTTTAGTGCAGGGTTGCGGGGCCCCGTCACAATCACAAACACACTGCATTTCCCTACATTATGTAAAATACCACAATTCTCATCAATCTCTACCAAAAAAAGTAAATATCAGCAACAATGTATTTGTTTCAGTAATTTAAATTTTGTCCTATATCTGAGTATAAATATCAAGTCATTTATATTGATCCCTGATTTACTTACTTCCCTTCTATGTGCATAAGATTGGAACCCATCATGCCTCATTAGATACACTTGATTCCATACTCTTAACCCATTGACCACACCACACACTTAGGCTACGTCTAGACAGCAAGCCTCTTTCGAAAGAGGCTTTTTGAAAGATACTTTCAAAAAGCCTCTTTGAAAAAGAGCGTCTAGACTATAACCAGTACTTTCTGTAAACCGCTTTTTTTTAAAAAAAAAAAAAAAAAAAAAGAGAGCACCTAGCAGTCTGGATGCTCTCTTTCGAAAAAGCACAGTTTGCATTACATAGCACCTTTTTTCAAAAGAGCACTTTCGAAAAAGGCATTCTTCCTCGTAAAATGAGGTTTTCCGCAGTCGAAAAAACTGCCACATTCTTTTAATTTACTATTGAAAGAACGCGGCAGCAGTCTAGATGCTGGGGAAGTTTTTTTCCAAAAAAGGCCACTTTTTTCGGAAAAACCCTGCAGTCTAGACACACCCTAAGTGAGGATCTGGGGGAAAGGGCATTGTCTGGCTTGTTGCAGGAAGGTGTGTATCTCTTTAAGAGGTTGGAGAGACAAGGAGTGACTTTTGCAGCAGCTGCAGAACAGGTCAATCTGTAAATGCTGAGCTATCCCTCTCTTCAGGAAACCAGGAGAGAGGGGGAATATAGATCCATGCCAGGCAGGAAAAGCCTTCTCACATGGAAGTGGTGAAATAATAGGTTGTCAGGATCTGCTGTGGGCACTGCACTAGTTGTTCCTTCCACAGAGGACTAGGAAAGACATTTCCTTCACTGCCAGATTGGCAAACATGAGATGGGTTGTTCACTTTCCCCTCCGCCACTTATGGGGAGGGAGGAGAGGGGTTCAGATGGAGTGAAACTGGAACCAGATCTAAACATGGGGTGAATGTCCAGTATAGGTACTGCATAGGGAAGGGATACAGTGATCAGATAAAATTGATTGGTAAAGGATATAAAGGAGGTATATGTCTAGCAAACAAGAAGTTCAGGGCTTCTGTGACTGGCTCTATATCCCCCTCCACCTCATTCAAGAGAGTGGGGATGGTGATGTACCAACAGTGGGTTGGCTGAGGTCCAGGATGTGTAAGAGGGAGAGCTGACAGAAGATCCTCTGGTATATATGAAAATGATTATGGAATTACCTTCATCATACACCTTTATCTGCCAGATATTCCCACACAATTATAAATAAAATTTAAACTACTTAAACCATATCGAGCGACTCCTACTCTTATCCCTCTTCCAGCATAGCTGGACAACACATGGAACATGTTCCAGCAGGGAAGGCTGTCAATCAGGATGCTTGTCCACTATTCCTAGAAAATTCTACTCCAACGGAGGAAGTGTTATTATTCTGGCCACTCTAGAAGTTTGGTTCAGTACCTGTGTTACAAATGGCTCAGGATTATAAGAATAGTTACTGCTAAAACCTTGAGCTGAACTTAAACTACTAGATTGCAAGAATGGTCAAGAATCTTTGGTGGTCATAGCAATCCACTAGGAAGCCTGAGCCAGACCTTGGTCATGCCTGCTCCATCAGGAAAGGTTAAGTGGAGCTGGCTGAGTAAGCCTAAGCCAAAGGGGAAAATGGGGAACAGCTTCTAGCCTCATTAGCCAGGGTACTACATAAGGCTGGCAGGAAGTCAGGGGGAAAGAAGTAGAAGGCTGTACTTTCCTGCAGAAGCTAGCCACCCTGAGGCTGCACGTCTGAAGCTGTCTGTAAATAGAAGGTGGTGGGAATGGGCAGTGCCAATAAACAGCATGAGTGATTGTACCAAAGCAGAGGTCTCCAACTGGTTTGTGGGTGCAAAAGTGGCCAAAAGTCATTGGATCTGCCTGCAGGGTGCAGGCAGATCCATTTTACACCACCCCATTGTATTCACCCCATTTTTATTTAAAGTCTGCATTAAATAAAACAGCACTTTTGAATTTCCTGAGGCTTCTCAACAGCTTTCTCAGATAGCCCCGTGTAGAAAGCATTGCACCTAAGTCTGGAGGTAACCCAGCTACATATGACAACGGAAAAGTGCTCACCACAAGAGAGATTTTTGCAGCCTTTTGGCCAGTCATAAATCGAATAAGGTATTTTGAGCTACTAGTGACATCTGAAAAACAAAGACTGATGTAGTTTGACCCTGAAAAAGCCATCTTGACAATAGGCATAGGATTCCAAACAGAAGAGGCTGAAAAAAATCTTGCTTACTCCCACAGTTGCTTTTTCCTGCCAATTAACATTATTTTCTGGGCTGAGCCTCCTTCAGTTTATTTTTAGCCACCTCCGTCTGTAACATTGTGCAAAAAAAGATAAGTAGAATATGTGTTTGCAGAAAAGAACACAGAGCCGAATATTATCAACATATTAATGACTGTATAAGCTAATATTCCCAGTCATCGCCATCAACCTAAGGTGCACACTGAACAGACAGAGGGAGAGATTGATTCCCTTTAGGGGAGATCACACTTGAGCCCTCATGGAAGAAGAATAAATTACTCAACACCATCCTTTGGGATGTCAGTACTTATGGTGTAGCAGACTACACATCTTGTGAGATTGCCTCAAGGTTCAAACATTTGGGAAATTACTCAGTAAATACTGCAAAGGAAGTGTTGTTTAGACATGTCAAACTTAACATAGTCATAAGCCCAGACTAGGTAATGAGAATGAAACACCAGTCTCTCTTGGGTTCTGGCAGCAGTATGTATTACACTCACAGCACGCCGGCAAAACACTGTTATTCCAACAGCCAACAAATGATGTGTTAAATATAGGATGAGCTCCACACTGAAGGTTGTAACTGCATCAAAAGAGACAATTTGGAGTTCTGAAACTTGCAGTTTCATCTCAAAGAACACAAATAGCCCCTTGTCCACCTATTGATACACTGTCATATGGAATGGATGCTGTAAGAGTTTAATTTTCTTGAACTACAGCAGCTGCCAAGATGGAGGGTAGGGGAGAGAATCAGAACTTGAAATAATATGGTCACTTTGCTTTTACTTAGGACCGTTACAGTGACTGGAACCGCATACCCTGTCTGTATAGAAGACCCTATTTTCATTTTTATGTTTACTAAACTAGAGTAGTAGATAGTATTGGTGTAAGCTGCTCCACTTCAAAGCATGATCGTTCCTATCCACACAAGCCTCAGATCTCACTGGCCCAATTAGTGTTATCTGACAAAGGCTCCTACTCAGGAAATAGAATAATAGAAGATTAGGGTTGGAAAAGACCTCCGGAGGTCATCTAGTCCAACGCCCTGGTCAAAGATGGACCAACCCCAACAAAATCATCCCAGCCAGGGCTTTGTCAAGACTGGTGTTAAGTATACACAGATTCAGAGCAATTATCAGGGATAACTCTCCGGAACAATTAGCTTTTAATCGTGCTCATCCGCTAAGGGATGGTATTAAAGGTGCGGACCCCCAACCAGTATCTAATCACCTGGTGTCTACTCTCACAGAGAAATGGGCGCGTAAATAAAAACTTAACAAATTAAATACGTTTTAGAACAACAAGACTATATTGTATACAACAAATTTAGAAAACAAAACATATACCTCGAGTGAACATGGGAGGGCAGTCCCCCCAATGTTTCTTATACTATTACCAGAGTCTACGACGCAACAGCCGATGGTGGGGTTGCTGGTGACCTACAAGCCTCTGGCTAATGTAAAGCCTCGGGCGAGGAACAACCAGGCGTCCCTCAACGGATGATCCAGTGCTGGCGACCTACAATCCCTTGACTCCTTCGAGCCGCAGGAGGGGAACTACCAGGAGTCCCACGAAGTACAGGTTGAGTATGAGGACGGCTGATTCACCTTCCGCGAAGTCGTCACGTCCCCGGTCCTCTTCCCGCACTTCGGTGGCGGCTGGACGACGATTGATGCTATACTCTGGCCTAACCTAATCCTAATCTTAACCTAAAATAAAACCCTAAACTAATTACCGACGTGCCCGCCATACAGACTCGAAGACGGCCAATAAGCGAACCGCGACGCAGCCTGCCAAACACACATGACGACGATAAACTAAACTATCTAAATTCTAAGCTACCTAACTAAACCTAATTCTAACCTAAAACAGGTAGGATAAAACTATAGGCCTTCCACCCAGTTTTATGCCTAAAAGTTTAAATTAATACATTCGCTCTTTTGATAAACCTAGGACCAAGATTAGATGTCTCTCACACCCTAACCTAGAACCCGACGAGACAACAACCCGACCCAACCTAGCTCTGCCCAGCAGAAACGGACAGAACCGAACTGTTGAGTGGCATAGACTTATATACCCTGGGTTCATGAATATTCATAAGTTGGCAAGTTTAAACTGATTGGCTAAGAATGAATGCCATTCCGGCATACCTTTAAAATGATTGGCTAGCTAGTCATAACTGATGCATAACATTATATTTTTAAATCTTAACAGGTAAGTTAACAGTACGTGTGCTACGTGACAAACTCTTGTACAGTAATGGAAGCCAGTAAAGAAGCCATTTTGTAGAGGCCATTTTGATTGACATGCAATTTGATTGACATGTATAGTTAACATACATACATCTTAGTACATTAATCATATACAGGCATTTTGGTTTTCATAGTTCTATTACAGACATTTACAGGATATATATTACAAACTAACAAGGAATACATTGTAGACTCATTTCTAAGATTGTTACATTTACATTTAAAATTGATACATGCACTTTTCATTCAGTTCTGGTTACACTGGCCTTAAAAATCTATAATGATGGAGATTCTACCACTTCCCTAGGTAACCCATTTCAGTGCTTCAATACTGTTCTAGTTAATTTTTTTTCCTAATAGCCAACCTAGACCTCCTGCACTGCAACTTGAGACCTCTGCTTTTTGTTCTGTCATCTGCCACCACTGAGCACAGCCTGGTTCCATCCTCTTTGGAACACCCCTTAAGGTAGTTGAAGGCTGCTATCAAATCCCCCCTCACTCTTCTCTTCTGCAGACTAAATAAGCCCATTTCCCTCAGCCTCTCCTCATAAGTCATGTGCTCTAGCCCCCTAATTTTTTTTTTGCCCTCTGATGGACTCTGTAAAATTTGTCCACATGCTTTCTGTAGTGGGGGACCCAGAACTGGACACAGTACTTTAGATGTGGCCTTGCCAGTGCCATATCAAGCAGAATAAATTACTTCCCTCGATCTGCTAGAAATGCTCCTACTAATGCAGGGCACACTGTTGACTCATATCCAACTTTGTGTCTACTATAATCCCCAGGTCCTCTTTGTCAAAACTGCCACAAGATCTCCATCTTGTAGTAGCGCATGGAATTCTTCCATCCTAAGTGCAGGACTCTGCACTTGTTCCTGTTGAACTTCAACCTTTTGTTTAGGGTTACAAAGCCAGTGATGGACCAGAGGATGACAACTGAGTTTCCTAAGGGTGGTGAAAGTGGATAAGCTATGACTGTAGAAGTGTGCACCACACTAGGGCAAAAGCTGAGTTTTTTCCATAGCAATCTATACACTCAGAAACTAATGGCATCTGGCAGAGGTGTATCAGGGAGTAGAGATGGTGTCATCAGAATAAAAGTCTTCTATATCTCCCATGTCAGTGACAAAACAAAGCATGAAGTGGTCTAATTCTGGAGAGATCTGGCCTTCCTTCAAGTCACTCGCTATATTCAAAAGTGGTGTTGCGCAGAATGCCCTTCAGGCATGTTTCCAGAATGGGCAAAAACACGTCAGTGAACCATGCTCTCAAACTCTGCATTGATGTGTGAAGGGTTTGCACACCTGGATCCTATCAGGTAACACCTACATGGCCACCCCAGAGATTTGTGTATGGATTGAGTCAGGTCTGGGAACATCACTACAAAAAGCCCAGTGGGATATCATCAACCATTCTGGCTGGTGCATTTGTCTTTGGTCATTAGATACTATGCCTGGATAAGAGGTGTTGTGTGCCTCCAGTGACTGAAGAAACTACCTCACAGTCCCCTCACCACAGTGCTTGGAGATACCCATTTATGATACATTTTACATATGTAAAGAAAGAAAGCTCTTAATGTGAAATATGATTTTATCAATTTCTTCACATATGTAACAACTTGTCCACACATATCATGTCTAATAATGGCATTTTTCAACACATTTAATAAAGAGAAAAACATCAATTTCTATATTACTAGTCCTAATTAAGACTGAGAACCAATTTTTGAGACACTGTGCATGCACATAACATGAAAGAATCCTTTTCCACTTAGGATATGTCTACACTAGAGGAAGATCGAAGCTGCTAGTTAAGACAGCTAATTCAAACTGAGAGGGTCACTCTTGTCAATGCCAGTAGTCCTGCTTCCACAAGGAGTAAGGGAAGTGAAAGGGAGAGTGTTCTCCCTTCAACTTCCTGCAGTGTGGATGGTACCAAAAAACAAGTTAAGATACTTCGACTGAAGCTATGCAATTAACGTAGCAGAAGTTGAGTATCTTATTTCGACCATATCCCATAGTGTAGACATACCCTTAAGAGTGTAAGCTGTTAGAAGTAAAACGGACAAAGGGAAGGAGAATTATCTACCTTGTACAGGTGGGAAACTGGGCCACTAAGGGCAAGAGATTCACAAGTGTTGTAGCATCAGTCTCTCCTCCCACAGGTGAGTCCCCAAATCTCTGTGCTGAAGAGTCATTCCCTCCCTCTCTGTCTAATGAATATTTAATTTCTGCACAGTGGAACAGCTTCAGTGGAAGAGCCTGAGTTTCACCTTCCCCAGAATATCCCCTGGTCCATTTCTCCCTCAGAGGTAAGTGCTCTAACCATTGGGACACAAGTTATAAGGGCACTTTCACCAACTCTACACAACCATTGTTAAGGTTTAGCCTTGCTCAGAGCATGTTGACTGAATCAGGCCCCAAAAGGCATATTAGGTGGGAGAAATGCCTAATTTGTGAATCACATTAGGGCTTAGGTACAAGTTACATATTGAGCTGCTATATGACGTGACGACTTAAGTCTTAGTCAACAGTGTGCATGCCAAACTGCTGAAATTTATGTATCTTGGGACTTTAATGGTTGAAACTTGGGTGTCTAGGGGCTTTAAAGTCCTACAGGATTAGAAAGCAGCTGTCAAGTCATTTTAGGGAAAGCTGACATTCAAAAAAATTGGACTTACACACTGAACTGATAAATGAACAAGTTGAGGGCTATATTTGTAGAGGTAATGAGATATCTATAATGGTGTGTCTACCACCCATTGTTTAAAAATCTGGTCCTCAAAGGTCTCACAGGAAAGTTTTGTGGCAAATCCAGGAAATTAAAGATTTCTTGAGCCTCAGTCAAAAAGCTTCAATCAAAAGGCTATTATTTCTCTCATATTAAAGATTATGGCTACACTACAGCTTACGTGGACATAAGATATGCTGCTCAGAGGTGCAAATTAGCCCCTACACAACATAAACCTACACAAGTGCGGGTGTGGATAGTGCTGTGTCAATAGGAGAGCTTCTCTCAACAACATAGCTACTGCCGCTTAGGGGGGCTGGATTAATGAAACCAATGAGAGATCTTGCTCTCTTTCTCATTGACTTTGAGTGGCGACACTAGAAAGCTTACAGAGTAGCCATAATCCAAGTGGAGGAACCATACAATATACATGTATATACAAACTCCCAGCATCAACCTATTAAGTCAGATGCCAATAATAAGGCTACAAAACACTATTTTGTTCTTAAATCAAAGTCTTCCTATAGGCAAGACACAGTTAATAAATGACATTTTATGCTTCCTCCCTTCGTAGACTATGGACCAATCCTCTAGTTTTTACTCATACAAAGACTCCTACTGACTTCAAAGTACAGAACTGCAGGATTGAAGTGGCTAAAGCTTATACTATTCTGAAAGATACTTTTCCATGTTGAAAGTTAATTCAGATCACAGCTTAAACTGAACATTTTATAAAGCAAGGCTTACTTGGATCTAACTTACAATTTGATGGTGGTAGGATTGAAGAACAGCACAGTAAAAATAGTGCTGTTACGTTTGATTACTTTTTACTGTTACTCTTCAGAGATATGTGAAGCAGCCTCAGAACCTTATAAGATTGATCTGAACATAGGTTTGAAGTACGGTGAGAGAAAGCAATTTGGTCATTATTGTATAATTACATGGTACACATTTTAATACAAATTTCATGATCCTCTTCAGAATATAATAAGATAGTTGTCAACTACACCCAGCATTATAGTTTCAGTGTATATGCAATGTTTTTGTCAAATATTATAAATTAACTTCTGTGCATTAGAGTTGAATGAAGCTGGGCAAACCCAACCCTACATACTGAACAAAGTCACTTCTCATCCTTAAACAAATCCCTAAAATATGTAGTGCTAGTCAGTCTCTTTTTTCCCTATATTATACCAAGTATATATATTTGATATACCTATTTTTGTTAGAGATTTGTTTGTCACACTGGGATAGCTCAAGATCTCAGTTTACATTTGACTTTGACTGATATCTATCATAACTGGGTTTTAGCTCCTACTGAAACTAACTTTGTCAAGTTTTGGTTTAACTAAACTGTTTCTGTTGCAGAAGATTTTACCTGAGTAGGTTGCATATCCAATTGCAGAACCCTTCTCTGTTATCTGGGCTTGGAACAAGCATTGTTCCATAATAGTGAATAGTTTTTTAATCTTTGTGATGTAAGCACTGTATAGATAGGAGGTAGTCTCTTCCAGCACAAGAGGATTCCAAAGCTGTCATGGAGATCACCAGATAATGCAACTGTCAACTTTTTGGCTCATGTTTATATATCTTTGAGATGGGTACCTTTTTTGAGAGAGGTCAGTCATCAGAGGAGTAGATATTGGCTGATTTATTGTATTTTTGTGGCCATGTTATTATTTACACTAAAATAATCTTTTTGTTTTTGTTATAGAAAAGTTCAAGGATAGAGCAAAAAAGACCAGATTCCAGATTGAATTTAGCAACCATTCCAGTGATTTACCGGATCAGGCAGATGAAAATCTGGAAGACAGATGGTCAAAGTGGAAGAAGATGGTAGAGCAGATAGCAAAGGAAGTAGCTGGCCATGAAACACAGCAGAAGAAAGATGAATAGATTACATCTGGAACATGAGCAGCTATTGATGTGCATAAAGCTCTGAAGGCAAAAAAAAAAAGGAACAGTGTGAAAGGTGAATGCAAGCTATAGAAAAAAAGTCAAAGAAATATAGCAAGATAGAAATGCTTCAGTTCAGAAGAAGGCTTCAGAAGCAGAAGAAGCAATACAAAGGGGAGAGTGGGAGAGTCAAGCAGCTCAATAGAAGAGTGAGAGACCTCTCGAGAACTGGATCATCATAGGCAATGCCCATCAGGGACTCCCCTGGACAGATGCTGAAAAAAATTAAGAATAAGACAGACAATGTAAGGAACATTTGAATTCCATATTAAACTATCCATAGCCAATGATCATGCACAGGTTCAAGAGAAATGCCAATTTAAAGTTAGAAATAGAAGAGGGACCAATCACATTGGATGAAGTTAGAGCAGCCATCAAAGAACTCAGACAGGGGAAAGTACCTGCCATTGACAGAATTCAAGCAGAGGTACTAAAGGTGGAAGGCAAAATTTGAATTAAATAGCTAATAAGTATCTAATGAAATGTGGCTAAAAAAGAAAATGCCACAGGATTGGAAAGATGGTATGACTGTGGCATTGACAAAAAAAAAGTGATCTTATTCAGTACACAAACTGGAGAGGTATTGTACTCCTATCAATCCCTGGTAAATATGACTACCTTTATGCTGAGTTATGATGAAGGTAATTGAGAAAGCATTACTAGATGCATAGACTGGTTCTGCCCCAGAAGATCATGTTGTGATTAGATATTTCCACTTCAAAAGAACACAAAAAAGCCAGTGCTTAGCAAAATCCTGTCTTAGTCAACTTATTGATTTAAGGAAAGCAGTAGACAACGGCCACTAGTAGACCCTGTGACTATTGCTAAAAGTTATGGGATAAAAATAACCGAATAGCTAATCAACGTAAGAAGGAGTTTATATGTGGGTAATAGACATGCAATAAGATTGGATTCAAGCCTAGTTGAATGGCTCAACACTGTTGACTGGAGTTAGACAAAGGTGTATGTTATTACCAATACTCTTTGCACAAGCAATAGACTGGGTGATAACACAGGTGATAAAAGGCATCATGGACAATGTCAGCAGAAAACTGGATAGACACAAAAGTGAAAGTGAATGGAAAAGAAATGCCTGCTCTCTGGGGAATATGGTGACATTTAAAAGTAACTTCAATACAAATATATATATGAGATTAGGAAAAGAAGCATAAGTTTGGAAGATAACAGCTGGTAAAACAGAGCTCCAGACCAAAATGTAGGTCAAATTATACCACACAATTGTACCAAGTCCACTCCTGTATGGAGTAGAGATTTAGTATTAACAGTGACTCACAAAAAACAATTGGAGACTGTCCATCACAGATGGCTGAAGAAGATATTACACATTTAGTGGAAAGACAGAGCAAGTGAGAATAAGGGGGCTGTCAGAACATGTTGGAAAATATCAAAGACAGAAGGCTCAGGTGGTTGGAACATGTAGACCATATGGAAGATGGGAGACATTCTAAGCAAACTTAGAATTGAGTACCAGAGGGAGGAAAGGGAAAGTGAGGAAGACTGCATACTGAATATAATTAATGAAAGAACTGGACTGCCTATATATCAGCAGCACAGGAGGAACTAAGGTAGGTGAGACAAAAGAGTTTCTAAAGTCATTATTGTCCATGGGATTTCAGCATATCTTTCAAGTTAAGCATGTGCTTGAGAGCTCTACAGAATCAGGGCCATAATGGGTTTGTCCACATGGCATGTTGGAGTAAGCTTCCCCTCTCAGTCAACAGAGTTGGAGCCCACTCTAGCTCTTTAAAGCGGGCTGTATAGCCATCCCTCACCTCCAGTCATTAGATCTCAAGCCACAATTTCAAAAAGCTATCTATACAGCTCTTTTCAAATCAGAGAATGTTGATCAGGACTGTACACATACGCAATCTGTCTCCTAAGTATAGATCTTACACTATATTCAGTGGTAATACCATGCATGGAAGTTCTTTAGAATTACCTGTGGAACCAGTTCTTTTCTTAACTTCTTTTTTCTACAGTTGTCAGGGACAGCAACTGCAAGTAATATGTGTACCACTCCTTTGAAAGACTAATAAAAAAGAATGTATAAAAATGACTTTTGTTTAGATAAATTAATTTCAGGATGCAAGAGTCCAAGAACAACATCAGACTACAGCAGAATAGACACAATAAGCAAGCCTCCGACTACAACATGCATCTAGGTTAGCAATACCTGAGCCAAAGTTTTACCTAGGGAAGCTTTCCTCACTTTTACCAACAATATTTTATAATTTCCATTTGAGGAGCATCTGAGTGTACTATGATAACTACCAGAACATGCGAGGCACTCGGGATGCTTGAGCGTTATTGCTTGGCACACATTTGTGTCCATCACTTCAAGCAATGGAAGGGCATTCTATGGTGTTTTCATCAGCTAGGGGTTTATTTATTTATTTTTAAACCCCATAGAATGGGTGTAATTATTTGTATTTGCTGTTACTCTCATCTGAGTGTCCTAATATCTTAATTGCTTGCACAACCAGGTACATAACATGTATACGTCATCTAAAGTAAGCCCACAAACCACTGTTCCTGCAATCATTGGCAGGATGAAAATGGAACCTATGTAACTCCATCTTCATGTGTTTGTAGCGTCCTGATTCTAGATTACAGCCAGCAGGTGAGAACTTTCCCAGTGGACTGGCCATTCACAAGCGTCTGGGATAGATCTCCATGAAATGTTTTCTTCTCATCTGACCATCACTTTATCTATCAAGAGCTGATCAAAATCTTCTGATTGTATTATTTTTTCATTCAAAATACAATTTTTAATACAGGAATAATACAGGCAGGCAGCTTCAGACATCTCAATGGGTCAGCTTGCAACGCATACAGGAAGGTTTCTCTAAAGTTTTGTATCGATAAGGGATTATAAATATAAAGCCTCAAATAGGCCAAATCCAGTCAATAACACATTTTAAAAGTGTGTTCAGTGTTACAGTAATGTAAAATAGAATTGTCAATCAACAACATAACAATCGTGTTCAGATTGTCATATTCTTATTCAGGTGAAGCCCATTGGATCCCATTCACTGCTGGCATAAAGCAGCTCTACAGACTTTGCAGGAATTTCGCTTGCTTAAAGACTTCAGTACTGGACTAAAGGCAGGGCTTAAGGTAAACTAAATGCTCAGCTAAAATAAAAAAAATGGAGTAGCAATATGAAAGCGTAATAAATGCCTAGCAGAAAGTATTACATAGGATCTCTGAACTTTGTCAGTGGCTTATGCCAAAGATATACATTCATGCTGCCTCATACTAATAAGCCAACCAAGTGAGCAGTCACATATGCCTAAGAAGTGTGAAGTAGAAAAGAACTGTGAAGTAAAAAAGGACTAATTTTCTTCAGGACTTTTCAATAACGAAGACAGAAGCTTAATTTTCATCCTTCCTGCAAAAAATTTCTCAATGTCACGTAGAATAGCAAATATATTACACTTCAGACTTTCTTCTTTATATATCCTGGTTTTATTAAGTTTTCAATTTTCATTAGTAGATGAAACTTTTGCTTTTTATTAAGTCTGGGGAATAGCATGAGAATATCCGTGTATTGACAGAAGTTATCTATATTTTTTCTTAGTTCTGATATTTGAATGTTGTTTAAAATTAAATATTCTCTGCCAGCTTGCTTATTTCATATTTAAAGGCTTCATTCATCTAAAACGATCATCAAGTCCTTGGAAACAACAAACATGATCCTTGCTTTCTACTCTATCAATACTTTTCAAGAGAAAACTCAGCTGGGAAGCAGCATCATATTTGAAAGGTTCTATCTGAGTCCCTGAGACAAGTCTAGATTGTAAAAACTTCATAGTAATAATATCTGCAATTATCTCTCTTCATGCTTGATAGGAAACTAAACTCTAAATATATCTGTGCTACATCAAAGGAGTGTACAAAATAATCTGGTAAAAACCTTCTACACATTACCTTTTTTTGATACTTGCATATTTACAATACAGATACCAACTATAAATACACAACTTGAAAATGGAAATATGTAGGTGAATACTGTCATGCAAAATTAATGTGATGGATATTAACAGGTACTCTGTATATTTCAAGTAATTTAAAAATACTGGGACTGATGTTAAAAAATAAATGTGATGCTAAAGACAATTCAGAATGGGGCATGGACAGTACATTAATCACGGTCCAAGAAATTCAGTTTTCCAAACTTTTCTAATATTCATCTCCTGCAACAAGGTATCTCTTGCTGTATAATACAGCACATACTCATAACATTCACAAAGGTCAAAAGAGTTGCACCTTTGTTTTCTCTTCCTATTTGGAATTTTTTTTATATTAAGTCAAGGGGTTCTCAAACTTCATTGCAATCCTCTCCTGACAATAAAAATTACTACTTGACTCCAGGATGGAGGATCAAAGCAGGAGTCCACCTCAACCCCGCTGCCCTGGGTGGGGCCAAAAAGCCCACACCCAAGGGTTTCAGCCTAATGTGAGGGGACCTGCAACCTAAGCCCTGTCACCCAGGGCTGAATCCCTTCACCTGGATAGTGGGGCTCAGGCTTCATCCCCAGGTTTCAACAGCAGCCCTGGCAATGAAGTTGAAATGGGTTCACAGTCCATTTTGGAGTCCTGCCTCACATTTTGAGAACTGCTGCCTTACATCATCCTTTAAATGCTGGTAGTCCGTCTTGTCCGACGATGACGTCTTGAACTTGCACAGGCTCATTGGTTGTGGACTCGCATGTGGCTGAGGAGTCCAAGCCTTGAACGACATGGGCATTCACAGTAGGGGCAAAGGAATTCTCCGGGCTCTGTCGATGTGGCTGCTACTGTTGCTTTTTTCCTCTCATGGGCAATAATCAGGCATATGCATCGCTGCTCTTCGAAGTTGTCATACGTATGTCGTATGAGAGCATGCTAGCCTGTTCAGTCTTCTGCATGCTGCTCTAGCTGCTTTGGCTTTAATCCAGCATGAGCAATATTGGCCTTTACGAAGTCTTTATACCTCTTATGAGGCCTACCTTGATTCCTTTTGCCCTGGGAGAGTTCACCATAGAGGAGTTGCTTAGGAATTCTTGACTCCTCCATTCAAATGATGTGCCCTGTCCAACGAAGCTGGGTTTTCAGAATCATGGCTTCAATGCTTGTGGTTCCTGCTCTGTCAAGGACTTTCAAGTTCATGACTCTGTCCTGCCATCAAATATGCAGTAATGACCTCAGGCTGTGTGTGTGGAAGCGCTCCAGAAGTTTCACATGTTTTCTGTACAAGGTCCAGGCTTCACATCCATACAGGAGGCTGGTCAAGACTACAGCATTGTACACTTTCAGTATTTGTATTAGACATTGGGTACCTCTTAAACATAATAATTTTCTCATTTCCCTTATATATAGTAGCCCAATGTCTGTGACTCTGTAATGCTGAAATGCTGGCTGTTCCCTCTGGGTGGCACTTTTGCCTCCCTGGCTGTTCCCTCTGGGTGGCGCTGTTGCCTGAGTCACGTCCTTCACCTCCCTACCGTGGTGCTCAGCTGACTTCTGTGCTGCTCAGCCAGGCCGCTGCGGGGGAGCAAGCGGCGCAAGCGGCCATTTGGGTGCCGTAGTCCCTATGCAGCACGGGGGCGGGGTGGTGATGTACATGGCCAGGGGGTGGGGACTGGCTGTGTACATCACTGCCCCGCCGTGCTTCGCACCCCCCTTCGCCTCCCGCCGTGGCACTCAGCTGACTTCTGCGCCACTCAGCCAGGCCGCCGCAGGGGAGCCCAAATGGCCGCTTGCACCGCTTGCTCCCCCACGGTGACCCGACTGAGCGGCACAGAAGTCAGCCGAGTGCCACGGTGGGAGGCGAAGGGGGGTGGGGTGGTGACGTGTGGTGTGACAGCGGCTCCAGACCCTGCCCCCTGGCTGTGAATGTCACCACCCCACCCCCCTTCACCTTCCACTGTGGTGCTCGGCTGACTTCTGCGCCGCTTGGCCGGGCTGTCGCATGGGAGCAAGTGGCGCATGAGGGGCAGGAGGAGGAGGAGAAGAAAAAGAGAGAGACAGAGAGAGAGGCAGGAGGCAGAGAGAGCTGAGAGGGAGAGAGAGAGAGAGAGAGAGAGAGACGGCACGAGAGACCGGAGGCTCAGGAGAGAAGACCGACGTGGAGGAGAGACCTGAAAATGCTGTCTTATGACAGGCTAATTGGCTAGTTTCCCTTATAATTGTAGCCACAATCTAGGTGGCCCATTTTACTGAGTATGTCTCAGCCAAGTGCTCCAGGACAGGTAAAGTTTCTCCCTGACTGGATCTAAGCAGAGGCAAAGAATTTATTTTGAAGTAGAGTCACTATGGTACACCCTTCATTGTCAACAGTGCAAGATTTACATGATCTTAAAGAAAATTAAGTAGAGAAAAAAGTCAGAGTAAATCAGTTAGAGCCAGCATTCTTTCTCTGTGCCATTTTGTAGATAGCATGGAAGACAGCACTCTGGCTTCTTGAGTTGTGTCCTTACTAGGAATGTAAGATCCCAGTTAATTGGTTAACCAGTTTAATCAATTAAAGGGCGGATGGGCAGTTGCTCCAGCCCCCACCAGTTAACCAGAACCGATAAGCATCACACATTAAGGGTGATGCTTATTGGTTAACCGGTTAAATGGTTAACCTTTCACATCCCTACTCCTCATTTGTGTAATCAGTGACCCTTTTGATGTCAAAGACATTAGCCCATCTGTTACAATAGCAAGCATCTCCATATAAAGTTATTTACACAGATCCTGTCCAGGGAAGTGATCATAACCTCTTATGAAATGTCATTCAGGAGTTTGATTTTTGCTTTGTATAGTTTGATTTCTCTTTTTCCAGCATAACTTGCATTTTTTACAGCTGCGTGAACACATCTTCAAATAATCAACTGGAACTAAAAGGGCCATTTGTCCTTATCTGGAAAGGCTGTGATCTAAGTTTTTTCATGTTAGTTTTTTGAGTAGTAGTAGGAGATGTCAACCTGCAGATCAGTCGGGTGTTAAAGGTATAGGGGTTATAGCATTCCTGTACTGCAGTTCATTTTTGTTCTCTATATCGAGCATGAAATATACACAAATTTCAACCAGTGTGACAATAACCTCTTTCACCAACCCCACAGAGCCTGGAAGACTGATATTTTCACTCCCGGTCTTCCACTCCACTATTATTGTGACCACAACTTTACTGTACTCCTATATTTGCATGAGCTCTCCTTCTAGTATTCAAACACTTATCACTCTTGAAGTATTTACTATTTTGCTGTTAGTGCAGGGAGACTGCTCTTATGGTCCACATTTTATCACAGCTGAATGTGTTAGGATGTTGCATTGTTTTAACACGTTTAGTATGTGCAGTCCATCAGGAATTAAATCAAGTTTACTTTTTTTGGTGAGAGCCAAGCCCAAGCATGTTATAAAAAGTTGTCAAAAATATTGATTATATATTCTTGTCCTTTTAGGCCAAATTATAGCAAAGTGCGTCCATCGGTGTTTTGATGGCAAATTCTTAATCCTGACAGGTTATCAATAAGAGATGTCAACAACCCTGTCTTTTGGATGGATGGCTAGAGTGAATGACTGCAAACCCACCTTCTGTGGAAATCAAAGCTAGAAATTTTTATAGTTTTTCCCTGGCAGACTCACACTTGAAATGTGAGTCTCTAAAGCACTAAGGGTATGTCTACACTGCCACCCCTAGTTCGAACCAAGGTGGCTAATTTAGGCATTCGAACTTGCAAATGAAGCCCAGGATTTAAATATCCCGGGCTTCATTTGCATGTTCCCGAGTGGGCGCTATTTTTAAATGCCCGTAGTTCGAACTACCTGCCGGCGGCTATACCTTGCAGGGAGGTTTAACGGTAGTTTGAATTAGGAGCTTTAATTCGAACTACCTAGTCCGTGCCGCGTGTAGCCGCGGGCAGGTAGTTCGAACTACGGGCATTTAAAAATAGCGCCCGCCCGGGAACATGCAAATGAAGCCCGGGATATCTAAATCCCGGGCTTCATTTGCAAGTTCGAATGCCTACATTAGCCACCTTGGTTCGAACTAGGGGTGGCAGTGTAGACATACCCTAACATACATACACTTAGTGCAAGTGTAATAACAACAGGCACAACCAAACCCTTTGTGTGGGACCTTTGTGTATGAGCCTCTACAGCCTGAGCTATAAAGCCAGCTGGATCTCAGGTACGACTGTAGAGCTCACTCATTCTCTGTCTCTGTAAGTGGTCTAAATGCCACGACATGGGACAGTGAACCTCACCCAGTAGGTGTGTAGGGTACATAAGCATGGCATTCAATAAAATTCATATGACCGGGTGACTAGCCTCTTAAAAATAAGTTCCCCTATGCCAAAACAGATTCTTGCAGTTGATCCTGTTAAAGACTTGAAGTTTGGCTATAAGGAGTCAGATGGAGTACAGTGAGGACACAGCTAGAAGGAAACTGTAGAGTGAAGATGAAGGGATACAGTGTCTCCTGCAATGTTCCCTGCAGGATGCTGGAGCTCAGGAAGAAGACCCAGCTGAGAAAGGACATCAGGGAGCAGGGCTGGAAGACAGATTCTTCTGTTTGTTTCTTTTGGGAATTTTGTAAATAAAGAAACCAGGCCTAGAAAGGCTGTGATTGTAATGAAACGTTGCAGGTTTTGTTTAAGGAACCCTGAAGAATGAGAAAGCAGAGGTGTGACACTGGTGAGGGTCTGCATAAAGGTTTCAGGAGGCCTAGGACAAAATCTGAAATGGAATCCTCCCCTCTCCTCTCAAAATATTACGACTAAGGAGAGGCCTGGAAAGCTTTGGAGAGGGAGCATGCACTGCACTTATCCTGCAACAGTGGTTCAGCCCTTGTCCTGTGGGGCTTCTGTCCATAAAGGTGAGGCTCAGTCACCCCTCCTATGTGCTAGGTCACAACACATTGGGGCCTACTAAAATGGGGGACCCAGCAAGCTAACTCCTTTTTTATATCCCCGCTCCTAGAGCAACCTTGCAGAAATGAGCAGGACTCAGGACTCCCCTTAAAAGAATATGCCTTGTGACAACTCATTTGCTGTTTTGTTGGGCAGAGGTGAGCACTAAGGAGATAGTTTGACTCCTTTCCTCAGCAGTTCCCTCACTTTGGGGGCTGGGGGCTGCTAACTTCTATTGTTTCCAGATGATAACATGTTGCTACCTGTGTTCTTTGCCTACTGGTGAGAATCAACAATATCTGGAGTGTAAGAATGCCTGATCATTTTCTCCACCCCAAGTGGCTCTATGAAAACCCTTCATGCTGATATCCCATTTTGAACATAAATGCAACTGCCCATTGTGTTGCAATTTTTGTTTATTTGTTTGTTATTTAGCTTTGTTTTAAGGAAAATACTGAGATTCCAGGAGGTAGTAGTTGAAGAGTAATTCTTTTTCAAAAGAAAACATAACTCTTACAAATTACAACAAAATGTAATTGTTACTTGATAGGACACAAAAGCATGCTATGTGTTTCTTAGAAGATGTAAAAAGATGCAGTCTACACCTCTGAAAGCTTTTAGATGTGACACGATGAACCAAGATGACAACTGATGCCTTTATTGTAGCAATATGGAAGAGAAGTTTCCAAGAGTGCTTTGAAAGAGAAGTGGGTTGATGGATCATGTTGCTATATATAAAATGTCTAACCATATTTTATAGTATCTCTGTTACAATGTAGGCTCTTTGAAGTGGGGATTCTTTTCTTACATACTTGTACAGCATCTGGTACAATGCAACCACAGTCTAACTGGTGTGCTATTCAATCTAGCTTTGATTGCTATAATAATATGAACAATGTTAATATTAACCGATAATTAACATTCTCCCTACCACTTAAGCACCATAGACAGGCTGTGCTAGTGAGGAGCCCAACAGAGTGGCCACATAGAGCATTTCCATATCTGGAGGGATAGCTGTTTATGCAGATCCAGTTTCCTTTTACCCGGAGGTGCTGACTTCTCTTCCAGGATATAGAGAATAAAAATTGGGGCAAAGGAGGACATTCTTATTACAAAGGAAATTAATCAAATTACAAAGATGTGAACAAGGGTATTTGGTGGGCATGAAACAATGGCTAAAATAAAAAAGAGTAACATCCAAGTATTCAGTGAAGTGAACTCAGAGAGAATATAATGTTTGGTTAAGCAATTCACTCCATAAATCACAGGCTCTCTCCCACTGCTTCTCTGCAAATGCTCATAAACAGAAGTCTGAGGCTTCTTTTTTTAACAAAATGAAAAAGTGAGGAGGCAGTACTTGGAGCAGAAAGTGTAAATCACCAGCCCTCTGCCAGAGAGTCCCTTTCACTATCAGACATGCAACAAGAGAGGAACAAAGAACTGTTAGCAACGATGAAATGCTCAGCTGTGGAAAGTTCAAGCCAAATGGCAGGAAATATTCAGGATCTGGTTGAACATTAAAGGGCTTGCACCCTGCTTGTGACAAACTGATCTGTAGGAGGAGGCTCCTGTGCCCATGAGAGTGTCAGTGGAGAGCTGTACAAACATAACGGTAGGCCCAACTAGATGCAGAATTGGGATTTTGGAGTCTAGCATTACACATACTAAGTGACGTAACCCTACACATACTAAGTGGCTAGGCTTCAATCAGACTAGTGCTGAATTAAATTTTCTCAAAAATTTGTTGTAGACAAAGTCTCCCTCCTCAAAAATATACACCTCAGAGCTCTCCAAACCATATTCCTTTTTATCTCAAATTCCTCAGATTCTCTTTTCATTCCCTCCAAATCTTCATTCCCTCAAATCACTTCTTTATTCTTATCAATATCTCCTTCCTCTGTACTCAGCTCTCTCAACTGTCAGTCATCTTAGTCATCTTCTTAACTTCTTTTTCCTTACTCCCCTCCCCATGATTTTTTCTTGGTGATCTCCCACAAGGAATCCCCAATGCCCATGATTCCTTATGAAAAGGAGTCTGAGTACATAGCTTAGCATCTTACCAGATGTGGGAATAGTTAGATTCAGAAAAGGAAGCCTTTGCCGAAGTGAGATGAGACAGCCAAGGAGAGACATGTCAGATGCCAACTTCCTCCTTACCCAACGGGGCGGGGGGGAGGAAGAATTTTAGTTACAGGATATAGCCACTGAAGTTGTTGATGGAATAGGAAACAGAAGGAATTGGAAGAGGAGAGACAGAATAAGGTACATCCCTCTATCCCCAGGCTGAAAATGTTCCTTTCATGAAATTCTAATTATGATTCCTATTCTGTCCTTCACAATATATGTTTCCAGGCTCTGACCCTTGTTTTGCAATCCTGTATTATTCAAAGGAGCAATGAAGAGAGCAAAGCCCAAGCCACCAGCTATGTCCATAAGCTCTGGTTCAGTTTTACTAGCTTTTTTCATACTAAGACGTTAGTAGGATAGAAGACCTGTAAATTACAAAGTGTGTTTACCAAGCCATATTGCTACATGGTCAGTGAACATGTGGCTACCAAAAGCTTCAGTGGCTAGATAAGATTGAGCAGAACATGCAGCCAGCCAGTCTTAAGGACCTTGCTAGAGACCAGGCCAAGGTGACACTTGAACTACAAGGAAATTAGACACTTTGGCACTTTGCCTTGATGGTCATTATTATTGTTAAAGTAGTAGTCAAAATCAGGGCCTTTGTGGAAGAAGAAAAAGAAAGGGAGAGAAGAAAGGAAAGAAAGAAGTCAAAACAAATACATGGCCATGGCAATGTAATGAAAAGTCATGGGGCAGTAATTTCAATTTATATTTTAGCTCATGCCACGCTTTTCTGTATATGGAGAGACTGCAAATTTAAAAAAAAGGGGGAAAGACATATATAGGAGATGTAGAAAGCAAACATATATAGCAAAAGTGACCTGCAATATGTTCCATATCCTAAGTGTCATTTATCATACAAGTTTATTTCTAATTTTGTGCAGCTTTAAATCTTACCTTTTAGTTTAAAATTGAAAATGTGTTTAATACAGTGCAAAAATATTTGACATAGGACTTAAAAGTAAAGGACTTACCAGTATTACAAATTTTAAGTGACTATTATAACTTTAGTGCTGCAACAACCATTACATTTTAATTGCTATGTTTCAAATGGCTACATGTAATACTGAGACTCGAATATCAATTATACACTTTCCTCCTAAATAATTAGTGAGTTCTTTTAGTGAATATCTGTGTGCAGTTTGAGCTTCAATCCATTATTCTATAATCTGAGAAGAGTATTGTAATTTAATTTTATAATTGTATATGGATCTCTCTATAGATAGTTATTAATCTCTTTTTCTACAGATGTGATAATTATGACGTATTTAATGATCTTAGATAGATGATCTTGCAAAATGTATCATACACATGGTGATACAGCTCAGTCTACTCACTGAAGGATTAAAATTTCAGCTTCAATCTATCCATGTATTTTTTTAGCAAATCATTGATAATATAGATAACTAGAAGATTTATCTGGTCCCCGTCAAGTATGGGTTGTCACTGTTTGATGATATCCCATATAGGTTATGGGGTGTGGTCATTAGTGACAACTAGGGGGGAGCTTGTCAATACTTTGTTTTCTTTACTGAAACAGGTTCTCCTGGGATGTCATACAACCTCCTTCTCCTCTACCCTGAAAAGCCATCTGCTGTCCAGACCTTCATTTGGGAGCGCACAAACTCTGTTCCACACAGTGATCATTTCCTGGTTCGCACAGAGAAATCTGAGAATGAAAACAGAACAGCAAACCAGAATGAAAAAAGAAAATGTTGTTAAGATGGAAAGGTTGGACTAGTAATAGAGAAAAAGGGGGATACAGAAATAAGATGATAAAATAACTTAGGTTATTGTATTTAATTGCATTTATTTATATTCTCACTTTAGTATAATTCCTTATATCCTAATTTTTTGTACATTCTGGACAAGACTAATGGAAATAGTTATTTGTTTTATTTATACGCTATAGTTAAATAATTGGACAAATGGCAAAGAAAATAATCTAGCACTCATCACACAATAGACACCCATGTTGTATTGTCCTTTAATTATTTTCATTTTAAATTTATTTTATTATTATTATTATTATTATTATATCTCAGAAACCTGGATAACGATAAGGGCCCCTTTGTACTGGACACTGTACATGTATATAACAAAGACATAGTCTCTGTTTCAAAGAGCTTACAGTCTAAATATAAGATGGAATACAACAGGTGGCTAGAAGAAACAGATGTGAGGAGCACAAGTTAAAAGTCAGATGATTATGAGCAGTGTAATAAACACCAGTAACAGTACACCAGCTGCCTAGCTATTCACAAGTGTTTTGTAGACATCAAAATAATAACAACATGATAATATGTTGACAAGTTTGTCCAGATTCCAAGACAGCAGAAGGCTTCTTTTCTCTGGCTGCTGAGGAGGTTGAAAGAGTTCTGAAGAGACTCCTTTTTATATAATTAGACATGTAAGGAAAGTGTGACAGTCCCCAAAAGGCTGACCCTCTGCATAACAGTGTGATCTTAGTGGAAAGTAATACAATAAATTTAAGGGACAGAGTGGACAGAAACATTATTTTGCACTTCAAAACACTAAGGCTAACTTTATATACATACAGATTGATAGAGCCAGGTGGGTACCTAGGAATCTGCATCTTCAAGACAGGCCCTACAAGGAAAACAACACAACACCATTAGTCATCACCTGCAGCCCTCAGCTTAAACCGCTCCAGCACATCAATGACAATCTGCAACCTATCCTGGAGAATGATCCCTCTCTCTTCCAGGCCATGGGAGAGAGGCCAATTCTTGCCTACAGACAACTCCTAACCTGAAGCAAATTCTTTCCAGCAAGCACACGTCACATCTGAGACACACTCACCCAGGAACCTACTGCTGTAACAAACCCCATTGCCAACTCTGTCCATACATCTACACAAGTGACACCAGCACAGGACCTAACCACATAAGCCACAACATCAGAGGCTCATATAACTGCACATCCTTCAAGTGCCAGCCACGCCCCTCTGCCATGTATATTGGCCAAACTGGACAGTCTCTACAGCAAAGGACAAATAGACACAAGTCAGACATCAGAAATGGTAACATGCAGAAACCTGTAGGGGAACATTTTAATCTGCCTGTGAACTCATTAATGGATTTAAAAGTAGGCATTTTCTACAAAGGAATTTCACAAGCCAATTGCAGAGAGAGAATGCGTAATTGACCTTCAGATGAAAAATTGACACTTTCCCTGGGCTTGAACAAAGACATTGACTGGATGTCACATTATAAAGCCAGACTTCCATGAATTTAATACCTCATTTGCATCAAAAGCTAAGTATAGAATACTTCCAGCCCACTCAATTAGCCTTATTAGCACGGGTACTAAAATTGATAGATACCTCTTTTTCTCTTCTAAATTCTGGGTTCCTGTTATTTCCACTCCAGCTCCAGCTCATCTGAGAAAGTGGGTTTTGCCCACAAAAACTCATGATACTATATATATTTTGTGTTAGTCTCTCAGGTGCCACAGGACTATTTGTTGTTTTTAAAGTTACAGACTAACACAGCTACCCCTCTGAGAATTTATATACATAGTGATTTTCTTAGTCATAAAAGGCACATGTCATTTTGATACTTCTGATATTTATAAAACCCACCCATAACAGTGAGCGTCAGGGGGTAGTGAAGCATGCTGCTACTGCCACTGCAAACACCATGGTCACTTTCACACATGCAATAAACAAGCTCCAGCATTTTAGCTGCTATGCCACTGAGGATGCACTTAGGTTGGATCCATCAGTGCTTTGACATAGATAAAGGAACTAGGATTTAGGTCATATGGTTGATTCTACTTTGTCTTTCTCAGGGACAACATATATGTTCCTGTGCCTTTTGAGAAAGATAAGCATTTGCATTTGAATCCCACACCACATGTTGCCTGTACAATTTTCTAAGCCACAGATTTTTCCCACAGGTGTTCCATGTTTTGGGAAGAATAATTTCTTCTGAAGGTGACACAGTACAATCAAGGTGCCAAGATTCTGGGTGACCTTCTGCCACATGTGTAATACCATTCATAATATCATCAAAATAAATCATGAACATAACCACTCATTTGGGTCTCTGCCAGCTGAAAAACATTGCTATTGAAGCCAAGAAAGAATGGGGCTGTTTTCTGCACCACTGAGGATACCCTGTGTTTAGTGTGAGACACTACCATTTTCTTTATTAGTCTTTACTGCTTCTCTGTTTTCATTTCCAATTATTTCTAAAGCATGATCAAGTATATTGTGTGTGTTGTAATGGAAAATAGAAATTTAAAGTGGAAGCGCAGCATCCAGCATTTGAATGGAACCAGGTGTTAATTCTTCTTCCCCACACAGTGAAGACTATTATATTAAAGTTTCTTTCTTTCTTTCACATGGAATGAGGTGTTACTTTTTCTTCTCCGCACAGTGAACACTATTATATTACAGTTTATTTATTTATTTATTCGTTTATTTATTTATTTATTATCACCATCCAGTGGAAAATTTCAGATTTTAGTGAAAATAAAAAAAAAACCAAAAACCCTGTATTCTTTTGGCTAAAAACTGAACATTGCAATCATACTATGGCTCATCAGAGTTATAGTTCAATGTCCCCTTATGCCCTCAATGTCCTGGCCACACTACATCTTTCATGATGTACCACAGTCTTACTTCTTTCTGAACCACTGCAGTGAATCATAGGAGCTGTAGTACAGTTGGGCAACCTTGCTGATAGAAAATAACAGGAGCATAAGGTACCCAAATTACAGTTCCTCTGAGGCACTGCCTCAACATTTCCAAATTTATGTGGTTTTTTTAATTTGGGTTCTTCAGCTTTTTAACTGGAAGTCAAATACTGATGGAGAATGCAGACATGTTTCACAATGTAAATTGTTTAGTTTAAAACCCAATTTTCTACTAAAACCAGTTTTGACAGAAAATTTCTGACCCGCCTTATATATTACCCCTCCAAAGCAGCCTAATTTCTTCCCTTGGGTCTCCCTCTGTTGCCTGTGTGCCTTCTTCCATTCAGTCCCATGGACAGACAGAAGCTGCTTCCTCATATAGCCTCAATTTTTATTCAGTTGCCTCCTCAAAAATTCACTCCTTCCAAAAAGGCCATAAGCCCATAATAGGTCAGGACAGCATTTAAGAACTGACTTCCATGTGTTTAAAGTTAAGCTTAAATGCTGTCCTGAATGTGATTCATTCATGAAACGAGAAGTATTAATGAAACAGCAAAGAGTAATTAACAATAATAAAAATTAACAAAAGTCTCATAGCTAACTAGACACATTCCAGATTGTTCTAGCTAATCATTTGTTTTCTTGATGCATCCACTCTGCAACATCTTAATATATAGCACCCACATTGAAGTGAACAGAAATAAAGAGTAAATAAGAAAGTAAAGAATTAGTTTTAGCTTGAGTTTGGTTAAATATATATACGTGTTGTAAAGAAAGGCCCTGACTTGTAAGTAGAAGGAAGGCCTTGAAAATAATGAGTCATAAAGAATGAAGTAGAAAGGATGCCTGATTCAAAGAATAACTAATTAAATAAGGGTTAGTTTCTGATAAAGAACATGAAAAAGACCTCTGACTGATAGGAGTTACTGAAGTTGGTTTAAAATAAAACAAAGAGAATCTGTCTTAAAATGAGCCAAAATTGCCTTTCCTACTCCACATACCAGTGTTATCTAAAAAATGAAGTTCTACGTCACCCCAGGTGCAAAATAAAAAATTGTGGATCAGCAAGAAGGAGAGGAAGAGATATAGAGAGGAAAGGCTTAAGGGGAACAGTAGGCTGTAAATCTTATCTGGGTTAACACTGAAAATGAGTGTAAACTGTCTCAGATTGGTTTTTAGCTGTAGTCCGTAATTGGCAATAGCATCCCTTGTTTGTTAAAGAGTTTGAAAAAGTAAACCCTTCAAAGGTTCATTGCTATTACCTGCTTGAGCTCTTTGTAGCTTGCCTGTCTATACTAGGAAATAATTTTGTAATAGCATGTCCACACTACAGGGAAGCCTTGAAATTAGTCTGAGGCAGAGCCCTAGGAAGCACAGGGGAGCAATTATTTTGAATGACCCTGAGGAGTAGCTATCTGGAAATAGCAGCAGTGGAACATCCACACTACTCTATTTCAAAATAATTATTTCAAAATAAGCATTATTCCTTGTGGAAATCAGGAGTTATTATTTCAAAATAACTGGCCCCTTGTTTCAAAATAACAGGTTAGGTAGTGTGAACACGCCGCTTGTTATTTTGAAATAAGGGGAGTTATTTCAAAATAACTCCCTGAGCATCCCCATGTTTAGTCCATTCTGAATGCTTATAAATGTTTTGTTTTACTGTTTGGATGTAGTACTTCGCATATTATTTAGGCTTTTTAGGCATGGTTAGAGCAAGTGTATAAATACCATTTGGTCTTTGGATTGACTAAAGGAATTTAAATTAATGTCGGGGTAATGTCTTTCATACATCTTAATAATTCCACAAAGGGCTTTGGCTTTGATTTTCCTGGGAACAGGATTTCTTCTCTGTCTACATGACATCTTCCTGCCCCTTCCCCTCCCCCCCCCCATTTGTGTGTAAATGCACTTATTACACTTTTGGTGCTCCATAATCAATAATCATATCTATGCACCCCTGCTTTTCCACCTCATCATGCTAATTCATCATCACGATCATCATCATCCACTACTAAAGCATCCTCATCAGTTCCAAGCTAGGCCCATGGTCTCTGTATTATCCTTTGCCTCGTAGATCACTGCTTGGTCCTAATTAGTTTTGATAATTTAAAAATAAAGCTTTGGGCATTTCTTCAAGAATGGCAGGAAGACCTGTCCTGTTGGAAGGTGATGAATGTTCAAGTGGTCCTTATCCTTAGTTGCCTACTGCTGGTTAAGTTCTTTTAATGATATTGCATCTTTTCCCATATCAGAATGCAGCACTTCTAGTACTTCTGAATCTGTCACTCTTTCTGTTATAGCACTTGCCTCATGATCAAATTGACAATATAAGATGAAAGTAACATTAAATAATTGGTGGTAAGGAATTGCAAAAGTCAGCATTACATGCCTAGGGGATTAGGCAAGCCTATGTCCAGGAGCAGTAAACTAGGGCTCATTCTGATGAAAGACAAAAACTAGGATATCACTGGAAATGTCTCTTGTATAACTCAGACAATTATGTCAAGCTAAATATTAAATGAAAGTAATTTTTCATTTCAGGAACTGGGGAAATTACAGAAAGAGCATGTCCTGCTTGTAGAACAGTCCAAGAATAAGAGCCTTATGCTTCAACATATGACCAAAGAGAACTCAAGTTTCAAAGTGAAACAACTATATTTGCTCTTGTAAGATATTAAGTATTTCTTAATGAGCTCAACTGAAATACAGTTTTGTACCCTTTATAATGAAACTGAAGATGGCTACTCATGAGCTCAGTTCAGCATCGTAGTAAAATTAGACAAGGCTCAGACAATCAGGAGCACAACGGAAGTCCCTTATAACTTCAGCCATGTGTCCATGTCAATAAGACCTATAGTATCCTGGCATACATGCATGTAAATCATAGACAAATAAAGCAATATAATAGCACAGGTGGCCTATTTATGGACACAAACTAATACTAACAAACAAATCAGGGTGATTAAGACATCTAACTCAAACCCAATTTCAATTATTTTCTAAATGAAATAGTTTATATTTTACACAAATGGATCCCCTACTGAGGAAAGCACATAAGAATGGGCTTCAGTCTGTGCCAATTCAGGATCGCCTTTTAGAACTGACTTCAGCATTTTGAAAGTTAAGCATATGCTTAATACTGTCCTGAATGGGAGTCTTTCGTGAAATGAGACTTCAATCAAAATATAATTTAATGAGCACAAAAGTAAATTGCTTCATATTTAAAATAAATACATAGAAAACCAGTTTAGATAATGGCTGTACTTATAACCTGAAAAGGAACACACATCTTTCGTTTTACTTAAACTTTTAAATATTCCAAAATACTAAGGGAGACCATAACGTCAGGGTTTTTCTAAAAACTTTTTGTACACATATTTTTGTAATTTTTAGCTACAAAAGTGAAATATAAAACAAAAGTCTTATTCAAAGATGTCATTTTCAATTTCCCCATAAGCTATCTTCATCTTATTTTCCTATAAAGAATTATCCTGCTTCCTCCTAACTAACTAATTTCCTAGACTGAAAACTGTCTTCTAAAAATGTATTTAATATAACCTTCTTTGATCTCTAGGGTGTGCATTACTATACATGGTGTAATGCTTTATCCCGCACTCCCACACAGGCAAAAATCACTGTAGGTTGGACCTCCCTGGTCCGGCACCCTCAGGACCTGAGCGGTCCCTAACAAGAGAATTTGCTGGACCAGAGGAGGTCAGGCCTCAGGATCTCCTGGTGCTCCCTTTCTGGCCATGGCTCTGGCCACTGCACTACCCCCAGCATGCCTGATGGGCCCCAAGGCCGCTAGTGGGGCTCCTCTTCTGGGGTTGCTGGCCCCACTCTGGCCAGCGAGGCTCCCTGGCCCTAGACAGGCTCCTCTCTGGGCCGCTGGCAAGGCTTCGCACCCCTGTTGGCGGGGCTTCTCACTTGTTGGCCTCACTCTGGCCGCATGGGGGCTCCATGTCCCCTGGCTGGCAGGGCTCCCTTTGCTTTTCTCCAGGCCAGTCTCACTCTGGCCAGTGCAGGCAGGGTTTCCTGCCCCTGACTGCTGGCTCCACTCCATGGCCAGCAGGGTTCTGCACCCCTGGCTTGTGGGACTCCCTGCCCGCAGCAACCAGCCTGCTGGCCGGGCTTCCTACCCCCAGGCCATTGGCCCTGCAGACTGCCAGTCATGGGCAACCTCTGTGACTCGGGCTCTCTGGTCCTGCAATATCAATGGTCCTGCCAGACCACAGATGTTGCCAGACCAGAGATTCCCAAACCAGAGAGGTTCAACCTGTAGAAGTTTTTGCCTCCATACTGACACAAAAGTTATGCCACTTATGACATTTTACAACTGGGGCAATTAAAAATTTTACTCTCTGAACTTGAACTTCTTAATAATATCAGGCAAAACCACTGACTTTTTTTTTTCATTCTTAATCCTAATGTTGGTCCCACAGGATTGGGAATGAGAAGATCTGAGTTCTCAGCTCCCATGCAGACTTGCTTAATGATAATAGACAGGATATTTAATAATTTTGGTCCATGTTCACCAAGGGACTTAGGCATTGCAACACCCAGTGTCACAACACCTAACATTTTGGTGTCTAGAAATATCACTAGAACAACAATGGGATCCACAACACCTGAGTTAAGCACCCAGGGTATGTCTACACTTGCAGCCTATTTCAGAATATGGCTGCAAATGTAGGCATTCGGAATTGCAAATCAAGCCCGGGATTTAAATATTGATTTGCATCTTCCCGGCCGGGCGCCATTTTTGAAATTTACAAGCCCAGAATAACTGCCCGCGTCTACACGCGGCAGTGAAACGGGCGTTCGAAATAAAGCCCTAGTTCAAACTACCTGTTAAACCTCATTGAAGGTACAGGGGCCTCGGCATCCCTGGGGGGATGGGGAGGTGGGTGTGGAGGTTGAGGTGGGGGGTATGGAGATTGAGGAGGAGGGTGAGCAGGTTAAGGAGGGAGATGTGGGGGAGGCAGGAGTGGGAAGAGGAACAGTAGCTGAGGGGGCAGCAGGTGCTGGGGCGGCATGGGGCAGCACGCTCTGCAGCAGGGCCTGCAGGTGTGAGCACATGGCACGGTCTTGGGCAAGCTGCTCCCGGCAGAGCTACAGGTCCTCCTGCACCCAGGCCTGGATGGTGCGATGCAGGGCTCGCAGGGCCCCCAGGTGCTGGTCCCGGTACCCCTGCCACGTGCTGGTGGTCCAGAGGAGCCCTCGGGCGCGGGAGCATGTCCCAGGCGGGGTGGTGTGCCCTGCACGTGCAGCTGGTGCGGCTGTGGAGAAAGAAGGGGAGTGGTCATTACTCCCTGGGGATGCTCTGGATGAGGCCCAGTGCCCCCTGAGAGGTGCGGATGACCATGCTCTGCACCGTCAGAGCCGCTGTGCTTGCACAGAGGCCATGGTCGGGATGTCTGGCTCTCCCCGGGAGTGGGAGCTACCCCAAGACCGCACCCAGGCCCCTGTGCCATGTATAGTGCGTCCGAGGCAGGGGGGAGATGTCCCCTGCCTCTGTGTAGAGGAGGCATGTGAAGGGTGGGCGTCCTGCTGGGTCCCCCCCCAGGTCGGGAGCATGTCAGGTCTCTTCACACACGTGTGTGCCTATCAGGCCACAGCCCCTGGGTGTCACGCAGCTGGAGCCACCTACCCAAGGGTGGCATGGCACGTGCTCGCACGTGCACAGGTGGCTGCGTGATCCGTGGGAGGCATGGCCCACGTGCATGGTCTCTGGTCTCCCTCCCTGTCTCCTCCCCGGGTAGGGGACAGTGCTGGCACTTACCCGGTATGGCCTCCCTGGACGACCCTGCCAACTCCGGTGCCAGGACAGCTGGTGGTGGCCACTCTGCTGCGCCCGGGTCAGGGTCCTTAGCTCCCAGCTCGCTGCCTCCTGGGCTGGCGCGGACCGCCCCCTCCCCCCAGGATTCGGTCGAGGGCGGGGAAATAGGGGCAGGTGGCAACTCTTGCTGCTGCGCAGCCCCTCGTGGCCCTGGCATACGCCTGCTGCAACTCTTTAATTTTGAGGCGCAACTGCTCCTGGATGCGCCTGTGGCCTTTCCTGGTCATGGTGGCCACTATGCAGCCATAGACGGCCACGTCCCTGCATCTAGTGCAGAGATCATGGACATTGGGGGCCTCCCCCCAAAACCTCAATGAGTACCATGATCTCCGCACTAGTCCACGAGGGTGCGCACCGTCTATGGCTCCTGGCTGGCCCCTGGGTGCTGGGGGACTGGGCGGGGGACGGCTGGCTGGATGGCATTGTGCGGCCACTGGGTGAGGGTCCGTGGCTGCTGGCAGGCCTGGCTCTTGCACGTGCCCAGTGGCCAGACTCTACCCTTTAAGGGCCTCGGGGCTGGGGGAGAGGAGAGGAGTTTTCCTGGTTGTGCCCAGAGTGGCCACCAGGGGAAACTGGGAAGGGCTGGAGGCCCCCTAATTTGAAATAAGTGTCTACACAGCACTTATTTCGAATTAGCTATTTCAAATTTGGTGTTATTCCTCATATAATGAGGTTTACCAAATTCAAAATAAGTGCTCCACTATTTCGAATTTATTTCGAAATAGTGGTTTGGCTGTGTAGACGCTATTGAAGTTAATTTGAAATAACTGCTGTTATTTCAAATTAACTTTGTAGCGTAGACATACCCAGAGAGAGCTAAGTAAACTAAACATAGGGGAGGCTGACAAGATGTATAGGAGTTTGGTGGCTAAATCCATAATGCAGGGTGCTACCTATTTGTGCCTGTCATCCACAACTAGGAACTCCTCTCCAGGAATTAATGTGGCTTAAGTGTCCAATCTTCTTGTGAGCATGAGTTAGATGCCTAACTCACCCTATGCCAAATGGCCAGAGGAGGAGGAGGAGGAGGAGGAGCCATTGCCCACCACACAACTTTTAATCCAGAGGTTGGAACACTGATCTGAAATGAGGGAGACAGCAATTCAATTCATCCCTCTGCCTGAGTGAAAGAGAGGATTTAAAGAAGGCAGTCACACAGCAACCAGAAGAGTGTCCTAGTCACTGAATTATAGGATACCTAATGCAGACTGCCCCCAATCATTCCTGTTGAGCTAGTCCCCTGTGGAAGAGGCAATGTAAGAAAAGGACTGAAACTTCTGAGTCTTCCATTTTTCAGGTGCATGTTTTAAACACCAGGCTACAGAATCATTCTCATTCTTTTGTCTCTCCAAACCAATGAGTCTACGTATTCTCCAAGATGGGAAAGAAAAGATTCAAACAGGAGGTTCCTCTGTTCTTCTTCTGGCAGAGGGAAATTGAATCTGGGTCTTCCATATCCTACCTGAGCACTCCCGCCTACTGGGCTAAAGGTTATCAGGTAGGGCAGGCCCTAATTCCCTTCTTCTGGCCAGATTTTTTAAAGGAACCCAATCTGATAGATGACCTCTGAGTATGCCTACTGGATTAATCCCTGGAGGCAAGATAAGAACATGGATGACTTTCTTCCTTTGGTGTGTGAATTGCTCTGGAGCCTAGGCAGGGGATAGGTGCTCAGACACCCAGAGTGAGGCAGTAGTCTACATGTCCACAGACAGAAAATCAGGTCACTAGGGAATGTGGAGTGCAAATCAGGCAACTTTAGACACCTACAGGATTAGACGGTGGCCAAAAATTGGGAATTAAGTACCTAGTACCTTTGTGGAGTTGTGTCTTTGTGCCTTAGATTCCATAGCTGCATCATGGAGATAATATTAACCTAAATCACAGGGATGATATCATTTTATTCAAGTGCTGTGAGAATCTCAATCACAAAGTGCTGCAGAGGAGAAGGACAAAGAGTTATTATGCTTTTCCATCTGTAGATTGCTACACAAACATTCACTAATTATTCTGAGCCAATTTTCTGGCATTTAAAAATGAGGAGAAAATAATTACACTGTGAAGTTTCATTTGCTTCTAATGTTGATATAAAGCTTTGACCTGTGATGAGTCACTCTTAACTGCTTTCCGAGGTAACTAATGTCAGGATGATCTAGACTAGCGAGCACCTTGTCAAAATGATAGGACTAGATAAAACTCGGATCCCTCCTGGTTTGAGCACCCTCTCCTCAGATTTCAGACCTTCACTCCTCTCAGGGTGGAACCCTGTATTTCTCCCGGGCAGAAGGGGTGAGGGGTTAGTACCCAACTGCTCTTGTGCAGCTAAGGACAAGGATTCTCAGTTCTTCCTTAGGGAGCTTGTGACCAAAAGATTTAAACAACATAAAACCCTTCTTAAAACAATATATTGTTTGTTTAACGATAGAAACAAAGCAAAGCACAAGAAAGAAAAGATTTAAAAGATCAAAGGATCTGCATGTGAATCTATCTTACAAAAAGTCTTCTGATCCTCCTGGTAGAATGACTAGAACTTTCCTCTAGGGCAGTGGTCCCCAACGCGGTTCCCGCGGGTGCCATGGCACCCGCCGGGGCATTTATGTGCGCCTGCCTAGTGACCAGGGCCAGCCTGAGCCATTCTTGCGCCCTGGGCCCCGGGCACCCGACGCATGAGTGGCCCCTGCCCCAGGTGCGCGGCACATGCGTGTGCTACCCCTGGGCGTGCAGTGCATGCACAGCCCCGCCCCTGGGTGCCCAGCAGCCCCAAAAGATTGGGGACCACTGCTCTGGGGTCTAGATCCACAAAGAAAGGATCTAGTATCTCTTTAATTACAAAACCTGACTCTGCTTGATGGCATGGGTCTCTTTTCTGAGGGTATTATTATTATTATTATTATTCCATCTCCTCTGTATAGAAACCAAATAATTCCTGTGAAAAACTGTCTGACAGGCCCTATAGGGGAATGCACCCTGGCTTCATACGCTATGTCTACACAGCACACTTATTTTGAAATAACAGAGTGCACGTCTACACAGCAAAGCCTTTTATTTTGACATAATTTTGAAATAACAGGCTTCTTACTCTGACTTCTGTAACCCTCCTTTCATGAGGAGTTTAGAGAAGTCAAAGGAAGAGTGCTCTTCCTTTGACTTCCTGCTGTGTAGACAGTGCCAAAAGCCAAGTTAAACTACTTCTACTTCAGCTATAAAATTAACGTTGCTTAACTTGACTTTGGCCCATAGTGTAGACATGGGGTACCACATTACATTGTACCAGCTTAATTAAATTGCTGAAACAACATAATTTTAGTTAAAATAGTGCAACTTTGGGTTTACTCCTACAGGTGCTTTGTATTAATATGTCTGGGTCTGCCTACCATAGTACTGTTCCCTTCTCAGTTGGAAACTCTAATGCAAATAATACGCTAAAGAAATATGTGCCTCATATTTCCCATATATGGAATGTTTGAAAATTATTCACGCATTTTGAAGCAATCTATAGAATTTAAACCCCACACTTTAAACTTCAAACCAATGAAATTATTTATTTAGTGGTCATAAGATAAAATAAATTTGGAGTTAAAAAGTGGTAAGAATTTACATTCATACAAATTTTGTTCTGATTCTATGTCTCCTGATCACTTTTGCCACATCACTCGACAGCAGGGGTTCCCAAACTTTTTGACACGGGGACCAGTAAATCCATTCACAAGCTTTTGGAGGACCAGTAACATTCATTTGCATATTCATTAAGCAAATGATAAATATTCAAATAAGTTGTTTCTGGTCCTCCCAAAGCCCCCAGTGCCAGAGTTAGCAAAGCTTTTGATACAGTCACCCACAATATTTTTGCCAGCAAGTTAAGGGACTATGGATTGGAGAAATGGACTGTAAGATGGATAGAAAGCCGGCTAGACCAGGGTTTCCCAAACTTTTTAAGTTAGTTGGAACCCGGTTCTTTTCAGTACTGTTTTTTGCAGCCCAAAAATATAAATGCATATAAAAAAAGAATGAAGAATGAATACATTTTCAGTGTTTCACCTGGCTGCATCCTCCGCCCAGCCTGGGCCAGGGCTTGGGGGACCCGGCGCCGCATGGGCACTCCAGGAGGCGGGAGCAGGAGCAGATTGGGGGTAGGGTATCTGGCTAGGAGGGAGGGTGCAAGGAAGGGTAGGGTTGCCAGGTGTCTGGTTTTATACCAGACAGTCCAGTATTTCAGGGTTTTGTCCAGGAAACAAATTGAGAAATTACCAGACACATAAAATGTCTGGTATTTTCTAATTAGGTAAGTTTTATTATAATTAGATGTATCAGTCCTTAGCTGTGAACTGCCTGGCTGGTAGATGTGCTCACGCTGCCTGAGTGTGTCTACCTGCCAGGCAGTTCGGAACTACTCGAGGGAGGGTATGTACGGGGGGAGGCAAAATGGAATCCCCGGCCGGACTCACTACTCTGCCAGGGTCTGCATGTGCCCGGGTCAGTCCCGCTCCCCCCCCTTCTCCTCCCGATCTCCCCAGTCCAGCCCTGCTGCCCCCGTCCAGCCCTGCTTCCGGCAGCCGGTTCCCCTGCCCCCACCAATCTCCCGGTCAGCCCCGCTCCCGATGACCCCCTGACCAGCCCCGCTGCCCCGTCCAGCCCTGCTTCTGACAGCTGGCTCTCCCGTCCTCCTCCTTCTGATCTCCCCCGGCCAGCCCTGGTTCCACTGCCTGCCCTCCCCCATCTCCGCCGGACAGCCCCGCTGCCCCCAACCCTGCTTCCGCCGCCCACCCACCTGCCCCGATCTCCGTGGGACAGCCCTGAAAGTTTAAGGATTGAAGTAGAATTTATTTATAAAGAAATCTTTCACATATTACTGTGAGAAAGAGGATTATCAGAACTTCACAATCTGATAAATACTACAAACTACTATACCATCAGCACATAGTGACAATAGCAGGTCAAGGCAATTCATTAAAAGTTGCGGAAGTTTTAAATTGCTACATTTAGTTGATTTATGTACTTCTCTAAGGTAATCTCAGAACAATCATGGGAGATACGCTTTGTATATGAAAAAATAAGGTAACTTTTTAATGTTAATTTCCCCTCAAGTAAATTCAAACAAAGGCTTAAGAAACAATAACAACACATTGTCTGTATAGTATGTATCTTTCAAATAACTGTGCTGAATGTTTCATTTTGCTTTGGCAAATCTCTATTCATCATATTATAGGACAACCAACCAAATATTGTAGTTAATCGGTAATTATATAGAAATAGGGATCTACTACTGTTTTACACTATATAACCTGTACTATATCACAGAAATGATTTTGACCCTTAAACTGCTCCATCTCTCTATATATTGTAGAGTGCTTCCATCTTTCTGTGAGTCCATCTGTGTGTCTGCAAGTCTGTTTGTTCAAAAACTCCTCCTAAACGATAAATGCTAGGGCCACCAAATTTAGTATGCAGTTTCCTCTTATCCTAACTTAAAACAAGGTCAGAGTTTGGTCATGCTAGGAAAATGGGAAGTCTGAGGGACTACTTTTCATAACACAGAAAAGGAGGGGGCAGAGAAGAGGGACACAATACTCACAGGGGCCTCTGGGGGCGAGTGCAGGGGATAGTTATACCACAGAGTGACCACTGGGGGCAGCTGCACCACCAAGAGAGTGGCCAGCACAGGGCTCACTGTCTTGCCTGAAACCAGACTGAATAAATATTGCCCCGTCCCAAACTCTTCCCTGCCTAGCTCTTGGCCACAGAGAGAGGAGGAAGAGGGAGAAAGCCCTGCCAGTTATGGGAGAGGGAAAGTCCCTGCTGGCTGGGTGGCTGGGGGAGGGGGTGATAAAATGTTCCTGCTGGCTGGGAAAGCTGTAGGAAGAGGGAAGGCTTCAACCCCTCTCCTCCCCTGACTCATGTATCCCTGTGCCCCCAGACTCCTGCTCTGCTCCCCTCATCCCCCAGGCACTACCGTGACTCCTGCACCCTCCCACACACTACCATTCCCCTGACCTGAAGAACCTGGGCAATGTTGGATAAGTCTTCTAGTTAATATATATCTGAAGAGGGTCTTTCTGTATTATTATAGAAATCTTAACTTTAAGTTAAATTAGTTTTGTTTGTTTGTTAAGTAAACGTTCAGTGCAAACAGTGATAGTGTGTTTTTTAAATAATAAACAAAACTGCCTAATTACTGAGAGGAAGAAGAAACTCAGTCACTGACAAATTGGAGTTCTTCCACATTTATCCTATATGTGGGACAAAGTACATGGCTAGATGGTATTCTACTGATAAGCAGAACATTAGTTACAAATCCCAGTATTTCCAAAGGACTGCTCAATTCTGCTCCCCCACAAGAACGTGATGCAAATTAAGCTAAAGAATTGGTAAGGTCAAATAATGAAAGCAATTATTCAGAAATAATTAGTTAATAAACTCACAACAATATTCACAAAGAACATTATTTGCAATATATTAGATTAACGTTAGACTTTTCTCCTCTACTTCATCATCCCCACAAAATAAATGTTAATAAAGATAATTAGCACTATGGCTACTGACTAATCAAAATAGTTTTTATTTAACTCCCAGTTGCACATGTACCAAACTTAGAAGGTGTCTTAAGGCATGTCTAATCTCCAGTGTAAGGACAGGGTTTGAACTCAAGCCCATACCTCCCTCTCCCCTCCGCACACAGTATACACACAACGAAGTCTTAGGACCCCAACCTAGAGCCCCAGGACCTCATATGGGTGGAAGGTCCAATCCTGAGTCAAATGTGATAAATTGTGGCCCCTTTAGCTCTTTGTTTGAGGTGCAATGTTGGAAGAGTTGACTGCCCACTGAACTTGTCTGTCCAGAGGACAAAGACATTTGCAAAATGTTTGGCAAAATCCCAGATTATCATTGAGATTATGTCTACACTGTAAAGCAACATGGTTTGAATCTTTTGTCTTGGTTTGACTCAGGATTGGACCTTCCACCCATATGAGGTCCTGGGCCCTGGGTTGGGGTCCTAAGACTTTGTTATGTGTATACTATGTGTGGATAGGGGAGGGAGGTGTGGGCTTGAGTTCAAACCCTGTCCTTACACTGGAGTTTAGACGTGCCTTAAGACACCTTCTAAATTTGATAATCTGGGACTTTGCCAAACATTTTCCAAATGTCTTTGTCCTCTGGATAGACAAGTTCAGTGGGTAGACAACTCTTCCAACATTGCACCTCAAACAAAGAGCTGAAGGGTCCACATTTTATCACATTTATAAAGATAGTAAAAGTGTGTGTGTGTGTGTGTGTGTGTGTGTGTGTGTGTGTGTGTGTGTGTGTGTGTGTGTGTGTGTGTGAGAGTATATATGTAGGTTAGTACAGTGTTAACCTTCTTTCCACTTTAATTACCATTTATTGAAGGGTTTATGTATGAATTTCCCAGATTTTTGAGGGTTTAGCATTTTATAATTTGGTTGTATAATTATTATAGGCAGTCAAAATCCCCCACAATTTGTTGAACAAAATATTGACCAAATCGGGGTCTGTGTCAACATTTTGTAAAAAAACAACCACCAGAAAGTATTGGGAAGGAAGGGAGTCCAATTTTCAACAAAAATTTTAAATATTCCATGGAAACCAGTCACTTTTTTTTGTCAAAAACACAGCCAGCTCTAATATTTATAGGTTTTTAAAGACAGATTTGATCCTTATGAACTCTACCTGGAATGGACCAACTTTCAGATCCGAGGGGAGACAAGCTATTGTTATGTCACCAAATCCCTACTCTCTCCTCTCAGATAGTTCTTTGTGGATTTTGGTATCGACACTATGGTGTGTGGAAGAGCAATGGGTCATCAGGTGGAGGCATGGGTCAGCCAGTCAAAAATTCAAAATACGTGTTTGTTGATTTGTTCTAATGTAAGACTTTAGATATAATTAATTACTTATGTTTCAGACATGGCATATGGGAAGATATGGATTTTCCAGAAAATATTAAAATAAATTCAGGATTTCTATACTGGTGAACAGGAAATCCATCCTCTATTAATATAGTAAGGAATGCTTTGAAACACACAAAGGAAAGTCTAATTAGATATGTTATTGCTAGGAGACACATAGAAGCATAGAAGAAAAAAAAAGTCTTCCTTAAAAAAGAGTATAGTAATTAAAATAACTAAAGACTATCACATTGGAGATATCTATATAAAGTAATTTTCAGTTTGTATGCAGCCTTAGAAGTGTCTATGTAAGAAGAAAATCTGGCAAACTACAGCTAAACTAAATAAATGGGACATAAGACAGATTTACATGTGTGTGGTATAATGTATATTCCAAGATTAGAACTAGTAGGCATAAAACATCCTAAAACTTGATCCTACAAAAATGTGGGTTTTTTAGCTTTGTCAGCAAAATCAATCAATGTTTACTTCATTTTTCACTAAAATCTTTATAGTTTGTGGTGTAAATCAATTCTTGATGTCAATCTCCTCATTATAACATAAACATTTCAGATGTAGCATGTAAACCAACATTTATTTGCCACAATTTGTATTCATTACAAAAGAACTGTTGACATTTCAAAATCATTTTAACGTCATAACTGATTTTGTGACTGTTTCTTTTTATACTAGTCTTTGGAAAACTGAAAACTATATACATTTTCCATGGTAAATTTATGAAATCTGTCACCTATTAAAATTCTTAGATCCTATCCTGATATGTAATTCAGCAGGTGCTTTGACATTGACTTTAGTAGGAAGAAAAATAAGACCCTGCTGGTTAAAGATACTATAAGATGGTATATCAGATTAACAATTACACTGTTAAAAATAATAGATTTAAAATAAAATAGCATCTCTCCTGCCATACCACTCTAATTCTTTGCTGTGGATATTGCCTTGTTCTTGATTATTTTCCCCTTCTATCTGCAAGAACTACCACTTCTTGTTATTAAGGACCTGATCTAGTTTCCTTTGTAGTCAATGATTTTCAATAGAAGTTAGATTAGGCCCTGGTTAAGCACTGGGAATGGGCATGTAAATAATGTATTTTAAAAATATTTAGCCAATATTTTTAAATGAACAACTGAATTTATTTAATAAGGATTTCAAGTTAGTCTCCAAAAACAGAAAATGTGCCATGTTCATGCACATTCTGGTAGTCACTGAATTAATAAAAGAAAAGCACAAAGTACTTGTTTGCTCTAGTATTAAACCAACACCATTAATTTTGTATTAAGAGTCATAGCTAAAATTTTTGCAGCTTTATTGAGTCTGTATGTAGCTAAAACCATCAGTTTACACCTTATGGGATAACACAACAAAGTTTCATATTATTCCTTACTAATTATAGTGAACCCAGTGTAAGCTGCTAAAGAAGGGAAAACCATCATTGTCAAAGACAATTTTGGCTGTTATGAAGAAAGCATCTCATAGCAAAGAATCTGTTTCCATAGAGAAATAAAGATGTCTGGCTTTGGTGAGGTCTTCATTAGTGAGATGCAAGGTATTCTTTTATATTTTATTTAAAACTGGTAATTATTGATGGAATGACCTCAATATATTTGTCTTCAAAGACACACCAGATTTTTTTACTCCTCTTCTTACAGCTGCTACTAGTAACTTTAGAACAACTAATTAAACAATAAAAAGAAACCTAGAGAATACATTCTCATTATTATCCAGTATCACAAATTATATCCATGCATATATCCATTTGTTAATTATAGCCAATCCCTGTTACTTTCTACTCCTTCATTACAAACAAATGGATTGAATACCATAAAATGGACAAAAAAAAAAAAAAACCTTAAAGAAAAAGCCTAACACAAAAACAACCAATAACAAAACACAAAGAATTCAGTATGCCCACCTCATTTTATTCCACAATACCTGAATAAATACTGCTATGGTGACATGATATAATTGGAAGTGCATGCCCTGCTACAGTTGAATGCTGTTGTATAACTTTATTGCCCACTGGTATTGTTATTGAGACATTTTCTTTTTACTGACTGCCTGACTTTCTGTTTAATGCTGATCAGACATTTCCAATTACAGTTTTTACTTATTATGGTGTTCAATCCACTTATATTTACTCTATTTTATTTTCCTACCCTGTGCTCAGAGAATGGGGGAGTAGCAGTGTGTGTGTGGGGGGGGGGAGGGGGAGACAGACTGCAGTTGTGACAGGTTGCCCCACTTAGTATCCATCTGATGTACTGAGACAATACTTGAGCCCACCTGTTCTGCCAGCCTGGAAATCCTTTCTGCCTATCTTGCTGAGCCAGGCTATTAAGCCTTCTTCAGCATACACACAGGCAGAGCCACACCCGACTGTAGAACCACAGATCCAGAGATCAGCTCTAGGAAGACTCAATTTAAGGAATTTACCCCAGCACTTGGGGGTTCATCTCCTTTGGACTCCAGATCCAAAGGCATATTATTTAAATCTGCCTCCGCTCTCAGTGTAGAGAAAGGTAGGCCCAACCTTCCCCATCCACAAATTTATTAATTGTATGAAGTGGATTATGTTATAAACAAGAAATAAATTTATTAACCACAAAAAGGGGAATTTTAAATGAATATACGGGTACGTCTACACAGCAAAGTTATTTCGAAATAACTTTCCTAGCATCTACACAGCCAAACCGCTATTTCAAATAATTTTGAAATAGTGGAGAGCTTATTTTGAATTTGGTAAACCTCAGTCTACGAGGAATAATGCCAAATTCGAAATAGCTATTTCAAAATAAGTGCTGTGTAGACACTTATTTCGAAATAGGAGGCCTCCAGCCTTCCCAGGGTGCCCTGGTGGCCACTCCAGCCTCAACCAAGAACACTCCACTCCCTCCCCCCAACCCCAGAGCCCTTAAAGGGGTAGACTCTGGCCACAGTGCCCGTGCCAGCTCCAAGCCTGCCAATCCAGAGCCAGCAGTCACTGGCCCAAAACATGAGCCAGCAAGCCACTGGCAGCCAACCCTCCATCGCTCCCCAGGAGCAGTCTGCCAGCTCCTAGGAGCCTGCCAGGGCCCGGAGAAGGCGGGCGCCTTCCTGATCCAGGGTGGAGATCATGGACCTTATTCAGGTTTGGGGGGGATGCCCCCAATGTCCATGATCTCCACACTAGATGGAGGAACGCGGTTGTCTATGGCAGGATAGCTGCCAGTCTGGCCACCAAAGGCCACATGCGAACCCAGGAGCAGGTTTGCATGAAAATCAAGTTGGTCCGGCGAGACCCCCACCCCTGAGCCCTGAGCTTCCCCTCCCTCTTCTTCTCCTTGCTTCCCCCTTCCAGGTTTCCCCTCCCCTCTCCCACCCTATCTTCTCCCCTCTCCCACCTCCTTTCCCCAGTCTCACCAGTTTCATTCCCTCCCCCCCCCCCAGTTTTGTTAAATAAAGAGAGTTTGTGTTCATGAAAATACATGTATTTTATTTGACATCAGGAAGGGGGGTTAGGGAGGGGTAAGTGGAAGGACGTGAGGGAGGAATGAGGCACAAGCCCCCAGTGGGGCAGACCAGGGAGGCTCTTAGTGCTCCTCAGGGTGGAAGCTCTCCCGCAGGGCCTCCTGGATACTGACAGCCCACTGATGGACCTCCCGGATGGCAGCCTGCAGAAAGTGCAGCCAGGCTCGCAGCAACGCATCCAAGAGAAGCACCAGAGTGCCCAGGGGCAGCTCCGGCTCCATGTTGCAGAGTGGTGTGGTGTCCTGAGTGAGGGCAACCACAGCACTCCGAGACAAAATGCTTTGCTGTCCCTCATCGAGGTAGACAAGCAAGCAGGGAAAGCTGAGAACTGGCTGTCCAGGGGAGTCCCTTTAAGCACAGACCTCAGATAGCCTCAGGTGGCAGCCCCACACAGTAAGTCCTGACCTGGTGCCCTGCTGGAACTGGTTCCAGCCAGCCTTAAATGCGATTCAGAGTCCACTCAGTGTGGATGTGCTATTTCGAAATAGCAAAATGCTATTTCGAAATGCATTTTGTGAGTGTGTAGACGCGTTATTTCAAAATAAGCTGTTTCGAAATAACACTGTAGTGTAGACATACCCTAAGGGATTACAAACATAACAAAGTAGATTACTGAGCAAATAGCTGGATGGCATACCTTAATCCAACCTGCCTGGTGTATTGGATTGCATCTACACAGCAATGTTATTTCGGACTAATGGCCATTATTCCGAAATAACTATGCAAGCATCTACACAGCAATAGCATTATTTCGAAATAATTTTGAAATAACGGGAGGCTTATTCTGACTTCTGTAAACCGCATTCTACGAAAAATAATGCCTATTCTGAAATAGTTATTTAGGAATAAAGGCTGTGTAGACGCTCTACTTCTGCTATTTCGAAATAGCCCCTCAGGAGGGCCATTCTAAATTATTCCTCCCCAGTGCCCCCTGGGGCTCTAAATCAAAATAGCAGGTCTACATTAGGGAAGCCTGCCTCAGACTAATTTTGAGGTTTCCCTGCAGTGTAGTTGTGCTATTTTGAAATAAGGTATTTCAGAATAACTATTCCGGAATAGCTTATTCCAAAATAAATTTGCAGTGTAAACGTAGCCTTGTAGACCAGGCCTTGGTGACCTGTCTTTTCCATTTTCCTTCTGTTCATTTGAAACACTATCCTACTCCTTCTGAAGTCAATTTGAAAATGCATATTGAATATTAATAGAACAGAACTGGGCCCATGCAAGAGAGGAACATAGATGCCACCATACTGGATCAGAACTGAGGACTATCTCATCTAAAATGTTATTTCTAATAGGGTACAATCTGTTATGCCGCAAGAACCATCATAATGAGAGGTAGTAGAATCAGCATCCCAGAGGTAAACTTTCTTGCTAGTCCCTATCAATAAAAGATAGCGTGGTCCCCCAAACTTGAAAGTTCATAGCTCTTCTCTCCTTTTCATGTCTAATGTGGATTGTGGATGTTCTCATCCATATGACTGGATATTTTTTTTTATAAATCATACTAAGCTCTTGGCTTCTGTGATACCTTGTGGCAACAAGTACCAAAAGTTAGTCAGACTTTAGATAGAAAACAGGGGCAACTGGTGAAGGGGGCCACATGGGCCACTGGACATGTGACATCTTCCGCAGCCCAGGGAAGGGCCAGAACAATCCCCCTTAAACTCAGGCCCCTCCTATCCCTGCCCATGCTCTGCCCCACCCTGTCCCTGCTCTGCCCTCTCCTCTTTTGAACCCTTGCTCCACACCACCCCTTCCGCAAGCAATTTGTCCCAGGAGGACTCATGGGACCAGATGTCTGGCACCAGCACCAGGGGTCCACCCCCTCCACAGCACTAATTGGCAGCAGCAGGAGAAGCAGAGCAATGCAGTCCCAACTCACTCTGCTCCCCAGGCCATGTTGCTGTACTTCCTACCGGTAGGTATGGAATCAGTCTTGCGTCTCCTTCAAGCGACACAGCTGCAGGAGCTGAGCAATCTGGGGCTGCATTGTTCCACTTCCCCTGTCACCCGTGAGTTGCGGGAGAGAAACCCTGATGTGGGTGCCAGGCCTGTCTGCTAGGTCTGGGCCTCCCAGAGGCTCTGGCCCCACCAGCTGCTGACCAGCCCCTTGGCCCTTCTGCTCGTGATGTTGGGGGCACGTGCCCCCCACACATCACCTATGGTAGAGAATTATCTTTACTTATCTCCTTTAAATTATCAACCATTCTATTTTATCTTTGTTCTTGTACATTGAGAAAGGATAAAGGGAAGTACCTATCTCACTTCTCTAGCCAATTCATTCAATTTTTTGTGTACTTCAAGTCTTCTCTTATTCATCTCTCTCTGTAAACTAAACAGTCCCATTCTTTTCAATATCTCTTCAGGATCATACTTGATCCTAAGGTGCTGAACCTCTCTTGTAAGGGGCAAAGTCCTATCCATTCCAGTTGAATTCAGTGGGAAATGAATGGCACAGCACCATGGCAGGATGTGCACCGACTAAATGTACAGTACATATAAAAAGAATGAAAAGCCAAAAATAAGCAAATACATTTAAAATCATCCATCCAAAGGCTGTTACCTTTGCTCTGTTAAAATGCTGATATATTTTGAGAAAATAGCAACATATTGGTGATGCTATCTGTGTTACCTCTGCTGAAGAAAAGGTCAACAGCTCTATCACACATCTTAAGTTTTAAACTGTTTCACAATTTTCACTGTTACGTATCAATTTTTGGACAGCAAATAAAATTTTATGACAGGCGACCTTATCCCTGTCAGCAAGAGATGTGCTTTTGAGCTGTACATCAAAATGAAATACATTCTCTAGAATTCTTTCACCGTTACCAGGGTAGAATAACATATCTTCATTAAATGTCAAGTATTTACCTCAGAAAACTGAAGAAATAATACAAATAAAGATAAAGGAAACATAAAAAAGTGATGATAACATAAGCATACTTATATAGATGTAAAATTGAAAAAATGTTTTTGAATAAAGAATGTTTTTGCAGCAACTGCTCTTAAACAATTTCAACTGAATATTCTAATACTGTAATAGTTCTTTACAGACTTTTTTCTAGTCTCCCCACCACCACAAACAAAAACCCAAAATATTTCTTTTGCTGGAAATGAAGCTCTCTACACACTCTGAAAATAGAGCACACAATATTATAGAATATTTAGCAAAATATGTAGCTCTGATATAATGTTCCCCATACCATACACCAGTTAACTCATCTGAATCACACCATAGCAACTCAGTTTTGTTCCCATGAGTTTATTAATTGGTGGCTCATCTAGCCTATCCAACTATGCTTGTAACAGGAGTATTGTTGTGATAATAAAAGTTCTTTCTTTTTTCTTAAGCTGGTATTGGTTCAGTTCTGTGTCCTGGAAAATCTATCTGTGGGATCTGCATGCCTCTTACTAGGGGATAGCAGCCACAGACTGCAGTTTGTATTTTTTCTTTTTCAGGCTCTTTGGGGAAAAGAGCTTGGGGTGCCCTGGGGTTGGTTTCAAGTGTCCACCCCTTTTTGTGGGTTCAAAAGCACTTGATGGTGGCAGCAGATTTTTATCCCCAAAATCTAGGTTTTTAGGATTTTGGGGGGAAGTTTTTTACCAAAGCCTGGAAAGATAAGGTTTTGGGGTACTTTTGCAGGCCCCCACTTCTGCATTCATCATGCCATAGTGGGGAATCATCCAGCCATGACACATGTCAATGATTTACCTATCTATTTGATGGTATGAAGTTACCTGATACCTCTAACCCTGTCTAGCTCTGAGATGGAGCCTTTATTTTATGTAGATATAAATTCATTATTACATGTTAATTTGAAAACCTGAACTGCAAGAAAGGGAACAATTGAGGGTATTTACAATATGAAGTACAAAATATTTAAAAATACAAAATAATGGTGGATTACCCCCCAAAATGAAATTGTGGTATTTGCAAGACACATAAAGATAAGCCTCCCTTCCCAAAGTTTTGCAATCTGACAATAAATGAATCTTCTAAACAAACTTCACAGGTGTAATGAGTATTTCAAGTTCAGACACTTATCTTCTGTGAATTCAATTTGTCTTTTTGGCATCCAGCAAATTCTTCTAAAACAATATATGTTAGGAACAGAATGCTGAAGGACATCATAGGCACAGAATTATAGCAGGAGAGTTTCATTTTCCAGCTGTTGGAAGATTAATTGAATGTGCACTTTTCTTACCACCAATGTTCTGTAAAGCCCACTAATTAAGGTGGAATAAAAAAGAGATATGCAATAATATATACTGGAGATAATTACATATGATGTTGTAAGAGGAAAAATCCTTCCATCCATATAGGTATGTGAGAAGACACAATAGTAAAAGACTTTTGGTCTTTCAAAGGCTGTTTTCAAAAACAGTAAGTGTTGCTATTTATATTATTAAAATTCTAACCAACATGCTCACTTTAGCTGCTCATTGTCCAAGTCATTAAGTCCAACTGAGCCCTACTCTTACTCCAGTGTTTCTAATTTCAAATTTTAAATTGGAGATGTTGTTAGTCTTCCATAATACTTGTTTCTCATGTAAATGTACCTAACTGCTCAAATAACCAAACTGATCTCTCCTCTAGACAGAGATACAAACATGCTAATCGATAAGAAAGTGGTTCAAGTGTATGTAAAAGAGGAAGAGAATTTATAACAAAAATTAATAAGGGAGAAAAGAAGAGCAGAAAATATCATGTACCAAAGCAGTCACCAAAGGTATCTCACAGCTCACTACAAAACAAGAGAAGGACTCATAAAAGTAGGTGATGCTATGAATCAAAATGCACAAATGAAATCTTGAAAATATGTTTCACTTTATGTTCTAGCCAAACACCTTTAATGAATTATATTGATTTTGAAATAAATAAAATCTCTCTATGTTGCTATCATGAGGTATCTGCCTGTAACAGATTACTGTGGCCCAAGGTAAGCTGAGCACAAAGCAGCCAATAGGAGAGAGGCTGAAGAAGCAGCCAATCTGAGTTCTCATCTAAAAAGAGATGCAGAATAGAGCAGCTCCAATTGCTCCCTGGAGCTCAAGGAAAGAGGATTGGCTGCTTTTCAGGTGGAAGAAAACTAGCACCTGGGACAAAACAGTGCTGGCTGGGAACAAGGGAGCAACAATGAGCTCCTGGCTTGCTGCTAAGACTGTCATGCTGAGGACTTGAGGTAAGGGTGAAGAAATTGCTAGGGAAATAGACTGGTGGTTGGAGGAGATGCAAGTGGCTGCAAGTGGTAGTAGATGGGTCTGTGTCTTCCCCCCTTCCTCTCCTTGCCACTGGGAAAATGGCTAAATGGTAACTACTGAGAGAAGTGGCTAGTCAGAGTCTAGAGAGACACCCCTCAGAAGCGGGGAGCACCACAGAATCATAGAACCGTAGAGCTGGAAGAGACCTCAGAAGGTCATCAAGTCCAGCCCCCTGCTCTAGGCAGGACCAATCCCAAGCCTGGCACAGCTGGTGAGCTATAGCACTGTGAGCTATACCACAGTACTTGGAGGGACATGGGTCCAGAAGCAGAAGTGACTCGTAGAGAACCACCAGAGTAAGGTTCACTGGCTACCAGAGCTAATTCCCATATTGGTCATGAGGAAGTGCTGGAGTAGTGGGTGAACTCTAACACAGGTGCTTTACCATCATATTATTTATCAGTGTTGAACACTGCTTTCTGGAGGTTCTGAACTCATACACTTCTAAGTCTGCACTTTTTTCCATACACCGGGCGGTCTCAGAGGTATACTCAGAACCCAGGCAGGCCCTAAATTAAGCTAATATTAGAAACCCCAAAGTTTTAGGCAAGCTGTTGCACTCTGTACCTCAAAAGAGCACCCTGTAATCTCTATATTCCTCATTCATCTATGGCTGTGATATTCCATACAAAGCATGCCATGTAATAAATAGTATGGAAGGCCATGATCTGCTGAAACCCTTTGATCTGTCCAAATATGTATATTATTAGTGTGTATGACCTTATGCAATATTGGTGTATGTTTGTTACTGAAATATGCTGTAAATTTGCTAGTGATATACATAGGACTGCTGCCCAGGTGGATGTTTAGCAACCATTAATCAGGAGGGGAATTGTAATAATGAGATTTACAATTCAATGACAGCTGCCCAAGTACCACAGAATGGGCACTGCTCAACTATATGACTCAGCTGCACAAGACCACACCAAGGGGATTGTTCAGTCCAGTGACTCAGCAAAACCCAATAGGATATATCTGGACAAATGTCTCCTAAGCACATGAACTAAGAATTTAAAGGAAGGAAGAGCAGCAGCATGACTTAGCCTTTCTCCTCCCCACCTATACTAAAAGCAACAGAAATGCCTTCGCCTGAATTTTGCTCTGAGGATGAGCAGCAACAGTACCTGGAGGAAGAACAAGAGAAGGGCAGAGTCCCAGATAGCCAGGACTTGGGGACTTTGAGGACAGCCATGTAGGAAGCCAGATGAATTTTCAGCAAAAAAAGCCCAAAGCTTAGGAGGCACATCCCATCCCTGGGAATCTTTTATTTATTTATTCATTCTATACTGCCTTGCTAGCTTCTGTTATAGTTGCATTTTTGGATGATTGTAATGTAGGAGCTTTTTACAGGTCTTCAATACTCATCTCCTTCCTTCAGCACAAGCTTCATTCATTTAAAACCTCCCATTCACATTCTCAAAATGGTGGCTGCTCTAACTAAGCAATCACCTTGTAACTCATGCTAAATTCTGTTTATAAGATTGTTTGCAAGTCTGTGTCATGGGGAACACCTACTTTCTTCTTTTCCTTCCTGTATCTGTCCTGCCTGGTGAATGCCTTCCCCAAAGGTTGTTCATTTGTGCAAAACAGAAGCTGGCTACATGGCATGAGCTACAACTTCTACCTCTCCTCCCTTCATCTCCCCTCCTGCAGTATATCCAAATAATGAAAACAGAGACAAAATTCAATATACAGAGGGTATGTCTACACTTGCAGCCTATTTCAGAATAGGGCTGCAAATGTAGGCATTCGGAATTGCAAATCAAGCCCGGGATTTAAATATCCCGCGCTTGATTTGCATCTTCCCGGCCGGGCACCATTTTTGAAATTTACAAGCCCGGAATAACTGCTTGCGTCTACACGTGGCAGTGAAACGGGCGTTCGAAATAAAGCCCTATTTCGAACTACCTGTTATTCCTCCTGCAATGAAGTTTAACAGGTAGTTCGAAATAGGCTTTATTTCGAACGCCCATTTCACTACGGCGTGTAAACGCCGGGCAGTTATTCCAGGCTTGTAAATTTCAAAAATGGCACCCAGGAAGATGCAAATCAAGCGCGGGATATTTAAATCCCAGGCTTGATTTGCAATTCCGAATGCCTACATTTGCAGCCCTATTCCGAAATAGGCTGCAAGTGTAGACATACCCAGAGAGAATAGTTACAAGAAAAAAATTTTGGTTGGTATTCTCAGTTTACACAAGGTACATATAGGCATTATATGCCCCTAAATGTATTCCAACTACAGATGCCTGCTAAGCGCTGTATTCTCTGTAACAGCAATTAATGTCAGAGGAGTTTACTTTGGGGATAACATAGCCATGTAGCTCTTACTGGCTTTGCACAGGCTTACACAGAAAAATACAGGGAGCAGTTAAAGTTTCAAACAATTCTTGCAGAACTTGATTTATTTTTCTCTGTCCTTTCAGCAGGGGAGATAAAGCAGAATTTAAACCTGAGAAATTGTTTGATGTTAATCTGGACATTTTGTGGCATAGTTACACAGTCATTTTCTGCAGCACAACTAGAAACTTCATTTGGCTCCTGCAACATATCTCATTGGTCTTCCCTTTGCTTTTTGAATGAAGCTGTTCCTAGTCATCTGTCTCAGCAAATCATCATCAAAAGTCAGAACAGCTCAAAGAGGATGAAGAGAGGATTACTCCCTGGCAACCCATAAAAGCCCCACTGCTAACCCTCCCAACCCTATGTAAGCATCTCAAATGCACAATTGGAGCTACCAAGCTGAACCAGGAATGTAATTCCCACTTCTCTTCCCCCGACAATTTCCAATGCACAATTGCAAACCCAGACAGAATATATTGCACACCTACAAGTCACAGTCTAACCCCCCACTCCACACCCGTGCACAGAATTACCATCGCTGACATCTGCCCAAGAGTGAGAAGAATCTCAGAGAGGGTAAATCAGAAATACATGTAAAAAATGTCACCATTGTATGGAACATGAACCTCCTGCACCATACTTCCCTAGCCATGGCACCCACACTGGCCAGATCCTCAAGGATAGGGCCTTTATCTATGGATGAAAGGCTGGCTAACCAGAGGGGGAACTGGGGATAAAGTATTTGCAGATCCACCCTTCCCCCAAAATAAAAACAACAGAGAGCTGGAGGTTATTTCAGAGGTCAGAGCAGGAGAGAATGTGGGCACTAAAATAGCCAGAGACAGCACTGTTCTGGCCAGATCCACTGCAGAGAAAAACAGGGGCACGGAGAAGCAACATAGAATTAAGACACTCTGCGGCAGTGCATGCCGCTAATGAGCACATAGGCAATCCAGTGCTCTCAGCCAGGATCCAGCCACGCTCTGCAGCCCTTGGGCACTACAGCATGTCTGGGAACATCAACATATGTTCCTGCTATACCCCTGCATCTGTGCTCCCAGCCCCAGCTCAGGGCATCAAGAACAGCTGCAGCTGGGAATCCAGCTATCTCCAGCCATCCAATGCCCTTGATAACTTTGAACCCAGATACTCAATAGCAGAGGCGGGGAGAGCGGGGGTGGGGAGGAAGAGGAGGCAGAAGTAAGGCATATATTTGCCTGAAAATAGCTCCCTCCCCAACCATTGTTATATGCTGATCTCCACTGTACTGTTTCATATAAAGCTGGTCTTCATTGTTGCCTTATTCAAAGGCTTATTTCTAATTGTTTTATAATACACTGAGGCTTAATAATAAACACATTGAAATTCTTTCTGCAGGTGCGCACAAACTGCAACTTTCACATGAGGAATAGATTTTTACAAAACTATAAAAGCTCGGAGACAAGACAAAATAAGGCATTCCACAATGTGCCACTTTTATCACCCACAAAAAGAAACTGGAGAGCTCATAATCCATCTCCTTCTCCGAACTCATTGGCATAACAATTAGATGTACAGGTGTACAACATTTTCAGGCTTCAGACTGAAAGTAACAGCAACCAGGGAAGTTTTTATTTGCTACTGGACATATTTGCTAGGTCCTGGTCGAGAGCACTGGACTGTCTGTGTATGCATTAGTAACATGCACTGCAGCAAAACATCCTGCATGTAAAAAGCTGCCACTACAGTTCTGCGGTTAATTCAGCACAGATCTCCAGAAAGTTACTGGACACCCTGGTGGCTGCTCTGACCTCTGAGAATGTCTCTGAAACTCTACTTCCCACTTATTGTTCAGGCATTCTTCCTTACTCCAATCACTACTGTGCAAAACACAACATGCAGCTCTAATCCTACACAAGATTTTCTTGAATGGTCAAGTTATCCCACAAATGGCACTACAATTGACCACTGCACCCTCCACCATCATTCTGAAGCCACTGACCTCATAGGTAAACAGTTCCTTCCTTCTGTTCAGGTGGTCTTTTAACCATGGAAACAAAGGGTTCGCTGGGTCTCCCAAGATAACAGGACAATATTGACAATTTTAATCATAGAATCATAGGTTTGGAAGAGGCCTTAGGAGGTCATTGGGTCCAACCCCCTGCTAAAGGCAGGACCTATTCCAACTAAATCATCCCAGCCAGTGCTTTGTCAAGCCGGGACTTAAAAGCCTCTAGAGATGGAGATTCCACCACCTCCCTAAGTAACCCATTCCAGTGTTTCAGCCTCTCCTAGTGACATAGTTTTTCCTAATATCCAACTCTCCCACAGCAACCTGAGCCCATTGCTCCTTGTTCTGTCATCTATCACCACTGAGAACAGCCTCTCTCCATCTTCTTTGGAACCCATCTTCAGGAAGTTGAAGGCTACTTATCAAATCCCCCCTCACTCTTCTCTTCTGCACAATAAGGCTATGTCTAGACTGCAGAGTTTTTCCGGGATACCACAGGTATCCCGGAAAACCTCTGCCATGTCCAGAGAATGTGTCCACTTTTTTGGAACAGTTTCGGAACAGTTTCCGAAAAAGCGGGTGCAATCATTCAGCATCCCTGTAGTCCTCATTTTATGAGGAATAAGGGATGTTCTGAAAGAGGAGGTTCTTCCCACATTTGGCCCCGTGTAGATGGGCCAAATGTCAGAAAAGCCTCTTCTGAAAAAAGAAACGGAAAAAGGTACACAAATTGCGGTTTGCAATTTGAGTGTCTTTTTCTGAAAAAAAACCCCTCTGTGTAGACATAGCCTAATAAACCCAAATCCCTCAGCCTCTTCTTATGAGTCATGTGCTCCTGTCTCCTAATCATTCTTGTTGCTCCCCGCTGGACCTTCTCCAATGATTCCACATCCTTTCTGTAATGGGAGGGCTCAACATTGAATGCAATACTCCAGATGTGGCCTCACCAGTGCTGAATAAAGGAGAATAATCACTTCTCTAGATCTGCTGGCAATATTCCTAGTAATGCACCCCAATATGACGTTAGCTTTCTTGGCTACAAGAGTACCCTGTCCATAATAATCCTATAGGCAAAATCACCTTTATTTATTAAGGTAAATAGAGCTGAGTCCCTAGAGATACTATTATTGTGAGCCTTTCCATACCATTTATCTTTGGGAACCTGCAGCGGTACTGCACCAGGCCTTGGAGCACCTTAGAGAAATACCCCTTTCTGTTTGAGTCTAGGTGTGGGGTAAAAACAACATGCACTTGGGTCCCATCAGTTGTTCCAGTACAGTTTGGGGAAACCCATGCATACAAAGCATTATCATTCTTTGTAACCCCAGTGCAAGAGTACCTTATGCATGGCATCCCACTTCTGGCATGACAGTGGCCCCAGTGGCTGATATCTCTATACTAAATTGGTTGGCTATGGATGGTAACACTGGCTACATCTAAACTGTCGGCAGAGGGATGTAAATTAGATGTATCGAAAGTGCAAATGAAGCCAGGATTTAAATATCCCGTGCTTCATTTGTGTAATGGCGGCCGCCGCTTTTTTTTGAAACAGGGCTTTTCGAAAAAACCTGGCAGTTTAGACGGGGCATTGAGGAGTACAGGATCTTTTGAAACGGGGCATTTCTGTTGAAAGTACCCCGTCTTATCTGCCGGGGTTTTTTTTTCAAAAAGCCCCATTTCAAAAAAAAGCAGCGGCTGCCATTATGCAAATGAAGCGTGGCCTATTTAAATCCCGGCTTCATTTGCACTTTTGATATGTCTAATTTACATCCCTCTGCTGACAGAGGGGTGTAGTTTAGACGTAGCCACTTTGAGGTAGCCAGCTTCCTGATGGTAATGTCAATTTGTCCATATTCTCAATGGATATGGGACATCATCTGTAGAAAGCTGTCACTGCAGTTCTTTGCATAGTTCAGCACCGATCTCCGAAAGGTTTCCTTCACCATCCTGAAATTTTTTCACCTCTGATGGCCTGCAGAAGAAGCTTCCCCTTCCAGTTAATGTTGGTTTCCTGGGCCCAGAAATGTCACTGCACTGTGTGCAGCAGCTCCAGGCACAAGAATAGTGGCACTTGTTCAATACTGTGTCTTCTTTTTCATCCTCCTGCCTCACTGCTGCAACTACATCATCTGTTCGGAGGGACAACAAGGGAAGTATAAAACCAAAGCTATTCAGTTCCAAGAGCTTAAATAAAGTCCAAATAATTTTTTTCAGGTTTGCATTTGGCAGCATAGTAGAATGGGATTCTTTTGGGCAAGCAGCAATTTGAGAATAGTGTTAGGTCCACCAGACAGAGAAGAACCATGGGAGAGATGAAGTAAAAATCACAGGACCCAGAATTCAACTGGCTTCCAGTATGAATCCCACAATAACCACTGAGAAAAAAACTGCATAATGCACACAGCTCAGCAGCAAAGAACTTCTCAGAATGCTATGCACTTAGTGTGCTCCCCCGACCCAGTGTACACAATGATACAAATTGAAGGAGGTCACCGTCATCCCATGAGCACTCTTTTAGCATGGTTCACTCTTTGTCCACCAACTAGTGTAAATCAGACAAGTGAAAACTAAATACCTCGTGTAGACAAACCTTTGGCGGTCAACTATATGTCAGCTCGATAACTTTGAGCTCCCAAGTATGAGCTTAAACCTCAAGTAAGCCCTAATTATGCCTTATATTGGATAATGCACTCTCTGCTATCACTTTTAAGGTGGCTCTTTTTATTTATATTTGTCATATACAGATTTTCTATGTATTAAATATCTGAGGATTCTGTTTTAAAATTCTAATTTTCTATTACAATATGTGCAATGTTTTTGACAAGATTTTTTCCCTTTTAAAAGAAATGGTAAGAACTAATTAATATAAAAACATGTAAATATTAATTAAGGGCAGTGTTTTAAAGAAATTACTAGAGATGAATCTGAACTAGTTCCATGCACCCATCGAACTATGGGAAAGTAAGTATAGGCAGAAACTTATTATATCATAGTTCTACTTCTGTCCTTTGTCTTCAATATCAGAGTGTGACAGTGTCTACTATTGAAGCTCATTTGATAATTTCAATTCTTTCATCTGAACACACATGTACTAAGAGGGCAGATTTTATTGACTGAAAACTTTACTCTTGCTAAGGTCAGCCCCTGACTTTGAAAATGGTAGATAATGGGTAGGAAGGCTTCAAAGGGAATATCAAGACATTCAGAGAGCAATAGAGGCAAAGCTAAGAGAGTTAATTGATGCTGCCATGAAAATGGGAAACACCTGGGCAAATACATCGCAGATCAAAAGAGAGTGAAATGGGCTACAGGAAAAAACCTGCCTTAGAAAACATGGGAAACTCTACATGAAGGTTCCGTTACATTATTTACAACGATGGGCTCAACCTGCAAAATTTAGATCCAGGCCCAGATTTCTCACACCTCAGAGCATTAACCTGGGATTTTGGTTGAACCTATACTTGGTGACCAATATGAGTAGAGTTTACTATAGAAAAATAATTGAGTATGCCCTCTGATGCTAAAACATCAGTGCAGAAGAGTTTGTATTCTTAATATAGAAAGAATAATTGTTCTCAGTGAGTAGGGAATATAGATGAGGACCAATTTTTTTTTCATATATATATCCTACATAGCAGCTTTGGAAATGTTATGGCAACATTAGAATATATAAAGTGACAAAATATTACTTCCTGACTGGAGATAAGGAAATGGCATAGTTGTATATGATGGAACTTCCTTTAAAAAGAATAGTCTTAAAATGCTCCAAGAAATTGCATTGAAAAGAATGTTTAATGTTCTAAAGTGCTGCACTTGAAATAGAGGAAATAGCATCAAGCACACAGGAGATAGCTTTGGATGATGCCATAAAATAATAATAAAAATGTGTGAATGTACATGTGCATGCACATGTATGTGTGTTTTAACATCACCACTTGATCACTTGTTTTTTGTTGTACTCCTTCCCCCTACCTTCAACTATACCTTATCTATTTATATGTAAGTCCGTCAGGGCAGTGGCCTTGTCTTCACGGTTATCTGAACCTTTCTGGTGCTGTATAAAAATAAGTAAATGAATCATTATTGTTTGGAAGGTGGTAGTTCTTGGAATAATATAACACAAAGTACTAACTTGCCAACTCATGGTTACTAAACTACTGTCATAATCTGAAGTATGTACAATTCTCTGGGGTTAAATAAGCAATATATTGATTGGTCCCTGCTACAGTTAAGGCAAAGACAATATTAAACAACCAACACAGGGTTTTTTAAAGAACATTCTGGCTAATTACAACTCTAGTTATTTTATTTAACATGTGCATACTCATCTAGCCAAGCGAGGGCATCTTCAGTAGTGTGATGCAATTCTTCTAGACCATATTGGAACCTCATCAGCAGGCATTTAACAATATGTGTCACTGTCTCTGTTGCACTGCAGCTGCACTAAGGGCTGTCCCAGTGACCCCCAACAATGCTGGCTGGCTGCACAGAGATCTGGGACCACTGAGGACAGGGCAAGTCATATCCAGGCAGGCAGATTGTGGGGTCAGCGACAAGGGGCTGGTTGCTCTCTCCATAGTGTTCCATTCCAACATCCTGGCATGGCAGATGAGACTAGAATGTGCAATGGTGACATCAAGTGTGGTTTAAAAAGGACAGGGTGCTGCAGCAGGCATGAGCTGGGGCATACTTTCTCCAGTAACTTGCCAATGGCAATCTCTCCTCTGATACGAAGAGGGGCAATATTGTTCAGAACTGGGAGCCATGGGAGTGGACTTGGACACAGTGTGCCAGACATGATGCGCATGGTGGCATGTAGTTATATATCTACCAGTTTGGTGCGAGACAATCAACTCCATACTGGTGCACAGGACTCAGGCCTGCTGAAAGAGTGGGGCAAAGGGAACAATTGCCCTGCCCCGGTCCAGTGATAGTGGCATTGGTGGCAGCAGCCGGAGCTCCGGTGCCCTTTGAATTGCTGCCAGAGTGCTGCTCTGCCGCTCCACACTGCTCCAAGGGCTGGGAGGGGGCACTGCAGTTGGATGGCCTTCCACACAAGGCCCTGTCCCTTTCAGGGGCATGGAGCCAGGGTCCCACGCACACCTTGTTCTGGGCCCCGTGGTGGCTGTCAGCCCTGCTGGCAGTACTCCATTACTGAAAACCACGTGGCAAGAGCTGACTCCACAGGGCTGGGGCACAAACATCCCATGATGAACCTGCCAGTTTGCTAAGAAATTATTGCCCATTACTCTGCAATGTTCTTAGAGAGTTGACAAATGCCAAGTGGAAGTCTAAGAAACATTTGAAATGTTGTTATTTGAAAGTGTCTTTGATGCAAATTGCTTCCTTTTGTTACAGAATAGTCTAACTAGAAATATTAGCTACCTCCCAGTTTTTTTCCCCAATAACTACACTCATATCTAGAACTGTGAAAACAATTTGAAACTCAGAACACATTGCAGAGTAGGATGGGATTAATGGGATGAAAGCAGACAAAGGAAACCATAGGCTGGATACTATGAATATTTTTTACAATTACTATATATTGATTAGATGGTTGTAAATTATTCTCTCCTGGAAAGTACTTGAATTCCTATGGCTTGAGGTACTTAATAAAATCTACACTGGAAAAAGTACTGGAGTATAAATGGTAGGGAACAGTTCTGCATTGGAGGCAAATGAATTAGATGACCTAAGTAGTCTATTGTAACTGAAATGTGTATGATTCTATGAAGGAAAAGGTGTAGTGCTATCCCACATAAAACAACGCTTACCATCTCATGGAACTCCAGGATACGAAGTTATTGAGATATAAACAAGGACAGAATTCAACACCTCCATAGAAATTCTGTCATTATTGAAGTGAATGGGATTTTTGCCATTGACATTAATAGGGCCAAGATTTCATCTCTGATTGTTACCATGCCGGCACACCAGAAGATTTGAAAAAAAAAATTGTAGACACAAGATAAAAAAATAGTCATATATCCATGCTCCATGACAAAGGACATTAAGGAGCACATTTATTGTAAATGGGTAGGAGGAAAGTGATAAATTATACTAATTAAACAAAATGTGGTTAATTATACTAATTAAATAAAATGTGGTTATGAAAAAACATTATTAAAAAGCAAAAATTTACAAAATTCAATCACATTTCTGGCTACATTGAAACATTAAACAGAAAAGTGAAAGACAACTGACAAATTGAAAACAAAATATATTGAGTTTTCAGGCTACACATATTAAACATTTCTACTTGCAAAGAGAACAGAAATATACCAGGATTATTCTTTATAGATTTAAAGCTATAATTGTTTTTCTTTAATTTCATTTATGGCTGATGCTCTAATATGTATATTCAACACATGTATCATATGAAATCATTTATTTTTCATTGTAACAAGTGATAACATTTAAAATTTAATTCTCATTATGTATAGAAAAGCCTGCTCACAGTCCAGAAAATAATTACAAAATCATAATGCATGGCTACTCTGTGACATCCCCGAGGGAGGATGTCAATGCATAAAACTCGTGTTATCCCTAAATGACTTCATCAAGTCTATGACCTCTACCATCATACAAACACCTACATTGATGAAATCTTCCCTATCTTAGGCCTTGAATCAATTTCTCTGAAGATAAACACACATTCAATGCTGTAAAAACAGCAGTTCCACCAGTTCCTAATCCCAATGGTCTCTGCCTCCATGCACAGGCTGTCATGCTTGTTGCATAAAAAAGCCTCCGCCTGAGCTTACTTGATTCATATACATGGATTTTCTGAAGCTACACCAAACTGTAAGGTCTAAGGTTTTAAACTGCAACTTATTGTGATCTTTGTCAAACTTTGTAATCTGTGTAACTCTCAGAAATTTACTGTAAACTGCAATTTTGTAATCTTTGTAACTCTCAACCACCTTGCTTGTAACTTTCCCTAAACTACATTCTCCCCTGGGTGAATGGAGAGAGAGTGTGAGTGTGTGTTTGAAGAAGACTGGGAACAATGGAGAACATTTCAATGAGTCATCACAGTCTGGGCATGCTCCTTGCCGGATAAAGGGAAGTCTGGGCATGCTCCCTGATGACAAGGTGAATGAATCACAGGAGCCATTCAGACATTATATAAAGAGAAGGAGCACCTATGAGATGCTCTCTCTTCTTTTTCCTTCCCCTGCTCCTGAGAAGCTCCTCTCCAGTGTCTCTCCTCCTGACCAGCTTCCCCAGCCATGATGAGCAGACAGACCCTCCAGGATCCACATTCCTTGGCAACCCATATGTCTGTGTGAGTGCCTGAGGGCAGGAATGAATGGGTGTGAATGAGTGAATGAATGAAGGGGTGTGTGCTTGCTTGCTTGTCTGTGTGTGTGAGAGAGAGATCTATCTTCTTTAGTTTAAACCTTTGGTGGCTGCTGCTTACTCCCCTTTAGTTTTACCTCGTGGAAATAAACCCATACTAGTGTAACCCTGGGTGGTCTCCAGTGAGAATATTTTTGGGGTAACAATGCCAATTCACATATTTAGTGTCAGGAGCAAATATGCCTAGCATATACAACAGTAGATAGGTGGTCATATGAGCTAAAACTTGATGGCCACCTTTCTGACAATACATGTGATCCTGGAATGAGACTTCGTGGCTGGAGCAATAGAATACTTTAATGAACTCAACTCATTTGGGGGAATTCAGGAGACAAGAATAATATTAAGTCTCTGTTTTCCTGTCATGGCTGACACAAATATCACTGATTGTAAACTGTGGGGATCTTCTGAAGTACAGCAGAGTAAACCTTGTGCAGCTTCAAGCTTCAAACTGGGTGAGTTTTTCATAGTTATCTCACATAGATATGGAACACAATTTGCATTGTCTTCCCATTTCTGCCATTGCAAGATGCTCAGCAGTGAAACTGAGATAGATCTGCCTGGAGACAGCAAGTAAAGAAAGTGTCCCATCAAAAGGAAATATGGTGGTATTTTAAAAGGGAAAATATGTCTGGTCTTTTGATCAAATGGAGCCATGAAAGACATATTTTAATGTAGGAGACCTAAAATTGGATTCAGCAGTTTGTGGATTTGTTTGCAAGCACACATTCCTATCATGAAATTCCTCTTTTCTGTCTGCCTCAGTCAGTCTCACAGACAGAAAGGGTATTTAGTCCTATTTATGGGAGTAGTCGTGGAACACAATTAGTGCATATATTGATACCCAGCCTTCCCCAAAGGATGGAGCTGGTAACATTAAAATATTTAGAGAGAACTGGGGTGTCTGTACCATTTGTGACACAAGGATCAAATTTCATGGCATTACAATTACAGAAAGTTGTTCCAGACACTTGAAAAAAAATGTGAAAATCTACTAAGGGAACTGAAGATTTTTTTCTTTCGCTGTCACTTACTACAACAACAGTATCTTAGAGAATAAGTAGCTGGAGAACCATTTGGCACAAATAAGCTTCACATCATGCACCACTCTCTGCTCTACAGCAAAGAGGCACATCTCAAAATGAAATTACAATTATTCTCTTTTTACAAGCTCGACAGTTGTACTGCCGAAACACCAAGGCATTTAAGTGGAAACTAAATTAATCTTTATTAATCCTTGTTATCATGATTGCATAATGTCTGGATTTAAATGTCTGATGTGCAGCTTTCTGTTTCCTGCTCCTCTGGCAATCAGAAGTGTGAAAATAAACCTTACTCTTAAAAAGGAACACTTCTCTGGAAAAAGTAGATATAATCATCTGCACTATGTAAAAAAAAAAAGGGGGGGGGGAGAGAGACTTTTGCTTCACACAAGAATAAATATACAGCATGTCAGAGATTCAGATGTGCTATTTTATGTTAAAATATGCACTGCTATATGTCAGGGCTGTGAAAATGGGCGGTAAAACAAGAAGGCAGTTGGCCAAATAGGTACAGTAGGTTTTTTCCCCTTTATTTTTTTTAAGAATATCACTCCCATGGCTTAATTACTGCATTTAAATCACCCTCTATAATGGTCTGTGTGCGCCTTATTGAAAATTCAGACTGCTCTACTTAATTACTAGGATCAGAGTCAGACAACAAAGCTAGGTTGGACTTTGTGTCTTGTACTTCATTCAGGCTTCCACACTGCAGAAACAGGCTGTAATGCAAGCAACCATTTTTGAAGAGATAAAATGTGTAACACAACTTAAAATACTTTCTCCATCATTACTTTAAAGTCTCTGTCAAGTTTACCATTGTGAAACTAACAGTTGAAGAAAATAGATGTTTTAACTTATCTGCATTCTGCCTAATATAGCTTAGAAAGACTACTCAACTACATTGTTTTTTTCATGGCCAGATGTGTTCTTGTGATTAACCGCTTGATACTATAAATTGAAACAATGTACAGGCCCTGTTTTGTTTTCTAGTACTCAACATCTACAGTGGGGGAAAGATTTTTTTAAAAGAGCACAAATGTCAATAGGACAACGGTGACAAAAAAAAATAATTAAAAAGTGCTCACTAAATCCACCCAGTCCGAAAGGCATATCTTTAAGCATTTCTATTTTCATCTTAAAAATCAAATAAAAAACTTTAAATGGTCACTTTGCTCCTTTTCATTTGCTAAACACATTTTTCTTCCCACAGCTATGACAGCACATTGCATAGTTGGAAGCTTGACACATCTCACTCAGAACAAAAAGATTAAAATGCTTTAATTTTCCAATGTTTTTCTGACAATTAATCCTAGATCACCTCAAGATCTCAAACATGCAGTTTGCTTCATATTGCTCTTTGAATTTTGTAATGATTGATCTATTGAACGTAAACTTTGAACTCTGAAAAGTATCATTTCACCTTATTGTTGGCCATGGGGACTGTAAGCCTGCTTTAGAATAAGATCCCATTGTTATATGTTGATCCAAAAGAAATTGGAAAATGACATTCAAATGACTATGACCACCACACAAATTGTCTTGATTTCCACAGTCTTTGTCATGAAGAATTACATAATTGCAAAGAAAATTAACTGGTATTATTGGTAATATATTTAATTATATAATAATTAATCTGATTACAGTAAAAGCTTTGTTATCCAGCATGTTTTGGGAATGGGGGAGTCATTTAGTCAAATATTCTGGTTAACTAAGAGTTCTGAGTGTGGGAAAGGGCTCTTGGTTGAGGAAGGGGAAGGATTGTAGGAGGGGGTACGGGCTCTGGGTTAGTGGGGCAGGCTTGAAGGTGAGACTGGGAATGAGGGGTTCAGGATTTGAGAGGACACCCAGGCTGGGACAGGGGGTAGAGGGCAGGAAGGGGTGAAGGCTCTTGTCTTGATGGGGGTGACAGCTCTACAGTAGGGCTGGGAACGAGAGTGTGGAGTACTCCCGATGAAGGGATTCCAGACTGGTGCCAAGGAGTTTGAAGTACAGGAGGGGGTGTGGAGCCCAGGCTCTGAGAGGGAATTTGGATGCAGGAGGAGGCTTAGGATTGGGGGCTGGGACATGGAAGAGGTTTTAGGATGCTGGATATGGGCAGTGCTCACCTCAGGAGTTCCCTGCTGCTCCTAGGTGGAGGCATGACTAGGTAGCTCTGTGCTCTGCCTCTGCCCAGACCAATGGGAGCTGCTGAGACTGCCCCTGTAGTTGTCCCTACATCTAGTGGCAGCAGGGATACGTTACCACTTTCAGGGAGCCATGTGGACCCAAGTAGGGAAACTTCTGGCTATGCTCCAACAGGACTATAAGATGGACTTTCAAAGTAGATCAGAAATGTTGGTTTATAGAGCTTTCTGGCTGGTATAGAGCCAGATAACACAGATTTTACTGTACTATAAATGTGACTACTCTGTTGCAAAAACACTCAAACCTCAGGATGAAAATGACCCTTATTGTGGAAAGAAAGATTGGATCCAACGTGACCCTTGGCTCCTATGCATTCTGATATATAACAATCTTTAGCAGTTTGCACATTCATTTATGTAAAGTAGTCAATATTAGTTATTCCAAAATTTGTTGGAGAGCAAAAGTGTCTTATCTTCCTTCCCATCTGCACTGACTTATCTTGCACTTTTTGGAACACTATATTATCTCATTTGGATGACCAGGGTTAGTGGTCAGAGCCCAAAGGAGAGTCCAAGGAGAGCGCGCCAGGGATTAGAACCAGAATATTAAGTGGACTAGATCAGGAGCCAGAAGCAGAAACCAAGAACTGGGAGCTAAGTGGGGAAAACCAGGAGCAGGAAAATGGAACAAAGATCAGGAGAGCAAGAGCTGGGGGCAGCAAGAAGGACCCAGAGTAAGAAAGAAGCTGAAAACACATCTGCACCAGAAACACATCCGCAGACATGAAACATGATTAAGCAGCCAGAGTCTCAGGCCTGCTGCGGGAGGTTAGAATGTGCTGGAGTCTTTATTCAGTCAGGGTTCATTAGTTGAGTCAACTGAGGACTGCAAGCTGCATCTGGGATCAATTGTGGGTGCCTGACACTGACATGAACATAGTCTCCAAATCTAGAGTATGTATAGGTGCTCATGAAACATTCTACCAAAAGGAATATCCATAAGAAAGCCTTAAAATGTTCAAGACCAACTTACTCTTGTAATGGCTGTACATTAATGTCCTATGTATTGATGAAATATATATTACCAAAGGCTGATGTAAGATAGTTTGCAAGATTTTCATTAACTGAGAACATGGAGTGCCCTACTGATAGACCAGACAGTTATTTTCCTGACATGAGCCATTTACTAATCTTGATTGCAGCTTAGATAATTTGGACTACTGTCAAATCATGAAATGGACAAGTTCATCTTAAATAAATTAAGGCCTTTGACTTGAGGCCAAATCTCCTTTGACTGCCAGAAGCTGGAAATGAATGACAGGGGATGGATCATTTGATAATCATTCTGTTCTATTCATTGCCTCTTAATCATCTGGAACTAGTCACTATTGGAAGACAGGTTACTGGGCCAGATGTACCATTGGTCTGACACAATATGGCCATTCTTATGTGATCTCCCTGACTTATCTCCAGTAAGTGGTTTTTCTAGGACTTCCTGACACAACTATGATTGTAGTTTAGGGGGCATCTAACAGTGGGACAGAATAATGCAGGTTCTATGGCAATTATGAAGAGATGGTAGAATGGAGATACTAAAATTCCAAATACACCTTTTTGTTCACTACTTAATTTTAGTTGTAAAGAATTTTCTAAAACTATGTAACAAATTCTTCTTTGCAGTAGAGCTGTGTGACAGAGTCAGGCTAGAGGACTACAGGAGATAGAGAGAAAGGCAGCAACAGCCCTGAGCAATTAGGGGCAAAGGAGATAGGGCTGCTGCAAATTAAGCAGAGCCAGCTGATCTCACCTGAAGCTGAGAATGAACCTGTTAAAAGGACACTCTTCTAGCAGGAAAGGGGGAGGAGAGTGAGAGACACCACACTGTCCTGATACCCGGCTCAGGCCTACCTCAAGTAGCCTCAGTCCAGCACTATTTGCCCTCTGCAGGATTCCAGCTCCAGTTTCTCAGCCACAAAGGTTTTCGGCCAATGCCCCACAGGTAGCCTGGGCTGTGAAAATAGCTCTTCAGCTGGGCTCTCAGGTTGCCTGCCAAAGGAGGGCCTAACAACCCTGGTCTGGGGCACCTCACCCTCCACCACTAAGCTATCTCTGGGTGCGGTGCGCTGCGCTGCGCTGCATTGCATTGCTCTGCTCCTCCCTTCCTGCCAGGAGGGTGTCCTTTTAACAGGTTCAATGGCAGCCTCAGGTGAGATCAGCTGGCTCTGCTTAATTTGCAGCAGCCCTATCTCCTTTGCCCCTAATTGCTCAGGGCTGTTGCTGCCTTTCTCTCTATCTGCTGTATTCTCCAGCCTGACTGTCACAAGCTGATTTATCCTGCACTGCCTGCATTAAGTGGACAATGGAGATCTTGTTAGTGCAAGGGTTAGAGTTATCTTGACAGCCTTCCAGCACCAGTATTTGGTGGCATTCAGAACACTGTGACTGTTCTACCACCAAAATATCATTTTGCTGAGATTTATTTTCTGTGTCAACATTATTCCTGGCAATTTGATTTTGTTTTGGTTGATCAGATGCTGTTTACTGTGCAGAAGACTTTTTCTAGAACCAATTTCAGGCAGTATTGTATCATATGTAATTGATTTTAATATTTGGCTCCACAGCCCAGGGATGTCTGGGCAATAAGCACAATGAAGTCAATCAAATAAATAAATAAATATTATGCATGGTTTACTATTGCAGCTGTTTATCAAAAGGGAAACAAATATAGAGATTATTTTTCCTTGGAATAGTATAACTAAATTGAAAGCATGTTCAATTAGCTTCTCGTTGGGAAAAAAAAAAAGTATAACTGATGTTATTTTCTCCGTTACAGTCACTATGTTCATCTAAAATCGATCTTTTGATAAACTCCAAAATGGACCAGAAAATATGTTCTTGTATCAAATCATTAGCTCTTACCTCCCACGTCGGCTGAAGGTTCTTCTTCAAATTCACACCTCCCAAGGCCTCTTAGCAGCTATTACAGATAATTGCAGACATTTCAGTTATCATTTATTCAGGAAATAAAATATTTTAGTCATCCCAACAAAATCAAAATTTGTTGTAAGATTATCAATAACATCCTGTTTCTGAGTGTTGAAATAGCAAACTGTTTAACCAGAGCCTTCCTAAAGTATAGAAAATTGGGTGACCACTCAAAGCACCATGTGTTGCGGGGGATGGGGAGGATTCTCACAACCTGGTGTGGTTGATCCTGGAAGTGACTGGTCGGGCCCTGAAGTGACAGATGCCTCAATTAAACCCTTAGGCCCATTATCCCACTAGGAACATCCCTTTTTTCTAGTAGTTGTTTGTTTTGTTGTTTTGTTTTAATTTTGAGTCTTAGGCCATTGGTGGTGGGTGAAGCGGTTGCTTGGGGGAGGCAGCCTGCAGCCCTACCCATATTCCAACTCTGCCCAGTTCTTACCTCCTCCCTACAGTCACCCTCCTCTCTTCTCTCCCTTTCCTGCCACTTCTAGCCAAATCCCTGAATCCAAACGCAGCAAATGGCTCTTCTAAAATTTCTTTCTAAAGAAAATGGAGCATGTTTCCCAGTGCATGCCAGAATGGGAAGAATGAATGTGTAAAAGGTATCTAAATAAAAAACACTAAATTTGGGAATAAAAAAAGTTCAGTCACAAGATTTGTGCTATATCATGAAGTTAGTCAAAAGTTTATTTGCAACAACTATAACAACAAAAGTCAGCACAAGTCTGCTGTCCTGCTGAAGGAACATTAAATATGGAATACATGATGAAGCTCTTTTCTGTTTTACATTTTCTTAATCAGTATTTCTAAGCTGATTTTATATCTTAAATATATTATTAAGCCTTCATAAAGTAATCATTCCAGATTTCTACATATTTCATGCACTGAAACAGACTTTTTAAAGATTAATCAGAATAGTTTAGTGTGTTCACAACAACATTCATTCCTTTTAGAAAAGGGAAACACTAATTTATTTTATGTGATCTCCATAACAGACATTTGTATGAAATTTCAGGCATATGTTTACATTAAAAATTATAATTAACATTTCCTAATTTTTTAGGTATAACAAAGGATTTTATACCTTACTAAAGTACTGATTTTAGTTCAAGGTTATCTTAAAAGTAGTTCATCAAATAGTCAGACATAATGAAAGAGAAATTCATTTGTCTGGCTATGTGGAAGAAAAGGAATGTTGTCCCTTGAAGGGCAGTCTTCAACTGGGGGTGGGGGATGAAGGAAGAACGATTACAGCAGTAGGGATGGACAGAAAGCACAGGAAGATTTTGGAAACAAGTTTTATATATTATAGTATTTAAAATGAAAATGTTTATTTTAGATAAGGCTGGTCTTTTGAAGAATGTATTTTAAAAATATAATCTTTGGAAACAAATGAATTAAATATCTAAAGCAAATTTTAAACTAAAGTGCTATAGATTAACAGATTCTGAGTAAATATGAAACGCACAGCTGTTTTTGTTAATACATTCAGAAACTGACAGTGTATACCTCTGGTTTGGTAAATGCTGTTAAATGGCTCCATTACCGCTTAATGGCTCTTTTAACAGTTTCAATGTTATACTAATAGGTCTAGCAAGCTAAAAGGAGTTTCCCTTTAAAGTTACTGGATCTGCTCAGAGGAAGACTCACCTGCCATCCTGTCTCAATCTATTTGCCTTCACCCGGGGTCTCAAACTCCCAGCCCACAGGCCATCCCCACCCAGATCAGTTTTGCAGTCTGATCTGGGAGTATAGATGGGCAGGTGGAGGGAGGGTGGGAAGGCAGTCCAAAGGCTCTCTTTCCCACCACTGCCCTACCCTTTCCACCCTTGGCACCCCATCCCCTGAGGGATGTGAGCTCAGGGATTACTGGGGGTGGGGCAGTGTTCCCTGTAATCTGAGCAATTTGGCAGCTGCTCAGGAGAGATTCAGGTGCCACCCAACTGACTGGCACAGTGGGCAGACTGTTTCTATTGATGGTGTTCATCTGACAGGCTTTGGTGCACATAAAACATTTATTCTACCTAAGGATGAAAAAAATTAGAGGGAACATTGTGGGAGACAGGGGACTGGCATGGGGTGGCAGAAGCAGTTCCCCCCCTCCCACACACACACACACACTCCACAGTGGCAGAGCTGTGGAGAACCAGAGCGAAGCAGTTAGTGTGCACTGGAGCGTGCACAGTACAGATAGAATTTTTGAAGATTTTAGCTGTGAAGGTCTAGCAACTATCTGCTCACATGTATGAACTTCAATTTTTCAAAGGATTATAGCTTGGCTACATTTGGGAAGATTTTCACAGGACAGAAAAGGCACTTTCCTGATATAATGGCTACTCCCTGCCAAATTTGAAGTCCCTGTTTCCAGTTTTGAAGCCCTTGCTTCCACTGGGCTTAGTAGAACTTCCCAAAGAAAAGTTAAGCAGAATTTTATAGGATGAACAAAACTGTGTATTTGTCACATTCATTCTTGGAAATAGCTGAATTATTTTGACTTAAATTTAACAAAAAATAGTCATTCTGCTGCAGACAATCAACATGGAAAATTTCAGCCCAAATGGTTAAAGTTTGTCAAATGTATATTCAACTGAATGTAGGGCCGGTCAGTATTCTGGTTCTATAGCCCAGCCTATAATAATGGAGCTAGCTCAGTCTTCAACTGTGTCTTCCTTCTAGTACAATCACATACAGAGCTCAAGTGTACAAAATTCACTTCTTTTTAACTGAAAACTTCCAAACAACACTTGAAGAAATTCTGTTCCATGGTTCGTTCCTAGCAATTCAGGAATTGCTAATTAAACAATTTTAATCACTAAGTCATGCCACTTCATATTCTTGAAACACTTAGAAGAGGTTGCCGATTTCTTTTTTCACTAAACCAGCCAGCATAATCAAAACTAACACACAAAATCACTCCATCTTAATTTCAAATATTTAATCAGAATAATGTGTGTCTTGGGGAAAACAGATGCACTGCTATCTATAGAATGCATTTCCAAATCCATGAAAAACCAATTAGACTGAATGTGGTATATGGAGCATACAAAGTAGTGAACTTTCCTAAAATCTCATTGTTGCAAGGCTTAAAAATTAGGATATTTTCTTCTGAGTTAAATTTCTGCCTCTCTACATCTGCTGTTCACTACCCTTATCCAGTAATGAAACATTTGACACACTGATATCATGCTTTCATTTTTCTACATTCTTGCCAATGCATTAAGAATGCCATAAAACAGATCTTTTCTGTCCTTTTTTATATAAAATGTATTATTGTTCCCGTGATTTAGTAATATCACTACAGGTTGGATCTCCCCGGTAAGCCGTGCACCAGCTCCCTGTCTCCCGCCCCCCTATAGCCTAGATGAGCCACACGCAGGCTCCCGGGCCCCCATGTCCCTGAAACATGCTGGGACTCTCTGATCCTGGAACATCCAGGGTCATGCCGGACCACAGATGTGCTGGACCAGAAAATCATGGATTTCAGAGGTGGAACATGTAGTACTGTCTCCTAGGTAAAAGATTAATTGCTTGGCTGTGGTTCCTAAGAATGGCTCTGAAACTAAATAACTGAGCCAGCATATCAACCTCTGTTTTTGCTATGTTACAAAGTTCAGCTGTTAGAGAGAGGAAACAAAGTATTAATTTACCTGTAGGATACAATGCTTACATCTCAGGAATAATATCAATAAACCAATAGATGTAAGAGTATTAGTATGCAGCAAATGTATTCTGTCATCAATAAGGTATATCTTTATTGCCTCTATCACATCGATGCTCATTAATTATATTGAGGACATCTTTTTTTTCCTCCTAACTCTCAGCAATGGAAAGGATGGGAGATAGAGTCACAACCAATTAAAACCAAACCCAGATTCTTAATTTGTGTATGGATTATGTTTGTAGTCTGATTTTTAAAATATTGTCTTTCAAATATAATAAACATGCAGAAAATAGCTTTACAAAAGATAATAAGAATGGCAATATTGAGTCACACCAAAGATCCATGACGCCCAGTATCCTGTCTTCCAATACTGAAAAATCCCAGGTGCCGCAAAGGGAATGAACCCAACAGATAATCAACAAGTGACCCATCTGTTATCAACCATTCCCAGTTTCTGGCAAACAGAAAGCAGGGACACAATCCCTTCATATCATGGCTAATATCCACTGATGGACCTATTCTCCATGAAGTTATCTAGGGCCTTTTTGAATCCTGTTATAGTCCTGGCCTTCGCAACATCTTCTGGAAAGAAGTTCTGCGGGGAGACTTTGCTCTGATTTGTTTTAAACCTGCCGCCTATTACTTTCATTTGGTGACCCCTGGTTCTTGTGTTAGGAGGAGTACATAACAATTCTTTATTCACTTTTTTCACCCCAATCATCATTGTATCCCCCTTTAATTCTCTTTTCCAAGCTGAAGAGTCCCAGTTTTATTAATCTCTCCTTATATGGAAGCCATTCCATACCACTAATAATTTTGTTGCCCTTTTCTGAACCTTTTCCAATTCCAATGTATCTTATTTTTAGATGTGGCAAGCACATCTGTATGTAGTATTCAAAATGTAGGGATAACATGGATTTATATAGAGGTAATATGATATTTTATATATTATTATCTATCTCTTTCTTAATGATTTTCAACATTCTCTTTGCTTTTTTGACTATCACTGTACATTGAGTGGATGTTTTCAGAGAACTATATGCAACAATGCCAAGATCTCTCTCTTGAGTGGTAGCAGCTAATTTAAACTCTATTATTTTATACGTGTAATTGGGATCAAGGGAGATGAATGGGGCACATTGCTGCTTTCCAAACACTGTGGGCAGGAGGGGCAAAGGGCCAGAACCTCTGGGCAGCCAGGGGGACTAGTAATGGGGCCTGTCACCTGCAGCATGAGTCAGCCCCTCCCCCCCATGCTAACTGGCAGTGATGGAGGGAAATGAAGTGATGTGACCCTAACAAGCTCTGCTCCCCCTGGCACCCAGTAGCATTGCTCAGGTGAAGGAGTGGGACCTTCCTCTGCACTCAGTAGCAGGAAGTGGAACGTGGATGCTGGGAGCTAGGAAGTGGAACAGAGCAGGCTAGGACCATGCCACTGATGGTGAATAAGGCTACATCTACACTGCAGGCTTCTTACACAAGAACTTTTTGCGGAAGAGATCTTCCACAAAAAATTCTTGCTCAAGAAAGTGTCCACGCTGCCATGGATGCTCTTGCACAAGAAAGTTCTGATTGCCATTCGCTTTTTCCTGTGCTTTTTCCAATAGGGGTTTTTTGCACCAGAAACCCCTGTTGTCTGTCCACACATGCCTTTTTGTGCAAGAGCTCTTGCGCTAAAAGGCTTATTCCTCGTAGAAAGAGGAATACCTATGCCACAAAAAGCCCTGTCTTCTGACGATCTACTGTACTTTTTCTTGCACAAAAACGCACTTGTAGTGTGGACACTGCAAATTTTTGCACAAAACCACCTGGTTTTGCACAAAAACTCTGCAGTGTAGAAGTAGCCTCAGGGGTAACCCCTGTTGTTGGTGCCAGACCCCACTAGTCTCCTGGGTTCTGTCAGTTGAGGGAGGGAGCTTTGGTGAAGAGGTGGTTCAGGGTGAGGAAGAGGCAGGTCAGGGTGGAGCAGGAGTGGGATGAGGCAGGTGGTGGGAAATTTACATGGACTGTGCCCTCCCCATCCTCCCTTCCCCCTTCCCCCCCCCCATATCCCACCACAGCCATTGCCCCTGGTTGACATTGTTTTCTAATGTTCAGTACTTTGTATTTATCAACATTGAGTTTCATCTGACATTTTCTTGCTCCATCTCCCAGTTTTGTGAGATCCTTTTGTATCTATTCACATGCTGTTTGGGACTTAATTATCTTTAGTAGTTTTGTATCATCTGCAAATTTTGCCACCTCACTGATTACCCTTTCTTCAGATCATTTGCAAATATGTTGAATAGGATTTGTCCTAGTAAAGACTCCAGGAGGCAGGGCCGGATTAAGGGGGGAAGGGCTAGCCGGGCAGCTGTCCGGGGTGCCAACCTATGGGGGGCGCCTGTTGGCAGCTGTAGGGGTGTTGTGCACCCGGGGCAGGAGGCCGCATGGCACCCCTTAGAGCTGCAATCAGGCACCACGCGCCCGATTGCAGCTGTAAGGTGCGTAGCGTGCCGGGGGGCGGGGCCACGGCTGTGCATGCGCCGTGCACCCGTGGCCCGGGGCGCAAGAATGGCTCAAGCCAGCCCTGCCAGGAGGACACCACTATTTACTTCTCTCCATTCTGAAAACTGACTATTTATTTCTACCCTTTGTTTCCTACCTTGTAACCATTTACCAGGCCATAACAGAACCGTCCCTTCTTATCCCATGACAGTTTATCTGCTTAAGAGCCTTTGGTGAGGGACCTTTTCAAAAGCTTTTTGAAAATCTAAGTACACTGGATCCCATTTGTCCATATGGTTGTCACCCCTTTGAAGCCATGTTAACTCTCCCCAACAATTTATGTTCATCTATGTGTCCAACTACTGTTTCAACCAGTTTGGCCTGGTACTTTATATTTTACAGAGTAAATCAGAGAGAGAATTCTGACTGGGCAGTCATGTCAAAGAGCTATAAAAACTAAAGACGTGAGACCATAAATGTATAAAGAATCTAACCAGTCTCCGTTTTATTATCTGATTCTCCTTAGCTGTGGTCACTATTGAACTGCTGTATCAATAAGATACATTTTAATATTGATCTGAACAAATCCAAATATGTTTCCAGGGCAGTAAAGAAAAGTGCCATCACAGAATCTGCAGGAAGTGTTTATACACGGTGACATTCTGCTATATGTATTCTATATGCATATTAACCTGTAATTTATACAATAGAGTCTAGTAAGCATAACAGCCCTGTCGTTGATTCCTCTTTTTGTTCCTCAGACATTTCACTCTTCCATCTATGTCAGAGACAATACCATCTGTGTTCTAAAAGAGACACAGAGTACAGCTGAATGTAAGCTTTTAAAAGTTCAGGTTGTTCTTTTCTGACAATCAATTTAATAGCCTTTTTTGTCTTCTGCTTCTTTACGGTTTGTTTCCCCCCCCCCTCACATTTCAATATCTCGTGATAAATATGTGGAATTCTCATCTTGCTCTGAGCGTGCACGCACACACACACACACACACACACACACACACACACACACACACACACACACACACACCCATGTAGTCCAAACTTAACTCCTTCCCAGGGGTTTGCTTTATCAGTAACTCAGATAGGAACAACAAAACATATATGAAAATATAATTTTCTCTAAAGACCAGAACAACCTCTGTGCCAATTGTTTATACCCAAAACCTCTGAGAGAAACACTTTAACCTCTCTCGTGTCCTTTTAGTATAAAGAAGATGCATCTGCCGCTTTGACAGAAAAATAATTTGTTTCTCAACAAACAGTTTTGGCACCAGAAATCATATAACTGAAAAGAGAAGAGCTGCACCTCTAAAAACATTTTAGGCCCCAATCTTGCAATCACTTAACATCAATGGAAGAGCTATAAAATTATTGGGATGCTTTAGTGTTTACATATCAGAGACCTAGAGTCTATCACCTTACTATCGCTCTGTCTTCCAGTTCTTTCAGCAGCTCAAAACCTCCTGCATACTCAAGTCTCATAACTTTCTGGGCCTGTCTGTCTACCAAGATCCTCTCACCTTGATACCATCAGCCTCAACCCACAGGATCTCACCTGAAAACAGGAAGCTATAAGTAAAGAACTCCATAAAGTTTGAGATATCAGTGACCTATGTAAAAAGAGTGTATATATACACCCCTTGGAACTCCACTGGCAGGTCATTTTGACTCCTTTGAAGCTCAGCACCAACTTTCTCATATTTTTGGTGATCTCATGTGCAGACCTATGTTCCCACTGCAAGTTGCCACACAATAAGTCCCTCCTTGGACTCCTACAACTCTTCAAGACTCCATCTGACTCTCAGATAGTCATTGCTTTAGGCTTTGCAGTAAAACTACCCAAATGATCATTCTGTAAGCAGCAACTACCTCACAAAGATGCTATACTTCATCCCCTCTACTGGTCTAAGTTTTTGCCTGACTCGAGGTGGACTAAGTTGTCTGACTCCATGGCCTGCAAGAAACTCTCATTGGTGCACAATTTACAGTATCTCTCTTTTCTGGCAGGAAATTCTCTGGATTTTGGCCATCTGTTCCTGTCTCTCTTCTGCTTATCCCCCGAGACAAATAGTAAAATGGAGCAAACCAACCAGATCCTGGAGCAGTTTCTTCAGTACTACATAAACTGCTACCAGATTGACTGGTCCTCAGGCAGACTTTGAATACAGTAACACAGAACATACTTCCACAGGGTGAAGTCCTCTCCCACTTTTTTTTTCAGAACTATAGGTTCCACCCTCAGTTCTAGCCAAAGCTACCCATGATTCAGCAACCTTAGACTAGATAAAGCAGATATGTAAAACCCAGGATGAAAAAGACTAAGAAGAGCTACAAATAAAAAACAGACTGTTGACAAAAGGACAGGTCTGGCATGTTGGTATTGCAGAAGATATGGTTGTTGATGAAACCATCTAATATATTAAACTATCTTTGACCTGTATTGAGTTCATTGGCAAATTAACCCAGTCATTTTTCAGCTTGACTTACCTTGTTCTTTCCAAACACCCAGTTTTTCATATCTTTCTCCTGACACCAACATTCAGGACCTATTCAGGCTCCCAACCTCCATTCCACACTGGTTAATGTTCAAACCATGACAAGTACATAGTAAGATTCTTGATGCACAAATCAGTTGGGGTTGACTCTGTTATTTCAGGGATTGGGAAGGGTCCTCAAAAATACTCCTGGGAATCTGGGTAAAAGCCTTGCACAAAAACACCCTAGAAAACACAACCCTCTGCAATCCAGAGGGTGCCCTGGGGCAGAGGATGATATGAGGGCTCACGGGCCTCAAAGCCAGATCTGTGGATCCCCAAGTAGTACTCAGACCATCACCCCTACCCAGCAGCTCACCCCAGCTGCTAGAGAAATGCACACAGGAAGTTGTTTCAGCAAACAGGTGAATCCCTGCCTATTTGTCTGACTCCTGGTTCCCATTCTCCCTATCCCGAGCCACCATCTTCTTCTAGTCCCTGCTACTACAGATTACCTCTGACTTCAGCTTTGACCCCTGACTTGACTCCTCACTCTGTATCTGGTTCTTTCTTTTGGCTTTGGACCTGATCCTGCCCACAGATCTATTTCCATGCTCCCAAATCTAACCATTAAACAAGACCACCCACACTCTTGTCCCTATGTGTAAAGGATATGGAAGACTGAGATGAAAGTGCATTAAAGTAGGGTCTGTCTATTATAGTTTACACTGTAGTTGTGCATATTATATTGTGCAGAAAAGGACGCAATGGTCAAATTTACTTTTGGAGAATGGGGGAAATACCACATTTAGTGGAAAGAAGTTTTTTTTTTTTAAACGATAGCAGTTTGAAACAACATAGAAGTTGGAATATTAATACAGGTTGAACCACTCCAAGCTGGCATCCTTGGGTCCTGACCGATGCCAAACCAGAGAATTTGCTGGGCCCCAGGAGGTCCATATCCTCTAGCAGCATTACAAACACTTTCACTGCTTACTGGGCTCTTAGAAGACATTTATTTATTTATTATTTATTTATTTTAAATATTTTTACCCCGCGTCTCTATTTAAAATATTCAAGGAGGCTTACCAAAAAATTTAAAACACGATACAAATATATATAAACATTTAAAATACAAGACCCTAGAGGGACATAAAAACCTGCTAAAAATGTCCCAAAAGGAGGGGTAAATTAGAGCTAAATAACAGCACAGAACACCGAGAGCCAAGACTGGTGGCTGTAAACAAACTTTATAGGACCGTAGGAAACTTGGCCACACCCCTGTTAAGTGGACATCTAGCTAACTAAAGTCATGCTGGACCACAGATGTTGTCAGAACAGAGAGTGCCAGACTACTGAAGTTCAACCTGTAGTGCTGGAGGAGAGATTAATGGGCAAAATGCATGTGAAGGGAGGATCAAAGATACATAATAAATACAATTTATCATGTGCTTGAATTAACAGCTAGACATCACTAATGCATGTGGCATTAGGAAAATATTAACTAGGCTTTGAAACCTATAATTTAAAAACAGCGCTTTACAGTATTTGAAATTTTCAAATAGAATCACGGGTGATCATATCACGTAGATGGGAAGTTCTTTGACTAGACTTATTTTGTATAAATCTATTCTTGTGGGAAGTTTATGGGTTCTGTCCCAGTACCATCTTAATATTCCTAATTCATTACTCTTATGCTTCCATCCACAAAGAGAAAACATATTTTTCAGGCAAAAATGTCTTATTTTAGATGAGATAAAACAACAAAAAATGAAACAGTGAAAATCTCTATGAGAGAGCACAATGTGGGGGTCTCCTTTAAAATAGGCTGCAACAAAGATGAGTAAAAATGGCTTCCATCTCTGCAAACAGTGTTCTTTGAAATGTAAATCTGCAGTACACAGAAAACAAAGGATTCAAATTCTGACAGCTACATATATATCAAATTCTCTTTCTATTTCCACTTCTTTCTCAATAGTATTATGGTTTTCAAATATATTCATAACTGTGGGCAGTAGATATTGACTTTGTTCCATAGCACAATTTACTGTTTGTTCCACAGGGTGAAAACTTTCCTTGAACTCTGTTATCATTGCAAATACCTTATGTTTCCCTATCTGGGAGTCAGGGGATAGGAGGTGGGTTCATGGAGTAATCATGTTTCATTCTTAGGAAAATCATGGGATCAACTTAGGCAGATTTTGTGGAAGTCGGGAGAGATACCAGGAGACTAGAAAGGGGCAAATATAGTTCCCGTCTATAAAAAGGGAAATAAGAATAACTCAGGAAACTACAGACCAGTCAGTTTAACTTCTGTGCCAGGGAAGAAAATGGATCAAGTAATTAAGGAATTCATCTGCAAACATCTGGAAGATAATAAGGTGATAAGTAACAGCCAGCATAGATTTGTAAAGAACAAATCATGTTATACCAATCTGATAGCTTTCTCTGATAGGATATCAAGTCTTGTGGATAAGAGAGAAGTGGTAGACATGGTTTAACTAGATTTAGTTATAAGCATGGAACAAGAAGTCATTCTTCCACTCCACTCTACTCTGCACTGATTAGGCCTCAGTTGATGTATTGTGTCCAGTTCTGAGCACCACATTTCAAGAAGGATGTGGAGAAATTGGAAAGAGTCCAGAGAAGAGCAGCAAAAATGATTAAAGGTCTAGAAAACGTGGCTTATGTGGGAAGACTGAGGGTACGTCTACACTTGCATCCTCTTTCAAGAGAGGGATGCAAATGAAGACATTCGAAATTGCAAATGAAGCCGGGATTTAAATATCCCACGCTTCATTTGCATATTTGCATTATGGCACTATTTTGAAATAACAGACGCTGTTAAGATGCAGTTATTTCGAGAGAAAACCCTTCTCTCGAAATAACCCTTATTATTCATACAGTGAGGTTTACCAGTTATTTTGAGAGAAGGGTTTTCTCTCAAAATAACCGCGTCTTAACAGAGTCTGTTATTTCGAAATAGTGCTATTTCGAAATAGCGTCATAACGCAAATCTGCAAATGAAGTGCAGAATATTTAAATCCCAGCTTCACTTGCAATTTTGAATGTCTTCATTTGCACCCCTCTCTCGAAAGAGGGTGCAAGTGCAGACATACCCTGAAAGAATTGGGCTTGTTTAGTTTAGAAAAGAGAAGACCGAGAGGGGACATGGTAGCAGTTTTCGAGTATCTAAAAGGATGTTACAAGGAGGAGGGAGAAAAATTGTTCTCCTTGACCTCTGAGGATAGGACAGGAAGCAATGGGCTTAAATTGCAGCAAGGGAGGTTTAGGATGGACATTAGGAACAACTTCCTCTGAGGGTGGTGAAACACTGGAATAAATTGTCTAGGGAGGTTATGGAATCTTCATCACTGGAGATATCCAAAAGCAGGTTGGATAGACATCTATCAGGGATGATCTAGATGGTGCTTGGTCCTGCCATGAGGGCAGGGGACTGGACTTGGTGATCTCTCAAGATCCCTTCTAGTTCTAGTATTCTATGATTCTATCCAACAACCCAAAAGAAATTGCACTTTTGACATAGTTTGAATTGTTCTAGAAAATAAAAGCACTTTGGGGGAAAATGAAACCAAATAAATGCTTATAAAACAGATACAGCTGTTATTTAGTTTCAAAATAATAGTGTCTTTTGAAGGATAGATTATAAGATTAACCACATGGATGCCATTTTTCCATCAAAAGAGTAATTTATTCATCTATGCTAGAATTTCTAATCACATGATAAATATAGTATCCTACAAACTGTGATATGTTTATAGACACACTGATATTGAAAACAGTAATTTTGGAGACCTATCTAGCAGTTATGACAATAAAGTGTCATAAAATAGAGACACTTAGACCAACTTTCAGAAGCTAATGCTCTCCATATATTTTCTGTATTAAATGCTTTAGATTTTGATTCATCCTTTGCCTGTGGGTATGTCTAATGTAGAAAATTTATGTTTCTTCCCATTATTACAAAATAACTACAATCTGTGCTAATCTTTCCTCCAACCAGTTTTTCATTGCAATTACAACAGTAACATCAATTAGCTTTTTTCTTGTAAATGTAATTCTTGTAGATGTAGTTTTCTTGTAGATGTAATGTACTATTGCACTGAACCAGATAAATTCTGCTATACAGTTTTATCGTTACTAAAGATAAAATCAAATTATCTTAGCTAGAAATAAATAAAAACCAAAAAAATCCCAAATAAACATAATATGACCTATTAATTGAAACTCAAGATGAAATCAACAGAAAATATAACACACATATGGTACATATAGCTAGACATGCACATATGCAATATACTTTTAGATGCCGTGTGACAGAAAGTCTTTATCAGCATGTGTTAAAGATAATCATATTACTCACCAGTGGCAAAACAGGTTGAAGTAGCCCTTTTTCCAGCTGTGTTATTTCAACACAGAGAGCTGAATGCTGCAAACCAATGTTACAATCCAGAGGCAGGATACAAAGGGATATTGTGAAGAAAGGGAATTCTTCAAAGTTTTTTTTTCTTCTTAGAAGCACACTTTGCCAGGCGCCAGCTTTAGTCAGATATTGTGATTCCAGGTGTAGATCTCTGCAGGTATTGGCAGGAATTACCATTATCTGCCATGATAGATATGCAGAGATGGGTATTACCAGTGCATTTTTGGCATTTCGAGTCTTGTCATTTAACAGGAAAGGGGATGGGACAGAGCCATTTGAGAAGATGAGGATTCTTTTAGCAGAGGACACCTACCTCATCAAAGCTCCCTTCTTTCACTCTCCAGTGTCTTGGAAGTGAGATAGAAGCATTTGGTGGTCAGTGATACAGAATGCCAAAAATATCTAGTAGAGAGGAGGACGGATGTAGTCCCCTTCTCAATGGGCTAAAAAAGGATTATCCTACCAGAGCAACATGTGCTGTCTTTGTATCATGTTCTGACCTGAATCGTGATGGATCAGAACTGAGAATAACATTAGCTCACAAGTAGCACTAGAGGATAAAGTCTATTGTTGTGATAAAAGTAACAATATACTACCAGCTTCCAGATCAAAATGAAATAGAGTGCACATTATCAAGAGAGAACACTGATTCAACTACATCTTACGAGGAGCAATAACAGTTGACTTCATCTGCTCATACACAAACAAGTCATATGTCACTCTGAGACAGGATCTGAGATGCTATTTCCTGACATCTGTTTTAAATGCTTATTGTTGCTGCTAGTTCTAGATCATGCAGGAAGAGATGCTGCACTCACTGTCCTGAGTAACTTATAGCAGTGGTTTCCCAGTGTAATTAGAAATGAACCATTAATAGAGACTAAATTCAAACTATGAAAGCTTAACATCCTTGTGTGAGGGCTAGCATCAAAAGTAACCACTGTCCTACTAAACTTTTGAAAGGGAGGCTTTAAAAAAAGTAAGGAGGATGATTTAAAGGAAATTAAAACCATGGGCTCAGCATGGAGGCTATGGAAGCCTACCGTACCATCACAGAAGTGTAAGATACCTCTACACATGAAAAGATCAGTGGGGAAATAGTTTATTTATTTATTCAAGTCAACCACATATTCTTCAAGAAACTGAAATGTACTTCATGTAAAGTTAACAGAAAGGAACAGAAACTACATGTCAAAAGTAAGCTGGAAGTTAGAAAGGCTAAGAGGGATTTTGAAGAGTAAATAACTGAAGATGTAAAAAGAAAAGGTGAGAAAGTATTTAATTATTTCAGAAGCAGTGTGCCTTCATGAGAACCAATGTTTCTGAAGGATGATTTAAGGAGCAAAGGAGACAATTAAGGAGGATAAGGATATTGCAGATAAGTGAAGCCTATAAGGACTCAACTAACAAATTATGGCCAGATTGAGTGGATGTTGAGAGAGCTGATTTTTATCAATAATTTTAAAATTAGGATTAAGTGAACAAAACAAACAACACAAAACAACAATAAAAATTTGCCTTCCTTGCAAACTTTCCAATGATTGATTGCCATCATTTTTAAAATAGCTAACCTACAGGATCATAAAATCCCATTATTGTTGTACTTGACCTTTTTTCCTAGTCTCTATTGTATAGTGTACTAACTTGCTACATAGTGCTTCAAATTAAGTTGCAAGCTATTCAGGATAAGGAACATGTTTTCCTGTGTGTCTGTGTAATGCTCATCACAATAGCTCCCTGATCCTCATTTCACCCTTTGGTTACTATTGAAACACACTTACATAATATAGTCACACATAAATAAGTAAGTAAATAAATAAATAAAAAGATAAACAAATGTGAGTGGGTGGGTGGATGGGTATACTGAAGCCTTCAGCATGGAAGCCATTGGAAAAATCTATTCTTTCAGATAATGAAGAGGAAGCCCTGTTACATATTGTGGAGTCAAAACCAAGAGTGGTAGAATAAATGAACAATTAAAAAGTTACAAGTCTCTGGGCCCAGAAATCCAAAGGCTCTGAAGGAACTTAAGAATGAAGACTCGAGGTCCCATTCTGTTCTTTTTTTGAACATTTTCAGTGTCACAGAGAGAACTTAAAGCTGCCCTGAAGCAAGAACTGAGGACTCTGTTACACCAAGAACTCAATACCTTTGAAAATTCAGGCCAATTAATATTTGATGATTCAGGAGAAGGAGGTGTTAATTTTGTGTGGGCCATAAAAAAAACACTACTTAAAGCTTTTAAGAATGGAGGATGGAAGCAAAAATGTTATAGTCAATGTTATGGTTGTATAATGAAGTTATCTACTACATAAGACTGAGCCCTTTCTAGTCATCCTGCAGCTCTGTCACATTCCTCCAAAACATTCTGAAGAAAATCAATAACATATCAAGAACACAGTGATACCTGGCAGTTTAATTTCAGAAAGTCTGCAGATCAATAGCTTTAGAGAGGCTTACAGTTCTTCGGAATCTAAGTGTAATAAAACTAATGCCAGAGATGGTGTGTGAGAGATTAACATTCATTATTGGGACTTTCTACAACATTGTATTTTAGTCACAGCCTGTAATGTCACTTAGTAAATAAGATTTAGAAGGAGACATTTCTCATTCTTTTGATGATTTTTTTTTCAATTTAATTTATTATGGATGTCCCCTGGCTGTGCTGTTGTCAACATTTCCATTAAAACCCAAATATTAGAAGCTTATAATTCAACATCAAGATAACAATAGGCTGAAACTTCACCTCCAGGATCTCTGATCAGGTATATATTATTTTTAATTCAATTTGGCTAAATTTCATAAAACCATTTTTAAGTAAATTCCAGTAGATTTAAAAAAATTATGAGGTCAGGATTATTTGCTTGCCCTCTGAAAACACAAACTTTTTCAATTTTAAAAGTTACATTTTAGAAGATTTAGCTTATAAATTCCAAGTAGGGAGAAAGAGTCCTTTTAGATATTTCTAAATCAAAATAGCCAGGAGATAACTTGAGTTTGAAAGTTGGTTAGTATTGATGTAAAGTTATATTTTATGGGGATTTTATTACAGTGGATGCATAATAGTAAATTCCATCTATTCTAACTATACACACACAATCAATACTGTTAATACAGCAAATTTCTTGTCTATATTGTACACCGATATTTACAATGTAATTCATCAATGATTTAGATAATGGCATAGAGAGTATGCTTATAAAGTTTGTGGATGATATCGAGCTGGAAGGAGTTGCAAGTGCTTTGGACGATAGCATAATAATTCAAAATTATCTGGGCAAATTTGAGAAATTATCTGTGGTAAACAGGATGAAATTCAAATACAAAGAACAAATACAAAATACTCCATTTAGGAAGGAACACTAAGTTTCACATATACCAAATGGGAAATGACTGTCCAGGAAGGAATACTGCAGAAAGGGATCCAAAGTTCAGCGTGGACCACAAGCTAAATAAGAATAATCAGCATGACATTGATGCAGAAAAAAAAACCCATGATGCATTAACTGGGGTGCATTTACAGGAGTGTTACAAGCAAGACACGAGAAGTTATTTTTCCATTCTACTCTGAGCTGATTACTGTGTTTTAGCGCATATAACCCGCGGGTTATACAAAATTTTACAAACCCCGCAGCCCCCCTCCGCGGGGTACGCAAGTTTATTTTTACTTGCCTGGGCGCGAGTGCGGCTCCCCTCCCACAGGCCGGCCAGCTCGCCTGCGCTCTCTGTTCCCCCCTCCCGGAGGAGGGTCAATTGCGCCTCGCTGTGGCTGCGCGGAGCCTGGATGCAAGTGTGGCTCCCCCCTCCCTCAGGCGGCCAGCTCACCTGTGCTCTCTGTTCCCCACTCCTGGAGGAGGGTGGGTTGTGCCCAGCTGTGGCTGCGACTGCGCGGAGGCTGGACACGAGTGCGGCTCCCCTCCTACAGGCTGGCCAGCAATTACCAGGTACCTTAAAGTAGTGTATATAACCCGCGGGCTATACACGTGCGCGGGTTATCTTAGACTTTTTTTTACACCTTTAGGGAAAAACCGCGGGTTATGCACGGGTGCGGGTTATACACAGGTGTGGGTTATATACGCTAATTTACGGTAGGCCTCAATTGAAGTATTGTGTCCAGTTCTGGGCACCGCATTTCAAGAAAGATGTGGAGAAATTGGAGAGGGTCCAGAGATGAGAAACAAAAATGATTAAAGGTCTAGAAAACATGAGCTATGAGGAAAGACTGAAAGAACTGGGTTTGTTTAGGTTAGAAAAGAGAAGACTGAGGGGGGACATGATAGCAATTTTCAATTACCTAAAACAGTGTTACAAGGAAGAGGGAGAAAAATTTTTCTCTTTAACTTCTGATGATGGGACAGGAAGCAATGGAGTTTAATTGCAGCAGTGAAGGTTTAGGTTGGACATTAGGAAAACTTCCTAACTCTTAAGGTTGTTAAACACTGGAATAAATTGCCTAAGGAGATTATGAAATCTCCAGTACTGGAGATATTCAAGAGCAGGTTGGACAGACCTCTATCAGGTATAATCTAGATGGTGCTTGGTCCTACCGTGAGAGTGGGGAACTGAGCTTGATGATCTCTCAAGGTCCCTATGATTCTATAATGCATAAAATACTGTACACAACATTGTCCATCAGGGTGGGCAAAAGGGCCTCTGCAGGCTGGATACAGCCCACTAGTCAGGGCCTAGGGACAGAGGAGCATGAGGTGCTTAGAATCAGTCCTGGCAGTTGACTCTAAGCACCACACGCTGGAAAGCAGGGAGTGAGAGACTTCACATGCCCCCCTCCTCCCACCCAATCAGCACCTGGGAGGAGACTTGGTGTGCTCCCTCCACCCCAAGGCCAATTAGGGCTTGAGGGTGAGGGAGCGTGCAAAGTCTCCTCCTATCCTGCAAGAGGTTCAGCACTTAAAATAAACCACCAGCTGCTACTCACCCCTGACCTAACAGATAAGTGTATAGTTCCAATAATTTCATGATCACTTACATATACTGAGTGGATGGGAGGTTTTTTGTCATCTCTCCCCCATTTTCCATCCTGATCCTAGCCAACCCAGTGCTGAGACCTTGCCATGCCTCACTTTGAATGAAGGCTAAGCGGGGGATATAAAATAGATGGGAGGATTGGCTCCTGGTTGTACCAGTCATAGAAGTACCAATCTCTCTTCCCTTCTTTAAAGAATACCTCCTTTAAATTGGTGACTAAGAGATGCCAAGAAGGGGCGCCAGTACCAGATGTCTGGAGAGCATATGAACAGGATCAAGCACCTCCAGCCCCACTGTTCTTCAGTGAGGGGGGGGGGCACTCTTCCTCCTCTGGTTGCCCACAGATGAACCATGCCACAGACAGACAAGAGAAAAGGTCAGAGTAATCACACTCACATGCGTTTTCCTTTCTCTTACTCACTGCCACTTTAGGCAGGGCTGCTAGTCCTTTAATCCTGTCATACGGATAGGAGGGGAAAGAGTAGCTTCATTGGCTCAGTTCCTCTCTTTCCCCTCACCCCTCCTTTACTTTATCCTTTTCTGGATGAGCAGGTGGATCCCAAATGGGTCAGGGGAAATCCTGGCCCATTCAATGGGACTATCCTGATTTACAGCAGTTTGGAATCTGGACCCAAAATTTATATTCTAATGTATTCTCTTCCAAGTGTTTTTATTGTTCTAACTATTCCATTAAAACTGTCAATATGCCCTAGTTCCCCAGAGTGAACCATAAATAGCTGTGTTTGTAATAGATATTTTTCTAAAATATCTCATCATTATCATCACTGGTAAGAAGAATGGAAATGATAATGGAGGCAGAATTCCAGGCAGCAGTCCACACTTTAAGTACTGTAGGTGAAATTTTGGTCCTAAAGAATTCAATGACAAAACTTCAGTGAGGTCACAATTACATCTCGTGGCTAACCTTATTCAAAGCAGGTAGGTCTACATGACAAAATGGATATAATATGGAATTGAAATAACTGGCAGTGACAATGAAAAATTTTAGGGCAAGGATGATGTGCATCCTTATCAAAATTAGGAATGGGACAACAATTACTTTCTAGAATATTGCCAGTATGGCAACAGCAGGGATTTGTTACTGTTAGCAGGAATTATGGGATCAATACAAAAAAATGTGTTCCTAGCATTAGCCTATACACAGGTTCAGGAAATAAGTCAGCAATTGGTCATTCAAATAATTTGGGAAGGTATGCAAGGAAATTTGCCTTTGGAAATAAGAAAACTGTTGTGGGAAAATGTTACAGAAGGGGAGAGACAATTAATGGCATGGTGGAAATAGGTAAATTGTGCCCTAAACAAAGATCAAATTGTTCTACAAGCATATGTAGAAACTGAACACCTTAACCTAACTATTGATATCTATCCAGTGGTGCCTATGGGAATCCAGCTAACAAAAATTTGATTATGTATTCCACTGATCATCATTCCTGGGCATATAAAGAAAGCCAACAATGGAAGACCATTAACATGTTTCAATGTGTGGCCCATGAAAATTTTGGATATGTGTGTGAGGATCAAAATTTACAAGAAAGGGATGAATGTTTCTATGCAAAAGAAAAAGGAACCCAAAGATGTATGTTTGACATATTCATTGAACAAAAGTCAGCTGTTGTATATGCAGGAAAGGGATGTGTTTGTGTGAGAAGTCATTGTCCAACTGTAGCAGTAGATGATAAGGAACTGTATTTTATGACTTATTTAGTTGTTAGATGTTTTTGTAACATTACAAAGATTAAGAGTTGTGATTTTGAATACTATGTACCTGTGTGGACTGTAAATTACTTGAAGTTTAAACTACAACTGTATCACAATGTAACACCTGTAACCTTAGGTATGAATTTGATTATGATAAGAAAATTGTTAATCCATCCTATGTTACCTTCACATTTACAGTATATTGCACAGACAAATATGTGTTGAAGTGCAGAATAATAATGAAGAAATTACCCATGTACTAAAAACTATTGCAAATGCAGGACATCACTCCTGGTGGGAAACATAATGGCTATGTCTAGACTGGCATGATTTTCCGGAAATACTTTTAACGGAAAAGGTTTTCCGTTAAAAGTATTTCTGGAAAAGCGCGTCTAGATTGGTCCCGGAGTTATCGTTATAACGATGCGCTTTTGCGGAAAAGCGCTGCCTAGATTGGCGGCGCGCTTTTTGCAAAAAGCAGAAGCCCGGAACCATTTTGAAGAGGGCAAAAGGCCACCAGACCTTTCCGGGCGGGCCAGAGCTCCGCTTCAGACACGTGCTTAAAGGGGTCTCGCCGGACAGCCGCTTTGTCTCGTGCTCCCGTGGCGTTGGGACCTCTGGCAGGGACTGACACCCATAGCAGGTTTGGTGGTTGCCCTCTGACTTTGGGGACACCACCCTTTGGCCCCCAACTGCTTTTTCCCTGCTTTCTTCTGTCCTGCTCTGTCTGCCATGGAGCCGTGGGTGGCCATGTGCCTGCTCGGGCCCCTGTTGGACATGTGCAAGTCCCTGCAGCTTGTGCTGCAGGCCGGTGCCCTGCTGTTCCAGGACCAGGAGGCAGAGATCGCGTTCGACTCCCTCACCAGGGAGGCCATGGCAGCCCTGTGGCATCAGCACCCCACTGTGGAGAGGCCAGTCTGGAGACTAGACACCAGCACCGACTGGTGGGAGCGGCTGGTCCTCGGACAATGGGACGACCAGCAATGGCTCCGGAATTTCCGCATGCGAAAGCGGACGTTCCTGCAGCTGTGCGCCTGGCTCACCCCCGCGCTACAGAGAGTCATCACCCGGCTGCGTGCACCCATCCCTGTCAACAAGAGGGTCGCCATCACACTGTGGAAGCTGGCCACACCGGACAGCTACCGCTCGGTGGCACAGCAATTCGGGGTGGGAAGATCAACCGTCGGTGTGATCATCGTGGAGGTAAGTCCCAGGGAGAGTGGGGTGGGGAGGGTGCTGCACTCCATGCCCAGGGGCAGCCAAGACTCCAGGCTGGGTCACCCAGGGGTTTGGGCTGTCCCTCCCTTGCACAGGCCTGCTGGTAGGGGGGAGGGGTGTGTGTGTGTGTGTGCGTGCGTGAGGACAGAGGGAATCAAGGGGGGGGCCCAAGGGAGCGCACACTCACCCCTGCCATATGTGATGTGTTCCCTTGTGATTCTCTGCACCCTTCTGCAGGTTGTCCACGCCATCAATGACGTCCTGCTCCCAAGAGTCATCTGCCTGCGCGACGTGGATGCTACCATGGCCGGCTTCGCTGCCCTCGGGTTCCCCAACTGCGGGGGAGCCCTGGACGCAACCCACATCCCCGTCCGGGCCCCGGAGCATCGAGCAGCCCATTTCATGAACAGGAAGGGGTACTGCTCGATTGTTCTGCAGGCCCTCGTGGACCACCGCCGCTCCTGACATCTACGGGGCTGGTCCGCCGGCACACGACGCCCGCATCCTCCGCACAACTCCAGACTCTTTCGCAGGCTGGAGGCGGCACCTACTTCGGCGGGATTTGACTGTCGGGATGTGCCTATGCCCATCTGCGCGCCATCGGGATGCGGCCTACCCCTGCTGCCCTGGCTAATGCGGCCCTACACGGGCAGCTGGAGCAGAACCGGGCCCGGTTCAATGACCGCCTCAACCGGGCCCGAAATCCGTGGAGCTCGCCGGACATTTAAAAGCCCGCTTCGTTGTTTGCTCACCCGCCTCGAGATGGGTGAGCGGAATGCAACGGAGGTACTGGCACAGGCTGCGTGCTCCACAACATTGTGGAGCGCAGTGGGGAGGCCTTCCTCCCTGCATGGATGGCAGCCGAGGCACAGACGCTCAACAGCCCCATACAGCTGCCGTCCCGCCAGGCGCGCCAGGATGGGGTGCGATCAGAGAGGCCCTGGTGGACATGTTCGCACAAGCCCCGTAGTAGGGTGGCCTGGGTCTCCCCATACGACTCTCCTCCCCTCCCCTTCCCCACCTCCTCCTTACCTCCGCCCAATTGTAAAGCGCCGGTTCCAAGCACATCGGCCGTCATCGTGACTGTTCGCCGGGTGCGCCGGACGTAGTTAGGTTTTTCTTTTAGTTTAGGCTAGGTTTAGGCCACCATCGCTGTCCGAGCTGTCCCGAAGAACAGGAAAGAGGATTCATGGTTCGTGCGGAAGGCTCGAGTCAGCGTACCCGATTCCAGTCGTCTTCGAGGGATCTCCTGGCTGTTCCTTTCCCGAGGCCCGGAAGGACCAAAGGACTGAGGTTGCCAGCTTCGCCGTCATCTTCCGTCGAGGGATCTCCTGGCTGTTCCTCTCCCTCGGCCCGGAAGGACCAAAGGATTGAGGTTGCCAGCAACACTACCAATCGTCCCCCTGCGTCTAGACTATGTTACATAATCTTTAGTGTGCGCTTTTAACCTTTCTTGCTTGTTTGTTATCTATGTTAATATAGTTTGTGGTTTAAATTTTACTTAAAAGTCTCAGTATTTATTTATGCGCCACAAACCAATGACCACTTAAAGGGACCACCGTGATAGAATACAGAATTTGGTGTCCGTGATTTTGTAACCCTTTAAATTTAGGTGGCTAATTGGCATCTCAAATCATTTCTTACAGTTACCTCGAGTAACACAATAACCAACACAATAATCAACTGAACAATAGACTTTTTATTTACAAGGGGGAGGGGGAGGAGACCTTCAACTGGGACGGGAGTGGGAGGAGCTACTGGTACGGGTGGCCCCTGCGACCGCTCCTGCAGGGGCGGACCTGTACATGTGGGGCACGCCGCATCAGGGCAGGCTGCACGGGGAGGTGGGCAGGAGCTGGGGGCATAGGAGCAGGGGCGGCAGGAGCAGGGGCAGGAGCTGGGATAGGAGCAGGGGCCATTGCAGGGGCAGGAGGGGGCATGGGCAGTGCTACGGGAGGGATGGCGGGGGCATGGGGTACGGCCATGCCATAGTGGATGGCGTGCACGATGTGTGTTGTGAGGATGGCCATGGAGTCAGCCATCCGCATGCATTGTGCCTGGAAGGCACCCCAGGCCTCCTGCCGCCACTGCAGGTCCCCCTGGACGCGCTCCCTAATGGAGCCCTGGATTGCCTCCACCGCCAGGACGTGGCGCGGCGAAGCAGCTGGTCCCGGTGGAGCCTGCGCCTCTGTGGTTGGCCAGCTGGGGGTGCCGCTGCTGCCGGACTGGAGGGTCCCCGGCTTGTGCTCGGTCCCGCTGCAGGAAGAGAAGAAAGGATGGGTCAGTCAGGCAGGCCGTCCACTGTCCCCACACCTCATGCCCTCCACCCTGAGCCCAGGTGACCCCACAGTTGTGTGGCTTGGGCCCACCTGGTTCCCCCTCTGCCCCGTGTTGTATGTTTGCAAGGAGGACCACCCTGGAGTAGGGTCCTCTCCAGGTATTGTAACCACCGGTTTGTGTCCTGGCCCCGTGGAGGGCGGGAGGGCGCTTGTGTTGCGTTCACCTGTGGAACTCCCTGCCAGTGGAGACTGTGAAAGCTTTGGGCTAATCACTGGTGTTTGACAGGGAGCGAGATGCATCCCCACACAGTGCCTGGGAGCACATCTAGCAGAGGTGGTCTGGGCTCTCAGATCCCAATGCGTGGGATATCTCCTGGATGGAACCAGAAGAGTGACTGGGGGGGGAGGGGCTGTCCCATCCTTGCAGCAAAACTCAGGGCGGCCCTTCTCCCTCCCACTATCCCTCCCACAACCCCAGTAGCCCAGGGACATGTGTGGCCACAGTGGGGACTTCCCTCGGGGAGCCAGCCAAGGCACCGGGAGCAGGCAAGGGGATCGGTGGGGGCCACAGTCACAGGACTGTAACGCTGCAGTTTACCCAAGAGCAGCTGGCTGTGCCTCACAGCCAGGCATGGGACAGTGTGCAGTTCTCCGTGCTGCACCCTTGCGGAGGTGTGGGCTCTGGCCTGAGTCCCTGGGGCCCTGGCTGGTTCCAGCCGGCATCCACCCTTCCCCCTGGTCCCGCCGAATGTGTGTGAGCAGCACGGTCCCAGGCGTGCCCTGCAGCTGCCTGCCGCGCCACGCGCTGCCGCTCGGTCACCAGGCTGCACGTGGTTGCACGTGCTGCTTGCTGCCTAATGCCACACAGCGCAGCTCACGTGGCCTGAGTGACATGCTCTCCCCTCTCCCCTCTGGGTGCCTGGCTCCCCCCCCGGCCTCCGCCCTTGTGAGTGCAAACTGCAAAGACTCACCGGTGGATCCTTCCCCGGCCTCGGAGGAGCTGCTGGAGGGGGCCTGCTGGGTGGCAACGCTGGTCTCCTCTCCCGAATCGCTGCTGCTGTCCTCTCCCTCCCCCGCCTCGGTGGTTCGGATGACGGGGGGGCGCTGGCAGGTGTCCACCGGCACGTCCGGGCTTTGCGGGGCTGGCTGGCCCAGGATGGCATGCAGCCGGTCGTAATGGGGGCAGGTGTCTGGTCCTGCCCCCCTGCCCTCGCTGGCCCTCACGTACCTGAGCCGGAGCTCCTTCACCTTTGCCCGGACTTGCTCAATGTCCCAGGCAGGGTGTCCATGGTGGGCCAGAGCCTCGGCCATGCAGCCAAATATATCCGCATTGCGGCGCCGGGACCGGGTATCATGGAGACCCTCCTCCTCCTGCCATAGGTCAAAGAGGGTCTCCAGCTCCCTTGGGGTCCAGGAGGGAGCCCGTTTTTGCAGCCCTGGGGGCCTCCTGTGCTGGGGGTGCAGGTGGCTCACCACCCGGAGCTGCCATGGCTGGGATCTGATGGCTGCTGGTCACAGCAGGGGCAAGGTGGCAGACCTCAGTCGCAGGCCTGAGGCACGCTCCTGCCATGTGCACTCAGCAGCCTGTGACTGCTTTAAGAGCTCGGGTTACCAGGAAGTCCGGGGCTCCTACGGGGTCTCCAGGCATCCAAACCGCTTTTTTCCATTTATTCTGCTTTTTCAGAAAAGCGCTAGCTATCTGTCTACACTGGCCCTTTTCCGCAACAGTTTTTCGGAAAAAGGACTTTTGCCCGAACGGGAGCAGCAAAGCTTTTCCGGAAAAGTGGCTGATTTCGCATACTAGACTGTCATTGCTTTTGCAGAAAATCAAGCGGCCAGTGTAGACAGCTGGCAAGTTTTTCCGGAAAAGCGGCTGATTTTCCGGAAAAACTTGCCAGTCTAGACACAGCCTATTAGGGTGGTCACCTTCTGCTACAGGGGTGCTAAATATAATGGTTCACCCCATTGTAGTGATCATTGGAATCCAATTGACTTTATTAGTGAGTATAATCGCTTTGGCTTGCTGGGTGAAGAGACCTGTTCGAAGGATACAGGAAGCTGACATGCAAAGTTAAATAAGGCCATTGTTAATAATACCCAGGAGGCGAGACCAAGCTCAGCAAGTCTGAGTATTGAACTCCTGAAATAGTAATGACAGCTTTGGTAAAAGCATCATTAAGGCGGGGACTGTAACAATATGGTTTTTCTGTAGCCATATTGGAAGGCCTGTAGCCATATTGGAAGGCCTAAACTAAAACCTTCTGCATCCAGACTGAAGATCAGTAGCCATTAGGTGTAAAGCCTGGAGTCACATACTCACATTTCATCTAAATTGCATTAAAACAGTGTCACACTAGGCTGTGAGAAGGGGATCCTATCCTAATGGCACCCACCAAAACTTAATTAACAGCATTTCATCTGGCAAGAAACTACCAATAGTTGGGGTTGTGGAATCCTCATTCTATGATTATGGTCCTCACTTTCCTATTGTTTGTCTGTATGATTTCTGTCTGGTTTTTAATTGTTTTTGTCTGCTGTATAATTATTTTTGCCAGGTATAAATCAACTAAGGTGATCGGATATGATTGGTTAGGTAATTCTGTTACAGTATGTCATGATTGGTTAGTAAAATTATACTAAAATAATTGGTCACATGTCACTATATAAACTGAGGTCCAAGAAGAAGACCAGCTGGAAAAGAGGAAAGGAAAAGGAACAGCAAGAAGAAGGATGAAAGACCTCAAAGAAGAACTCACCTCCAAGACACAGCCTAAGACCAGAGCTGCCAGAACTTCTCTGTATGACCAGAGCTGCCAGAACTCCTCTGTAAGACTGTGACATGCAGGATCTAGGATCCAGAGAGAATGACCCTGCCTGGCCAATGGGAAGTTTGCTTTCATCAGGATTGGTGAGTATGACACTGTATGGTTAGCATGTATATTCTGATTGCTTAGTAATTGTCAATAAAGAGAGAATAAGCATATTACTGTGTAAGGCTCTTTCAGTGGCAAAAGATCCTGCAGACCTGTAGAAAGTTATGCCCTGAGCCCTAGTAATTGTGTAAGAATGGGTGTTTAAATTAACAGGGTTGCATCTTGAGCCCTAGGAATTAGGTAAAGGCGTGTGTCCCTAAAGAGTGGAAGGGATAAGGAAATTTGTGTGGGTAATAAGGGCTGTGTCCTGAAGAGGACACTAACGTCCTGGGAGTGACATGGGTCCCTGGATCAGTAGTGACATTACTAGAAAAGGATCACAGGGGAAACTGCTAGTGTTCGATTAAAATCAATAGGAGAATTTTGTCCCTGCCCACTTGGTAGATGCAAAGCAACTATTCCAAATGCCTATGGATATGTCTAGACTACATGGCTCTATCGCCAGAGCCATGTAGATTAGTTTACTAGACATACCCAAATGAAGTGGCGATTTAAATAATCGCCGCTTCATTTAAATTAAAATGGCTGCCGCGTTGTGCCGATCAGCTGTTTGGCGGCACAGCGCTGTAGTCTGGATGCTCCGCGGTCGACATCAAAGGCATTTTTTGACCTCCCCGGTATGCCTCGTGGGATGAGGTTTACGGGGGAAGTCGACAAATGCCTTTGATGTCGACCGCGGAGCGTCCAGACTACAGCGCTATGCCGCCAAACAGCTGATGGGCACAGCATGGCAGCCATTTTAATTTAAATGAAGCGGGCGATTATTTAAATCGCCACTTCATTTGGATATGTCTAGTAAACTGATCTACATGGCTCTGGCGACAGAGCCATGTAGTCTAGACATACCCTATGTGAATTACTCCAGGTAACAATAAATGTATAAGTCTTTACCTTACATTAAATTATATTAGACATTAACCTAACACTGATTATATATTTCCAATCAGAAGTCTTAGGTTTGCTGCTCATATTATGAATAATTGTATGTTATACACACATATTTAACATTTGTATTTATGTTAAAATTTTATTTGTCCATGCTGCATCTATTGCTATAAAAACAAAAACCATGTTGAAAGAGAACACCACTTTCTTAGCTGTTATAACACTGATTGTTTTAAGACATTCATGGCAGCCATGTGCAGTTCTTCTGAAGCCTGTGAAGAGCCTTCTTATGTTCAATTCAAGCAAAGTTTACAAAGCAGTTGAGTGAGCTGAGAGTAAAAAGGTGCTGAGCTGGTAGTGCCCCAGGACATACTTTGAGGACCACTGATATAATATTTTTTTAAATTTTTAACCAGAAATTAATAGGATAATTTTCAAAGATTAGCCTATTTATATCTGTATTTGTTAAACATTGCAGTAGACTGGAACCAATTAACTCAATAACTCCTAATTCTGTATTATTAATGTCAGAAGTCCCTTGTTTCTTTTGCTGAAATACTGTGAAAAGTGGGTCTATATAAAGAATAGATTTCCTAGGGATCAAAGCAGGTGGTACAACTTTGTAATACAGTGTAATAATGGTGTGCACTAACCAGAAGCCATTGTTTCACTTGTAAAAATAATGTACTTGTAAAACAACTGAGAGACTCGTGAAAATTAGAGGCAGAAAAGACCATTATATCTACAACCATCCCCTTCTTCTTGGAATTAGAGTGTTATATTTTCTCTTCAGCTAGAGTAGGAACATGTCATTGTCTGCATTTTGGACAAACATTGCTAACAGCATACAAAAATCCCCAAAGAAATTTACAATGAAGATCAAGAAAAGGAATGTGAATCAAGAATCAGAGATAACTGAGAATGAGCTTTGCTTCCAGGAAAATTGTCCAGGAAAATTGTCACAGAAATTAACATTAACTCTACAATGACTTTGAAGTCAACATTTGCCAAGCTGGAAGCTAAAATAGACGATACATTATAAAAGATTAATACTACAATTGAACACAAAACTATCTGAGGGAAGGATGGATCAGTGCCCTCAATGTTAAATGAACAGAGACAGATAATCAACATACCAAATCGTAGAGCAAATACAGCTACTTACTGGCAAATTGGAAGAATGTGAGAGCCACAGGGAAAAAAACATCTGAGACTGATTGGGCTCCCATCTCTGGTCTACACTAGGGAGTTATTTCGAAATAACCCCCCTTATGTTGAAATAATAAGTGAGACGTCCACACTACCAAGCCCATTATTTTCAAATAACGGGCTGGTTTTTCAAAATCTGTACTCCTGCTTTCCTCGGCGAATAAAGCTAATTTCAAAATTTTATTATTATTCAAAAAAGCAGGAGTGTGGACACTCTGCTGCTGCTATTTTGAATAACTACTCCGCAGAGTAATTCGAAGTAACTACTCACCAGTGCTTCCTGAGGCTCTAAGTTGAGGTAGCATGTCCACAATAACAGAGACTGCCTTGGACTAATTTTGAGGCTCCCCGATAGTGGGGAAACACTGTTTTAATTTTGTTATTTCAGGAGTTGTTATTTCAAATTGAGTTATTTCAAAATCATTTACTAATATAGACATGCCCCCAGAAGTAACTAAGGAAAGTAACCTGCATCTTTCTCTGAACCATGGATTCCTGCTGTGCTTAAAATAAGAAGTGAAAACATGTTTGATTAAAACCAATAGGAGAATTTTGTCCCTGCCCACATGGTAGATGCAAAGCAACTATTACAAAGAGTCCAAAATTTTAAGACCAAAGTACCCTAGAAGAATTAAGAAATAGACAAGTTCTAAAGTTGAGATGATAATAAGCTGTTTATATTTCACCACTAGTTATGCCATTTGTGCCAGCACATGAGAGTCCTGTATCCATCTCCAGAAACAGACAATACCCAAGCTCCACATCTCCACCAGAATCTAACTATTTTTTCAGTAATATTTCTCCTGTGAAGTTATTTTATATGAAGTGTAGTTGTATTCCACTGTTAAGAAACAGGGATGGATTTAACAAAAATCTGTGCCTTGGTAGTAAAAATTCACTTTAAAAGTATTCTTCATTGTTTGCATTTGCCAGTCACCATTACCACAGCACATGGTGGTAGGGAAGGGGAAATGGAACGCCAAGTGGCTGCTGGCATACAATCCACTGTTAGCAGTTCCATGTCGCTAGCCTGGCATATCGTAATTTTTGCATTGATTCATAGGTCTTAATAAACATTTTTGCATTGGCCCCATTGCGTTTTAATAAACATTTTTAAAACATTATCTGAGTCAGGGGTGTCTTCTGCCTTATCTGTGTCTGCTGTAGGCTCTGAAATTGATTGTTTCTTGGCGGTGTGGGTCAAAAAGCTCCTCTGAGTATGAGCCAGAATGTGCACCTGCTGCAGCTGCTCCTGCTCTGGATCTTGTGTTAACAACAGAGGAACTTCATTGTCCCTGCTCTGTCCCTGCTGCTAGCTCCCATCAGTCCCTTAGCTGGATTCTGGGCCATCCCAACTGAGCAGGTCATCATGCACCATGACCAGTATAGTTAAATGCCTCAGAAAATGGGCTTCATGTCAGCAAGTTATTTTAAGCCAGGCCTGGGCAAAATATGGCTCACAGGCAAGATCTGGCCCACCAAGCCACCAGATCCAGCCTGCGGTTGCAGTGGGGAGCCCCAGGCAGGCTCCCCTGCTTGTCCCGCATGCCGCTCAGGAACGCAGCTGTGGTGTGCTTTCTTTTTGAGTCCAGAGTGGAGGGGGGAAGATTCAGACACTGCTTCTGCCCCCAGCACAATCCGATTGGCCGGTTTCTGGACAGACAGGTTTCTGCCTGTTTGAATAACAGGCAGCCACTAAGCACAACCCTCCTGTTCACTCACTCAAGCACATGGCTGAGCAGTCAGAAACATTTTAAGCTCTGCAAGTCTTTAGCTCTTCAGGCAGCCAGGCTGATTGGGCTGCTGGCTGGTAAGTGTCCTGGCAAGAACCTGCCTCTGGCACCTCAGCTCCTCCCTTCCCCTACCCTCTGCCCCACATTCCTGCCTCGCTACTCCACATGAACCCATACCCTCTCCCATATCTGGCACCCCAATCTCTTGCTTGAGATCACAATCCCATCCTACCCTAGGTCACATCCCAAAACTCTGCACCACAGTTCCCTGCCCTCGGTTACAACTTCTTCCTTCACCCAAACTTGCTCCCAGTCCCCATTCTCCCTCCTTACCCCAATCCCTTACCCCAAGCTCCCCTCTGTACCCAACCTCCACCCCAGACCCTTCATCTCCTCCATTAATACCATGGAAGAGTGAGGTCTTCGACCACTTTCCAAAATCTTGGGAGTGGGCCCCATCAAAAATTATTGCCCACCCCTGCTCTAAGCTCCGATCTAGGGCCTGGTTTTCCAGTACTTACTCTTGAGCAATTTAATCCATTCCTGCTCAGCTCACTGGTCCAGTAAATTTACAAAGCTCCCTGCTTTTTGGCAATTTCATTGTATGTGTGGTCATTCCTGGTCCTCTTACTAAAGTCTAGTTTTGTTGGCATTGCCCAAGACTGTTACCTAAATCAGGCAATGTTCTCATGACCATGAAACATGACCATGGAACAGTTTGCAACAGGCTTATTCGGTTCAGTCTCAGCTACAAATCCAGAAGGCTCTCTGCTGGTGTGTTTGCAGCTCAGGAATCAGAAGATGGTGGAAGGATCTTTGAGGGGGTCAACAAGCATGTGGACAAGGGAGATCCAGTGGATATAGAGTACTTAGATTTCCAGAAAACTTTTGACAAGGTCCCTCACCAAAGGTTCTTAATAAAGTTAGTTGTCATGGGATAAGAGGGAAGGTCCTCTCATGAATTGATAACTGGTTAAAGGACAGGAAACAAAAGGTAGGAATAAATGATCATTTTTCAGAATGGAGAGAGATAACTAGTGTTGTCTGCTTGGGGACTAATCCTATTTAACCTATTTATAAATGATCTGGAGAAAGGGGTAAACAGTGAGGTGGCAAAATTTGCTGAAGATATTAAACTACTCTTTTGGTTTAGTGGGGAAAGTCTCGTGGAAGATATTAGGAAAAACTACTTTACTAGGAGGGTGGTAAAGCAGTGGAATAGGTTGCCTAGGGATATGATGGAATTTCCGGCCCTGGAGGTTTTTAAGTCCCAGTGTGGCAAAGCCCTGGCTGGGATGATTTAGTTGGGGTTGGTCCTGCTTTAGGCAGAAGGTTGGACTCAATGACCTCCTGAGGTCTCATCCAGCCCTATGATTTTATGCTTACGATAGTTAAGAACAAAGCAGACTGTGAAGAGCTTCAAAAGAATCTCACAAAACTAGTGATTGGGCAACAAAATGGCAGATGAATTTTAATGCTGATAAATGTAAAGTAATGAGCATTGAGAAAAATAATCCCAACTATACATACAAAATGATGGGGACTAATTTAGCTATAACTACCCAAGGGAGAGATTTTGAAGTCATTGTGGACAGTTCTCTGAAAACATCCACTCAATGTGCAGCGGCAGTCAAAAAAGCAAACAATATTAGGATTCATTAAAAAGGGATAGAGAATAAGACAGAGAATATCTTGTTGCTTCTATGTAAATCCCTGGTATGTCCACATCTTGCATACTTTTGAGATGATGGTCACCTCATCTCAAAAAAGATATATTGTCATTGGGAAAGGTTCTGAAAAGGGCAACAAAAATTAGTAGATATTTGGAATGGGTGCCATATGAAGAGAGATTAAAAAGATTGGGACTCTTCATCTTAGAAAAGAGGAGATAAAGGAGGGATATCGTAGATGTCTATAAAATCATAACAGGTACGGAAAAAGTGAATAAGGAAAAGTTATTTACATGTTCCCATAACATAAGAATGAGGGGTCACCAAATGAAATTAATAGGCAGCAGGTTTAAAACAAACAAAAGGAAGTTTTTCTTCACTCAGTGCACAGTCAACCTGTGGAACTCCTTGCCAGAGGTTGTGGTAAAAACTAGAACTTTAACAGGGTTAAAAAAAGAGCTAGATAGATTCATGGAGGTTAGGTCCATCAATGGTTATTAGCCAGGATGGATAGGAATGGTGTTCCTAGCCTCTGTTTCTCTGGCGGTCGGTGACAGGGGAGAGATCATGTGAGGATTACTTGTTGTGATCCCTCCCTCTGTGGCATCTGGTATTGGCCACTGTCAGCAGACAGGATACTGGGCTAGATGGACCTTTGATCTGACCCAGTATGACCATTCTTATGTTCTTATGGCTTGGATTTTGACCCTGTAACTTCTAGGTTAACGTAATTTGTCAACCTAAGTCTGAGCTCAGGCTTGCACTGCAGTGTAGACATACACAGAGTTACATCTCCTGCTGAGGGCAAAACATTGTGGCCAAAAGGTTAACTTCATGGAGGAACAAAACAGAGGCAAAAAACTATTTTACTTTTTGGTTTGATTTTTAATGTTACTAGGATGACTTAAAAACATAAATGTTAACATATGATAGGGTTCAGAAAAAAAATTAAAAACAACTTTATAGGCCATCTTTAACACCCTACTTCTCTAGTTCATAGTGTGAGGCAAGACAAAGGAAGAAAGAAGGGAACACAGACGAAACTGATTTTCAAAGGAAAGCCATTTCACGCTGCATTGCTCATCATGGCAACCATTTAACTAACATAGAAGTATACTGGGGGGAAACACAGTCTGTGCAGTGTCGGATCCCATTTCCAACTCCCAGCTAATTCCCCAACTCTAATGGTGTTTGAGATCTGGGAACAAACCAAAAATCTCACATAGCTTGACACTATAAAATATATTCTGTTTCATTTTATCCCCACTGGCTGATGAAGATAATGCAGTGTTTGAAAGCTTTTACTTGACTTTTTATGTCAATCCAATAATTATTATAAACAAACTTCTGAGGTTTCATGCCTCTAATTTTCAATCCAAATGCATTTTAAAAAATTCACATTTAGAGACTGATTTAAGAAAGGTTACCAATAAACACACATAATTGGAATTAAATTAGACTCTGTTCAAAATATAATAATTAATTGTTTTATGGCACTCACGAGTTTGTTGGGAGCCAGAGAGCAATACATGTCAAGGAACAGATACTGTGCTTCAGAAACAAACAAACAAGAAAAGATATAACGAAAAGTTTCCTGGCTAAAGGTGAGCAGTGGGTGTAAAATGCAGGTCCTATTTCCCACTACAGCACACTTACAATGTGCAGGGAGAATGGATTAACCCATGGCAGTTTGCTTAGCTTTGCTAAACTGTTTGATAGGATTTGTACTTAGGGCATGTAGCTGTATTCTTTAACTCTCTCCCTGCTGAAACCTAAATAGAATGGAACCAGCTGATTGCAGACAACCTCTACAGTAAAGGCTGAAATGAAAGTGTGTGTGGGAGGGAGAAGCAAGCTTGTAGGATATTATATTAGTGTTAGGAATGATTCCCCCACCTTTCAGGTTTATTTACTTCTCTCCTTGCTCATTTTCCCTTCTGTTATTTTTCCCGTTTTCTTTCCCTATTTTCAGTCTGTTTCAATCCTTACTGCCAATCCTCTTGTTTCCTCTGCTTAATTTGTAAGGGGTCGAGCCCCAGTTGTAAGGGTCAAGGCTGGGGGCTAGCCTCCCTAAGACAGCAGTTCATATGCCATCCATGCTCTATCCATGCTCTAGCCCTCTAGCCATTATTCCCATCCAATTTGAACACATCTAGCAGACTGCTCAGATCCTGCACACCATGTACTTGCTTTCTGTCAGACAGACTTGCTTTCAAGGGATTGGGAATCTAAAACTCATCCCTTCTTGATCTTTCCCTAACCATTTCTTATTTTAACTTCCCTCCACTTATGCTACTCAAGAAGACAAGAGGAGACCTTACTATTTTGCAGATCATCGGTTGGAGGAGGGGAGTGGGTTAGATGTTCCTCCTTTTGTTGTCTTCTGTCCACAGCTGTGAGAAGGTTGGCAAGGAAAATCTACCAGGCTAATATATTTACTTGCTGAAAATGAGAATGACAAAAACTTTTTTTTTCCTTGTGTGAGGGAAGCTGAATTCTTACTGCTCTTCTTCAATATGTCAAATTGAAAAGGGTCCATTTATATTCAGTTCCTATTTTCATAAATGTGTGACTATGAGAAAGATAACATGCCAGGAGCAAACACAAAAATATATACTTAAGCAGTTATGGAGAAGTAAATGTTCAGCATTTTGTTACTTTATGCAAACCTTTCTTTTAGATAAGGCGGAACAGTCACGAAAGCCAACAGTTAAAACAACTCCAAAGGATAAAAATAAATTACTATGAGAAATGCAATTCTGTACCAGCTGGCAACTAGAGTGTAGGCAGTTATTAGTATATTAAACGACTGAGCAAACATTCTCTGACCTGTGGAAAGTACAAAAAACTTTTTAGGGAATGTTACTGCACAGCAGAATTTCTAGATTAATGAGATATATTAAAATTTTGCAAAATGAGTATCTGGAGTGCACATTGAAAACAAAGAGTAAGTGGAGACCAATAGAATCAGCCACTGCTTATGATAATTATTGACATCCATCTTTCAAAATATGCTAAGCTTTTTGCTTCTTACACATTGTACATTTCTTGCTGTATTCCAAGAATCCCCCAAGCAATTCATGATTCACAAATGTACACCTTCAGCATCAAGACATTTGTTTCACTTTGCATAATAATCACTTTTATTTTAATGGTTTATGAAATCTCATTTGTGCATTTTCATTAAAGAAAGATACTTGTCTCTAAAATATCATCAAAATATGTGCCACACAATCAGAAAATGAAACTCTTGTGGGTAATGAATGTATTATTTGCAAGAATATTTCCAACATCACAAGCATACATATCCACTGTAATGAGCCATATAAACAGAAAAATGTTACGTGCATGAATGTTAGGCAGCTATTCTTTAGCTGCGTTCTTATGTTTTCCTATCATAATCTCTGGTACAGAAGAAACTCATGGTTATGATCATGGCTATATATTGCTTGGGAATAGCTGCTAAGTATGTATAAGGATGTGATAAATCACTAATTTACATGCAGTCTATAATCACATTTGGCAAGTATTTGTATCCAGCACAAGACTGATCGCAACCCCCATAATAAGAAGATGGAATTGAGCTAGATAGGGAAGCCATCTGCATTACTTCAGTCCTGAAGTAGTGTGGCATAAGAAGGCTTTCCAGATAAGGGATTCTCTATATTGTCTGTCTGTATTATTGGCCTATAGGATGAGGGACAACCAAAGACAGAGTGGAGGAGGATTCTCAGCATCCACAACAATGTGAATCCAGTGGCCAGAGTTCATATACAAGTAGCATGGTGGAAGAGAAGGACGAGGGCTAGGCAAACATTGATAGACATTCACAACATTTATAAAATTGTGGGTGCATAATTAGAGGCCAGGCTGATGCCCCATTACAAAAATGGCATATACGATCAGAGGACTACATAGAGTTTCTTAAATATATATCTCTTCAGTTTATAATTTTTATTATTATTTTAAATAGGTTTTGTGATAAATCTCAAAACTTAAGTTTATTTTCCCAATGACTTTTTCAGTCAAAACTTAACTTCTTTGGTTAAGAAAGCATCAGCAAATTAATAGGGCCACTACAAACAAGTCCAAGTATAGTCCGTCATGCCCAGATAGTATAACAAAACCTACTTCTCCTTAACAGGTTTTTTGAATGGTCTCTTCGAATATGTGTTAACTACATATGCTATATAATCTGTTCCATCTTGTGTTTAGTTGGCATACTGAGTATCTTTCTCACACCAGACAAAGAGCTATGTGTAGCTTGAAAGCTTGTCTCTTTCATGAACAGAAGTTGGTCCAGTAAAAGATATTATTTCACCTACCTTGTATCTCCAGTAAAACCCATTCAACCTTGGTGAAAATGGAGGAACAGAGTTGCGAGTGAAATAAAATGACAGCCTTCAATACAAAATATCCTTAAACATGTGGCCATAAATACAGATATAAAAGCAGATAAATAAACAGCAGAAACGAAGAATTAAAAACAGAGAATGGGATAAGAGGAGAAACTTTATTCAGATGTAGCAGATAACATACTGTTTTTAAGAACTAAATACAGGAATAGTTAGAAAACATTATGGGAGAAATCCTGGCCATACTGAAGACATTGACAAAGCTCCCACTGGCTTAAGTGGATCCAAAAGAAATAGAACTCCAGCTGGAGCATACCAAAAGAAGAAACATATGTCCCTGTTGTAGGCATACAATATAATAATAATTGTGATCTCAAAACTGCAGCCAGAGTGAATGCAGTGAGCAGCGAACAGGGCAGCAGCCAACAGGGGAGTTTGCCTGGGAAACATTCGAGAGGCGCTCAGGTAAGTGTAGCTTTTGGGGAGCTGTATTGTGAGCTGGTAGGGTGAGTATCAAAGTGTTTGTCTATCTGTGAGCATTTGTTTGACTGTGTGTTTGGCGGTTTGAAAAGAGCAGCAGTTGGAAAAGTTGGAAAAGTGTGAATTGCGTGTGCTTTGTTCCAGGCAGACCTTCAGGGGCTGATTGCATCAGAGGCAAGGCTTTGAGCCGGGCCTACCCTCAGCCTTATAAAAAGGGCAGCCAGAGCGAACACAGTGAGCAGCCAACAGAGAAGTTTGCCTGGGAGTTCACTTGGGGGGAAGCCTCATAGTGTTTGGTGATCTCTTTTTTATTTTGTTTCTCTCCTGCCCTTCAAGGGGGCATTTTAAAACATCTGAGGAATTTCTGTGAAGGAAGGCAGATATGGTTAGTGATAGGTCTGCTGTAGTTACCTGCACAGCATGTGCTATGTTTGTCTTCCTCCCAGATGATAGAAGGGATTTCATCTGCACTAAGTGCAAGCTGGTCGCCATTTTTGAAGAAAAAATTAGAGGACTTGAGGCCAAAGTACCAACCCTATGTTCCATCAGAGAAGATGAAGACTTCCTCAATAGAAGGCAGCATTTAATACTGCAGGCACAACAGACTGAAGAACCAGTGATGGCAGTATAGAACAAGGAAGAAAACAGGCAACATGTAACCTCCAGGAGAAGAAAGCCAACTCAGGTGTCCCCAGTTCTACCAGAAGTAAGTAACCACTTTCAGGCTGTCTGCACAGGCACTACTGTGGAGAATGCTTTGGCAGGCACCTCTCAGAGAAGAGATCAGAAGGAGACTCCCATCTACCGGAAGGCATGGGATGCGTAGTTCTAGGGATGGAGTTTCCACGACCACCACCCCCAAAAGAAGAAGACGGGGTGTTGGTGGTAGGGGACTCCCTCCTAAAAGGAACAGAGTCATTCATCTGCTGTCCAGACTTGGAATTTCGAGAAGTGTGCTGCCTTCTAGGAGTTAGAATTCAGGATGTGACCAAGAGTCTTCCAAAACTGATCAAACCTTCGGTTTGCTACCCCTTCCTGCTTCTCCATGTGGGAACTAATGATACAGCCAAGAATGATCATGAGCGGATCACAGCAGATTATGTACTGCTGGGAAGAAGGATCAAGGAATTTGAAGTGCGAGTGGTGTTCTCAACCATCCTCCCTATTGCAGGAAAAGATTGAATCGTGGAAGTAAATGCGTGGTTGTGCAGGTGGTGTAGGAGAGAAGGCTTTGGTTTCTTCGACCATGGGACTCTGTTCCAGGCACAAGAATTGCTAGGAAGAGATGTTATCCACCTAACCAAGAGAGGAAAGAGCATCTTCGTGGGCAGACTTGCAAACCTAGTGAGGAGGACTTAAAACTAGGTTCATTGGGGGACGGTGACCTAAGCCTTGAGGTAAATAGGGAATTGGGATACTGGGAAGAAACACAAGGAGGAAGGAGCAACAAAGGAGGACCCCTGATTTGAATGGATAAGGTAGGGCAATCAACTAGATAGCTAAGGTGTTTGTATACAAATGAAAGAAGCCTGGGAAACAAACAGGAAGAATTAGAAGCCCTAGCACAGTCAAAGAACTATGATTTGATTGGAATAATGGAGACTTAGTGGGATGACTCACATGACTGGAGCAGTGTCATGGAAGGATATAAACTGTTCAGGAAGAACAGGCCGGGGAGAAAAGGAGGAGGAGTTGCATTGTATGTAAGAGAGCAGTATGATTGCTCAGAACTCTAGTATATAGAGGGAGAAAAGCCTGTTGAAAGTCTTTAGGATAAGTTTAGAGGCAGGAGCAACAGGGGTGATGTTGTGGTTGGTGTCTCCTATAGACTTCCAGATCAGGTGGATGAGGTAGATGAGGCTTTCTTCAGACAACTAAGAGAAGCTTTCCAATCACAGGCCCAGGTTCTCATGGGGGGCTTTAATCAGCCTGACATTTGTTGGGATATCAGCAGTACACAGACAATCCAGGAAGTTGTTGGAGAATGTTGGGAATAACTTCCTGGTACAAGTGCTGAAGGAACCAACCAGGGGCCATGCACAGCTTGACCTGCTGCTCATAAACAGGGAGGAACTAGTAGGGGAAGTAGATGTGGGTGGCAGCCTGGGAAGCGGTGATCATGAGATGGCAGATTTCAGGATCCTGACCAAAGGAAGAAAGGAGATCAGCAAAATATACACCCTGGACTTTAGAAAAACAGACTTTGACTCCCTCAGAGAACTCATGGGCAGAATTCCCTGGGATGCTAACATGAAGGGGAAAGGAGTCCATGAGAGCTGGCAGTATTTTAAAGAAGCCTTATTAAAGGCACAGGATGAAACCATCCCAATGTGCAGTAAGAGAAGCAAATGTGGTAGACGACCAGATTGGCTTACCGGGGAAATCCTTGGTGACCTTAAACACAAAAAGAAAGCTTATAAGAAGTGTAAACTTGGACAGATGACTAGGCAGGAGTATAAATATATTGTTCAAAAATTCAGGGGAGTAATCAGGAAGGCGAAATTGGAATTGCAGCTAGCAAGGGATGTGAAGGGTAACAAGAAAGGTTTCTACGGGCATGTTAGAAATAAGAGGATGATCAGAGAGGGTGTGGGGCCCTTACTGGATGAGGAGGGTAACTTAGTGACAGAAGATATGGGAAAAGCTGAAGTACTTGATGCTTTTTTTGCCTCTGTCTTCACAGACGAAGTCAGCTCACAGACTACTGCACTAGGCAACGCAGTATGGGAAGGAGGTGGGCAGCCCTCGGTGAAGAAAGAACAGGTTAAGAACTATTTAGAAAAGCTAGACATACACAAATCCATGGGTCTGAATTTAATGCATCCGAGGGTACTGAGGGAGTTGGCAAATGTCATTGCACAGCCTTTGGCCATTATCTTTGAAAACTCATGGAGATCGGGAGAGATCCTGGATGATTGGAAAAAGGCAAATGTAGTACCCATCTTTAAAAAAGGGAAGAAGGACAGTCCAGGGAACTACAGACCAGTCAGCCTTACCTCAGTCCCTGGAAAAATCATGGAGGGGATCCTCAAATAATCCATTTTGAAGCTCTTGGAAGAGGGGGATGTGATCAGGAATAGTCAACATAGTCATGCCTGACCAACATGATTAACTTATACGATGAGGTAACCGGCTCTGTGGATATGGGGAAGTCAGTGGATGTGATATACCTTGACTTTAGTAAAGCTTTTGATACTGTCTCCCACAATATTCTTGCCAGCAAGTTAAGGAAATATGGATTGGATAAATGGACTGTAAGGTGGATAGAAAGCTGGCTAGATTGTCAGGCCCAATGGCTGGTAATCAACGGCTCGATGTCAGGTTGGCAGTTGGTTTCAAGCGGAGTGCCCCAAGGATTGGTTCTAAGCACGGTTTTGTTCAACATCTTTATTAATGACCTGGATGAGGAGATGGATTGCACCCTCAGCAAATTTGCAGAAGACACTAAGGTCGGGGGAGAGGTAGATACGCTGGAGGGCAGGGACAGGTCCAGTGTGACGTAGACAGATTAGAGGATTGGGCCAAAAGAAATCTGATGAGGTTCAACAAGGACAAATGCAGAGTCCTGCACTTAGGATGGAAGAATCCCAAGCATTGTTACAGGCTGGGGACTGACTGGCTAGGTAGCAGTTCAGCAGAAAAGGGATTACAGTGCATGAGAAGGTGGATATGAGTCAACAGTGTGCCCTTGTAGCCAAGAAGGCTAATGGCATATTAGGGTGCATTAGATGGAGCATTGCCAGCAGATCTAGAGAAGTGATTATTCCCCTTTATTCTGCATTGGTGATGCCACATCTGGAGTATTATGTCCAGTTCTAGGCCCCCCACTACAGAAAGGATGTGGACACATTAGAAAGAGTCCAGCAGAGGGCAACGAAAATGTATAGGGGCCTGGAGCACATGACCTATGAGGCGAGCCTGAAGGATTTGGGCCTATTTAGTCTACAGAAGAGAAGAGTGAGAGGGGATTTAATAGCAGCCTTCAACTTCCTGAAGGGAGGTTCCAAAGAGGATGGAGAGAGGCTGTTCTCAGTAGTGCTGGATGGCAGAAAAAGGAGTAATGGTCTCAAATTACAGTGGGGAAGGTCTATGTTGAATATTAGGAAAAACTATTTCACCAGGAGGGTGTGAAGCACTGGAATGGGTTACCAAGGGAGGTGATGAAATCTCCATCCCTAGAGGTGTTTAAGTCTCGGCTTGACAAAGCCCTGGCTGGGATGATTTGGTTGGGACTGGTCCTGCTTTGGGCAGGGGGCTGGTCTCGATGACCTCCTGAGGTCTCTTCCAGCCCTAGGATTCTATGATTCTAACTGCTTTTTTACTTCAAGGGATTTTGTTGTTGTTATTGTGTAAAGAAAGCAGGACCAGATTCCAGTTAATTAAAATTCACAATTCTCCTTGCAGATTATTTAGGTTCGAATCATGCAGTCAGACATGTAAGTAATGGCTATTCATGGGGGCAGTGTCCTTACATTGCAGCGGATGGGACTGTTCATATGAATAAATGCTTGTGGCAAAGGTTCTTTATTAAACATATGCACAGCAGTGTCTTTCTAAAGAAAATCCAACAAGTACATTACCATAGTAATTATTGTTGTTCAGATTTTAACACTCAATCTAGGCTACTTACAATTACTTGCTTAACAAATGCACTATATTTGCACAGAAGATAGTTAATATTCATACTGATTTCCTAGTTAAAATTATCCTGTAGGTCCCGTTATATTTTGTTTATGTAAAACTGTCACTATTATTATTTGTGCTACATTCAATCTTCTGAGAAAGTGTGATACACTGAACCACAGAGGAAAGGTCTTATCTCATTAAAGCCCAGGTGACTACCTTAAGGATCTCCCATTAAATGCTACCCGGAGTCACGCGTGTAAATCCTCTGCACATTGTTGGAAGACCAGATCCAAACATGTTTGACTTTATTAATCTTTTGCCAAGCCTTTCACTATAAAATAAAATAATCTAAATAATGCAAATGTCTAGGTAGCAGGTATCTCTTTACAGTTCTAAGATGATTAGTTACAATGGTTAAAACCCAAAACATTATTCTATGATTCTAATATCTGACAACACTGTATACAACAAATTTCATTTCTCCCCCGTGTAGTCAAATTTTCCTTTGTTGAAGAGATTGTTATAAATATTAATGGGAAGGAGAAAAAACACTTATGCAACTTTTAAAGGAAATTTTTAAAAATATTAGGACATACTGTTGAAAGGTTTCTCTTAAAGAAAACTTTTTTTCTTTTATAATTAGTCAATTTAAAAATAAACAAGATGGAAGAACCCCTTTAGGTCAAAAAGGTTTGTAGACAAAACCAAATAACTGTAGACAACACACAAATAGCTTGTGTTCTGCTGAACGATTGTCCCTGGTTTCTCTATGAAGCACAGACATTGATAACATCCACTTTTCCCTGGCCTCACAATTTTTATCCCTGATACTGGCCCATGGCATGCTTGCATTCCAGTATGTTCTTGTTTTAAGCTTCTCAGAGTTCCCTGAAAAGAGACGTTATTCAGTTGTCAGTCACTGTAGCACCTTCTACACTAGATGCCTGCTTAAAGTATACACTGAATAATAGGCAGCAGATACAGACCACAACTACTTGAAAAGGTGTAATCCAAAGTCTCTCTTGAACTGACAGTATAGTTGCTTTTCTGTATTAGAAAGAACAAGAGTTACCTTGATGATAACCTTTCGTAAGAGCCCTAGTCTGTGCAAAATCATCAGTTTCTGAGATACTACACACATATCCTAAGCTGTCTTCTGATCTGTCCTCAAAGGCACTTTTCCTGCTTAACTGTTGCTGCCTTCCTTCTCCATGCTGTTCACTGAAATCTGTCCTGCTATAGGTTACATAGAGATGGAGAGGCTTTTTTGTGCATGCCCTCCCTCTTGCCCACCCACAAGGGCCAATAAGAATGTGACCATTTGTGTTTCTTTTATAAAAGAAACAATGAAAGTAAACAAGCGTAAGCATAGAAGGCACTTACTTTATGATTCTCTCAGGTTTTCATCACACTTACATTAATACAGTTTCTAATAAGAATAGTGGCAAAAATATGCATTTTACTATTTATTAGATAAAATAAACTCATTTACATGAGTTCTTTCTTACGAACAGCATCTTTCTCTTCCCACTCATGGCAAGTAAGAAAGAGATTCCATTCCTGCTCTTTTTCTTTGAGTCATGTTCATGACCACCAAACTGAGATGGGGCTTGTGTTCTGAGCCTCAAGGTCCCTTTGACTTCCAGATATGAAATCCTATATTTAGTGGCTTTGTATAGTAGAAAGGATTGGCACAGACTGAATTGTTAGAAAATTGCACAGTTGAATGTTTCTGGTCACTCATTTTTAAAGATCTTTGATCAAGAATTAGGTAATTAAATTATTGCCTGTCCTGTACATTGTTTAATAAGCTTTCATCTTTCATAGCATCCATTAAAACAATATTTCTTTTGTACCTAAGCAAGTATTTCTCATTCATGGAAAGCCAGGAATCACCAGGACATTTTCTCTAAAATTCCACCCCCTCTATTTTATTTTATTTTATTTTATTTTATTTTATTTTATTTTATTTTATTTTATTTGTCATTTGAGATGTAACCATTTTTATATAATGAAATTGGAACTTTTACCTTTGAAATGTAATTGGATCTTTGAACACATCGTTACACAAGTTCCAAATCAGATTTTTTGTGGGAGTGTATTGTTTTTAAATTGTGTATATTAATGGCAATTACTGACTTACTATACACACACAATCTGTTGTTACAGTAAGATGGAATGTGAAGAAAAGTTACCACTATCACACTGACTGATTTATTTTATTTTATGACAAATATATCTAAAACTAGCCTCTCTTATATGAATAAAGACATAATTTCCCTGTTACCTTTGAGTCAAACAATGCTAAATGCCAATGGCCTCACTCTAAAGTAATAGTATCAGAGGCAGCAAGCCAAATTGTTCCACAGCATGAAATGACACGTATATTAGGCACCTAACAGCCTTTGAAGATTTGGGCATTAAAGACCATTGTCATTTAATGCACACACACACAAATAGATTTGGGACATATTCTCCTATTACTGTAAGATCATTTAATGGGAATTATGACGCACATAAAGGGAGAACACATCTATTTTTTATGCCCAATCAATCTTTTTCTTACCCAGTACAAAACCAAAGCTGGTCTTTTGAAACCAAAATATAAAACACTGGGCTGGGATTGATTAGGTAGGACTGAGACTTGCACCAATGATCTCAGGTCTCAGAATGACACTAACAAAAACTACAGGTAGTTTACTTAATGAAGTTATTAGACTACATATAATTGTGCTATAATTATTCAGTATTTACAAGCTCTGGAGAAATTATTTAGTAGAGGATTCGTTTTCTATGACAACCAGACCAACACCAAGTAAAACCATATATCTGTTATAATATAGTCATATATACACATAGGCTACGTCTACACTGGCGGCTTCTTGCACAAGAACTCTTTTGCGGAAGAGTTCTTGTGCAAAAAATCTTCCACAAGAGCACGTCCACGCTGCCATGTGCTTTTGCACAAGAGATGTGCTTTTGCACAAGAGCATCCATGACAGCGTAGATGCTTTCTTGCGCAAGAAAGCTCTGATGGCCATTTTAACCATAGGGGCTTCTTGCGTAAGAAATTCATGTTGCCTATCTACACTGCCCTCTTGTGGAAGAGCTCTTGCGCAGGAGGGCTTATTCTCATGGAGGAATAACTGTTCGGAAGAAGCCCTGTTTTACAACGCTATACTGTAAATTTACTTGCGCAAGAACGCTCATGCAGTGTAGACAGCAAGCAAGTTTTTGCGCAAGAAGGGCTGTTCTTGCGCAAGAAGCTGCCAGTGTAGACATAGCCATAGTGTTTTCATGGTCCTCTTGTGGTGGTTCTAATTATAGTACTAACTGCTATAGAAGATGTTTTGGCACTACTCTACCCAGAATCCTTAAGATGAAGCTGATTTGAAATGATTTCATAGAGGAAAAATAAGGTATGATGAATTATTAACAGTAAAAATTTAAGTTCTTTTTTTTCTTTATAATGCTGTACATGTATGTGCATAGTCTTAACATTTTCAACTGAAAGACTCAAGTCAACTTTTGCTTTCATTCTGGAAAAATTGAGGCCAAAAATATTACTACATATGCAATACAATTAAATTATCTTATTGATCTTACACAGAATATACCTGGTTTAACTTATATTATGTGAAAACTTGAAGTTATGTAAGAAAATAGATATGGAACTAATACCTCTTATTTTTCAAAAGGCCAGAAAAGACAACAGTGCTCACTGAGTTTGACCTCCTGTACAACACAAATCTACCATGCACAGCCATTTTCAAACTGTGGTCTATGAGGTACAGGATAGTGGTCTACAGAGAGCTCAATCACATGGTGCTGACCTTCTCAACTCCCCATTGCCCCCACCTGGCATAGCTGGAAGCAAAGAGGAACCAGTTTAATGCAAAGACAGGAAAAACAGGAGCTACCATCACAAACTAATATAGCAGCAGCTGTAGCTGTTACCCCTCATTGTGAGAGGAATGTTCAGAAGAATAAAGGAGAAGGAAATGGGGCATATGGGAATCATGGCCAAGGAAGAAGGAACCAAGGACCAAGGAAGTGGGTAGAAAGAGGAGTACCATTCAAAAACCAAAGGATGTAAAAGGAAAAAGGAGAAGAGAACTTATAGGAAAAACGTAGCAGGGGGAGAGACAGGACAATGTGAAAGGAAAAGGAAAAGTAGACAATATGATTAACTTTTTTTCTAAAAGGATCTAATACTTGTATCTCTGAAGACAATATAAGTACATTAGCACTTCCCAGTTGCCACTCTGCATTGTCAGTGCCTGCTTTATCTTCCCCAAGGATGTTTTGTGTTTGTAAATGGGAATAGAGGTGGTCTATAAGACTACATCTAGACAGCGGGTCTATTTCAGGATACTGGAAGTATCCCAAAATAGCAATTCCGCGTCTTTAAATGCGCCCTTTATTTCGAAATATATTTTGCATAGAGCAAATTGCATAGCTTATTTTGAGATTTGGGTGCTGTGTAGATGCACCCTAAGAGAAGGAGACTGACTCTGATTTTCTTTAGAGGGTGTAAATCCATGGTAATGCCACTGTAAAACAAGTGTCCATGAAAGACAGACAAGGGAAAATCTATTAAGAAGCAGTCACCCTATAAAAAATGTTGAGAACTTACACCTAGGACACATGTGTTGTTAAGTAGTATTTTGGTAGACATTCACATTCTACAAATACTTATTTGGGAATGTATACCCAGACCCTTGACATTTTAAAATTACATTTTTAAGAAGGAAAATCCATAGGCTAGCTATTACTCTAACAGGAAAATAACGTAATGTATAAAATTTCACCTACATACTACAAAAGTGATTCTTCAATATTTTTTGTAAAAAAACAATCAAAGACTAATAAAACTTCCAGTTTGCAAATAATCCAGCACACTTGTCAAAATACTCTCTGACTTCCAGACCTCCCACTATGATATAATTAACTTGAATGAGCTTCTCTTCATCATGAAGACAAAGGTGGGAAAAGTGATGTAACTGTAATCCATCTAGCACAGGTTTTGTACAACCTCTTTCTTATAACTGACTTCACTCACTGATTAATAGACACTTTCCACTTCAGACCTTAATTAAAAACTATAAAAGCAGTCAGCTGTAGGCCATGAATGTGCTGGTGACAAAAAAAAGTGCCATTTTATTGTAAGAAGATCAAGCACTGTACAAATTTAGTGTGAAACCATGTTAAGTGGATCCATATGCCTGAATTAAGTGCAATTCTGAGATTTACTTGGTTTCAATGGGAATACTAAGAATAAAATATCCATTAAAATCAGATAAAATGGGCTTTAATTCAGAGGACATCTAGGGTACGTCTACACAGCAGCGTTATTTCAGAATAACGGGCTTCTTACTCTGACTTCTGTAAACCTCAGACTTCTGTATGAGGAGTAAAGGATGTCAGAGTAAGAATGCTCTATTTTGAAATAAGTGCTGTGTAGACGTGCCCAAATTCGAAATAAAGCTACTTTGACTTAAGCTACACAATGAGCATAACTCAAATTGCATAGCTTATTTCAAGTTTAGCCAGTACCCCTACTGAATTTCAAAACATCAAAATAAGACAACTTTGTAAGTAAAGTTTTCAGCTTTCAAGATTTGTGGTAAATATGATTTGCTAAAGCGTGTTGAATCTCAAGGTTAGCTTATTATCGATTAGAGCTTTGCTAATAATATAGAACAAATAATTGATCCAGTCACATGTAGAATACAGTGAAATACTCTTTAATGTATTTATCAGTCAAAATTATTCATCACATAATTTTTGCGAATAATTATTGACTTGTACCTCACATACCGTCCATTGTGCGCATTCAGTATTTGAAACTGAAACTATCTTGAACAGAGACCCATACCATACACTATTTTTCTGTTCCCTGGTTGTACTGGTTGAACCTCTTAAATCTGGGACTCTCTAATCCAGCAATATCTGTGGTCTGGCAAGATCACGTATGTTGCTGGACCAGAGAGTCTCATAGACTCATAGACTTTAAGGTCAGAAGGGACCATTATGATCGTCTAGTCTGACCCCCTGCACAATGCAGGCCACAGAATCTCACCCACCCACTCCTGGAATAATCCTCTCACCTATATCTCAGATATTGAAGCCCTCAAATATTTTGAAGACCCCAAGATGCAGAGAATCCTCCAGCTGTGATCTGTACCCCATGCTACAGAGGAAGGTGAAAAACCTCCAGGGCCTCTGCCAATCTACCCTGGAAGAAAATTCCTTCCCGACCCCAAATACGGCGATCAGCTAAACCCTGAGCATGTGGGCAAGACTCACCAGCGAGACACCCAGAAAGTTCTCTATAGTAACTCCTATCATCCCTCCATTGACCTATTTACCACTGACAATGAATGGTCAATCAGTTACCAAGATCATGTTATCTCATCAAATCATCCCCTTCATAAACCCATCTAGTTTAATCTTGAAGCCAGATAGATCTTTTGCCCCCACTACTTCCCTTGGAAGGCCGTTCCAGAACCTCACTCCTCTAATGGTTAGAAACCTTCGTCTAATCTCAAATCTAAACTTCCTACTAGCCAGCTTATATCCATTTGTTCTTGTGTCCACATTGGTATTAAGCTTAAATAATTCATCTCCCTGGTATTTATCCTCTAATATATTTAAAGAGAGCAGTCATGTCCCCCCTCAGCCTTCTTTTGGTTAAGGTAAACAAGCCAAGCTCCTTGAGTCTCCTTTCATAAGACAGGTTTTCCGTTCCTCGGATCATCCTAGTGGCTCTTCTTTGTACCTGTTCCAACAGAGTCCTGGAGCCAGGAGTGCGAACAAGTCAGGGAGTCCAGTGGAGGGGAACCCCACCATCAGACTGGTGAGTCCCATCACCGGAGAGCCCGAGCCAGGTAGGGCAGCAGTGGGACCAGCAAGCCCTGTCCCTGTGGAGCCCTCTCCCAGTGCAGCAGCAGTTGGACAGCCATGGAGCCCCATTCCAGGAAAGCCCCATTCCAGCAGCAAGTCCACAAGCAGCTGGTGAGACCCATCCCCGGAAAGCTCCATCTGGGAACAGCAGCAGTGGGGCTGTCACAGAGCCTAGTCCATAAGAAGCCCTGGGCAGGACAGAGCAGAGCAGAGCAGCCGGAGAGCCCTGTCCCTAAGAAACCTTGGTTGGGCGGGGCAGAAACGGGGCCGTGGTGGCTGGGGAGCTCTGTTCCCAAAGAGCCCCAGTTGTCTGGAGGCAGCGTGCTGAACCCAAGCCCTGTAGGAGCAGGGCTAGAGCCCAGTGGCAGTTGGGCTGGAGTGGAGCCAGCCAGAGGAAGGGGCAGTATCTTGGGAGGCCGGTGTCAGGGGATCTCCCCATATCCGGAAAATTCCCTCATTTGGAATTGCTCAGGTCACGAGAGTGCTGGACCAGAGCAGTCCAACCTGTATTAGAGTAACTCTTAGGATAAGCTTTCTAAAACAAATAAAATTATACATTTAAAACTTGCTTTACATTTTGTAATAGTAATTTAAAATGTGTTTTCTCCCTCCAGTAAATTCACTTGTTTGACTTTTGTAGAAAACAAACACAAGAGCATGAACACAGTAAAAGCAATTTGATTTATGAATTTCAAAACATATCTGTGGAAAACATTTAAGTTTTCAGACATCTCTATTGTAAGTCAAAGAAAAGATGACAGATACACAGCTATGAAGTCTACTGAAATCCTAGTAAATTGATATTGTTTAAAAGCAATTGTATTATTATCATATTTCTTCATCAAAATTTATGTAGCATATATACTTTCTAAAGAGTATCAGGGCCCAAAATGATGACGGTGTGCCATGTATTCTGTAGTTTGAATTGATAACAGAATAAGAAGTGATCTGCTGGTTGCCATCTGCATTCAGTCTAACCTAAATATTTTTAAAAATCTCAGCGGGGTAGCTGTGTTAGCCTGTAACTAAACAAACTTAAAAAACAGCAAGGATCCTATAGTACCTTAAAAGCCTAACCAAAAAATATATAGATAGCTCATGATACTATCTATATAGTTTTGGTTAGTCTCTAAAGTGCTACAGGACTCTTCTTGTTTTTTACGTTTTCTAAATATTTTAAATGGCCTCTTACAGTTTAATTAAAGTCTCTTCAATCACTGTACAATATTTGGTTAGCTACTAGTGCCACAGTAATTAATATTTATGGTAATTCTTGTTCAAAGCATTAATATGTAACATGTATATATTTGGGTTGAGTGAATATTGGATTTATTTGGGGACCAAAATAAAACAAATCTAAAAGAACTTCAGTTTGATCTGAACTCAAATCTATTTATCCTGAAAGTTTGCTACTAAAACAAAAACTCAGAAAACTTCATCTTGAATCAAGGCAGAACATCTATAGTTCATTCAATAATACAATACAATACAATACAATACAATACAAATGCTATTTTTGTTTTGAATCGGCTGTTTGATGTATTTTTTCATCCTTCCTTAGTGTTTTTTTTTAATGGCCAAATGTCAGATCAGACCAATTTCAAAACATTTTGAAACTAAATGGTTAAAAAGTTTTGAAAGAGTGGGCACAAAACATTTCAACTTTCTCCCCCCCCCCCAACTGAAGTATTTTGTGAGATTTAACAAAGAGGGGGAATAAACTTTGGGGGGACTCAAAACAATTAACGAAAAACTATTAATCAAAAATATTTCATCCAGCTCTAGTGCATATTGTCAAATAATAATACAGTTAAAAATGTACTGAGCTTATGTATGCTCAGAAAATGAATAATCTATCACAGGATTTCAGATTCTTCCCATTCAGAAGACGAGACAGACAGATACTTTTCTTTTTCATTTAGGATACAAGGACTGAAATAGTTTTCCAAAATCCAATTTGAAACCATACATTAATATTTCATAATCCCTCCTTCATTTATGTATCTTTTTAGGGAAAAGAAGATAGATTCCATTTTGTTTTGCAAATATTGGGTTCTTTGTAGAACATTTCTTCATAGCCAAATAAGAAAACTGATTATGAATTTTTTTGAGTTTTTTCTTTTTGTATGTGTAGTAGGACAAATACAGATACATCAATATGAGCCCATATGTAATTTGGATTGACACTTGGAACACATGACCAGATTTCTTTGATTGACAGTCTTAGCATCTGGTCATAGCATGAAAACATTCAACATGTTGCAGCTAGACTGAATATATATATTCTTGCTTGCCGTTTTATAGTAGATAATCTGACTGTAAAGTTGTACTAAGCTGATTTCTGTGATTCTGAATATGTGGGTGTAACGTCTTGCCCCAACGGGCCTCCCGTCGGGGCCCCTTCCAAAGGGGTCTACCCCCGCACCTCACAGTCTCAGTCCCAGTTGGCTCTCCGGCTGTTGACCGGGGCGGAGGGGGACCTGGGCCCACCCCCTCTCCAGGTCCCAGCCCAGGACCCTAAGGGTGGGCGTCCAGAACGCACCGCCCGACTGGGGGGGCTACGGCCGCAACTCACCGGTCCCCGGGGTTCCCTGACCCCGTCCTGGGCTGCTTCCTCCAACCCCGTCGGTCCCTGCCTGATGCGCTGGGTTCGGTGGGGCACAAGGCGAGACTCACTCTCTCCGGCTGAGGGGGTCCTCCGCTGCCAGTCCTGGCGTCTCTGCCAGTCCTGCCGTCTGCTCCTGCCTCCGCGCCGCTCAGCGCCCTCTCCTCTTCCCCCTCGCTTGGGCTCGCGGCCGGCTGGCTTTTGAAGCCGGCGCCCCTTGCTGGGGATGCCGGCGCATGCACCCTGGGATGCCGGGTCCTCCCCAGAGCCAGCCGCGGGGGAGGCTACTGCGCCTGCGTGGGCCGCCGCCGCCGAGCAGGCTCGGCAGAGCCGCTCGGGCTCCCCGGCGGCTGCGCCGCGTGGCGCCCAAGTGCGGGGCGCGGGGTTAGGGCCCGCGATACCCGCCGCCCCGTCACAGTGGGCTTAAAGAATTGTAATTTCTTCTTTTTTCTTGATATTTAATATGTCTGTTTAAAAGCATGCTCATTGGGAAATGCATACCTATTATATATAAATTAAATGTGAATTACAGTGTAGTGTATCCTCCCATAATATCGGTTGGAAAGACCGGGAGATAAGGTGTGACTTCGTCTTAATGCAATAATCATTCTTTACTGTACCATGGTTTGCTGAGGTTTTTTGAGGTGATGGAAAAATAACACACGGTGAAAAAGAATGGCTTAGACAAAGAAGACTGTAGGAGACAATGTAAGGGCTGAGCAGAGTCAAAGCCAAACAGACATATAAGGGCAAAATGTATGGAGCCTGAGAATTATAAAGAAAGTAATAATACAAAATATATATTCACAAAGGTCAGACTTCTTACTAAAAGGTGTTTCCATTGACCAAACATAATAAAAGGTCATGGAGGAAGATGATATTAAAGATAGATAGAGATCTGACCCAACTAATAAAAACTGGATACAAGCTACGACTACAATTAACAAACAAGCCATACAGGCATCACATGAACTTAAAGACATAGGAATTTGGATCATATATATCTGAACAAGCAAGGTGTTCCAAAGACTAAATGTGGTGTAGGGAAAGGCTCTTGAGTTTGTCCTGGGTAGATAAAAAAGATAATTTTTATATTAGAAATATTATTAGAGAGAATCAGACATCAATGTCAGAAAATATCAGAAGCAAATTTATGTACTTTGATCACATTAGGTATCAAGATGGAAATAATCTTGAGAAAGTGATTATGGAAGGAATGATGGTGGGTCATCACAGCAGAGGACAACTCAGCCAGGAGATAGGTGGCTGATGTGTCTCATATTGCTGCTAAGTACCAAAAGTTAGTGATGGATAATGGAGTAAAAAAAATCTCCTATGATATCACAGATATTCAGACATGCTTTAACTGATTCATTTATGGTGTATCTACACCGCACAGTTATTTCAAAATAACTAACGTTATTTTGAAATAACAATGCAAACATCTACACAGCAATTCCATTATTTTGAAATAACAGGCGGCTTATTTAAAAATCTGTAAACCTCATTCCACGAGGAATAATGCTTATTTTGAAATAACTATTTTGGAATAGTAGTAATGAGGACGCGGCACTGCTGCTACTTCAAAATAGCTCTTCCCCAGGGCCATTCAAAGTAAGTACTCCCCTGTGGTTCCGTCTAATTTGAGGTAGCACGTCCACATTAGGGAAGCCTGCCTCAGACTAATTTTGAGGCTTCCCTGTAGTGTAGAGGTGCTATTTCGAAATAAACTATTTCAGAAAAAAAATGACATAGCATTCTTTTTTCAAAATAAGCTGTGTAGATGTACCTTTAGATGATTAATCAGGGAACCCCAAAGAGTTTAGTATGTTAGATCCATGTGCCATTAAACCTATTAAGGCCCAGCCTACTGAATTAGTCATAAGCCTGATAACATTCTATTCATACAAATCTAATGTGCCTCCAGGACAAACTACATCAGTTGTAGAGCAGTTTAATCCCCCCTCTCTCCATTTAATTGTCAGCTTTATCCTGCCAGAACTACCCTGCTAACCAAAACTTGTGAACTTCAATATTTGACAAGAATAACATCCATGTGATCAAGTGCAATATCACTTTCAGAGGGCAGGGAATGTCATGCAGCAAACAGAATAATTAACAGAATGCTTGAGCAGTTTACATAATCAGAGGTAAAATGTGATTTGTTTGGTCCAGTACAAGGCTGGGTGGGCAATGCACAGAAAGGAAGAGAGAGGGGAAAAAAAGTTGGAGGGGGGCTTCCAATCATTAAAAAAGTGGTGGGTAGTAGCCTAGCCACTGATGACTAATGCTGGTGCTCCTTAAGACCCAGAAGGCGATCAGCCATACAACAACATAAAGACAGGCTATGATTGGCTGAGAGGGTCTTGGGTCCACAGCAAGCTCTACCTTGAGGTACTTAGGGAGGATTTCAAAACAAGATCCCAACATGCACAGAATTCCCTTGACTTGAGATTTGTTTAAGAAAAGATAAATAGATCATTCAAAGCAGGCTGGCAACAGTTCACACACCTTTCAAGAAAAATTGAGCCTGGAATTAAGTGAGCCTGAGTCAGTTTGTCATATTGTGATCAACCCATGTGAAATAGTGACATGAGATGTGATGAAGTACGGCGATATCAATTACGTTTAACCTGGAGCAGTGGGCTCATTCAAATACAAAATAAAGAAACAAAGAAAAACCCCAGAAAGTAAAGTAATCCAGGACGGGAGTATTCAAAACTAGCTAAATTAAAACAAGGGATATCTCATATATGAACAGACATAGCCATCATACCCAGCATGGGACAGTCACAGAACCTGACAGAAAAATTACAATGTAATTACTATTTATTTGTACTAAATTACTCCAGGCACTGTGCAGCTATAAAATCCCACAGTCAGTGTATTTTACCAATGATTCTTTCAACCTTTTTCTCTAAGGTCTGCAGAGCCCTTTGCCAGCATTAGCTGTTGCTGTTCCAACATTGTAATTCTTTGAAGGAGGGTACTAATAAGATTTCCTGTTTCAGGATAGGCATGATGTCTCTCCTTCTATATGTACATAATTCCATACCCTAAGAAGTAATCATCACTCCAGTGATGGAAGTGATATAAGTACAAAGCTAGGTTGCCGGAGAGATTAAATGAGGAGGTATTTATCCTATTGTTATTATGGCAGGGCAGGGAAACAGTAATACATAGAAAAATGTGAACAGGTGAATGGTCATAGCCAATCCAGAATAGAGGAAGACTTCTTTGCAGTGCAGATTGTTCTTGTGTTAGAAGTAGGAAGTTTCTAAAATCTTCAACTACTCCATAGTGTTAAAGGTTATTTTAAACTATTAAAGTATCCTGTACTGGACACATTGCAGTAGGTCTGAGAGAAATGTTGACCTCGAATGAAAGAGTGTTCAAATCAGTCTTAGTTTCAGTACAGCATACATCCATGAACTTCATCCACGTTAACAAAAATTAGCACACATAGGATTGCACAGATGATTAAAAATGCTGAATGTACGTTCCTCCTATCAACATCCTTGTAAAGCTGTGTCTAGTGTACAGCCTATGTCAGGGTAATTTATATCTCTTGGGGATGGAGGAGTGTGTGTGAACACTTAAAGAATACTTGAAAGGATTTACCCTGAAAATGTAACACAACAAGCTACTACTTCAAAGAAGAATGTCAGAGAAAGTGAGACTGTGTGAGCAATGTAGGAGATACCATTTGTTCATGTAGATAGTGGGAAATATTATTTCCCCCCAACCCCGGGACTGATATTAAGCTAACTGGCCTACAGTTACCCGGGTCATTTCACTTGTCTTTTGAAGACTGGCACATCGTTACCTCTTTTCTAGTCTTCTGGAATTTCCTTGGTTATATAAGATTAATATTAGTGGGCCAGAGATCTTTTCAGCCAGCTGTATTATGATTCTTATGCATAGGTTATTAGGTCTGATTATTTAAAACTATTTATCACTAGCACATCTTGCCAGTGATGAGTGGGCTGGAAAGTACTGCACCACAGTTAACTGATACTAGCATATCATCTTACTTCTTTCCAAATACAGGACAAAAATATGTATTCAATGCCTCTGCATTTTTCTTTATCATTAACAATTTTACCATCACCATCTAGTAAGAAGCCTCTGCTAGTGGTAGCATTTATTTAGTTCTAAATATACTTTAAGATTTTTTATTGTGGTTACTTTTGGCAGCCATAGCTTTTTCCTTGATGGCTCTAGCTTCCCTTATTAGTTTTCTGCACTTTACAACTTCTTATTTATATCAACTTCTATCTATTCTCCCTTTTTCCTATTTACATATTGTTTTTTATTTGTAATTGTCAGTCCATTACGGAACAAAGATGCAAGTTTAGCCAAAAACTCTCCTCTTGGTTGATTGCAAAGTCATGGCTTTTGGACTTTTAATAAACTGTTCCTAACAAACCCCTAATTTGCATTCACATTTTTCTGTTTAAATTTTCTTCCTAAAGTATTTTGCTCATAATTTTTCCAAGTTTTGGTTATTTAATCATATTGAAGCATCAAATAAATACATTGTTGTTTGGGATTGCCTTCTGTTTGCCCCTATTAATATAATTAGATTGTCACCATTGTTCCCCTGTGGGTATATCTACACTACAAAGTTAATTCGAAATAACAGCAGTTATTTCGAATTAACTTTAATAGCGTCTACACAGGCAAACTGCTATTTCGAAATACATTTGAAATAGTGGAGCCCTTATTTTGAATTTGGTAAACCTCATTCTATGAGGAGTAACACCAAATTCAAAATAGCTATTTCGAATTAAGTGCTGTGTAGACACTTAATTCGAAATAGGGGGCCTCCAGCCCTTCCCAGGGAGCCCTGGTGGCCACTCTGGGCACAACCAGGAAAACTTACTCTCCTCTCCCCCAGCCCCGGAGCCATTAAAGGGGTAGACCCTGGCTGCAGTTTCTGTGCCAGCTCCAAGCCTGCCAGCCCAGAGCCAGCAGTGGCCCCAAAACATGAGCCAGCAAGCCACTGGCAGCCAGCCCTCCACCACTCCCCAGGAGCAGTCTGCCAGCTCCCAGGAGCCTGACAGGGGCTGGAGAAGGCGGGCGCCTTCCTGGTCCAGGGTGGAGATCATGGACTTTATTCAGGTTTGGGGGGGATGCCCCCCAGCTTCCATGATCTCAGCCCTGGACGGAGGAACACGGCCATCTATGGTAGGATAGCTGCCAGCCTGGCCACCAAAGGCCACATGCGAACCAAGGAGCAGGTTTGCATGAAAGTCAAGTTGGTCTGGTGAGACTCCCAACCCTGAGCCCTGAGCTTCCCCTCCCCCTTCTTCCCCTTCCAGCTCCCTCTTCCCAGGTTTCCCCCAACCCTCTCCCACCCTCTCTCTTCCCCTCTCCCACCTCCTTTTCCCAGTCTCCCCAGAGGTCCATTCCCCCTCAGTTTTGTTCAAAAAACCCAGTTTCTATTTTTGAACATACGTGTCTTTTATTTGACATCAGGAAGGGGGGAAGGACATGAGGGAGGAATGGGGCACGAGCCCCCGGTGGGGAGAACCGGGGAGGCTCTGAGGGCTCCTCGGGGTGGACGCTCTCCCTCAGGGCCTCCTGGATCCTGACAGCCCCGATAGACCACCCAGATGGCAGCCTGCAGCAAGTGCAGCCAGGCTGATGGCAACGATCCCACGAGATGCACCGGCGTGCCCAGGGGCAGCTCTGGCTCAATGTGGCCGAGTGCTGTGGTGTCCCGAGTGTGGGCACTCAGGGCACGCCAAGACAGGACTGCTTTGCTGTCCCTCATTGAGGTAGACAAGCAAGCGGGGAACCCTGAGAACTGTCTGTCCGGGGTGGGGGTAGGGTCCCTATAAGCACGGCGCTCAGTTAGCCTCAGGCAGCAGCCTCACACACTTAGTCCTAACCTGATGCCCTGCCGGCACTGGTTCCAGCCAGCCTTAACTTCGGTTCAGGGTCCACTCAGTGTGGACGTGCTATTTCGAAATAGCAAAACGCTATTTCGAAATAGTTTTTGTGTATAGATGTGTTATTTCGAATTAACTTAATTTGAATTAACTATTTCGAATTAAGTTAATTTGAAATAGTGCTGTAGTGTAGACATACCCTATGAAATCATCAGTACCCAGTCCAATGATTAATTTTCCCTTATCCATCACAATAAGAGCCAAAATATAGTTCTCATATTGGCTGTACTACCTTTTGCGTTAGAAAATCATCAGCTATACTTTTATAAACTTTAATGCTGTAATGCTATTCTACTACTTACTTCATGAGTCTCAATCATATGTCTCCCAAACTGGCTAAGGATCAGGACTTTAGTATGGTGCAGTGTGTAAGATTCATTGCTGATACTTTCAATTAAGAATACACATGCCAGAAAGGAAGGAAAAGGACATATTAGTCTAAAATGAGAAAATTCTTGATAAAGGGTATATTTTCTGGCAGATTTCACATGACCCAGAGTCAAAATACATATTATTCCCTGCTACCTCTAAAACACCTGCAAGCAGGCAGCTGAGTAATCTTACTGGTCAATTTCCCAAACAATAGTTTAGTGGTCAACCTATAGTTAACCCAAAATGATTGCCTGCAATAAGATAAATTATTTGTTTCATAGATGAAAAAGAAAATACAGAATCATGAGGAAGACTGTAATGTCATTCTTGTTGTTTGTTACATATCAAGTGTTACATATCAAGTGGGGCTTAGGAGTCCCACTGAAGTCACTATGACTATTCACTTACTTAAAATAAGGCTCTTCCCAGGAGTAACATAAGACACATGCTCATGGACTTTGCTGAACTGGGGTTTAAATCTGCAACAGATCTTAAAACGGTTTCTAGAACAGACATTGGAGAGCTATGCTGTATAGACTTAGCCACAAATATTGGCCAAATGCTGTTTTAAAAACCCGCAGCATAGCATTCCAGTAGGATAATCTTTTATGCCAATGTTTTTCTTTGCTCTAAGTAACTTTAAAGCATTGTGCAGCAGGCAGGTATACATTTCAAAATTACTCTAAACCCCCAAGGGTTTGCAAAACACAACCTGCCAACATTTACAACAAATATTATCGGCAATGAAGAGTTTTTGATCAGCATCAGCTCTAATCATTAGAATCACTGCCATTTCAATTTGTAATGCCAGCTGGCCTATCTGCCAGAGTGTTTAATAGTAAAGATGGGCTAATCTGCTGGCTCTCTATCTGTGAAGCTGGAGGAATTTTTGCTTAATCAAAAATTATTTATATAGAGCCATGTGTGCAAAGTACTTTAACAAGCCAACTGAAAACATCCATTGATCTATGCTTTCAATTAAAAACCAAATTTAATTTATAACAATATCCAGTATCACCTTCACTTTGACCTGATGCTGCATAGAGGTTTCTTAGATTGTTATTTTTTTTCACTAGTATTGTATTTACTAATGTATCATAATGTTGAACTTAATGCTCTTCAAAGATGTTTGGTTGATAGTCTTCTAGACTGAATTCCTCTATTCAGGAAAAAAATCAGCATGGAAAGCCTTAGCTTTTAAACAACAACCTTCCAGTATCTCAATTGTGACCTTGAAGGATAACTTCAAGTGAAATAAAGTAACTCTCTATTTTCTCTCCCCCTCTCCCTATCCTTAGTCCCTCTATTGAGGAGGGTAATAAGGACAGCTATGTAGCATTGGTGTGTGTGTGTGAGGAGGGTAATAAGGACAGCTATGTAGCATTGGTGTGTGTGTGTGTGTGTGTGTTGAGATCATATCTTCACCAGGCTATGAATACAATTCATTTCAGATACCATAAACCCCTAACTAGTTATTAGATGATGATGGCTTTCAGTCACTCAACTGGATTTAAAGCAGTGATTTAGATGTTGTGGGATTCTGTGAATCACAAACCAGGGATGAAATAAGCTTTTTGGCACGTTAACCCTATTTGTCTTTTAGAAAGAGCCCCAGTAAACTAACAGAGCACATAAAAACCTTGGGAGAGTTGTGATTTCTGATTTCTTTTACCAGAGGACTCTATGGAGTAACAGTACATAATGGTAATGAGCAGAGATGAAATGGGTCAGCACGGTGTACTAGTAAAAAAGTGCAGTGGCATACCAGTGAGAAAGTGGCCAAATCATTCAGTACTGGCATATTTCTACCTCTGCTTCCCCCAGCCCTCAATTCAACCCTGTTTTCCACTGGTGCTACCCAGTAACCTGGTCCTGAGGAATAGTCCAGCTCACTGTGCTAGCTGCTCTGGGAGGAGACTAACACCGATGCAGTCCTGCTTGGCTGGTACTGCATGAAATGCTTCCTGCTGGTGCCAAACCATGGTAGGGTGAGGCACTGGGTGCTTAGGAGCAGCTCCCTCCATATAATCAATGCCAAGGGACTGTGAGAGAGTGAATCCCAGCTCATGCCTTTATTCTTGCAGGGTGTGAGGTGGCTGGGCAAACAGTCTGTCCCCCATGGGGGAAGCATCTCAGGGTGCTTGGAGACAGATGGTCTGTGGCCTAAGCTGAGTTACAGTCATCACTCACTACCTGTAACCCACCACCTTGAAAAGGGGCACAACTAGCCTGAGCCCCCATCCACAGCCTTGAGTCCAGCTCCTCCAGGGAAAGGCCGAGTGGAGGGAGATCACTAGGCTCAGATGCTGCTGGTGTTGCCTGAGCCCCACATGGGGACTGCCCTGGCTTTAGACCTGCTTGGCAGTGTAACCTTAACCTTGTGTTTATACAGGGAGGAGGAGAAGTAGCAGGTCTCCAGGTTGCTTGATTCCCCCGCTCCCTGGATCTTTGTTTGCCTTGCTCTGCCTGCCTGTGCACTAACTGGGGAGCAAGGTTGGGACTTGCCCCAGTTCCCCTGCCCACCTAGTGTTCCAGCTCCCTTAAACTGGAGGAGATACCAGAAATATGACTGTGACTTCAGCCTTTTATTCCAGTGTTAAAATTTTATTCTAGATTATTGGTAATAATGGCTTTAATTTCTGTATCAAAGTCATGCAAAGGGATCCACGAAGTTAAGTGTGTAGGAGTGGAGGTGGATTGCAATACGACCTTATTGGAAATAAATTGAATTAACTTTCACTTTGGGTAATGAATAAGATAATTACTACTGGAACACACCTACAGACTTCTATCTCCCAAATAAATAATCAGTACATATTCTATTTTAGGAGGTATGATATTGGTGGATAGGTTCTCTAACCTACACACTGCTCTCTGCCTAATTGTTTCTTCCTGGCCACTGAAATAGTTAGAGCTACTCCAAGGCACAGTTCAATGATCACTTTCATCCTCACAGTTTTTATTATTTGCACTCTTTCTCTAGTGTTCTAAAACAATTCTGGGGCTGCTTGCTCTTCCTCCCAGGGGAAGTGTCCATTTTCAGGTGACATAGACTTCCTGTTGCATCTAACAGAGACTAAGTATCCACAATTATTGCTCTGAGGAACACAAGTTTCTCCATCAGCTTCCTTGGTAGGTATACAGGACACATCCAGTGATATGATAGTACAGCCTCCTATTCAACACATAAACTAAACTGTAATATTCCAGCTCTACTTGGTGGGATGCAGGGAGGTTTGGCAAGATGATTATATTAGTTGTTGTTTCTATCTAAGAGGATTAGCCTTTTAAATGAAGGTGCTACCTTGTATGCTTTAGTGCATGCAGATCACAGTTCCCAACGTTGTAATCTTTAAAAACTGGACACTCCTGCAGGAATGCCGGATCCTCCACCACCCAACCTCTTCCCCTGAGACCCTGTCTCTGCCTCAACTCTTCCTCTGAGGATCTGCTCCTGCCTCACCTTTTTCCCAAGGCCCCATCCTTTGTTCGTTTCTCTTTCTTGCTGCCCCATCACTTGCTGCTTTTACCCTCTCTCCACTCCTCCCCTCTGTCCAGTCGAAGGAGTTACTTACCTATGTAGCTGGGGCTCAGAGCTACAGCCACCTGACAGGTAGGAGGTTGTCCCATTTGAGTAGAGTCTGGCGTGGGTAATAACCCAGCATCTCTCTGACTTCTCCATACACAGTAACCAGACTTTGTGTGTCTGGTCTTTAGATCTGAACAAACACTGTCAGGTCCCCTTTTTGAATGCATTTTCCAGTCAAAAACCAGATGCCTGGCAACACCTACTACAGATACTGCCTGTTGTCTAAATGAAAAAAGAATATTTTTAAGGAGATGGAGTTGGCTTTCTCATGAATCATTTGGCACAGAAAACCAGCTCATATTGCCCGTATCACATATGCTCAACCAGATTGGTCCCCTTCCTCAGATGGGATTAGAACTCTGAGAATACCTCAAAAGAGAAATCACAATTATTTAGTAAATTGAAAGCTTTGAATTCATTTTGACAATCACAAATCCTTTCATTTCCTTTTCACTAACAATCCATTGTTAGGCAACCCTTCCTCTCCTGCAGATGTCGGGCATGAAGTGTTCTAAGTGTTCCTGCCCCTCCGTTGCACTTTCACTCCCACTCCTGTGCCTGCAGTACTTTGGCCTGTGTCTTGGTATCTCCCTCTTCCACCACACAGATAAGAGCACTGCTCAAGCACAGTGCCCACGATGATCCACAAATGATATTTGTGGCTGCACCTAGGCAAAGCTGTCCTGTTCATAAAGATGCCTCAAGTTGGCTGCCCTAGGCCCTTTGCTTCATCCTATGGACCAGAAGGCCTGGGCAATTAAGAGGGCTTGGCATGGCAGCAGCAGAGATTGCCTCCCCCCACTACTCACCATGCAGGTGGTGGGAGCCAGAGCAGCCTGTTCCATTCTGCCCTGTTGCCATCTCCTGGCCTGCTGCACGTGGCTTCTCAGCAGTGGCGGGAAGCAAGTACTCTACTCTAAGGTGGTATGTGTGAGCGTGGCATGGGAAGGGATGGAGTAGGAGAGGGGCAGGGCCTGCGACAGGGGGTGTTGTCCCAGGCTCTGCACTTGGGACACTGGGGGGCCCTGTGCCCCCCTCAGAATGGTCCTGCACCTGGAGATGATGGGGGGGGAGGTAATGTGTGGTACATGGCTACCATCTTTCACACAGAGGTGTGAACTGGGGCCCCAGCACCTTGGAGTGCCTGTTGTCGAGATGGCACAACAAGGTACTCATCGTGGAGTTCCCTCACCATCTGAATGGGAGCCTCCTTCTTCATGGTGATGGCAAGCAGCCACATCTGACTGCCTTGTCACCACTGCCAAACATTTCAAAGCGCTGGTGCAACTCTGACTACTGTGAGGGAATGCACTCACTGGTGCAACTCTCCCTTGTGAGAGAATGCACTCACTTCCTCCTTCCACCTTGTCTTCTTACCTTCACAATCATACCTTACCTCTGCTCATCCCCCTAGTCCTAGTTCTAGTTCTAAGGGTGCATGTGTATATTAATTTCTTTTTTGTTTTGGCCATGCATCAAAGTTGTGAGCTGTCCAACTTTCACCCAGACCAATTGGCAGTGAGCATGGATACAATGAAAACTGAATTCAAAATGGGCACTTCTTGGACTTTCTGATCTGTGTGGAAAACTTCAATATGCTTCATTTTGGGTAAGTCAAAATCTTTCACTTAGAAAAAAGTTGTTTCTACCTTTTCAAATCAAACTATTTCAGACTGTTTTGGTCTGTGAAATATTTTGATATTGCCTTATTTTATCTCAATTTGGAATGAAAACAAATGTCAAAATACTGGAATTTCCTGTGGGATGAACAAAAAATCTTTTGCTGTGTGTGCCTTGTGGAGGTATTACTCAAAACTCATATAAACATTTAGACAACATGTAATTTAATTAGTAATACAAAGTGTTAGTCTTTCCTATAGTGAAACTGATGTACAAAATATTAGTAATTACAATACATTTCGGTATGTTTGGAAACTGTGGTGTGGGAATGCAATGCCATATATTTCATGCTAACCATATAACCAGTATGGTTTGACTTGTTATCGTTTGTTTTACATAAGAGATTTACTGCCTACACTATCAAGAATAGGATCTTCAATGGATATTTAGAAGTAATTCCTGCAATGGAGTATGGTGAGTACAGGATCTCTTCTGTGAAACTACAGAATTCTACTCCCAAAGTAGATGATTTTCAAGTGAGATCATAAGGATATTATCTGTAATACACCTAGCTCTTATATAGCTATTTTCATCTATAAATCTCACAACACTTAAGTCCCTCTTTTCACATTCTCTTAGGCTATGTTTACATTTCAAACTAGGGGTGGGATTGCTCCTGTTCATCTATGCATTAACTCTATTCAACATAGCCATGTAGCTGCAGCAGCACAAGGGCTGGTTGGCAGTGAAGGCTTGGCTGAGTCGAGCTGAATACAAGTTTGCCTGAAACTAGTCACTATGCACTTAGAATGGTTCAATTGTGCCTTCCCGGCCACTTCCTGTGTTAGGTGGCAATACTGCTATTTATTCTCTCGCAAGTTGTACAAGAGCACAGGAATCACACCCTTATCTCTCAGTGTAGCTGTAGCCTTAAGGGCAGGTAAACATTAATTCTATACGCTGAGCATGGGACTTTTGCTCATAGTAGAAGATCCTCCAGAAAGATGAAGAAAATCCATATATTTTTTTCTAGGTGGAGTCTGTCCATTCCAGAGAATATGCAAATGAGTGTTAGGCCTGTCAGCTTGCCTGACTTTGATTAAACTTCCTTCAACTGATGTTGCACCATAAAGATTCTGGGCAATGAAATACTTACAAATTATTATTATAAGTAATGCTATTTCATGAAAAAATTTTCAGGGCTTGCACTGCAGCAGAAAAAAGAAGCTATCTTTTGCCATAATAGGTACAAGCATTTTCAGTGTTCTGGATTTCTGAATTAATATTTTGGTAGCTATTGATTTGTGAAACTAATGATGGTCTATATACACTATTATATATACATACATTGTTATCATGTTTCACACACACACAATGCACACACACACATACAACAATACCATATAAACAATGAAAGTCATTAGATTTCAGCTGCATCCATTTTAATAAAGGCTTTTAACAGCCTCAGTATGGCAATAGTCTGCAATCTGGCTGATAAATATGCAGCAAATGACAAATTAATATGTGCTGGCCCCCGTCAACAACAGAGACAAATGTTATTATAATGTTTTGGACTCTACTCAGTTTTGTCTGTCTGGGGAAAGGCTGATGTAAATGGCATGTGGAACTGCAATACAGAGGTATAAACTGCCCTCTATGTGAAGACAGTGTGAGCTACATCATGCATCATACAGTGTGAGAAAAAGTGGGAGGTTATAAGGTTTAGAGTGAAATGGATTTTATTAAGCTGCCAAATCTATTAAACTGCTTAAATATAAAAAGGAGTGTGCTATTGAAATCTCAGCAGGACTTCTGTTCTCATAGACAGACCAAGGATTTTTTTTCCAGTGGATAATGTACTTGCACATATTAAGTGTATTGACTTACTTCATTTTTCATTTTTTAGGGAGGAGGGATTAGAATCTACAATAACTTTTCATATTAATCACAGAGGCTAATTTACAAATAAAAAATTACAACAAATATTACTAGATAATTCCATCTGTCACTTTACTGATTTACCATACACTATTATTACTTATTTGTAAAAATAGGTTTATGAAAAATTGAGTTAGTAATAGTGCTTTTTTCATATTCGGACCACCAATATTCATTAATTTTTATATTAGTTGGAAAATGTTTTTGGTTTACTTTTATTTATTTATTTTACTTTTTGGTCTCCTCGAAATATAACCTTTTCAGCAATTTTGACCTTTTACTTTTGGATTTTATTTTATTTTATTGTATTGCAAAAAAAATCAAAGCCAGACATTTATGGCTGTAAACTAAAATATTCTGGCAAAAAAACAGTATTTCAAAACAATTTTTTTTTGTCATAGTGCCTCATGGGAGTTGGAGTGCTGATATTCCAATTCCCCATTGTTTCCAGGTCCTTGTTCCTGTTATCAGCCAGGTGCCTTAGCATCATTTAGGATTCAGCAGCTGAGTCATTGGGGTGCATCATGGGAGTTGTAGTCCAGCTGGACAAACTAACTCACAAAGAAGAATGGGGATATGAGAAACCTGAACTACAACTTTGGCATTGTGGCAGCATTCTTTTAAATACTTTCACCAAAACAAAATTGTTTAGTCAAAAGCCATGTTTTCTATCAAAACCAGATTTAATGGAGAATTTTTTAACACCCTTACTATAGACATCCACACTATAAGTCCAAGATGCTTTCCAAAACACTTGGATTTATAGCAAAACAACTTGAAGCAGGGAATTTTTTTCCCGCGTCTGACTTCCATTTGTACAATTTTTTTTGCATGACATAAGAGTTGGAAATGGGTGGACTTGGATGTGATATACCTTGACTTTAGCAAGGCTTTTGATACGGTCTCCCACAATATTCTTGCCAGCAAGTTAAGGGAATGTGGATTGGATAAATGGATAGTAAGATGGATAGAAAGATGGCTAGAAGGCCGGGCCCAGCGAGTAGTGATCAAGGGCTCGATGTCAGGATGGCGGTCAGTTTCTAGCGGAGTGCCCCAAGGTTCAGTTCTAGGACCGGTTTTGTTCAATATCTTTATTAATGACCTGGATGAGGGGATGGATTGCACACTCAGCAAGTTTGCGGATGACACTAAGCTAGGGGGAGAGGTAGATACTCTTGAGGGCAGAGATAGGGTCCAGAGTGACTTAGACAAATTGGAGGATTGGGCCACAAGAAATCTGATGAAGTTCAACAAGGACAAGTGCAGAGTCCTGCACTTGGGACGGAAGAATCCCAAGCATAGTTACAAGCTGGGGACCAACCAGTTAAGTAGTAGTTCTGCAGAAAAGGACCTGGGGTTACAGTGGATGAGAAGCTGGATATGAGTCAACAGTGTGCCCTTGTAGCCAAGAAGGCTAATGGCATATTAGGTTGCATTAAGAGGAGCATTGCCAGCAGATCCAGAGATGTCATTATTCCCTTTATTCGGCTTTGGTGAGGCCACATCTGGAGTATTGTGTCCAGTTCTGGGCCCCCACTACAAAAAGGATGTGGACGCATTGGAGAGGGTCCAGCGGAGGGCAACCAAAATGATTAGGGGCTGGAGCATATGACTTATGAGGAGAGGCTGAGGAGTTGGGTCTGTTTAGTCTGCAGAAGCGAAGAGTGAGGGGGGATTTGGTAGCAGCCTTCAACTTCCTGAAGGGAGGTTCCAAAGAAGATGGAGAGAGGCTGTTCTCAGTAGTGACAGATGGCAGAATAAGGAGCAATGGTCTCAAGTTGTGGTGGGAGAGGTCCAGGTTGGATATTAGGAAAAACTATTTCACTAGGAGGGTAGTGAAGCACTGGAATGGGTTACCTAGGGAAGTAGTGGAGTCTCCATCCCTAGAGGTGTTTAAGTCTCGGCTTGACCAAGCCCTGGCTGGGTTGATTTAGTTGGGATTGGTCCTGCCTAGAGCAGGGGGCTGGACTTGATGACCTTCTGAGGTCTCTTCCAGCTCTATGGTTCTATGATTCCATGACTTATAATGCATCAGTTCCTACAAGCATCAATGGCTTTAGTGCAGAGTGGATGTATACTGGGGTGACTTATAGCGGGGAAGCCCTATCCTTTATTTTGTCTTAGACCATAATGCTTCTAGATGTTATTTCAGGGATCACTTCTAGGTTTGTGTGAAAAATTTGGCAACCGGGAACATGAACAGCTGGGATCAATAGGAAGTTCATTTTAGATAAAAAAGCAATGTTTGTGCGTATCAACACTTGTGAGGGACATAAAACCTACCACTGAGTTTAACATCATCACCCTAAATATTCAGTGATGAAACATCTGGATCATATCTGCTGTGAAATCCAATATTAAAAATGGCCTGTGGCTTAAACTATAAAACAAATGAAATGAGATCTAAACATTCTTCAAAAAATATAGCAGAATTTAGAACACAAATAGAGAGCTTATTTTACCTCTGTGTTTGGTACTGATATGGCTGCTGCTGGGATAGTGTCCAACTCTGATGCCCATAAATCAAGGATGTTCATAAATTCGAGGGGGTTCAGAGAAGAGCTGTGAAAATGATTAAAGGATTTGAACCTATGCCTTACAGTAATAGACTCAAGGAGTTCCATATATTTATTTTTTTTAAAGAAAAGGATATTGAGTGACTAACAGTCCATAAAGACCTAACAGGGAAACAAATATTTCAAAATGTTCTTCAGTCTAGCAAATTCTAACAAATTGAGAAGGCATGGAGGAAATAACTTTGTTAACATCACAAATGTTATCTGAAATATTTTAAATGAATGGTAGATTATTGCTTATAGTCTGTGTGATGTGGAAAGTAGGTATAAAATATCTGAATCATATAAAAATGGACAAACACAATGTAATTTATGTAAAAAATGAGCAGAAGATACAATGAAAGGAGAATGAGGAGAAAGTGACATCAAGGACAAACCAGTGTTCCTGAGGGTTATTTTATCCAGATGACTTATTTCACGAGGAAGTGTGACTTGATTGACCAATGCCAAATATTTATGGACTACTAAGGCTTATTTATTTTAGTGAGAACCACAATTCAGTTAAAAACAATCAAAAGTCTATAAATGCTGAAGATGTATTTACCCATGATTAGCATATTTACTCCACATGCATCCACCATCCATTCTAATTTGGTTAAGTAGAGTAATAGTAAACTTTCTAATTGGCAGAAAACATTTCCCTTCAGGTGCCATTAAAAAGCTTCATTCATGAAGGCCTCTGATTAACAACAACGACAACAATAAAAGACAATTAGTGCTTCTGAAAAGAGAAACAACTTCTAAAATTCTCACAGCAGCTTTCAGGAAAATGAATAAAGAATAGGAAAATAAAAATAAAAGATAAAATCTTATTATGATTTTCCATGCACAAAAGAGGAGCCATATATATTTGTTTCAAAGACTTTTAATATAAAACAAAAAAACCCAATCTCAAGAAAGAACCCAAAAAAGTGTCTAGGCAGGAATCCAAGAGGCAATGTAATTCTGCTAATGTGTGGCATCAAATCTTCCTCACAAAATGTCAGCCTGACAAATTTCTTGGAAATTTAAAAACAAAGTAATAAAAGCAAAACACCATTATACTTCAATCCTTTTCCAATAGAAGTACTTAGTGTTGTTGAAACTTCCAGCCTTTCAAACCAAATCAATGCAGAATATAATATTAAAAAGAGTAAACAATAAATCCATATAATCCTGTTACCTAGCATCATAGGATCACTCCATGCTAGTCTTTCTGACTGCTATGCTATCAGCCATTTATATTTATCTTATCACTTGCAAAAATCTCAAAATATAATGAAGACTTCTGAAAAATCTTAATTCAGAAACCCTTGGGAAAAAATGAAAGATGATAGTCTGAATAAATTATAAATGTACTAGGCAAGATCCTTTGGTATGACTAAAATGCAGTATGTGTGCTAAAGTGGTTTACACTGGTGTTCCCTGCAAACTGAGTGCATGGGCAGTGACTCAGGAAAGATTCAAATGTTGTTCTTCTGATTAGTAGAGTGCCCATAGTTCCCATAGACAGCAGTATGTGTTTATACTGGTGGTACACATCTGCACATGCTTTGGTTCATGTAACAAACTTTATTCCACACATAGATGGAAATAGAGCAGCGTTTCACGGGCCTGTGCCACTTTTTTTGACTAAAGGCTTTAGTCACAGATCCTCATGACTCTCATTGGCGCCAATACACCTTTTTCAGACAAGGCTCACTTTGAAAAACAGAGTAAGAGGGAGTATTGGATTACAGGTCTCCTTTCAGGGCTCCCTAAATTCTATCACCAGTCTATATGTGATTGAACTTTGTACTAAGTTACAGCAGCTTACTGTGTATTCTAAATCACACTGTCCTTTAAAAATTATCATGGTCCTCTCTGGGCCTATCTAACCCATTGTTTTGAGAAAAAAACCTCATAAGGAATACATCGGTAAAAAAAGGAGCTGGATACCTCCACAGGCATGTAATTTCAAATGATTCAAGGGTGATTCTCCTTCAAAGTCCTAATTCAAATCTCACTGAAATCAATGTGATTCTTTCCACTGATATTGATCAATGGACACTGCATCAAAAGAGGATATACAGATTTATTAAAAATTAAGTACTTATGATTGTAGACATTTATAGCAACTCTTTATGGTTTAGGAGGTTTAACTAAATGGATGTATGAGATTAGGTCTTCATTCAGCAAGGTATTTAAAAACAGCAAGCTCAGGTATATCTTCAATGGAATTACTCACATACTAGGTACAGGTGAAAGTATTTTTCCAAGTTAGGGCTTCAGTTGAGAAGTAAACTTACAAAACTGAACTCTGTAAATAGCATCAGCATACTTAGTTTTTGCCATACCTGCAGATTATATTGAAATTGCATGCATAAATATCACAATAAAATATTGTATTAAAAACAACCACCAACAAAAACAAAAAGCCTTATTTATAAACAGATTTCATTCCTTAACTGTGGTTGCTGGATTGTATTAACCCAGGAGCTCGAGAAAAAATACTACAAGTCAGAAACACAGGACATCATAGAGCACTGACCCCAGTAATAATAGAAACCACTCAGTGGTCGGGAATGTTTCATTTCATACCCTACAGTTAATATTTATTAATGCTAACACAAAGTGAGTCTTATGACTTTAACATTCCTAATAATAAAGGAGAAACCCTCTTTTCCAGTGATGTTGTAAGTTCTGAATTATCTAAGCCTAGAATTGATGGGCACCTCTCAACACCAATTCCACTTCCCTTGTACTGTTTTCACAGCAAAAGAAGTCATTTGTTAAAAATAAACCATAAGCCAGAAAGAAAAGTGCAGTAGACAAAAGCTGCAAAAGTGTTACTATGTCTTTATTTTTACATTTTAAATTTATAAACAGCTGGGAAAATATAACAAATAATGAATGAACAAATTCCAGGCTAAAATTAGATAAAATTACAAATAAACACATTTAAAAAAGATATCACCTGCTTGCATTCAATTCTCAAAGACAACTTAGGCTAAAATTATAAATCAGATAAATTAACTACAATTAAATAATTCAGAAAGCCCTATTTCTAAGTATGTAAGTATTTCATCCTTCACGTGCTGAATAATACTAAGAAGCCAGTAACTTTACAGATCTTCTGCCTATGCTGGACACTCAGGCTATGTCTAGACTGCAGGCTTCTTTCGGAAGAAGCATTTCCGGAAGAGATCTTCCGGAAAAACTTCTTCCGAAAGAGAGCATCCACACTGCCAAAGTGCATCGAAAAAGCGATCTGCTTTTTTGAAAGATAGCGTCTGCACTGAATGAATGCTATCTTGCATTTCAGCTGTGATTACTATGGACGGAGTGGCCACCATGGCACTGTGCTTTTTCCTCTTTCCTCTTCTTTTGAAAGAATTCCCTCTTCCCCATCCACACATCCACACATGAAAGAGCTCTTTCAGAAAAAGACTTCTTCCATGTAGAATGAGGATTACCAATATCGGGAAACCCCTCTGTTCTTTCGATTTTCTTTCAGAAGAACGCAATTGAAGTATGGACGTAATTGAAGTTTTTTCAGAAAAAGGGCCATTTTTCCGAAAAAACTCTGTAGGATTGACATACCCTTTGACTACTTGAAAATTCATATTGACAGCTAAGCAAAAATTCAGATTCCCCTGCTTGAGGAACCTGTTTCTGCACCACTGAGGTCACTGGTTTTTTTTCCCAATGAATGCACTGGAATTTGGATCAGACCCCAAATCACAGGCCTCTGCCACTTGAGCTAAAAGAGAATCTCTAAAACAATATGTAGCCTATGAATCACAGCCGAGAAGTTCTGACTCCCACAAGCAGAGAGAAATAGTATAATTTACATTTGCCAGTTCATTACATATAAAAAAGAGAAACCACATTGAAATTAAAATACAGGAAAGTCATGGCTTGAGAGTAAATTTAAGGAATATAGTCACAGGAAACAAGGGATTAAAACATTATAAGGCACTGTTTAATAAAAGTGTTTCCCTGCAGGAATGTACTGATGACAAAGCCATTTGTCTTTTGATTAATAAATTAGAAGAAAGAAAAGACTTTTAAAAGAGCTTTTTGGACCTGAATGTTTTCTAGTCTCTCCTGGATAAATACACGCTGGGCACTTCCTATCATTGAATTAAATACCAATTCATTGCACTGACAGTAAAGCAAATAGGGCATATTTCAATGAATAATAAAAATCATAAATAAAGAATAAAAGAACAATATTTTTGCTTTTCAGTGTTAACAAATACTTGGACCAGTTCCACACTTAAAGCATTGCCTGCCACTGATTTATGGTTCCCTGTTGCCATGTGCTGACAGTAAGTCCATTTTTCTACTCATTAACAAACAGAAATTACAGGAGCAAAAGAATGCCGAATGGTATCAAGTTTATATGTAAGCTTTGCAGAGTTCTTAGGTGCGGCGTTATAACAATGAGGCAAAGGATTAGATTGGACACCTGCTTTAGCTGCTTTCATTTCATTAGGTCAGCAAGAGGAGAAGCTACCTTAACTATCTATTGCATGCTGCCATATAACAAGAGCTTCAGGAAAATTTGCTAGCAAAATCCAAGAACTTGGTGAAGTTAAACCACACAAAATGTTCCTTGTTTTAGGTTTAATGACAAATCTAAAACTGTCATCAGGTTTGTGATTTTTGACCTGAGTCCTTTCAAACAGTTCATATCTGAACATAGATGTAGTGTCAAATCCAAAATGGCAGGCAAGTGTGCACTAACAAAGATCCTTTGGGAGTTTTCATTATTTCTGCCTTCTCCTATCACCCCATGAAAAATGTACTTGATCTTACATTGCAGTAGCTTTAAAATACCATATATTTCATCTTTTACTGAACTCAGATTGTTCATTGAAACTCTTGATGAGTCTTATCATGCTACTCCTGAAATGACCCTTCCATTTAGAATATATGGGATGCTCTGGATTTCATCAGTCACTTCACCCCTTTGGTTAATTTTATCCTTATTCACATTAAAGCCACCAATGATTGTTTGAGGCATGACAGTACTGAACCAAGCACAGTTTGGAAGTAATAATGGAGCTACAGAAATCTGCATTAATGATGAGGCTAATGGGCTGGGTATTTTCATACCAGTCTCTCCCTTTCTGTTCTCTTTTTTTAAAATTTTGTTTTACTGAGATTTATGACCATGGCAAAGCCACATAACGTAACATCTGCCATATAACATCTGAAGTTAGTTATAATCATGTCTGTCTTCAGTCCCAGGTTCCTCTATTCTTAGAAGGAAGGAAAAAAAGAGTCAGGAGCAAGGGCCTCAGGCAACATTCCAGCAACTGAGGGAAAAGCATAAAAATGGTCAGAAACAGACTAATGACTTCACTTAGGATGTGAAGTTCTTCCCACAGGTCTCATTTTGGTATCTGTGGTCCACTAATTCCAAGACAAACAATCTCATTTCAGAGACAGCAAGACAATCATAGAGCACAGACATACTTAACATTTTTGAGACAGATCTGCCAAATGTTTTCTACACCCTTGCCAAAACCCTGTATATAGATAAAGCATGTGCTGAAATCTTTAGGTTCCCTCTTGCCTACTCAGCCCCATTTCCAAAAGTGGTACCCAGCTGCCCTTTTCTTTTCAACTCTAGTACTCCCTTTACATCAACTCATAGTTCAAGACTATTTTGGTAGATACTTCCTCTTTTAATAATTGAACCTGAGCTTCCCCTTTACATCTGTGATATCCCCAAATCAAAATGGTTCACAACCATATTCCAATACTGTGTGACAGTGACTTGGAAAGAGATCCCTGATGCTTCAAGGTGCTGAGCCCTTTAAATCTATTGAAACTAGTAGGTACTCAGAGAAGCTTGTAGAAGTAGTACAGCTTGGACCTCCCTGGCCCGGCACCCTGGGGACCTGACCAGTCCTGAGTGAAGGAATTTGCCACATCAGGGGAGGTCCCCTGCCACCAGCCTCCCAGAATACTGCTCCTCCCTCTGGCTGGCTCTGTTCCAGCCCCACTGCCACTGAGCTCCAGTCCTGCTGTTACAGGGTGTGGGCTAGGCACGCTGCCGCTAGCCAGCTGGGGCTTCCAGGGGACTAGGCTCTGTAGCTGCCCCACTGCTGCCGTGCCTGGCTGGGGTTCCCAGGGATAGGGCTCATTGGCTGCTGATGGCCTTGCTGCTCTTGTGTCCCACCAGGGCTCCCCTGGGACAGGGCTCCACAGCTGCCCTGCTGCTGGCGCACTGGGACGGGTATCCATAGGGATGGGGCTTGTTGGTCCTACTGCTGCCCTGCCTGTCTGGGGCTCTCTAGGGACGGGACACACAAACAAACTCAGTTACATCATATTATGTTCTGATGTAAGAGTGCAAGACAACCTATTAAAACATACAAGGTCATACGGATTTTATTTAAGCTACTGTTATTGTCTGGATTCAAAGTTATCAGCCAAAATACATTTTCTTTTAAATATCTCAAACTAAAGATTTACAAATTCCATTTTTATGCTACATTTACACGATGAGTTTGGGGTGAGATTCCACTGCTCATGTGTACCTGTTACACATGCAGTAGATTTGATTGAGTGGATATGTGTATATGGGCAGGGGAATAGCACCTGTACTTCTTAATGTAGATGTAGCCTTTGTATAGAAGTGCAAACTAAGAGGCTGCCAGGCTACTAGTGAATGACTTTAATAATTTTGCAGTATATCAACCAAAAGGCTCAGATTATGCCCAAAGTATGGCTTATATTCCTTTGAAAACACTTGATCTTACTACATGCCAATATTCTCATTAGTATATAAATACTTAATCCCTGCTTGAATCCTACCAAGGCTCTCGGCCTCAGTGATATCTTGTAGCAATAAGTACCACTGGTTAATTATGTGCTGGGTAAAAAGTGCTTCTTTCCATTCATTTTAAATGTATTACCTTTGATATTCAAAGAATATATTCCAGCTCCATTTCTGGACTCATGTGAATTATTACTGTGCAAAAACTATTTTACGAAGAATAGCGGACTCTGGTTCAGCTTTTCTTTTATTCATAAGTATCCTGCTTGTCTCCCTTCAATGTACTTTTAGCAGTCCCCAGGCCTTTGTAATCTCATGTAATATGAAGGTACCCAAGAATAATACCAAGCTGCTCTCTTCTAGAGCTGTTAGCTAGACTTTTTGTTCCTTTTCTTGGCACTTGAACAGTTACTGAATAGAAGATTCTGTCATGGTTAATTGACATAGATTCCATTATTCCAACAATTGAATTACTGTTAAGCGCTGTGTTGCTAAGCTTTGTGGTATGTCATTCTTTCATTATCATCTGTAGGCCTGGTATATTGTTTAAGATATAGGATTTGTTCAAACCAGAATGATAGGAATACACTTGGCTAAAATTATTTAATACAGATTCTATTAGGGATTGGAAAAATAATTTGCAGAATCCTTAGCTCTTTGACTACATAATAAGGCATTACTGGAACAATTGTTAGGCTTTTATGAAAAGACCTCAAAGTCTTTTACAATTTATAAAAGCTTACATAATAAAAGAAAATAATAATAATTCCATTTTCATGATTGATCAATTCAAAGCAATAGAATGATATATTTTTCTTTGGTAAAAAATATCTCCTATTTTTATATTAAAGGAACCTCAAAGGAATTTCATTTTGTCCTGGACAAAGATTATACATTTTATGAAGTACATTAACTGACTTCTTTATCACTATAGGTTCTATTTTCTGAACTCATGAGTGAGAATACTGTTTCTTCAATGAAGAATCTTTTCAAAGGCTGAACAGCAGAGATCAGATAAAAATACAAAAAATAAAGCTGGTGAACATTTTAATTAATAGGGGTAGAGAAATATTTGACTATCTATAAATGCTAATTTCTGTAGTAGGACCTTAGGTATATTATAATATACAGGGTAACTGATTCATTTTCATGATCATCATCTGGAATTTCCCCCAAATAAAAAATAGATTACAGTGAGATATGCTTTATTTGACATGTCCTCCCCATGGAACAATTAATTTGGGGAATTTAATAGAGGTTTTTTTTCACTGACAGAGCAGTGCAATGTTTCTTCATTCTCCTACTAAAATATTCTAATTAAATCAGTCATCCTCGTCCCATCTGTTATATAGAGCTCTCAGTTGGGGTGGCTGCTGGATTCTCTCCAGGGTAGCCACTGTATTTAGCTCTCTTCATGGCTGGTTGGATGTCATACACAGCCAAATCTTGTTCTCTGTTAAAAATTATAGCTGAAATATATTTTGGTGTTATGTCAGACACAAAAGAAATCCCAAGACAATTGGCCCATCAAAAGTGTTAACTTGATGAGATGAACTGAATTGTATCTCCCTGTTTGCTTTCTGTAGCTAAAAGAATAGCTTACGTTCTTTTGATAGGGTAAAAGGGGGATTGCATGAGAGGAAAGGAGGTAACTAATTAGTTATTAGAATCTAGTTTGAGCCCTCATCTCTTTTTTGTCATAGTAGAGGATTCTTTATAATTATTGTTGCAGATGTCATATATCAAAGATATGTTAACTGACCAGATGAAAGAACATTCTCAACCCCATGAGGCCATCTCATAATATAAACCAAAATACCTGCAAACCCATTCAAGCAAATAAGATGTCTGGTTAGTCCCAAACCAGGTAATGTAGGTGAAATCCTGCAGTGGAGGAGGCCTAGGTTAGACACTAGGAAAAAACATTTCACTAGGAGGGTGGTGAAGCACTGGAATGGGTTGCCGGAGGGGGGAGTGGAATCTCCATCCCTAGAGGATTTTAAGGTCTGGTTTGACAAAGCCCTGGTTGGGATGATTTAATTGGGATTTGCCCTGTTTGGAGCAAGGGGTCTCCTGAGGTATCTTCCAGACCTAATCTTTGATTTGGTCCTATTCAAGTCAATGGAAGTTTTACTATTAACTTCAGGGTGGGGGGCAGGATTTCCTTTTCCAAATATAATGTATATGAAACTAGAAGTTAAACTCTGTTTAACTATATGTCCCACCTAATCCATTAAATAAATATTCATATGCTTCAGCATTCCATTTAACCAGGGCAAGTTAGTTCTCACTTAATATATATTTTTTTAAATTTCATATATATTTTCTTGTGTTGAATTATTAGGCAGACACAGGTCTAGAGATGATGCCTGGAAGGGGGGACATGTGGGGACATGTGCCCCCCTCTGATTTCTGCCAGAGCTTATGTTTTATGTTTCAGTGGGTTCAGTTATCAACTGTTATGCATCACCACATGTCAAATGACTTACAATGGATTATAGAATGAGTCTGTGGTATGTTCGTTATATCTGTAAACACTGAATACATACACAGAGTTGTACATGATTTTTAATAATAAAATCAACCACCATCAGATCTCAATGTATTTGAGTGATATGTCTCAAATTTCCATGCAAACTGTATCAGTATAGCTTTGCATGAATAAAATATTAATACTTGCCATATGATGAATTATAACACTCTCCAGTCTCCCAAATCTTCCACTGTAATCACAAACTCCTGTGCAGCAGTCATATAGTATATAAGGCCAGATAAATTCCACTCCAACTCAATTTTTAAATTTCCAAAGTTGTACACTTTTCTTTGGTAGTCAAAAGTAGAGATACTCACCCTTGTATAGATCATTTTTATATATGAAGTTGTGTGTGATCTTCCTTATTTTCTTCACATACTGGCTTAGACGTGCTAATTTGAAGAGAGCTTTCCTTTTTCATTTTCTCACGTTAAACATATTGCGAAGTCAGATTACAAAAGAAATCCAAGCCCCCCGCCCCTATGCACTTACACATACCATTTTAAGACTGATATCTGTCAAGATAATCTTTTCAGAGTATGTAGCTTTTCCTTTTCCTTTTCCTTTATGGCATGGTCCAGGAAGCTAAGATAGCGAATTGTGCAAGCAGAAGAAGGATTTGTCTTCCACTAGAAGTCTGGATCCAAATTGAATATACATCATACACATGTAAACAAAATGATGCATCAGGAGATTTTGAATTCTCTGTGTCAAATGCAGATTCTCCATGTGCATGTGCCTGCTTTTGGTTCATTTTTGGTTGGTTTACCCTTTTTGTCACCTTTTCTTCTGAAAGAATCCAAGGCCCGTTTGCTTAATCATGGTGTTTGCTCTTCCACACAGCCTTTACTAAAATCAATTCACTCATCCAGTCAGAGGATATAATTGTATTTCTAAAGTAATCTATCACACAGAGATAATATACCATAAATCACAATATATGCAATGAACGTAATTTGTGACCCATCCTGAAAGTGAAATTTATTAGCATGAAACATGCATAAAATATTTGAAAAAACAAGAAATCTATAAAAACATATACAAAAAAGATAAAATATGTCAACTAAATAGCTCATTATGAATAGTTTACATGTCTGAAATATAGACTTCATATTCAGATATTTATATACACACCAAGGTCATGTTTCCACTTTCCATGCCGGAGATTGATTTTTCTGGTGTTCAATTTAGTGGGTCTAATAAAAACACACTAAATCAAGTACTGAGGCCACCCCCAATTGGCACCAGTACTCTTTCCAGTCGCAAGGTGTAAGGGAAGCTGACATGAACTTTTGTACCCATCAGCCTTCCCCTTGGCTTAAGGTATGTCAACTCCAGCTATGTTATTTACATAGCTGGAGTTGCATACCTTAAGCTGACCTTCTGGGTGTAGTATAGATCTGGCCAGAGGGAGAACATATACTAAGTATGCCATATAAGCACACATATATAGAGAAACATTACTTTTAAGAGGTATGGCATAATGACTGTCTCTCTGTGAAACTTAAATTTTTGTTGATCTAATTGCAAATCATAGGATGACCAAGGTTCCTGGTGAGATCTGTGCCCATGCATGTGCACAGCTCTTTTCTGAGCCCTGTGCAGAGGTTCAGAGCTCCCTCCCAGGCAGGGAGCTCAGCTGATTGGCTGGGGAAGGGGGGAAGGGCACTCACCTTCTCTATAAATAGAGAAGCTGGCTCAAGCTTCTACTTCAGGGCAGAACAAAAGATGCTCTGTGGGCTGGATCAGCTGGCTCCCTGCCTGCCCCACACCCACTCGGCACTCAGGAAAGCTGGGTGCAGGGCCATGTGTGTGTTTCTAAATGCTAAGAGCCTGGAGGGAGGAGAGACAGGCTTCTCACGCTGCCCCCACCCTCAGTAACTCCCATTGTCTGGTTTTGACCAATAGCAGCTGACTGTTTGCAGGACGGGGAGCACATGCATTACACCTCTGCCCTCAACCCCCTGGGCATACAGCTTTCCGTTCAGAGCAATAAAGATGGCTCCTGCAGCTCCTCTGAGCAAGTACAGGGGATGGAAGACAGGGACCCTGGCTAAAGAACCTGCTGGGCTGCTGGCTGGGAGCCAGGTAAGGTCTCCCAGCCAGAGCCTATATCTGGCACCCGAGCCCCTTCCGCCCTCTGCCCCCTTTCTGCCCTCCTATCCCATGTAACCCAAACCTTCTGCACCTCTGCTCCACACTCCATACATCTTCCCAGATACTGCATCTCCTCCTACAACCCTCCTCAGGTCACAAACCCCCTCCCAGACCTTGTGTAACCCACACACCTAGCGTGGTTCACTGTCCCATGTAGTGGCGCTTAGACCACTTACACCAAGAGCTAAGAACAAGTGAGCTCTACAGCCTAAGCTGCGAGCCAGCTGGCTTTATACTCAAGGTGTAGAGGCTCCTACATTAAGTTCCAGAAGTTCCAGGTTCAAATCTGCCTGATGACAGTTACACTTGCACCCCAACCCACTATCACTGGTCACAGTCCAAATCCCTGAACCCTCTCTTGTAATCCTGCATCAGGTCAAAACCCCCTCCCAGGCTCTGCACCCTTACTTTCCCCCAGTCTGTTGGCCCACAACACAATCCCCTACTTGACCCAGATCCCACACCCCAGTGTCTCTTCTGAACCCAACCCCCATCCCAGACCCCGCACCTCTTTCATTAATATTCCATTTACTAAACTCTTGGAGTGCCCCCCCCCCTCAAAAATTATTGCCCACCCCTGTGTTAATGGCTAAAGGTAGGAAAGAAAAAGATTCTTTGAACAGAATTTTTTTGAGTGTTGCAGATATCTAAAACTCTGATCTTAATGATTTTTTAAAATCCTGTTTTGCTAATTAATACATAGTAAATTGTATTGCACTAAGACCAGATCTTTGTTATCTGATAGAGTTCTGGCTTTTATGAGTCAGAAGTAGCAAGTACTAGGTGTGATTCTACCTGTTTTGTAGGATGAAATCTTATATGCAAGATCTTTGAAACATGCATCTGTCTGTTAGAAAGGATGATGATACATGTACTCCAAGGTCTCAAAAGGGTAGCCGTGTTAGTCTTTAACTAAAAATCTTTAGAAACAACAATGGTCCTGTAGCACCTTAGACTAACAAAAATATATAAATAGTTTCATGAGCTTTGTGGGCCCAACCCACAAGGGTAGTGTTAATTTTCTTTTTAATTGATTTCATATTAAATAATCATAAGCATTGTTCCTTGTTAATTATCCCTTATTTTAAGCTTTGCGCAGTGGCAGTATTGTAGCCAATGAGGTTAATCAGAGGCGTGATTATTGCTAATTGAAAAATATTTTCTTCCACACCTATGGACAATTTAAAAAATATATTTATATCTACATTTTTTGTTTGTACTGGTGGGTACACATTCACACACTACCTCAATATTAGTGTTGCACATAAGAAATTTCAACCTGCCCAAGGATGGAAAATCTTGGAGGGAACACAGCTTATCACAACAATTTCTCTGTTAAAGTTCAGAATATTTTAAAAGATACGTTTAATCTTTTTGCATTGATAAATCTGGCTTAATAAGTTTAATTTCAATATTTTTCAATAATGACTATTCCCTTATTAGATTTATTTAAAATATCTGTGTCTGTTAATTAAAAAGAATGTTTTTAAGTACTTTATTCAGAAAACATTATGGGAAAGAATATGAGAGGAACATTTAATATTTTTCCATTATTCTAGTATTATTCTGGGCTACTGAGCCTGAATGTTCATTTTGTTCCCTTACTCTTTGCAATGTGGTCTTTGTGTTTTTTCTCAATTATCACTATTATTATCACTGCATAATTAACGATTAATGCTTAAAGTCTACCATTTTATTCTTCTTTTTGTTGTTTCTTTGTGTTTGATTGACTTTGTAGTCCCAGTAGCTTCACCAGAGATAAAAAAACTCTGCATTTTTTTAGCCAGATGGTAAAGTTTCTATGTTAAGTGGGAGGGCCACTTATGAAAGGCCAACTGGATGAATTTCAGAACAAGACACAAATAGTAGGAAACTACATCTTCAATACAAAAACTTCATAAATACCAACACAACCACAAAAGGCAGGAGGTGACATGTAGTAACTGGCATGGGACTCAGACATACAAACTAAGCTCACATATTTAATATAATTTTGGTGATTCAAAAGATATGTGTGACTCAACAAGTGTCATTGTGCTTCTGAACTGACTGAAAACTGATTTTCTTAACACAATATTTTACAATAATGTAAAACAATATTCATAATAAAAAACGATTCAATTACTTAACTGATTTTTCATAAAATAACAAAAATTAGAGATAAAAAACTTTCATTAGGTCATTGATTCATTTCATTACTATGGGAGGATTGATCAATCCTTTATATTTCCATGCAGAACACAGTTTTCATTCTAGTACTTTCCTATATGTCTCTACATGTATAGACACAATTATTAGAGTTTATACCACATGCTAATAGATTTTACCACCACATTTTTTTTCTTATATTAATCCCAACATTTATTTCTTCACTTTAGCTCATTGTTTTTACTTATTTCCCTTTATCCCACACTATGTTTTTTTCTTCATCTGCACTGCTCATCTTAAACATGTTTAGTTAGTTATTTCTTTTCCAACCTGTAACTTAATTCGGCTATTTCTGTTTAACTCTTTTAGGGTCTGATTCAAATCTAATTTAAGTCAATGAATTGACACCATTGACTTCCATGAGCTTTGGAACATACCATTAATTTTTTCCTTCTACACAAACATTGGACTTATTTTTCCACTGCGCTGCACCCTAAACAGTCACTTGCACCTCTTCCAGGAGAGTGCAGCATGAGAGTAAAAGAGTACCAAATGAGAGTGCCAGCAATTTACACCCTTTTTGCACAGAAGTCAATAACGGCACAAAGATCTGAGCCATAGGCTATTCATTAATTTATTTACATAGGTATATTCAATGTTCTATTGTCTGGGGTTTTTTGAAAAATCATATAAAATATTTATGGTCTTAATGGGTGCTTAGCTAGACAATGCAGATTATCCCAGCCAAGGGCTCTATGCCATTGGAACTGGGAGACTGCCAGATTCCTAAAGGGAACCAGCTTTTGCTTCTAGCTCTGGAGGGCATGAGACAATGAATTTTAAAGCTGTGACATTTTTAGGTACAGAAAAAGTACTTTTGATCATTTTTACAGTTTTTTATGGCTCCTTTCGAGTCCTGAACAGTGAGGCTTCCATTAACTACAGTGCTTGGCTTCACAGGTGAACAAAAATAGCCCCAATAAAAATGTGAAAACAGTCAAGCTATTTTAGAAATATTTTAGACTGAAACATATGCAGCATGTACAGAATACGTTAGTATGGTCTATGCTATAAAGATTTTATGAGCACTCAATTGGGTTGACCTGCACAATTCACTAAAGGTTTCATCACCTTTAGGTAATATATCTGTCTCAAACTCTCATTGCTGTAACCTTTATACCACACCACACCATTCTGTACTTCATATGTGTATCATTAACAATTTTAAACCAAAAATGACAACACACTATAATATCCTGGAGAAACCACAATAAATTCAGTTAAACTTCAAAGAATTTAGTTCAAACAATTTTTGGAGTTCATTTATTAGACATGCAAATGTTTATGTAGCATTTTGAAACTATATGGAGCTTCTTTAGCAGGAAGACCAGATTAATGCAATCTCTGGAAGACATCAGAAACTTCATCATTCTTGTTGGAATGATCCTGTGAAGTGAATTTCCTAGGAACTTACCTTGAGGCAAGGGGGAATTCAAACTTTCACCTCCAAAGCGAAGGTTTTGAAGGTAATCCTGAGGAGAGAGACCCATTCTGTATGAATAACATGCTTTGAGAAATTCATAAGAACATAAGAATTTCTGGGTCAGACCAAAGGTCCATCTAGCCCAGTATCCTGTCTGCCGACAGTGGCCACTGCTAGGTACCCCCAAAGGAATGAACAGAACAGGTAATTATCAAGGGATCCCATCCCTCTCTCCCATTCCCAGCCATTGAGAAACATCCCTATCTATCCTGGCTAATAGCCATTGATGGACCTAGCCTCCATGAATTTATCTAGCTCTTTTTTTTGAACCCTGTCAAAAGTCCTGGCCTTTGAAACATCCTCTGACAAGGAGTTCCACAGGTTGACAGAGGTCCCTGATCTGCATAAAAGGCAAACTGAACAGGTGCGTCTAGACTGGTAAGATTGCGCAAAAACTTGCCGCCTGTCTACACTGGCCGCGAGAATTTGCGCAAGAACACTGACTTTGTAATGTACAAAATCAGTACTTCTTGCGCAAATACTTTGATGCTCCCACTCAGGCATAAGCCCTCTTGCACAAGAATATTTGCGCGCAAGAGGGCCAGTGTAGACAGACACCTTAATTTCTTGCGCAAGAAAGCCCGATGGCTAAAATCTTTTGCGTAAAGGCACATGCAAGTCTAGACGCTCTCTTGTGCAAATACTTTTAACGGAAAAACATTTCCATTAAAAGTATTTGCGTGAAATCATGCCAGTCTAGATGCAGCCAACATGTCAGGAAAGTGGTTGTGCTGAGTGGAAGTTATGATGAACTGGTAACCCCAAGGAATTCCATTGCACTGTGGGTTGCAGGATTCCTCCTGCTTCAATCCATGTCAGCATTACAGTTAACTCTGTGAGACTTTTTTACCTAGGTGTAGGTTTTTGGATTATTTGTAATATGTTTCCTCTTTAATGCATTGTAACCTCAAGAAAAAATGAGCTTGTAAAGGTAATTTGGTTTAGTAGTTTACAAATGTAGCAATTATCTTTGTTAACTGTCTCTGAAGAGAAAGCAAGCAGGTATCACTGGGCGTCATATCTGTTTCAGGAAATGTATAGTGAAGGCAGAGCACTGTTCAGCCTGGAAATAGCATGGTTGGAAAGGAGAGAGAAGCATGTCTTTACTTAGGAGAGGTAACAGCTGGGGCACTGGAAGCCTGGACATGGGAGCCCTGGACTGAACTACTGGTGGAGAATGATGATACTGTTCAACTTTATTCCAGGCATCTGGCCCTTCACTAAATTATTACTGATCTGGTGAAATGAGGTTAAGCATGGGTGACTACAGTGTTAGTCCATGACCAGACAGTGATCCCTCCTGACCTCAAGCGTGATCTTCAGAGCTCAATGTACAAGAAGGGCAACATAATGAAAAAGTGCCAGATGGCAATGGCCAGTGAGGATTTCAGTCCTTTCAAGGCCAATTCTCAATGTTATCTTCCTGTTTCTGATAAAGACAAATCATCTTTTACTCAGTAGTTGCTGCTGGTACATCATATGTTATGTCTCCAACCTCCTGATGTCTTGTGTAAGCAACCTTCATGTTTCAGATCTGTATAAGAGGACGAGAAGTGCACGGGTTTGGTAAATATGTACTTTTGTAAATAGCTTTGACTTCTTTAGAGTCCAGATCCTTTGCAGATGTCTTATGGCTGAGGCTTCTAAACCAGTTCACTTTAGGATGTTTAGCTGGCTGTGCCCAGCTGATGACAGTTTACTGCCTAAATAGATAAAGTCATCCACTATTTCCATGGTTTGCCCATAAGAGCTGATGTCTTGTATCACCACTTTGGGTACGTCTAAACTACATGGCTCCGTCGACAGAGCCATGTAGATTAGTTTACTTGACAAAGGGAAATGAAGCGGCAATTTAAATAATCGCCGCTTCATTTAAATCAAAATGGCAGCCGCGCTGTGCCGATCAGCTGATTGTCGGCACAACGTGGCAGTCTAGACGGGGATATGCCGACCCCAGAACCCTTCGTTGGCAAATCCTGTAAGCCTCGTTTCACTGCGCAGCTTTTGCCAAATTCTCAAAATAAGCTTTGTTACAGTTCAAGGCAATAGCACCTGTATCTTTTTTGAGAGATTCAGCAAGGGATCCCCCATCTTGGCATCAGCTTCCCAGCTGTTGCCTCTCTTGGGTAGAAATATGCACCTTTCTCCATTCTGACTGGCATATTCCCAGGCTGCGACATTCCTTTCCTTTCTCTTCCCTTCCCTCCCCTTCCCTTCCATTCCCTATCCTTTATTATTCCCAGCACAGGCAGGTTGCCTGGAGACACCTGCTTACTTTCTCTTGAAAAATAGATAACAGTGTAATTGCTATAGCTATAAGTTACCATGCGTCTCTTTCTACGTAAGCCTGTTTTATTCTTAATATTCAAAGAATTAGAGAAAAATGTTAAAACTAAGAAAAGAACCAACACAAATGCTAATAACCTCACCAGAGTCAACCCTAGCTGTCAATATCTCAGGCTACAGGCAACTTTGTAGTTACAAGTTCATAAGAGTACTGCTCGGAACAAGCACACTCATAACATGTTCAGTTCATTTTTGTACAATTCAGAGACCTCTGATCTGGAGTTTCCAGAAGCAGATAGTTATCATACAAAGAGTCTCCCTCCTCAGGGCATATTTTCAAAAGCTTGGCTTTGGAGGGAGAGAATTTGTAATCCCTACACTTTAAGGCATTTCCGTAGGAAACACCCTTCATAAGTATTGTTCCAGAAAAACTTTTGAAGTTTTTGATACCTTCCAGAGATTGAATTAATCTTGTCTCCCTAATAACAAATTTCCATGTGGTCTCTTAATAGTGTAGAAACATTTGCATTTGTAATAATGAATGTTAAAGGATTTAATCCTAATTCATTCATTTAATTCAATAACATTTATTTGCATTCCATAAGGTTTCTTCGGGATATAGCCAGATATGGTCAATCTCACATCTCCCTCTACAGAAATGCATGTAACTAGAGTGCTGACTGGCACCCGAGAGGCACTCATAAGCTTATTGCCTTGATAGATTTATTCTAGGAATGGCACTTTGGGCATTATGTTTCAGAATTTTCACATTTCCCCTCCTTAGATAACATATTGATAGTAATCCAGCATACATCCTTCAAAAATTCATACCAAATCACTTGTCGGCCATCCTGTACAAGGTCTCTGTTTAGAACCTCTAGGGCTGAGCTTTCAGATTCCCCTTCTTGCCCTTGTAACCCCCAAACCTTTGGGTTTAACTTGAGACCAAGTTCTCCCACAACCCATTCCATTTCTAGGGAGTGTGGATGGTGTCCCTTTGTCCCCCACGGGATAAAATGTCCCAACAATAGATTGAGGTTCCCCTTCCTGCCCCCAGGAATATTAAAAGCAGCCATTCTTTGGAATAAAGGAAGAAATATGTCAAGGCAGCCTTCTAGTGATATGGCTTTCAAATATGCTTTGTTTTTTCTAGTAGAGGTATGTGGCCAAGGAGAATTTTCAGATATCCCCCACAGCCAAATTCCTATGTCTGCTCCAATTCTCCTGAGGTTAGAGCTTGAAAATTCTGGTGGCTTCACCTCAGTTTCATTGGGGAAGGAGGAAGAGTATTGATCCCATATCGGAGCAGAATGGCCTTTTGCTCCATAGTGAGTCGAGGTGAAGAATTTATCAGCCGTCAGTTGGGTCAGACAATGTGATTAGGTTCTATGCGCCATAATGTATCTCCTGTAAAGTCTGTCCTTCATTTTTTGTTTCAGCGGATGCAACAGTAGCCTGCTGCACATTTTCCTGGTTCTGGCTCCTCCAGTTGTTTGGCTATCACAGATCCAAAAGCGAAAACATAGTAGAGATGACATGTTCAAAGACCAAATGCAATACTCCTGCTTGAACAGGATGTGATTAAATTGAACAGGATGTGATTAAATGAGTTGAGGAAAATGCTGCTGCATTGGACAGAGTGTGAGGACAGAAAAAGTGAGCAGTGGTTGCAAAGTGAAGACACAGAAGAATGTCTTGAGGATCGTGGAAGAGCTGATGACATGCTTGATGGATTCACAGGAGATCCAGATGCATAGGTATCCCTTCCAGCCCATGCTGACCCATATTCCCTCCTCACTAAGTTTCAAAGCCTAATCTCTCAGGCGCCCTAGAACAAGGGGGAGTGAGAATTCAAGGGCAACAGGTAATCCTTACATGAGCCCTCTTCTGTCACCCATTAGCTTCCATTACTAGATAAAACAGATCTGTGACAAGTATTTATAAAAGGAAAAGGGGAAAAAGAACTCAGAACTGGGAACAGAGACCTGGCTAAATTCAGGATGTGATGCATTTGTATCTTAAAATATGTACGCAGCAAGATTCATGATAAGTTAACCTGAGAGTACAGGCTGAGGCTTTGTCATTTTTTAAAATTTCTTTTGGGGTTTTGAATAAACCGTGTATTCTTTAAATGTCTTAGCGTTATTGGCTGATTATGGTTCATAAAGTACCTATGCCAAAGCAGCAGTAATTCCCCATACCAGGTCCAGGAAAGATTCATTACATTTTAAATTGATCTTATCTTTGGAAATAACTTTTCCCCCCAGCTGTGGAGGCCTGAACCAGAAGTTCTGCCCCTCTTGGCTGGAACTTGAAATTAATTTTCATCAGAGAATACTGAATGAGAAGCCAGAATGTATCACTTGAAGCATTACCTGAGAAAATGAAGTGACATGGGAATAAAGAAGGGGAGACAACTGCTTTTCCAGGGAGAAAAAATGGTAGCATGGAGAATTTTAACAAAGAGATTTTGAATGTTGAGTATATTATGAAAACTAGCATCTCTTGGGGTACACTGCATATTGAAGGGTGACAAACTTACGTGTTTTCATTCTACTCATTATTATTGTACTGGCTCTAAGAAAACTAATGCAATGCTTCAATAAAAATGAAAGTTATCAACATTTCTAATTTTTTAATTGGATTTTGTATTATCTAAAACAGTTGTGAAATCTGACATTTTTCTAAGCTTTTAGTTTGGAACTATTTCTCCTACTTCTTGGAACTCTTTTCTTTCTTTTTACCCACTCCTCAACTCTTTTTTCTCCTTTGGGAGCATTTAGTCCCAAGTGTAATGCGCAAATACTATAGCACATTCTGTTCTAATGTATATAATTTATATTCATTATTATTTGTTATTGTTATTAATGTCTAGTCTAAGTACTTCCTTCCAATGGTGAAATTACATGACAAATTTAATGAAAATAAATATAAGAAGTTTCATGACCTTTTGCATAAATCCTACATGGTGTATATCATCTATAAGAAAATACTCAGTATTAGACTAATTGGTAACACACTACTACTACATGATAATCAAAGTTGATATGACAAAATCAGTATCATATGAAGTAGTGCTTCCCAAGTGAACAAACACCACAATGTCAAATATCCCAAATATTCAGCATAACACAGCATGAAATCCTGGTCCCATTAAAGTTTATTTAACATTCCTGTCACCTATGGACTGTAAAGAAGCAAATATAGGAGTCATCTGGCTGTGATTCAGGTTTGCTTCTTTCTACTAAGTGTGAATTTTACATACACAGTTTAAAAATAACTGAAAAAAATCAGCATTCTCAAGATTTCAGCTAAATCCTGTGACATAAACACCATACCATGTGTGAGAATATTTCCCGAGGGCTTCAAAACTACTAAAGAATCCAGACTTTTAAATTGTTTTCAGTAGTTATAGCACTGCAACTGTGGCACGGGATTTCTTCATTGTAAACTCATGTAGGGGAAGAAGGACAGAAATAATTCATGAGTCTGTGGTATACCAAAATGGAGCTTTTTTAAACTGTAAAAACCCTACAAATTGGGATCAGTTACTTCCCCTGCCCCAAGTACCTTCCCTGTCTTTATCTTCCCCTCTCTCCCTCTTGTCTCAGCGTAAGATTTCAAGGAGGGCTTTAAGATTTATCTTAACCCTTTATTAGCTCTTCCCATTGGGCTCATTCATTCTCAGTGGCTGGTTGTACATTCACATTGACTGGGATGTAAAAGAAACAAGGGCCTAAGATTAGGGTGCTACAATGTGTATTTAATTGCCCCCCAAAAGATCTGATTTTCAAAAGTGCTAAGCACTCATGATCTCCAGGGGACTTCCATGAGAGCTGCTGGGTGCTCAGCAGCCCACAATGGCTAATGACAAAATGATTGGTAGGCTTGCAAGTAAGAAGCAGAGGGCAAAACGCATAATGAAAAGGAATATTTGTATCTAAGAATCCATTATTAAATCATTTAGATGTCATGAATATTTGTCTGTGATTGTGAGATTATCCATCCTACCCTCAATACCCAATTTTTTTGTCTAGAGAGCGTAAAGCTTCTCTCCCCAGGAAAGAACTTCTTCAAAGATGTGGTAGCTATTGAGTTCTCACTCTCTGGCAGAACCAGGTTTCTGTAATGTGGGAGAGGGGAAAGTTTTGGGGAACGGGATAGTCTATAAGGACACATGTAGTAGGTGCAAGTTAGTTTTATTGGGTATGGCCCCTCTCAAACATATGCAGAGCAAGGAAGTGGTATGGAACTTTAGGGTGTGGGCAAGCACTTATGGACATTTTCACTACAGCTTAAATCAGAACCAGACATCAGAGAAAGAAGGAAAAATAAATCCTTACAAGCCACATCAGGTCCAATAGGTTTTTCTCCACCATGCTGGATGTCATCCGGCTTCTGTCATGACAATGTAGCTATGTATGTGTTTCTCTTCCTGATGCTAATGTTGTTTCTCATCCCCCACCATTTCTGGCTTTTTCTTGTCAAATTGTAGCAAGTCAGTTTGTCACCTGCCAACTGGCTTCTTTCTTCTCATGTCACTGCAGGTACTCTACATTCTGGACTATTTTTTAGGCAATAAAACATGAGGGAAGTATGAAATTCCTATTGCTGGTCATTTGACCAAACAATGACTAATCATGGCTACCAAAAATCTTCCCCAGAAAGTTATTATGAATTTATATTTAAATAAAGAATGAGCAGCTCAAAACAAGAAGTTATAATGTAAATTATCATGCAAATATAAGGATAATGGGTCAGATTCATGTCCAGTAATAACTATATTAGCAAATACTATACTTAAGTTTGCAGGAAGTTTCAAATGATAACTTCTTATTTTCACATTTTCATAACTTTTTGGAAAAATATCCCTTTTCAGATAGAACTTTGCATGCTGTGTTTCTCTGTAATGATGAATTTTTGAGAGATGTTTGAGCCAAAAGCCTTTAAACTGTCTATAAATTTGGGCTGTGGGGAAATATATGCTTTCTTTACAAAGTATCTTAACCACATACAAGCCTGATTATGCACTGAGCTCTGCACAGATGGAGAAGTCTGTACATGTGACACTTATTGCAGGGGCGGGTCTTGCTTCTGTCCTGCCTCTTTACTGGCTTTTAACCTAGACTGGACAGCTGCTCCAACCACTAGGCTAAACTCCTCTCATTCCAGTTGGCTGATACAGTTTCTTTGCCAGGTTATTTGGAAAAACGTAACCAAACAGAACTTGATATTGATGTAACTAAGTTTTTGCCCTTGAAAACTGAGTACTCTGCTGTGCTGAATTACATGACAAAGCTGCCATAGCCTAGGAAATGTGCCACAGCTTACTTCTCCTGGGTGGTTCAGACCTGAATCCTTCCCATTCTCCTTCCAGCTTTCTAGAACCCTTCTGTTTTATTTGGTAAGTTGATATTTTCAAATCACATACCCCTGGCTCTCAGGGAAAACATTAAAAAAGTGACTTGTGAGAATACTATGCCTAGACATAGGATATATATTTTTAAAAGAAATCACAAAATATGCATATGGCCAGTTAACTTTGCTGCAAAAACCTTACATTTTACTTATTTTTATTTTTTTAATGAGCACTGGATTACTATTTTAAATGACAGGGCTGCTGGAACAATTTGTACAGTGGAGGTACTGAATCGAACCAAACTGTAAACCCTGTATATGATGGAAACCACTTTAAATCAGGGAGTGCTGCTGCACCTCCACCATCCCTAGTTCCAGCATCTGTTACATGACATATTGTGTCTATACTACATAATTATTCTGACTGCAAAGGCTACTTTTTAAATGCACCAGACTCATTTTATGGTGAATAAAGTTTTTGTGTATGTGTGTTCTCTGCTTTATCAAAGAATATACTGGGAAGAAAATAGGCACAGTTTTATATGGCAAGAAATTTAAAGTTAATTTCCTATTAAAATAAAATGTTGTTCCCCGATCTACTAATACTTTGTGTGACAATGTAAAGATACCATCTTCAGAAAAAAATAGGTTTTGCCTTTGTTCTTTGAGATTAATTCCACTGAACTAATGAGACTTTCAGAATGATCCTTATTACGTAAAGCTGATTTCAGGGGCACTGTTTATAAATATTTAGGAACCAAAATCATCATATTAAACCTTGGAAAGTGACTCTACAGAACTATTGTCTGGCAGTGAACTAATTAGAGTCATTTGCATAATAATGAAGCTTTGAAAGAGATAAGCAATAGCATGCTTGTAATAGATAATTAATTTGTGTTTCAGAATAAGCTATGGATATTTAACCACAATTCATATGACATGTTGAATTAAGGGAGTTGTGCAAGTTATTTCATAACAATAAACCACAGTTACAGCTTTTCAGTTCCACTTAAGCGCCCATTCAACATATTCCCCTCTATGTTAGAAAGGCAAGGCTGTTCACTAATGTTTTGATTCTGAAGTTCGTTTGCCAAAGGGTATAGCTGGGAAATAAAATGCTTCTGCACATCATAAAAGCAGCAAAACCTACCCCATATGTTGTCCTTCATTTAGTATGATTGGTGCATGGTTCGATTATTCTTGCAGTTACTGACACTTTCTCTCCATTCCTTTTGTGTTCTGTTTGACCCCACAACATGAGAACACTCCAGAATATGTCTTATCCTAACTACCTACCTGACCTCTGATTCTCCATTCCCACTTGAAATAACTCAATAGTTTGGGCACATATGGATTCATTCAAATCTTTTCTTTGGTTTTGATTCACATGGGTGCCCAAATTTAAAATTGACATCCAAAAAAATCAAAGTACTACTACTTCCAAACCACTGAGTTTCACCTCATTTCACATCAAAAACCATGTGAAACCACAAGCCTCAGACGGTTTCTGAGTAAAAGCAGAAACTGACTAGAAAAAAACGTCCAATGTTTGCAAGCTTTCGTGAGCAATTTGGTAATGGCCAAACTGTGAGTTTGAACAAAACCCCTAGCCAGGTGAGTTTTGTATGGTTTCGGGTTTCATAATTAAAGCTTTACACACCTCTGGTGCAGAACTCTGTCTGGATTAACATAGGTGTGTCACATTCCAGGGTATAGCACAGATAGTCCTGTATCCTATCCCTTCCCCCTCTGGCTCTCTGAATAAACCTGTTTATTACTTATGGAGGCTAACAACCTTCCTTTGTTTCAGTTAGACCTGTTCAACAACTTTTACTGGTCAGGGCCACATAGTTTTTAACATGTACTACAAATATCATACAGCAAGAATTAATAACTTTATATATAATATAATATAATATAATATAATATATGGAGATATACCATCTCATAGAACTGGAAGGGACCTTGAGAGGTCATCAAGTCCAGTCCCCTGTCCTCACAGCAGGACTCCTCAAGGATTGAACTCACACTCCTGGGTTTAGCAGGCCAATGCTCAAACCACTATCTAATATTGGTACATTGCCATGATATTGTTGACTAGTAGTTTTCAGATGATATCTCTCAAACATATTTTGTACAAAGATATTTACAGTGCATATGGTATAAATAGACAGGTGCTATCAGTCACACAGTGCAAACTATTAACATTTGAAAAATATTTGCATCAGTACACAAAAGTAGTATTCAAGTGTCAAGTTATAATGCTTTGTAAAGCTGCTTTAAACAGGGCCCTCCATATATGGTGGTAAATATAGAGAAAATAACATTTACTCTATTTTAAGCAATTAAAATGCATTACCGTTGCATTCAAATATTGTTTTTGGCCTCCCAATTTTTGCATATGAAAACTACATAAGAATTCACCCCAAAGTAATTTTTATTTCCCAATTAAACACATGGCTACAGATGTACATTGGGGAATATGATGCCATTTCTATTCTGCAACAGATTATGTAACCCTCCCACCAGGTGGTGTCAGCACCAACAAGGGCCAAGGTTCAGTGTCTAGGCATTTCTCTTAACAACACAACATAGAACCAATTGAGTAATGCATCTGCTGCTGCTGCCTCTGCAACAGGCTCTCAGATCAGTGGTCCTTCTGCAACTGCTCCCTCTTTCCCACCACTGGCTGCATGGTTGCTCACACAATATCATGGTCTGAGATTCCGCCTTTTAATCCAGTTCTTTGTGATTTCAGATCTCAATTATTTTAGCAGGTACTGAGGATCCTCATGCATTTTCTGTGTTATCTTTCACTATCCCCCCAAAATATCTAAGGTTTAACTTGTAGACCTGTTCCACAGTAAAGTCAGCTCTAGGACTTTCCAACTGGAAACAAGGATTTTCAGTTGCTTCTAACCAATTTTATCATTAGACACCGGAGGAGGCAAGTCATATGATCTCTAAAACTCTTCAGCCAGAGTCCTTGCTGCCAGGGAGGGATGCCCAGCCTCATCATCTCCCCCTTTCACTGGGATTTGGCATCGATTATGCATTTCCATCTCCGGAAATATTACATGGACTATACCCAAGCAAATATCAGTGTTACAAAGCATTAGATATACTCACACTGCAATTAGCCAAACTGGTAATAATAACTGAGCAAAGGTTTCTTGAAAGTATGTTATAACTAAGCCAAAGTCGACATGGGGAAGAATATAAAAGAAGGAGGGAGAAGAAGAGACCGTTGGACATGGAGAATAGGCTTAAGAGGGGCAGGATACTGGGAAAGAAGTGCAAGAGAAAAGGAGGATTGCCCCATTCACCTCCTTGAGACTACTTCCATGGTGAAAGTTAAGCGAGTGTCTAAGTGCATTCCTGAATAAGGCCTTCAACTGTAAACTTTTCAAGGCAGGAAACTTCCATCACTTCACATCAATAAATAAATATTTAAAATGCTAAATAAAGCTCATTAAGTTTAATTCTTTTATAAAATCAGGACAGAAAGATTTAATTAAAAATAATAGGAATGCTTCCTTATGTGGTGACCTCAAGTGATAGGATGGTCTTTTGTCTAAAATACAGTTGAGGCTGTCTTTTATCAAGTCACAGAGGGTGTGTCTAGACTACAGGGTTTTTTTTGGAAAAAGTGGCCTTTTTCCAAAAAACTTCCCCTGCGTCTAGACTGCCACCGAGTTCTTTCAAAAGTAAATTGAAAGAATGAGGTGGTTTTGTCAACCGAGGTAAACCTCATTTTATGAGGAATAACGCCTTTTTCGAAAGTGCTCTTTTTCAAAAGAGGCTTTTTCGAAAGATTCTGTCGAAAAAGCCTCTTTCAAAAGAGACTTGTAGTCTAGACGTAGCCTAAGGGTACATCTACACAGCACACTTACTTCGAAATAAGCTATTTCAGAATTTTTTTTCAAAAGAGCTTATTTCAAAATAGCACATCTACACCACAGGGAAGCCTCAAAATTAGTCCAAGTCAGGCTTCCCTAATGTGGACATGCTACCTTGAATTGGAGCCCCAGGAGGCACTGGGAAGTAATTACTTTGAATGGGCCTGGGGAGGAACTATTTCAAAATAGCAGCAGTGGAGCGTCCACACTACAGCTATTCTGAAATAGCTATTTCAGAATAAGTGTTATTGCTCATGGAATGAGGTTTACAGATTTCGAAATAAGTCATCTGTTATTTCAAAATTATTTGAATTGCTGTGTAGATGCTCTCATTGTTATTTCAAAATAATGTCAGTTTTGAAATAACTGTGCTGTGTAGATGAACCCTAAGACTCAGGCTCTATAAGGAACTCTGCAAACAGATGCAAACACATAACTGGAGAGGCTTGCATTCTTCCTGCATATATTTCCCAATAAATAAAATAATTAAAAAAAACTATCTTAGACTTGTACTTAGTTGTACTTGCTCACAAGGACTACTGTGAGGCTTAATTCCATTATGTTAGTAAAGAAACTATGAGAATCTTGGATGAAAGGTGCTATGTTGAAAGGCAAAGCATATCACATCTGTTGTATTTCCATAATTCATAATGAAAATGATGAAGCATAAAGTAAGTACCAACGTATTCACTGGAACTGGCTAAAAAACAACAAAGGGTTTAAAATGATTTATTGAAATTCTTCTGTTAGAATGTCTTGCTCTTCTAGACCATTAATCTCCGTTTCATATAAAGATGAAGCTGTGCTTCAGTTTATTTTCATAAAGTTAAGTCACTCGGCAGTAAGGCAGTGCTGTTAACAATTACAATATGCCTAGTACTGCTAAAAATAGACATAATTGCAGCTGTACAAATCAAATAATAAAAGGCCACCCTAGACAGAGAGTTCTAAACTTTTTATTTATCTTCTAGGTGACTAAAAAGGTCAGCATTGAACACTGACATTAACAGGCATTTACAGAAATGAGCTGTCTACTATAGGAGCCACAAAGTACATATCTGATTAATACCATGATCAGGTAGCTCTGCAGAAAACAGAAAGTGAAGCTAACTAAAAGAGGTTGGTAAGCATAAGCCTGGAGTGCCTGCATTTTTTAAGAGGCTAAAGTTAGGCTCCTGAAACCATATTTAGGCAATCAGTAAGGGTACGTCTAGACTGCAAGGCTATTTTGGGATGCCGGAGATATCCGAAATAGCTACCACGCGTCCAAGGAATGCGTCCGCTATTTTGAAATAATTTTCGAAGTAACAAAAACACTATTTTGTCATTCCCATAAACCTTGTTCCACGAGGAATAAGGGATGTCTCAAAATAGCCTATTTCGAAATAAGATATGCAATTTGCGTAGTGCAAATTGCATATCTTATTTCGATTTTAGAGTGCAGTCTAGATGTACCCTGAAAGTGACCTGATTTACAGAGTAGCTGGAGTATGTTTGGCACTGTTGAAAATTAGCCATTTATTTAGGTGCTTTAATACAGAATTACGGAACTGATTTTTGGCATATTGTTTAATAAAAAAAATTGTCAGTTTATCTACAGGCGAAAGAAAAACCTATGACACTGCCTCTCCCATCTTCTGTATAGCTAAAGGAAATACACTATCGATGGATATTAAACCATTGCCAAGATTTTCCCCATATACTTAAAAAAAGGAAATACTGTTGTAACTGATTAGTATCTGTTAGCAAAAGTTAACAAGACCAACCATAGAAAAAGAATAATCCACAAGAAAGGAATGAAGGAAAAAGAAGAAGTAGTGTGGAGCAAACTGGTTAAAATACTTTATAACAAAGAGCAATACTGTCCATGCAATCAACTCCTGGTGAACAATAGTTTACATATTAGTATATACTGGCATGTCCTACTCTTTCACAGAATTGTAAAATTTAAAGTCAGAAAGGACCATTATTTTGTTGATCTCATGTATATCACAGGCCTTTACACTTCATTCAGTTACTTCCATACTGAGCCTAAGTTCAGGTTCATAATACAAACTTATGGAACTATAACTATGTTGCTCAGGGAGTTGAAAAAGCCACACCTCTGGACAAAACAGTTACACCAACCAAACTCCCACTGAGGAAAGGGCTTCTTCCATCAACCATAGCTATCACCTCTCAGAAAAGTGGAATACCTTGTGCCAGGGGTTTGCAAATTCTGTGTTGCAGTTTGTTAAACTGCTGTAAGACACTTTGTTTACCTGTGCCTCCCCAGGTATGGGGTGATTGCAGCTCCTGTTGGCCACAGATTGCCGTTCCCAGCCAATGGGAGCTGTGGGAAGTAGTGTGGACCAGGACACCACTTACTACAGCTCCCATTGGCCAGGAATTGCAATCTATAGCCAATTGGAGCTTTGATCCCCCATACCTGTGGGGTTGCAGGTAAACAAAGTGTCTCATGGCCAGCTAGCGGCTTGACCTTATTAGCCAGATTTTGAAAATCCCTGCCTTACTCTAATGGGAAAAGGTCTCTCATTGGCATAGGTAGCGCCTTTGCTAGGTTCCTCTGTATCACTGCTGTGCTCAGTGCTTAATTTGTGCCAGGGATTGCCTAGGCTAAGCTCTGGCACTTCTAGGTTTGGCATTCATAGCCCTGGCACCTATGCACTTTCAGTGTCTGTTATGGAAGTTACAAATTGCTTGCACTGTGGCACCTCATTCATTACAAATTAAGCACTGTAAATGTAGACAAGCTCTATGAATTTGTGCTTGATTAACAGCATATATGGACTAGGTTGCTTAGGAGAGTGGTTATGGCACATAGAACCTGAGCTAGAATCTTATTTTAGGGAAAGATAGGGCGTTTTTGCAGGATCGTTCTGTGTGGGTTGCCCCACAGAAAAAGAACAGAGCAAGGAGGTGGAGAAAGACTTCTCTGGATTGTGAAGGAAGATGAAGAAGTTGTTCACAGGGGTAGTTTGGCCTGCACAAGGATTTTCCTGGGATGGATGAGATTTTTCTACATATTGAGAAACATATCTTGTTATTATATGTACATATAATTAGGTAGTTACATGGCCTTCATTACCTATAATATCTGAGAGCCACACAATCAGTATGGAATTTTATGCCTACAACACTCCAAAATGTTTTAATGTTATTCTAATATGAAAATAATACATCCTGCAAATAATTCTTGGTCTTTAGTTATTTCATTTGTGATTCATTGCAAATATTCTTTACTCAGAGTTCATGCATTTTGTCTTTGTGTTTCCAGAATGTGCATAACTCTTACAAACATGTTTCCAGAGTGAATATTAAAGATTATGAACTCCCCCTTGAGTAAACCCAGAAAGAAAAATCAAGCTGAACGCTAAAGCTGGTATTAAAATAGTGGTTTTAAAAAGTGCCAGGATAACAATGGAGCATGAAGCACTCTATTTAACAAAGAGAGGTAGAGCTTAGGAACTGATAGGACAAGCTTCATCATGCTTCTCTGACAATGTACCTCAGCATTTTTTTAAGTGGATACCTGTAGGGATTGCATTCAGTCTTCAGTACTAAATTGCTCCCTTGCTGGTAGTCCCAGCAGAGAAGCCATTTGCAATAGTGTTCTTGTTGTTTTCCTTTTTTTTCCCCCATGGGTACATCTGCCAAATAACAACTGGGATGAAACCATCAACTAATTCCCTGAACAGTGGTCAAAGAGTAACAACAACAACTACTACAGTATTACTACTACTAGTACATACTGCAGTAGAACATAGGAGCCTGAGTCAAGGGCCAGGATGCCATTGTGCTAGGCACTGTCCTGACAGAGAACATAAAGAAGGTTTCTGCTCAAAGAGCTTACATTCTAAACAAATTAACTAAACAAGATTTAAAATAGCATCTACAGATGAAAGGCCAGACTCTAGTACCAAATACACGAAGTATCTAGACCACTGTTCCAAAATACCTTTGAAAATAAAAGTTTTATGTTCTTTTAAACATATGAAAATGAGCAAATTTTTGTGGCATCTGTAGAATGGCGTTTTAGCCATTGGAATAGATAATAAAAATTTGGTCACCAATGAGCTTAAATCTGCTTGAAGAAACTGAGTAAATGTCTGAATCATTACAGGAACTAGCCAGAACAAATAAATTAAAAACTTCAGAATATCAGATAAATAATTCCGCACAATATCAGAGAGAGAAAAAAACAAATACTGTGCACATCTCCTCCTGAATAAAGAGATACTAATGTAAAAAAGAAAGTGAAAATGTACAATTGAATGAAATATAACACATTTCCCCCTCCCAAGCTCTCTCTTCCAATGATTTTTGTAATGCTTTTCAAGTAGAGTTGTGCTTTAACAGAATATTAACTTCACTGGATGAACTGAAAAGAAAAAAAAAATCATTTTAGGTTAACCCAGAGTTATTTTGTATTGTTTTTGTTTTCTTGTTGAAACAATAGCTCCCCCTGTCAAAAATGTTTCATATTGCCTAATATAACATATTGCGTAATTTAACATAGCTGTAGTTGTGTATCTTAATTTGAACTTATCCCCTAGTGTAAACCAAGCCTCAGGGTATGTCTACACAGCAAAGTTATTTTGAAATAACAGCCATTATTTTGAAATAACTTTACCAGCGTCTACACATCCAAACCGATATTTCAAAATTAAATTGAAATAGCGGAGGGCTTATTTCGAAATTGGTAAACCTCATTCCACAAGGAATAACGCCAATTTTGAAATTGCTATTTCGAAATAAGTGCTGTGTAGACACTTATTTCAAAATAGGGGGCCTCCAGCCCTTCCCAGGGTGCCCTGGTGGCCACTCTGGGCACAACCAAGAAAACTCCTCTCCCTCTCCACCTCCCCAGACCCCTTAAAGGGGCAGACTCTGGCCACAGTGCCTGTGCCAGCTCCAAGCCTGCCAGCCCAGAGCCAGCAGTCGCTGCACCTGACCCAGTGGCCCCAGCATGAGCCAGGCAGACAGTGCCAGCCAGCCCTCCACCGCTCCCCAGGACCAGTCTGCCAGCTCCCAGGAGCCTATCAGGGGCCGGAAAAGGTGGGCGCCTTCCTGGTCTAGTGCGGAGATCAGGGAACTAATTCAGGTTTGGGGGGATGCCTCCAATGTCCATGATCTCCACACTAAATGGAGGAACGCAACTGTCTACAGGCAGATGGTTGCCAGTCTGGCCACCAAAGGCCTCATGCAAACCCAGGAGCAGGTTCGCATGAAAATGAAGGATCTGCGGCAGGTGTACGCCAGGACCACAGGGGGCAGCTCCCAAATTGGGGCAGATCCAGACCCCTGTCCCTATTTTGATGCCATGGACCACATCCTCGGGCCAGGATGGTCCGTGCCCCCCAGGTGGTCATCGACCCTGGGCAGAGCTTGCTGCCTCCTGCTGCTCCAGCCCCTGCTGCCTCCCCAGCCATCTCTCCTCCTTCCACTCCTTCTCCCCCTCCCTCTTCTTCCTCCCCACCCTCCCCACACCCCCAGGGACGCCGAGGCCCCCGCACCCGCGGTGCTGGGAGACAGTTGGGCCCGCGAGGCCCCCAACCCTGAGTCCTGAGCTTCTCCTCCTCCTTCCTCCCCTTGCCTCCCCCTGCCAGCTCCCTCCTCCCAGGTTTCCCCTTCCCCTCTCCCATCCTCTCTCCTCCCCTCTCCCATCTTCTTTCCCTAGTCTCACCTCAGTTTTGTTCAATGAAGAGGCTTTGTTGTAATGAACACATGTGTCTTTTATTGTTCAGCAGTAATGTGGGTTAGGGAGGAGTAAGTGGAAGGGCATGAGGGAGGAATGAGGCACAAGCCCCCAGTGGGACACACCAGAGAGACTGTTACTGCCTGCAGAACGTGCTGCCAGGCTCACAGCAACGTGTCCAGGAGAAGCACCAGAGTGTCCAGGGGCGGCTCCGGCTCCATGCTGCAGAGTGCTGTGGTGTCCTGAGTGAGGGCAACCACAGCACACAGAGAAAAAAATTCTTTGCTGTCCCTCAGCGAGGTAGGCAAGCAATCAGGGAAACCTTAGAACCAGCTGTCCGGGGTGGGGAGGTCCTTTAAGCACAGGTCTCAGATAGCCTCAGGCAGCAGCCACACAAGGTAACTCCTGACCTGATACCCTGCCAGAATTGGTTCCAGACAGCCTTAAATGTGATTCAGCATCCTATCAAAATGCATTTTATGTGTAAACACGTTATTTCGAAATAAGCTATTTCAAAATAACTATTTTGAAATAACATATTTTGAAATAACGCTGTAGTGTAGACATACCACTAGTCTCCTTTCCCACTCTCAAAAGATTTTTTCCCTGATAATAGAAATGTGATTTTTTTTTGGAAGATTAAAATCTTTCCTATGCTATAGTGATTTGTTTCACCAAGATATGGGTAAAATAGAAGTGGATGGGCAATAGTTTTCTTACCTTACAAAACTTTTGGAGATATTGGAATTTTTTTCATTCCTCCATGGGACAAGCAAGAGACTTACCAAATGTGTTTGTGAGAAAAAAAAAGAAGTCCCTACCCCCAAAACAGTCAATAACTTTGTTATTAGGGCACTCACATAGGATATAAAAGATCAAAATTCAAATTCCTGATCTGAATTTGGCAGAACAGTAACTTAAAGTTGGGTCCCCCACATTCCAAGTCATCACCCTAATCATCAGATAACTTTGTGGACTCTCTCTCTCCTTTTATCCTGGAATTCTGTAATGGACCCAAGAAAACCTAACAAAATTCTTTGTCAAAATGTATACATTGATGTATGATATTTCATTTTGACAAAAAAAAAGCTTCATTTTTTTTGAATAGCTGTCATCTGGTCTCCCCAAGTAATCATGTTAGGTATTTTTGTGATGTGTTGGACAGACTCTGTTATATACTTCATGTTTTAACACGCACTGAGACCACTGTGAATTGAAGAACTCAGAACCTTCCAGCAGGTAATGAATACCCAACAAGACAAGTTCCAAATGGCAATTATTTTTATGATTGTTATGAAGATTTAATAAGTGTATTCATTAATAATGTGGGAATTTTTTCCCTCAAAACCTGCATCTTCAACCCTTTAGAAAAATTAACAAAGCAATCTTGAAATCTGGTGACTAAAGCAAAACTTTCCAAAGATACCAAAACTAAAACATCCTTGATCAAGAGAGTTTAGCAACTCTTGTTTATGTAAATGCTCACACAAAGATACTAACTTTCAGGGACACTTTTTCAAAGTGGCATGCAAAGATTTGCTGATAATAATAAAAATCTAATTAATTAAATTCTGATTGATGTTAATAGTAGGTTCCTAAACTGTTCCTCACTACCTTAAAAATATAAGTAGCACCCAACAGAGCCATTATTTCCCTTTTTTTCACTACCCATCTCATTTAACATTTTGTCCATACCTCTTGCTCCTTGGTCATTCCCCAGACTTTATTAATTTATCACACTGCTGTGCAGTAGAAATCACAACAAATCCATTTTGAGACAAAAGAGCAGAAGACCACTGATGAAAACATTACTCTCCTGTTGAAATTCTTCCTCAGAGATCAGAATTGTTGTTGTTCCACATGCCGTGCTAAGATAATAAACAGAAGATTACTGCCATTCCTTGCTTCTTAGAGATGTGTAATTGTGAGTCTAAGAAAATAAGCAATAAGGAAAATAGGTGGCTTGTCATTTACATATTTTGATTGTGTCAGCTTTGAAAACTCATAAAACCAAATAAAACAATTTCTTTTAGTACTAAGTTCAAGTGAGCCATAAAAATGGATATAAAAATAAGAAATCCATCAAGAACTGCACAACACTCTGTACAGGAAAGGTATCAAAAAGGTACCTTTTACCTCTCCCTCACCCCCATACTAATATTTAACTTCTACTTCCCTTGATAGACTATGCTACCTGCTTACTGTTCTCACTGGTCAGGACATTCCTCCTAATGTTTTCCTGTGTTTAATTTTATCCCATTCTCTAGGTCATGCTCTCTTCCATGCATGCTAAATAGTTTCAATTCCACATTTGGATATTCACCCATTAGGTACGTTTGGATACATTTGAAATTTCAAAAGGTCAATGCAAGGGTGAGGTGGGTGACGAGTGGAACAAGATACTTAGCTGCACTTGTTGACACATTTCTAAATCTGGAATCAACAATGGTTTTAGTATTTTTCTTTCTTAAATGGGCAAATGGATGTATATGAGCTCAACATAATGTGGGGACACCTCGGCAATTAGGCTATGTCTACACAGCAGCATTATTTTGGATTAACTGAGATTTTTTCTGAAATAAGATATTCCACATCTACACTACAAACAGTTATTTCGACATAATGTCAAAATAATGTCAAGCTGGAGGACTTCTTACTCCAACTCCTGTAACCCTCATTGTACAAGGAATAAGGGAAATTGGAGGAAGAGCTCTCTTTCTTGGACTTCCTGCTGTGTAGACAGCACCAAAAGCCGAATTAAGCTATTTTGACTTAAGCTATGCAATTGATTTAGCTCAAGTTACATAGCTTATTTCAGCCTTAGCCCTGCAATGTGTAGATGTGCCATTAAGGTCACTGCATCCACACTTATCATTGATTTGCATCTTTTAGACATCCTTCTTTTTCTAACTGACTACTCCAGAAATGATGCATCAACACGTAATCCTTGCTTTGAAATATAATCATGCAAATATTGAAATATATAGTAATGCAAAATCTAAATATTAACACTAAGGGTCTGTCTACACAGCAAATTATTTTGAAATAACAGCCCTTATTTTGAAATAACTTTCCTACCGTCTACACAGCCAAACCGCTATTTCGAAATAAATTTTAAATAGCGGAGCACTTATTTCAAATTTGGTAAACCTCATTCTATGAGGAATAACGCCAAATTCGAAATAGCTATTTCAAAATAAGTACTGTGTAGACACTTATTTCGAAATAGGGGGCATCCAGCCTTCCCAGAGATCCCTGGTGGCCACTCCGGCCTCAACCAAGAACACTGCTCTCCCTCCCCACCTCCTCGGAGCCATTAAAGCGGTAGACTCTGGCCACAGTGCCTGTGCCATCTCCAAGCCTGCCAGCCCAGAGCCAGCAGTCGCTGCCCCCACCCAAAACATGAGCCAGCAAGGCACTGGCAGCCAGCCCTCCACCGCTCCCCAGGAGCAGTCTGCCAGCTCCCAGGAGCCTGCCAGGGCCCGGAGAAGACGGGAGACTTCCTGGTCCAGGGCAGAGATCAAGGACCTTATTCAGGTTTGGGGGGGATGCCCCCAATGTCCATGATCTCTGCACTAGAAGGAGGAACATGGCCATCTATGGCAGGATAACTGCCAGCCTGGCCACCAAAGGCCACATGCGAACCCAGGAACAGGTTTGCATGACAATCAAGTTGGTCCAGCGAGACCCCCCACCCCTGAGCCCTGAGCTTCCCCTTGCTTCCCCCTTCCAGCTCCCTCCTCCCAGGTTTCCCCTTCCCCCTCCCACCCTCTCTCTTCCCCTCTCCCACCTCCTTTCCCCAGTCTCACCAGAGTTTCATTCCCTCCCCCCCAGTTTTGTTAAATAAAGAGAGTTTGTGTTCATGAAAATACATGTATTTTATTTGACATCAGGAAGGGGGGTTAGGGAGGGGTAAGTAGAAGAACGTGAGGGAGGAATGAGGCACAAGCCCCCAGTGGGGCACACCAGGAAGGCTCCTAGTGCTCCTCAGGGTGGAAGCTCTTCCACAGCATCTCCTGGATACTGACAGCTCCCCGATGGACCTCCCGGATGGCAGCCTGCAGAAAGTGCAGCCAGGCTCGCAGCAACGCGTCCAAGAGAAGCACCAGAGTGGCCAGGGGTAGCTCTGGCTCCATGTTGCAGAGTGCTGTGGTGTCCTGAGTGAGGGAAACCAGAGCACGCAGAAACAAAATGCTTTGCTGTCCCTCATCGAGGTAGAAAAGCAAGCAGGGAAACCTGAGAACTGGCTGTCCGGGGAAGGGGGGTCCCTTTAAGCACCGACCTCAGATAGCCTCAGGCAGCAGCCCCACACAGTAAGTCTTGTCCTGGTGCCCCACTGGAACTGGTTCCGGCTAGCTTTAAATGTGATTCAGAGCCCACTGCTAGGCTGCTAGGAAAGAGACTGAAATCCAGGACCTCTATGGTGGCATTCTCAGAAATGCTTCCACTTCCACGTGCAGGGCCAGGTAGGCAGGCAGAGCTTCAGAGTCTCAATGCGTGGATGAGACGATGGTGTAGGGAACAGGGGTTTGGATTTATTAGGAACTGGGGACACTTTTGGGAGAGGGGGAGCCTATACAGGAAGGATGGGCTCTACCTAAACCAGGGTGGAACCAGACTGCTGTCACTAAAGATTAAAAAGGCCGTAGAGCAGTTTTTAAACTAAGAGATGGGGGAAAGCCGATTGGTGCGGAGATGCACGTAAATCGGAGGGAGACTTCTCTTAGAGGAGAATCCATTGATAGAGATTCTCTAAGCTGTAGTCTGAAAGAGAGGAGGGGAGAGGGCAAACCATGGGCCAGAGCAGACAAACAACCGCATACAAAGGAATCCAATGCATCAGGGAAGGGCAGACAAATAAGCAGTGGCAAATGTTTAAATGCTTCTACACAAATGCTAGGAGTCTGACTAATAAGATGGGTGAACTAGAGTACCTAGTATTAAATGAGGAGATTGACATAATAGGCATCACTGAAACCTGGTGGAATGAGGAAAATCTGTGGGACACAATCATACCGGGATATAAAATATATCGAAAGGATAGAGCAGGCCGGGTAGGTGGCGGAGTGGCACTGTATGTGAAAGATAATGTAGAATCAAATGAAATAAAAATATTAAGTGAATCAACATGTTCAATAGAATCGCTATGGATAGTAATTCCATGCTCCAATAATAAGAAATTATCAGTAGGGATATATTACCGACCACCTGACCAGGACAGCGATACTGACATTGAAATGCTGAGGGAGATTAGAGAGGCTACCAAAATAAAGAACTCTATAATAATGGGGGATTTTAATTACCCCCATATTGACTGGATACATGTCACCTCAGGAAGAGAAGCGGAGATAAAATTTCTCAATGGCTTAAATGACTGCTTCTTGGAGCAGCTGGTGCAGGAACCCACGAGGGGAGAGGCAATTCTCGATTTAGTCCTGAGTGGAGCGCAGGATCAGGTCCAGGAAATAACCGTTACAGGACCGCTTGGGAATAGTGACCATAATATAATAACATTCAACATTCCTGTGGTGGGAAGAACACCTCAGCAGTCCAGCACTCTGGCATTTAATTTCAAAAAGGGGAATTATGCAAAAATGAGGAGGTTAGTTAAACAGGAATTAAAAGGCACAATGACTAGAGCCAAATCCCTGCAAGCTGCATGGAAACTTTTTAAAGACACCATAATAGAGGCCCAACTTAAATGTATACCCCAAATTAATAAACATAGCAAGAGACCTAAAAAGAGTCACTGGCTTAACCACCATGTAAAAGAAGCAGTGAGGGACAAAAGGCATCTTTTAAGAAGTGGAAGTCAAATCCTAGTGAGATAAATAGAAAGGAACATAAACACTGTCAAATCAAGTGTAAAAATGTAATAAGAAAAGCAAAAAGATTTTGAGGAACAGCTAGCCAAAAACTCAAAAAGAAATAACAAAATGTTTTTTAAGTACATTAGAAGCAGGAAGCCTGCTAAAAAACCTGTGGATCCCCTAGACGATCGAACTATAAAAGGCGCAATCAAGGACGATAAAGCCATTGCGGAGAAACGAAATGATTTCTTTGCTTCAGTCTTCATGGCTGAGGACGTTGGGGAGATTCCCAAATCTGCACCGTCCTTTGTGGGCGATGAATCTGAGGAACTGTCCCGGATTGAAGTGTCATTAGAGGAGGTTTTGGAACAAATAGAAAAACTTAATGTTAACAAATCTCCGGGACCGGATGGCATTCATCCAAGGGTTCCAAAAGAGCTCAAATGGGAAATTGCTGAACTATTATCTGTGGTTTGTAACCTATCCCTTAAATCGGCTTCCGTACCTAATGACTGGAAGGTAGCCAACGTGACACCAATATTTAAAAAGGGCTCTAGAGGCGATCCGGGCAATTACAGACCGGTAAGTCTAACTTCAGTACCGGGCAAATTAGTCAAACAATAGTAAAGAATAAAATTGTGAAGCATGTAGAAGAACATAATTTGTTGGACAAAAGTCAACATGGTTTCTGTAAAGGGAAATCATGTCTTACTAATCTATTAGAGTTTTTTGAAGGGGTTAACAAACATGCAGACAAGGGGGATCCAGTAGATATAGTATACTTAGATTTTCAAAAGCCTTTGACAAGGTCCTCACCAAAGGCTCTTGTGTAAATTACATGGCCATGGGATAAGAGGGAAGGTCCTTTCTTGGATTGAGAACGGGTTAAAAGACAGGAAACAAAGGGTAGGAATAAATGGTAAATGTTCAGAATGGAGAGGGGTAACTAGTGGTGTCCCCCAAGCGTCAGTCCTGGCACCAATCCTGTTCAACTTATTCATAAATGATCTGGAGAAAGAGGTAAGCAGTGAGGTGGTAAAGTTTGTAGATGATACCAAACTGTTTAGGATAGTCAAGACAGAAGCAGACTGTGAGGGACTCCAAGAAGATCTCACCAAACTGAGTGATCGGGCAACAAAATGGCAAATGAAATTTAATGTGGATAAGTGTAAAGTAATGCACATCGGGAAAAATAACCCCAACTATACGTACAGTATGATGGGGGCTAATTTGGCTACGACAAATCAGGAAAGAGATCTTGGAGTTATCGTGGACAGTTCTCTGAAAACTTCCACACAGTGTGCAGCGGCAGCCAAAAAGGCAAATAGGATGCTAGGAATTATTAAGAAAGGGATAGAAAATAAGACCCAGAATATCTTACTGCCCCTGTATAAAACTATGGTACCCCCACATCTTGAATACTGTGTACAGATGTGGTCTCCTCACCTCAAAAAAGATATTTTGGCCTTGGAAAGGGTTCAGAAAAGGGCAACTAAAATGATTAGGGGTTTGGAATGGGTCCCATATGAGGAGAGGTTAAGCGACTGGGACTTTTCAGTTTAGAAAAGAGGAGACTGAGGGGATATGATAGAGGTATATAAAATCATGAGTGGTGTGGAGAGGGCTGATAAAGAAAAGTTATTTATTAGTTCCCTAAACAGAAGAACTAGAGGACACCAAATGAAATTAATGGGTAGCAGGTTTAAAACTAATAAAAGAAAGTTCTTCTTCACACAGCGTGTAGTCAGCCTGTGGAACTCCTTGCCAGAGGAGGCTGTGAAGGTTAGGAATATAACAGAGTTTAAAGAGAAGCTAGATAATTTCATGGAGGTTAGGTCCATAAAAGGCTATTAGCCAGGGGATAAAATGGTGTCCTTGGCCTCTGTTTGTCAGAGGCTGGAGAGGGATGGCAGGAGACAAATCGCTTGATCATTGTCTTCGGTCCACCCTCTCTGGGGCACCTGGTGCTGGCCACTGTCGGCAGACAGGATACTGGTCTAGATGGACCTTTGGTCTGACCCAGTACGGCCGTTCTTACGTTCTTATGTTCTTATGTTCACTCATTGTGGACACGCTATTTCGAAATAGCGAAATGCTATTTCGAAATGCATTTTGTGTGTAGATGCGTTATTTCGAAATAAGCTATTTCGAAATAACACCGTAGTGTAGACATACCCTAACTCATTTTGTAAGACTAAACTTAGGAAACTACATAAGAAGACACCAGAAATATGAACAATCCAAACCATATGACATTTTATGTTCTCTTTCTTATATTCTCCTTTTTATCTAACTGGAATATACACAAGTACCTTTTTATTCTTCCACCTCTAAAGTGCCATACACAATTATGAGGCTAGACAAATAAAAGTAAAAGGAACATTTAATATCCTAAAAAAATTACACATTTATGAAAGAAAGCTATAACTTGACCAACTCTGTACTGAAAAATCAAAAGTTTAGACTCTGGTGAATGGTAGGACTTTTGAAGTGATTAATTCTGATGTCTGGCCTAAATCAGACCTCCATCTTCTCAGTATAGCTACCTCCAGCTTTTATCAGCTTACATTTCACTACCCATCTTGGGTTTAAAAAAAAAACAGAGAAAATGTTTCTGCCAACCACACATGTGCACAAACCCACACACACACTCGCTGTTGTTATAAAAACATCACAACTTCACAATTGTAAATTAACAATGGCGATGTTGGTCAGTTGAGGAAATACTGCCCCAATCATTAAGCATTTTGTGTGGAACTGTTCTGTCCAGTTTCAAGCACACAGCCATGCTCTGTAAGGTGCTGCTCACCTTGGAGACATGTGACACTAGCTAGCAGAATATCATGGAAATGACATTCCTTTAAAAACAAATGTCATATGTTCTGCTCACTCCAGATAAAAATAGCAGAGGCCTCCAGCACTGTTCTCCTGGCCTCATACTCTAGTACAAAGCAGGCAATGACACAATTCAAGAGCTTCCAACTTCCTGAAATAAACCCAAGTCTTTCCAAAGAGGTGGTTGACTATTTTAAAACAGGATTCTCCTTATACGCTTTTCACTTGTATAGTACCTTGTGATGGATTTTCCAGGTTGCTGAACAAGTGTGCAATCTGCAAAGCATATGGATCCCGCCTAGTAGAAAAATAGGATTTAAGAACATGTGTGTTTTTGTTAATAGAGATATAAATAGTATCTATGAAGCAGAAAAACAACAACTGTATAATGGTCATGTAGTCATGTCTATACACTTCATGCACCAAACAAAACTAAATGCAGGACTAAACTGAGAGATGAAGTGAAGGAGACTGCAATTAAACAGGGTAGCCCATATGTAAGCACTTTCAGTCTCAGATTACCTTAGACCTACTCACCAACATGAAAGCTATAGTGCAAGTTGCATTCTGATTATTTGGAAGCAAGTTATAAACTGAAGTAGAAGGCAGTTATTTAAATTTACACTCCATATTCACTTCATTGAATTGCTTTATTTCTATACTTCCCCTTTTTGGCTTCTCAGCATATAAATTATACTGCCTTTGACTCCTAGTGTCAATTCCATGTTAATGCATGAGAAGGGGAGTAAATTAGATAAGTGTTATCATTGTAAGAGCAACTGCACCTGTATTTCTCCTTGAGGGTGCTCCCTTAAAAATCACTGCCTCCCAGCCATCACCTGTCCTATTGAATCTTACGCCATGCTGTCTGGGAGTTTTAAGACTGAATAGCTCCTTGATCTACTACACCAGTGGTCACCAACCAGTAGATCAGGATCTACCAGTAGATCTTTGAGCCTCTGTCAGGTGATCCTGACTGGTTCGGCCAGGAAGCTATCAAGCACTGGCACATCAGTTGCCCCTCCACCCACTGTCATGCTGCTCCTGCCCTCTGTCTTGGAGCTGCTTCCTGGGAGCCTCCTGTTTGCTGTGCAGGGTATGGGAGGGAGAAGGGTAGGTGCTGATATTAAAGTGTCCCTCCTCCCCCCACTCCTGTACCCTATCTCCACATAGAGGGTGTGTCTAGACTACATGGCTCCGTCGATGGAGCCATGTAGATGAGGCAGGACAACAAAGGGAAATGAAGCAGCGATTTAAATAATCACCGCTTCATTTAAATCAAAATGGCCGCCGTGCTGTGCCGATCAGCTGTTTGTCGGCACAGCGCGGCAGTCTAGACGGGGATCTGCCGACCCCAGAACCCTTTGTCGGCAGATCCTTTATGCCTCCTGCAATGAGGAGTAACGGTAGTTTGAATTAGGAGCTTTAATTCGAACTACCTAGCCCGTGCTGCGTGTAGCCGCGGGCAGGGAGTTCGAACTACCGGGCATTTAAAAATGGCGGCGCCCGGGAACATGCAAATAAAGCCCGGGATATTTTAATCCCGGGCTTCATTTGCAAGTTCGAATTACTACATTAGCCACCCTAGTTCGAACTAGGGTGGCTAGTGTAGACATACCCTGAGATTGCTTCATCTCCTTGGCAGCAGAAGTAGCAAAAGGAGAAGACTATGCCTCAAAGAATGTTGTGAAAGAAGATATTTTGGGCTAGCCAATGAACAGTACAACTTGCATACTGTACATTAAACTAATATGGGAGCTAGGTTAATGAGGGTGTAAAAATGATAAACAAATAATTAATAACCCATCAAATATTTTCCTGATGGTACACCTTCTTAAAAACGTCCTTTTCTTCCATTTTGTTAACAATGCCCTCCTCTTTGTGATTTGCAGAGAACACAGTTGCTGCATATCTTACTTCGTTATCTATCATGGATATATTTACACTGTAGCTGGGGATGTGAATGACAGCTCATGTAGGCTTATCCATGCTAGCTGTACTCTCACTTGCTCAGCAATAATGGAAGTGAGGACACTGTGTAAAGGTCTTCTGTGTCTGGTCCACAAGTGAGTAGGTACCCATAGAGTGAGTTTATGCAGCCCAAGTTAAGCCTGTGCTGTGGCATCCTTGCTTCTGTTTTCAGCAAGCCAGCTTGCGTACAGCTATGGGTATATCTACCTGAGCTGCCATTCACATCTCTGGAGGCAATACAGAGGTATCCTAGCTGACTTAATTTGTTGAAAATATATTTTAATTAATTACACTAACTCACATGCCATAACATTTTTGCAAACAAGAGTAAATTGATAAGTTAACTTTTTGAAAACACTAAGGAGTATTGGATGACTGTACAAACTATTTACTAATGTAATAGGCAACCTGGGATTCAGAATACTTTTCCCATCTCTGCAGTTGGATTGCTAAATGACCTTATGTAAGTTACTTCCTCTCCCTATGATCCAGTTTTCTATAAGTAAAACAGTGAAAATGGTGTAAAGTTTCTTTGGCCTCACTAGATAAAAAGCACTGTATAAGAGCTAGACACTGTTATTAACTACAACACACTTTACTGCTGTTCTATCATTCTATTGGTACACCTTGACTGTAGTCACTGAAAATATTCCTGAGTTCTCTAATCTATATAAAAAGGAATGATAGTGATGAAAGCTGTGCATGAAATAATCAACTAATAATATGTGCTGCTATACTATACAGCTACTATTCTACCCAATGAAGTCACTATTATATTACTCAATAACTCAAGCTAGATGTAATAAAAATCTAATCTGAATTCTATTAAGCACCAGGTAAGATAACCCACCTGTCTACAATTCATTTATGGCCTCAGTGATCTTCCACAATGTAGAAAGAGGAAAGAATCAGTGTTATACTTTGCCTTCTCTAATTAGCCCTCGTCACCACTGTATCCAGAGAGTTTAGACAGCATTATACTTAGTATTGTATGATTGACTGTTTCGCAGCTTGAGAAATATGTTCATAATTTCTTTGAATTATGTATTATCAATCTAGTTCAACTGGACTTCTGTAATTATTGACAAGTCCAGCTGAAATTTTTTAAATGACATTATAAGTTTCCGTTCACTTTTATTAGCATATAATCTTGATAAGCACTTGTGTTTGGAATGTTAATAATTGTATTTTTTCACCATTCACTGTTTTCTTTCTTTTTTTTTAAGTTGTTTCTGATTTAAAGAACTAGTCTGAGACCTCTTGAGCCGAAGTGCCCCAAGTATCCCATTTAATTTTTTTGTCTTTACCTTCAATCTTGCACCCTTTATTTTTTTCCTATCACCTGTTTTTTCCTTCCTTTTAATTTTATAATTTTATTTTATAGATATTATGGTAGTGACCGGAGGCCCCTATTACGGATCAGAGGCCCATTGTTTTCAGGCACTGTATGAATGGGTAAAAAGTCCTCCCTGAAAAGACTGCAATTTAATTATATATTGAGAGACAACAGGTTGGAACAGCAAACAGCTGTGAGGAGCACATGGAAACTGTGAGACAGTTATGAAGGGAATGATAAACAGTGGTCACAGCATACCCTTAGCTTTAAAAACGAGGATTCCTGTGGCACCTTAGGGCACGTCTACACAGCAGCGTTATTCCAGAATGGCGGACGTTATTCCAAAATAACATTCTGAGCATCTACACAGCAAGCCCATTATTTCAAAATAATTTCAAAATAACGGGCATCTTATTCCAGATTCTGTAACCCTCATTGAACAAGGAATAACACCTATTCCGAAATAGCTATTTTGGAATAGGGCATGTGTAGCTAGGTAGATGGAGTTATTTCAAATTAAGAGGCCTCCAGCCCTTCCCACAGGTGGCCTCCTGGCCACTCTGTCCCCACACACCAAAATTCTGTAGTCCCCCTTCCCCTGCAGCCCTTAAAGCTGCAGTTTCAGGGAAAAGGGCTTGTGGCTCATGGCAAGCCTAGACAGCCTTGAGCCACATAGCAGGTAGGGGGAGGGATAGCTCAGTTGTTTGCCCCTTGGTCTGCTAAACCCAAGGTTGTGAGCTCAATCCTTGAGGGGGCCAGCTAGGGATCTGGGGCAAATCTGTCAGGGATGGTACTTGGGTCTGCCATGAGAGCAGGGGACTGGACTCAATGACCTCCCAAGATCCCTTCCAGCTCTATGACATAGGTACATCTCCAGACCAACATTTTTGGCTGCCATGAGCAACTCCATTGCTCCCACTGAGTCCTCCACAGCTGCAAGGGAGTCAGCAGCCAGCTCCCAGGACCCTGCTTGGGGATGAAAGAGGCGTGCATCTTCCTGGTCTGATGTGGAGATCCTGGACCTCACTGACAGCTGGAGTGAAGAGGCAAACTGCCAAGATCTCTGCACCAGGCACAGGATTGCAGATGTCTATGGCTGAATGACTGACAGCCTGGCCACCAAGGGTCACATGAGCACTCAGGAGCAGGTGTGAATGAAAGTCAAGGAGCTAAGACAAGCCTATGCCAAGGCACAGCTCCCATTCTGGGGTGGCACCGCAGGCCTGCCTGTACTACACCCAGATCCACCATATCCTAAGGGGCGGGTCAGTCCCTTCCCCCCACCTCATTGTGGACTCAGGGCTAGAGATGCCTGTTGTCACCCTCCCAGGGAGCAGAGCCCGTGAGAAGAAGGATGAAGCGGAGGAGGAGGAGGAGCTGGACAAGGCCAGCATCAGCTCGATGCCTGCCAGCCAGGAGGTCAGACTCACCCTGGAACTGGCACCTCCCACCCAGTATGTCTTCCAGGCTTCGTCCGAGGCTGGAGAAGGCCCCTCAGGTGAGTGCCATTACTGTCCCTAGACAAACATAGTTGGAGGTGGCAGGCAGCAAGGGGCTGGCGTGCACTCCTTGCTCAGCCGTCTCGGCCTGGGGATCATGCAGCAGCTTTGCATGTGGATGCACATGGATCGCCAGTCCTGAGCACACAGTCCCAGGAGGCTGCAACAGAGGCTCCGTGTGCTCTGGCTCACAGGGTGTCTGGAAAGGCCTGCCTTATTCCCGACACCAGGGTGGGACACCCACTCACCACAAGCCACCACTAGAAGGAGGGGGGGGAACATGGACTCTCTCTCTCACACACACACACACACACACACACACACACACACACACGGGCATGTCCGCACTCTCAGGACAGCATTCACTCCTGGGGACACCATGGCAAGATGCAGGAGCACCTGCCACTCACACACACCTCCCCCCAACACCCTGCCCCTCTCTCCTCCAGCGGCCAGTGATACAAATCCTCTCCCTTTGGGATGCCGCCACTGCCAGACCTAGGGTGTGTGCAGCATGGAAGGAAGCCCAGCCACCCCGTGCTTCCACTCGTGCCTGCAGGCTCCCAATCTGGGACAGCACCTTCCCATGGCTGCTTGTCCCCAGGACGTGGGAGTAGTAAGGCTCCATCCGGAGACATCTGTGCCCACTGTCTAGGCCACAGATGGCCTAGCTCGAAGTATATCACCTTCGTCTGACCCGTGGCCTTTTGGTCTTGCCTCAGAGATGAGGGCTGGCTTCATGCACAATGTCTCCAGGGATAACTGCCCTTCTCTTTGTTCTCCACAACTGGATCAGCAGTGAGAAGAGAGTGGTCAACACCTCCCAAGCCACCTTCATGACCCGCCAGTGTAGGAGAGCTCACGAGGACCTTCAGAGGGATCATATCACTACCCTGCAAGCCCTGAAGTGCTCCATGGACTGGCAGGACTGGAGACTTGAGAAGGAACCTCCAGTTGTGCTGTGACACTTGGCAGGAGCTGTTGCAGCAAGGCTGAAGCATCTACATGGCCTTCCACATGGTCATTGGCACCAGCTTCCACCCTTCTGACTTCTCACCCTAGTCCCATCCGCCCCCATAGCTGCCGAGGGCCCTGCACAAGAGGCAGTGGGACCGCCCGATGCAGGCACCACTCCCGGCCCCAGCCTTGAGCCTCTCCTCCCTGCCCCTCCCTTACACCTTCTTCCTTTCCCCTCCCAGGTTCTTTCCCCAGTCCCTCTCCAGTTACATTTACCCCAGTAAAAAAACAGAGTGTATTGTTCCAAAATAAAAAGTGTGGTTTATTGTCTGTGCAGGGGAGGGAAGGAAGAGTGGGCAAAGGTAGGGCAGGGAAAGGGAAGAGTGTGGGAGGAAAGATAAAGAGTAGCAATGCACAGGCCCCTTGTGAGGAGGCCCAGGGGACAGTCCTTGTATGAAACTCTCCCTCAGGGCCTCATGAATATGCACAGCCCCCTGATGGGCCTGCAGATGGTAGCCGTTCATGGCTGCTCAAAGGCCCTGCTGATCCTTTGGCTTCTGCCCCCCACCCTGTCAGGAACATCTCCCCCTTGCTTTCACGAATATTGTGAAGGACACAGCATGCCACCACCACCTGGTGGCATGTTCTGCTCACCATGGTCCAGCCAGATGAGGAGGCAATGGAATCTCCCCTTGAAATGCCCAAAGGTGCCCTCAACTTACAGGCCCTGCTGAGTCTGGCATTGAAGAGTCTGATGCTTTGGTCCAGGTGTCCAGTGTAGGGCTTCATTAGCTAGGGGAGCAGAGGGTAGGCCACAATACTGATCAGCATGTCCACATCCCTGACCCTGATGGTGCAGTCGGGGAAAAAGGTACCAGCATGCAGCTTCTGGAAGCTAGAGTTTTGAAAGATACATGCATTGTGTGCCTTCCCCGACCACCCAGCGTAGATGTCGATGAACCATGATGATCAATGAGGGCCTTCAGGACCATCAAAAAGTACCCCTTCCGGTTGATGTATTCGATGCCTGGTGATTGGCATGTGGGTGCCATCAATAGCCCTCTTGCAGTTAGGGAAGCCCATAGCCACAAAGCCAGTGATGATGGATGGGGTCCATGTCACCCAGGTTGATGACTCTGTGCAGCAGGACAGTGTTGATGGCCCTCACCACCTGTAGAAGGAGACAAACCGAGATTCACAGGATTGCCAGAACCATTGGGAAGCCCCAAGCCCAACCCTCTCCCACTCCCCGCCAACACACCAGGAGCAACTCTGATTTGCCCCATCCACTGTCAGGTGGGACTGAAAAAACTCCCAGGGAGGGGGCTTCCACCCCCTCCACCTCTACTTCCCCCCCTTCCCTAGGAAACCCCATTCCAGCAGTTCAGTTCACCATTCTCCTAGGACAGTAGCACAAGAGCACCATACCTGCATGACTATGGCCTTGACGCTTGAGCTCCCCACGCCAAACTCGTTCCTGAAGAGTGGCGAGCTTCCAGAGGGTGATGGCTATCAACTTCTGGAGGGGGATGACAGGTCTCAGTCGGGTGTCATGTCACTGGAGAGCAGATGTGAGCCACTCACAAAGCTCCAGAAAGGCGTCTTTCTGCATATAGAAATTCTGGAATCACTTCTGGTCGTCCCATCACTCCAGGATGATCCGGCTCCACCAGTCACAGCTGGTGTCTGGACACCAAAAGCAGTGGCACACGATGTCCAGGGGAGGGCAGGTGGGGTCGAGCTGTATGAGCAGTGCCCAGAGAGAGGTGAGGAAGAGCCCCACAATGAGCTGGGGTCCTGTTCCTGCGGGGCCTGGAAGTCAGCCTGCAGAAACTGCAGCAGGAAGTGCACCAAGACACATAAGAGCTGTTGACTGCTGGGAGGCAGGTCCAGCTCCATGTCTAGAGAGCTGAGGTGTCTGCAAGGGCAGCCACAGCAGGCAAAGGAAAGGCTTTGCTGTCCCTCAATGAGGTAGGCAAAGGAGAAGAACCTGACACACACAGCTGTACAGGGGGGTCCCTTTAAGCTCAAGCCTCAGATAGACTCAGGCAGCAGCTCCAGGAAGTGCTGTCCTGATGCTCTGCCTGAAGTACTTTGGGTGGCCTTAAATGCGATTCAGCATCCAATGAATGTGGACGCTCTATCTCGAAATAGCTCAGTGCTATTTCAGTGGGCATTTGCTGTGTAGATGTGCTATTTCGAAATATGCTATTTCAAAATAAATATGCAGTGTAGACGTACTCTTAGAGACTAGCAAATATATGAGCAAAACCCTCTTCTTCAGGTGAGCTTAGCTGTCTATTGCCCAACTGCCTAAATATTCTCAGAATTTTATAGATCTCACAGTGGAGGATGAAGAGGTAGCTGTGGTGATATGTACAGGAGCTTTCTCCATACATGGGAGAATGTAGAAAGGTGCATGTTGGAAAGTTTGACAAATTGGCAATCAAGAATAGAATCACTGGTAGAGAACAGACAGAAATTATTTCTCCATAGCATATCAGAGATGATGGGTAGGACAGGCACTCTGCCTCTGAATTTTCTTACTTATAAACCTATTCTATTTTTACAGATCTCCTATTTCATGTGCATGAATTCTTTCCATTCAAATCCCTTTTTCAAACACCCTTTTGTAGATTCTTTCCTAGATTCTTACACAATGCTGACAAAGGGAGATTTATTAGTCTGAAGTTTGTTATGTCATTAGATGTATTACTTTTATTTCTGAATTGTGTTGTCTATCCCTGGACTGGATTGTAAATTCTTTGAGGCAGTAATAGTTTTTGTGTCTGTGATGGTACAAGATTGAGCACATTGTTGAGACTCAATAAATAACTTTCCATAGGTAATGTATTTAGTAAATTGGATTGAAGTTTAAAAAATATGTATCAATTACTTAAAAGGGGACTTACAAGAATGTTTTAATTTAAAACAAGCAATATTGGAAAACCAGGAAAATCTAAATTATGGTTAAACTGTAAAATAAAGTGCTGTGATAAAAGGGGCTTAATGATCTCCACTTTCAAGATGTTGGCTACTCACCTTCTTTCTTCAGTCAAACTTTTTTCCCTTGTTGCCCAGGGCCTTGCTGACTTTGAATCACAGAATCATATGACTGGAAGGGAGTTTGAGAGGTCTTCTAATCCAGTGCCCTGAACTCAAGGCAGGACTAATTATTACCTAGACTATCTCTGATGGGTTTTCTTTCTAACCCGCTCTTCAATGACGGAGATTCCACAATGTTCCTCTGTAATTTATTCCAATGATTAATTGCCTTGACAGAATTATTTCCTAATGTCCAACCTAAACCACCCTTGATGTAATTTAATCCCATTGCCTCTTGTTCTATCTTCAGATGTTAAAGATAACAATTTTTCTCCATTCTCCTTATAGCAAAATTTTATGTATTGAAAACTGTTAATGTGCTCCCTTCAGTTTTTTCTTGCACAGACTAAACAAATCTGATTGTTTTCAATCTTCAATCACATTTTCTAGATCTTTAATAATTTCTGTTGCTCTTTTTTGGATTTTCTCCAATTTATCCACATCTTTCCTAAAATGTGGCACCCAGATGTGAACATAATACACCAACTGAGGCCTAATCAGAGCAGAATAGAGCAAAAGTATTATTTCTTATGTCTTGCTTACAATACTCCCAGAACGATGTTGTTATTTTTTTGTGATGTGTTGCTTTTCATTTTTAGTTAGCTTGTGATCTGCTGTCACCCTCAGATCCCTTTCTCCAGTATTCCATCCTAGGCAATCATTTTCCATTTTGTATGTGTACAATTGATTGGTCCTTCCTAAGTGGAGTTCTTTGTCCTTATTGGATTTCATTTATTTACTTCAGATCATTTCTCCTGTTTCTCCAGAATACTTTGAATTTTAATCCTGCCCTCCCAAAGAATTTGCAGCTTTGTATTGTCTGAAAATTTTATAGGAGTACTCTCTATGGGTACTCTCTATGAGTACTCCTCATTATTTTGAGGAGTAAAGTTAGTTTGAACCAAGGGGTTTGAATCGAATTAATGCGGCCTGGAGCGCACTTCCTGGTTCGAATCAGCTGGCGATCGGAATAGCACACGGGCGAGATTCTGCTAATGAAGCGCGGGATATTTAAATCCCCGCTTCATTAGCAATTTTGGTCGGCTACATTTGCATCCCTATCTTGAGACAGGGAGGAAGTACCCTATGAGATAGGGAGATAATAGTACCCTATGCTATTATCCTAATCACTGATAAAGATATTGAACAGAACTGGACTCAGAACTGATCCCTGTAGGACCCCACTCGATATGCCCTTCAAGCTTGATTGTGAACCACTGACAACTACTCTCCTGGAACAGTTTTTCAACCACTTATGCACACACCTTATAGTAGCCCCATTTATGTTTTAATTCTCTAGTTTGTTCATGAGAAGGTCAATGAAAAGCCTCATTAAAACAAAGATATATCACACCTACCACTTCTCCCCAACCACAAGGCATGTTACCCTGTCACAGAAAGATATTAAATTGGTTTGACAATATTTCTTCTTGACAAATCTATGCTGAATGCTACTTATCACCTTATCATCTTCCAGGTTTCTAAAAATTTATTGCCGAATATTTTGATCCATTATCTTCTTCAAAGAGATAATTGATCTGATGTGATCTTTTTGCACCTCCCTCACTTCACAACATCCTTTCTTTCTTTTTCTGTCACTGACTGCTGTCCATTTACAGACTTGCCACCTGTTTGAAGAAGCTTCTTTGACTCCCAGCCTAGCTCTGATACTCCCTTACCTCTGATTTCTTCCTCTTAAAGTACAAGTATTCTTTAATATACTCCATCATCAAAACAAGGCAGCATGTAAAATTATTTTCCATGTCAAACAATTTGGCAATGACACTTGTCTTTACACCTTACTTCTAGATTCCCTGTGAACACTGTATCACATTTAGGTTATTCTTCCTTAATTTCAAGGACTTGCATGGCCTACATCTTGGATGATGTGTCTTATCACATTCCTTCTTCTGATTTGTCATCCTTGATGCCTTTTTTTTTCTTTTCCCCACCTCTCAATACAATTTCACACTTCCCTTTATGCATGGAATGTCCTCTCATTTCTTGATTCAACAAGGTGTCTCTTTGTGCTCATTCTAATTCATCTTAAATGTTTACTTCTCCACAATGTTCACACGTACTTAGACACAATTAATCATATTAGTAATAATAATGCACCATAAATACTAAATAATACATAATACAATATCAATAATGAATAATGAACAATGAATAATGAGCCCCCCTCTGCAAAATAGTAAATGATCCTCTGTTATCGATACTGCAGTGTCTTCTCTCTTCTCTGAATTTGTCTTTAGGCCTGAATCTTGAAAAAAATTAACACACTCATACTGTTTGGGACCTCCATATGGAAACATGATCAGTTTTGGCAGAATTTTCATTGTGAAGTTTTCTCAGGTCCAGAAAAGAATTTCTGGTCAGACTGAAAGATAAAGAGAGATGTATGTAGGAGACCCATTTTCAACTCTTCTTCCAGTTTCAGATCTGGGATCAAACTTCCAAACTTGAGTCTGTTTAAGCGTGTACCTGCAGGATTGATGCCTAAGACAGCAAATGCCATATAAAACTTGGGGAGAGAGTTACACAATTTTTACAGTGTAAAACTGTAAAAAATTTTTACAGACCAAACTGCTCCTAAAGTGGGGTAACTTTGTCCAGGCTTGCTGAATGAAGGTAGCAGTGCTTTAAGGTTGAGGATCGGGTTAGAGATCAGAAACTGCTGCAAAGAAGTGAGTGGTGGTCAGCTTTTCAGCGCTGACTCATCCATGAAAAATGAAAGGTTCAGAAATCTTTAGAGGTGCAAGCCTTGAGTATTAGAAGCCCTATCTGCATGCAGCAGGTCACATAACACATGCAGAACATAAGTAAATTCATGGAAAATCTCACTGATTTCAGTAACCATATGAATTTCAGTAACCTTGATGGATCAGGCTCAATGCTTGTCAGGAAAAGGTACTGAAACAAATACTCGTGAGGAAAATTGTTCCAGCAGCATAAGAATTTTTTGTTTCCTTTCAACCCTAGATGGAGTTTGTTATTTCTGGGAAAACATAGATTTGTTTTATCATTATAATATTTTTCTTTCCTTTAATTTCCAACCTCTGACATCAATCTCTCATTATCATAAAAAGACTCAAAATTTACTATGTTTTTGCATGTGAAAGCTATTATCAGATGGAAATACTGAAGCTGAAATTTAGTTGGTAATGCAAAATAGTTTTATAATTTTTTTAGTTAAAGATCACATAAAGATGTTTTTAAATTACAAGACGAAATCTTCAAGGGAATTCTACGTCCTCAGAATTAACACTTTTTCACTACATTTGGTCCCATCTAGTTAATCAAGCTAATCTTTGATAGACTTCGCTGCAGTCCTGGCTACCATCAGCCAGACCCAATCCACTGCCAATTCTCTTGTAGACTGTAAAATTACAATTACAAAACCCATTGCAATAGAATTGTGAAGACAAAAATGTTATTGAGACATAGAAGCTAGAGGGTAGTAAAACGCTTAATGCCATATGCTAGCTGGCCAAATGGAAACAAATACCTCGGGTCTGGCAAAGAGATAGCATCCAGCTGGTGGGTATTGCCCACATGCTCAGGGTCTCACTACTCACTATATTTGTGGTTGGGAAGGAATTTTTCCCCAGTTTAGATTGAAAGAGACCCCCTGAGCAGAGCCAGATTTACATCTTACATGCACCTAGGCTCAGAATCTTCAGTTCCCCCTCTGCCTATAGTTGATCTTTGTATTGCACACAGTTGTAGAGAGGTAATGCATCCCTCAAATGATGGCACCCCTTAGGCATGTGCCTATTGTACCTCATTAGAAAGTTGTCCCTGCCCCTGAGTGTTTTTCACATATCTCTGTAGTGTGGGGCCTGGGTCACTTGCTGATTTCAGCTAGAGTAAGTGATGGATTCTCTGTAAATCAAGATTTGAGGACTTCAGTAACTCAGCCAGTGATTATGGGCCTATTTCAGGCTTGGGGGGAGGGGGTGAGTTTCTTTGGCCTACCATGTGCAGGAGATCAGACTAGATCGGGGTGGAAAACTTTTGGCCTGCAGGCCACACACAGTTTGTCAGGGGTAGATGTTGGCAGGCTGCCAGACTGTTTGTTTACCTGCGCGTCTGCAAGCATGGTCACTCACAGCTCCCAGTGGCTGTGTTTTGCTGTTTCGAGCCAATGTGTACATACTGGACCACAACTTCACGCAGCTCCCATTGTCCAGGAACGGTGAACTGCAGCCACTGGAAGATCCAGGGCTCTGTGCCTGTGGACATTCAGGTAAACAAAGCATCTGGCAGTCCCTCAGCAGCTAACCCTGACAAACTAAGTGTGGTCGGCACTCTGGAGGTACCATACCCCTGGATTAGATGATCCTGATGGTCCCTTCTGGCTTTAAAGTCTATCTGTCTATGAATGGGGAAAAAATGTGTCCCTTTTTCCACATGATCATCTTGGCATGATCAACTGCCAGCAGGAAATGTGAGCATTATTTCCGCACACCCAAAATTCTCTGGACCTGACTCTGCTGTCTTACCACTCTGCATCCAGAGTAACTGCATTAAAGATCATGAAGTTATACTGGGGTAAAACTAGTCCGAGTAGAGCCGTGCAAATCTGTGGCTATCTGCTTTATATCCATGGGTATCTGCATCTGCAAATGTGGATGTAGATATCCAGGGCTCATTTTTTGGATACAGATGCAGATCCCGATATAAAAATTTGTAACAGTGCAGGGCTCTAACTAGGAGAGACAGAACAGAGGCATTGTCTTTCCCTCCATGATACATTTTAGCTTCATTGTTGTACTAACTGCAGGAGTATGATGTCTTAGAGTTAAGATGTCATCAAATTTTCTATGCGGAGGGAACATTTGGCTGGTAGAGTGCTCACTTCTGTTTGTGTGATTAGCTACTGCAAATTGCCTGAGAATATTCTGCTAAAAGTATCATTTGCACTCTCTGGAAAACAATCTGGCTGAAAATGAGCACAGGAACAATTATCTTGTTTCCCTTTCTGTGACACAGGGTCAAATAATTAATATAACCTACGGAGATTTCACACATTTGTATGGTTTCAGTGTCACAGAACATTTCACATATCCCAAGCTTAGTAGTTTTACCTCCTACTATGCTGATCAGATCCTATTTGTACAGGGATTGTGTTCTCAATCTGAATATATATTAGAAGCCAAGTTTTTGAGACCTCCCTCTTTAATAGATTAGTACTCCTGATTCTTATGATGACCTAACTAAAAAAAATATTATACTTCTAATTGGTACCTATTTTCCACCTATTTCTCTCAGAATCAAAGTCTAACTTCTACTGCAAACTTCAGCTTTCCTTGCAAGCTTTCTGTGCCACCTGTAAGTTACATATGTTTCATATTTCAACAGCTGTTATACATTAGTAATGATTTCACGTTTTCCTAAAAAGCATCAGAGAAGTCTCCTGTCTTGCTCTGTTGCTGTGGTAACGAATTATTATTGTTTTAATTATATTGAACAAAATAAATTGTTTTAAATAAGGAAAGCAGCCCAGACTCTATCTTAAAGTATAAGCTTGAAAGCATCAGAATCATAACTGGCAATTTCCACCAAAATATTTTTAAGTATGCAATCGAGCAACATTTTTTTTTAATATAGATCTAAGGAAGTAGTTTCCCTCATATAATATAGATCCCCCAAAGTAGTTAATTGAAGCACTTTACCATTACTTCAAATTGTACTTTCACCAATTTTATTAACATCTGTGCTGCACCAACATCCAACCTGCTATATGAAACTAAATATTCACAAACTTCTCTGCAACTACCAGCAAAACTGGATGTAAACAGCCTCAAATATGTCTATCTAACCAAAGGAAGTATGATTTAATTTGTATTCTACACTAATGATGTCTCCTATTTAACAAAATCAGAAAAAAATGGTATATACGTGATCATTTTTAAGTTGCCTTTTTGTTAAAACTGAATTGTTATTTACTGTTTAAGGTGACAAAATGTCTAAAACAAACACAAGTATATTTTTATGATAATTAATCTCTCCCTTTTGAAAAGCTAGTGATTTTTAAAGTATTCCACATCTCGTGTTCTTTCTAAAATTTTAAACTTGGGGCCCAATCCTGCAAATATTTGTTTTCTAAGCATGATGTTAAGTATGGGGTATACTACTCTTGACAAGTTTTTGATTCTGTTTAGCTTGCTCCTTTGCCCTGAATCTAAGTACATTGCCAGTTAGGGCAATCATTTCTTACCAGGAATCCAAAAATGCAAAGAAACCTGCCTGGTGAAATCAGCTTCCCCATTTTCCCATGCATAAAAAGGCACTCTAACACCATCAGCTAGACATCGGAAAGACTTATTAAATCAACTGGCTTATCCCACCTCTCTTTCTCTCTCTCTCTTCTTAGTGTTATTGAAAATATGATTAGTGAATGTGACATAATTACTGAACATTATTTTGCTAAACTATAACTTAATTATTAGCTTCGGAATATTTTGTCAAACAGTTCCAAAAACTTACCCAATTTGTTTAGCCTCCAACAACTCTGGTGAGATTCATCATTGGGATTAGTTTGGACTCCTCAGTCATTCATTCCAATAAAGGTTTTCTTTTTCCATTAATACAGCTCATCACCCCATCTCTGTCACTTTCCCCTGGAGTAGCTACTGGAGCTTTTTCATTTCTCTCTGGTGTGATGATTATGCGTTTAATATTCCCACCTAATTTGTACTGATGAATACCTAGTTAAGACAAATCTATTTTTCCTCAAAGAAGGGCATGGGCATGTACATGGGAAACAATTTCATTAAGTCAGTGACCTTTTTAAAATGAATTCCTGTTGATAAAATGAAACTGGTTACCACCTAAAGGCAAATAGAAGGCAAATAGAATTTACATGTGTATTGGTTTCTATAAGATGGCTATCCAAGAAAAATAGAAGAGGGACAACTTTCCTCCTAAGCATAGGAAAGCAGCTATAATTTGTATGTGTATGAGCACTATACCATGTTCATTTTAATTTGCGTTTAGTTAGTTTATAATAGCAAATGCCTACTGTATGGTTTGCTTTAATTTCATGCTCAGTAATGCTAGAGTTTAACACTGTCATATCTTCAGCTGAACTTTGCCGTGGCATGAGTATGAAACTAGTACACCTTCAACCCTCTAACATTTTATAGAATGAAAAACATACAATAGAATAAAGCACAGGAATCAGCAGGCATTTTAACTCTTTCCCCTTCCCGCTCCTCTTATATACCCTGCTGCAACAGCTCACTTAGCCTGTGAATTTGCTGATACTAAGCAGGCACCTAGCAGTGGTCCTTCAGATTATCATCAGAACCTCCAGGGAAAATAATCACTGTGCTAATGACAACTTTTAAAGTACACAGAATTTCTATAAAATCAAAACACTGGTATTTGTGTAGGCCAGAATCTCATTTATTTACATCAATATAATATGCACCTTAGGACATGCTGGGTCACTGTTGAGTAATGTATTGCATTTTCCACTGTTTTGAGAAGGAATGAGTAATGACAGTGGAAAGGCTTGGGTTCATTAAAGAAAAACAAATTTGGAGCACTGGAGCCCTTTATTTAGAAAGAGCTTGTGATATGAGTCGACAGTTGCTTTGTTTAGACAAGTGTCATAGTTTTATTTCATTGACCAAATTTTGTAAAGTCAAACAGGGCAATTATTATTTCTATGTGCATGTTTGAATGAATGATAGCATCAACAGCAAACAATCGTTCGTAATTGAAGTTTTGTAGAGAGAGAAAGAGACACCCCAAAATAAAAAAATCTTCATTTTAAAATAATGACATTATTTGACCCACACTGAACTTTTATATAAAATGTTCTAGAACTCGCAGAACTAGAATTTTGTCCCTCCTAAACTAAGGTCCAATTATGCAGCCTTTACTCACACAAGTTATTCGTGTGAATTCCTGAAGTACTTTCTACTGTAACTCATGTCAGTAAATGTGTATGGGTTTAGGCCATTGAAACCCAATTTGGCTAGCAACACTCATTTATTTATTTTTATTGTTCACATCTTTACATGCCTAGATATCTGACATCTGTCCCTTTGCCTATAATGTTGTCAGCCTTTCCCTCGACACAGAATAAAGAGGGTTGCATAGGAAGAAACACAGAGTTTGAGAAAAGTAGGAAAATTGAGGTGGAAATCGAGGCTGGTGAAATGGAGAAAGACAGACAGTGAAATAAGACTGCATTGGTAACATAAAACTAGAAGGTGGTGCCTAGAAGGAGGAGACAAAGGCTGATATCCATTCATACTCATGAAAAGGCCAGAGGGCCTAAAGGAGGACCTGCAAACCCTCTGGGGTTCCACAGGAGTCCACAGACTCCAGTCTGAGAAACGTTGATCTATCCTGATGAATGACTGTCTTACCTAGCACTTCCTGATCGAAGCTGCCACTACTTGCCCCTTCCTGAGCATCACCCTGTTCAACTCCAGTATGTCTGTCACTAACACAGCCTTTTCACCCCACTGAGCGTACTCTCAGTTCCCTTCCATGTAAATATTGGGTGATCCTGGCAATTTTCCCAACTGTGTTTTGAGGCCTTTGCTGATGTCTTTAAAACACACGCATTGTGTAGGTTTGAAAAAAAAACCACTCAACTTGTATTTAACTAGGGCACACTACATTAGCTTTCATTAACCTTCTTTCTGACTCTTCTAGGAACAGCCTAATATTATAAAAACCTGCCACTGCTTCCTCTAATAATCCCAATGTACCTTCCTAACCCCCTTTGTGATTCTCTACAGGAGCCAATCAATAACCCTTCAAATTCAGCCCCCCAAAGTTCTGAATGAACAGCTTGGGTGGAGCTTCCATCCAGGAATCTGAGGCACTCCACAGTATGTCTACAAAACAAAGAAATACATCTATACAACAAATAAAAAAGCCGTGAATAGTTTCATGGCTGTGTAAACTTTTGGGTTCAGGATGGAGCTTGAGCTCTGAGACCTTCTCCCACTGCACAAAATACTACAGCTTGGACTCTGAGCCTAGAAGTCTACACAACAATCAAACAGCCCTGCAGCCCAAGCCACGCCACAAGCTGGCTACATGGGTGAGCTCACATTGTTTACCTTCTTTCTCAGGGTAAAGAGAGATATGCATAGCTGCTTGCTGTCCCCCAGGTAACAATTGCTTACATTGGGTTTACTCATAAACAAAAGTGATTTTATTAAGTATAAAAGGTAGGATTTAAGTATAAAAGTGGTCATGAGCTATAGCAGACAGAAAAAAGCACGTTACTAAATTAAATAAAACAGAACATGCAAGCTAAGCTTAATACACTAAAGAGACTAGTTACATATTATATCTCACCCCCAAAGTTGCCCTGGTAAGATTTTTCGGGCCTAATCTTTCCCCCAATTCAGTCTTAGGTGTTTACAGCAGTCTTCTTGGGTGGGGTAGCCAGGAAGCACGTAGGGTACATCTACACTGCAATGCTATTTTGGGATACCAGAGTATCCTGAAATAGTTATCCCATGTTTTCACAGCAAGCCTGTTATTTTGGACTTGCTATTCCAATGTCCCTGTAAACCTCATTCTACAAGGAGTAAGGGATGATTTAGAATAGTGCTTTATTTCAAAATTTGGTGCTGTGTAGATAGCTTTGACATAAGATATGCAATCTGTGTAGTTCAAATTGTGTATCTTATTTTGAGTTATGGTGCAGTGTAGACACACCCTTACTGTCCTGGATTACCTAACTCCTCATCCTTAAATAGTATTTGCATAAGGTGGGAGTCCTTTGTTTCAGTTTGACCCCCCTCTCAGCTAATCAAAAGTACATGGCTTAAGATGGATTCCAATATCAGTTGACAACATCAAATATCCTGTCTGCATACTTCATGGGTTCACCCACATGTCTGTTGGAATGCTCAGATCTCTTTGCAAATGGACCATTCTACCCTGGAAGCTCCATTAATGGCCCTCACTTAGCATGACTACATTAATAACACAGGTTCATATTCCGTAATTCTAACATGATCTACAAGAATGATGCATGCATATAAATGGGAAAATCATATTTATTAGATAATAACATTCCCAGTGATACCTTACATGAGGTATTTGCATGAAGCATAATCCAGTTATGTCATATTTATATTCATAAATATATTTTCATATAACATATTTAATGCCCCATTACACATCTCACAGCAAACAATTTCAAGTTAACATATACCTAGAAGCCTGGGAAGAGATAATTTCTTCAAACATTCCCAACAGTGTATGAATGTTTCAGTCTGAACAGTTTTTCAGCCACAACTGTCTTCCCCCACAGCCAATGTCCTATTTTTATCCAGCCAAAGTTCTTTTTTTCCCCCCTCAGTTCAAGAGCTTTTTGGCCTGGCTTATAAAAAAAACAATTTGTTAATTTCAGAGGGCAGCTGAGCAAGTCTCCTTTGGACTAATGGTTCTCATGGTTTTGTAACAACCTTTGAGTATTTTGCTCAGGAAAAATGTGTTTTGAGTCATTGCTTTGCCTTCCTGTTTGTTTCTCAGCAGTCCTGAGTCATACAGTAAGCATCACAGTATTTAATGAAATATAATCATACAGTAAATATTCCTATAACCAGGTCTACACAGAGTATCCATAATTTATTGAAGGGCAGTCCCGTGCTTATCTCAATATTAACAAAGGAAATATTTTTTCTGACAAGATTTATCCTGTACAAACCCATGGTACTTGTTTTATATTTTAACACCTAGATAGTGATCTTTTTATCTTAATATTTATTACATTATTTTACTAAGCATTGAAGTTACATATGACAGACAGTAATTGCAAGTAATCTCCTCCTGTTTTGAAAAATGCTTATCTCAAGTAAATGTTATTGGTTCTCCCTCTCCTTAGCTAAATTTGTGGCTAAAGTCTATTTCTTTTTCCTATACGAAATGTTTAAAAAATCATTTTCATCCTGACAGCTAATCCCCTTGGCAATGTTTTTATCTTCTGCCTTATCACCAGTTTCTTTCATATCAGTTTCAACCCTTCCAGTTATTGGAACAACTTCTGCCCAAATCACCTTTCTTTCTATTAATTCAACAACATATGTGCCTTCTCTTTTAGACTATTCAGCAGCTCTCCATTGCATTGTACAAAACATTTAAACTGCTTGCGTCATCCTTAAGGTCATCCTTAAGGTCATCCAACTCACGGTTCCTCCCTATATCTTTTTACTTTTGCTTCCCCTGGCCTCCTTCAACCTAGTAATACCACTTTCATAAGCTTCTTTAACAGTTTTTTTCTGTGCCTTCTTCCACAAGACCCATCATAACACATCCTCCTAAAATCTTTATATATAACCTCCCTCAGCACTTTCAAATTCTTCCTAAAAATATTTCAGCTCCATCACCTACAAGAGGTGAAAGTAAAGACAGGCAAATAAAAAGAAGAATAAAAACATTATGGCTGTGTCTACATTGGCACCCTTTTTCAGAAAAGGGATGCTAATGAGACACAGAGCAATTGCAAATCCGCGGGGGATTTAAATATCCCCCGCGGTATTTGCATTTACATAACTGCCGCTTTTTCTGGCTCGGGCTTTGCCGGCAAGAGCGCCAGTCTAGACGGATCTTGCGGAAAATAAACCCTTTCTGCAAGATCTCTTATGCCTACTTTCAAGTAGGAATAAGAGATCTTGCGGAAAGGGTTTATTTTCCGCAAGATCGCGTTTAGACAGGCGCTTTTCTCCGCAAAACCCCGAGCCGGAAAAAGCGGCAGTTATGTAATGCAAATACCACGGGGATATTTAAATCCCCCGCGGATTTGCAATTGCGCTGTGTCTCATTAGCATCCCTTTTCCGAAAAAGGGTGCCAGTGTAGACACAGCCATAAGGTATTTACTAAGTGTAGTAAGCCATCCAGCAAAAATAACAAGTTTTTGTGATAACATCAAAAAGAAACATACCTTATTTCACTGATTTTATTTCAATCTGCCCCAAAAGGGAGCAAAAATTATACAGTGTCACAAATTATTCCAGACATTCTTTGAAGAATACTCCTCAAAGTCATTATGATAAGGAAAATAAAAATGGTTTGACTGCTCTTTGCCAGAAAGACCACCTGAACATGCTAGTTCCTTCCACTTCTTTCTCCTAGTATGTGTATTTTTATACACATTTTCCTAGTAAGAGTTGTCAAAATCTAAACCTACAAAAAGGCTGTCATGACGAGTTACATGTCCCAACCCAGTTTTCTCATGCCCTCTTTTTCTCCTCTATGGGCTCAGCTCCCCAGTCAGATTTTAACTTCCATCACACTTCATGGCCATAGGGCTCTCATGATGCACCACCTTTGTACACCAAGAAAGGGGATCATGCTGCATCATGGGAGATGAAGTCTGACCAGAGAGTTGACCCTATAGAAGAGAATGGCAGCATCTGGACCCAAACTACAACTCTTATGAGACAGCATAACCCAACTGAAAATATTTCAATTTTGGCAAAAATATTTCAGTCAAACTATTGCAACCTTATTTTTTGCTATTGAATTTACAATTTTATGTGGAAAATATCAATGAAGGTGTTTTTTTCACTTTTGATAATATTGTTCACATAAATATAAAATAAATTTCCCAACTAGTTCTAGTCATAACATTAAGCAGCAATGCTACATTACTATGATCAGCCTTTTTCTTTCCATACACTTATTTGGCTCCCCCCCTCTCATGTCTAGACACTTAAGATTCCCTCTATGAAAATTATTTTTCATTCCCCCCCCACCTTATTTTGAAGATATTTGTGACCTGAGGGTATAGGCACAAGGTATGGCTTTGAAGCTTGATTAAGCTATCGGATTATGGGGGAATTGAAGTTCCATCCTTGCAGATCTAGGGCAGCGATGCATGAAGCTGGCCTCTACAAGAGACATCCCTGAACAGAGGAAGCAACCACACATTGAGAAATGTTCCCCCCTACCCTGCAATATACTCCCCACATTCCTATTCTTAGAGGATATTCATTATACTTACAGTTCAGATGTCAGCTATGAAATTAGCCACATCACCAAGAGAGCATGCTGAGAAGACTGTATGCTTGAAAGCACTATTCTGTTCTGAACCATGAAATCCTGATTCCAGTGTTCCCTACAGAGCCACTTCCTTAGACTCCCAGGGGGGAGGAGGGAGAGAACATTTCATGCAGTTTCTGCTCCCCTACCTCTTTGGTCTTCCTCTTGGCTGGTATTTACTTCCTTTCCTTGTACCATGGGAGGAGCATCAAGTTCTCTATTTTTTGTTAGACATATTTAATAATTACCTTTGATTCCTTTGTAAGTTCAGAGTCTGTCCTCCTTGCTTATTCTGAGTACCCCTTACTACTTGGGAAGCTCCATTGATGTTAATGGGACTAATCAAAGAGTAAAATATAATTCAGCATTAATAAGAATATTAGAATCCGTCCCTAATTAACTAATTCCACAGTAATTCATTATATATTTTGTTATCATTTTAAAAGCCATCCTTAACCTCCTTTAATTTATCTGGCTTGTATTAACTCATGTTGCATTTTTGTGTCTCTTAAATCTCCTAATTTGATTCCCTAATTTTTTCCCTGACTATTGTTCATTACCTACCCCTTGGCTGCTGCCTACTTGTGGCAGATGTCCAGTGCAGGTACTCCACAGGGAAGCTATCCAATGAGTAGATAAATGGCCTGGTAAAGGACTTAAAAGGTGGTACTGGGTAAAGATTAAGAATAAGTGAGAGAGATTAGGAAATCCTATGAGTGGTATGTCCAGGAGCCAACCTTCCCCTCATCCCCAATCTCATAGCCCACCTTAACCCTCCTATGAGGGGAGTGGATAATAAGGTTTAAGCCATGGGTTGGCTAGGGGGACCAGCATGAAAATGATGGAAGCCTTGGGTAATGATTTGAATAAATATGGATTTATCTGCACTGCACACTTTATTTGTTGGGTAGTCCTAAACACCTATATAATAAAGTGGTGGCTGGATTAAAAGTCATATCAAGTGCTTCCTGTCATTCTTTTTGTATACCAAGACAACCATTCTTATTCCCATTTAATTTTTCTGGTTAGTACTAATGTATCCTGCATTTTGCACCTCTTTAATTTCTTATTTTGATCCCCTCGTTTTTACCTTGACTGTTGTTCACTACTTTCCCCTTTTTAATTCTTCTAGAGTTCTTGTGAAAATTATATCAAATCCCTTAATATCCATCTTGTAATGCTCAGGCACATTGCATCTAAGCATTTAATAAAAATGAAAGAACTAATAGATTTACATGAGTCCTTTTGACCCAGGACAATCTCCAGGATGTTAGAGTGTATTCACCCGGCATTGCATGTTAACTAAACAACAGAAAATGTTTTTTAAAGAGTTATAGGTCAAACAACTAGTCAATTAATATTACAAAGGTCAACAGCTTGATGCCAAAGAGGTCAGAGAAATGACATTGCAAACAGAACTTCATGACCTACTAATATACCTAATGACAATCTACAGCAACAAAACTGTAAGATAATAAAAGCAACATATGCTTTTATAAGTAACTACAACAGATATTGTTGATATAGTAAAATAAATGGCTGCAAATAACATAGGATAAGATATTATCAGGATTCAGGACTGCATTTTCAGAATGCATTTTTAATACAAAATTTTACATCTAAAACTTCACAATTCTTAGTAGCCAATTTTCTTTAAATATAAAGGGTCAGATTCTCTCAATGTTACTCACTGTGTGGAGTACCTAATTTCCCAAATGTTCCCATTAAGTGAGTAAGATTTATAAAGGAAATCTCCTTCTGGTTGAAATCTGTTTAGAGACTTCAGTTAAAATTTTCAAGAACTAAGATACTTTTCAGCATGAGTAAGGATGGCAGCTTTTATGAAATCAAGCTCTAACAGCCATACCATCTTAAATTATATAATTCCAAAGGTACTATTTTACCATTTAAGGTGATATCATGCTCTAAATGCTTGTAATCTACTTTCTTAGAAAAAAAGTCTATAGAGCTGATCAAAAATGCACCTGCTGAAAAATGATCTTAGTGGAAAACTATTTTTATAGGAAATTTCTAAATGAAACACATTCACTTCCCTTTGGATTGTATTTTTGGTTTTCAATAATTGATTTATTTGTATTTTATTTTAGATTTGGCTGTGTATTTAATTACTATTAAATACTTTCATTACTTTTTTCAATCAAACTTTTCAAAATTTCTCCTTCTTCAGAAAAGGTAGAGTGATAAAAAGAATAAAAAAGGAAACAATGTGTGTGGAGGGTGAGGGGAGAGAACAAGTATATATAATTCATTGAATTGTAGTTAGTACCAAAAAAGGGGGAAAAGGAGCACAAAAGTGGGGAAAACAAAGTTCCAAATTCAAACAAAACATATAGAAATAAAAAATACTCATTCTAACTATGGCAAAACAATCATTTCAATTAATTTAAAATGTTACGTAAAAAAATTGAAAACTTCAAACTGAAATTATGAATGATTTTTTTTTCACCAAAGATTTTTCATGGGAAATAAATTAGGTGTTAACAGTTTTAGTGTTACAATAAGGCAAAATATTATATAAAAATTGCAGCTTTCCAAAACAAATATTCAGTGGTGACAGATGACAGAACGAGGAGCAGTAGTCCCAAGTTGCAGTGGGGGAGTTCTAATGGAGGATATTAGGAAAAACTATTTTACTAGGAGTGTGGTGAAGCACTGAAATGGATTACCTAGAGAGGTGGTGGAATCTCCATCCCTGGAGGTTTTTAAGTCCCAGCTTGACAAAGCCCTGGCTGGGATGATTTAGTTGGGATTGGTCCTGCTTTTAGCAAGAGGTTGGACTTGATGCTTCAATTCCAACCCTACGATTCCATGATTCTAAGACATTCCTGTCTTCCTGACTCAAAGAAAGTTTTTACTAAAACATTTAACTGAGTACCTAGGAATCATTCCTTGGAGTCTTATATACTAACCCAAGCAGTGGTTAACCCACTGAAAATCTGCATGTGCCAGTTCTCTTTTAATTGAATCAGGAAAATTGAATCCTCTGGGTATCATTCATTAGGTGGATCTGCCTATCTGTCAGATCACTTCAGTATCTGAGCTTGTGACAAGTAGAATACTTGTTACCCAAAGGCACATCTCAAAGGTGTTATTTGGGGTTATAATTGTACATACAGACAGAACTGAGTGGACCTATCTTTGAAAAGAGTAAAAAAACCCAAAACCCTACCATAAGTTTGTTAGGAAGTTCAAAAAAGTAAAGCTTTTCTATGTAGGAAAGTGACAGAGTGCTGAGAGATGGAGTTTGAATCAGCACTTGAACACCATTAGCATTAAATAATTTTCCCCAAAGAACCCCTGAATGATCATGGTCATGCGTAATTACTAGGCCAGACTGAAGTTATAAAAGCTAGTTAGCCCCATTAACTAGCAAGCGGCTTAAAAAAGAGCGCCAGAAGGAAGTACTAGAGGAGGAGAAAGGGAAAAAGAGAAGCAGAGTGAGAAGAGGATAGGAGAGCCCTAATAAGGTGAGTTCTCTGAGTAGAGACACCTCAACTGCTTCTCAACCCTAGTTAAAAGGGCCAGAAAGTGGGGGGAAAGTCCACGGGTGCATCCATTCAGCAGGGCTTACCTCGAAATAAGCTACTCAAATTAAGCTGTCAATTGCATAGCTTATTTTGAAATTGGGGACATCTACACAGCACTTATTTCGAAATAGAGCACTCTTCCTCTGACTTCCCATATTCCTTGTACAATGAGGGTTACAGGAGTTGGAGTAATATGTCCTCCAGCTTGACAGTATTTCAACATTATTTCGAAATAACTGCCTGCTGTGTACTAAGTTTTTTTTGAAATAACGTTAGTTATTTCAAAATAATGTTGCTGTGTAGACATACACCAAGAGTATGAATGATCTGATATGTATTAGGTCTGAGAAACTTAATAAAGCACACACTAGCAAGGAAGTCTCAAGGTGGCCTGTGTTTGTCAAAAATACAGGGGTTTGGCACCCGAATCCCATTACATCTAAACAGCACTTTCTTGATATCTGCACTGACACCATGGAACCAATTCCCACAGAAACCCAGGATCTTCACAAACCTCATCGCCTTCCACTCCAGATGCAAGGCACACTTCTTCAACCATGACTTCTCCACTGTAAACACAGATCAGACTGCACATAAACAAAAAGCAATCCTCCAAACCCTGTTAAAACAGAACACTCCACTGTGCATATAATTCTTCCCCAGAGGCAAGGATAAGAGAAAGAACAAACCTCAAGTTTGTTAACTAACTAATATTATTAATAATATTAGATCACATAAAGCATTACTGGAGGGTGCTCAGACAGTACAATCACAAGGGTGATATAAGAACCATATAAAATGGAATAGAAAAGGCCATTATTAAACAAAAGGAGAGAGGAGATATACCATCCTCCCAACATAGGTTTGTGTTGAAAAAGTCCCTTGGGCTATAGCATAATGCAATTTTTTTCTTCAAGGAAGGTGTTTGGGGTGATACAATGTCAACATTCTCACTCATGAATAAATATCTAACCAATGACAACTGAAAATAATTTTCTTTTTCTAAATTCTTAATTTCATATTTTTAAAACCGTGAACACTAGATCATAATGTTTGTACAAAATTTTAGTGATATGGGTTGAGATTTGCGCCCAATGGAAAAAATTCAGTGTTGATCTTGAAACAGGCCATCACTCGGATCCACAGCATCCTGCAGACCAATCTTCTTTACTACAAGTGCAGTGAGGAAGCCAGGGGCAACTAATGGACACCAGAGGACTCCAAAGGCAGGGGCAAGGTATAAAGTAATGGTAGAGGAGCGCAGTGACTGCTCCTTTTTTCTGGCTGTCCAATAGCAAATGGAGGGTCTAATGAGGAAGAGGGGTTTCTCATTCCTTTCCTCTTACTTTCCACCTTTCTGCATTAACAGAGTATTGTGAGCAAAACACGAGAAGTCATTCTTCCACACTACTCTGTGCTGATTAGGCCTCAACTGGAGTATTGTGTCCAGTTCTGGGCACCACATTTCAAGAAAGATGTGGAGAAATTGGAGAAGGCCCTGAGAAGAGCAACAACTATTATTAAAGATCTAGAAAACATGAGCTATGAGGCAAGGCTGAAGGAATTGGGCTTGTTTCCTTTGAAAAAGAGAAGACTACGAGGTTTTCAAGTATCTAAAAGGGTGTTACAAGGAGAAGGGAGAAAAATTGGTCTCCTTGGCCTCTGAGGATAGGACAAGAAGCAATGGGCTTACACTGAAGCAAGGGAGGTTTAGGTTGGACATTAGGAAAAACTTCCTAACTGTCAGGATGGTTAAACACTGGAATGAATTGCCTACGGAAGTTGTGGAATCTCCATCACTGGAGATATTTAAGAGCAGGTTAGACAGACATCTATCAGGGATGATATAGACCGTGCTTGGTCCTGCCATGAGGGCAGGGGACTGAACTTGATGACCTCTCAAGTTCCCTTCCAGTTCTAGTATTCTATGATTCTATGCTTCCTTTCTGGACAACTCTCTCTTTCTTGCTGGAGCATTCTAGATCCTTTCCCAGTCAAATGAGGAATTCAGGATTTTCTAGAAGTTTCAGGCATATAGCAACTATTGTCTCTGAACAAGCTAAGCATCCCTGTCTGCAGTAACATAATTCCCAAAAAGTGGCAGAAAATCACATATTCCCCAATTCATGCTTCATCACCAATAATTAGTGTCGCTTGTGGGATGACTAAATTATCTACAATTTGTGGACTGGATTGATCTAAAATTTGAAGGCTAGTTTGAACAGAAAGGTGCCTGTTCTCTTGTTCACTTGAATCATTTGTGAGAGAGCTATTATTTCAGCTTTTAACTACATTTTCCTACCAGAAAATAATGGTTCACTGCTGATCTATTTGGTAGATATTAAACTCATGCACCAACCTATATGAGTGTTTCATTTTAGCACTTTCAGACCTTCTCTGAATCTCAACAAACATTTCTCCAGTAATGTACTTTTGCATTGTATTAATCTGAGCCTTAAGCAGTTCATTTCCCCAGTTAACAGGAAGAGCTATAACCTCACATCAAATATAATAAAGTCTTACCAGTAAATTAACAACCAAATTTTGTACTTAGTATAGTTTACATATAGCGTATTATTGGTTTTGCCCAGTAAGAACAATACGGACATCAAATAAATCATGAAAGCCTTAATTATGTCAATAAGAGCATCTTCTTTACTATGTCACAACCACCCTTCATGCCAGACTAAAAATATTTCTTCTTGAAATCCCAGGTTTCCTACCCCAATTTTCCATATAAATTAGTTACAGCTAGAAGACACAAACAAAAAATGTTTTTCTTTGTGCACTACATCATGCATATGCAATAGTGCCTTATTCTTCATCTTTTTCTGAAAAACTGACATTGTTCCATCATACTTTTTTTATACTAAATAACACATTTCTTCCATGATATAGAGATCCACTAACAAATCCTCTGTACCACTTAAGCTTTGCAGATGGTCATGTGTGGATAGCAGTCATACTACAGCAGCTATACCTGTGAGCCCTACTATGAGTTTCAGAAATGTTTCCTAAAGTATCTTAGTATAGATTGTGAGGAAAGCATAATGGAGGCCAGTAGGAAGGGACGTGGGATCTCCATGATTAGAAATTCCCTGGCCGCAATATGCCTTACAAAAGGAAGTGAGGGGCTGAAACTGCTATAGCCACCTGATAGAGGAAGACCATGTTCAAAAGTCATCACACATTCATTAGCCCCAGTTATGGGGGGTGCAAGGGAGTGGATTTCACATCCCCAAACCCCTTCATACCCACTTTCCAACCCCTACCCAGTGTAACAGATAGATGCATTTTGCCCAGAGCATACAAGATTCTATCATCTTGTACTCTCTGAACTGACAGCCCTAGTAAAAACAGTCATGGAAATTCACTTTTTGTATTATGTTTGAAACTATGAAGGCATCAGATGTACTGTATGTTATTTCAAACTGGCCCTGTGGATTACCTGGAAATACATTTTTTTAAAAAGTTAACCCACAAGCAAAAAGGCTGTCCTCACTATCAATAAAAGTTAGCTAATGGTGACAGATTAGTCTGCGCGACAAGCACAACACTCTTTCAGCTAAAGATTCTCTTTTATGGCTCCCTCTAGCACAAAGATATTATGTTCTGGCTTACAACTCCATTGAAATAAAAATACCCTTATGCAACTCATCATATCCTAACAACTTTCCTTCCAAAAATATGGTGTTCATAGCAATTCTATTGTACTGCTCATTACCTGAACTTTGAAAACATGATGAAAGTTATTAAACTTTGATTCTACCAGCCTTGACATTGTTCCTCAAACTAAAGTAATACTCAGCTATATATTCCTCTGCTTCTGTGATACGGACGATTTTAACGTTGCTTTGTAGTGCTTTGTAGCGTTCCAGGTCATGCACTTCTTCTGAAGCCCTTCTGCCAGGTGGAGTTAGCAATTAATCAGGGCTGGATTTATTATCTTTTTCAACAATACAACATATCTGACTAAAATTCCCAATGATTCACCTGGGAAAGTTACACAACCAACCCTGGGCACCATTAAGAGGCAATACTTTCTGTCTTGCAAGCACAAAGTCTGAGTGTAGAAAGTGACTTTTTAACCAAAAGGAGGGAATTAACTCAATGTAAATTTTGGGAAAACTGTGCAAGCATAAGGAAAACATCTACCACAGAGTATGCTGGGCAGTGTCTTTTACCTCAAGTTCATGAATCCAATAACCAAAGTTCCTGTACCAGGACCCACTTCTTTCTTCACCACACCCTGCTGACAGCTATTGTCTTTTGTCAATGCCAACTCACAATTTTGAGGTGAATCTTAGTGAATGCTCTTCCCACCATGACAGGTGGAAAGAAGGCACCTTGCTCATGCCACCATTCAGGTGCTTGTTTTGGTGTCAGCTGCCCTGATGACTGTCACCGAATCATTGCTATACCAGTGACCTTCCTGGATGCTTCTGCCAGTCATTCACTCTCTGCCTGTTGCCCCACCAGCTGCTTGCTGCTTGGCTGACCATCTGGCTGGCCTCTTGATGCTCTGCTCCATCAGCCGCCTTGCAGGCTGCTCATCACTCCACAGTGCTGTCTCCCTTCCCTCCAGGCTCTCAGCATTCACAAACACACACGTGGCCCTGCACCCAGCTTTCCTGAGTGCTGCATGGGTTCAGGACAGGTAGGGTCTGAAGCCAGCTTGTCCATTTATAGCAGGCAGCAGCAGCTGCTGCTTCTGCTTCTCCGAGAGTGTGAGTGCCCCCCCTCCTTCCCCAGTCAATTAGCTGAGCTCTCTGTCTGTGCAGGGAGCTCTGAACCTCTGTGCAGGCCTCAGAAAATGGCTGTGCATCCACGCAGGCACACAGTTTATAGGGAACCTTAGTCCCCATTACCTCTTACCTTTCACAGAGGTCTGGCATCCACGCCTCCAGCTTAGTGAATTCAGTTCAGTTGAGGGTGACTCTCTCAATCAAGATGGATAAAGGACAGTTCTGCTACTTTTACTCATGCAAAAAGAAGAGCCACTTTCCATTACCCATGCATTAAAGTTACTTGTAACCAAACACCAGCCAACATAAATCACTTACCTTTTCAGCAGAAAAGGACCTGTGGATTAGAAGTGGACGAGAAGCTGGATATGAGTCAACAGTGTGCCCTTGTAGCCAAGAAGGCTAATGGCATATTAGGGTGCATTAGGAAGAACATTTCCAGCAGACCTGGGAGGCCACACCTGGAATATTGAATCCAGTTCTGGGGCCCCCACTATAGAAAGATTGTGGATACATGAAAGAGGGTCCAGTGGAGGGCAACCAAACTATTTCACTAGGAGGGTGGTGAAGCACTGGAATGGGTTACCTAGGGAGGTTGTGGAATCTCCATCCCTAGAGGTTTTTATGTCCTGGTTTGACAAAGCCCTGGCTGGGATGATTTAGTTGGGGTTGGTCCTGCTTTGGTCAGGGGGCTGGACTCAATGACCTCCTGAGGTCTCTTCCAGCCCTAGGATTCTATGATTCTATACACCACACAATTTAGTCTGCTGGATACCTAGGCATAGTAGGTGTGGTCATGTAAATACAGTCTGCTCCTGAAGTCTGCTTCCCTTCACCAGCTATCTGTCAGGGAAGAGCTCATTCAGACCTTGCGTACACTTCTAGTTCTAAATAGTACATGCTTTGCTAAGCAACCTGCTCTTCATTACTATGGTGGAAAGTTGCTTAGTACCACACTACTATTGCTTATTGAGGGGAGCTGTAAATAAGTACATGGGGACTATTTGTGCTGTCATTGCTTTTAGCAATATCTCCTCTTAAATATTCTTGTTCCTGCAGCACTTTGATGTGCTTCCTTCACGCCATACGGAACACATCAATGATTCCAAATTCAACTATCTTTCATTTCCTAAACAAGTTAGGCCAATCTAGTTTAAAAAGTAGCATCTGGTGATGGGATAAGGTCTAGTAGCATATTGAATATTCAAAAAAAGTCCTTGCTTCAATGGACAAAAATCCAGAAAAAGAAAATAGTGTGTTGGCTGGAAAGACTCAGGAATCAGCTCACAGTACAATTGTGGGACTGTTAGTATTGTCAGGTAAGGAGGGGACACTCTTAATACTCATGAATAAATTAGGACCTGCTCTGACATACACAATTGTCTTTTCCATATATTTGTGTTAGAAATGCATGACACGTATAGAACATTGCATGCGTAAGAGTGTGATCCTAGAGATGCCAGTATAATTGAAATTAGAATTGGGCACCATGTTATGAAAGCAGTGTCATGAAACATAACCTGTTTTTAATTAATGTAGAACCTCACAGTGAGTCAAAAATACATTAACATAGGTTAACAACATGTATCAGTTGGTCCAGGATTCGCATCAATAAACAACACCCTGTTGCAAAACTCATTTTAATGTGGCGGCTTTCATTATCCTGAATTCATAATGTAGGACTTTTTTTCTCCCCAATCATTCTACTAAATTCACAATAATTTGTAGTACAGCTCAAGTTTGTCCTGTTCTGGTTACTGGTCAGGACTTAGTTTGATTCCAGCTAGAAATATGAGCAGTATCATTTAAAGTTATCATTAATTGTTTGCATAGCTAAGGCTTTCCTGTATGCAGTAATCACATTCCACACTTCTTTATGCCATTTCAGAATGGAATGTATTCCTGCCAAGCCTCAGAGATTCAAACTTAACTTTGTATAAGGTAAAGAGGAAAGTAAGAGGTTTTGCTCTCTAGGGTTATGTCTACACTATAGAGTTTTTCCGAGATACCTCCGGTATCCTGGACAAACTCTGCCTCATCTAGGGAATGCGTCTGCCTTTTCGGATCAGTTTCCAAAAAAGCGGGTGTATTCTTTCGGAAGCCCTGTATTCCTCATTTTATGAGGAATAAGGGTTCTTCCAAAAGATGTGATTTTTCCCACATTTGGCCCCGTGTAGATGGGCCAAATGTTGGAAAAGCCTCTTCCAAAAAAAGAATCGGAAAAAGGTACTCAAATTGCAGTTCGCAATTTGCGTATCTTTTTCCAAAAAAGAACCACAGTTTAGACATACCCTAGGAATGTAATTCCAATAACTTTCATAAAAATAACTATTTTTTAAATGACTTTTACAGCTTATGAATACAGGGACATAGCTGTCCTGGGTATACCTATAAATATGTACACACAAGGGTCACACCTTGATTTTCTCTGAATTTTGCAAGTGACCAGACAAAGATGGATAGGATTTACATTAATTTTACATCCTGGAAATGTATTTTTGGTAGTGCTTTCAAGGTAAAACTTCTGGAAATGTCTCAAAGCAGTCAAGCTAATGAGTACAGCTAATTTTTTGTTTATTTTAAACTTATATTTTATTAAACATTTTTACTTTGCAAGACAATGGAGTTGGAATGGCTGGATTTCATACAATTAGAATGGTTACTCAGATAATTTTAGCACAAGCTGATGCCAGTCCTTATTCTTTTGCTATTGCCCATCTCTAATTGAACAAATTAAGTCACTATCTTAACATTTTCTCTGTATTTTAAATATCTTGATGAAATGAGAGAAAAAAAGAAACTTATTTTTTTTGTAATAATCAGCATTTTTACCATTCCTGTTCACTTCTTCAGGAGACCCAACAGAAATAAAATCAAGCCATGAGCAAGTCAAATATTTGAGCAAGCCATCCAGTCTTTGCTGAACTTACCAAATGTTGTTCAGAAATAATCAAATGCATCAGCGCATGCTTAAAGTAGCAATTGAATTTTTAAAAGGTTGGTAATTTATATGTTTACTGTACCTACAATAAAGCAGGTTTCTACCTTGAAGCTAGGCCCAGATTCAGCAAGGTACATAAGCACTTGACTATCTACAAGCCCATGATTACTCCCATTGAATCCAATGAAACTAATCACTTCTCAGAATTTAGCCATATGCTCAGGTAATTTATTGAATAGGTAACTATGACATTCCCCAGGGTACAATATGAACAGATGAAAAACAGCTGTGTCATCTCAACCCTCAATATGAAAAGGGTGCTTTTCATATTGCTTTACTGGGAGAACAGCTAGTCCTGGTCTGTTTTCACACAGTCTCTAGCATGCAAAATCACTCCCAGCTGAACTATACGAGTGCTTCTAGCCAGCCACTCCTGAATTGTATCACAGAGTTACAGCAGCAAATTTCGGGTCCGAAACATGTCTCCAGAAACGCGTATCTTCTACTGCCCAGCTCTTTTTTGTGCTGTACAAGTTCATAGAAATCTGTAATTTCATTAACAGAAAATGATATATAAAAATCTTGTTACCTCAAAAGAAGGTTCCAGATACTTCAATCCAAATACACCTTGGTACACTGGTTTAGGTAAAAGAATAGGAAAAGTTTATTAACTATAAAAAGATTTTAAATAATTAAAATCATTAAAGAGGCATAAAAGTCAGAATTGGTTACAAAGAATTAAAATGTAAAACAAACTAATATCTATTTTATCAAGCTAAGTGAACTTTAAGCAAAAAGATTTTTTTCACCACATGCTCACAGCTGTCTGGCTGACTCATCCAAGACCACATCCCCCATTCAATGTTCATTCCTCTGTCTTTTAAACAATGTTGCAGTTGTGATTAGAGACAAGAGGAGAGAGATGATTTGTGCCCTCTGTGCTTCCTTCATATAGCATTTCTCTCCTGTGACAATCATCTCCAGCTGGGGCTCAGGCAACAACAAATCTAAGATGTAAATTTCTTGCTCACATGCTTCTTCCTGCCAAACAATAGTCAATCAATCCGTTAATAGGCCACTTGATTATGTTGACAGCTAGTTGATGGGATGCCTAACCTTTTTGTTTATGAGGAACTGATTTGGACTGCTTTCCTAATCTTGGTGCATATCTCAAATGTTTCATAGCGTAGAATCTTATAACTTTACATACTTTGTTGCGACACACGTTTTAAGATAACAATAATGTTCTGTAGATTATCAGTTTTCACATGATACCTCACAAGGCATACTTTGTACAAAATTTGTCATACCCTGTAAAAATACTGAAGATAAGGGTACAGTCTGTGACAATTATAGGTAAATATGTATTATTATTTCACTTTTATAGATCGTAAAAATTTGTCAGAGGTTTAGTGATTTGTATGAAAGGCACTATGACCTAGTAGAAGAAACATGGGGTGAAGTGAGAACTAGGTTACAATCTTTGTTTAACACCAGCTTACTTGATCACAGATAGGAAACCTGATATAGATATACTAAGATCATGGATACAGTCATACTAACGTCATGGATAAAAACCAGAACAGACTACAATACTGCTACATTTCACATCTGATTAACAATAAAAATATTTTCCTATTTATACTCCTCAAAGACGTGTTGTGAGAACTAAATGTATATATTATTTAAAACTGTGGGACAAGTCCCATGTGTGGTTATAGTTAGAAAGCAACATAACTGGAAACTGAACTCAGTAGTTTTGCACCCCTCCATGTTCATCCCTTCTGCTAAAATTTTCATAAAATGAAGGCTTCTTTAGTTATTCCATGCATGTTTTCCATATCCTGAAATATTTTAAAATGTAAATCAATCGGGGCATACAGAATATAACACTAAATGAGTAAGCTAAAAATATTGCATACGTTTTCATAACCTTGCGAACAGGTGAGTGCTAACAGGGAGTTTAGAGAGGGACTTCTCCAGGTAAAGGAGAAGCAGATACTGGACTCTTGAGGGAAGTGTGTGTTGTTATTGGAGCTTTCTTATTGTGTGCTGAGCTTGTGTTTGTGAGTGAGGGTTGGTGTGTGGTGCGTTTTTTTTCCTGTGTTTGTGAGTGAGGCTTTAGAGAGGGAGTTCTCCAGGTAGAGGAGAAGCAGATACAGGACTCTTGAGGGAAGCGTGTGTTCTGTTTGGGGCTTTCTTGCTGTGTGCTGAGCTTGTGTTTGTGACTGGGGATTGGTGTGTGGTGGGGGTTTTTTGTTTGTTTGTTTTTTCCCCTGTGTTTGTGAGTGAGGCTGCTTTTTCTTTTTTTTTTTTCACTTCCCCTTTCCCCTTCCCCTCTCCTTCATGGAGTGCGTGCTGTGACTGGCAGCTGGAAACTGTTGGCTTCTAATTAAAGTTTGAATTGTAGAAGCCTCTGCTGATTGGCTGAGCCTTGGTAGGGGGAGGGACTTTCAGGCAGTCCAGGACTTTATAAAGCAGTGAGCAAGTGACCAAGGAGCTTGCAAACAGGTAAGTGCTAACAGGGAGTTTAGAGAGGGAGTTGGGAAGGGGAGAGGGAAGGGGGTGAGGTTCTCTTGCCTTTCTTTTTAAATCCTTTCTCCAGGACAGCAGGGATGGATGGTGATAGGTCTGCTGTTATTACCTGCACAGCGTGTGCCATGTTTGTCTTCCTCCCGGAAGAAAGAATGGATTTCATCTGCACTAAGTGCAAGCTGGTCGCCATTTTGGAAGAAAAAATTAGAGGACTGGAGGCCCAAGTGTTGACCCTACTCTCGATCAGAGAGGATGAAGACTTCCTCGATAGAAGGCAGCGTTTAATCCTGCAAGAACGGCAGATGGAAGAGCCAGAGAGGGCAGTACAGAACCAGGAAGAGAACTGGCAGCATGTAACTTCTAGAAGGGGAAAAAGGCCAGCACGGGAATCCCCCAATGCTATAGAGGTAAGTAATCACTTTCAGGCTCTCTCCTCAGGCTCTCTCCGCAGTGGTGAATGCTTTGGAAGAGACCTCACAAGGAAGAAACCGCAAGGGAACATCTACTGGAAGGCATGGGATGCGTAGTTCTAGGGATGGGTGTTCCACGACCACCACCCCCCAAAAGAAGATGACGGGTGGTGGTAGTCGGGCACTCCCTCCTAAGAGGGACTGAGCCATCCATCTGCCGTCCAGACCTGGAATCTCGAGAGGTGTGCTGCTTACGAGGAGCTCAAATTCAGGATGTGACTGAGAGGCTTACCAAACTGATCAAACCTTCCGATCGCTACCCCTTCCTGCTTCTCCACATGGGAACTAACGATACGGCCAAGAATGACCTTGAGTGGGTTACTGCGGATTATGTAGCGCTGGGAAGAAGGATCCAAGAATTCAGAGCGCAAGTGGTGTTCTCGTCCATCCTCCCTGTTGAAGGGAAAGGACTGGGCAGGGATCGTCGAATTGAGGAAGTAAATGCGTGGTTGCGCAGGTGGTGTCGCAGAGAGGGCTTTGGTTTCTTCGACCATGGGACTCTGTTCCGGGCACAAGGATTGTTAGGAAGAGATGGGATCCACCTAACCAAGAGAGGAAGGAGCATCTTCACGGGCAGGCTTGCAAACCTAGTGAGGAGGGCTTTAAACTAGGTTCGTTGGGGGATGGTGACCAAAACCCTGAGGGGAGTGGGAAAGTTGGATAACGGGAAGAAATGCAAAGAGGAACGAGCAAGAAAGGAGGACCCCCTGATTCGAATGTAGAAGATAGGGTGATCAACTGGTTATCTGAGGTGTTTGTACACTATTGCGAGAAGCCTGGGCAACAAACAGGGAGAACTGGAGGCCCTGACCCAGTCCAAGAAATATGATTTAATTGGAATAACAGAGACTTGGTGCGATGACTCGTATGACTGGAGCGCTGTCATGGAAGGGTATAGACTGTTCAGGAAGAACAGGCAGGGGAGAAAAGGAGGAGGAGTTGCACTATACGTAAGAGAGCACTATGATTGCTCTGAACTCCAGTATGTAGAGGGAGAAAAACCTGTTGAGAGTCTACGGGTTAAGTTTAGAGGTGAAAACAACAGCAGTGAAGTTGTGGTTGATGTCTACTACAGGCCACCAAATCAGGTGGATGAGGTAGATGAGGCTTTCTTCGGACAACTGAAAGAAGCTTCCAGATTGCAGGCCCTGGTTCTTGTGGGGGACTTTAATCACCCTGGGTATGTCTATACTAGCCCCCTAGTTCGAACTAGGGAGGCTAATGTAGGCATTTGAAATTGCAAATCAAGCCTGGGATTTAAATATCCCGCGCTTGATTTGCATCTTCCTGGCCGGTCGCCATTTTTGAAATTTACAAGTCCGGACTAATTGCCTGCGTCTACACGCGGCAGAGACCCGGTAGTTCAAATTAAAGCCCTAGTTTGAACTACCTGTTAAACCTCATTCCAGGAGGAATAACAGGTAGTTTGAACTAGGGCTTTAATTCAAACTACCGGGTACCTGCCGCGTGTAGACGCGGGCAGTTAGTCCGGACTACTTAAGTGGACTACGCCATTTCAAAAATGGCGACCGGCCGGGAAGATGCAAATCAAGCACAAGATATTTAAATCCTGGTCTTGATTTGCAACTTTGAATGCCTACATTAGCCTCCCTAGTTCGAACTAGGGGGCTAGTGTAGACATACCCCCTGACATCTGTTGGGAAACCAATACAGCAGTACACAGGCAATCCAGAAAGTTTTTGGAGAATGTTGGGGATAACTTCTTGGTACAAGTGCTGAAGGATCCGACCAGGGGCCGTGCGCAGCTTGACCTTCTGCTCACAAACAGGGAGGAACTAATAGGGGAAGCAGAGGTGGGTGACAACCTGGGAAGCAGTGATCATGAGATGGTAGATTTCAGGATCCTGACCAAAGGAAGAAAAGAGAGTAGTAAAATACACACCTTGGACTTCAGAAAAGCAGATTTTGACTCCCTCAGACACCTGATGGGCAGAATCCCCTGGGCTGCTAACATGAAAGGGAAAGGAGTCCAGGACAGCTGGCAGTATTTTAAAGAAGCCTTATTGAAGGCACAAAAAGAAACCATCTCGATGCATAGCGAGAGAGGCAAACATGGTAGGAGACCGGATTGGCTTACGGGGGAAATCCTTGGTGAACTTAAGCACAAAAAGAAAGCTTACAAAAAGTGGAAACTTGGACAAATGACAATGGAGGGGTTTAAATGTATAGCTCAAGAATGCCGGGGGGTTATCAGGAAGGCGAAAGCGCAATTGGAATTGCAACTGGCAAAGGATGTGAAGGATAACAAGAAAGGTTTCTACAGGCATGTTAACAAGAAGAAGGTGATCAGAGAGGGTGTGCGGCCCCTACTGGATGAAGGAGGTAACCTAGTGACAGATGATGTGGGGAAAGCTGAAGTACTCAATGCTTTCATTGCCTCTGTATTCACGGACAATACAGACTAACGCACTAAGTGATGCAAGATGGGATGAAGATGGACAGCCCTTGGTGGGTAAAGAACAGGTTAGGAACTATTTAGAAAAGCTAAATGTACACAAATCCATGGGTCCAGACTTAATGCATCCGAGGGTACTGAGGGAGTTGGCAAATGTCATTGAGGAGCCTTTGGCCATTATCTTTGAAAAGTCGTGGAGATCGGGAGAGATCCCAGATGATTGGAAAAAATGTAGTGCCCATCTTCAAAAAGGGAAGAAGGACAATCCAGGGAACTATAGGCCAGTCAGTCTTACCTCTCGGTTCCTGAAAAATCATGAAGGGATCCTTAAGGAATCCATTTTGAGGCACTTGGAAGAGAGGAAAGTGATTAGAATAGTCAGCATGGATTCACAAAGGGCAAGTTCTGCCTGACCAATCTGATTAGCTTCTATGATGAGGTAACTGGCTCTGTGGACATGGGAAAGTCAGTGGATGTGATACACCTTGACTTTAGCAAAGCTTTTGATACGGTCTCCCACAATATTCTTGCCAGCAAGTTAAGGGAATGTGGATTGGATAAATGGACAGTAAGATGGATAGAAAGATAGCTAGAAGGCCGAGACCAGTGGGTAGTGATCAACAGCTCGATGTCAGGATGGCGGTCGGTTTCTAGCGGAGTGCCCCAAGGTTCGGTTCTAGGACCAATTTTGTTCAATATCTTTATTAATGACCTGGATGAGGGGATGGATTGCACCCTCAGCAAGTTTGCGGATGACACTAAGCTAGGGGGAGAGGTAGATATGCTTGAGGGCAGAGATAGGGTCCAGAGTGACTTAGACAAATTGGAGGATTGGGCCACAAGAAATCTGATAAGGTTCAACAAGGTCAAGTGCAGAGTCCTGCACTTGGGACAGAAGAATCCCAAGCGTTGTTACAGGCTGGGGACCAACCAGCTAAGTAGTAGTTCTGCAGAAAAGGACCTAGGGGTTACAGTGGATGAGAAGCTGCATATGAGTCAACAGTGTGCCCTTGTAGCCAAGAAGGCTAATGGCATATTAGGATGCATTAAGAGGAGCATTGCCAGCAGATCCAGAGATGTCATTATTCCCCTTTATTCGGCTCTGGTGAGGCCACATCTGGAGTATTGTGTCCAGTTCTGGACTCCCCACTACAAAAAGGATGTGGCCGCATTGGAGAGGGTCCAGCGGAGGGCAACCAAAATGATTAGGGGCTGGAGCATATGACCTATGAGGAGAGGCTGAGGAGTTGGGTCTGTTTAGTCTGCAGAAGAGAAGAGTGAGGGGATTTGATAGCAGCCTTCAACTTCCTGAAGGGAGGTTCCAAAGAGGATGGAGAAAGGCTGTTCTCAGTAGTGACAGATGGCAGAACAAGGAGCAATGGTCTCAAGTTGTGGTGGAAGAGGTCCAGGTTGGATATTAGGAAAAACTATTTCACTAGGAGAGTGGTGAAGCACTGGAATGGGTTACCTAGGGAAGTAGTGGAGTCTCCATCCCTAGAGGTGTTTAAGTCTCAGCTTGACAAAGCCCTGGCGGGGTTGATTTAGTTGGGTTTGGTCCTGCCTAGAGCAGGGGGCTGGACTTGATGACCTTCTAAGGACTTTTCCAGCTCTATGGTTCCATGATTCTATGATTCTGTGAAAAAATGTGCCACCAATTTTGTCTAGATCTTTTCAGAATATATCCATTTCTAGTTCTAAACTAATCTAAGTTGAACAGCAGCGTGCTTCATAAGAATATGAAATAATTAAATAAGTACTTTATGAAGGTTTAAGTCTTTTCAGTAATTTCAAATTTACCAATAGCTTTTCAATTGTCATGATATGTGGATGTCTAAACAAAATATAGCTGGCAAAAACATCTTTTTTTGCCAATTTGCATGTAATGCTGGTAGCTTGCCAACCACAAATACATTTGGATATTTTTCTAAAAAAATATGTGAAGGTTAGGGCTGTCAAGCGATTAAAAATTTTTATCACGATTAATCATGCGATTAAAAAATTAAATCGCGATTAATTGCGTGATTAATCACGTGTTTCAACGGGGCAGTGCTGCATGGAGCCCAGGATCAGCTGGAGTCCCCAGCTGACCCTGGGCTCCATGCAGTGCTGCCCCTTGGAAGAGCCGCTTCGGCATTTCCAAGGGGCAGGCATTAGGAGCCCCGGCTCAGCTTTTGCAAAGCTACACCTTTGAAGTGCCGTTTTGGTGCTTTAAAGGGGCAGCATATTAGGAGACTGGGATCAGCTGGACACTCCAGCTGATCCCCAGCTCCACTTACTCTACCCCTTTGAAGTGCCATTTTGGCGCTTTAAAGGGACAGCGCATTAGGAGACTGGGATCAGCTGGGGATTCTTCAAAGGGCACTTCAAAGGGGCAGTACAGCATTAATGCCTGTGATTAACGCGTTAAAAATATTAATACGTTAAACTTATCCTGCATTAATTGCAGGCGTTAACGCAGGTCAATTGACAGCCCTAGTGTAGGTCAAACAAGAATTATTTTGAGGAAGTTTTATGACATGAATTATGCAGGAGGTCATCCAGATGATCACAGTTGTGCCTTCTGAACTTAGAAACTATTATTCTAATGTTACTTATATAAGAAAAGCATTCATTCCCCCCTCAAATCCATCATGATACATGAAGCAAGTTTAATAAATTGCTAATCCTGCTCTGGGTCTGGAACCTGGCAAGAATGAAATATCATACAATAACATGGAATTTATATTTCCTGTCTAAATAGCTGCTGCATCCTTGTTTATTGTACAACATGCCAACTAATTAAAATTACATGTCTTGTTTGCTACAGTGAAGCCTGGACAATAGAAAATAACATTCAAGTACAATACACTCTAAAGAACAACAATCCATCTCATCCATATGTAAACCAGTGTTCTGCACATTTAAACTTGAACAGACAATTTTTATTTTTATTTTTTGGTTTTTTTGTTTTGGTAGAACATTCAAGCTTTTTTTCTATTTTTCAAAATAAGGTTTTTAAGATGTTCTGTGCCATCAGACCTTTCACATGGCACACTGAATATAAGGGTACGTCTAGATTGCATTGCTCTTTTGGGACTTGGGAAGTATCTGAAAATAGCAATACCGCATCTTTAAAAGCAACCGCTATTTCCCAAAATAGCAGGCACGCTATTCCAGCTGTGTAGATAGCACCAAATTTCAAAATAAATTTTTATTTAGACTCGGAATAAACTACGTAATTGCTTAGCGCAAATTGCATAGCTTATTCTGACAGAAGGGTGCTGTCTAGATGCGCCCTTAAGTAGAATAATATATACAAGAACGCTGTTTTGTCAGAAGATGTTAGACAACTCCCAGTGTTCCAGAGAAAAATTAAGAAAATCTGGGCACATATAAATCAGCAGATTACCACATTGTCTCTTGATTGTTAATGCTTTTTGTTTTGCATTCACTGCAAAAGCCACAATTCATAAAATTGGCATGATTTGTGAAATTAGGGCTTGCCACAGAATAAGAATTCCATTTTGCCAAAACTTTCACGGTTTTGAGGGGTTTTTTTTTTCATTCTTCATTAAGATGAAAACATGACCTTTGAATTTTTCATTAAAGAGAGAGAGCTAAAACAAAATAGCTACTTAGAGGTAACGGTGAACTTTCCAATAAAATATTTTTTTAAAGCAGAAAATGCTGATTCATCAAAACCAAAATGTTAATTTGAAGGAAAACCTGATCTATCAGCTCACCTGCTAGACTAGTAGAGAGCCCAGGCTTCCATGTTAGGCATCCCTATGCTGTGGGACTGGGAAGAACAGTTTATAGGAGCACTGCTGCAGCTTCTGGTACCTTTTGGCAACTTACTCAGGACTTCTTCATTCCCCTGTTAGTAGCTGGGAACTCTGGAGTTGAGGCAGTATGAAAAATCCCTGACAGTTTGGACAGGCTGCTGCTTCATTTTGTTTCAGAAACCCTGAATGGAAATATTTTTATTTTTATGAAACAAAAATGTTTTAAATTCAATTTCCTGTGGGAAAATGTAAAAATTCCTAATTTCTAGTCAGAATTAGAATGAAAACTTCCTTGGAGAGCTAGAATTTGCTGTGGAAGAGAAATTGAAGAGACTGGTTAACTGTATAACCATTAACCCAGAGGATGAAGAACTTGCTTAGGAAAATCCCAGTTTTTCCTTTTCTGACGATGAACTTGAATCTGGGCCGCTCGTATCCTCTCATATCTGAAACATAAGACTGTTGGCAATTTTGGTATTGGACAAGTTTTGACCATAAATTCCATCATACACCTGAGAAACCTTTGCAATGAAATTTTTGTTAAAACTGATAGATTTTCTTTGTAAAGACTCAATTACAACAAATTGGCATTTTCTAATGAAAAATAGTCAATGATTTCAACTCACATTGTTAGGAATTCTGTCTCTGCAGCTTCTTTGCTGACAAAGGGGAATATCTGGGTACGTCTACATTGCAAGCTTATTTCAGAAAAAGCTATTCTGGAAGATATTTTCCAGAATAACTTATTTTGAAATAGAGTGTCCACACTACAGGGAACCCTCAAAATTAGTCCAAGGCAGGCTCCCCTAATGTGGATGCGCTATTGCGATTTAGAGACCCAGGACACACTGGGGAGGAGTAAATTTAGAATGGACCTGTGAGGAGCTATTTCGACATAACAGCAGTGGAGCGTCCATACACACACTCGCTTCCGAAAGAGCTTTCTCAGAAAAGGCATTATTCCACATGGAATGGGGTTTACCAATGTCAGAAAAAGCCCTCCGTTATTTCGATTTTCTTTCAAAATAACACAGATGCTGTGTGGACACTAGTATTGTTTTTTCCAGTATAACGGCTGTTATTCCAGAAAAACAGTGCAGAGTAGACTCACCCTCTGAGTAGCATAGAGCTGGCATCGCTAGAGATTGTGGATGTACAAAAAGCCTGCTAAATGTCAATGTTCCACCCAGTGCAAGGTGAAATAGCCTTGAGGCTCTTTTACATTACTCCTTTGGTCTGGACCTAGGACCCAAAAATCCACTTTCCATTGCCAAGCTTTATCAGATGAAAAAAGGTTGTTCCTAAAGAAACATAGAAGATGCTTTGTTTTTGGATTGCATATAAAAATGTGTTTATATACGTTTTCTATTGTGCCTTGAGTGCGAGTCAGGGAAAGTCAATTTATTCATACGCATATAAATAAAATGAATCAATAGAGTTATTATGCTAAAGAGAATTTAACTAAAAATAAACTATATACAGAACTGCCATGTGTATCATATTATTTTTATCTTTTAAACAAAATATTATATTGTTTGTATTTTATATAAGTTAAGTAATTGTAAAAAGACCAAATTTATTTGAATATTTCAGTTTTGTTATTCAATTGAAATTTATGAATATCTTAGTACTCTGAGACTGAGAGGCTATTTGGCCAATAAATAAATAAATCCAATCCTCACATAGTATTTTGGAGAACATTAATTCTGAGATTTTAGCATAACCAAGCACTGTATTGGTACAGCAAATATCCTAATCATAGCTTCATAACCTCTATATGGATACCTATTTGTCTTTCCTGAAGAGGATCCTAACGAATACGTCATGCTTACGGATTATGTTTTGGCTACATATGGTCATGCCTATATTCTAGTTGAGAGAATCAAATTGGATCACTGTTTAACTAGAGGTGAGGTATGAAGCAGTCATTTTCATTGGGAAGCCTTGTCAATATTTCTGAATTAAGACAATGAGCCTTTGGTGTCACATAATGTAAAATTTGAGTAACTGTTGATGGTCACAGATACTTTAAGGATTCAATCCTTCAAACACTTATAGTATGAGTATTTTACTCACATGAGTAGCACCACTGAATTTAATTATGTGTTTACAAACTAAACTCCCATAACATTACCTGAAGAACAGAGGACTGAATGATAAAGCATTTGAGAGCACCTATGATTACTAAATAAAACAGACTATGTTACAGAAGATGTCCAGAAATATGATTAATATTTTATGGGCCATTAAAATGTTTGCTTATCTCTATTTAAAATCTTACTTTTTTAATTCTAAGGAACGGTTTTACTTCTAATTTCTAAGATCACAAAACAATGTTAGACAGAAAAGTAAAAAATCAGAAAATGTGTTTTTATTCATTGGAATAACAGAATTGCTGTAGAAAATTACATTTTCCCTTATTCAGTGAAATGTTATAACTTTGGTGACATTCCATGCAAAATTTAATTGTGATTAAAGTGATTTTTATCCCCTTCTTCATGTGTAAATCTCAGTGCAACCCTAAAGGTAGCCACTGGAGTCACCAGCAGTTTCATTTTACAGCCGTTTTTATTATCTTGACAGTCTGCAAACAATTTCAGTTTATATGGTCATAATAGAAACAGTGGGCCAAATTCCTCCCTTGGATATTTCTCTTGAAGACCGTAGAGTTGTTCCAGAGAAGAATTTAACCCATTACATTTATGATGGGATATTTTGTTTTGAGATTATGGCCAGATGCATTGCTATGCCAGGAGTGCTTTATGTCACTCTGACAATGCCAAGCAGATGTAACTTGTCTTATCTGGCTAGTGAAGGTAGGTTTGTGGTGTCTATATATTGCCAAAGTGACACAAAGCAGTTAGTGCATCCAGGTGAATCTGCTCTGTACTAAATACTTCTTAGATTAGATAATCATATTCTCACATCATTGTTGTGTAAATCACTAACTGAGGTTTACAGACCAGACACTACAACGATGAGAGGAGGACTGACAAACAGATCAACAGGATGACAATTAAATTTTGAATGGAACTTAACCACAGTTATAACATTTCACAGACCAACAGGATGACTGGTCAGCCTATGGCAAATAATAGGTACAGTTCAAAATCCATTAGAATAAGGCATAGGTGATGATATTTTTCTAAAGGGAAAATGGGACATTCCATGGCCCATGTTCTCTCCAAACTTTTGCAACCATGTGTGGGAGAAATGTTTTATGTGCACTGAAGAACACTGGGTATATCTACACTGCAAAGTTAATTCGAAATAACAGCCGTTATTTTGAATTAACTTTAATAGCGTCTATACATGCAAACCGCTATTTCAAATTTAATTCGAAATAGTGGAGCACTTAATTCGAATTTGGTAAACCTCATTCTATGAGGAGTAACGCCAAATTCAAAATAGCTAATTCAAAGTAAGTGCTGTGTAGACACTTAATTCGAATTAGCTGGCCTCCAGCCCTTCCCAGTTTCCCCTGGTGGCCACTCTGAGCCAAACCAGGAAAACTCCTCTCCTCTTACCCAGCCCCGGAGCCCTTAAAGGGGTAGACTCTGGCCAGACTGCACGTGCCAGATCTAGGCCTGCCAGCAGTCTCTTCCCCGACTCAGTGGCCCCACCATAAGCCGGGCAGCCAGTGCCAGCCAGCTGTCCCCCGCCCAGTCCCCCAGCACCCAGGGGTTGTAGACACTGCGCTCCCTCCTGGACTAGTGAGGAGATCATGGACCTCATTGAGGTTTGGGGGCAGGCCCCCAATGTCCATGATCTCTGCACTAGATGGAGGAATGCGGCCATCTACGGCCGCATAGCTGCCACCATGGCCCAGAAAGGCCCCAGGCACACCCAGGAGCAGGTGCACCTGAAAATTAAAGAGCTGCGGCAGGGGTATGCCAGGGTCACTTAGGGCAGCTCCTCAGCAGGGGCAGACACCTGCCCCTACTTTGAGGCACTGGACCGCATCCTGGGGGTTGGACGGTCCGTGCCACCCCGGGGGGCAGCGAGCCGGGACCAGAGGGCCCTGACCAGGGCTCAGAGGAGGAGCCACCACGGAGGGAGCCACACCGGCTGGACCCCGGAGCTGTTCCTGCAGCGGAGTCACCAGGGTTGTCCGGGGGGGCCATACCATGTAAGTGCCATCACTGTCTCCTTCCCGGGGAGGGTGGGGAGGGAGACCAGGGACCGCGCATGTGGGCCTTGCTTACCACGGATCATGCAGCAACCTGTACACATGCGAGCACATGCCGTGCCACCCCTGGACAGGTGGCTCAAGCTGCGTGCCACACAGGGGCTGTGGCCTGATAGCCACACGCGTGTGTGAAGAGACCTGACATGCTCCTGACCCCGGGGTGGGACACAGCAGGATGCCCTCCCTTCACAAGGCCCCGCTAACATCTCCCCCCACACCTCATCCACATTATACACAGCACAGGGGCACAGTGCGGTCTCGGGGCAGCTCCCACTCCCGGGGATAGCCGGACATTCCGACCATGGCCTCTGTGCAAGCACAGCATCTCTGATGGTGCAGGCCACGGTCATCCTCACCTCAGGGGGGGGGGGAGAGGGGGGGCTGGGCTTCACCCACTGTGTCCCCAGGGGAGAACTGACCACTTCTCTTCTTTCTCCACAGCCGCACCAGCTGCATGTGCAGGGCGCACCACCCTGCCTGGGACATGCTCCTGCACCCGAGGGCTCCACAGAACGACCGCAACATGGCAGGGGTACCAAGAGCAGCAGCTGGGGGCCCTGCGAGCCCTGACCCGCATCATGAAGCAGCGGGCACAGGAAGAACGGAAGTTCCAGAGGGAGTTGCTTGCCCAGGGTCATGCCATCCGTACCCATCTGCAGACCCTCGTGCAGAGCGTGCTGCCTCATGCCGCTCCAGCGCCTGCTGCCCCCAGCTTCCGTTCCTCCTCCCACTTCTTCTCCCGCTCCCGCCTCTCCCTCCTCAAACTCCTCACCCTCCTCCTCAATCTCCACACCCCTCACTTCAACCTCCACACCCTCCTCCCCATCCCCCCGGGGATGCCGAGGCTCCCGCACCCATCCTGCTGAGAGAAATGTGGCCCGACGAGACCCCCCACCCCTGAGTGCTGAGCTTCCCCTCCCCCTTCCTCCCCTTGCTTCTCCCTTCCAGCTCCCTCCTCCCAGTTTTCCCCCCTCTCTCCCACCCTCTCTCTCCTCCCATCTCCCGCCTCCTTTCCCCAGTCTCCCAGAGGTTCATCCCCAGTTTTGTTCAATAAACCCAGTTTCTATTTTTGAAAAAAAGTGTATTTTATTTGACATCAGGAAGGGGGGCTAGGGAGGGGTAAGTGGAAGGACATGAGGGAGGAATGGGCACGAGCCCCCGGTGGGGAGGACCGGGAGGCTCTGAGGGTTTCTCGGGGTGGACGCTCTCCCACAGGGCCTCCTGGATCCTGACAGCCCCCCGATGGACCCCCCCGGATGGCAGCCTGCAGCAAGTGCAGCCGGGCTGATGGCAACGACCTCAGGAGATGCACCGGCGTGCCCAGGAGCAGCTCTGGCTCCATGTGGCCAAGTGCTGTGGTGTCCCGAGTGCGGGCACTCATGGCACTCCAAGAAAGGACTGCTTTGCTGTCCCTCATCGAGGTAGACAAGCAAGCGGGGAACCCTGAGAACTGTCTGTCCGGGGTGGGGGTAGGGTCCCTTTAAGCATGGAGCTCAGTTAACCTTAGGCAGCAGCCCCATACACTAAGTCCTATCCTGATGCCCTGCCGGCACGGGTTCCGGCCAGCCTTAACTTCGGTTCAGGGTCCACTCAGTGTGAACGCGCTATTTCGAAATAGCAAAACGCTATTTCGAAATAGTTTTTGTGTATAGATGCATTATTTCGAATTAGCTTAATTCGAATTAACTATTTCGAATTAAGTTAACTCGAATTAACGCTGTAGTGTAGACATACCCATTCATATGTGCACCACCAGCAGAAACAAAAAAATTTAACTGTGGGCACCCTTCTAATCAGCTGGGAGGTGTTTGAATCTCTCCTGAACAACCGCACGAGCACATTGCTTACAGGGAATCCTGTCCACAGGCTAGTCAATGCCTTCCCTGCCTTTTGCCTGGAGACAGCCCAAGGTTTCCGTTCCTCCCAGTGTGTGAGGCTAACCTGAGACCCCTTTTATTTTCCCACCCCACATGTGGGGCTGACCCAAGCTCCTCTGCTGCCCACCTGTGCATGGAACAGGCTGACCTGGGCCACTGTCACTAGCCTTCCCTCCAGTGTGGGACTGGCACTGCCTCTCAGCCCCACACATGCCTGTTTTGTCGTGCCTTGCAAAGGGGATGCACCCCCACTTTTTTTGGCAATATTGTGCATTTGTCCAGTTTGCCTTTGCCAGTTAGCGATCATTTAGCAAGAACAAATGGGACAAATGCCCACCTTTGGAACAGACAGGATGGAGCCTTAAAAAGGGACTGTCCTGGCCAAAAAAAAAGACATATGATCACTTTCCTCTCAAGGATTTATACATATCATGCAGTACAAGGGCATTATCCTATTATTGGCTGTCCATATGCCTTATCTCTGATCCATTACAGTTTGACTAAATTAATGCTGCCTGTTTTAATTGAGGTGGAAAATAAACTGTTAATATTTATTTTCCTTCTTTTAGTCCTGACCTCTCTTTTGTTCTAGTTTTATTTTTAATCTGTGTTAAAAATGTTGATTTGCTTCGAGTATCTCTGAACTGATTCATTAGGTTTGATCCTCAATGTCCAACTTAATAAGAACTATCAACTTGCTGCACGCTGTTTGGAGCACAGAAAAGGAACAGGACTTATTTCAAACATCCATACAATGGATCAAGAGCACCAATCACCCTTGATTAGTTCCAGCTGCATCAGGAGCCCAGCTTAATGCATTTCTGGTCTGTGTCAGGAATCAAAAGCTACCTTCAAATGCCTCTGAATTTAGTAGAGCACCAATCCCTTTTTTATATCAAAAGGGGCAAAACTACTGCAAGTGGCACTAGAGTCAGTTGTCCAGATACATGTGCATCAGCATGTCAACTTCTATTGATTAAACCTATTAAGAAATCCCTCTAGAGGAACCAAAACACGAGGCATCTTCTTGACTAGTTCTTGTTCACATAGTCCTGGAAAAATGTAACCTGCTCAAATCTCACTCTAGCTGGTTAACGCATCAGTGAGACAGGTTGGATGGAACTATGGATAGGAGGAGTCCCTGAGTGCCTTGAGATCCTCTGATGAAACGTAGAGGCATAGAGTTCTAAGAGGGTGGCTAATACATGTGCATCATAGTTCTCTACTGTGTGTAATCAGCACAATTCAAATCAGTATGAGTAGTAAAGCTGGAGAAAATTTTCAAACAGTTCTAGTCATTAACTCCATAATTCTAATTAGGAAAAAATGTATGTTTGTAATTAGCCTGTGATTTTAGAGAAGATGGTTTCTGTCCACTTGGAAGCTCTGGATGACCAATACGTTCAGTTAGCAATGGCACAAAGGTTGCCTGGTTTTGTTACAGCATTATTATGCAAAATAGGTAACTTCCCGTGTTGTTTATACACAGAAGCTGACTCACAGCACTGATTTTAAATCACAGCGTTGTAATCTGCTGTTTACTTTTTTTGTGAACATAGAGTCAGATCATTCGCTGGTATAAAATCAATGGAGAAATGCCAATTCATATAGCAGAGGCCATCAGTCTATAGAGTTCTCTCCTTTACTGCATGAATTCTACAAGATTACAACAATAAATAATTCTTTAAATTCCAGGACATGTATAAAAAAATACTTGCAGAGTGTCAGATTTTGTTCTTAGTTAGATATTTCAACTGAAGTAGTATTAATAAAAATGGGAGAGGAACTTGGTTCAAGATAAATAGGAGGAATGAACAAGATATTTCTTGAAACAGAAGATCTCTCTTGGGTGCATCTACACTGCTGGACTTAACACTGGCTAAGAAAGCAAAAATAATTATGTATTTTGCTAACACTACAATAGCTACCATGTAATTACATGGATGTAAAGAGCATACTTGGTATTTATTTGAAAAGTGTTGACAAACTTGCTCAACCATATAATCCTGTTCTAATACATTGTAGCAATGAAGAGATAGAATAGTCAAAGGCAAGGATTTCCTTCATGCTCACATTGATTTTGTGAATAATATACCTGATTCCTTTAGGCATAAATAGATAAAAGCCCAAAAGAGCCACAAATATAGAGCTTCCTACTCCTAGCCAGTCTCCTAGTGCCCCCCAGATTAAATACCAATCAACACAAATGGATGTGAGCACCATAATATAAAGCCTGTAGATACCTGGTTTTGCAGTAGGGATGTTGGTGTGTAACTCATGCACACAGTTAATCTATAAGCATGGACTCATTGGTTAACCTGGACGGTTACGCTATCTCGCCCTGGGCGTCTATATCAGAGGCACCAGGGACTGGGGTAGGAGGAAGCTGGTGTCACTTCCCCTCTCCCCGCATGAAAATTTCAGCAGTTACACATTTACAAAAATAATTGGTTGTTAACATCCCTATTTTTCAGTGCTTTAATGCATGAGGTTTGTGTTTCCAATTAAGGCTCATAAATTGCAGGAGCGTTACCAGTCTGGCTCTGTGAGCTTTTTCCATATTATTAGGGTTGCTGTTCTCTGAAAGGGGAAGGGGATAGTTTCTCCCCTCCCTCTCCAACACCTCTGAGTTAGAAAGAGATAAGTAGCCAATTCTAAAGTAGTTTGAACCACAAAATGGTTGCTAAAAGCTCTCAGGAGAGCTCTCTTAGCATTTGAAAACACACTAAAATCACTGTGCCCATGAAAGCTCAAGATACCATCTACATGTTTTGTAAGTCTGTAAAGTGCTACCAGACCATTTGTTGTTTTTTTCTGTAACAGACTAACTCAGCTATCCCCTGAAGCTACTAAAATCATTGGCTACATTTCTTTTCTAATTGAATATGAAACTTGCAATTCTATTGTAATTGAATAGATGGCTTTGCTTGCAAGAGGCAAGACTCTATGTTTATCAGCTGCCGAAGGTATGATTATATACATATTTTCTGGGACTCTGTAATGGTAGGAGATAGACTTTAAGCATGGTTCACCAATATCCTGGCTAGCACAAACAAAAGGGCACTGTTCGCTGTATACCCACCAAATGACACCAATTGAAATATTGAGCACAGAAGCACAAACACAAGATAACAGTACTTTTCTGACCAGCAAGTACACAACAAAGTGCATCTCAAGAGCTTTGTTTATAGAGAACAGGCTTCTCTGAGACCCCTCTGTGCAAAATGAACTGGCTCAAGAGGCTTTCTTTAATGCACTTCTTAATGGCATGGCTCTTCAGTCTGTTCCCGTTCCATTATTGCATGTGCACTGCTTCTCCTTGTTTGTCTGACTAAAGGAATACAAGGGAAACATGAGAAAGGTTGCAGCTTATTCAACCCAATTGTTTCCAACTCTCTGTCCACAATGTGCATGGCATTTAACAGTGGTAAATGTGATATTAAATCTCTATTTGGCAATGTCGCCTCTGAAAACACTAACATATGTAGCGAGAATTTGTTATACTTGACCTCTTGTGCCATTAAAAAAAGCATTAATTTAATGGAAATGTTTAGGTGTGAATCAGAAATAGAAGTCACAGAAGTCTTGAAATTGGCAGATATTGTCTGACATGCAAGTTGAGAAGCATCTATATGTAATGTCTTTGCAGTTAATGCATTTAAACATAGTATAATAAGTACAGGTGAAATTTGATATAATTTTTGTATACTAATTTGCACTGCAATTATTAATGTGCAGTATCTTCAGCAATACCTAAGAGAGCTGTGAATGTAATACTCTCATAATGATATGTGGATGCTACTTAGACAAGCAAACCTTTTAGCTTGGATTGCAAATTATATGGTACAGTGTAGTGGTGATCACCAGTAATTACATAGAAATACTTCTCATCCAGGAAATACTGTTTTTGTTTGCAGTACATAATGACCAGGGCATAAGATGAGGGATACTGTGAAGTACTGTGGTGAGAGGGAGTTATATTCTGCTTCAAGAAATCTTGTCACATGTGATATTATTTGATTTATCCACATATTTTGCAAATAAATCCAAACAGATTAGGATATATGCTCACAAATTGGATATGGAATCCTGTACTTATTCAGATGCAATCGATGAAATCCTAAAGGCTTAATCTTAAAATATGGCAGGGAGAGAAAGGTGAGGAGTCTAGTTCTGACCTGTGATCTGATTAGGGGTGATGTTTTTCAGCAAACTTAAAATTAATGGGAAGCCTTAGGTTTAGTTTTGAAAATGTTTGAAACTTTTCAGCAAACTAGAAAAATTATGTCTGGGGTCAGTAAACCCAGCATATGTATGTGCCTTTAGTTTAGTGATTTGCCAGGATGCTGAAGACCCAGGTTTGCATCTCTACTCTATGGCCAGGACTGGAACTCAGATTAAACTCCCACAACCAGGCCACTCCAAAGTAGGTCACCTTCAGGGCTTGCCTATACTTATGTGACGGTCGCCACTCCAGAGGTCAATCTTCTGGTGTTTGTAGCAAGGAGTAAGGGCAGTTGATGAGAGATTCTCTCCCATCAACCTTCCACTGTGGGGCCACTCCAAAAAATCGATGCAAGATACATTGACTCCAGCTATGCAATCCATGTAGCTGTAGTTGCATGTCTTGCATCGATTTTCTCTTCCAGTATAGACCTGGTCTCAATATCTCCTTCCGCTGCCTTTATAATTTGTGTAGAGTCGTAACTGTTCATTGGGCCAGACGCAGAGAACAACTCTATAGCCTGGTGATTAAGGCAGTCACCTGGGAGTCAGGGGATGTGGATTCCATTCCCTTCTCTCTACCTCAGAGTGTTACACTCCTAAATAGCTTCAGTACATTCAAATGGTAACAAATTGTGATAAAATTGCAACTGAACTTTCTAATTAGTTTCTTTTTTACATTCAGTTCTCTGCTTTATGTAAAGCAAATTATCTGCACCAACAAAATCCCAGACTATGAGATTGTGCCAGACACTTTTCTGTGGCATTCCACTGTTCTGCAATCTGTACAAAAAGGCTTCATCCAGTATTTCTGTATCTGTATCTTAAGGCTTTGTCTCCACTATACAATGGATTGATGCTGCAAGAATTGATCCACCAGCCATCAATTTACCGCATCTGCTGTAGATGTAATAAATCAGTCTCTGAGAGCATTCCCATAGACACTGATACCCCATCAAGACAAGAAGAATAGCTGGCGTCAATGAGAGAGCAGCTTCTGCCAACCTTACTGCACACAAGATGCCGCTGTGATATGTTGACATCAGCTACGTTATTTGGATAGCTGAAGTAGATCAATGGTGCTGGTGATTGTAGACAAGGCCTAAATAATGCAGCTTTTTCCTAAAATCCTGGAAAATTTTAGGCTGAATCATAGAATACTAGAACTGGAAGACACCTTGAGTGGTAATCAAGTCCAATCCCCAGCCCACACAGCAGGACCAAGACCATCTAGATCATCCCTAATAGATGTCTATCCAACCTCCTCTTAAATATCTCCAGTGATGGACATTCCATAACCTCCCTAGGTAATTTATTCCAGTGTTTAACCACCCTGATAGTTAGAAAGTTTTTCCTAATGTCTAACCTAAACCTCCCTTGCTGCAGTTTAAGCCCTTTGCTTCTTGTCCTATCCTCAGAGGCCAAGGAGAGCAATTTTTCTCCGTCCTGCTTGTAACACCCTTTTTGATACTTGAAAACTGCTATCATGTCCCCTCTTCTATTTTCTAAACTAAACAAGCCCAGTTCTTTCAGTCTTCCCGCATAGCTCATGTTTTCTAGACCTTTATTCATTTTTGTTGCTCTTCTCTGCACATTCACCAAATTTCTCCACATCTTTCTTGAAATGTGAAGCCCAGAACTGGACACAATACTCCAACTGAGGCCTAATCAGTGCTGAGCAGAGCAGAAGAATGACTTCTTGTGTCTTACTCACAACAATCCTGTTAATGCATCCCAGAATCATGGTAAGGTGTTTTTTTTTGGGGGGGGGGGGGGGGGGGTTCAGATATTTTTCTGCAGTACTCCATCCTAGACAATCACTTCCCATTCTGTATGTGTGAAACCGATTGATCAGTGGACATGGTTAAAAAAGTTTCCACTCTTTTGAAAGATTTTCACTATACATTTAATGGGAAATACCGGTAGAGCTGGAATAATTTTTCAAGTGGGTGAGTCATGTTTTAACAAAGTCCACTTTGTCTGGTTCCAAAACAATAAACCAGGGAATCTGCACTGAGGAAAATTCTACCCATGCTTTGGTGTTTTTCTTTCTCTCACAATACTACCCAGGATTAAATTTCTTCATCCAATTATCTCAAACCAAAATCTCTGCTTTCTTCTGCTGTGAGCCCCGCCAGCATTAGAAACATTGGGAATATGAGGGTTTGTCAAAACTAGGATTAGAATGATATTGGATCACTTTATATAGCTTGTTCTAACACCTATATTCTTAAGGTCACCAGATTTTTTTTAAGACCTACTGTAAACAGAGTTAGACAAAAAATACTAAAACTTTGGATAGTTGTAGGAATATAGTCACAATAGCATATTCATCATTACTACCACTGTTGTAATAGCTCTGGTAGTATCACCAGTAGCAATGTTTTGCAAAAAATCGTTACGATGGATACAATCCCAGAAATGAAAGCCTCTCTATTCTATTTCTGATCCAATCACCATTAATTATTTTTTAAACTTTTAAAAATCTACACACATATTTCAACATATTTTTCTGTCTCTAACTATATGATAGCCCAAACATTCTAACTTGCTTTAAAAACTGTCTTCATACACATATGTTTAATATTTTGATGGCATATACAATGAAAACAACTAAAGATTTTCACTGACAATTTTTCTTGATAGTTAGGTACCTGGTTCTGGCACTGAACTGTTATGAGTCATTAAACATCAGACATGTAATTTCATTTTTCTGTACTTCTGTTTCCCTTTCCACCCTTTGTCTATCTTTTTTTGTCAACTGTACACTATTTGCGACAGGAGCTGTCTTTTACTCTGTGTCTAAAAGTCCTAGGAAAATTAGGTACCAACTGAGATTGGGTTCTGTAAATGCCTCTGAAGAACAAATAATACGCTTACAAATAGTCACTAGAGAGAGAAAGAAAGAGACCGTATATCTCTGTGTGTGTCTCTGTGTGTGTCTGTATGTAGGTTTTGGCTTTCACAACTATTTTTTAATTCTGATTTTTAATTGTTATAGAAAAGAAACAAAATTCATAAAAAAGAAAAAAAATGCTACTAAATGCATGTACTGTACCAGTTTTTTTCTCTCCATTTAACATAATTAAGTGCTAAGTTGAAATGATCAGAAGGTTGGAACTGGAGAAAAGTCAGTCCAACTTGCTGCCTTCAAAAACATTTAATGTAGCTAGTCCAGAATTAACACAAGAAACAGTTATTTTATCTTTTAATATGTGAGATCAGTTGTACTTTTCATTAAAGCATTGGCTTTTAACATCTAGGTCCCATGTCCACATTTAAGACATAATTGAAGAGTGTGTGTATGATCTAAAAAATAATCTTTAAAATAATAACATATCTAAGGTCATGTCTAGGTAAGAAGATGACATAGGTTCTTCTTCCATTGATTCTGCTGAATCATAAAAAAATGGCTTCAAAGGAAGGAGTTCACTGAGGGTGCAGCTAGACTAATTTGCTCTTTTGAAAGAGGAATGTAAATGAAGGAAATAAAAAGTGCGAATGAAGCACAGATTTACAAAGCTCATGCTTCATTTGCATAATCACGTCCGATCGCTTTTTCGAAAAAGGTTTTTTCTCCAAAAAAGCAATCTAGATGCAGTTGTTTAGAAAAAAAACCACCCTTTTTCGAAAGAACCCTGTAAACCTCATTTTTTTCTGTTGTTACAGAGGTTGAGGGTTCAAGCCCTACCCCAGGGGCAACCCCACCACACCCTCCTGAAGAATGGACTGGCCACCCCCTAAAAGGCAGGGTTGGGGAAGCTGGAATGTTAGAAAATGCTGCTGAGAATACTACCGTCTTCTATAGCTGCAGAGGCTCTCATGCTTGCTCTGGTTTTATTTTGCTTTTTGCACCACAATCCAACTTCTGGTCTTCACTTGCATAGCTGTGCTCCTGCTTGCATCTCCATACCTTGACTCTTTCTTGATCCCCTCACGACACTCTACCCTCTCCCTTTGTGTCCCTCTCTAAATCTCAACTCTGTCTTTCATTTGCTGCCCTTATACTCAGAATTTCTCCTCAAACCTTGTGCAAGCTGATAACCTTCACTTGTATCATATCCTTCCTTAAAGGAAATGATTTTGCTTACTCTTTTAAAAAATTAGCTCCTTAGCATTACAGTATTAAAAGATAAGAGAAAAAAATCATACTTTTTAAACTTTGTGCATTTGTATAGTCCCAGACAAAAACTGTAAATAGCACTGATTTGGAAGCAAAAATCAACAATTTAAAGTAAAGTACATGAAAAACTTGAGAGAAATCCAGATAAGATATGACATGGAAATGTACAAGACTCTCTAACAACCTTCTCTTCAGTCTCTCTATGTCAGGTGGTTGCATCTCTCAGGTCAACTTTCCAAATGGCTCCTAGTTAGGTTCCCATTTGTGCTATAGTAAGGACTATTTTGCTTACAAATTACTTGCACAGAAAATTTTACATGCATACTTGTAAACACAAATGATCAAATTTATCAAGTGCAAAATAAATGTTAACGCTTCTGTTCAATTTCCACTACGCAAATTCAGAACTACCTCTCAGCAGACATCCATTAATTGCCTACAGAACTAAATTCATACACAGTGCTCTATGTGCACCATAGAGGCCATGCTTTGAAAATTTCACTTTTTAAAATTTATACTCTACTATATCGCAAGCTGAGGCTATATTTCCAAAGAAGGCAAGAAATAAAATTTCACAATACTACTTCCATTCATAGATGCCATATTCATTCTATAGCTCTGCTAAGCCTCTTAATCACCCTTCATTAACAAAATTAAATAAGAATTCAGCTTAGACCAGGAAAATTCCCTATGATAGTCTGATTCAAAAGTAATTAAAAAGAATGACCACTGCTTCAAAGTAGCTTTAGCTAGGATTTTTTTTCCAGTCAAAAGTTCCTCAGCTTAATTTAACTGTATTTTACAACAACATGCCACAACGTTTAAATATAAAAAAATGAAGAAAGTCTTATTAGAACTGAGCTGTTGTTCTTGCAATCAGACTCCTGTCTCTCCTCTAGACCTTTGTCTCATGATTCCCAAGCCCTTGTCCTCTTGCTCTTGTTTTGTTCTGAGCAGCTACTTCAAAAGAGATCATAATAAAACAGATTTGTGTATATTTCTTAATCTGGGATTAGTGGTGGCACTGACAATTAAGAACCGTGGGTACTCTCCTCTAGGGTTTATTATCTCCCAGGCCTTTGTTTTGCTATTTAATATTAACAAATGTCAATGTTCATCAGTATTACAGTCTGTTGTTACTAGAGGGGATGCCTGCAGTGGACTGGAAATGAAAGGTGGAATGCCATTAGAGAGACATTATTGTTAAGCATTGAAATACAAACCTTCAAGATGTTTTATAATTATATTTTGTTCCAGGGGATTGCCAGTCCTCATGGTTAGATATTGAAGATTACGATACCCTGTTACAACCAGTTTTCCAATTCTTACCTCTTACCTATCAGTCTCCAAGGACAGATAAGGCACTGATCAAAATGAAACACTTCTACTGCACATACAACTATTGGATAGGCAAGTACCCTGCTATTTTTTAATCTTGATAGCAACATTAAAGGGAATAAAGTTACACTAGTGAATGTACAGGTAAAAGCATTTTTTTTTTGTCTATGGTGTGAATATTTCTGAAGTCTCATATGGAAAAGCACACTGTTTCCTCATATTCAAAACAATATTAAAATATACTCTACCATATTGAATGTTTATCATATCCTATATATTTCATGTCAATGGAATTAAAAAGCTGTTTAAACAATCCTTTTGAAAAGGACTCTGTGATTCCACAAATTCAGAACTACGCAAACACCCAGGGAACTGTTACTTTACCCTGCGGTAAATTTGTGGTCTTATTTGGTTTTAAACTATTCTAGCTACTTATTTATTGCCTCCTCCCCCCAAAAGTCACAGTAGTATCTGTGCATCTCACAGTCTCTTCTTTGCTAGTCCTACACAGGAGGGAGAGGAGAGAGGAAATAGGTCCCCCTTTAGTATACTTAATTAATTCACAGGTGACAGACCCTGATAGAATTGTTGATCCTGACATTTGACAAAGGCTCTGTGTGTCATCTTAACAATTGTTTGCTACTTACACGCTTGGGGTAACACAGCCTCCTGCCCTCAGTCCCTCCTCAGCCCCCAGCTTCTGGGGGGGGGAAGGGAAGGTTGTGATGCAGAAGTACCTGTAAAAATATTAAGTTACTTTCACCCCCAGTGAAGAATTGCTTTTCAATTAACCTTACAGAAAAGAGATTGTGGAGAAATTTGGAGTTTTGGCTCAGCTAAATGAATGCTCAAAGTTTGAAAACTAGAAGAAAATGTTATTGTGAACCACATTGACTATAACCATTTTTGTAATAACAGAGTGTAATGACAACAGACCCCAGTGGTCTGTGGACAGAATTGAACCTGGAAACCTCTGAGCTTAAGTGCATGAGCTTCAAAACACCTGGCTATTAGCTAAAGCTGCAGCATAGACTTGTAATTCTCTCTGTAAGTACACACCCAGAAGGTGTGTGGGTTACAATTGCAAATGATAAAGAGTTTATACAAATGAAAAAAATATACTTGATGGAATTACCATTTTAAAAAATTAAGCAAAAAAATTTAACCATCCCTATTTTAAGAAATCCAAAATAAAAATTAACTTCATAAAAATAATATTGTATTTTTGAAAAATACAATCATTTAAAGAAAGCATTTAGATTTTCATTTTACTGAAAAAAATCCCTTAATTGAGTTAAGGATCTGAGCGACACCAGGCAAATGTGCTAGTTATTAATATACCATAACTATTTTTTAAAAAATATACACCAACAAGAATTCTAATTCTTTTAAAAATCTATTAATGTAAAATATCAAACACAAGGATTGTAATAAATATTTCCTAAAACTCAGAAGGAGGCAGAGAATTATCAACTTACATATTAAGGATGAAGAAGAATAAACTATTTTTGGATATAAAGAAAATAATAGGGAAATATGATGATGAGTTGTTAGAGGCACAGAAGGCAGAATACCATATGCATGATTCAGTGGGCACATTAAAAAAAGAAATAATTACCAAAGTGAGTTATATGTGCTACATTCGTCACCTTACATTTTTGTGATGTATATAGCTGAGAAAACACTGTGGTTCTTTGTGGATTATATTCTTTAAATATCTAAAGACGTTGCCTGTGTGCAGACTAGAAGTAAACAGGAGCAGCTGTTTTAGTTTCAGAGCCCAGGAGATCTGTTGGACCTGATTCATTACTGCCTTGCACATAGTGTAAACATTTAAATTTAGGCAAAGTAGGCATGAAATGCTACTTTGCACTTAAGTACTATATGATGGAAAATCAGGCACCTGGCTTCACTCTAGAAAATAACAGGCTGAATAGGGCTCACTGGAAAAAATATTCTTGGATTAGAGAAAATAATGTCCCTATTCAAACAATGGACATTTATGTCAGTATATTAGGGGGACAAGTTAAACGAGGTAATAACTGTATTAGAGCGACTTCTGGAGGATACAAGCTTCTGAGTATAATAGTTTGTCTCTCTCACCAACGGAAGTTGGTCTAGTAAAAGATATTAACTCATCCACCTTCTCATACTCTTATATTCTGTGACCAACATTGCAAAAACACAACAGCAAACTAGTTATATTAGATATTTTAGATTTAGTTATAGTTTAACAAAAATAGTTAAAAACTGGGGGAGGAAGGGGAGACAAATGCATATTTGTAGTTTGCCATGAATTCCAACAGTTCTAAATATTGTTACTATTTCAGCAAGCAATTTTTTTAAATCTTGCACCAAAGAGAAGTAGTAGTGCAGGGAAATGTCAAGCTAGTAAATTGCAGTCTTTTTTTTTTTTTCTGATAATCTTTTTTTCTTAGCTTTTCTCTGTACCCTACCTCAATCTCCATTAAATCTGTGCTGGTTGTTCAAAAGGTACAGCTTGCTAAAAGCACTCAAGGGAGGCCAACTTGTAAAATGCATGTAACAGTTCATTATTTTCAAGAGTAAGACAGAGGGTATTGTGAGAATACAGTAAATTAACCGGGAATAGACACAAAACAAACCACTACATGCTGCTCTTAATATTTCCAGGAGGAATATATTTTTTAAAAAATAACTTTTTTCCCCTTGTCCGGCTTGATAGTTAGTTATTCTTCATGCCATAGCATATAATTATGTTTCTGCTATAAACTACTATGGGAAATCTCTTGTCAAATTATTGAAGTATTTTTATTAGTCAGTATGACCACTAAAACAGAAGGTAAAGAATGCACGAACAGGGGAATTGTAGGGAGAGTGGAATCCTTAGAGAGTTTCTCTAGTACTGTACAGCATGAACCTTTGGTGTCATATCCCTTCTGCCTTTACTCATAGAATAAAGAATAGTACTTACTCATGAGAATCATTACTTTGATAGACCCTCAATGAAGGCTGTCTATTTTTCTGTCTGTCTGCTTGCACATGGTCAGCGAAGAGGGCTAAGAGCTTCCCTCTTACTGCTTTGTTTGAACAGGTCCAACTGTACCTGCAAACCACTTATTATTTCTTCTATCTTTATGTGCATACTTCCCTCTGGTTCATGTTGTCCCAGCAGCAAAAACAGCAGCATGTTACTTTGTGTCTATATGAGAGCTTTCCCCCTTTTTATAGCATTATCTGCTAACTTTTTCTTCTTCTTGTTCAGGCAGAGGCAGCCCTAAACACTCATGGAATCCTTCATCACCAAATGTTATATCTGAACCCAGCAGAAAGATACTAATGTGCTTAAATGAGCTGTATCTCTATATCTAGATGTTATGCAAATGTTTATTGTTCACACTGCAAAATTGAAACCAACATGAAACTGAGATTTTGCACTGAGAAGGAGAGTCTAAACATGTAAAGAGACAGGACATCACAATAGCCTTATATAATTAAACTTATTTTATGGACTACTTAAACAAAAAAAAACCCCAGCATTTTACAATTTGCTAAGGCTGTAAGTAAAGCCTATGTGGCTATATCTGACTTTAAGAAAAGAAAAGATTCCTTTCTTATTTAAGAAAGAAAGAAAGAAAGAAAGAAAGAAAGAAAAGTTTCATTGTTTAGAAAATATAAATGTCTTATACTACTAGGAATTCCTTATGTGGAATTATAATGGTGCCCAGTGCCACTTAGCTAATGTTGCATCATGACTTCTGTTTAAAGGGTAACATTTCTAAGTTCAGTAAAATGAACATGCTTGGTCTGATTACTCTGAAATTTGGTGTGCCTCAAAAGGATATAGGATAGGGTAAAAAAATCAAAATTTGGGATTATTTGATGTAGGTGTTGAACATATTTAAGCCCTAAAAAATATTTTAAAAAATTAAAAGTTTCTCAGTATTACTTCTACCCTGTCTTCCCCCCAGCGCCACTAGAGACCAAACTATTTGTGTGATGTGGGTCAAAATGATCAAGTTTAATCCAGGGAGATACACCCACTAAATATTAGGGAACCAAAACTGAGACAAGTATTTAAGAACATATTTACTTCTTTACTTATACATGCAACAATAAAGAACAAAAATGAGAGGATTTCTATGCAGCCACTTTATATATTCCTACTTAGGCTATGTGTACGTTGTGGGGGTTTTCCGGGATACCAGAGGTATCCCGGAAAAACTCTGCCACGTCTAAGGAACGTTTTTGCTCTTCTGCTTTTTTTTCAGAAGAGCAAACGCGCTCTTTTGGGGAGCCCTGTATTCCTCGTTCTATGAGGGATAAGGGTTCCACCAAAAGAGGAGGCTTTTCTGCCATTTGGACCCTTCTAGACTGTGCTAAATGGCGGAAAAGCCTCTTCCGGGAAAGCGATCGAAAAAAGCTACGCAAGTTGTAGAGCTCAATTTGCGTAGTTTTTTCTGACAAAGGACTATAGTGTAGACCTAGCCCCAATCTGAGGGAACGCACCAGCACCATTGCTCCTGGTGAACATGTCACCACCTACATTTTTAGTCTGACCCTTTGTACACTTGTGCAATTGACTCACGTTGTTTGTTTCAAGTTTTCTCTTTTTATTGTAATGTGTTTTTATTTTCAGGGGATGTTCACTGTGAATTTAGCTGTCAACAGCCAGTCTAAATTGTATGTATATCAAGTGGGGGGGAGCTGGAGATCAAAGTTTTGGAGGGGCATGAGAGGGACAAGGAGTTGCATCAACAAAGGGAATGGGAAATAAAGATGGGTGGTATGCAAATCTTGGAGAAGTTGCTGAAGTGTATTTTACTAGCTCTTGGAGGTAGGGAGAGGGGGAGCCAAGAATCTATCTACTTCAGGATCTAAGGGCAGATTGATGTGGCATTATGAAAGACACATAGAATGGATGTTCGGAACTGACAGTGCTGGTAGATTCACTAATGAGGGAAAATATGTGTGTGTGCTGCTAGGGTTTCAAACATGCAGAATCTGGACAATCCCTGGTTATGGATTATTGCTTTGAGTGGAAAGAGATGTGGCATTGTGGTTTGCCCATTCTGCAGCATCTAAGTGATGACTTAAGAGGTTGTGATCTACTGGACATTATGGTAATTCACGTAGGCATAGATGATCCAGTGTGTACCTCATATGACAACAGGTTTGGACCACAATCGAAATTTATGTCTAGGGGCTGTGAGTGTTTCCTCTGGTTTGTCTGCATATTTGAATAATTGCTATAACACCAATGACAGTTCTTAATAAGCGCTGAAAGAACATTAATTGGAAAATCAGAGGATTCATGGAAGACCAGAGAAGGTATATGGTATGGTACAGAAATATTATATACTCTGTCACTTCAGTGTTTTTCAGAAGCAGAGGGTATTTCTATTGGACCGGGATCAGAGGATCTTTCAGCGAAACATAAATCTGCCTGCGTTTTGGGACAAAATCCCTGTATGTGATTTTTATTCATTTGCATGTATGCATTTTTGTTCTTTAATAGTGTTAAATAGAATCCTGTGTAGTTTGCAAGCAGGATGAAGATGTGTGTGTTAACAAGACATATTTGGGCACAAGGTAGCATTGGGACACTCTTTCCTGTATATTTCCCAGGTTTCAGAAGTTTAAGTCTTTTTCAGCTCAATATTCTGCAAGGGGATTATATACCACTAGCAATCTTAACTCTGAATTAACATAGTTTTTTCCCCATTTAATAAGACATAAAGTTAAGCAAAGGTGGCTTAAAGGAAGACTTACAAAGTAATGTAAAACTGAAAAAAGTGAGCATGCATTGAAAGAATTGGCTTGTCTAGTATTTCTGCTTTCTTTGCCTGCCTTAAGGAGGTCAGATTAGATGACCACAGTTGACTCTTCTGGACTAGTAATCTACAAATAATGTGATTTCGGTCAATTTCTTCCTGCAGTTACACCAGTCCTACCCAGCTACTGCAGTAGGACTATATTACTTCGAGCAGAACATGGCCCATTTGTGTTTTAATAAATGCTTTTCCCTCTCACAAACCCCTCTTTTTTATTTGAACCCACTGAGAAGTAAATCCTTTGCTTGTAATGTAGTTACAGTGCATTGCTGTAGACATAAAGATCATATCATAATTCAATGTTAGTGAACTTAAGTTCCTGCACTGTAGTCTATATTTGTGTTTAAAAGCCTAATATCCACTTCTGAACACGATGTCCAATAATTCCAGTAGCATCTTTGGCTCAGACTTCTTTCTAAAGCCTTGAATCTAGGCTGTGTGTAATTTTTGCCTAAGACTTTCTGTATAAGATCAATAAAAAACAACCTTTCCTATCTATTCATAGAGCTTAAATTCTCATCCAGGCTCTCATCACATCACCTTTTCATTATTGCAACAGCCCTTTCTCCATCTTTGACAAATGAAATTTTGTTCCTGATCATAGGCACCAGAATGTGACTGCCAAGGATCATTTCCATACCTTATAGCTTTGACCCTTTCACCCCTTCTCTTTGCATCCCTCCATTGTCTTCCCATTTTCCATTGTATCAAACATAAGATACTGTCTTCTCTTTCAAGGCCCTTCACAGACTATCCCTGCTCCTCCTTTCCTTCAGGGTGTGTCTAGACTACAGGGTTTTGTCGACAAAAGTGGACTTTTGTTGATAAAACTATACCTGCGTCTACACTGCCGCTGAGTTCTGTTGACATAACGTCGACATATCATTTGATGTATGATATGTACATTCTATAGCCAGACAGCAAAGCTGAGGCCACTCAAATGTGTAAATAATATCTCATAATATCTCATAAAGTCATTTGTAACTTATTCTCACTAAAATATCAGGAAGATTTGCCTATTTCAAATAGTAGCAGACACATTCATGTATTGCATCGTCCGTTGAATGTGAAAGTTCTTTTGAGTGGTAGAAGTTCTACTACACAGGATTTGTAGAAGCCACACAGGTGATGTTCAATATCCTGCAGTTTCCCTGTGTTCGGGAAAATTTGCATTCATTATTCCATCCCTCAAACATTCATGAACAGGTGAATCTGAAGATTGGTACCATTTGGGGCATGACAGTATATTAGTATATTGCAAGTTAAATGACAACAAAATAAAATTTTAATTTAGTTCACATTTCAGAGATCCGTAATGCTGAACTGGTCAGATATTTGGCCTTCAGCATGGATGACTTCTGCTGTGTTCACTGCAAGTCTAGATTTTTGGGGTATAAGTTTTAAAAGTGCCTAAATCCTATTCTCAAAAGTAAATTACATATATATGTTTCACTGAAAGTCAAAGGTATTTAAGCTCCCAATCAGAACTAAGTGATTTTTTTTTGGTTTGGTCAACAAATAAAAAAAATGAAAATCAAAATTAAATTTCGGAGGGTGAGTGGTTCCATTTTTATTACATTTGTATCCTCTTCTATTTTTAAATAAATCCAGCTTATTTTTAAAATGAAAAGTTGTTATGAAATGAAAAATATATTTTTTATTTTAAATGTCAATGCAAATTTTATTTTTTTTATGTGGCCGAACTATTTGCTGAGATCAAATCAAATGCACAAATAGTTTTGATCTAGCAATAAATACCTATTTTGCCAAATAAACTATTCACAAAAACAAAACAAAAAAAACAGAAAAAAACACTCACCTTGCTTTAGTTCTAAGGAGTAGATCCACAATAGAATTTTGGGGCTTAACTACTACTACAGGTGCCCGAGCCCAAAATGTATAAGATGGGCTGTGCAACAAATTCGGAAGTAAATTCCAAATCAGGGCCTGCACTTCAATTTGCATGGCTCTGTCGGTTTCAGAAGTGGACTATGATATGGAAAGAGAAGCGTGTTCTTGCGTGGGTCAGCATCAAGCTACATAAAACATTTACAGGTCAAAACCAACACCACCAGCTTAACACAGAAGCCACTATGCAACCAACCCAGATCCTAAAACACGGCCTTCATGCTCTTGATAGAATGCTACTTTAAGAAGTAGGCTATTGTACTTTGCACTTGCGTTAGGTTCCAGATGGATTTAAGAGACAGTTCCAAGCAGAATGCATTGCCATAATCTATTATGGAAGAGATAAAATTATGGCTCACCATAGCATGATTCACATCTAAGCTATGTCTAAACTACATCCCTCTTCGGAAAAGAGGGATGTAAATTAGGCAGATCAAAAGTGCAAATGAAGTGGGGATTTAAATATCCCATGCTTCATTTGCATATTTGCGGCAGATGGCAGTTTTGAAAAAGGGCATTTCAAAAGTGAAACTACAGTCTAGATGCGGTGCTTTCTAAAAAAAACCCCTTTTTCGTAAGATCCCATACTCCTCATTTTTTCAGGAGTACGGGATCTTTCGAAAAAGAGTTTTTTTCTAAAGCACCACGTCTAGCCTGCAGTTTCACTTTCAAAATGCCCTTTTTCGAAACTGCTATCTGCTGTGAATATGCAAATAAAGAATGGGATATTTAATCCCCACTTCATTAGCACTTTTGATCTACCTAATTTACATCCCCCTTTTCAAAAGAGGGATGTAGTCTAGACGAACCCCTAAGAGGAAATGGCAGAACCATCTCTCCAAATGCAGAGAAAACAAGCAGTCTTGGGGCATGTCTATACAGCAGGGCTAAAGCCGAAATAAGCTATGCAATTTGAGTTATGCCAATTGCGTAGCGTAAGTTGAAACAGCTTATTTTGGCTTTTGGTGCTGTCTACACATCACGGAGTCTGAGGAAGAGCATTCTGCCTTTGACTTCTCTTACTCCTAGTAAAATGGGGTTACAGCAGTTGAAGTAAGAAGTCCTCCAGCTGGACATTATTTTGACATTATGTCAAAATTACCGCTTGTAGTGTAGACGCAGACTATGTAATTTCGGAATGACGTCAGAAAATATTCCTCACATTCCTGTATTCCTTTCCCTGTTCTTTAGTCTTGCTTTTTTTTCTTCAAAAACCAAACAAAACTTTTCAGAGAGAGAAGAGCCCCAGCTCTTGTTAAACTCTTTCCCTGCACCTCCTTTTTCCAAGCTATTAGCCCCAACTTCTCAAAAAGGAGAGAAAATAAAAAGAAAACTCATCCTGAAGAAACAAGATGACAAAAGTCTCTACTGCTGTCATGCCCAGTTCCCCCAGCTTTAAGAAATACAACACTTGCAGAGATGTCATGCTAGTCTCTGATGGACACTCCTTCTGTGTTTGATGCTTCAGAGAGATCCATCTTTCTCAGAAGTGCTCTCTTTGCAGAAACAAGAAGGCCAGGACCAGGCGAGATGGAGAACGATGCCTGAAAATGATTCTCCTGAAAAAATCTCTTCAACCAACACAGGATGACCCTGCCAAAGTCTGGGTCTAAGGATAAGGCTCAGAATTCCACTGCTCCTAGGAAGCGAACCTCAGGTTCTTCAGACCAGGACTCTCATAAATCAAGGGTTTCCCCATTGAAATCTCTGCCTACAGTGCTGATCTGTCCCACAGTAAGCACTGCTGACAAGCCGGTACCTCCAGCACTGCCTCGGCATGCATGCCAACAGTGCACACATGGCCCCACTCACATTCGAGGCACAAAGTCTCCGTAATGGAACTGACAATGCCGGTGCAGGAAACAGCACTGAAGCTGACTTGTGCAGAGATGCCACCACCTGCAGTGGGCTCAGTGCAGACCTTAGCAACCAGGAACAGGAGACAACTGGCATTGACCACTACCTCCAAGCCAGCACCGAAACCTGGCCTGGCTCTCCACTGTATATATTTCTTCCTGCATTGGACTGCACAAGAAAGTATCACTTCCACAATACATTCTCTCCTCATGAGACTCATGGGTGAAAGCACAGAATGTTATGCAGGTTGTCCCCTTCCATCAGGACCTTCCATCTCATATTATAACAACAGATGATTCCCTCCTAGGATGAGTCACCCATCTTAGGTAGCAGACCATCCAAGGCAGATGATCCCACAAGAAACTCAGCTATACATCAGCCTTCTAGAAGTAAGAGCAGTTTCCAATGCATGCCAACATTTTCTACCCATGATTTCACAACAAGATTGTATGTATTTTCATGGACAACACAAAGTGTATGTTCTACATAAACCAACAAGGAGGAGCCTGATCACACTCCCTCTGTACATAAACTGTGAAGTTTTTAACTGGTACATTTGACACAACATTACACCTATGGCATCTTACTTGCCCAGCATCCAGAACACCATGGCAGGTGGGTTCAGTTGCCTCTTCTCCTAACAGCATGAATGGGAGTTACAACCAACAGTCATTCAGACGATATTCCAAAAGTGGGGAGTTCCTTACATCAACCTCTTTGTGACCCTCACATATCACAAATGTCACCAGTTTTATCCCTCAAAGATGCCTTTCTTATCACATGGATAGCACCACTTCTGTACATTTTCTTGCTTCTACTACCCATAAGCCAAGAGATTCAGAAAATTTGATAAGATCAGGCACACATTGATCATACCAATCTGCCCTAAGCAGACATAGTTCCTTTACCTCAAGCATATAGCATTCTGTAGTCCCCACTCGCTCCCATGACAACTGGACTGGCTATCTCTACACCATGGTTAAATACTACATCCCAATTCAGCAGTTCTTCACCTCAAAGCCTGACTGCTCCATGATCCATCATGGTGAAGAGATTTGTTCAAACAGAGTAAAAAAGACATATTATATTAAATAGCCATCATCCCATGACCAGGAAGGCTTAACTATAGGGCTATGTCTACACTGCCCCCGTTTTGCACAAAAAATATGCAAATGAGGCAAAGCGTGGAATATCGCTGAGCCTCATTTGCATAATTAATGAGGCTCCATTTTTGCGCAAGAGGCTTTTGCGCAAAAAGGAGCCAGTGTAGACATAGCCAAAATGTCTCCAACTGTAGCACCCTTTCCTAACATACTAGAATACCTCCTTGAGCTCAAAGAGTCAGGCCTATCTTTTAGTTCCCTTAAGGTTCATTTGTCAGCTATCACACTATTCCATGAACCAATTGATGGTTTGCTCAGTTTTTTCCCACCATATCACCAAACAATTTTTAATGGGAATCCAAAATATACATCCAATGGTCTGGGAACCTACACCTCCCCGGGACCTAAAGCATGTTCTTAAAAGTCCTCATTAAGCCTCCATTCAAGCCTCTAGCCACTTTCTCTCTCCCTCCTATGTTAATAAAGGTGGCTTTTTTATCTCAATTACATCAGCCAGATGGCTGAGAGAGATAGAGGCCCTCTCCCCCTTTACCATATTCACAAAGGATAAAGTTACATTACATCCCCACCTCACATTTTTACCAAAAATGGCCTCCACTTTTCACATCAATGAGCCAACATACCTACCTACCCTTTCTTCCAACACCTTACAGGGACACCTTTCACACTTGATGTCAGGTGAGCCCTTGCCTTTTACCTTGACAGGACTAGGCCTTTCTGTAAATCTTTCTTTCTATCGCCAAACATTTGAAAGGCGATGCTATTTCATCTCATTGACTTTCTAAATGGATATCTTCCCGTATATATACTTGTTACACGGTACATAACCAAAAGCCACCACATGGAATAATGGCGCATTCCAGCAGAGCCGTAGTGACATCCACAGCATTTCTGAGGATGTACCATTCAAGACATATGCAGGGCAGCAACATCATAATCTGAGTATATCTTTGTGAGACACTATGCCATAACAACCAGTCCCACCCCTGCAGCCCCAGTTGGATTCATACATGACTCAGACACAACTCCAAAGCCCACCTCCAACAAGGCACTGTTCTACAGATGCCTAGAGTGGAGCACCCACAGGGAGAGCACTTCAAGAAGATATTACTTATCTCATTCAGCAATAATGGTTCTTTGAGTTCTGTGTCCTTGCAGGTGCCTCACAACCCGCCCACCTCCCCTTTCCTTTGGAGTCTACACATCTGATTCCAAAGCAGAGAAAGAACAGAAGGAGGCAGTGCCACCCACAAAGTCAGCGGACACAAGTGACACCATGAAGCGGCTATGTGCATGCATAGTGCAACCACGCCCTGCTAAGAAAAATCTCTTATCACCAACACAAGGGCAGACTAACACCTAGAGTGGAGCACCCACAGTGACACACATCTTGAAGAACCATAGTTTCTGCACAAGGTGAATAACTTCTTCTTCCTCTTATTCACTTGCATGGGCATGGAGTCCAAGTCACATCTAGGACATAAGAATGGTTACTGTTGTGGTCTTCATATTTAGATGCTTGAAGTGTGCTGCTATTATTATTAGCCATTATAGAGTTTTACATTTACAAGCTCAGTGCAAACATTAATTCATTTGCTGAAACCATGATTCTGCCATTTAAGTTTCTCTCGTACATACACAGCATTATGTGTGAACACATAGAAAGCTTATTGTACACATCTCTTGTAACATTGGTTAAGATTCCTTTTCAAACAAGGAAGAAATGTTCAGAGAAAGCCAAATAAATACTTGTGATCTCAACTCTTGATATACGCTCATCAAAATTCTGTACCGGGGGGAAAAAAACACACAAATAAAAAATGGTTTGCCAGAATATTCTGGGTGAGATGGCTTTTCACAATCTTGTTCTCAAAACTTTTAATAAGGTAGAGTTTAATATAATCTTTTAAGTGTACTTATACTTGGAGCAGAAATTCATAAAAGGTCATTTGGGGGGAACCCTGTGGTCATATGCCGCATGTCATCACAAATTACTTCCAGAAATGGAAATAAAAAACCTAGAGGCTGCATCTGCTAAAGCAGTGTAAGTATTAAACATTTTCCATGAAGTGTATCACTCTCAATATTGAAGAAAGCTGTATTTTAAGTAAATATGGCATTCATGGAAAGTATTAGGTTGACTATACAAGGCTGAAGTTCAGTCCATCATTTACAAAAATCACACAAAAACTATTATATGAAAATTGGTGGTGCAAACTTCCATCCATCAATCAACCAGTGTGACTTCACTCTGGGCAGAGGAGACTTCCTGTAGTTCTCTAGTTCTGATAGCTTATCCTTAACATCATAGAATCATAGAACACTAGAACTGGAAGGGACCTTGAGAGACCATCAAGTCCAGTCCCCTGCCCTCATGGCAGGGTCAGGCACCATCTAGATCATCCCTGACAGATGTCTATCCAACCTGCTCTTAAATATCTCCAGTGATGGACATTCCACAACCTCCCTAGGCAATTTATTCCAGTGTTTAACCACCCTGATAGTTAGGAAGTTTTTCCTAATGTCCAACCTAAACCTCCCTTGCTGCAGTTTAAGCCCATTGCTTCTTCTCCTATCATCAGAGGCCAAGGAGAGCAATTTTCCTCCCTCCTCCGTGTTACACCCTTTTTGATACTTAAAAACTGCTATCATGTCCCCTCCTAGTCTTCTCTTTTTTAAACTAAACAAACCCATTTATTTCAGTCTTCCATTAATATAATTAAAAGCTAATAAATGCAAGGCATTTAATAAGCACAAAGGGTGAGGTCAGGTCACTATCACAAAATGCTCGCATGCTAAAAAAAAGTGAGAGTTTGAGAATAAGGGGAAAATACATCATACCAGTAAATTGGAAAGTAATGCATTCTAAAAAAGAGAGCTTCAGAAATTAGTCACATATCTAATAGGTCTTTCAATTTTAAATACATATGGTAAAACACTGCAGTTAACACCAATTGAAATTTCCTGCTGAAATCAGTGGGAGTTTTATCTGAATGAGGATTTTGCCATTTTAAATTTACCACTTGTCTTGCTTCCAACTTCATACAGTATGAATCTTCCTTTATAGATATTAGTCAAGCCCTGCCTCACAGCCATGGTGCAGCAGGCTGAGGGGTGGCAGAGATGGGAGGATGTGGTGGCGAGGTGGGGTGGGAGAGCAGGCTGCATGGGGAGCAGGCGTGAGGGACAGGTGGGTGCAGGAAGACCTGGAGGGCACTGGCTCAGGGGGCCAAGGGAGGGACGGGTGGAGCGTGGTGAGCAGGGACTTACTGCCAGCCACAACATTCGTAGCATGTGTCTTTGTCCCTGGGCCTGATGTGCCACTCAGAGAAGTCATCGTGCCGTAGAAGCAGCTGTTAGATGGACTGCAAGGAACTGCCCCCCACTGCGCTCTGCTGCCTCACCACCCCCACCTGCCAGACAGGCCACCCTGGGGACACAGGAACAGCAGCACGGGGCCCCAGCCTGTGAGTCACCTGCCCCAGCAGACACAGGTCTTTGTGGTACCACCACTGCCACCAGCTCCCCACCGCACCTGCCAGCTACTTGCTGGGGAGGCTGTGAGACCCGCCTCAAAGACCCTGCAGCCCGAGGGGAGGGGCCCCAGCCACACCCATCAATTCTCATTCTGGCATTTTCTAGAATCTTCACAAGTCTTCTCTAATGTTCTCTGTGGCATATGGCATGAGGGACACCTCTCCTTTTATTTTAATAGAGTCTAACCTTAGCTTGGTAGATATTTTCTTCTACTTCAATATGGCTACAATGCCTATGATATGGCTTAATTAATGTTGGGAAGGATATATTTAGAGTCAGGCTCATCCATCCTTCCTCATGCTGAATAATAATTTAGGACTTGATTTTCATTTAAACTAAGCCCCTTTATGTTGCCAGAATAGCATAAGAATGAATTACTTTGGAATTCATCCCATTGAATTCAGTAATATTACTTAAAATGAGTAAGAGGCAGAATGTGGATTTTAGAAAGGGGAAAAATTCTTCTTTCAGACACTATTTTATGATCTATATAAGCAACTCCATACCATTTTGTAGTTTTCCGTGGATTACATCATTTGTATGGAAATATTTCATTGTTAGTTTATTTTGGAAGTTAATACTAAACAAAACTTAATTAGACAACTTCACTTGCCTTCATTTATCTCCCTTAAATTAACAGAGATGCCCCAGGGATTAATTCGACCCAATCTTTTCAGCTATGTCCTAAAATAGATTGAGCAAAGAACATCTTAGTAAATGCCAAAGCTAGAGTGAAAATTATTTAAACCTCAAGGCATGAAATCAAACTTCTCAGCAAATTAAAAGAAGAATAATCCATCTAAGTAAATATAAAGCAACAGCAACATTGATTGTGGTCTTGCTCCATTATCACTTTGAGTGATATTCACTCTAAATCAACACTCAATATAAAAAACCAACATATTCAGTGTAATACCATAACTGTAGCATTAGAAAATCATTTTGGATGGACAGAACAATTAGTGTATTATCTGTTCCACTACAATCTATTGTGGCAACATTAATGTAATTATCTATCCTGGGCTTTCTATCAGATATGGCAATTCCGTGACATTCTAGTTCATTGCCTGACTTTTTAAATGTACCTGATTAAATAAGGCTATGTCTAGACTGCAAGTTTCTTTCAGAATAAGCTTTTCCAGAACACACCTTCTGGAAAAGCTTATTTGGAAAGAAAGTGTCCACACAAGAAAAGCGCAACGAAATAGTGATGTGCTATTTCGAAAGATAGCGTCCACACAGATTGGAAGCTATCTAGCATTTAAGGTGTCCCAGAACCAGTTCAGGCAGGCCTTAGGTCAGCAGTTGCTTCCAGGTGCTGTTGCCTAAGGCTATCTGAGATGCATGCATAAAGGGACCCCCCTGGACTCCTCTGGACTACCGTTTCTCAGCTTCTGCTGCTTGCTTGCCTACCTGGCTGCAAAACTTCAGGATGAGGAAGGCCACCTTCCTGTAGCTGTGTGCCTGTCTCACCCCTTCCCTCCATTGATGGAACACCCAGATGCGACCCGCCATCCTCCTGGAGAAATGGATCACCATCGCCCGTCTGGAAGCTTGTCACCCCAGACAGCTACTGGTCTGTGGGCAATCAGTTCGACGTGGGGAAGTCCACTGTCAGGGCCCTCCTCATGGAGGTAAGGCACTCTCGGGCTGCACTCCCCCCTGGAAATGGGGACCCTAGGGAAAGGGAGATGGGGAGTGGGAGTAGAGGGGTTGGCCTGGGGGTGGATGGGAAGCCCTGTCCCTGGGGGGAGTCTGCCGTCCTGCCCGCACACAGCCTTGGGGGGGGGGGCCTCATAGAGGGTGGCTCCTGGGGTGTTTGAGGGAAGAAGGAAGGGGGGACTCGGGAGCCTCCCAAGGGCTCAGGCACTCCCTCTGATTCTCTGTTTTGTGTGTGTGTCTTTGTCTCCTTCTGAAGGTAGTGAGGGCCATCAACTCTGTCCTGCTGCACAGGGTCATCTGCCTGGGAGACCTGCATCCCATAGTGGCTGGATTTGCAACCCCAACTGTGGAGGGGCCATAGATAGAACCCATATTCCAGTCCACGCACCACAACATAAAGCCACCCAGTACATCAACCACAAGGGCTATTTCTCGATGGTGCTGCAGGGCCTGGTTAACCACCATGGACAGTTCACAGACATTTTCATTGGGTGGTCAGGCAGGGCACATGACCCCCACATTTTCAGGAATTCCAGCCTTACCACAAGCTGGAGCCTGGCACATCCTTCCCCCAGCATGACTGTCAGGTTGGGAAAATGCCTATGCCACTGTGCTGATGAAGCTGTACACCAGCCACGTGGACCCCAGCAGGGACCAATTCAATGCCCACCTAAGTGGGGCCCACATCCAGGTGGAATGTGCCTTCGAGTGCCTGAAGGCGCAGTTCAGGTGCCTCCTGACTCGCCTCAGTGTAGGGGAGCACAACATTCCCGAGATGATCTCGGCCTGTTGTATTCTCTACAACATTGTGGAGAGGAAGAGGGAGGCCTTCCTTCCAAGATGGGGGGCAGAGGCCAGTTGGTAGGGACGGGCCTTCGAGTAGCTGCACACAGCTGCCATCTGCCAGACCCATCAACTGGGGGTGAACATCCAGGGGCCCTGAGAGAGAGTTTCTCTGAATGACCCCATTAACTCTCCCCAGGGTCTCCCCACTAGGGACCTGTGCATTGCCCCCCATGCCTTTCCCACTACAATACCTCCCTTCCCCTTTCCTTGTAGAGTGAATAAAGACATCAGTTTTGTTTGAAAACCAAAAACTTTTTTTTCATAATAAAAGTAAGTAGGGAAGGGGAGCCTCAGAACCTGGATAGGGGAAGGGAGGAGTTGGGCTCAGGGCTGGGAGTGGCGTGTGGTGTGGCTGGAAGTGCTGCCTCATGTCCAGGGACCTTGGCAACCTCAGAGGTGGGTGGGGCCTGGGACAACAGGGGTTAGGCAGGAGGGGGGGCTGGAGCAGGGTCAGGCATGGCTGAGGCAGAGAAGGGGGCATAGGCATGGCAGGAGCAGGGGGCATAGGCATTGCAGGGGGAGCAGAAGGGCAGGGGGCAGGAGCAGGGGGAACAGAGAGCAAGACTAGGGGGGCAGAAGCAGGGACAGAAGCTGGTTGTACCATCATCTCACGGACGGTGGCATGCATATTTTGGTCCTGCTGCCCCATCTGAGCTCACATTTAGGTCCACCACTGAGCATCCTCCCAGACCTTCTGAGCCAGGGTCTGTTGTATGTCCTGGAGGATGGTCACATGCTGTCTCATGAGGTCTCGTGGACCACCAGCACTTGCAGCTCCTCCGGCGTCGGGTGGCTGCCCCGGCTGGTGGTGATCGCCCCTCAGCGACAGCTGGCCCGGCAGTGGAGAATAAAGAGGGAGAGATGGTCAGTTAACCATACAGACACTGTCTTTGAGGCCATGCCCTCCTCTGTGACCTGCAAACAACAGGCTTCGGGCCACAGGATGCAAGGAGCAAGGCCATGTGTAGCTTGCACATTGGGCCCTGACTCACAGGGTCCCCAAGGTGCCCAGGGGACCATGCTTCCTGCCCCCCACCCTCCTGTCCCTTGGACAAGCAGGCAAGGGAAGTGTCCATCCGCACTAGGATCCCATGAGCAGGAGAGGGGCCTGGAGCAGCCTGGCCTGCCATGGGGGCTGCATACACACCTGCGCCTGGAAGCGCTTTGTGTGGGAGTGGGTGGTACCTCACATGCGCAGGCATGCCCATGTGTGGCCCTCCTCAGTCTGTGTGCAGCCATGCAGCCGTGCATGTGCCTTTGTCCCCAGCCTGCTTCCAGCGGTGGCAGGTGGTGGGAGGGATACCCCACCCCCCCGGGCTCAGATATGTGAGCAGGAGCTCTAGGGTGCTCCAGGGCTGCCTCCTGAGCTGTGTGGTGCAGACTGGCCCTGCACGTGCTTCCACATGCACAGACTGCAGGCCGAGAAGGCCAAGCAACAATCACTCCCAGCCCCTCGGCGGCCACCTCTTCCATCCTGTTTGTGTGTGAAAAACTGAGCGCACTCACCTGATGATCTGTCTCCGGTCTCAGAGGATGCTTGCGAGACATCTAGGCTCTGGGGTACCAGCTTGAGGCTGAGGGTGATGGTGCTGGCCATCTCCTCTTCCTCCTCCAGCTGCTCATCATCATCATTACCTCGGTTCCTGGAAAAATCATGGAAGGGATCCTTAAGGAATCCATTTTGAGGCACTTGGAAGAGAGGAAAGTGATTAGGAATAGTCAGCATGGATTCACAAAGGGAAAGTCGTGCCTGACCAATCTGATTAGCTTCTATGATGAGGTAACTGGCTCTGTGGATGTGGGAAAGTCAGTGGATGTGATATACCTTGACTTTAGCAAGGCTTTTGATACGGTCTCCCACAATATTCTTGCCAGCAGGTTAAGGGAATGTGGATTGGATAAATGGACAGTAATATGGATAGAAAAATGGCTAGAAGGCCGGGCCCAGTGGGTAGCAATCAACGGCTCGATGTCAGGATGGCAGTCGGTTTCTAGCGGAGTGCCCCAAGGTTCGGTTCTAGGACCGGTTTTGTTCAATATCTTTATTAATGACCTGGATGAGGGGATGGATTGCACCCTCAGCAAGTTTGCGGATGACACTAAGCTAGCAGGAGAGGTAGATACGCTTGAGGGCAGAGATAGGGTCCAGAGTGACTTAGACAAATTGGAGGATTGGGCCACAAGAAATCTGATGAGGTTCAACAAGGACAAGTGCAGAGTCCTGCACTTGGGACGGAAGAATCCCAAGCATAGTTACAAGCCGGGGTCCAACCAGTTAAGTAGTAGTTCTGCAGAAAAGGACCTGGGGGTTACAGTGGATGAGAAGCTGGATATGAGTCAACAGTGTGCCCTTGTAGCCAAGAAGGTTAATGGCATATTAGGTTGCATTAAGAGGAGCATTGCCAGCAGATCCAGAGATGTCATTATTCCCCTTTATTCGGCTCTGGTGAGGCCACATCTGGAGTATTGTGTCCAGTTCTGGGCCCCCCACTACAAAAAGGATGTGGACGCATTGGAGAGGGTCCAGCGGAGGGCAACCAAAATGATTAGGGGGCTGGAGCATATGACTTGTGAGGAGAGGCTGAGGGAGTTGGGTCTGTTTAGTCTGCAGAAGCGAAGAGTGAGGGGGGATTTGATAGCAGCCTTCAACTTCCTGCAGGGGAGTTCCAAAGAGGATGGAGAGAGGCTGTTCGCAGTAGTGACAGATGGCAGAACAAGGAGAAATGGTCTCAAGTTGTGGTGGGAGAGGTCCAGGTTGGATATTAGGAAAAACTATTTCACTAGGAGGGTAGTGAAGCACTAGAATGGGTTGCCTAGGGAGGTAGTGGAGTCTCCATCCCTGGAGGTGTTTAAGTCTCGGCTTGACCAAGCCCTGGCTGTGTTGATTTAGTTGGGATTGGTCCTGCCTAGAGCAGGGGGCTGGACTTGATGACCTTCTGAGGTCTCTTCCAGCTCTGTGATTCTATGATCATCCTCCTCCTGGCCTAGGAGCCCCGAGTGGGTGATGATAGGCATCTCCAGCCCCAAGTCCATGACCAGGGGTGGGGAAAGGGTTGAACCATCTCCCAGGATGCAGTGGAGCTCACTGTAGTAGGGTCAAGAGTGGGTTCCTGCCCCAGAGCAAGAGCTGCACTCCCTTGCCCTGGTGTAGCTCCTTTACTTTGCTCCTAACTTGTTCAAAGCTCCAGGGGTGGTTGCCCCTCACAGCCAGAGACTTGGCCATCTGGCTGTATATGTTGGTGTTGCACCATCGGGAGCGGAGATCCTGCAGGGTCTCCTCCTCACCCCACAGTTCCAGGAAGGCCAGGATCTCCACCCCAGTCCATGATGGTGCACGCCTCTTCTGGCCCCTGGCTGGGTCCTGGGAGCCCTGGTCATGCTCCCCGTGAGGGCCAGGGGGATCTCGGGGGGCTTGTGGCTAGGCTACTGCCCTGCAGCAGTGTGGCAGTCAGAGCCGCATGGTAAGTGCAGCTCCCAGGGTCGGTTTCCTACCACGAGCACTTGTTGTCTCTTATCACAGTGCATGATCGCAAACACTTCAGTGGAAAATAACAATGTCCAAAAGTTTCAAAAGTGGTCCAAGGTGTCTCAGATTAAGCATTCAGAAATGGAGACACTGAAAATCAGTGGTCACTTTTGAAAATTTGCCTGCATCTCTCGCATGTTTGATCATATTGAAAAAAAAGGAAAGGAATTTGAAAGTTACTTTTACTATATGTTTGTATAAAATAGGGCCCAGATACTAATTGGGCCAGATACTATGTTCTTATAGGTCTACTGTAATATAAATAGCTATACTACAGACAGGATTTTCAAAGGAAACTAAAATAGCTAGATCCCCAACTTTCAGTTCCCCAACTTTCCCAATAGCTTTTTATGTAAGCTGCTCTGACAAGTCCATCAGTACAAACTAATAGGGCAATTATAAATCATAGGCTGAAGTGAGAATCAGTGGTAGTGCTCGAGGACGGCAGTTTAGGAGAATTGCTCTTCCTTACATTATTTTTCCCTTTTAAACACTATAGCTGGTTTTTACAGAGCTGTGTTTACAAAGACATGATTTGTTTTTTCCTAAAGTCCAGAACCAGGTATTTGGCACACAATTCTACAAACAAATGCACAGCCAGAGAACACCGGCTATCTCCTGGACCATTGCCATAGACTAAGAACACACAGCTAGCCTACACGCTCAGGGAGCACTTAGCTTCTTGCAGCTCTCTACATTAGACGGAACTCAAGGGAACTTTGAGGGGGGGAGGGTTATTATTGGGGACTAGCTAGAAAGGAGGAGTCATTAAATAAGAAGTGTTAGTTCATTGCATAAAATCTAACATGTGACACTGTGTATGGGTAATTCGTGATGTATTAGTTATAGTTCTTAATAATTTTATATGGAGCTATTGTTTGCATTATTCAAAGGCTTTAACATACAGTGCAGCTCTGGCATCATCTGATACCACTGTCTTTGCTTCTGCTCCATTTATGCTTTCAGAAGATACTTATTTTGTCTGTTTCTATACTGACAGTAGTAATGGGTTACCTATAAATGTACTCTAATTGCATTTAAAAGCAAGAGATAAGCCTCATCTGCTTTTTTCCTTGCAAGAAAGAGGAAACGAAGTACCACAGGCACAGAGTGCTTTTTACAAATTTGATTTATTTGTGAAATGTCTTTGCTAATGATAGCTTATTTGCGTTAAATAAGAAGTAATGTAATATCTGGTAAAGTGTCTGTTAAAGCTAATTCTTTTCCCAAATGCAAGCCATGCCATTTCCAGAGTGTTCGGATGACTGAAGTGCCAGAGTAAAGGTATAGAGATTCAGAGCTGACATGTTAGTCTGCTTTAATGCTTATAAGGGAAGACAGATCCAACCTTAGTTATTTACTCAAGCACTCAGATCTTGACAAATATGTGTTTTGTTTCCTCTAAACTATGGGAAAAGAATCCTAACTGATACTACAATAGATGTCTACACAGACACAGTTTGCTCTAGGTCTATATGCCCTTACTTAAGTATTAAATGGTTGACATCCACATTCTCATTGGTTTCCAAGCACCTTTGTTAAAAGTCACAGTGTTTTATAGTATACATTTTAAAGAATTGTGCTTCTGATCCCAAATTGTTTTTCTCTTTGAAAGTATTGCCAAACATGACAATGTTTTACCTTGTAATTGATGGAAGGAAAGAGGTGCAGTATATTAAAGGATCAATAGCAGGATGGGTGAAAAGCCTTGTTCTTTTTTCCACTGTCACTTTTTTTCACTGTCACTGATGAGATCTGAGAATTTGTCAACTTTAAACTGACCATACCCAGACAAAGTTGTTCTCTTTCTTGGAGGAGCTTTGATAGTGCTAAACCCCTGTTCCTTATCTTTCCTTCAGACAGATGTAACATACTGTGTTTATAAGCTGAGTGACCCAGACTGAGTTCTGTTAAATGGTCTTTCAAACTCTCCTTACCTCCCTCAAATAAGCGGTGCTGACAATAACATCATGAGGTGCTAGCGTCCAAGCCATGAACAGAACGTAGGTGTTTTGGCTACTTGATCCAATGCTGTGTCCATGGGGCTATGTTGTTTTCTGAAAGCTGTAATCAGTCATCAGTCTGCTTCACAGAGGCTTAGCAGGCCAAGTGCAGCCTGTTGGCTGAAGTGTACCTTCTGTGCTGAGTAGTTCATGACGTAAATCAAAACGTTCCACAGTGTTTTCAGTGGAAACACAGAGAGTCATAATTGCAGTGGTTAAGAATGAAAACTGAGCACTAACTTCTTTCATAATGTAAAAAATCATGAAAGGTTCCAAATTGGCTTCCACACCAATACAGAACAGTTTTTGTAACTTTCTTTCTGTCTCTCTCTGTCCCTCTCTCAAAAACAAAACCAAACAAACCCCCCAACCCCCATAGCAAAAAGAACCCAGAATGTTTGTGGGTTTTGTAGGCTCATTCATCATAGAGCATAACAACTCTGAAGAGTAAGTCATTGTGGTTTTAGCATTTTGTTGTCAATAGTGAGGGCTGCCATAGTTCAGTACTCGAGAAGTATCACTTCTTGGATTTGGTCCTCTAATATCTCTCAGAGTAATGTAGTTTTCAGTTTTGCTAACACTAGAATTGATTGGAAAGATTTTTCATTTTAAGGTGATATTTCTGGGATGAATGTACTATTTCAATGTGGTAGATCACAGGATAAGTGAAGGGAGGGAAATACATCCCTTAAGGTAGATAGCAAGTTAGCCATAAGCAAAATATTAATGCATCTTTCCTACTTTCTAACTAAAGCCATATCACTTTCTTATGTCCTCCATAAAATTATGCTTGTTGCTCCTAACATTTGAAAATTGAAAGAAAATATGCCACTCAAAAATGTTGGTGGGTAGTTAGTTATTCTGGGAAAAGTAAAACGCCAAGGCTGTGTCTACATTGGCAAGATTTTGTGCAAAAGCGCCTGCTTTTGCGCAAAATCTTGCCGCCTGTCTACACTGGCCGCGAGTATTTGCGCAAGAACACTGACATTGTAATGTACAAAATCAGTGCTTCTTGCACAAATACTCTGACGCTCCCGCTCAGGGATAAGCCCTCTTGCGCAAGTATTCTTGTGCAAGAGGCCAGTGTAGACATCAACGTTAATTTCTTGCGCAAGAGAGCGTCTACACTGGCACGGATGCTTTTGCACAAAAGCAAATCTTTTGCGCAAAGGCACATGCCAGTATAGATGCTCTCTTGCGCAAATACTTTTAACAGAAAAACTCTTCCATTAAAAGTATTTGTGCAAAATCATGCCAGTGTAGACGTAGCCCAAGGGAACTTTCAACTTAATATACATCATTACTCTACTCTTACTCAAGATTCCTGTTCATGCATCCAAGGACTGCATTAACCCTTTTGGCAACAGTTTCATACTGGGAGTTCATGTTGAGCTGATTTTCTACCATGACTCTCAAATCATGGCTAGAGTTCCCCGTCATCAAGCACAGCCAAAAATTCTTTTGTTTCTAAATGTATACATTTAAATTTAAGCCATAATAAAATGTGCATTGTTTGCTTGTGACCAGTTTACCATGAGATCCAGATTTCTCTTCATTAGTGATGTGTCCTTTTCAGCTTTTACCATTCAGCCACTCCCACACTTTTTCTGGAATAAACCTTATTGATAATTTTATGTTTTCTTCCATGTCATGGATAAAAATGTTAAATGGCATAGGACCAAGAACCATTTGCTGCAGGAAAACATTAGAAATATGCCAGTTTGATGATGAATTGCCATTTACAATTACAAGACCGATCAGTTAGCCAGCTTTTAATCCATTTAGTATGTGCCATGTTCTTGACAAATAACAGGGTTCTGTTTAGTAATTGTTCAAACTGATTCTTGGGCTGTCATTGGCCACAGTAAGTTTTATATCATACAGAGGAATAGATTCTTTGGAAGAGAGGAAGGCACATCAGCAAATCTTTTATACTGTAGACAAGCCTTGAGATAATCCAAATAAAGTTATATACATTCTCAGGAGTAGCTGAATAATACTTGGAGCTGCCATGAGCACAGAGGTCTGGATAAGATGACCTTTCAAGGTCTCTTCCAGTCCTACAATTCTATGTTTCTATGACCTGGAGTTTGGAAGAACTATATAAATTGGCTTTATTCTATATCTGTAATGTCATGTCTTCCCTTGGGGGGAAGATCGACACTGCCGCAATCGATCACCCAGGTAATTTATATGAATACACTCCCAGCCACTCATGAACCATACACAGGGCAACACCCAAATTACCCAGCCTTGCATGCCAGAAATGTGCATCTTTCACTGTCTAGTGCAATATTGAAGAGAGCAAACTCATAAATCAGTTCAGCATTCCAACAAAGATTAATGAATTGCACCAAACTTTCTTAACCTGAGTAGAGTTTTCTCAAACTCTTCAACCAATGATGTCACTCATCTGAAGAAGCGGGTTATGCCCACAAAGCTCATGATACATATATTTGTTAGTCTGTAACTTAAAAAATAAAGAATGGTCCTGAAGTACCGAGGCTACGTCTAGACTACAAGCCTCTTTCGAAAGACAGCATCTAGACTACAAACAGATTTTTTGAAAAAGTGAGCCGCTTTTTTGAAAGAGAGTCTAGACACTCTCTTTCGAAAAAGCACAGTTTGCATTCAATAGTGCCTTTTTCCAAAAGAGTACTTTTGAAAAAAGGCATTATTCCTTTTGAAATGAGGTTTACTGTGATCAAAAAAACTGCTGTGTTCTTTTGATTTACTTTCAAAAGAACGTGGCTGCAGTCTAGACACAGGTGACGTTTTTTCAAAAAAAGGCTAGACACACCCGAGACTAACATGGCTACCCCTCTGAGGGTACGTCTAGACTACATGCCTCCGTCGACGGAGGCATGTAGATTAGACAGATCGGCGTAGGGAAATGAAGCCGCGATTTAAATAATCGCGGCTTCATTTAAATTAAATGGCTGCCCGCTCTGCCGATCAGCTGTTTGTCGGCAGATCGGGACAGTCTGGGCGCCGCGTCGACAAGGAAGCCTTTGTCAACCGCAGGTATGCCTCATGAAATCAGGTTTACCTGCGCCGATCGACAAAGGCTTCCTTGTCGACAGCGGCACGTCCAGACTGCCCCGATCTGCCGACAAACAGCTGATCGGCAGAGTGGGGCAGCCATTTAAATTTAAATGAAGCCGCGATTATTTAAATCGCGGCTTCATTTCCCTATGCCGATCTGTCTAATCTACATGCCTCCATCGACGGAGGCATGTAGTCTAGACGTACCCTGAGACTCTTCAGTCAAAACACACTGGTCAGGCAAAAGAGGAAAACAAGTTTACTAACTAGAGAAAGACAGATTTTAAGCCTTTTATAAGAGATAAGGTATAAAGGTTAGAATTTGTTAAAAATTAAGATTAAACATACAATCTAATTCCTAAACTTTACCAAATCAAATAAGATTTGAAACAAACAGCTTTCTCACTCCGTAAGATGCTGCATGCAGTTCACAGTTTTTATTTCACAGGCTGGATTTCCTTTCAGCCTGGAACCACTGCTTTTAGTTCAGTATCCTTTATGTATTCATTGATGTTATGAGCATAGAGATGTAAGGTGAAGAGGAGAGGTCATTTGTGTGTTCTCCCTTCTCATGCTCCAACCCCTTGTATTGGAAAAGTCTCTGCTGGATCATAGGGTTAGACAGTTCCAGGGCATATGTGTTTTCCAATCAGTACTTCATATGAATTATAAATTATTTTGTTTATACTCCCCCCTTCTGTTGAATGTTTGATTAACTAGGTTATAGCACTAACATTTTGCTGGAAGGCCACTGTCTTCGTTCCCAAGAAATTGGCTTGTAGGTCTTACCCGTAATTACAACACTTTTCAGTAACTGTCATACAGCAAAATATAACTCCATATACAATATTGATACATGCATTATAACAATAATGTTCAGCAGACTATGAGTTTTTAAATGATACCTCACAAGAGACACTAAGGACACTTTGTACAAAATATAGTATTCACATAAGTGTGATGAATATGGGATACAAGCTATGATATGGAGTCACAATTTCCTCTAATGAAAGCCTGTTTCACACTGAGCACCATAATGATTGCATTATGTGGGTACATATAACATATAAGGAGTTATGTTTATATGCTGAAAATTATGTTTGTGAGGCCTGTGACTTGAGGCTGGTAGCCAAAAGGGGAGATGAGGGTTTATTTTAGGCAAGAGATGTTTGTCTATTGGTCTGTGTATACATTGAGTATTGTATGGTTCACAGTGAATGTCCATTTACAGTCCAAACCAAATCCTAATATAGGGATTAAAAGCTCTTCCAGAGAGGGAGTTTACAGGAAGATAAACCAGCAGGAGAGAGACCATTTATAAGTGAACACAATGGATGTTAGGCCTATAACTGCAAGTAAAGAACTATGTTGCTGCATGCTTTACTAAAGAGCAAGCAGAGAGTTTGGCTTGCTTCAGAAAAAAAGAGGTCGCTGCCTACGTGGCTGAAAAATGCTGGTGAGCTATGCTAGGTTTCTAGAACATATGTTACGGTTTTATTTTAAATATAACTCTTTGTTTCCAGTCCCTTTATGCAATTGCTTCTTCTCAAAACTCCATTAAATAAAGCTCTTCTTGTTTTTATTATAAACATATCTCAGTTGTGTATTCTGAGTGCCATCACTGCTAAACCGGTGAGTTTTACTCCTTTGGGAGTGGCAGATCTCTGAGTTTAGTGTGTCCAGTAGGACAGGGCTGAGCATTCCAGGGGGATGCTAGGATAGCTTGAGGAGTGGGGTGCACAGAGTCTTAAGGAGCTGACCCAGAGCAGACACAGACACAGCTTCTTCACATTAAGAACTGAAGCTAGCTAGGTGCCTCACAACCCTGGGTACTCCCGGTAGTATCACAGTGGAGAAGGTAATATCGATGTGGTTCAGTGACACTCTAATCTGAGAGGCTACGTCTAGACTGGCATGATTTTGCGGAAATACTTTTAACGGAAAAGTTTTTCCGTTAAAAGTATTTCCGCAAAAGAACATCTAGATTGGCACAGATGCTTTTGCGCAAAAAGTGCTTTTGCGCAAAAGCATCCGTGCCCAGAATAGAGATGGCCATTTTAGCCATCGGGCTTTCTTGCGCAAGAAATTAAGGTGCCTGTCTACATTGGCCCTCTTGCGCAAGTATTCTTGTGCAAGAGGGCTTATCCCTGAGTGGGAGCGTCAAAGTATTTGCGCAAGAAGCACTGAATTCTTACATTAGAACGTCAGTGCTCTTGCGCAAATTCAAGCGGCCAGTGTAGACAGCTGGCAAGTTTTTCCGCAAAAGCAGTTGCTTTTGCTCAAAAACTTGCCAGTCAAGACGCAGCCAGACAGTATGACAAGTAAGAGTCTGTAACTACCAGTTAATGAGCACAGCACAAATGGAGAAGCAGTTTTAGTAGCAAGTATGATGTATGTGAGTATGGATGCAAACCCAAAGAAATGTGCAGTCTGGTGTGAATCAGCAAAAAGGTCCACTGAATGTAGCTGTTCATGAATAAGAACTTTTTAAAATATGCATTGAAATAGTAGAAACCCTAAAAAGTGTATATTACATAGATGCATTATTTCTCATATGCTACAAATAATATACTAAGTTCATGTATATGTATATGTATATGTTAATCCTTTGTGAAATATTTTACTTATTACTTACATCACAGTAGCACCTAGAGGTCCCATTCAATGATCAGTGACCCATTGTGCTAGTTATTTTTTGAACTGGTAGTAAAGATTTTTGTTCCAAAGAACTTAGGGTAAGTCCACACAGCAAGGTGTAGAAATCCCAAAATAGCTACCCCGCATCTTAACAAGCCATCCATTATTTCAAAATATTTGATATCCACATCCCAGGTGAGCATCCTAACCATTGAATTATTGGATATTCCCCATGAGTGTTCTAGCCAGGTGTGTATCTCTTACACACATATGTGTTTTGACCAGAAATTCCATCCTGGACATGAAAAATATTTCTGTGAATGATTTTTTTTGACATATTGGCATTTTCTCACCAAAAAAGAAGAAGAAAATGTATTGAAAAATTTCTGACTAGCTGTACTTGGAAAACTACCCAAAAAGCAGATTATTGGCTATTCTATTTCAATTTCAAAAGGCATTTTTTTAATTTTTAAAAGGTCTTCAAATGTTCATAAAGTCTTGTTTTCTGGACAACTATATCTAAATAGCAAGCTATTGACTTCTCTTGAATAAAAGTCCATTTATTAATTTCTACAGATATATAATTCAAATTTTATTTTTATTCTAGTGTGAAATGAATATGAATCCCATAACATCAGAATAGTTCACAGAGATTATTAACTTTTGGCCAATACTACTGTAGACAGGAAAAATATACACTGCAAATGTTGTACATTTAAATGAACAACTAGCACCATATTTCTGAAGTTATTTCTTTTCTAAGATAGATTTCCAGAATTTACTTATTCTCCCTCTTTTATTGAGTTTTGTAGAATACATTGAGATTAGTATCAAAGGGGTAGCCGTGTTAGTCTGAATCTGCAAAAACGGCGAGGAGTCCTGTGGCACCTTATAGACTAACTGAAGTGTTGGAGCATAAGCTTTCATGGGCAAAGACCCACTTTGTAGTTAGCTAATGGCTAGCTAACTACAAAAGCAGCTTCTCCTCTCTTGGAATTCACACCTCCAGATCAGCTACTAGAAGTGGGCCTCATCCTCCCTGATTGGATCCACCTCATCATCTCCAGCCTGATTCTGGCCTGCATATTTATACCTGCCTCTGGAAATTTCCACTACATGCATCTGACGAAGTGGGTCTTTGCCCACGAAAGCTTATGCTCCAACACTTCAGTTAGTCTATAAGGTGCTATTGAGATTAGCTTTTTCCTATATTTGCCATTTTTGCCAAGTTCACTGTTTCTGAAATGACTCTTTAAGCCAACATATAAAATGAAACTTTGAATTTAAAATAATCAAGTTATTAAATAAAGATAGAAAAATTCATCAGTAATTTTAACAACATGCAAATCCCATGGCCAACTGAAGGATGTAGAAGAAGGTTGAAGTAGAGTTTTCCAAGAGGTCTCTGCAGGAAAAGTATCACAGCCATAGCTGTCTCAGTCTTTCTGAAGTAATGCATCTATCTTTTAAACCCAGTTCTTTCACTCTTATCCTGCTCCTTCCTCAAGCAAGAGACCTGAATTCCACAAAAAGGAGCATTCTCTAGAATCTAGACACAAGCAGGGACAATTCTATAAAGGTAATGAACCCTTTTCCCTAACAACAATAGCTGTTCCTCCTCTAGACCAGATTAAGTCATAGGCCTGTGCCTAGAGCCATAACATCAGAATCTCATTTTATGTAAAAAAAAAAGTTTCTGTCCTTCATGATTATAATGATACAGTTAAGAAAACCATGAACCAAGTGCTAGTGATGCAGCAAGCTCTACCTGTGTCTTCAGACAGCTTGAAACCACAGCCCTGAGAGTAGTCAACTGGCCCCTTCAATGGACTATTTACTTGGAAATCTACTGACAAACAGAGGATTTTGTGTCTAGGTGCCTTCACTGCCACTACTTCTTTGTATGACTCTATTGGAGTGATTGAGGAAGTTTCACATGCATACCTGTACCCCGCCCCCAACCCCCTCTGCTTTGAGATGAAGCCTCTAAAATGGACACAGTCTACCTAAATATGGAGAGGTTTTCACTTCTTACAATGAAGTGGGCCCTCCAGCAATCAGAACTTGTGTGTGTGTGTGGGGGGGGGGGAATGGTCTTTGTGCAGCTCTATTTTCTCCCTCTTCCTCACATATTATTAGTATTTTTCCTAAAATCTATTACCTTGAACAATATTAGTATATAATTTGTGCTAATAAATTCTGTAGTTAAGGCAAAGTTAAATCAAAGGATAGGTAGTTTGAGGGCAGCATCATTTACATATTCCCCATAAGGATACATTAGCAAATAATGTCTCAAACCCCTGTTCATAATTGAGGTAACATAAGTACATAAGAACGGCCATACTGGGTCAGACCGAAGGTTCATCTAGCCCAGCATCTTGTCTTCCAACAGTGGCCATTGCTGGATGCCCCAGAGGGAGTGAACAGAACAGGTAATCACCAAGTGATCCCTCTACTATCATTCATTTCCAGCCTCTGACAAACAGAGGTAATTATTCTATGCTAAAGGAACTAAGGCCTGGTCTACACTAAAGGGGAAAGTTGACTTAAGGTACGCAATTCCAGCTACTTTAATTATGTAGTTGGAGTCAAAGTGTCTTAAATCGTGTTTTGGAGCCTTCAACACAGTGGGAGCATACTCTCTCATTTACTTCCCTTACTCCTCATGAAGAGCAATGACTACTGGTGCTGATGGGAATGTCCTTTCAGTTCTAATTAGAGAGTCTTCAATAGTGTAGACAAGCCCTAAATTACAAAACTGCTGGTAAAATAATTAAAACAAAATATAAATAATCCTACAATCCTATAAAGAACCTGTGAATTTTTTAAATGAAATGGTGTGATCCTTATCTGGAAAATTTACCAGCATGGAACCTGTGTGGTTGATCATCAGTGTCAGTTTCTGGGAGCACAGTGCATTTCAGTGTATATAGTATGCTGCAATCTATTGCCTAGCTTTTACAGGCACTGTGTAGAATTATAACTTGAGTTAGACTCAAGATAGATGGGTGTAACATGTATACTGCATACAGTTCAATATGAAAAAGCACTTCCCAGGAAGCATGTACAACTTGAACCCATGCTGCATGGTTTTGTTGGCATTTAAATTCTCTCTCGTTCCCTAATAATTTCATTATTAGCCTATGAAAAGGTTAGAGATTGATACACTTTAATGCAGCATGGAAAAGAAAAGCCTGTTTTGTAGTGAAGACTCATCTCTTACTAAACCTAGTTGATATAAAAACAAATGATTTCCTGTTCAGTTATAAAATATTACGAGTCATATACATGGGGCGGCTATTTTTTATTATTTTTTGCCAACTCTGACAGAAAAATTATGTTCGGGAATTTGAAACTCTTGTGCACCGTTCACATGTACCTAATAAATAATGACAGACAACTGGGTAAGCCTAGTGGCTTACATGTCTGAATAATATTTACTTAACCAGAACATTTATGCATCACATTTTTTTTTCTGAGCTGAATGGTTCATATAATACAATTGCCACAGTCATTCTCTCAGCAGCTCTGAAATTGCCATTTAGGTGCCATCTGTGAGGCAGCTGAAAATGGGCTGATTCTATGCCTTTGTTGTTTCTGTGTGATGTTATGCCTTGGTTAATAACTGAGAATTCAAGCAAAGAGAAAGATGAATCTCTCTGATGTCATTCCCTTTATTATACTTGAAGATCTGTGCCCCACCACCTACTAAGCTTTCCCTGACTGACCCGTGTTTACCTTCTGTTGGTGCCACTTCCCACTGTGTTATTGATGTGCTTTTCTGCCCAGGAAGCCAGCTTTCTTAATGCACTTTGTTAAGCTTAGGCTATGGGCACACACTGTTCTTTGTTGTACTGTATATGAAGAATAATGTTTTTCTGAGAGAACACTGAAGTTATCAGTGATTAAGAGTTAGAGTGTCTTCAACATTCTTGAAGAGCAGTATGTTCTTTCAAATGAACACTCTCCATATCATTTGGATTATACCTGAAAGCTATTGAATTTCTAATGAAACAAAAGGTCAGTTCTTCCCACTCGTTAAATAGGTCCTTTATGCATAATAAAAAATAGACACTTCTGTATAAGTGGAACTATGTGTGTTTCATTCAGGATTTGACTTTCTTCTTTTGTAGAATTATTTTCCTAACTTAGTCTAGTTAGTCAGAGTGGTCCAAAAGGATTCAATAGTTAGAGTCAACTACACCATTAGAGTGTTTCTTTAAAAGCAAGGAAACCAAATGTGCAAGACAAGGGTTTAATTTTTCTGATACTTGAGGCCACAATTTCACAAAGTGTGCTCATGAAAAATATGCCAAGGTGAGTTGGAAGATTTATAAATTAAGATGAATGAACCTGTCTCAGAATTGAAATGGCAGGAGGGCATGATTGTTTCCACCATGGTCCTGAAAAGGGGACCCAGCCTTCAGAATTTTGGGAAATGCTGCTTTAATTTCTCTATATCTCTCTCACTCTCTCTCGCAACACTAAGAGGAAAATTTATGAACATACATATTGCATCATACATTTTTTTCATTATTCAGCTAGAACCCATGGAAAAGGTTGGATGTTTATTTTCAAATAAGAAATTTTGAAAGATTCTTGACTAAGAATTCTGCACTCTAATATATACCTTGGTAGCTTATTTTTTGAAAACCTATTGATTGTGAATATGCTTGCAAAAAGAGTGAGAACTGAATTCTAATCTCATTTCTATCTCAAAAAATAGACCTCAAGGCACTTGTGACACTAGAGTTTGGATGTAATCACTATTTTCTTTATTGATGAATTCTGATGAAAGAAGCCTATCCATTAAAAAAATGGAATGTTTCTTTCCCATGCCCTTGCTTACATTCTAAATGAGTTCACATTAGATATGTGACAGCATATGAGTTGTCTTCCCTCTCCTAGAAGTGTGGTGGGTTTGTACGATCGTATTAGTTATAGTCTTTACCCTGTAAATGCTGGTTCCTCCTACTAGAGGAAAAAAACATTAATAAACATGTAGCGACATCAAGAGGACCAACTGCTGTTGATCCATTGACAGTGGACATTCTAAACTGGAATAAACCTAATATTTCATTAGCGCTTGCTTGCATTGAATGAAAAGCATTAGTTATCGAAAATACATAGCATACTTCAAAGCTGGTTTCTGAACACTAAGTTGTGATCATTCACTCAAAGTATATTTGCAACAGAACTAGGGTAGACAGAATAAAACTACTAATATTTGTCCCTGATTTTATTTTAATCTCAGCTTGAATGTCGCACTTTATTCACTCAAAAAGGATGAGATTGCAGTTATTATTTCAACATTTCTTGTCACCTTTATTTTAATCTAAAACATGAAAACAGGGCTTTTTTTAGAATTACCTATTTAGGTACACAAATTATAGCTTTCATACACAATCAGACTTCAAATAGGACATTTTTTCATGTTTGCAAGAAACAGAATAATTCTACCTTTCATTCACGTTTTTCTTATGTTTTGTCAGAATATGAGGAATTTTGGTTTATAAATTATCAAAACTACCATAAATATAATGAAGACAACATCTTTATGCATTTTTATTTATTGTAAAGGCAACAGTTTATAATGGATGGACAGTCATATTTAATATTTTGTTACCTATGTAATATTATATTGCCACTGATCACTAATATATTACTTTGCTATTCATTTGAAGGTAGTATGGAATTTAATAAGATTTTCATTTAAATTCCTCATTAATGAGTATCACTTATAATTCCCATCAACAGTTTACATTCGAATTCCAGAGTTCTAGGAACAGGAAAGCAGATTTGCTATTTCCCTAATTTAAGGATCTAAGAAAGAAACAGTATTTCATAGCTGGCATTGTTTTTTTCTTTACTGATCATGGAGTAGTATTGGAAAAGATCACCGATGTCATTGTTGCTTCCAGATTTACCAAAGATGATATACTGTTTTGTTGGGAAATAAACACCCACAGGAACTAATATACTCATAGCAGGCAAAAATGCCATATCAATCGGATCAGATGTGCCTAATCTCTTTATAGGCCAGCTATCGGTCATAGATCGTTAAGCCTTGTTAATAATTAATTTACCATTTGCACATGAAAATATGGCACTAGTTGCAGAACAGAGAGGCTTAAAACAGAACAAAAGGCTCTAGCACTCTCAGAGGGGGAGGATTATTTTTTCCTCTTAGTCAAACGTATTTAAGCACAATCTAGGGAACTTTTCAAAACGCAGGAGAAAATGTGGAAATCCTCTGTTAGGTAATAGAAAATAAATAAAAGTTTTTAATAGTAATTATGTTAATGAACTCTTGTTTCAAGAAAAAAACATATTGGCAAGATTGGATAATTATTGAAAATCAAGCTTTTTACAAATAACTTTGAATATCGTCTATTATATATACTAATAAAGATGAGTTTAGCAGAGGTAATTTCTATAAACTGTATTTTGTAACTATACGATAACATTTGAAAATGCAGTGATACAAGATAGCAGATCTACGGTGTAAAGCGCTTTATCTTTCAAGGCAGGTTATTAAAAGGATCTGGCTTCTGTTTATTAATACTCAGGACAAACATACAATTAAATACCATAAACTGTTTGCAGAAAAAAATCCTTCTTTATCTTTGCTTTTGCTGTAGTGTACCTTAGACAGCTCTTTTAAATGTGAGCAATGCATTATGGAAGATATGACTAATCTAGAGAATTTCCATTTGAAAGAGAAATGAGTAATAATTGATTGGCCTAGATCCAAAGTCACAGTGGGGTTCAAAAAGCTTGTAAGTGCCCTCATAAAAATAGAAGCTGTATCAACCAATTGAATTTAATTATATATGAAGGTGATGATGGAGCTAAACAGCCTGTAATTGGAGTCCAATTACTCAGCTGGTCTTCCATAAAATTAATTCATCTGAAAGTTTGCCATTGTCCCATGCTCCAGGCCTGCTGCTGGTTTAATTAGTTAACACTAAGGAATCTTGAAACATTAAATTATTTTGTCTTTATTGCCAATTATGGGTTAAGGAAAATTGTATATAAAATATTAACATCTGCTTCCAGATGGCAAAAGGAAAACATGGGGGTTTTTAAGTTAACAAACAGCAAAGGGAAGCATTTTCCTGTCACTTACAGCTTATAAAATTAAAAGTCAGAGTGCACAAAATCATTTGAATATGATGATTACAAATATCAGGCTTAAGATCTTCATTCAATATGACCCTTGTAATAGTGTTTTTTACCACTGGATTGAAGCATCATTTGAATTCAAAAGGATTGGATAGATAGACAACAACAAGAGAGACTGAGAGCTCGATCCAAAATCTCTTGTAGTCAATGGGAGTTTTTTTCATTGTCTTCAATAGCCTTTAGACTTGTTCCCATAAGCTTTTCTGCTTTCCTCCAACTATCTAACCAAAGCAACATTATTTTTAGTTCACATTGCATAAAAAGGAAGTGGTCTTAGTTTATTTAAAATAATAAAATGTGCTCAGGTAATGCATGCATTTATGTTATAAACCACTGTAGGACAGGCCAATTCAAACTAAACAACGCTGCCTACAGTTGGATGGCTTTTTGTCTCCCTCTAACTCCTCTGCGGCCACTAACACCAGCTATATTCAGATGTGCTTCTGACAGACACTCCAAAAGGCTTTGGTGTACTCCTCAGAATTTGCAAGTGTTACAGAGTTCTATAGAAAGTTCACTCTTGTTAATATTCAGTTTAGTTTTATAACAAAAGAAAAATAATTACACACAAACAAATCTCCAAAATGATCCCATTTATTTTGCAAATATTTTTTTTTTTAAATTTCTAAGGAGGATACATTATGCCAGGAAGCCAGAGGAAGTGTGTTTTAAACAACCCAGGGAGTCCTTTTTTTAGTTTCTGTTTTTCTTTGCAGAATGGTATTTGGAGGGAGGTTGTCTTGTGAGAAATGCAGCTTCACTGGAATATTGCTTTTAAAGACTTGCATACTCACTACATGCACTGTATCTTTCTGCAGATTTAATAAATAATTCTATTATAGTACCACTCAATGTAGTTAAAACCAATAATCATTACATTTTTCTATATCTTCTCCAGAAACAGCATTACAAAAGCCAATTAACATTTTAAAACCCTTTAATGCAATCGAGAATGTCAAATTAAATCCATATTTACCAGAGCTAGATTAAAGTCAAACCTTGTAAAACAAAATACTTCAGAACTTGTGAGAGATAGAAGAGTTTGCTAGGTTTCACTATTATCTGTGAAGAGAGAAAAGCTCCTGCTTTAAGACTAATTCAGAAATAAAAGATCATCCAGCCTTTTTATGTGAACTAAACAAGAGGCTTTACATACTAAGTGCAGGAAGAAGCTGTGAGAGCCTAGAACACTCTTTTAATCCATAGGGGTACATGTTATGTTTCTTTGATTACACTGAATTAATTTTTATGCTTTGCCAGTCCTGGAAAATATGAAGAACAAAAACAAAAAGGAAGCTATTGAGTCAGAGAGTGTAAGGCAAGAAAATTAAATTGGTAATGCATATGTGCTTCCTGACAAGGCAGAGAGTTGGATATTATAATATAACATTGTTTGTAATAATCTATGGGGACTTGGTAAACAGATTTTAAATAATTTTAACTATACAAAATTACTATATAGGATTGCAGTATGATGGGATGATAGCAGACTAAACAGTCAATGATTTATATGGTTCACAGTTTCTGTATTTCTCCTTCAATCCTTTTCTAACTGTTCCTCAGAATGCACAATGTGCAGGAAGTGGATAGTTGCCTAAGGTTATTAACATAGAAGAAGAAATATGGAAGTACTCCCTATTGAGAAGAAATGGCAGGACACCAGCATTAATAATGCCTGCGTTCACTACTGGGAGGAAATTGAAGTATTAATGCTGACCCCCCTTTGTACACGTTTAGAGTGTTCTCTTATTAAAATAAGTAAACACACTCTCCATGCAAAAAGTGGGAGTCTTTCCCATGCAGACTGAAAATCAGAGCTTCTGTTGAGGCAAAGTGATATCCCACACAGAGACAATGTATTAGTGTTTTATCGCTCATTCTCAATCTAACAATATTGACTACAAAATTTTGATATTTTCTCCAGAATGAAAAAATTAATAACTTTTAAGTTTAATGCTTTTGGGGTCCTGTTTCCTCCTGATGTGGACATAGCTGAATATTTCCGTTTTGTCACTGAACTTCATTGTATGAATCAGGGATGATATATACCGTGCTTGGCCCTGCCAAGAGGGCAGGAGACTGTACTTGATGATCTCTTGAGGTCCCTTCCAATCCTAGTATTCTATGATTTTACTTATAACAGTTATTATGAACTGAGTTATATGTTCTTTAACAAAGCTTCTGAGTGAATTTATACACTCAACAATTCATTCATATTTTATAATATATCACTGATTCTTGACAATGAACAAATAATTGCTAACATTGTACAGCTTCCAAAGACAACCAATAGAAAAGGAAAACTCAAAAGGACCATCATTTAAACTTTCCTTCAAACTCTTACTCGTGTAAATCCCAAGAAAAGATCTTGTTCCACACTCTGAAGCCTGGTTTCTGGCAGATATTGGTGCACAATGTCACATCTGCTGAATATGAGTGGGTTTTTTTACAGACTATATAGTGATATGTACATATATGTATCAATAGAACCAATCCCAATATTTTTAACTGTTTAAAAGTAATATGGCATAGAATAGGTGCTTTAGAATGGCTGCTATTAAAAAGGGTTTTCTCAGGGAGAGATTACTCAGAGTTAGTCTAACTCTGTACCCTTACAAGTCAGTGGTAAATGTACTTTTAGTTTGAATAGGAGCTGAGTTAAAGAACTGTTGACCACTGAAAATGTATGGTATTTCCTACCCCTAAAATGAGAAATACCACAAATGCTGTGGTCAAATTTAACTGTTGTGGCTGCTTAATGCTGAATTTTTACTAGTAGCACACGGGGTGCTCAAAGTCAAAAGGTTGACAAGACAAGTACAATGACACTCAGATATGACAAACCTTTAGAACTGTATGAAACTGCTAATTATATTTAATGGTGAACTGCAAAAGCAAAAAAAAATGTGTTTCCCTCTTCATTATTAAATAGTCATGAAAAATAATAGCTCGTATGCAGCGTTTTTTCTCGGTAGATCTCAAAGTGCTTTACAAAGGAGGTTGTTATCATCATTATTACTGAGGCACAAAGGACATTATTACTTGCTCAAGGTCACCCCATATCAGTCTCAGGAAATGAACCCAGGATACTTGAGTTCCAGTCTCATGCGCTAGAGCTGCAATTTAGGAGACCCTAAGATAGCCAAAGGGTATTTTCTTCTCAGTTTCCCCTCACTTCCAAAATGTATTTTATGAAAATACAAACAGATTTTCAAATTCCCACCTTTTTTTGTATAACTACCAAGATACTGAAGGCCTGAGAGGAGGACCAAAGAGGATAGCTAACCCTGAATTGTTCACTTCTTATGTCAGCCGGCAACTCTCAGATATTGTACTTCATGGAAGATAGAGTGATTCACTCTTTTTCTCATACACACATCTACCAGAATCATAGCATCTTCTCCATTCTCCATGGTCTTCTCCCTCTGTGTACCAACAAGGTTCTGGTTAAGCAGTTTCTGCGCTTTTGCTCCTAAAAAGCCTTTTCATTCCTTCCATGTTGATAACCCATATGACTATATCATCCAGAAATATTTACAGTGAAATAGCACATTTGGGGTGCTGTCTAGACAGCACCCTTACTTCGAAATAAGCTATGCAATTTGCACTATGCAAACTGCATAGCTTATTTTGATGTTATTTGGAAATAAGGCACTATTCCAAAACATCCCTTAACCCTCGTGGAATGAGGTTTACAGGGGCATCAGAACAGCAACCCCATTATATTTCGATATAATGGGCTTGCTCTTGAAACACGGAATAGCTATTTAGGGAAACCAGAGGTATCCCAAAGTAGCTCCGCTGTGTAGACGTAGCCTTGGGTTGCATTGATGGATGCTCCATGCCTGTGTGGCACTCTTCAGAGTGTTTTGTGTGTGTCTTCGGACTGGTGGTAAGGAGGGATAAATGAGTGACTGAAATTCACTCTTTGTGGGTATTTATATGAGTTTTGAATGAGAATTTATACATCTAATTCATGACTTTAAAAAAACAGCAAGCAGTGTTGCCTGGAAGCTAAGCACTTGGGAAGCTACCCAGGAGAAATTCAAATGCCACCCAGCGGATTAACAGAGCGTCCTTAGTGCCTACAGCTAGCAGTATGTGTTCCTACTGGTGGTTCACATCCACACATGCCTCAGTGCACATAACAAAGTTTATTCTGCACATGGTTGAAAAAAATTGGAACAGTGGCAAGCAGCCATCTTAGCTGTGAACAGGCAGCCAGAACTGCAAAGGTGTTGAGTCCTCATAGCTCTCATTGATCTAAGTGGAACTGCAGACATTTGTCAACGTTTGAAAAGGACGAAATGTCATCAGATGCAAAGCCATAAATCTTCCTATACTGATCCTAGGTGAAGAGTGTTCCTATTTTCCATAGAAAACTTCATGATTTTTTTTATTGCAAAAACTGCTTTTTAAAATAAATAAATAAATAAATCTAATGGCAGGTGTTTTCTGCTCTGCAGAAGCCGTCCCATTTTCTCAGAAATCAGGGAAGCATTCATAGGAGATCCTAAAAATAGAATATTTTCTTGAGAAACTATGAAAGAAAGCAGATTTTTTTTTCCTGCCTGTTTTGGTGGTAGTGGCAGGTTTTTGAAAGGAGTTGCTTTTTTTTTTTAACAGTTTCAGTTGGTACTCTCCTTGTAACACACTTGCAAAGTGACCGCTTGCCATTTTAAAATAACACTGAATTTGCAAGTTGCAACTTAGGGATAATTTCTGCAACTCTCCCCATCTACTTCAAGATAAATTAATACAGACCCACTATTGGAGTGCTTATACTTGTATAATTAACTTCTATTCATAAAAGAACAAGCCATTCCATCTGAAAATAAAAGAATTGCTCTTTATATAGGGCCTGATAACAAGAGAAATCAGTTCTTTTTAAGATATATTTTATTTTAATTTTAAAGAAAATGAAGGATGAAATAACTGCCTAAAACTAGATAATACTTTCCTTTACTTTCCCCTACTTTTGAAAATCCCTGTAAAAGGGTCCAATTTGACTCTCATTAACTGCACAGAGTCAGATCCACAGTTGCTGCATAAGTGCTATGTGCTCTTAAATAAATAGGATAAAAATTGATTTAGTTTATTTCCCAGGGGCAAGTTGTTTTTAATAAAACCATTGTGAAAATAAATACCTAACTTCATCTCAGAACATTTAACAGTTCTGCAGTTTTATGAAAAGCTCATCCAAGCCATAATTTCAAAAGAAAAAAAAACCCAAATCTATTTCTCATGCTTTTCATAGTCCTTGTACAACTATGGCTTTTAAAGGTGAATAATTTTCCATAACTACTATGAATGACTGAACACTGGACAAGATTTAAAAAAATAAAACAGTATCTCTCCAATATACAGTCTCTGGGCAGTGGCAAATTTTAAAGGTGAGTACCACTTTAATGCACATGACATAGGATTTTTTTCCCTTTAAATGATTAAATGCTTAAGGCCCTATCCTGAACTTTTCAACTCACATGTGTGCATCTTTGATTAGGCCATGTGTCTGCTGCATTGCTGGAGAGGTAGCTGCTCTGCCCAGTGTTCTGAGCATCTGATAGCTCAGATACATCCAAGTAGGAACAGTTTAGCTCAAATGTTTTTGACATTTTTGAGTCTGTGATCACCAGCAGTTCATTACTGCCAAACCCACTTCATCCACTGCAGACAAAGAGCATAATTGTCAGCAAAAAATAACAATAAAAGATAACCTTTTCATCTAAACAATATTATACTTTAGTTGCCTACTGACTTATGGTTAAAAGCATACTCGCTATCATTGTACGAGATGTCAGAATGACCGACATAATGACTGTTGTGTACAGGCACGAATTACAGAATCCCCTAATGGAAACTATGGTCATAGACAGGCTTTGCAGTTTTTATATAATTTCAACAGATATTGGTTTCTTTTGCAGCTTTTTAAAATTATCTATTTAATGTTCCATGGTTGCATAAAATTAGGTTTTAAGCAATTTTTCATGTTTTATTGATTTAAATTTTCACAGTTGTGGGACATTTCAGGTGAAAGGAGTCAGACAGTAAGCATTTAATGGACATAAGGTGTTCAGATTCAAAAGTAAAATCTACATAAATAGCATCCCTGTTCCAGCTCAGCTATTGCTAACATTTCAAAATGTTTTATAGAGATTAAAAGTGGGATTTTAATAAGTTCTCAAGCATAATTTTTCTTGCCTTGCCCATCTATAAATTTGTTATTAGCAATGGCAATAGGTTTGTATTGGTTTGTGTGTGTAGGATGTACTCAATGTTCACTGAAATTTACCAGTGCAAGTCTAATCTTTCCAAACCTAGTGATAAATACTACAAAAGTGAGAAGACAAGTCCTGATCAGTGGAAAATACATAACAGAATACCCCAGCCTAAACAGGTTGTACTTCTCCTCTATTGTCCTGTTCGATCTCTCTCTCTCTCCCTTTGCTCCTGACCCCCTACCCTCCTACAGTCTACTTCCTATGGATTTCTTATAATCAGTGCTCTTATAAAAGTTCTATAATATTTGATAAAAGAGGAAACAAATTGGGGAAGTATAGAAATTAAATATGAATCTATAGCAATTCCATGGAATCTAAAAACTATATAATTTAACAACGTACGTTCTCCTCTCTTTAGAATTTTTAACCCACCCTGTGTAGCTTAAAGAAAGCTTATATTCCTACAATAGCCTCTCTAGCTCTGTTTAATTCCCACAGACCTTTTCCACAAAGGAAATTGATAAAAAGACAATACTGACATATAAAATAATTCAGTATAAACTAAGAACAAGAATGAACTCCATAAAAAACAAATCTATAATAGTAATATACAGCCTGGGCAAGCAAAATCCACATCCACATCTTTACTCAGATGAATAGTCTCATTGTCTGCAAGTTTATGTTGTAGATATAAATATAGTTATGATTAATTTTCTATCAATACTAACTTTATTTTAACAATTTATTTTAAAATTTCTGACGGCCAAGTAATTGATCATATTTGAATGGAAAATGTATTGTAACATGGAGGATATGTTATAATTAGCCTTTAAAAGCTGAAAAATAATGTAGCTACATGGGATACATTTGACTTTAGACTGTATAACATAGATCTGTAAAATAATAAAGTTATAAACACACAGGAGCAGCTGTATTTTATTTCTGTGTGATACTCCTCACAGGTCAATGTTTCCAATCAAACTACATTGCAAATAACGCCACTGCATTCTCCATTTAAAGATTTAATTTCTGAGAGATTACATAAACGCAGATGGTAAATCAAAGAAGATTTTAAGACAATGGTTTGCAAATGGTGGACTATGGACTTTCTGGACGTCCACATTGCTGATTCTGTCAAAATGGTGAAACAGCTCTCATTCAGCAAGCCATGATACTTACCCATGGTTACTGTAACACTCTCTGGGACCAGTTTAGAGCTTTCAGATGCTTCTCTAATCTACTAAAGTAAAACATACACAAAAAAATCACACTTTTTGTAGAGATGCTTCAGGAAAATTTCATTATGCTCTAATGAGCGTAAAATATATATAAAACTGAGAAGACCACCAAAACTATAAGATGACAAAAACAAAGTGCAGCATGAATGGGAGAGACTAGAAAAAGTCACTGCTGAGGGATATAAGGGGAGTTTTTTTATTAACAAAAACCCCAGATCCAAATTCCCACAAATTTTGGGCAAATTATATTCTGGATCTGAATACTGCAGAGGTCATTGCTACAACCAGGTAAATAGTTCCAACACCTAGAGAAAGAATATGAAAAATACGCAGATGGAAAACTGGGTTTATAATAAAGTTATTGCACCAGTTGTATTTTCATATTGCTTTTTTAAAACTATCCATGTTACATTTTCAGGTAACCACCACTGTTGGGAAAATATGAAATTGGTAAGGGAAAAGGAGATATGCAGAATAGAATTTTAATGTAAACAGGAAGTCAACAAGTTTTAGGAGATAAAGCAAAATTATTTGCATTTCAGAGAAATGCAGCTAAAAAAAAGGGGAGGTGAAAAGCAGGGATTGCTGTATCAACAAATATTCCAAAAGGGAGAAAAAAGCCAATCTGAGAGTATGTTTATTTTGGGGGCGGGGGGAAGCCTAACAAAACATTAACATTAATTAGACCCTCATCCCGCAAAGAATCATTCATCTGCTTTACTTTATACCCAATAGTATGACTTATACCCTGTTAAGGATAAGACTTGATATTTGAAATCATTCTACGGTCTTTGACTACAGATATTAAAACTATGTTTAAATTAATTGTGTTTAAATCATATAATATTACTGAAGTATTAAGAAAGAGCGTGAAGGTGGTAGGAATATTTTATTGAATTAAATTAGCTTTAATTTTGAAACAAAATGAAATTTACATTGAAAAATTAAACACAAAACTTAGCATAAAGGAAATAAACCTACTCTGTTTTCATCTAGCCAGCTCCCACCTCCCTTTATACTCACATATTTGTGAATTAGTAGCTCTACATTGCTAATTTAATATTCCTGAAAATGTTGTTATTCTTTTTTTATACCAGAACAAAAATTTAACATCGCCTCACTAACCATAAATGAGTATAGTTTTAAATTGTCTCTGTGTATAATCCAATTATGTTACATATTACATTAAATGAAGGCTGATAATGTGTTTCATGTAACCTTGTTCCCTATGGCTTTGGACAAGCATTACTATATCTGCATTATGAATAAATCAAAATGATTATTTTCAGGATAGCAAATTATGAAGTGCCACAATTCAATTGGTGGTCACCAAATACACAGTCTCTGATATAACATTGTGTTCACTCTGAATCACAAATCTGGAATAATTTGTATAAAACACAAAAAACCCTTAAAAATGGAAAATATATCTGCATAATTGCCATGCATTTTGATACCACACAAAGACAGAGATAGATATTTAATTTAAATGTTATATATTTTTTTCTCTAACAATTTTGCAGAGTTTCTAAATACACAGATAATTGTACTGTTTTTCTTTATCTGTTGCTCTTCAACTTGGGTGCATTCAGAGATTTTGTGCTGTATGGTAAATTACATTCTGTTTAAACATGAAGAGTATTAATTTTCACATCAATTGTATCAACTTTGGAAGGATTTCCTTCCACAAAAAAGTGAAATCCTGTTCAACACAACCCCTTTATATTTATAGAAAAGGCCAAGAGGAGAGACAAAGGCTACTGGTGCATTCATTCACATCACAATTGTGCTCCACAAATCTTTCACATATAAACCCAATTTGGAACCAGAATGTGTTTTATGCTACCAAGAATTATATTCACTATCTCCATTATTTGTAATGCTCTGTTAAAGTCTCAAAAAATATGTGATTTGCAGGTGGGGGCAGGAGGGAGAAGCATTAAGCATGAATTCTTTCACAGAGGAAATCCATGTCTACCGATCTTTCAAATGGAATGGAAGCCAACATGGATTCCTGTTGTTTATATTCCTGTTGAGTACAAACACTATTGCTAATTGTCAGCGGGCTTGCTCACAGCTTTTTGGAATCTTATTAATTAGTTCTTTGATTCTGCAAAAAGACAGTGGAACACTACTTACATCAGATGCACAATTTTGAGAATACTGTCCTAGAGCAGTGTTTCTCAACCAGTGGTACAAGTACCCTTAAGGGTACTCAGGAGAAATCTGGAGGGTACGTTAACACAACTGAAATTTGGAGAAAACTGAATTTTTGTTTTAGGTTTTACAGCGTTTTATTATTTTTGTACTTTTTACACCCAAAAATGTCATTGCCAGCCAGGCTACAATTAAGTTATTTAAACAAATGTATTGCAATGGTAGAAAAAATGTGTTATTTTTTAAAAAGGGGTACTTTATTAAAAAACGTTGAGAAACACTGTCCTAGAGCATGTTCATTATCTGGCCCTCCCTCTAATGGCTGTGAATTTTGAGAGCATAAGATGATGCTCCTATGTAAAGTGTTGCTGTTGATCTTGCAGTCTTCACACATCATAGAACATTTAGAAAATATGTATTATGATCCTGTTTACAGATCTGAGCAGGCAGACCCCTTGCAGCTTTACTGTAAAAGTGAACTCCACATAGGTGTACATATCTGTGCACATAGATTTCATTGCAGAATCAGGAACCATGCGTCTAGCCTCAACGTTTAGAGTGGCTTTGGGAAAGTTAGGATTCAAATATTGAAACTTGGACGGCAGAGACATTCAGAATGAGATCTTTCACTGCAATTTGTAACTGTTTTCAAGAAGGCTAGAATCAAGCCCTTAACCATTCAGCAAAGGCCCTTTTATGTCATTGGCTAATAAATATTCCAAGCAATCTAAATACTGAATTTCTTTCATCCATTTTCAAACCAGTTCTTTCCTTTATTCTCTGTTTAAACTAAAATGGGACTGAGGGAGTGCAATTGGGAGAAGATAAGAAAAATATTTGAATACACGGACTTCTACTCTAAAACAGCAAATTGGTAGCTATAAATATTGTACTACATTCAAAGTTGTGTACATGCCATCTGGTGACCATGTGCTTAGTGTATCTATGGGGCAAACAAGGGAGGGAGGGTTTGTCATCCCCTTATTTATTTTCAGTGCTCAACTATGCACTTTCTTAAACCCCAGCCATATGCTAAAGCATCTGCTAAAGAAACATTTTTTTCAAAATTTCTCATTTTAAATTAAGTTGAATTTGCCCTTTAGAATTTAATGCACTGAACAATACTTTAGAATGCCAGGTACTATAGATCAAATTGTTTATTACTATTATTATGATTTCCACACGGTCTAAAGTCTGAGAGGCAGTTTTGATCAAACAAACAAAAAAATCCCAGAATCAGGATTTTCCTATTTATGGTACCAAAATGCAAAATTATCCCTTTTTAATTACAACTCTAATTACCAAAGTAGTTATGATTAACTAAAATGTCACTAATGCAGATACTTTAATGAACATTTAATTTTTCCCTTATATTGTATTACTTTACTGTGTTGGGTATTTTAAAAACATCTTTTTTGCATGAATATAAAGAGACACCATAAAGTGGTTTATACATGTGAAGAGAAATTCAGTATTTTAATGGAAAAATGTTTCATATACCTGAAATCATTACTTAATTTACAGAGCACTAACAAAAATAGTGTGCCAGCATGCCTCTCTCAACATAAACAACAGCCTTTTTTTATGACATGGATGTGATGAACAACTACAGAGCAGTTCAAACAAATTATGATATATATAAAGAAATGCACACATTTACGTTACACAGATTTTCATTTGGAAATAGAGGTCCTGAGCCTGCAGTCCTTACACATGCAAAATTTCGTTGAAGTCTACAGAAGCTATGTCTGTGTAATTATCACAAGATGAGGTCTCAACTTCACTGCTCTAACTTATTAGGGAACATTTTAATTTGTCTTCTCAGTTGTTAATTGTACCAACTGAAAAGTGGAATGGGGTACCGAAAAGAAGAATGTATGAAGTTTATCAAAATGTTTATTATTTCAACAGATAACACTTGTCACTTCTAAATCATGTGAAATTCATGGAGCTCCTCCTTCCCAAGCGGAATCGTTTGTATGGGAGCTCATTTTTTCTTTGCACTATTAAATAGGGCACTGCAGTCTTATTGAACTTTTCCCCTCTTTCAGAATTCCAGAATTATCCAGATTGACGTGCCCATGTCACTGGCTCTGCATTATCCTACTTTCCGACACTAATTTCATGCACCAGATCCCATGATGAACCTGGGCTGTGCAGTTTTTCAGTATTTATGCTAGGTCAAGGTGGCAGAATTTAATCTTGCAGAGCTAGCCCCAAAAGGGCACACCAGCTGCTGTGTCTAAGTAAATCAGATAACAGCCATAGATCTAAAGAGGGAATGAGACAGAAGTAAGTGAGATTATTACATATGTTTAAATCCTACAACCCTTGCAACCATCTCTAAAGCACATATTTGTTATTGATTGCATTGCAAAAATAATGTTAACACATAATTAAAACCAGCTGATAATGTCAGTTTGGAATATTTTGTTTCTAATTGTGTTTTAAAAATAGGATTCTTGTTAGAATCCTAAGAGCAGCTGGGGAAGAAGTTCAAATGCGGGTCAGCATGCAGCCTAACTGAGCTAAGATTTCTGCATCTTTAGCCTGAATTAGAAGAACATTAAAAATCAATGTACTGTGATGTGAAATGGCAGTTCTGAGCCTGGTACACAAACAATGTGTAGAAATGAGGACAGGGTGTTGTCTAACAGAGCTGATTTATTCTGAAAGCACTGACAAAAGCTTGGAAAAATGAAAACAAGAAAAGAGGCCTCTCCCTTTCTTTCAATTTAAAGAAATAGAATAGAGATAGTGTAGGGTGATTGTAAAATGACCTTATTTTGCATGTCGCATGAATTATGAAGTTTACTAGCTTCCTAAGAGGGTACCCAACATGGTAATTACTGTATCCCAGAAATCAGTATAAGACAATCACTGCTGGAACAGATAGATACTGGACATGAACCAGAATTGTTCTGTCTCTTCCCTGCACACATCACAATGTGTTTTATCAGTTCATGGCACTGTGCGCTATGCTGCACTGCGACTAAACAGGAAGTGATATTGCAGTGATCTGACCTTTCTTGCAAGCATGTATACCTTTACAATGCTCACAAATCAGACAATTCTCAGACACTGAAAATGATCTCTTAATAACCATGGCAACCTAAGCTCATTTGGCCTTTGTACTTGACATTGAACATGGTCCCATGCTGATCAATTTCCAAAAATGGTGGTTGCAGTTATTCCAAGCTGAGGTGAAAATTAGAAAAAAACATTCCTATCTGGAACAGAATTTAAGCATATGCTTGAGTCATTTAAATAGGAAATGATGATTTATTGAAATTTCCCTTTAAAACTATTACTCAAAAGAAAATTGGTGTTTGGACAACAGGTTTTTGTGTGCAAAATATCTCCCTTCCACAGAAATACTTGTGCGATATTTCCATTTGTAAATGATGCTGCAGTACTTCTTGACAGAGATAATTTGGTGGTCTCAAAATCTCATTCATCTCTATAGGCTCCCCAGCTAGACTGTATCTACCCAGCACTACAGTCAAGGAGTCCTAGATGACCTGCTTCCACTTTTGCAAAGGGCAAAGTAGGGGTCCCTAATGAGGATGAGGTCCAGCCTATAAAAGAGAAAGGGACATGAGACACCTAAACTATAACTCTGATGAGGTACACCATGCTTTCCCAAAGGAAGAGGTTTTGGAGATTGCCAAAAAAATTTCAGCTTTTGAACTTCTACTGAAAAAAATTGAATTTTTCCATGGAAAATTCACAAGAAAACTATTTTTAAACATTTCCATGGACAATAATCCCCATTTTGACCAGCTTTTGTGAAGATATCTACACACACATATGTCTTTTCTGACACAGAGCTTAATGAGCCCATGTAACTTGTGCTATACAGTTGTACAATTCAGTGCTGGCTGAACATTTACAATGCTAGAGAAGGTTTTTTTCTCCCTATCATCATCACCACACTCCAGTGGTCACCAACCAGTAGATTGGAATCTACTGGTAGATCTTGGAGCCTCTGACAGGTGATCCTGACTGGTTTGGCCAAGAGGCTGTCCCTCCCCACACTGCTGTGCACCTCCTGCCCTTTGCCTTGGAGCTGCCTCACTCATCCCCCACTTGCTGGGCAGGGCAGGGAAATGGAAAGGAGGGGGCACTAATGTCAAGGTGCCACCCTCACACCCTGTATTCTATCTCCACAGAATGGAGGGGGTCACAACAGGACTTGGGATGGAGGGAGTTTGCTGGCTGCTTTTGGGAGAGGTGCAGGACCAGGGCAGGGGTGAGCCTGCCTTAGCCCCACAACACCACCACCTAGGAGCCACCTGTGGTAAGCAGTGTCCATCTGGAGCCTGCATCCTGAACCCCTGCCCCAGTCATAAACCCCTGCTGAACCCCAAACCCCTGCCCTAGCCCTGAGCCCCCCGACCCAAACTCCCTTAGAGAGCCTGTACCTTGAACCCCTTCCTGCATCCCAACCTCAACCATCCTGCATCTCTGCCTTGGCCTGATGAAAAGGAGGATTTAAGGTAGATCCTGGATTGCACTTAAATTCAGAAAAGTGATCTCGTGCTTAAAAAGTTTGGAGAGCATTGCTCTAGAACAAGATCATTGTATTTTTGGCTGACAAGCAAAGAGGGAAGGAACTGGGAAATTGATGGATGCTAATAGGAAAATAGGCAGTGACTTTTCCTGAACATTTTTTTTTGTTGGCAAAAAAGACAACCTTTTGAGCCTCACAGAGCTCTTCTTCAGGTCTTCTTCAGACCTGAGCTCTGGGTAGCTCAAAAGTTCATCTCACTCACCAACAGAAGTTGGTCCAATAAAAGATATTACCTCATCCACCTTGTCTCTCTAATAACCTGGGACCAAAACAGCTACAACATTGCAATCAGAAAAGTTGCCTTTTTGTGGCACAATCCTGACAAGTTAAAAATGTTAGCCATACAAATTACATGTAAATAATGCATTAAATAATGTATAGGTGGGTCGTCAGCTGACCTTGGGAAACGTAAAGTCATAGCTCCAGCCAGACTTATACAGGGCCAGATTCTGCCACTCAGACCCATGTTTACTTCCTTCCTTCACAAAAGTCTAACTTTGACTCCCAATTATTAAAGATTGAAGAATCAGCATCTTGAGACTGGTGCATAAAATTCACATAAAATTTAAACCCATTTCCAAGGATGGCAGCATAGTCTATGGTTAGACTGATGGACTGAAATTTTGAGGAAACCTGAGCTCTAAGGCTACATCTAGACTACGGTTTTTTGTGGGATACTGGAAATATCCCGCAAAAACCCTACTGCATCCAAGGAATGCATTTGCTCTTCCGCTTTTTTGTGTGGAAGAGCAAATGCACACTTTCAGGGAGCCCTGTATATATTGTTTCATGAGGCATAAGGGCTCCGCCAAAAGAGGAGGCTTTTCCGCCATTTGGCCCCATCTAGACTGGGCAAAATGGCAGAAAAGCCTCTTCTGGAAAAGCTATCAGAAAAAGCTACGCAAATTGCAGAGTGCAATTTGCGTAGCTTTTTCCGATAAAGCCCCGTAGTCTAGACCTAGCCTAAGTCAGACACTAACTATTCTGTGACACAAGAAAGTTCTTCTTGGCTTCAGTTTCCCCTTCCTCTACAAAACAGTTATATTAGTGGGGTGTTGCAAATCAGTCAGTTAACACTTATGAAGTGCTGTGAGACTCTATGGTTACATAAGTTTTGCAGGTAGATATGTGTGACATGATTTGTTTGCAGAATTTTTATTTTTCTGTCTTTCTCTCTTTCTTTCTCTGTCTTTGTAAGTAGTACAAAGGCAGTATTTTAAAAAAATGAGCTAGAAAGACACACAGAGCTCAGCACATTCACTGCCTTTGTAACTGGGAAACCTCCTTTAGAACAACTCCTGTTTCTCAGGTACATATGCAATTGGGCGATCTTTAAAATGCATATTATGTAATAAACGGAACAGAAAATCTCTGGAACAGAACAGAAAATCAAATATTATTTGAGCCTTTCTGACAGCTTGTGACATGTTGCCAGTCATTACACAATTACTTATTTGGGATATGTCCTAAAAAACTTCCAATTTTACATCTAAAGTATTTTGGGGATATAATATTTACATGTAAACAAAGAGGCCAAAATACTCGCCTGCTAGGAGCTGAGCAGAGAATAGGGAGTAATGCAGACTGGAAATTGGAGAGAAGAACCGGTATGCAAATTGTCGTGGGCTGCACAATCATTAAACCTAATGTAATGCACATTCCTGCTCCTTTGAAAAATCACTCCAGCATCCTTTTTGGTGGGCCTTGGCTAGCACATGATATAGATGTAAGGTTACAAGACTTGAGCAGGGGCCTGACCACGTCCTTGAGTTGGCAGACTACTGTGGTCTGCCAGTGGCTGGGTGACCTCCTTTTATTTATTTGTATTTATTTATTTATTTAAATATTTTTACCCTGCCTTTCTATTTAAAATATTCAAGGCGGCTTACAGGAACAAACAAAAAAAATACAAATATATATAAAAAGTTAAAATATGAGAATTTAAAATATGAGACCTCAGAGGGACATAACCAGCTAAAAACATATAGAGAGGAGGAACACACACATACAGACTCAAACATTAATAAAAGCACGAGTAAAAGGGTGGCTTTAGCCTGACGCCGGAACAACGCTAGCGTTGGCGCCATGCGAATATCCCGAGGAAGAGAATTCCACAGCCTGGGAGCAAAAGCTGAGAATGCCCTGTTCCGCGTAGATGTTAATCTTATCTCCGCAAGTGGGGGAACACGAAGCAAAGCCTCCCCAGCTGACCTCAATCCCCAGGCAGGTTCATATGGGAGAAGACGGTCCTTCAGATACCCTGGAGCCAACTCATTTAAGGCTTTATAGGTCATAACTAAAACCTTAAATTGTGTCCGGAAACATACCGGAAGCCAGTGCAGCTGCCGAAGTACTGGCATAATGTGCTCAGTATAACTAGTATTGGTTAAAACTCGAGCAGCCACATTCTGGACCAGTTGAAGTTTCCGAAGGCTCTTTAGAGGCAGCCCTACATAAAGTGCATTACAGTAATCCAGTCGGGATGTAACAAGAGCATGGATCACTGTGGCCAAGTCATGTTTGTTCAGTAAGGGTTGCACTCTCTTTTACCACTCTCTTGTAAGGTAAGATAGAGTTTCACCTTGTTGCTGCACTGGCTGAGGGATGAGAGAAGAAATTCCCTTGGCCTATTTACTTCTTAATTCACCTGCATAGTTTAATCTGTGTTGCATTTAAGCCCACGGTACCTTACCTCTTAAATTTTTGTATTTAGCCTGATTTTTCCCTCTTTTCTCTGACACTAGCGCAGGTGAAAATGTGCAGGGTACCCAGCTATGGAGTGTATTATTCTACCTAACACAGGAGGCAACAATGTAAACCTCCCTTATCACCAGTGTTCATGAGTCCTAATTTGGCTACACCATCACTAATAGCAAGTGGAGTAATTCATTTATTAAATTTTCTACTGAAACTTTTTTTTCTAAATGTTATTGAGCCACACTATGCATTTAAAGCAAGACTAAGTCATTCTATATGCAGGACATTCCAGAGTAGACAAAACAATCTCTATGCTACATTGTTGGACATGGGCACTTTATGCTTGATCGTTCTTTTGCAAGGGTTAAGAGTACGGACAACTGCATCATGAAGGGGATTCAAGCTCCCAAAACCTGCAGCTCTCAGGGGATCCTTCAGAAGCCAGTTCCATCCATATGGAGACTAGCCCTGGACAGAATGGTTCACAGCACAGAGTGGGCAAACTTAAAATAAATGTAAGACTGGATCACCTTTACTTCCTAGGACAGAAGCCTTTCTAACAGCCCCACACTCTTCCCTTCCCACAGAACCCAGTCCCCACACAACACCCAATAAATGTATTCAATAAGAGCTGGGATAAAAGGGAACCAACCACTTCCCATTTTGCACACCAGAAGTCTGTGTGGGCGATCATATAGTAGTATGATTAGTATTAGTATATCATCAGGCTTTAAAATGCATATGTCTGCTGACTGTTTTGAGGCAAATATGGATGAAGTCTTTCCAGACTGTCCTCAGGTAGTCCTCAGCTATACATGTGTTTTGTAGCGACACAATTTCTCATATCTTCACCTTTGTATATGAACATAAAAATTCTGCGCAGGCAGAATTTTTTTTTTAAGAGGCTGATTAAGCAGTGATTTAAAAAATGGAGTGACAAAGAGTTACGCTGATTCTCTTTCATGCTTGCACACTGATGCATTGACTGTGCAGGCTTGAAAGACTGGCTGCGGTGCAATCAAAGTTGCTACACCTCTCTGTGCCTCAATCTGCCAGAGCAAGGCAATGAAGCTGGCTTTTAACACACAGGCTCTCCAGTGAAAAAGAGAAAATAATTTGCAGTATTAGATCATGGCTTGCTTTGGCTTCATGCCAGAAAGAGGAAAGCTTTCATTGGTGCTGGATCCCATCAATAGGAGGAGGGAGAGAGCCACAGTGAGAACAATTCAGAGATGTGGAATAACTGAAGAAGAAAGGTTATACAAAACGTAGACTATTTTGACTTTAGACACTGATAATTCAAAGCAAAACCTTTTTAAGGGTGTAATTGTCTCAGTAAGAGAACAAATGGGGCTAACTAATGATAGAAACTGAAGTAATAAGTTATTTGCTTGCAACAGATCCACAGCAGGAAAGACTTCAATTACTCTTCTGGTTGCACATGGGGAAACTTTCTCCGTGCTTTTCACTGTCCTCCTCTTCCTATTGATTTCACCATAATTCAAATACGTGGCAAAATGCTTCTGAGCACAAAAGCAGAGGGCTAAGCCTCACTCTCTTTTATTACACCAGAGAGCCACTAAGTAGGAAAGGATTTTGATTTAGATTCCAGCATTAAAATTAAATCACACATCCTAAGGAAAAGTGATCTGTAATAATGGAAGTCACACACATGGGGATTGAAAGTGCTATTGAATAATGAAGAAAAAAACAGTTGCCATGAATGTAAGGACCTACTATGATTTAATGATGAGATACTTCAGAAAGCAACATCTCCTGTCAGTGTTTTCTATTGATTGCCTGAATATTATCAAACAAATTATGTGAAATATGAATATCATTAAGTGCAAATGAATTATTGCCTTTTGATTTGGGTTGCTCCATTTTATGGCTGTGCTCTAGGAAAGAGTTACATGTAGCAGGGTGATTTTCAGTGCACCGTACAGGTCAGGATGAATTCATTGAACTTCCAGGGCCCCTGGCAGTAAACGTACTTCCATTTTGTAAAGGATTGCACTATGATGATAGCCACGGGATAGTGAGATTATATAGCTCCAATATTGACATCTTTGCTATTGCTCTCAGGGTATGTCTGCACTTGCAGCCTAATTTGAAATAGGGCTGCAAATGTAGGCATTTGAAATTGCAAATCAAGCCCGGGATCTAAATATCCCATGCTTGATTTGCATGTTCCCAGCCGGGCGCCATTTTTGAAATTGACAAGCCCGGAATAACTGCCCGCATCTACACGCGGCAGTGAAACGGGCGTTCAAAATAAAGCCTGCAATGAAGTTTAGCAGGTATTTCGAACTAGGGCTTTATTTCGAACGCCCGTTTCACTGCCGTGTGTAGATGCGGGCAGTTATTCTGGGCTTGTCAATTTCAAAAATGGCACCCGGCCGGGAACATGCAATTCAAGCGTGGGATATTTAGATCCCAGGCTTGATTTGCAATTTCAAATGCCTACATTTGCAGCCCTATTTTGAATTAGGCTCCAAGTGTAGACATACCCTCACACCAGCAGCAGCATTGCTAATTTTATAGGTTAACACCTTTTCCCCCCTTAAAAACTAATAATCTGTTTCTGTTTTGATGGCATTTGATTTGTAATTTTTATTTCTTTATTGTTTATTCGATTCAGTTTGATTTTGATTTTAAAATTCATCTTGGTGATAATGCAGTTTTTAAGGAGAAATAGGACTGTGAGAATGAGGAATTGCACATTCTGGGCACAGGAGGGATTCAAATTGTCTGTGCCCAGACATATATTTTCAGTTATTTGACTGATCATCAGCAATGAATGGAGCAGGGACTCATTGTCTGAAAGCATCAATAGTGGACAGTGTTCCTGAATCACATTGTTATGCACCTTCACAATAGTGTGATTCCCTTGATTCCAGACCCATGACTTTCCACCTTAAGTATTATAATCACACTACTGACACATTCCCCCACCAAAAAAATCTATAACCAACTGGGCAACAAACAGGGTAAAATACACACCTTGGACTTCAAAAAAGCAGATTTTGACTCCCTCAGAGATCTGATGGGCAGAATCCCCTGGGATGCTAACATGAAGGGGAAAGGACTCCAGGACAGCTGGCAGTATTTTAAAGAAGCCTTATTGAAGGCACAGAAAGAAACCATCCCGACGTGAAGCAAGAGAGGCAAACATGGTAGGAGACCGGATTGGCTTACGGGGGAAATCCTTGGTGAACTTAAGCACAAAAGGAAGCTTACAAAAAGTGGAAACTTGGACAAATGACCAGGGAGGGGTTTAAATGTATAGCTCAAGAATTCCGGGGGGTTATCAGGAAGGCGAAAGCGCAAATAGAATTGCGACTGGCTAAGGATGTGAAGGATAACAAGAAAGGTTTCTACAGGCATGTTAACAAGAAGAAGGTGATCAGAGAGGGTGTACAGCCCCTACTGGATGAAGGAGGTAACCTAGTGACAGATGATGTGGGAAAGCTGAAGTACTCAATGCTTTCTTTGCCTCTGTATTCACGGACAAGGTCGGCTCCTGGACTTCTGCGCTAAGTGACTCAAGATGGGATGAAGATGGACAGCCCGTGGTGGGTAAAGAACAGGTTAGGAACTATTTAGAAAAGCTAAACGTACACAAATCCATGGGTCCGGACTTAATGCATCCGAGGGTACTGAGGAGTTGGCAAATGTCATTGAGGAGCCTTTGGCCATTATCTTTGAAAAGTGGAGATCGGGAGAAATCCCGGATGATTGGAAAAGGCAAATGTAGTGCCCATCTTCAAAAAAGGGAAGAAGGACGATCCAGGGAACTGTAGGCCGGTCAGTCTTACCTCGGTTCCTGGAAAAATCATGGAAGGGATCCTTAAGGAATCCATTTTGAGGCACTTGGAAGAGAGGAAAGTGATTAGGAATAGTCAGCATGGATTCACAAAGGGCAAGTCGTGCCTGACCAATCTGATCAGCTTCTATGATGAGGTAACTGGCTCTGTGGACATGGGAAAGTCAGTGGATGTGATATACCTTGACTTTAGCAAGGCTTTTGATACGGTATCCCACAATATTCTTGCCAGCAAGTTAAGGGAATGCGGATTGGATAAATGGACAGTAAGATGGATAGAAAATGGCTAGAAGGCCGGGCCCAGCGGGTAGTGATCAACGCGCTCGATTTCAGGTTGGCGGTCGGTTTCTAGCGGAGTGCCCCAAGGTTCGGTTCTAGGACCGGTTTTGTTCAATATCTTTATTAATGACCTGGATGAGGGGATGGATTGCACCCTCAGCAAGTTTGCGGATGACACTAAGCTAGGGGGAGAGGTAGATACGCTTGAGGGCAGAGATAGGGTCCAGAGTGACTCAGACAAATTGGAGGATTGGGCCACAAGAAATCTGATGAAGTTCAACAAGGGCAAGTGCAGAGTCCTGCACTTGGGACGGAAGAATCCCAAGCACAGTTACAAGCTGGGGACCAACCAGTTAAGTAGTAGTTCTGCAGAAAAGGACCTGGGGGTTACAGTGGATGAGAAGCTGGATATGAGTCAACAGTGTGCCCTTGTAGCCAAGAAGGCTAATGGCATATTAGGTTGCATTAAGAGGAGCATTGCCAGCAGATCCAGAGATGTCATTATTCCCTTTATTCGGCTCTGGTGAGGCCACATCTGAGTATTGTGTCCAGTTCTGGGCCCCCACTACAAAAAGGATGTGGACGCGCATTGGAGAGGGTCCAGCGGAGGGCAACCAAAATGATTAGGGGCTGGAGCATATGACTTGTGAGGAGAGGCTGAGGGAGTTGGGTCTGTTTAGTCTGCAGAAGCGAAGAGTGAGGGGATTTGATAGCAGCCTTCAACTTCCTGAAGGGAGGTTCCAAAGAGGATGGAGAGAGGCTGTTCTCAGTAGTGACAGATGGCAGAACAAGGAGCAATGGTCTCAAGTTGTGGTGGGAGAGGTCCAGGTTGGATATTAGGAAAAACTATTTCACTAGGAGGGTAGTGAAGCACTGGAATGGGTTACCTAGGGAAGTAGTGGAATCTCCATCCCTGGAGGTGTTTAAGTCTCGGCTTGACCAAGCCCTGGCTGTGTTGATTTAGTTGGGATTGGTCCTGCCTAGAGCAGGGGGTTGGACTTGATGACCTTCTGAGGTCTCTTCCAGCTCTGTGGTTCTATGATTCTATGATTCTAACTAAATAGCCAAAACAATATGCATTCGTCTGACATAAGTCAACCTGACACACAACAAAAAGTAAATTAATCTAAAAAATTCCCCAAAACATAGCCTCCAAACACATTTTTCACCCTGAAAATGGAGAAGTGCCAAAGATTACATGAAACCCACTAGGGATTTTGCTTTTGTTATTGATTTTATGTGAAAGACACTTCATCTCTATAGTGATGGCAGCTGATAGTTAGGGTAGGTAGGACAAACAGATAATCCCTACTTATTTAGTCATTTCCAGGACTTCTAAAAATTTTCTCCAGGGCTTTGGTGTTTCCGATTTTATTGTGTGTTTGTGCTTTTGGGAAAAGAAGGTTTGGGGTTTATCAGAAAAAATATATATGAGAAAAAAGCACTGTCACAATCCGGGGCATATGCATCAAAGATGACGTAATACTATACAAATTATTGTTCTTTCAATTAATTGGCATCTGATTCTGGTTTACCTACAGTGCCTGTAACAGCACACAAATTATAGCATATGTGAAAGCAGCACAAAAAATACTCAACAACTAACCACACTCACCAAAAAGACAATTGTCAATATGCTCATTTCATAAATTAGCAGCAGAAACGTAATTGAAAGTAATTGTATAATTTATATGAGGGGTTATGCAAATTTATGCTCTTCATATGAATATATATATTGCTAGGAATAATTTTCAAAAGTACTTGAGTGATTTAGGAGTCTAACTAAGTCCTATTACCAAAAGTGTCTTAGGAAGTTGGGAGCCTGTCATGTAAATGGTTTTGAAAGTGTTACAGGGTACACCTTACAGGGTTAGAAAGAATTTCCTCTGAAGAAGTACTATTCCAAGAATTTCCACTGCAGGGTGATTTCCACCTTCCTTTAAATCATCTCGTACTGATCCATCAGAGCTACATATTTGATTACTATCAGAGACCACTCTCAGTGATGTGAACCACGGGTCTGATTTGACTAATTTCTGTGTTAAGAAAGTGAATGTACAGTAGACAATAGAAGTGCAAACTGTGCATCTGTCATCCTTTCTGTCAGCTCCTGGGATGAAAGTCATATTCAAAGTCCCCATGATTTACTTCCACATTTCTAGAAACTTTGTCTACTTAAGCCCTGTGGAACACACCTTGTTACCTCTAGTGTGTTACAGAAACATTAACTTCCTAAATGTACAGGATAATAATGTTAGATGTGTATTTTTTTCAGTAGAGCAGATGGGCATCTTCGCTATGCAGTGAACATACTAAGGACTTTCTTCACACCTCTGACAGTCATAGCTTTACCCACTCATGTGCTGTACATCTGTGGCTTATTGGCAATGCACTTGACTGCACAGCGGGAGCATCTCAGCTTTAACACTAGCTTTATATCTGTTCCCTCCCCTTGATTCTTTTCAAATGTCTTTCCTCTCCCTCTGCATATCTGTTCACAGCATTCGTCACCAGAGGAAGAACCTCACAACCTTTGCAAAATTTAGAATCTGATGTGCCCCACCACTCCTGCCTGAGTGGGAAACAGCTGTTATAAGCAGAGGAGAGACCCAGCCATGCCCCTGCTGTTCCCCCACTTTCCCAGGACATTGTCCCCACTGCATGGAGTGCAGTCTATTTAGAGCTGGGAGAGAATGAGAATGCTAACAAGGGCAGGATAGTATAGTTCTCCACAGACTGATCTGAATAGAAAAACTAACATTGCAGAAGATACATAATGTCTGAGAGTTCACATGTCTCCAAAGTAGCAGTGATTCCTGTTCCACTACAAAGCCTCGCCACAAAGAGCCCAGAAACTAATAAAACCCAAGAGCAACCCAGCTCCGCATCTATATTCAAAGTAGAAGGGTACTGTGTGGCACCGCTACAGTGGGAGAGGTCTAGATTGGATAATAGGAAAAACTATTTCACTAGGAGGGTGGTGAAGTACTGGAATGGGTTACCTAGGAGGTGGTGGAATCTCCATACCTAGAGTTTTTTAAATCCCAGCTGGACAAAGCTCTGGCTGGAATGATTTAATTGGAAGTTGGTCCTGCTTTGGGCAGGGGGCTGGACTCGATGACCTCCTGAGGTCTCTTCCAGCCCTAGGATTCTATGATTCTATGACTGCAGAAAGGCAGGTGCCCTGCACAGGCAATGTTTGCTTTTCTTCATAAGCCTCATAAGAACAATATACCATGCTTTCTTTCACCATAGGAAAGTATAAATCAGGCACTCAGCAAGGTGAACTTCATGAAATTCTGGGCTAGGAACAGAGTACAATATAGTCCTTAATTATAAAGCCAGTGTTAACAATGCTGTACTCCAGAACACTGACTCTGACTGTAAGCAATCATGATAACACATGTCGGTGGAGGACAAAGTACCCAAGAAGTTGAGTTTCCACTTGAGTCTCCCATCAGAAATAAGTATTATGGGGGTAACTGAGGATGCAGGCAGCTCAGCCTCTGAATCAAAAGACCTAGAGAGACAAAGCAATAATCCTGCAGAGTCAGGGCTGGATTAAAGCAGTTTCAAGACCCATCAGAACAAGGTTCTGCCTGTGGTTCCATTCATAACCTCTCCCCACACCTCACTGTGGCCTTACCTCCTGTTGGAGTGGCTATAGAAGAAACCTCATTCACCTCCCAGAGAAAAAGGGTCAGCAGCATGGGACTCCCTCCTTTCCCAAAGTAACTGCAGGAGCCCCCTGACAGGATGCAGCGGGAAGGATGACAACAAACCTGGAGTGACAACTTAACCCAAAAGCTAGGGTGCATCTGCTTGAGTGAGTGGACTGGACCAGATGCTTTTTTCCCCTCCTGCCTCGCACAGTCCTCTACTAGAGTAGTGTTGGCACGGCCCACCAATAGTGGGTGTCTAGGATTTAATAGTAGGTCCAGTGAGATGAATGGAGCAGCTCCCCCTCTCAGAGATATTGTCCCAGTATCTCTGCAGGCATCACTGCTTTGGTTATATTCAGGATACATTTTCAAGTTTTACTTCAAAACCAGGAAGGCTAAAAATGTACTATTTTTAAACAAAAGTGGAAATTCTGATAGTTATCAAAGCTGGGGTCCTAGCTAGACATGGGCCTAAAGTTTATCCCTATAGTGAGGCTGGCTCTGATTAGAGAAGCTGCCACCCACAATATTACCAGACCTCTCTTATATCTAACACTGTGGCTTTCTTAGAAGCCAGGTGGCCAGTGGCTGCTTTAATTGGGTATACTGAGATGAGGATTGAGATTAATTGTTAATGGTCTAATTATCATTAACTATCTGTTGGCCAGTCTTCCCCTGTTATCTGGCTACCCAAGAGTGCTGTGTACAATGAAAACTAGCCTCTCCCTTGTTTTGCACCCTTACTCATGACTGGTGCACAATTCAGGGCAAAGAAACAATGTCTGCTGTGTGTGAGGACAGAGGAGCTTTCACTATTCCTCCGGAATAAGGAAGGTATCTCCCCCATCTGCATGTACTCCCCTCCACCCACATATAATGGAGGAGAGAACAAAGTGCATCAATAAGTGACTATAAATAAGAATAAGCATAGAATAAATCTGATATATTTTAATATTCTGTAACCATGGAAGATAGGTATACTCACATTTGTTCTTAAAAGCAAACAAAGTAATCAAATGATATGCCATGGTGGGCTAATGAATCATTACAAAGAGACAAGGAGTCCTGTGGCACCTTATAGACTAACAGATATTTTGGAGAATAAGCTTTTGTGGGCAAAGACCCACTTCGACGACGTGGGTCTTTGCCCACGAAAGCTTATGCTCCAATACATCTGTTAGTCTATAAGGTGCCACAGGACTCCTCGTCACTTTTGCAGACTCAGACTAACACGGCTACCCCTCTGATACATTACAAAGAGAGAATTTAATCAAGTATTCTCAGCACCAACATCTTGAGTTTTGGAAACAAATTTAGCAGGGGCCCTTTCCTTTCTGAGTTAGGATCCAGAGCATTGAGTCATTGACCTTTTCCATCTCACTTTCCCTATATATATACAGAATAACTGGTGTAAATTATACAGATGGATTAGCCCTTTCACCAAAAAAGGAACATTGTCTATGTTCTCTTGTAGATTATGAAATGGATGGCAAAAACAAAATTATATGCTAGTGCATACCCTTGTATTTCTACATCAGAGCATCACACAGTATCTGAGTCACAGTTCAGATCAGTGAATATGGAGAGTAAACACAATATGTCATACTATGCCCTTTAAACATTCTAAATTCTTTATTTTTCCATTATGCAGCTAACTGTCTCATATATCTCCACACCAATTTCATATATAACAGGTAAAATTGAGAGGGGACTACATTAGCAAGTTACAGTCGCTACTGTTAAGTAAATATAATTTCTTGTCGTGCCCCATGGAATCATTAATTGTACATAGATGAAAATTCCTAACTGCAGTGATATGTTGCTTATAGACCATGTCAATCAAATTAAATTGGAACATATATTAGAGTCTTTAAAATGTTTCAGGCCCCTGAATTAGATAGAAAATTTAGTAACCAATGAATGAGGACTCGTAAAATCATACTATCAAAACTTTAAATCTGAAAATAAGGTCTTTAAGTTAGGTAATTTAAAAATAACTGAATCCTTAACAAAATGTTTTAGTGTAAAAAGTAACTGGTTAAACAGTTAATTGTGGAGTGCCCAGTGATTTCTCAATCATTCTGTGTAGTGTTTAAGTGGCATTCTGCTGTACATTATTGATGGAGTAAGGAATTTTAAAAAGGGGCTAAAGCAGAATACAACTTGAGCTGAATAACTAGAGGAAATAATATTGGATATAGACCTTCCTATCAGAAAATATGTAATAATTTTGTATTAACAAAAATTAATATTAGTCTGTAACCTTTATTTATGCCACTGCTGAGTAGCTGTTACTCAGGCAGGCCACTGATACAGTGGGGTTACTATAAAAATTACATCAACATAAATAAGAGCTACAGATTTTAGCTGTAAATAGAAACACAAAGGGTGGTGTCATTCACACATTTGAAATATGGCTCATTGCATTATATTCTATGGTTAATACTATGGATTTTTCTCTTTATTAGATCAGACTTGTTATAACTTTTATGTACATCTTTGGCTGAGATGAAAGAAAAAAGAAAATGAAAATTAGGGTAGTTTATCCCAACACATTTTTTCTGGTCATTGCTCCTTTTAAACTTTCTCTTTCATGCTAACATGTAGACTCCCTGCTGTAGGTTTAGATATGATAAAAGTTTTAATATTTTCCATTCAAGCAGAAGAAAATGATTCTCTCTTTTACAAGGATTCACAATTTGGTATGACTATATAAGTGCCAGATCCCACAAAGATTTAAGCATGAGTAAATTTGCTCATGTAAGTAGTCCCATTAGACTGACCTGTGCCAAACCAGATAATTTGCCAGACCATGGGAGGTCAATATTATCTAGCAGCATTCCAACACTACCACTGCTTACTGGACTTTTATGTCTACATTTCATTCCTCTTCCAAGAGAGGAATGCAAATTCAGACACCCGAAATTGCAAATGAAGTGCGGATTTGAATTTCCCACACTTCATTTGCATAATTGCATTATGGCGCTATTGCAGAATAACGCTGTTTCAAGAAAAAAACTGGAGTTATTTTGAGATAAACCCTTCCTTTGAAATAACCCTTGCTCCTCATTTTTTCTCTTGAAATAGCGCTATTTCAAAATAGCGCCATAACGCAATTATGCAAATGAAGCATGGGATATTTAAATCTGCACTTCATTTGCAATTTCGGGTGTCTGCATTTGCATTCCTCTCTCGGAAGAGGAACGAAGTGTAGACATACCCTTAGAAGACATTTAGGGTACTTCTACAGCAGTTCTAAAGCTGAAATAAGCTATGCAATTTGAGCTATGTCAATTGCGGAGCTTAAGTCGAAATAGCTTATTTCAGATTTTGGCGCTGTCTACACAGTAGGAAGACCGAGAAAGAGCACTCTTCCTAAGACTTCCCTTACTCCTTGTATAATGAGGACTATAGGAGTTGGAGTAAGAAGTCCTCCAGCTCGACATTATTTGACATTATGTCAAAATAACTGATTGTAGTGTAGAAGCGGACCATGTTATTTCAAATTAACATCAGTTATTCCAAAATAACACAGCTATGTAGATGTACTCTTAGGGAGTAAATTAAAGTTAAATAATAGCACAGAACAGTGAGAGCCAGGACTGGTGGCTGTAAACAAACTTCATGGGACCATGGGAAACTTAGCCACACCCATCATAAGTGGACTAACTAACATAATGTTGGACCACAAATACTATATATAATCACTTATTTAATAGAGTGATTACTGGACCATCTGCATTCTGGTTTTGAGCCCCAAAGGAACAGTTGCTTGATAGTTAAAGCTAGTTAAGGAGATAGGGCTAGAAGGACTTCCTGGGTTTTGAGTCCATTGTCCTGCTGTTGCAGGAACCTTCTCCTCCAATCCCATTCATTAACTTGTCAAGCCATCTTAAATCTAGTTTGGTTGTTTGCCTTCCTATTGAAATATCTGTTACAAATATCACTTATTACTTACTTTAGCCTCTTTCTTTTGATTAATGAATTTGTCACCGTCCAATATATAAATTTTTGAATGTGTGTGTTATTTGTATTCTTCCATTCATTTAGACAACTAATTTTGCCTATGGTTAGCATGTGAACTATTTGTTTTTCATATACATTCAGAACTGAACTTGGTATTTTATTTGCAAAAAATATAGCTGAAAATTTAAAAAATTGTTTTCTTTTTGTGTTTGGTTTTGGCCTATTATATTGTCACTAGCTCTTGAAATGCTGAGAGACTCCAGTAATAGCTATGTTCTAGTTATTACAGCAAAGCACTTTGATGGGAACTATCCACCAAGAAACTATCCAACCAGGCCCTGGGGCAAAATGGGGGGGGGCGTTCTGTTCTCCCACAGGGGGCAGGGCCTGAGTTGGAAGCTGTGGGGGCAACCAGCTCTCAGCACTACATGGAGCTCACTGTGTCGAGACATACCTGCTGAGCTTACACATGCATTTTCTGAAACTACACTAAACTGTAAGATTTAAGGTTTTAAACTGCAACTCACTGTGATCTTTGTAAAGCCTTGCAATTCATTGTGATCTTTGTCAAACCTTGCAATTCATTGTGATCTTTGTCAAACTTCATAATCTTTGTAACTCTCAAATTTACTGTAAGCTGCAACTTTGTAATCTTTGTAACTCTCAGCTACCTTGCTTGTAACTTGCTCTAAACTGCATTCTCCCCTGAGTGTGAATGTGGGAGTGTGTTTGAAGAAGACTGGGAACAATGGAGCACATGATGATGAGTCATCACAGACTGCTGCTTTTGCTGGATAAAGGTAAGTCTGGGCATGCTCCCTGATGATGAGGTGAATGAGTCACAGGAGCCATTCAGACACTATATAAAGAGAGGGAGCACATGTGAGACTCTCTCTTTCCTCCCCTGCTCCTGAGAAACTCCTCTCTATAGCCAAAGTGACAAAGAAACTGTACCATCTGCTCAGGACACTCCCTACACAAGCACGGGAACAAATCAACACATCCTTGAAGCCCCTACCGGGGTTATTCTATCTACTACCCAAGATCCACAAATCTGGAAATCCTGGATGCCCCATCATCTCGGGCATTGGCACTCTCACTGAAGGACTGTCTGGATATGTGGACTCTCTACTCAGACCCTACGCCACCAGCACTCCCAGCTATCTCCATGACACCACTGATTTCCTGAGAAAACTACAATGCATTGGTGATCTTCCAGAAAACACCATCCTAGCCACCATGGATATAGAGGCTCTCTACACAAACATCCCACACATAGATGGAATACAAGCTGTCAGGAACAGTATCCCTGATGATGCCACAGCACAACTGGTGGCTGAGCTCTGTGACTTTATTCTCACGCACAACTATTTCAGATTCCGTGACAATATATACCTCCAAACCAGTGGCACCGCTATGGGCACCTGCATGGCTCCACAATATGCCAACATTTTTATGGCTGACCTGGAACAACGCTTCCTCAGCTCTCGTCCACTAATGCCCCTTCTCTACCTACGCTACATTGATGACATCTTCATCATCTGGACCCATGGGAAGGAGACTCTGGAAGAATTCCACCACGATTTCAACAGCTTCCACCCCGCCATCAACCTCAGCCTGGACCAATCTACACAAGAGATCCACTTTCTGGACACCATGGTGCAAATAAGTGACGGTCACATAAACACCACCCTATACCGAAAACCTATCGACCACTATGGCTACCTTCATACCTCCAGCTTCCATCCCAGACACACCACACAATCCATTGTCAACAGCCTAGCACTAAGGTACAACCTCATCTGCTCCAACCCCTCAGACAGAGACCAACACCTACAAGATCTTCACCAAGCATTCTTGAAACTACGATACCCACACGAGGAAGTGAGGAAACAGATTAAGAGAGCCAGACATGTACCCAGAAGCCTCCTACTACAAGACAAGCCCAAGAAAGAAACCAACAGAACACCACTGGCCATCACCTACAGTCTTCAACTAAAACCTCTCCAACGCATCATCAGTGATCTACAACCCATCCTGGACAATGATCCCTCACTTTCACAGGCCTTGTGAGGCAGGCCAGTTCTCGCCCACAGACAACCCGCCAACCTGAAGCAAATTGTCACCAGCAATTATACACCACACCACAGTAACTCTAACTCAGGAACCAATCCATGCAACAAACCTTGGTGCCAACTCTGCCCTCATATCTACACCAGCGACACCATCACAGGACCTAAACAGATCAGCCACACCATCACGGTGTGGCACATAATATACGCCATCATGTGCCAGCAATGCCCCTCTGCTATATACATCAGCCAAACTGGACAGTCCCTCCGTAAAAGAATAAATGGACACAAATCAGATATTAGGAATGGCAATATACAAAAATCTGTAGGAGAACACTTCAGTCTCCCTGGACACACAGTAGCAGATTTAAAGGTAGCCATCCTGCAGCAAAAAAACTTCAGGACCAGACTTCAAAGAGAAACTGCTGAGCTACAGTTCATTTGCAAATTTGACACCATCATTTTAGGATTAAACAAAGACTGTGAATGGCTAGCCAAGTACAAAAGCAGTTTCTCCTCTCTTGGTGTTCACACCTTCACATCAGCTGCTAGAAGTGGGCCTCACCCTCCCTGACTGAATTAACCTCGTTATGTCTAGCCTTATTCTGGCCTGCATATTTATACCTGCCTCTGGAAATTTCCACTACATGCATCTGACGAAGTGGGTCTTTGCCCACGAAAGCTTATGCTCCAATACATCTGTTAGTCTATAAGGTGCCACAGGACTCCTTGTCACTTTTGCAGATCCAGACTAACACAGCTACCCCTCTGATACTCTCTATAGCTAGTGTCTCTCCTCCTGATCAGCTTCCCCAGCCATGATGAGCAAACAGACCCTCCAGAACCACCATGCATTGGCTCTTTCTGCAACCCATATGCCTGTGTAAGTGTGTGAGTGCCTGAGGGCAGGAATGAATGTGTGTGATGAGTGAATGAATGGAGGTGCGTGCGTACGTGTGTGTGTTTGTATGTGTGGGAGAGAGAGAGATAGCTTTGTATCTTCTTTAGTTTATACCTTTAGTGGCAGTTCTAGTTTTGGAGTGCAAATAGTGGAGTGCTAATTCCTCAAGCCATAAACCCATACTAGTGTAACCCTGGGTGGTCTCCAGGGAGAATATTTTTGGGGTAACACCTGCTACATCCCAGACTTCAGCGCTACCCTCAGCTCGCCACGCAGGATTCTGGTGGTGTTTTAAAGGCCTCAGGGCTCCAGCTGCCGCTGCCCTAGCACCAGCAACACCTGTGAACCCCAGGTCCTTTTGAATCACTGAGCCACGGAGCAACTGCCTCCTTTTCCCCTTCAGTTGTTGTGTCTACTTCTAAGAATCTCATTTAAATCTGCAGGGCCAAGTGTGGTGTGGGGCAAGGGTGGCAGAATTGGCATCTAACTTTCCTGCTAAAATACCAGCATTTTACTTTCTCATGTTTTTCTTCTGAAGAGGCAGAAATAGGTAGTGACACATGCTATCAGCAATTATACTGTCATTGCCTGATGCCCACTTTTTGCTTCACTTAGGACACTGACTGTGCTTTTATAATTTGAGGGAAACTGATGATTTTTTTTCCCAGAGGTCATTTTCAGTTACATTTCTGACAGGCAAACTGAGTTCTGTTTCACATAAACATGTAAACTTCATCTACCTTAGCAGTCACTTCATGAAACTGAAGTGCTACTGCCACTTTGGAAAATCTTTTTAGTTCCCCCTTTATGGAATGTTGGGTTTAATGTGCCTTACATTTCATTTTATAGTACTATTTCTACTGTAAAAATGTGATGTCAAATTATATCCTGGTGTTTTCCACATACCAGATTTTATAAATCCTCTTTGCCCAAGGGCAGAAAACAACAATAACTTTTTCCTCACTTAAAAAGAAGTTACCGAAAGAGCAAGTTTCTATGTATACTGCTGTCTGTAAACTTTCTTTATCTTTGAGATATGAGATGCTAGAGTTGGATGAGAGATGGAAAAATGAATAGTCCCATTCAATGGTGCTTCTTGAAGCAGGAGAGGGAATAATTAGGATGAAAGATAGAGAGTGCAACACAGATTGATGAGGAATAAAAAGATAGTATTATAAGGTATTACTTTAATAGACATTGAAATCTGAAATTGTTCTGCTTCATGTATACCATAAATATTAATAATTCACAGGTTAAAAAAACCTTGATTCTGAGTTCTAAAAGTATTATATAAAATTTATTTCACTTTCATTTGTTGGTTATTATTTTCCTTGCTTTCAAGTTGAAGATTTTCTCCATTTTTAATTTTGTATTAATATGGAAGGGGTTAATGTACTACTTTAATCAATGCTACATTATTCTCTCCTGTGGTTTTTATGATCTTACATACATTAGCTAAAAAAAAATCCCAGAAATCACTGCAAACAAGTCATTTCAAACAAACAAAACTAGGTATCTATCTCATAGATTGTCTGAGATCTTTCTAGCCCTTCAAGTCTCCTATTATTTCAACTCAATATTAGGGCCATGGCTTCATATTACTAGCTCATTTTCAGTGACTGACATACTCTACAACAGTTCCTTGACTCCTGCACCTAGCTTTGTCCAACGTGTGCAGAAAATCTCTGTAAGCACCAGACCCAGAACAGTTCTCTCTGAAGTCAAAGTAATCCTATGAATACTGCCCTACAAAGGCCAAACAAATTTTTGTGAGTCCTCCCAGAAGTCCAGAAATAGCCTCAAAGAAGAATTAACAATGTGATTACAAAGACAATCTTTCTTTCATTTCTTTGAAATTAAAAAAAAATAATCCAGCTCATCAATTAAAGCATCAAGCTCTGGAGCTGCATGTATCAAATTCCTAACCCTTCCACTATTTCTAAATATGACTCAAGAACCAATAGAGAGCAACTACATTGTAATGCAGCATTACCCTTTCAGAAGGTGATATATGATGCCAAAATTCATCTTCCCTGTGCTACAATATATTCTTATTTACACTGAAACCCCATCTTTTTCCAGTACTACATTTTGCAAGTTGTAGATCCATTTTAAATTGAACACATCAATTCAATATAACAAATACATAAAAGTCACATTGATAAGCAACATAACTTCAAATGTTTTAGAAAAATATTATAAGCAATAGCTTTCAGATGTTTTTATCCATCACATAATGTTTTCTGGAAATACATACATGAACAGATTTCTTTTGCACTCTTACACAGTTGCCCAATAGGCTGGGATAGATATTTCCATATTAGCAATATCTTTGGAGTTTTGTTATTCTGAAATCAAACTGAAAATAATGGCCTGCTCTTCAGTTATACCACACTCCTCCCCTACCCCACCCTAAAATACTGACTCCGGAAGGATAAAGATGTGGGGGAGAAAAGTAACCAGGACTGACACTGCTGCTATGTCCACTGGGCCAGTGTGACTCCTACTCTCATAACCCTAGATTTTCATTCCCAAGACATATTTGTTCCCAGTTAAATGGCCATTCATAAGTTGTCATGTTCAATAATAAAAGGGAGAAGACCCTTTTACACACTTGGAATTAAGAGTTTTCTTTAGTATTCTGGGTGATATCAACAAATTCAAGGTCTACATGTAACTGCAAGGCAGGCCAGTCTAGCCTTTTGACTGGAGACTGAAGTTTCCTTCTCTCCAGCTTCTCTTCACCAGCCACCAGAGGTGGCAATGAAAGGCAGTAACACATTCATCTGCACCCAACCTTTTTTCTTATTATTTGTTATTTATTCCCTTCTATCAACAGTAGACGAGCCTTTATTCAGTTATTTTTTAACAGATCTATCTATATCAACAATTTCATTGAGAACGTTCCTTATAATATTTTCTCTCTTAGCCACACTAGCAACAGATCACCCCATTCTCAGCTCTACTAAGGTCAAATTCTTTTCTTGAACTAATTAAAAATGATAATTCATTTATGGAATATTTCAAAACAGTGCTGTCATCAACAGTGCATATATCAGCTAAGCAAGATGACAAAAATCAACACGCTTGCTTACAAAGTTAAAGAGCTGTTTGATGTTGGACAATGTGTTTAGTGTTTTCTTTATCTTTCATGATATTTTTGTTCTCCTGGTTCAATTAGCTGCCTCCTTTGTCACTACTCCTCTGCAATATTCTGTGCATTGGATTTATTTCTGTGAGCTTCTTCCATAGTCAAGCTCCTTTTTATCTATCTTAGCTATGTATATGCATGTATGCATTTAAAATCTCCCTAAACCCACTATCCACATATTAAAAACACTATCAGATGCAAAAGAATTATCAACAGTACAACAAATCCTGTAGCCTTTCACACAAAATCTGAAGGACATTATGGACCTGAATGTTCATCTGACATCCTTTAATAAATCTTCATATTTCTTTTGGTATTCAACCAAAGAGCATTGCTTCCTAATGTAGTCCCATATTAAGTAAGTTTAAACACAACACATGGAGTTTGCAATTATTACCATACATTACTATAGTGTCACTATAGCATATCCCTACTTATTTATTTAGATTTATAGAGATACTATAAATGGCAGCACCATTAAAATCGATATTATTTGTGATTTTTCAAAGTCTTTCTTGTTTTTCTGATGACCAAATTTCCAATTTTATCAGGCTTCTAAACAGTGACTCAGGGTTTCTTTCCTTCACATGAGATTGAATAGTCAAAGTACCATTAAACATTGACAATGCATCCTGGCTATTCAGTAACTTTTCTTTTTATTCGCTGCAATATATATGTACACACACACACACATACACACACACACACCACTTTAGATTTGTTAATGGAAAGAATATATACAATTTGAAAAATTCCCCATCTGTGGTACTACATCCACATATCTGACTTTAATTAGTAGTGAATATTGTATGTGGATTCTCAATAAAATATCTATTAAGTTTGCTTTTGCACCAAATACTCTACTATATTACAGTAAGTCTCACATTGTCACATGCTTTATATAAAGGAAAAATGCAGGTAGCTGCAAGTATATCATTAGTGATGTATATATAACAAAAGAAGGAGGATAGCCAGCCTTCCTAGGGACTCAGATTTTTAGCTCCTTGGAGAAGAGGCTGTCATTTTGTTCTGTGTTTGTATAGCACCTAGTAGAAAGGGGTTCATGACAGAAAGTCCTAGGCATAACAATAATACAAATAACAAAGAAGAACCACTATTAAGGGGGTCAAGATTCAGTCCTTTTTGAAGCCTTTTGACATATGAATATACTTTGCTTCCAAAAGAATTTTGAGAGCTGGGACATGAAGACAAATCACATTTTCCTTAAAAAGATTCACTTCTGCATTTCTTGCTCTAGCAAAACTCACTGGCATGAGTGGAAGGTTTCTTTAGCCCAAAGAGGAAGGGACTAATTGGTGACCACACATATTTTAAATAATTTCCATCACAAATATTCTTTATACACCTGAGTCATTAGGTGCCCTGACCAATCCATCTCAAGGGCTCTCAAAGTAATGAAAACTCTCATAAATTGATATACAAATATGTAGTCTGTGCATGCACCCATCATGTCTTGATATAATCTATTTCTTTCTCTTTGAGTTCAAGTGTCTCACAGCCAATTTATCAAGAGTGTAACTGTATACAAAAAACCCTATAGAAACAAATCTATTATGGTATTAATTTAGAATAAACTATAAGCTGAATGTAATTTTAGAAAATTGAACAGAAAATTGCATGAATGCTTACTGCAGGTTACATATTTCTTATAAGAAACCCAACAAACCTAGTAAAAGATTACAGCTGTGACTTTCAAAGGAATGTAAGGGAATTAGGGGCCTAGATCCCAAGGATTTGAGCACTTACATTTGAAAACCTCAGCTTGTATAACTTGTGCAGTAAATCCCAGCTATTTTACCCATTATCTGGTTCTTAGAGTAGCCCTAAGAAGCCATACCAAACTATATTTACTGTACCTTTTAAAGCTTATGTTTCACTTACATCTACAGTTTACAGTGAAAGCACTAATCTGATCTTAATTGAAAAAATAAGGGAAGTTTTTCAATTCTCCAGTTGTCCAATATACATATATGGCTCACCTATATTCTTTTGTTTCACCCAAAAACTTCAGCCTGTGCGCAGTATGAAAAAAAGTAACAAATGTGAAGCGTACACAAGTGTAAACTCTGCCCCATTATTTACTCTTAGACATTTCTTCAGAACAGGATCAATGTGAGTTAAGAGTGGATGAAGGAAACAAACCATATAGTCATAGCACACAACAGAGAATACCTCATTCTGTTAACTTTATTGTCTTATCTCTAGTGAAATAAGGGACCCAGCCTGCACTTCAGGGAAATAGACAACCAGATGTAATATACTCCATATTTGGATTTTTCTGTAGGCTGTTCTGATAGAATGATCTCAAAGTAGCATTTGTGTAAAGGCCATTGTTTAAAATGATGGCACCACATTTAAAGTGGGACAAACATTGGCTGGGGTTTCCCAGGGAGAGCAATTTGTGCTTTATGGCTGTGGGTGGGAGGCTGAGAGAGTAAGTTCAGAGACTGCTCTCTGAAAAAGGTGAGCTTTGCCGTGCTGACTCACCCATGCCCCCAGGAATGTGAGGTCTGAATGGCATAAAAGTGCAAGACCTGAGAATGGGAAGCCCTTTTGTTCCGCATATCCAGCAAAGCAGCCCTTGCCCTTCCTCCACTACAAGAGGCAAATATAAGGTTAGGTTAAGACCTGCGGATATTGATCTAGTTGCTTCTTTCTGGGAGGGGGAGGAGGGAGCAGGGTGCTGTTCTCATAGTGGTGGTGACGCGAAGTGAATGGTAAAATCCAAGCATTGGGTTTGCTGAGTGGACCTGGACAGAAAATGAAGGGTGGCTGATCGAAGCCCCAAGTAGGGTATGTCTATACTACTGAAAAGATCAAAGCTGCCACTGTTGATCTTCCAGGGTTCGAATTAGTGGATATAGTGAAGACACTCTAATTCAAACTGAGAGGGGCACTCTGGTCAATGCCGGCAGGACTCCCCTACAAGAAGTAGGAGAAGTCGAAGGACGACTGATCTCCCTTCAACTTCCTGCAGTGTGGACAGCGCCAAAAGTTGAGTTAAGCTACTTCAACTTCAGCTATGCAATTAATGTAGCTGAAATTGTATAACTTAATTCGACGTTGTCCCATAGAGTAGGCATACCCATGCATTTGCATGCACTGCACATTGTATCTGCCAGGTATTTCCAGATATTTATATAATAAAGTTGCAGCCTGATTAAAATCCATAAAGTATCTCCTGTCCTTCTTTTGGTATACCCAGACAATGAATTTTACTATATGTGAATGTTAGATCTGGGCAAATCATGTACAAATGTACATCTCATTTCAGGAAATGCAGCTGCCATAGAAATGTTTATCCTCTTTTCAATGCTTTTCCATCATTTTCCAAATATTTGAGAAGATTGTTGTGTTGCTGCTTTTATACACCCATGCACACAATCGTTTTTATGGGATTTGGTCAAGAATTATGTTTCCACTGATGAAAATTGCCTAATGTATCCACTAAAATATCAGTTAAATAGCATTAGCATTGTGATATTAAAAATCTTCTCATAATGGTAGAAAAAAGCAATATTTTCTGTTTCTATTTTACATGCAAAAATTTTCATGCTCTTCTGTGAAAGACAAACAATGACAAAAGAGATGGAGTGCATAAAAAAATAAGGTGCGATAGAGAGCTCCCCATGTAACATATCTCAAAATTCTCAACAAAGCTCATCTTTTCTGTTTCTTCAAGGAAGAAGTATGGTCCAGTGGTTTGGTGTTTGTTTGGAAGACTTGGTTTCAATTTGCTACTCTGCCACACATGTGTCTTTGGTCAAGTCCCTTAGCTCTCTCTGTGACTCAATTTCCCATCTGTAAAATGCGGATAAATAGTATGTCCCTATCTGTCAGGGGGTTTGTGGAGATATATACAATCCAAATTGTGAGGCACTAGTCTACTGTGATAACCTAAAATATAAATACCTAAAATAGAAAGCTCATATAGCTTGAAAGTAGCAAATTTACAGTTAATAGACCATGGGTTGGCCAGTAACTGGGTTGCAATACATATGCCCTTTCCACATGAGTCTTATTTAACACCCCAAAAGTGATAAAAAATACGATAATTGGAGCTTTGAAAATGGCTATATTTTGGCAACGTAACTCAGCAGACGGTACTTAACACATACTGTTGAGGGGATTGCTGTAAAGTTTGGATCTTCTGCAAACAAACCATTCAGACAGTCAGTTTAATTTTAGGATTTTCTTGGATTGGTCAGTGTGTCTATTGCTGTTCTTGGTGAGGTAGATAAAAATGAGCATTCAGAAAATATGATCCTCCTTTGTCCTTCTCGATGAGTAATGCCAGACTTGCTATTGCAGCCCAGTGGCTAAATTCCACTGTTCTGACTGTGCAGTTGTTTCCCTAAAATGCAGGATAGTTGTATCATAGAAGACCTTGATTAATATAAAATACAGAATAAGTAACTAACATGCTGTTGTTTATTTCCTTTTATTAAATCATTCTTTTGCTATCTTTTGTTCCATACTAATTTCATATGCAACACTTATTTGAAATATTGTTAGTATTATTTGCTTTCTCTAACCATTTAACTATCAGTCACTTGCAACCTATACTTCTGTTGTGTTCTTTAATTATATTTGGATAATTATGCAACACCATCTTTCTTTTTTTTTCTCTCTCTCTTCTGTGACTGAAATTAAATTGTTTGTAAAGAGCAATTTCCATTACTTCCAACAGTGCTACTAGGAATAACAAATAACTACAATGAAAAAATCACCACTACTTCAGCAGCATTAAACATTATTTTTTAAAACAAAGCTCTGCATTGTTATTTCTACAAGCATAAGAAGGGAGCCTGATACCTTAGTTTCCTGTCATTCAATGCTCTGAGCACCAACAGTGAATGTGCATTTCACAACATTTGGTAACAATAGTTTTTTTCAGACACAAAATGAGAGCTGATTGTTTATTCTCCATCACAGCTAAGAACATAAATGAGAGTTGCTATTTAAGAGTTAAGCTCTTATTAGGTACACCTATCATATTAGGGTAAAACTAACTACATTAAAAAATCAAATATCAAATTCTAATGACAAACACCTGTTTCACCTCATTTTTCTGTGGCTCACAAATAAACACTACACCAAATCCTGATCTGAGGTAAAGCAGACTAGTTCCAGTGACTTCAATGGTAGTAGATCAATTTACGCCTATAGAAGCTCTGGCATGGCCCATTATTTCACAAACTCAAGAGAATATTCAGTATCACATGGAAACACTGCAAGAAGCTTCAGTAATGGAGCAGAACACTAAATCTACACTTAAAACATTAAAGCACGCCTGTGACTTTTAAAGTGAAAGTGCTCTGTGTAAACTACCTAAACAAAGGATGTAGCTCCTAGTGCGGGGAGCCCATTTACACTGGTGCTTTACAGTGCTGTAACTCGCTGCACTCAGTTTTTTTCACATTCCTGAGCAAGAAAGTAGCAGTGCAGCAAAGTGGCAGGGTAGACAAACCTTGGTCCCCTTTAGCCTGATATGGATGGTGAGGACTGAGCCAAAACTTTCATTAGAGGGTTCTGGACACAGCTTGGGACCTAGCTAATAGAGCTAGAGTAACCCAGATCAGAAGTAATATCCAGAGGATCACAAATATGATGACTGTGAGGGTACGTCTAGACTGCAGAGTTTTTCCAGGATACCAGAGGTATCCCAGAAAAATTCTGCCGTTTCCAAAGAATGTGTCTGCTCTTCCAAAAATGTTTTTGGAAGAGCAGACACATTTTTTTGGCATCCGTGTAAACCTCGTTTTACAGCAGTTTGCTTATCTTTTTCCGGAAGAACTGTGTAGTCTAGACACAGCCTGAGGGATGAAAGAGCAACAACTGAGAACTGAGGACTGATCGGACAATAGACCTTGATAGATGGCAGCAAGTGGAACTCAAAAGACCTAATAAAAACAGCCCCTCAGAGGCAGGAGGAACCTAAATTCTCACATACAAATATTGTCTCCATCATAACAGCATCCAAGCAGAGGAAAGCAGACATGGGCTGACCTAGCAGAATGGTGGCAGTGGAGTCATATAGTAAGGCTGGGAGAGGCCCAGAGAAAGTCTGAGGAACAGCTGCTGTGATCAGTAAAGCTAGTGCTGGGGAAAGACAGTCTTCCTGTTGGCAAGGAGGAGCAGCAGGAGTTGGCACAGCAGGAACAAGCAGCCTCCAAAGCTGCAGGGGAACTGCTGGCAGCAACCCAATTTTACAGAGAAGCACAATTTTAGTTACAGAACTACAAGCAGAAATCTCTCAGCAGGTATACAAAAATGGGATGATTTTAAAATACACTTGGAAGAAAACACAATTAGTGAGGAACCGCTGCCAATTCAACACCAAAAAGGAGCATTGTCAAGTAAGCGCCCTTGATCCATTTTTTCCTTATGAATTTTCCTAATTTGCAATATTCAGTGTTGAGGTTCCCTGTCTGCTACTCTGTATTCAGTCGATGATTCCTCCTCATATTATTTGTTAAGCACCAAAAGCATCCCCTTTCTCAAGGAGACTGTCATGTGAGTTTAAAAGATGGAATTGAAGAAAGAGAACATAAGAACATAAGAAAGGCCATATTGGCTCAGACCAAAGCTCCATCTAGCCCAGTATCCTGTCTGTTGACAGAGGCCAATACCAGATGCCCCAGAGGGAATTAACACAACAGGCACACATCATGTGATCCCTCTCCTATTATCCATTTCCAGGCAAACAGAGGCTAGGGACACCATTCCTACCCATCCTGGCTAATAGCCATTGATGGACCTAACTTCCATGAATGTATTTAGCTCCGTTTTTTAACCCTGTTAAAGCCCTGGTCTTCACAACCTCCTCTGGCAAGGAGTTCCACAGGTTGACTGTGCGCTGAGAGAAGAAAACTTCCTTTTTTTTTAAACCTGCTGCTCATTAATTTCATTTGGTAACCCCTAGTTCTTATATGGTGGGAGTAAGTAAATAACTTTTCCTTATTCACTTTTTCCATACCAGTCATGATTTTATAGACCTCTATCATATCCCCCCTTAGCCTCCTCTTTTCTAAGCTGAGAAGTCCAAATGTTTTAAATCTCTCTTCATATGGGACCCATTCCAAACCCCTAATAATTTTTGTTGCCCTTTTCTGAACCTTTTCCAATTCCAATATATCTTTTTTGAAATGAGGCAACCACATCTGTACGCAATATTCAAGATGTAGGCATACCATGGTTTTATATAGAGGAAACAAGATATTTTCTGTCTTATTCTCTATCTTTTCTTTAATGACTCCTAACATTCTATTTGCTTTTTGACCGCCGCTGCACATTGAGTGGATGTTTTCAGAGAACTATCCACAATGGCTCCAAGATCTCGCTCTTGAGTAGTTGTAGCTAAATTAGTCCCCATCATATTGTACGTATATGAGCTTAGCTGCTTGTCAATATGAGGAGGATGTAAGAAGCAGCTTGAAAAAAGGCATCAAAATGAGGATAAGAGATTGCCAAAGGAGCAGTTGAGGGGGAATGTGGGGCTCAGTCCGTGTACCACAAAGCAGGAGTTGCAGGAAATGGAACTTTCCATATAATATTTAAGACTAATTGAACACCCCTGGATGACCACAGCAGGTAGAGCTTTTCTTGTTGGTGTTGTTTTATTTTAGTAGCCTGTCCTGCCAGTCAGCTGCATCTGATAGGTGACTATAACTGCTCTTGTCAGTACAAGTTCCATGTGCAGAATGATGGTCCAGAATTTTCTACTCCAGTTTTTGTTTTGTTTTGTTTACAGTCAGTTGTAGTTTTACATGGGAAAAGGAGCAAGCTCTGTGTTAGAACCTAATGATATCCCAGTACAAAATGTTAACTGTGAATTAATACAATGTCTTTAAAACAATTGCTACTTTAATGTGGGGAATCTATATAGCCTAACACAACAAATTGCATGCATTTCCTTCCCCTGAACATAGAGTGAAAGGGGGAAAATATGATATATGCCATTTTGAAGGTCCTTCAGGATTTATACAGGTTGAACCCCTCTAGTCAGGCACCCTTAGGACCTGATTAGTGCCAAACAAGAGAATTTGCCATACTCATGGGAAGTCAATATTGTCTAGCAGCATTACCAGCACTTCAACTGCTTTCTGGGCTCTTAGAAGACATTTTGGGGGTAAACTAGAGCTAAATAACAGCATAGAATATTGAAAGCCAGAACTGGTGGCTCTAAACAAACTTTATGGGACCTTAGGAAACTTGGCCACACCCATGATAAGTGGATATCCAGGTAACTAAAATCATGCCTAACCACAGACCAAAGAGTTTCAATCTGTAGTATGCCGACAGAGGCCTAATTTCACTGATTTTGAATCTTACCCCGACACTGTCAAACACATTGGCTACGTCTACATTGGTATGATCTTGCGCAAATACTCTTTAACGCAAGAGTATTTGCGCAAGAGAGCGTCTACACTGGCATGTGCCTTTGCGCAAGAGATGTGCTTTTGCGCAAGAGCATCCATGCCAGTGTAGACGCTCTCTTGCACAAGAAAACTCCGATGACCATTTTAACCATCGGGCTTTCTTGCGCAAGAAATTCATGTTGCCTGTCTACACTTGCCTCTTGCGCAAGAACAGTTGCGCAAGAGGGCTTATTCCTGAGCGGGAGCATCATAGTTCTTGCGCAAGAAGCGCTGATTTCACACATTAGAACGTCAGTGTTCTTGCGCAAGAACTCCCCGCCAGTGTAGATAGGCAGCATGTTTTTGCAAAAAAGCGGCCACTTTGGCGCAAGATCGCGCCAATGTAGACACAGCCATTGTGTTTTACTTTTCAGAAATGTTCCTGTGCTACATAGGTCCCTGCTGTGCTACAACATACAACACATTATGAATCATCAGCAATCCATATTATTGGTCAAGCTGCCATCCTGTCCTTGAATGGATTTGTTACATCATATTCACACCCAAGAAGTACCTGAGATGCATGAGTCTGCTAATTGAACCCATAAGGGAGCAACTGGCTTTTATTTCCAGTAAAGAAAATATTTTCTCTCTGCATCTACTAAACCAGGGCAGGGGACATCCAGCACACATTTCATCAGGGTAAGCTGCTGGCAGGCCACCAGATGCTTTATTTACCTCAGTGTCCTCAGGCACAGCTGCTCCCAGTGGCTGTGGTTTACCATTCCGAGCCAATGGCAGCTGTGGGAAGTAGTGGTCTGGCCCACACTGCTTCTTGCAGCTCCTATGGGCTAGAAATGGCAAATTACAGCCACTGGGTGCTGCAAACAGCCGTGCCTGCCGATGCACAGGTGAACAAAGCATCTGGTGGCTCACCACAGCTAATCCTGACAAAACATATGTAGCCGACGCACTGGAGGTTCCCCATCCCTGAGCTGAATTTAAACAATCTTCTTCCTTGCCTCACCAGATATTTGTCTGCCTATTCTTTGCTTTCTATTTTCCATGGAAGCATATTCTGTATATCATTGTTAGCTTTCTACACAATGTATCAATAAAGAAAGAGAGAAAGGAATTACCACATAATAAAAATGTCTCATTCAGGTTTGTTCTAAAATGGCAATATTTTCCCCTGAGTAGTGCCCTTTAATATCACTTATGTTCCATAAACTATTTTATTTCTGTAGGTAAATATCTGTCATTTCCATGCCAATCGTGATAAAAAGAATAAGGCCTCCTGAGCTTTATTACTCTCTGCCTTTAATTCAATCTGTTCTAATTGAGGAAGGTAGGCCCACAAATGTAGAGATTTCAAAATCCTATGAAGGCCAGATCCTCAGGTGTCTCAATTGGCATAGCTTCATTAGTTCAATGGGACTATCTTGATTTATACCAGCTGTGGCTGTGTCCCCAGATGCTTTATTTCTTCCATATGTCCTTGATTAAAGTAAACATAAAAGAGAAGTTACAGGCTTGTTTGTTGTTGTTTTCAATCAAACATGAATGGCCCACATGAAGAGTTAGTACTAATGTGGTCTGTGATGAGAGAGGGTTCTGTCTGGAGGGCTTAGAATATCAATGCCTTGGCCCCTTTGCTTCCGCAAGGTATCTGGCACATCAGGGTCCTCGTGCCAGTCAGTCACTTCTGATTCTCCCTGCCTCATCTCTGGTATTGTCCCCTTTTTCCTTACCGTGTAATCTAAGGGCACTGGGGACACTTAAGGGAGCCATGTCCCCTTTTCTTCCTTCTGGCCAGACAAAATCCACTTCATTCTGTTGATGTGAGTACATTGCATAGAGGTCTCAGAGTGTGCTAGGTGCCATGCCCACAGGCCTAAGAAAATAAAATCCCTGCCCCAACAAGCTTTAATTTTGGCATATGATAAGAGACAAGAGCCAAATACCACAAATGTACCAAGGGCTATGAATTGAAATCTTGTTTTGTACAATAAACAGCAGCAACCAACTGCTTTGCTATTCAAATATTCAGACTGATTATTAATGATGCTTAAAAGGATTAATGCAGATTATTATGATTTTAAAATGCCCAATTATATTTGCTAAGCCACATTACAGAAATGTTTTATGTCCAAGGTGTAATGTTAATGGAAGACAAGTTGCGCATAAACCTTGACATAATTAGAGAGCTTAGAGTTCTGTTTATGACTGATTTACTCAGTATTTGCACAGGGATTTGTGTGCTGCTTGCCCAGTAGAATTGCACTACAGGAACAAGCAAGCTACATGAAGTGGGTCATTTTAATAAAGAATCTGGCTGATATGTTTTGCCCACTCCAAGAGGAATTATGCTTTCTAGAAGAATTACTGGGTGTAAATATATTGTTTTACATTTAAAAAAAATATCCAATGTTCCAAGCATAAAATCATGCCTTCATGCAGGAGGAGAGAGACAAGAGCCCATGCAATCTGATGAGGGAAACCATGTGGAGTTTCCTTCTAACTGTTCCCTTAGGGAGATATTGAGTGCCATGTAAGTGGCAGAGGGCAGAGCCTCCTTACTCTATGGACTCTGGAATTCCAAGGGAAAGATTCTCTAGTTCAACAGAGGGTTCACCTCTCCAGATATTCCTCTGGAACCCCCTTCATTAAAGCTGCAGAACTCCTACAGGAAACAAGCTAGAAAAATGAACACGCTACATCTCCATTTGTATAAAACTCACTCCCCATATGCACCATTTACATTCTCTTCTCCACCCATTTTTTCCCCTGAAACCTCCTTTTAAAAAGCTTTCTATCAAACAAGGCTTTCAGATTTATAGCAACAGCATCTCCCTTCTGAGTCATGACATATTAAGGTCAGTGTTCCCTGTAAGTTGTGTGTATGTGCGGCCACTCAGGAGAGATTCATATGCTGCCCAGCTCATTAACAGAGTGCCCGCAGTTAGTTTTGTGTTTCCATTGGTAGTGCACATTCACACATGCCTCGGTACACACCAAAAATTTATTTTGCACATCAATGAAAAAGATTAGAGGGAATATTGGCTAAGGCCTGCATCTTGTTGCCTATTTGTTAATTATAGATATTTCATGTTTTGGGAATCTCAAAATATTAGTTCTTGCACAATTAGACTAGTGCTATCCTAGCATTTTTATTAAGAATTCCACCCACAGTAATTGTGATGGAAGCACAAGTGTAGATCATCTGATGTTATTTTAACCAACACATCTTCTTCCAATCCCATCAGAATACATGACTTGAAAATTAAAACACTGATGGCCACTTCTTCCCTGTCAGGTACTCCCTTCCTAATGGTTTACACCAGTGGAGCTGCAATATGGGACATAAGAAAAATGTTAACATAGTTTCCAGCGTGTAACTCTTAAGTTAAAAGAGTGTGTAGTATAAAAGTAGCTGTCTCGGCAGAGGAGAACCAGAAAATAATATAATCAAACAGGGAGTATGTTGAACTGACTTTATTATATAGATGCCCGCTCATGCTCTACAGTAGCTTTGCCCAATTCTATTCAGTAATGGTTAGCTGAGGTCAAATGGAGATGAAAATGGACACTTTGAAAGTGCACTGAACAATACTGTAGACATTTTTAAACTCCTATGTTATCTTAGTAATTTTAAATGAACACAACAGTTGTCTTCCCTAAAGCATGTCATAAATGTATGGAGAACATATCTGTGCTCTCTCTTTCTGCTCCTGGCCACATAACTGTCCAATGAACAATGCCACTGTTTCAATAAAATGATTATACAGAACCTGCCAATTCACAATTGGCTGTTTTCAGTTCAGCCTGACTATAAAATTACTACCGAATACATTGCATCTTCCGATCTCACTTTGTTGATGATACGTTATATTTATTACAATTATTTCTATTGAATGGTCTTTCATTTTGAGCTAGCCTAAAAGCTCCAAATAAGCTAGAGTGCCATAGTTAGAGAGAGGGGGAAAAAAGAAAAATCCATCACTGAAGAGTTTTTGTTGTGGCACCCATATCTTTTTGCAATTCAACAATACTGTATTTGTTACCTAATCTTCCTGATAACTATCAGCTGGATCTTACATAAAGGCTCTTTTAACTGTAATCATTGTAATTCAGGGTGGAGGGGAAGGAGCTTTGTATCTGCAAACATGAAATATGTTACAAAAAGAAAATGGCTGGTGATTGATGGCTTTTTGTTTTGCTTTAGACACCAGAATCCCAACCTTCAATTCCCGCAATTGCTCTAAATATGAGGTCCTAACTTTCCTCGTGGCTTAAAAATCCAGATGCCTATCTTTGGAAATCAGTCACCAAGTCCTCAAAAATCTATTACAATGAGGCCATTGTATCATTGTAATGTGTTACTGGAAGTATAAATGCTACAAATAAAAGTGGTCCATGATGCCACAAGGCATGATAAAAATTGAGATATTGTTTTCAAAGGTTAAATGTTTTCTTACAGTCATGGAGGGATGTGTAAAGCAAACACTTGGCTAAACATAACCAAATTACATGAAGATATGCATTGTATACAGAAGCCTTGATGTCACCAATTAATATTCAGTCCCTATATATCTCATAAAAGATTAGACCTTTGGTTCTGTTCTCTCTGACTATTGTGACAAGTTCTTTTGAGAAGTGTGATTTTACACACAATTGGTATATAAACTTTAATGATTCATTCAATGTGTTCAAAGTGATTGTGAGCCATATTATTTTATTAATGACATGTTTCCTAGGCATGAGTCAGTTTGGAAATAATAAAAGAACACTTACGTAAACAACCCTTCTTTCTAGTTTCAAATCATTTTTTTCTTGATCAGAAAAGTTTGGTTAACTCTGTGTCATTATTAAGTTTATTATTCTTTTATTTGCATTATCGAGTGCCATCTGGGACTGGTGAAAGGAAGCACCATGAGACCACAACAAAGTATATTTTGATAAGAAAGATGAGCAGGATTAGCCCATGCTTATTCTTGCAGTGTTTCTGTCCTGACCAAAAGTAGGAGGTTTTGGACATATCGTGAGAAACCATCTTTGCTGAAGATTTCTAAACAGGTTTGCAAATCCTAGTGGGTCAGATAAGGATCTGGCATGAAAACTTGTCTCCACTGAAATCAATGGCAAAATTCTCATTGACTTCTGGGCAGGTAGATAAGTTTCCCCCATTACCAAACAGGGCCAGATTTTGTTATTCTTCTGTTGAATAATATCTTGTTCCACCAAGGCCTAAAACTATACAGTTCTGCTTTATTTTAAAGTTATTTCTCTAATGCCATAATATCAATATAGATAATGTGTTATCTCAATTAAAAATGTTATATTTATAAACCAAAACAACTGTACAGTTAGGCCTCTGTGGAATGCCAGATCCTTATATACCCACTAGTGTGTGCAAACCAGTTTAGAAATTTTCTACAAAGATAGATTCTCACAATATGGCCAAAACCTCCCACTGCTGATCGTCCCATCCCTGCATGATGATGCGGTCCCACCAGTCTGAGCTCTTCCCCCGCCACCAGAAGTGGCCTTCCACGGTGTCCAGGGGACTGAGGGACATTCACAGCAGCAGAAGTGCCAGGACCTAGGCGAGCATGATCTGTGGTCCACGCTGGGGTTCATCCTGCAGGTCCTTGTCCTGCTGGAGCAACATGTGAGCAGTCTGGACATACTGCACTATGAGGCACACCATGAGGCTCGTGAGCCTTGCACTTCTTTGCAGCAGCTCTGACTTCATGATTTGAGTGCTGTGGCATCTGCAAGGGCAACCAGAGCCCATAACATCCCTTTTGTGCCCCACGATGGGGGAGACAGTGGAGGAGTGGCATGTGAGACGTGGCTGTAGAAAGGAGCCCCTGAAAGCACACGTTGCAATTTGCCTGAGCAAGCAGCCACAGGAAGTATCTGCCTTCCTGGTGTCCTTCCCAGCATGCTTCCAGGGCTCTAAGTTCAAGGCAGGCTCCCATCAAAGTGGACATGCTATTTTGGACTAATTCCAACTAAGTCCGATGCTTCCCCGTAGTGGAGACACGCTATTTCAATTTTGTTAAATCGGGAGTTATGATGTTGATTTTAATTATTTTGAAATAATTTCCTAGTGTAGACATGCTTTTAAAGAAGAAAACCCAAATGTACAAATACGCACAGGTGAGGGTTGGGGGTAATTAGCTTGGCAGCAGCACTGCTTGCATTTGGGAGTTGTGGTAGCTCACAACCTCAACATAAGTTAGCAATGGAATGGTGTTTTTTATAAAAGCAAATACAATGCAAGGTTGCATTAACAGAGGCATAGCATGCCAGTCATGGAGGTGATAGTGCTGCTCTACTAGGAGCTGGTTAGGCTTCTGATGGAGTAGTGTGTCCAATTTTGGTCACCAATTTATAAAAAGAATGTAACGAAACTAGAAATGATCCAGAGGTGAGTGACAGAGATGATGGGCTACAAGCCATGTGAGCAAAGGCTGAAGGAACTGGGTATACTTAGTATGGAAAAAGGAGATTAAAGGGGGATATGATATCACCCTTCAAATACATGAAAGCCTGCCATAAAGAAGATGTTACAAAAAAATGTATCTGTTGCCACAGAGGGCAGGACAAGAATCAATGAGTTCTAACTACAGAATAGCAGATTTAGCTTACTAAATCTTCATAACTGTAAGAACAGTAGAGCAATGGAAGACTCACCAGGGAGCTCATGGAATCTCCTTCACTGGGGATTTTCAAAAGGAGGCTGGATAACCATCTTTTTTGGATAGTTTAAACAGAACTAGGTCTGCATCTTGACCAGGAGTAGACCTTTGGGTTTCCTCCTTACCTTATGGTTTTGATTTTGTAACCCAACTATGGGAATTTTTGTCAGCCATGCTGTTCTATTAAGAGGGTATTATCCATAATAGCCTGTAAAAATACAAATGAGACATATTTTTGTGGGTATTTTCATCCCTTTGTGTCACATATATTTGACAGTACTTTGTGTACAGTCAGTTTCATTAATTCATTATTCAGTTTCTTCAGATGTTTGATTAGATCTTTCCAACGAGAAAAACAACCATTCAATAATTTTGAAAGGAGGATAAAACTGTAAACTAAAAAATCTGGTGATGGATTCAAAGGCAGGTGATGTACCTGAAACATATGCATTTTTAAGTGACTAGATTACAAAATTGATGGTGTCTTTCTAATTGATATTATGGCCCAGATCCAAAAGTACTTAGTCATCAGTATGCTACACAAAACCCCTTCTCAGCTGCTGCATAACCCCGTGGGCACCTAAATTCACTTAGCACCTTTTTTTTTTTTTTTTTTTGCAGTTAAGATTCCCTAGGCACCTATATTTCTGTCTCTGAAACCACTTTGGGGGGTAGGATTTTGAAAAAGGCTCTGTTAGGATGGTGTTTGGGGTCTTCCATAGCTCAGCAGGGTAGGAATTGGATATGGATAGTGATCTTGTTAAAGTTATTAAAGAGATAATTACTTTTGTAAATTGTGTCATAACACTGGTCTACAATTTTTTAGAAGTCGTCTGCTTCAGAGATAAAATGTGCTATTTATTATGTATTTTGATGTGCTGAATTCAAATATGACAATTAAAACAACTGATTGGCTACTGTTTCCAAGATATTTAAGTTTTTACATTTTACGTCTATGTATATTGTGTAGATAGTAGAGTTTTAATCATAAATTGTAAACCTAGGTCTTTTCATGTGTTTATGGTTGCTTTACATGATAATATTTCACCTGTCCTGTTTATGTAACACTTTAAAAATCAGCAAAAGGGTTATATAAATAAAATTTATTATGAAACAAAAGGCAAAAAACTATTATGTACATAGTTTAGTCCTATTCAGTGTCTACTCGGCGTTCTTGGCTTGTCTCTTGTATTCATTAAATGGAGCATCTCTTGTCACTGTCCAGCAATAGTCTGCAAGCATTGATGGGCTCCATTTGCCCTGATAGCGTTTCTCCATTGTTGCAATGTCCTGGTGAAATCGCTCTCCGTGCTCGTCGCTCACTGCTCCGCAGTTCAGAGGAAAAAAATCTAGATGAGAGTGCAAAAAATGTATCTTTAGTGACATGTTGCAACCAAGGCTTTTGTATGCCTTGAGGAGGTTTTCCACCAACAACCTGTAGTTGTCTGCCTTGTTGTTTCCGAGAAATTTATTGCCACTAACTGGAAGGCTTTCCATGCCGTCTTTTCCTTGCCATGCAGTGCATGGTCAAATGCATCATCTCGAAGAAGTTCACGACTCTGAGGACCAACAAAGACACCTTCCTTTATCTTAGCTTCACTTAACCTTGGAAATTTTCCACGGAGGTACTTGAAAGCTGCTTGTGTTTTGTCCATGGCCTTGACAAAGTTCTTCATCAGACCCAGCTTGATGTGTAAGGGTGGTAACAAAATCTTCCTTGATTCAACAAGTGGTGGATGCTAAACACTTTTCCTCCCAGGCTCCAATGACTGTTGGAGTGGCCAATCTATCTTGATGTAGTGGGAATCTCTTGCTCGACTATCCCATTTGCAGAGAAAACAGCAGTACTTTGTGTATCCAGTCTGCAGACCAAGCAAGAGAGCAACAACCTTCAAATCACCACAAAGCTGCCACTGATGTTGGTCATAGTTTATGCACCTCAAAAGTTGTTTCATGTTGTCATAGGTTTCCTTCATATGGACTGCATGACCAACTGGAATTGATGGCAAAACATTGCCATTATGCAGCAAAACAGCTTTAAGACTTGTCTTCGATGAATCAGTGAACAGTCTCCACTCATCTGGATCGTGAACCATGTTGAGGGCTGCCATCACACCATCCATGTTGTTGCAGGCTACAAGATCACCTTCCATGAAGAAGAATGGGACAAGATCCTTTTGACGGTCACGGAACATGGAAACCCTAACATCACCTGCCAGGAGATTCCACTGCTGTAGTCTGGAGCCCAACAGCTCTGCCTTCCTCTTGGGTAGTTCCAAATCCCTGACAAGGTCATTCAGTTCACCTTGTGTTATGAGGTGTGGTTCAGAGAAGGAGGATGGGAGAAAATGTGGGTCCTGTGACATTGATGGTTCAGGACCAGAAGTTTCATCCTCTTCCTCTTCCTCGTCTGACTCAAGTGAGAATGATTCTGGTGCATCAGGAACCGGCAGTCCTTCTCCGTGGGGTACTGGACCTATAGCTGATGGAACGTTTGGATAATGCACAGTCCACTTTTTCTTCTTTGACACACCTTTCCCAACTGGAGGCACCATGCAGAAGTAACAATCTGGTATGATCTGTTGGCTCTCCAAATCATTGGCACTGCAAAAGGCATAGATTTCCTTTTCCTGTTCAACCACTGGCGAAGATTTGTTGCACAAGTGTTGCAGCATATGTGTGGGGCCCACCTCTTGTCCTGATCTCCAATTTTGCAGCCAAAATAAAGGTGATAGGCTTTCTTAACCATAGTGGTTATACTGCGGTTTTGTGATGCAAAAGTCACTTCACCACAAACATAGCAGAAGTTATCTGCACTGTTCACACAAGTACGAGGCATCACGGCTCACTTTGGCTAAACAGAAATGTGTCCCTTTGCAAAATCAAACACTGACAAATAAGAGAGCACGACACTGTATGATTTCTAGAGCTGATATAGGGCAATTTGTTCAGCAGAGTGATGTAAGCTTCGTTATGATTGCATCATCCATGACTTCTAGGAATAACATGATGCAATTCATATCATGTATGACGCAATACCAGCTTCAGATTGCATCATTCATTGTTTTGCCTGAAAAGCAAGTACTGTCCAAACCCAGTCATAGATTTATTCATAGATCCAGTCAAAGATGTATTTTAGTAATTTCTGGTTTAAATTGAGATCCCTTCCCTTTATAACTCACTTATCCTCTGCCATTCCCAAGTCAAGGGTCGTATATACTGACCCAATAGCATATCTTGAAACCTAGAGCCAATCAACAATTTTAAGCATCATTTTCGTTCTCAGTGACCCAGAATTAGTAAAGTTTGACTACATTTATTTCAGAAGCATTTTGGCTGTAGAGCAGTGTAATGGGAAACTAATTTCCCAGATGTAATTTGAAGAACAAACTAATACTGGTAGGGCCCACTTATTCCTGGATGTGGTAGATGACAATTTTCTTCACCAAACTGTCACTGAACCAACAAGAGGTGATGCAATTTTAGTCTTACTTTTAGTAAAGAGCAAGGACATCACAGAAGAGCTGGTCATAGGAAATAACCTTGGATCAAGCAGTGTTCCCACTAAACTGAGCAGCAGTATAGCTTCACGTGTGATTAATCAGCCCCACCCAGTGAGAGGCTCAGGGCTCCATGCAGGGAGCTGGCTGACTGGGTAGGGCTGATTAATCACCTCTGAAGCTGTGCTGCCCTGCTGCTTAGAGGGAACACTGATCATGAGTTTATTCACTTTAAATTAAATGGAAGAATAATCAAAATTGGAGCAGGGAGTTGGACTAAATGACTTCCTAAGGTCTCTTGAAACCTTAATCTTCTATAAAATCAGGTTATCAACTTTTTTTTTTATTTCAGAAGGGCAGATGTTGGGAAACTAAGTGCTTGTTAAGGTTAGCTAAACTGAACAGCTCAAGGACTTTAACCTAGAAGAGGCTTGTAATTTCTACCAAATCAATCATACAAAATGGTCTGAAATTTGCATCCCCAACCCAGATGCTGCATATAAGAAAGATCATTTATATCACTGTTACATAATTTCAACAAATCCTCTACAAAAGGTGTGGGGAACCTAAGACCTGAGAGTTGCATGCGGCCCCCAGCTTGTTCAGCATGGGGGAGCTTGTGCTGGTGCTCCAGCCCCCTACACACCCTCCATGGGGCTGAATCACACACCATTCACTAGCCTGGGCCTACCTAGGCTCTGGTGTGAGAGGAGAGTGGGAGGAGTGGCTTTCTCTTTCTCAACCGGGGGCCATGTCGTTGAGGGTTTTTGTTTTTGTTTTGCTTCTCACTTGTGTGCAGCCCACAACTGATTTTTCTGTGGGTCAGTGGCCCCTGGCCCAAAAGAGGTTCTCTGCCCTTGCTCTACAATGTATGTTATATAATGTATCAATGGAAAAGTTGGGATTTGATAAGCATGATTATTTTGTTTTATTCATGTATCATCCTTGTATCTAGGATTGTGAATATTGGCTATATGCTTGTCCCTTGAATATGTGGTTATATTTGTGGGTAACACCCCCTAGATAGATTTACATCAGGGCTAAACAGCTATGTCTTGTTGGCCCATTAAAGTCACTTAGCTCACAATGGGCCACTGAAGAAATTCACCCCACCCAGTAAGCCTTTCCTGTGAATGCCTTAGAAGGGGTACAGGTAATGGCTGTCCCTGAATCAGCAAAGCATGTAATGACATGTGACCCTGAACTCCATTTTGGGCCAGTAACTTTCCATGCACCTGGGCTGTGGGCTTTGTTTAGGACAGTAAATTTCTATGTACATGGCAAAGAATATTAACGACACGAGACAACTAAATTTTGCTTTTTTTTCTCCTCTAATTCTCTAAACTATGGATTAACAATTAAAAGGAGCATCTTGAAATATGGTCTGAGGGCCTTCCAATTATTTGGAAGTTACCACAGAGACTTTGGCAGGTCGGCAGTGTATTACATCAACCAACCTGATATAAATTCTTTGCAATCATTTGAATGTGTATGATATATTAACTATTAATAAATGAATCTTCAGTTAGTTTACCAAAGATTGGCTGACAGTGTGACATTTGGTGAGATCTGAGTTATATATTAACCTTCAGTAAGTGTCTAATCCTTTGTGATTAGTAAAAAGTTCACATATGATGAACTGGGTTTTCATTAACTTATCATTATATTAAACTTAGTTGTTGACTGGATGGGAGCTAAGGGCTGGAATGAGTATTGGGGACTATTTAGCTTTTGGTTAGCTAGTGTGATACACCAACTTTGGGGATTGTCTCCCATATTTCTTTCAGTCTGCCCTGAGTGTCTTTCCACACATTCTCAGTGTGGTCCATCCCAAACATCTGGCCACACCTAGTACAAGGAAGGAACTTGTAGGAAAAGGCTCCAAATCCAACTGGATTATTAACTTTCTCAAATGATTATTAGGAGTAAAAAAGACTTTATAGAGAACAGAAAAAGAGTGGATCACCAAGGAAAACTATAACATGGAGATTAGAAAATGTAGGTAGAAATAAAGTGAGAATCGCAGGAAGTCAAGCTGAGTTAGCTCTTGCATAGGAAATTAAAATTAATAATATATATTTTTAGTTCTGTTATGAAGAAGACAAAAGGAGGAGATTGGGCTGCCAGGCATTGTAGATGGGAAGGAGATTAAAAATAGTCTAAGTATAGACCCAAAGCTAAATGATTATTTTGCCTCTGTTTTCATTAAAGATGATAATATGGTACATGTTCATGAAGGTAGTATGGCTGATGGAAATGTGTATCAAGACATGGAAATGTCCACATTAAAGGTGAAAGAAAACTTTGAAGTGCTTAATGCATATAATTTCTGACAAGGAATACTGAAATTAATGGCACATGAGATTGCTAATCTGGTAGGATTTTAATAAATCGATCTATTGAGTAGTAGTGCCATATGAATGGAGAATAGCTAACATTATATCTAATTTTAAGAAATGAGGAAACAAGCAATCTAGGCATACAAAGACCTGTTAGACTGACCTTAGTATTATGTAAGAGTTAAGAACAAATTGTGATGGAAAGAATAATTACATTTATTGAGGTAAAGGGGATGTAATGCAACATGGCTTTATCAAAGGCAGGTCATACCTGACTAACCTGATTTCCTTCTTTGAGAAAATAACTGATTTAGATAAGGGAAGTTCAGTACATCTAATATACTTGAACTTCAGTAAAGCATTTGGCACAGTACTATGTGGGAAATTATTAGGAGATAAGATAAGCTAGATAAGGAGTAGGCTAAAAGGAGAGAAGGCAATAGGTTATGCTGAAAGGTGAATGATCAAACTGGAGGGAAGTTACTAGTGAAGTTCCTTAAATTTCAGTCTTGGGATCAATCTTATTCAGTATTTTTATAAATGACCTTGTTGTGGCGGTCCCCCTCCCATGCTTTATGAAATTGACTTATGGACACAGTTATGCATAACTCGAAGATGCTTTGGACCAATTATCTCATGTAACCTATCAATTTTAATGCCATAATCTGCTGGATCTTATTTTGGTATGTAAAGTTAGAGTTATGGGGTATGGAATGGTTTATGGTTTTAAATGTGCAAATAAAAGCCATCAAGGGTGTTTCCTCAATGTATGAGTGATCACCTGTAAACAGCCTCTTTTGTCCTTGATGTCTTAGCAGTGGTTGGTTTTAGGAAGTCATCTGATCCCACTAACTGGTAGGGTCTGACCAGGTAATTTTCCGTTGAAGGGAAGACTGTGAAACAAAGGATTCCCATGTAAAAAGGGAGGTGTAGCCAACTGGATGGCCCCAGCATTGGAACGTAGCCAAATGGACATGAGCACTTTCTGGTTTTCCCTCCTCTTCATCTGCCCTTTCAGCTGTGGTTTGAACAAAGTTTCCTGTTATGTTGAGTAGCTGTGGACTAGACAGTTACTGTTCAGAAAGTACGTTTCCTTAGAAACCACATCACTTTAATATAATTAATTATATTCATGCTTATGAATATGTATGTAACCTACAGAATGTGTGAGGAAGTGTGACTGAGAAACACCCAATTATGAAGCAGGACAGCATGTAATGCCTTTTATGGCTAAAAAAAACTCCTGCAAAGGACTTAAATGGATGTAACAGGCAGTCCAGTGGGGTGTCTTTCCTCAGAAAGATGTAATAGCATGCCAAGCCTGGGAATGGACTGGAAGCAGTAGACCCTTCCCATGCATCTGAAGGGACCCCAGGGAACTCTCATCACCTCATGGCCAAATCTCCAGGGGGCTGTCGCCTGGCCAGTCTCAGCAACCTGTGAAATCAAAACTCTTGCCACCTTCCCCCAAACCGTCAGCATGAATGTGATGTGTGTGTGTGTGAGTATTGTGTCCCATTAAGAGTCTGTACCAATAAATAACCTCAGTACTGCTCCAATTCACCCTTTGTCTGGGTTTATTCCTTGACTGATTCCAAGGACAGATAACAGGAGGCTATTTAATATGCAAAATTTTCAGTCTCTTTGTCTTTAGCTGGCATATCACTTCCAATGGAATAAATCAGAGACCCCAGAGAAAAAAAGATCTTCCCTGGCTTAGAGGTTCAGGTGAAATGAGAACAGTTTTAGGGTAAGTTTGTACTGAGCTTTTAGTGTTAGAACTAGCTATGCATTTTCTGTTATTTTAAATCTGTAATCTACTTTGCTCTGCCTGTTTTCACTTGCAACCACTTAAATCCTACTGCTTGTGTTTAATTAAATCACTTTTGTTTACTATCAAGCCTAGTGTAAATAATTGTTACTTGGGGGAGCGAGCAGTGTTAAGGTACATCCTCCTTTCATTGTTAAAGTGGGTTTACTAGAATTATTTATTTGGGGTTCTGATCCCATTTTGGGGAGTGTTTTCCCTGGAAGCTAAGCCCAAAACTACATTTTCCTTGGACCTGAAGAGTTTCTGCATCTGTATTATTCCTTGGGGGTGGTGGTGATCTCAGCTCTGTCTTGGCTGGGGAAGACTAGGCAAGCTGGCCCAGCGGGACAGGGTGGTGAGAAGCCCCAGAGGGCAAAGAGTCGAGAGTCAGTGGCTTTGTCAGCACTCTAGAAAGCATCCCCAAGAAGTCTTATGTGACCACACACCGTCATGCTTATAGCACAAAACAGGAGTGATCCAGTAAAATTTGTTGGTAATACAAAGTTGGAAGGCACTGTCAATACGGATGAGGACTGGAATATTATACAGGAAGGTCTGTAAAACCTCAAAACCTGGAATAATAGAAATAACACAAAAACCAATAATACAAAGTGGAAATCATGCAATTAGGGTCTAATAATTTCTCATGCAACCTGCGAGCTCATCAGTTGGAACTGACAGAGGAAGAAAGAGACCTGGGTTGTGGGTTGATCTCAGGATGCAGTAAGCCACCAACTTGATGTGTCCATTAAAAAGACAAATGCAATTTTAAGATGTATTTGGTGAGGCATTTTCAGGAGAACCAGAGAGGTATTAATACCAATGAACAAGTCTCTAGTAAGAATTCATTTGGAATACTGTGTAGAATTCCTTTCACCCACACTCAAGAAAGATAAATTCAAACTGAAACAGGTGCAGAGAGGATCTACCAAGATAATTGTGGGGAATGGAAGGCTTCTGTTATGAAAGAAGACTGAATGGGGTTGACTTGTTTGGCCTAGCAAAAAGAAGTCTGAGAGGGGATATGATTGCTGTCTAATAACACATTAGGTGGGTAAAGACCAGCAGGGGTAAGAAACTATTTAAGCTAAAAGGCAATGCTTACAAGAATAAATAGATATATATTGACTAAGAACAAACGCAGGCTGGACATTGAAAGAAGGTTTCTAACTATCATAGGTAACATTCTGGAGGAGTCATGCAGGCAACAATGTAATTAGTTTTAAGGAAGAAGTGAACAAATTAATGAGTAAAATTGTATGACAGGGTCACTTGTGATAATAAAGCAGGGTTCACGTTCAGTGAATGTTTTATGGATCAGGAAGGGTATATTTCTTTAAAAAATCTTCCTCTAAAACATCAGAGATAGCCAAAGCAGGTGCTAGGACATCAGGCAGGAGAAGCTAGAGCTTTGATGTGATAGCAAGAATTCTTTCTCTCAGGTACTTGACTGGCTAGTTCATGCTCAGGTAATCAGAGTGTAAATGCCATATTGAGGTTAAGAAGGAATTTTCCTTCAGTTTGAATGACACTTCAGGGGCAATTCACACTCTTTTTTAGTGTGTGTGTCTGCGGGACACTTGCCAAGATTATCTGAATATACCTCTGTGGAAGAAAGCAGGTCCTCACTCTGTGTTTGTTAGCAACAAGTAGCCAGAGGCAGTTTATTTTACGAGCAATTGCAAGGGAAGGGACTGCAAGGCAGACTTTCAAAAAACAAAACAATTAAAGCCAATATATATACTTTCCCGTTACATATAATAACAATAAACAATTATTCTCCTTCCCATAATAATTCCCTTCAAACGCCACCTTATCTCGGGATTCTCACTAGAATCAGCATTCCATCATTATCTCCTAAAGCGAGGCGAGACCAAAGGCAGAATTACCGTTCTTGCAAGATTAGGGTTAGGTTTAAGGTTAGGGTTAGGTCCATTCCTAACAATTCTAAAATGGCTACACATAGTCCTTGCTTCCACACTTCCCCCTTTTGTGCTTCCAGCACAACTAACTTTCTAGGCCTCTATATTCATTAGGCATTGTATTTCTGTTTTCACATCAAGGGGATCGACCCCATAGGTTTTGGTTGGTTGTAATGGTAATACATAATTGGTATGAACATGAAAGCTATTTCTATTATTAGATCTTTTGCAACAACAATAAAATAATCCTAGAAAAAACAATAAGATTGTTAAGATCCCCAATGTAATTCTATAATGGGGTTGTTTCATAATCATAGTAACATAACACAATATATCATAATTAATACACAAGAGAGATATTCTATAGGCTATATGGAAAGCATGTTTCTCAATTTGATATGTATTTTGGGGTACATTAATTTGTCCTTGCAATTCAGAGATTTTCTGGACCTCTGGTAGGAGTGAAAGCAGATTTTGGAATCGATTGGGTACTAAGGTAGTCCAATTAAAGGGTAGTCCAATTTGGAACCTAAGGGCTAATTGCATCGGAAAGCCAATTAGGGAGGGCAGTACATGCTGTTGGTACCTGTCTGTAAGCACAGAGCCCAGACCCTGGAAGAAACCCAAAGCACCACTTAACAACACATCCCCAAGAATGGTCCCCACAAGTCTCTTTTTGTCAATATACAATATTTCGCCTCTTTCACCGGGGCCAGTTCTTAATGTCTTTTGTAGTCAGAAATCTCTGGGCTTTGGTGGTGTCAGCGGAGCGGACATTTCTTCTTTTTTCTGAAACAGTCATGGTTCAACATCATGCAGGGGAGAGGTTACTAGCATGTCACCCTGTAACATTTTGGTTCTTCTGGCAGATACTAAATGTATGGTAATGCTGTCAGTGGACAAGGGAGAGGTTACTAGCACTTCAACTTGTTCTTGTCTCTTGCTGTCCTGCAGGAGGAAAAGCAGGACCAGGAGAGATAGGCTTATCAGCAGTCGGGGTAGGATCATTTCGAGATAGAGGGGTCTTTTTGCAGTGAGAAGCATGGGTCCAGGAAGTCAGTCCTTGGTACTTCACAGCAGCGTTAGTGGTTAGCAGAACTTGGCAAGGGCCTTTCCAGCGCGGGGCTAGAGCGGTCTTTCACTGATGGACATAAGAGCCTCTACCCTCTGAGCTAAAAGCCAGCTGGCTCCTTTGGATCCAAGCTTATTTTCTGGGAATAAAGAAGATAGTGCTAAAAACTTCTGCACGGCTTGTTGTGGGACCAGCCACTCTGATAAGGCCCTGTTGGAATGTGGTTACCAGGGAAACCAGGGTCAAGTTAATTGCTTGCGCTGTTTTCCCAAGCCTGTCTCAAATTTAGGATTTGAATTCTCAGTTCTCAGCAAGATACCATGGACTGCCTCAGTTTACCCCTACAGTTCCTTCCTCTTGACTTTAGGGTTCTTTAACCCACCAGGTTAAATACAATAGTTTCAGGGTTTTTAATTTACTTTGGAAGCGCCGGTACAGCACCAGCACTATTATAAATGTTATAATCAAAACTCCCCACATAATTTGGCAAAACACTACCCGAATCCTTCCCCAAGGTATTTCGTTGCCAGTAAAGGTGCTGCCCATGATTGTAGATTTGACCTCTACTGCCTGGTTGAGTGCAGCAGTTATGTGTTTTGGCATGGTCTACAGTTCTCCCTATCTGTGTATATCTCAGATGGCCAATCCCGATATGCCTTTGGGCACCGGCTACCAACTCCTCGATGTTGCCTGCAGGGCCAGTAGACCCTCCTCTAGGTACTTACTTTCACCATGCCACTCAGGATCCCATGTTAGGTTACCCATCATTGCCACAGTGCAGTAGAGCCATGTCCTGTCAATGGTCAGGATTACCTGGTGAGGGGCCGTCATGCACACGGATGGTTATGGAGAGGGGCAGGACCTTCCATTTAGTTCAATGGAGTGGTCTGTCTGGGTACTCAAACACCAGTAGGTACCGTTCATTTGGACCAGCTTGGTGTGCATTTGTTTCTCTGTGATGACCACTTCAAACCTAGACAGATTCATCATGATGTTATATGGGCAGGTACATAAAATTTCCTTATCAGAGTGGGTGAAACAGTCCCTGGGGTACAGGGAGGCCCCCACACCTTCAGAATAAGCAATGCCCTTGACTCTATCTATATGCCCCTGCTTTGGTACAGGCAGGGAGGTTACCTTTCTGGCTCACTGTGAATGAGGAATCCCCAGAGGGGCCAAAAAGCAAAAGGTTATACTATGGACTGTCCAGGTGGGCCTCTGGCTCCTCATAGATGGGTACGGGGAGATGGGGACTCACCACTTCCATGAGGGTTAGATGAACTCGGCCATCCAATAGGTCTATACAATTCCCTTGGTAGTAATGGCTGAAGCTTGCCCTATTCTCCAACACTGGTCTTTTAATTCCTTTAATTTAGTGTCATTAATTAACAATCCAATTAGTCTCTGGTCCAAATATCTGGTTATGTCTAGTGAAGTGGACACAGAGCTGGATAAATCCTTCAAACTATTTATGATTAATCAGTTAGCTTGGCTGGTGTCTAGGCCTCCACGGGCACTGCTTTTCAAAATAACACTGCAGTGTAGACATGCCCTTAGATGTTAATTTTCTCCTATCAACAACTCAGAAAGCAGCTACTCTACCTGTTTCAATACAGTGTTGCTTGTAACTTTCCAGAAAAATAAATTGCCACTTGGTCATCTTATTTATTAAACATTAAAAACTATAAAATGTAAATGTCCAAGTTGAGGAGCTTTTTACATCATTAAGACACAGAGAGGGACATTTATCATAAAATATTGCTTTATTTTTCTTTTATGGAGGAGATGAATGTTCATGAATTGGGGTTGGAGAGCAAGAGAGGGTGAGGCCTCCAGGCAGGAATGTGGGCTTTGCGTAGGGCTGTGGGTGAGGGGTTTGGAGAACAGGGGATCCAGGCTGGGACTGAGGGGCCCATAGGACAAAAGGATAATAAGGGCAAGGGAAGGGGGTTGAGGCATGGTAGCAGGGGGCTCAGGGGTTCAGGTTCTAAGCTGTGCTTATCTCTTCAAGCAGCTTCTGGAAGCAGCAGAATGGCCCCCTTCTGGCAGCTCCTGTGTGGAGGTGTGGCCTGAGGCAGGTCCTTGTGCTTCCCCACCATCCACAAGCATCCCTCCTGTAGCTCCAATTGGCTGTAGTTCCCAGCTATTGGGAATTATGAGGGAGGTTCTTGGGGTGGGGCAGTGCACAGAGCCCTCTGGCTGTTGCTATGCATAGGAGTTGGAAGGGGGTCATGCTGCTGCTTCGGGACGCAGAGCAAGCTCCATTCCCCATCAGGAGGTTGAGGGCCAGATTAAAATGGTTGACAGTCCAGATGCAGCCCACAGGCCATAGTGTGAGACCTCTGCATGAATGGAATAAGGTTCATGAATCACCTCTGATATTTTGTTTTACTTTTCAGAGTATTTTGGTAGTTATTATGTAAACTTGCACATTTATTTTACACACATACACATACCACTACTACTACTAGTACTACTACTACTATCTGGGATCTAGAATCCAGCAGTCATAGTCATTTAAAAGATCAGTTCAAAATGATCTTTTTTATAATGCCACTTTCGTCATTAAAATTCACTATTTATCTGAGGGTATATCTACACAGCAAAGTTATTTCAAAATAACAGCCTTTGTTTCAAAATAACTTTACTAACATCTACACAGCCAAACTGCTATTTCAAAATTTAATCAAAATAGCGGAGCGCTTATTTCAAATTTGGTAAACCTCATTCCATGAGGAATAACACCAAATTTGAAATTGCTAAATTGAAATAAGCACTGTATAGAGGCTTATTTCGAAATAGGGGGCCTCCAGCCCTTCCCAGGGTGCCCTGGTGGCCACTCTAGGCCAAACCAGGAAAACTCTTATGTTTCCCCCCCCAGCCCCAGAGCCTTTAAAGGGGTAGACTCTGGCCACAGTGCCTGTGACAGCTGCAAGCCTGCCAGCACAGAGCCAGCAGTCGCTGCCCCTGACCCAGCATGAGCCAGCAAATTTCTAAATAGACTAGCTTGAAATAAACCCGAAATAAGCTACACAATTTGCATAGCTGCACAAATTGCATAGCTTATTTTGAGCTAGTGCCACTGTGTAGATGCACTCTGATTCAAAATTAAAAGGTGGCATTATTTTGGAACTGGAAGTGAATTAAAATAAACCCGAGTAAGACTATTCTGAATATGCATACCCACACAAGAGTTTGGTATAGTTTAACTAATCCACTTTAAATTCACTCAGAGTATGTCTACACTAGCCACCCTAGTTCAAACTAGAATGGCTAATGTAGTCATTCGAACTTGCAAATGAAGCCCGGGATTAAACTATCCTGGGCTTTATTTGCATGTTCCCGGGCGCCTCCATTTTTAAATGCCCGGTAGTTTGGACTCCCTGCCCGCAGCTACACGTGGCACGGGCTAGGTAGTTCAAACTAAAGCCCCTCATTTAGACTACCATTACTCCTCATTGACTTTAATTAGACTTAGAGTTTAGAAGCCGAATGGATTTTCTACTTGGGGACACTAAGGAATATTTAATCTGAAATAACTAAATGAGGGTATGTCTACACTAGCCACCCTTTGCACCCTTTGTACATTGCAGGAGGAGTAACGGTAGTCCGAACTTTAGTTCGAACTACCTAGCCCGTGCTGTGTGTAGCCGCGGGCAGGGAGTCCGAACTACCGGGCATTTAAAAATGGCGGTGCTCAGAAACATGCAAATAAAGCCCGGGATATTTTAATCCTGGGCTTCATTTGCAAGTTCGAATGACTACATTAGCCACCCTAGTTCGAACTAGGGTGGCTAGTGTAGACATACCCTCATTTAGTTATTTCAGATTAAATATTCCTTAGTGTCCCCATGTAGAAAATCCATTCAGCTTCTAAACTTTAAGTCTAATTCAAGTCATTAAAAAAGCAAAATCTCTTAACTTTTTGAAAATTTTTGTAAAGTGCATTTCATATATTCTTCTAACCATTTTAAGTATTAATGTGACCAACCTTGTGTTTATCTGAAATCAGTTGCAGAAATAAAAGCCCTTTAATTCATGAGTTATTACCAGATGTAGATTTCAAAAGTAAAGAACAATGGGCAAATGGCAGCACCTACCATGGATTCTCAAACATTCTCCAGGTAAGTACTATATCACACCTTCACCAACTTCATCAGATACCTAATGAATTAAAGATTGAGAGGTGTCATTGATACGGAGAAGATGTATTTGTCTTTAACACTCTTGTAAGGTAAAGATAGTGCTATTAGCCTCATTTTTAGTCTCTCTCTTCCATCATGTCAAGTAACTTCACCTTCCTGCTTTAACACATTTTACAAACTCCCATTTTTGAGCTAGCATTTCACCCATCTACCATCCTATCATCATCTCCTGCTCTTTTACCTCACAATCCATTATCTTATGTTCGGTATAAAAATAATCTTTGGAATTAGCAGTAAGTGTCCACCTCAACTGTGTAAATGTTTCATTTTGTTTGTACCACCAAACAGTTAGTATTTATTTAGATGCTAATTTTTCTTCATTGTTGTCATCAAAGACACCAAAAGGTATAAAACGAATTAATAGTGATTAATACAAACACATTGAGTCGTAATGAATTAAATTAATAAAACCTAATGGGAACTATATCAGATACACTGATGTCGTGACATGGCGTTCTTCCTTGGAACTAACCATGGTACAGACCAAATCTGACAATTCTTACTGAGACCACAGTAAAAGACAGATGTAAATGTCAACATAAACTGCCCTTACTTTCAGAGCCTCATCCAAAGATAGCAGTTAAAACCTTTAGCTTCAGTATGGGGGATTCTCTGCAGAGAATGCTGACATTCTGTCTGGCCTGAAAGCACATATGTGCTTGTAAGAGACACAGACATCCCCACCAAGCATCCCTGACTTGCAAATTGCTCCCCAAATTGAAAGCTATATGTATGGCAGCACAATACTTGTATATGGCAAAAGAATGGTGAAAAATACTGCTGTGAATCATCATAGTGCAATGGCATTTTATAAGGGCTAAACTTGATCAAATAGCTATAATTTCTGTTTACTAACCAACAGATGAACACTGTGCATGGCCAACTGATGTTTTTGTGCCAGAAAGCCATGCCTTTTCATAGGCAAATTTTGTACTCACAGCACCAACTGGGGATACTCCAACAATAACAACAAATGGAGAAGAAATTGAGAGGTGGGTAGCAATACATAATATCCTAGCTCTAGGATTTCAAGGAAAAAATGTACCTTTCAAAGTGCAAGACAAAACAAGTGGTACAATCCCAACCTAGTGTTTGTCACTTCTGAACATGCAGGCAATGTCAAAAGAGAGCTCATAGTAGCAAACTCAGAACCACAGCACAGACCAGTCGAAGTAGCAATGGCAGCTGCAGTAGGATATCCTGAACTCTCAGGATAATAGAGAGACAAGGTGGGTAAGGTAATATCATTTATTGGATCAGCTTCTGTTGAGAGAGACCAGCAAAACACTTCTAAAAGAGGAGACTGGGAGCTTATATGCATTACTCTGCTAGATGCTAAAAATCATGGTCTGAACAGAGACACTGGATTTCTGGCTTGTAATCTGTAACCCAGTAACCAGGGGTGATGTGTAGGAGAGACATGCAGGATAATGTGCACCCCCAAACACTGTGGGAGAGAGGGGCTGGCCAGGAGCTGGCAGGAGGACTAGCAGAGGTAGGGGAGTTGGCACTTGCAACAAGGATCTAGCCCCAGCAAGGAAGCCTGCTGCTTTGCTCTCCCATTTATGCCATTCAGGGAAAAGAAGTGGGACCACCTCACACTCCCTGGTGGGAGTGGGGCAACATGGTGGTGGAGCCCTGCTGCCGGTGCTGGCTCCTGGCCCTACTATTTCCCTGGGCCACCTCAGTTGGGGGAGGAGGCAGGGTGGGGTGCAGCCAGGGTGGGGAAGAGGTGGGGAGAGGGTGGCAAAAAATGGGATGGGAATGGAGCAAGGGCAGGGCAGAACAAAGGAGGGAGAGGTAGGGCCTCAGGCAAAGGGGGGTAGTTCAGCCCTTTCACATGGCCAGTAGTTCTCCAGGTTTTCCTCTCAGCAGTGGTCTTTGACATGAATCCCCTCTATTTGTCCTATGACCACAGAGCTGCTAATGGACTAATGTGTGCTAATCACTTATGCTAAACCATCTGTTCCACCTTGCATTTAGATGTGATTCTCAGAGTACATTCCCAGACCTGAAGGAGCACTCTCTTTGGTTGGATACCTTGTCTCTCCAATAAAAGAGGTTACCGCCCTTACCTTGCCTCTCTAATAGAAGCTGCAGGGCAATCCATGAAGTCCAAGTATAGGTTGGACCTCCCTTGTCCGGCACCGTCAGTCCCGAATGAGGGGATTTGCCAGACCAAGGGAGGTCCCTTTCCTCATGGCCCCTGCTGCCCTGCTTCCACCAGACTAGGGCAGCCTAGCCCCGCTGCTGCCTCAGCCCCAGGGCTTTCTAATCTGACACCGGCCCTGCTAGTGGCAGGGCCAGAGCTCCACAGCCAGGGCTGGAACTCTGCAGCCACTTGGCTCCACGGCCGGGGTTCCACAGCCCCAGCAGAGGCTGGGGCCAGAACTCCACAGCTTCTGCGGGGGCTAGAACTCCCCTCCATGCAACACCCCCCACACCTGGGCTCCTAGCTGAGTCGCTAGCCCCCCCTCCTGCACTCCTGCCCCACTGCCAGACCTCCTTGTTCTTGGGCTGTGTGGTCCAGGAATATCCATGGTTATGCTGGCCCATGGATGTTGCCAGAACAGAGAGTCCCAGTTAAGGGAGATACAACCTGTGCCTCCTGAGTTTAATTTTAGAAAGGCTGATAGGGAAGGTTTTACCTCTGAATTGGATGAATACGTCTGTAATATTACACACAATATAAATGCCATTAAAACTCTTTGATTTGGATCTCTTCAGTAAAAAAACAAGAAACAAACAAAAAAATGCCCTGCTGGGCTTGGGGAAATGCTTATGAAAGAGATTGCGAAGGAGTGGTGCAAACACTGGATAAAGCTGATTGATGCAATAAACCTGTGTCTAATAGTAAAAAGAAAACAACACATGGGTTATTATTCACAAGCTGAGCCCTGTTGAATGACAACCAAAATGCATCCTTGTGGTCTCCCACTACTAAGCTGCAAATTAACTAATGCCAAATAGTAAACCAGCCCAGGAACCAAAGTGCTGTTCAAACAAGTTAAGCAGGAATTTAGCTCACTGCTCAGAGACAGCAAAGTTTGCAATGAGCAGCTATACTTTGACAATAGCTATGAATACCCTGAAATGTGGAAAGGCACCTGGACTTGATGGTATATCTAATAAGCTATTACCCCACTTCAGGACAGTAGCACAGAAATGGCTTCTGGACTTCAGCACTTGTATGAAGAGATTGCAGATACCCAAGCTGTGGAGACTGGCCAAAATAGTTACATTGCTCAAACCATGTACAACTTAACACTAATACTGGAAAGAGATACTACCAGTATTCTTACTCTTCTCAACCTACCTGAGATATGAAGAGGGATAATAAGTGGAACAGAGCCAATAATGACTGGTCAGCTGATTGATGATCAAGCTGGTTTTAGCCCAAGTTGTTCATGTTGTGGCCAAATTTTAAATCTAATTAAATAGATTCAAAATTGCTTCAAAACTTATAAGATTACAGGAGCTCTTTGTCAATCTGTTAGCTGCTTACAATTTTGTGAACTATTGTGCACTTCCCCTGAGATTCTCAATAATTTGGAGAAACAGCAAGAATCACCCTGCTTGAGAACAGACAATTTTTTGTTTAAACATATGGTCAGAAACATCAATGGAATACTCAACAGAATAGACAATCCTAAGATTCAGCCTAATATCTAAACAAATGACCAGCCAGAATTCCCAACAAAGGATTCCTTTATACAAATGATTTTTGAATCATCACCCAATAGGAAAAAAATTGAGGGCACTGAGCATATTTAAGTGGCTCCCTCAGTATACTTGGAAATTATCACACATGGTTCATGAGAGCTAACCTAATAAGACACAAGTGTGAACCCACCCACACCCCGAAATATTACCAGGCAATGCAAAAACTCCAGCTATCATGAGATGGTTCAATCCTTGAGCACAGTGGACATTAGGGGGGGCACATTAGACCTAAAACTGACATTCAAAGACCACTTCAAGAAGCTGAAAAGAGAAGTGATTCTAAAAATTGTGTGTTCCAGAAACCAGCTCACACACACATACACACAAACAGACCCTGAAACACCCTGAGCAACTTTGAAGAACTGTGCCTCAGTATGGTTATGCTCAAGCTCTTCACATAAAATAGAAAGTAAATTCAGCCAATCCTGTAGAATCACCACCGTGACTTTGAACCCAACTTCGACATTGTCACTGTAATGTCAATGTCGGTAAAAATGTGCATGATCCAAGACATCTGCTGAAAGGACACATTCCACTCCTGATTTTGGAGAGCCTGATTCCTTAAGAACAACTTCCCGCTGACACTAACCTTGAAGGAAAATATTGGTGTAGTCTTATTTGTTACAAATGAAAAAAAATAGAGATCTTTTAAGCAGCCTATGGATTTTTGGGACTGCCTCTGTTTCTTGGGACATTGGATAGCTAGTATGGAAAAGACTCATAACAATATGACCAAGTGGAAGCTGAAGAATGATCCCAAATGTGAATGTGCAGTGCCTAGACAAACACCTGGATGCTACCAGATAGAGTGCCCTTGGTCAATGTCCTGTGCTCCTGAGCAACTATTCAAGATAAGTGACAATACCACATCCTGGATGCTGTTTTGAAATGACAAGCTATGATAATGACTAACCTTAGCAACATATGACTCCTTCTATATAATTTTTTCTCTCCCCTTTCCTTCCTGTGCTGCCACTTCTCTTTATTATATGCTACTCTTCTAGTCTATTTTTCTTTATTTTGTTGTGTTTGTCTTTCCCCCGTGAATATATAAATTTCCCTTCTTTTTCCTCCTTCCTTTCTTCTTTTCCATTATGTAGTCACATCAACGTTTTCTTTTTCCTCCACATAAAATCCCTCCTATCTTTTGCCTTTTGTGTACCCATCATGTGCCCAATCTGCCTGTTCCCTGTTCCTTTAAGATTGCCAGTTATGTTTACTATTCCTTATGCTTAAGAATCCCTCTAACATGTCACTTCCACCATTTCTCCTGACTTCTTACTAGGTCTCCTTCTCAACTTTGGTTACTAATCAGGCTTCATGACTTTGAGGACGAATCTGATAGCCTAATATTGATAAAATCTATACAAATTGGAACCAGTATCCAATTCTAAACCAGAGCTGATTAAACAATACTAACAAAATCAGATATTTTAGTGAATGATTATGCACGCCACTTTGATAATATTTGTGAGGTTACACTCATTATTTGTTCTTAAATAATTCACCTGAACTCTTATTTATTGGTGCATAAATCAGAACCCAAAAGTTTCCCAAAATGTTAGTGTAAATGCACTACTCACCATTTGACATGAATTTTCCTCCTGTTTATAAACTTCCTATCTACTATATCCATCCCAAATAATGTGTATTGAAGTGCAGTTCTTGCGAAATCCATTAGATGAAATTTTTCAACCAATTCTTATTTGTGCAGAAACAGTATGAGTGTGAAACACAGACTGATATAAAAATCAGGATGAGTTTAGTTTTGCAAAGGGAATAAAAGGAGAAATTCATCAGATAATTGATTCACAATTTATAATTTCACCTAAATCTTTCTAAGTCAACACATACTGGGATTTTTTCCCCATCTATGCATTCAGTCAACACTTTGAGATCATAAAAATTAGCAATGGGCTTTTTTAGCAATAGGTTCACCTTTAAAAATTACAATAATTGTTTTTGCCACCACAGAGCTTTTAATACAATTTTCCTGGAAAAATAAGGGACAAAGGATTTTTACTGTTGGTGTTTATGATAGATATCTACATATGGTTTTTATTCAATATGCATTTAAGTTTTCTCCTATCTCTACTGAGTCACCTGAAATAGCCCCTTTCATGAAACATTTTGCAACATTACATACCTATTTCTTGGCACTTCAGAATAGCTGTATAGAAAGAATTTGCTAAATTTACCAGGTCAAAATTATCTTTGCATATAAACACCCTAGACATTTTGAGTTCTCTCAGTCAAGACACAGGAAAACAAACATTGTAAATGTATAACATAAATTTTACAGTCTATCTGGAGCAGCCCTACAACAAATTCTGATAATAACAGTCATTTTTCACACAAAGACATGTCTTCACTACTATATAAAACTAATGGACAGTGGAAACATGCATGCCCAGATCAAATCTTAAATTAATGTTATTAGATTAAAAAAAGGATGAAATACAAAGTCCATAAATACTGATTATGAAATTAATGGTGAGTGCTATACTTCCTTCATTATGATAATCAGCTGAGTCCCTGGAAAATATTATTTGGTTATGCATGCAAAACAATTTACATTTGAGGTAATGCTGCATACCCAGTTCACTGTTATATAACTGCACCACTTGGTTGCTCTTGATTCCTATCACAGACATTCCTTAAATTCAAGTAACAATGGTCTCTCCATTTATTTTTAAAATGTGCATAATTTTGTGGCATGTTTAGTATATTTTAAAAGATGACCAAGTCTGTCTATTGCATACAGACAAAATAGAGCCAACCATTATTAACTCAGCCAAAAATTTCAAGAGCTTCAAAAACTAGGTCATATCAGAATAGTGACAATGAACTTTTCAACTGAAAATAATTAGGTTTTATTTCAGAGCTCAGTGACCCAATCTAAAATGTAATATACTAGAAGAAGAGTTTGGTATTGTTTGTTGTAATTTATAAGCTTTTATATTGTTTCTTTTTACTGTCTGTACCTTACAAATTCATAATTGTTACCTACTTAGAAAACAACAGCTGACAGCTGTGTCAAATACTTCTGCTGCTTAACATGTCATGAAGAATCTGGGGAAGGCACTGATGATATCATTAGGGAACAAGGATAGTGTCTTTTTTCAGAACCAAATATTCCAGCATTAAATCATTTCAACTGTAGTGTCACTTGCAGGGAATGTGAAAGCACAAGAGTTACTGTATATAAAATAAGCTTTACAGTAATAGTACTTACAGCTCAGAGGGCATTTGAAGCACACTTGCTATGTAGCTCCTTCAGGGTGTTTTAAAAGTTTTTTTTCTTTTATTTGAGAGCTGAATCCTAATGCAAAGAGACATAATAGAATGCACTTGTGTCTGCTAGTTCAAACAACAAGATATGTTTTCTCATTTTTTTTTCCCAAGAGCCATTAGGTCCAATTCAGACTATAGTATGCAGCAACATGGAATTATTCCCTCTAGTGAGTTTTAAATTTTTTATTTGCAAGCATTGTCATTGCAATAAACAATGCACCATCTGCTTCAGTCATGTGTTTGCCCTTATAGGTGTGTAGGGCGGTCTGCTGAATCATGTCAACCTGCATTATAATACAGCAAGCACCGCATAACTTGGCATAATATGATAGATGTGACAGAACACAGGAACGCATGTATGAAATTTTCCTAGACAAGGGACCACAGTCATTTGGGGGATGTATAGTCATTGATCTTTAGTTGGGTGTGCACTGGGTGAAGGGACATCAGGGATTCTTGTCCTCTACACCCTCATTTCCACTTTCATGTTATAGATTGCAGTGGCCATTCCTCCTAAGTATGCAGGATTCATATACACAGGGGTTTGCAGGGTCTACTCCCTATGTACTTCACTGCGTGCACATAACACCCCTAAAAGGTGAGGAAGAGAGGCATTCAGGGTGCAGAAATAGGGATATATGTAGGGAACAGCATGCAGTACCACAGAAAAGGGTGGCACAGCAGACATACTTCCTTTGTGTGCTGAGGCACTAGTCTTCCCTGAGACAGGATTGCTTCCCAGTGCTATCCCTGAAGTGCTGCCACTACTCACCTCTTCCAAGAGGATATGCCTTAAAGACAAAATGGAGTACAGAATCTCTGCCATTCTAGTCCCATTCCCATTGACATTTTGCCACTGACTTCAGTGGAGGAAGAGTGGGCCTTTCAGAAGGAAACAATCCAAGTTTAAGTTTTTTCAAGCAGTATTTTCTTGCCTTTCCCATTTGTTTAATCACAGCAGAGAAATCAATTTGTTTAAGTGGTGTCGGGAAATGTTTTTGTCAATGACAGAAACCCATGATGGAACCTTAACAAATTTTGTAACAGTCCCTTAATTTCATATCCTGGTCATTCTAAACCATATTTTGTAAAACAGCTCAAGAGTATGTAAAATTAGAGTGAGTAAGATATCTTGGGGCTTTGTCACCTTCTTCCCCTCTCCACCCCATCCCAATTTTTCAAACTTGCTGTCTGGTCACCCTATGTAAAATGCTGCTGTGCAAGTTAGGCATAGCTACAAACACGCAACGTGGATTATCTTTGCACTTCAAAATCAAATCAGTGCTTGGGAATAGGCAGTGCACAAGGTGGTGTCATCAATAGAGTATAGAACGAGTAGCAGTGTGACACTTCAGCCATGTCAGCCTCTGAATCTAGTAAGTTCTCAGCCTCTCTGCTAAGCTACTAACAAGAGTACATTCAGCACCAACGGCCTTGGTCTTTTTTACTATGTGAGCATCTGTTCATTCAAAGCTGGACTGAGATACACACTCCTTCTCATACCCCCCTCAGATATTGCAACTTGGATTAGAATTGGAAAAGCAAACTAGTGAGGAACATTTCTACTAAGAAGGAGTTCCTTGCTGGGCTCTATATGCTGCTGTCCAGCCATTCCATATTTTTAGACACAACAGTAGTATGCTTGTTACTACCAGTAAATGTGGGACACAGAGAGCCATACATTTCATCTTGCAACAGTAAAGGCCTTTTCGTTAAGGCTTCAGTTCAGCAAAGCACTTAAACACATGCTTAAATCCATCCTAGTCAGCCAAGCACTTAAAGATATTATTAGGTATTTTGCTGAATCGAGGCCCCAGGGAAACATGCCTAAATTAATATATCAAGAAATCATGATTTTTCAGAGGAAAATAACTCTCAAAATCTTTTTTAAATGATGCCTTGAATACATCTATGAGTTAATGTTTCTCATAGCTTTGTGGGCTACTTGCAGTACTCCATACTACTCAAAAGCAGGGGGTTTTTTCTCTTTTTTTTTTTCAGTTCAAGACAGCTAAAATAAACCCTAGGCCAGAGATCACATTTCAAATCTGGCCAATTCACAATTAACTCTCTTTACAGCATCTGTCTGTAGCTGATTGCTCTAGGGGAAATGCACTGAAGTCAAACAAGTAGTTGTTGCTTTACATTCAGAGGATTTCTCTCACAATGTGTGGGTGGGGCACACACACACAACTAACATAATACAAGAGGTATAGTACATACACTCAATTACCCTCCTCCCGATATTAAGTACTTTATTTTACCTTTAGGATATCGTGGTACTTTTGGCACAAGTATAGCTATAAGCTATAGATTGTATCATTGTAGGTTTATTGTACTGCCCAGTATACATCCCTTTTACCAGAGAGTTCATCTGTATAAGAATGATTAGCTGGACTAAAGAACATTTCTGTCAGAGGGTTTTATTTGGACTATTTCCACAAGAAAAATTCCCAGAAATATGTCTAGTGGCTTGAGATTTGAAGTATCAGGAATAGACTTTACATTTTAATAAGTAAAAGATATTTTATTAAGCTTATAAATGTAATTTTATAGTGAATCTTTCAGTAACTTGATGCTAATACTTTATCATAAGAAAAGAATCCAAAAACCTAAGTGTTCATAGCATTTCCCAATCACTCTCCCTTGTAATCTCCCCTTAAGGCACATACAAGGCAGCCATTAATAGAAGTTATGTGCAGACATCAAGAGGAGAATATACAGCACAGATTGTAATAGGTACTTTATTGATATGAGTCAGCAATCTGCAATCCAAGGGTATGTCTACACTGCATTCCTCTTTCGAGAGATGAATGCAAATGCAGCTGAGCGAAATTGAAAATGAAGCACGGATTTGAATTTGCTGTGCTTCATTTGCATAATCGCGTCCGGGTGCTATTTTGAAATACCCTATTTCGAAAAAAGAAACGCAGTCTATACCCTTCTTTCGAAATTACCCTTAAACCTCATTTTATAAGGAGTATAAATTACGCAAATTCAAAGAGATCTGTCGAAAAAAGGTGTGTGTGGATGCAGGGAGCCAGTTCTTTTGAAAAAAAAAAGGCCTCCAGAAAGAAGCCCTGGTGGACAATCCAGCCTTTACATGTTGAGCACCTCTATGGTTCCTGTCCGCAGCCTCTTAAAGGCACAGGCACCCAGACAGGCATTGCTGTCAGGAAGCCAACCAGCGCACCCGTGCTAGCCATGTCCCAGCCTCGAGGCCCCCTGGCCCTTCTTAGGACAGTGCGGAGAACCCACCCAGGGGCACCAAAAGGTGGGCACCAGCCTGGTCTGACCCAGAAATAAAAAACCTCCTGGAGCTCTGCTCCCAGGAAGAGGCGCTGCAGGCCCTGCAGTCACGCAGCAGGAATGTGGACATCTATGAGCACCTGGCCCAGGGACTGGCCAAGAAAGGGCATCACCCCTGCAGCATGGACCAAGTCAGGGCCACGGTCAAAGAGCTGTGGCAGGGATATGCCAAAGCCTGGGACCAGAGCTCCAGCTCCGGGGCAGCCCCATAGAGCTGCCCTTACTACCAGGAGTTGGAGCAGATCCTGGGTGGTGGGGAAGCCCAGAGTCCACTGCGTGTGGTGGAGTCCAGGTTACCCCACCACATCATGGACTGACCCCTGAGGGAGGAAGACCAGGTGGGGGAGCTGCACCAGGAGGAGGAGGAGGAGGAAGAGAAGGCAGCAGGGACCCTCTCCCAGGAGCCAGTCCTCCAGACCCCAGAGCCCTCCCAAGCATCCGTGGACATCGGGGAGGGCTCATCAGGTGAGTGCTTTGAGAGGTCACCACACCTGGGTGGATTGGCAGTGTGGGGGGCCATCTAGTCCCATTGTCACTGTGGGGCCCCTGTGATGCTTTCAGGCCGCTGCCCAACTCACACGCAGTGTCACTGTAACACCCCTGAGTCTCCTGTCCAAAGGAGAGCCCCTGAGAGCCACGGCATGCCCTCAGGGACAACAGGGGTGCACACAGACATTGCTTGTCTCCTCCTCTTTTCCTCCACAGCCGGACCCTCTACCCAACAGGGGAGCATCCCACCCGCCCCACCACCATCCCAGACCCATGGCACCTGCAGGCACTGGCATGTCTACACAGACCTGCAGAAGGAGCACATAGTTGCCCTGCAGGACCTCAACAGGACCCTTCAGCAAAGGATGGAGGCAGAGGCCGAGTGGTGCAACAGGCTGCTGGATGAGCTGGTCCAGCAGCACACTGACATCTGTGCCACTATGTGGGAGGTCCTAGACTTGCCTGTCCCTGCCACGGGCACCGCTCCTCCTGCATACCAGGCCCCTGCTCCCCTAGCCTCTCCTGCCCCCCTTCTCTTCCTGCTCCCCCAGCCCCACCTGCTCCCCCAGCCCCTCCAGCCCCCCCAGCTCTTCTTGCTCCCGAGCCCTCACAGGCCCAACAGCTGCTCCCCCTCCCCCGGCCGGGCTCCACCTGAGCCCAAAGCCGTGGCATTGCCAGGACGCAGGAAGGTGGCAGGAACTTGTGATCAGGGAAGCAGCGGCCTACCTGAGCCCCGGCCCCGCCCCCCCGGCCCCGGTATTCAGTCCCCTACCACCCCAGTGAAAGGACATTTCAGTTATGGAACAAATTCTTTATTTTTGAGTGACAGATTTACTTTGTTTATAAACAGTTGAACGGTACCAAGAGAAAGGTGGTTTATACACAGTTAGCACATTTTCTGTATTGCTACTGTTTCTAATAAAAAAACAATTTCTGTTTCCAAAGAAAACCGGGTGGGTATGTATTCTTTATGGGAAGAGGGTGAGGATTGTGGAGGGAAAGGTAGGGGTGGGCCAAACCAAACCCTCCATGGGGGAGGCCCTGGGGAGAGTCAGTGGGCTCTTTCTGAGAATCTCTCCCTCAGGGCCTCAACGTTCTGGACGCCAGACTGGTAAGCCTGGGGGATGGCAGCCGACCAGGGCTGCTCAAATGGCCTGTCCTTGCCATCAGCACCTGTCCCCCACCCTAGAAGGAAGGCCTCCCCTTTCCTCTCCACCATGTTATGGAGAGCGCAACATGCAGCCACCACCTCCGGGATGTTGCATTTGCCCATCTCCAGGCGTGTGAGGAGGCAACGGAACATCCCTTTCAGCCAGCCAAAGGAGCATTCCACCTGGATGCCTGGCTAAGATGCGTGTTGAAAAGCTCCTTGCTCGCATCCAGGTGGCTGGTGTAGGGCTTCATGAGCCACAGTATCAGTGGGTAGGCTGTGTCAGCCACTATGCATACTGGCATCTGCATGTCCCTGAGCGGTTGGTGCCGCTGGGGGAAAAATGTTCCTGCCTGCAACCTGCAGTACAGGTAGGAGTTGCGGAATATGTGGGCATCATGTGCCCACCCCGACCACCCAACACAAATGTCCATAAAATGTCCCCGGTGCTCGACAAGGGCCTGCAGCACCATGGAATAGTAGCCCTTCCGGTTTATAAACATAAGAAAATAAGAACATAAGAACGGCAGTACCGGGTCAGACCAAAGGTCCATCTAGCCCAGTATCCTGTCTGCCGACAGTGGCCAGCACCAGGTGCCCCAGAGAGGGTGGACCGAAGACAATGATCAAGTGATTTGTCTCCTGCCATCCCTCTCCAGCCTCTGACAAACAGAGGCCAAGGACACCATTTTATCCCTGGCTAATAGCCTTTTATGGACCTAACCTCCATGAAATTATCTAGCTTCTCTTTAAACTCTGTTATATTCCTAACCTTCACAGCCTCCTCTGGCAAGGAGTTCCACAGGCTGACTACACGCTGTGTGAAGAAGAACTTTCTTTTATTAGTTTTAAACCTGCTACCCATTAATTTCATTTGGTGTCCTCTAGTTCTTCTATTTAGGGAACTAATAAATAACTTTTCTTTGTCGGCCCTCTCCACACCACTCATGATTTTATACACCTCTATCATATCCCCACTCAGTCTCCTCTTTTCTAAACTGAAAAGTCCCAGTCGCTTTAACCTCTCCTCATATGGGACCCATTCCAAACCCCTAATCATTTTAGTTGCCCTTTTCTGAACCCTTTCCAAGGCCAAAATATCTTTTTTGAGGTGAGGAGACCACATCTGTACACAGTATTCAAGATGTGGGCGTACCATAGTTTTATACAGGGCACTAAGATATACTGGGTCTTATTTTCTATCCCTTTCTTAATAATTCCTAGCATCCTATTTGCCTTTTTGACCGCTGCACACTGTGTGGAAGTTTTCAGAGAACTGTCACGATAACTCCAAGATCTCTTTCCTGATTTGTCGTAGCCAAATTAGCCCCCATCATACTGTACGTATAGTTGGGGTTATTTTTCCCGATGTGCATTACTTTACACTTATCCACATTAAATTTCATTTGCCATTTTGTTGCCCAATCACTCAGTTTGGTGAGATCTTCTTGGAGTCCCTTACTGTCTGCTTCTGTCTTGACTATCCTAAACAGTTTGGTATCATCTGCAAACTTTACCACCTCACTGCTTACCCCTTTCTCCAGATCATTTATGAATAAGTTGAACAGGATTGGTGCCAGGACTGACCCTTGGGGGACACCACTAGTTACCCCTCTCCATTCTGAACATTTACCATTTATTCCTACCCTTTGTTTCCTGTCTTTTAACCAGTTCTCAATCCAAGAAAGGACCTTCCCTCTTATCCCATGGCCATGTAATTTACACAAGAGCCTTTGGTGAGGACCTTGTCAAAGGCTTTCTGGAAATCTAAGTATACTATATCTACTGGATCCCCCTTGTCCGCATGTTTGTTAACCCCTTCAAAGAACTCTAATAGATTAGTAAGACAGGATTTCCCTTTACAGAAACCATGTTGACTTTTGTCCAACAAATTATGTTCTTCTCGTGCTTCACAATTTTATTCTTTACTATTGTTTACTAATTTGCCAGGTACTGAAGTTAGACTTACCGGTCTGTAATTGCCGGATCGCCTCTAGAGCCCTTTTTAAATATTGGTGTCACGTTGGCTACCTTCCAGTCATTAGGTACGGAAGCTGATTTAAGGGATAGGTTACAAACCACAGATAATAGTTCAGCAATTTCCCATTTGAGTTCTTTTAGAACCCTTGGATGATTGCCATCCGGTCCCGGAGATTTGTTAACATTAAGTTTTTCTATTTGTTCCAAAACCTCCTCTAATGACACTTCAATCCGGGACAGTTTTGGGGGATTGAATAAACTGGGCTGCTCGATGGGGTGGTGCGCGGATTGGGATCTGTATCCCATTGAGGGCTCCTCCGCAGTTCAGGAAGCCAAGGGCAGCAAACCCGGCAAGGATGTTGTCCAGGTCCCCGAGATGGACGAGACTCTTCAGCAGCTGCGCACTGATGGCCCTCACCACATGCAGCACGAGACAAATAGACAGACAGAAACCAGGGAGTTAGACAGCTGACCTAAGCGCTTGGGAGGAGAACCCTCCCCCTCCAACCCACCCCCTTGCCTTGTCAGGACGCCCTCCTCCCCCGCATCAGTGCAGGGGTGGCCAAGAAGCAGCTTCCAAGTGCCACTCCATCCCCCACTCTCTCTTGCCCTTGCATGGCAGTCCCCCTTTCTCAACCCTCCCACACAGCAGGGCCTGTCCCCCAAAAGTGACTTACCTCCATCAAGACGGCCCTGACGGTAGACCTCCCCACGCCAAACTGGTGTCCTACGGAGCAGTAGCTGTCAGGGATGGCCAGCTTCCTGAGGGCAATTGCAACCCACTTCTTCAGGGGGGTGGCGGGCCGCAGGTGGGTGTCCTGGTGTCCCAGAGCAGGGGTGAGCCAGGCACACAGCTCCAGGAATGTGGCCTTCTGCATCCGGAAGTTGCAGATCCAGTGGTCATCATCCCAGAGCTGCATGACGAGCCGGTCTCACCAGTCCAAACTCGTCTCGTGCCTCCAAATCTGCCTGTCTCCAAACAAGTTTGGGGGCAAAGACAGAGCTCCTGCATACCGGAGGATGGTCTCCTCGGTGCGGTCTGGGTTCATATGGGTCAGGAGATTCATGACAGAGTCATGAAGATGCAGCAGAAGCTGCAGTGTGGCAGCGTGGGGCCATCACCTGCCCACGGGCAGCTCAGGCTCCTTGGCCAAAAACAGTGAAAAGCAGAAAAAAAAACCCTGCAAATAAACTGCTGTGGTGTCTGAGGAAGTAGGGCAACCAGTGCAAGCACTGTAGCAGCTTTGCTTTCCCTCTAGAAGGTAGGCAAGCCAGAAGCAGGACCAGACCAATGGCTGTCCAGGGGGATCCCTTTAATCATGTGTCTCTGCAAAGGGCATGCAGCAGGACCTGGAAATAAAGGCTGCCCCTATGCCTTGCCAGAAGCACTTCCGGGTGCCTTTTTTTTCCAAAAGAGCGTCCGGCAGTCTGGACGTTCTTTTTCGAAAAAGCGGATCGATTTTTCAATCCGCATAATGCAATCTAGATGCTCTTTTTTGACAGAGGCTTTTTCAAAAGATACTTTTGAAAAAGCCTCTGTCAAAAAAGGCGTGCAGTCTAGACGTAGCCTAAGAGTGGCAGAACAAGTAGGCAGTAATTCCTTATGACATCAGTGGAACAAGTCATTTAAGTAAGGATTACTTGAATAAGGGTTACATGAATAAGGGTTGGCAGGATTTGAACTTTAATTTTAAAGCATTCTCAATAAAGTTAAGAGGGTGGGATTGTTCAGTGGGGAAGGGAGACTGAATATTTTTAAAATGTACACCCTTATTTTCTTTCAGAAACTTGGTATTTTCCCAATAACATTGGGAAGACCATATAACCATATATGGTCTTCCCAATGTCCATATAAGTCGACAAAATCCAAATGTCAAAATAAACCACTATTCCAAAAGTTCCCTTAATCCTCGTGGAATGTGGTTTACAGGGACGTTGGAATAGCCCACCTGTTATTTCAAAAGCTATCCTGAAGTATCTCAAAATAGTGCCACAGTCTAGACACACCCTTCATGTAGGGATAAAAAAACTATTGAAAATAAATATGAGTGCTTTCAAATTACAATTAAAAGAAAATTCAGTCTAACAAACCTGTTAAGAGACTGCAAGTAGAATATAAAGTGAATATTGTTCTCCAGTACATCAATATATAACTTTCTATGCAAGATGATTCAAAAGCTGGCCTTCCTTTATGATGGAGAATGCATTGTATCAGATCAGTTTGCATTAAGGCATGTTAGCCTACATGACTATCATTCAAGGAGCTTGTAAGCCCAGCTACCCACCCTGTCCCAATATTTTAGTTACAGGCTTCACGGCCAGTTTGTTTGCTCTGCTTTGAAAAGCTGCAATGAAAGCGGATCAAACAATACTTAATCAGAGGCTTGGCTCTGACAAAATCTTTTATAATTCTTCAGAACTCATCTATGTGCTGACCAGTCCGAGAGGTTTTGTTGTTGTTCTTTTATAGCGTTTTGTAGATTAGCCATTGTATGAAAAGTGGGTGAGTGAAAAATGTCTGTGTCCAGACTATCTACCCACAAAAGCTTGCTGGCCTTATTAAGGGGATGAGGAAATGGATGCTTATTCTGCCATGGGCATAAAGTGAACTTTATCTGCCCTTATCTTTTTAGGCAAATAAAACAAAAACAATAAAAATCCCAGATGGAATCTTATCATCCAAAGTAAAATTGGAATAGGTCAACCATCCACCAGCAGTATAACAAAAGATTAAAAATGTAGACCAGCCCTTTCAGAACAGGAGCAGTTGTGGTGACCCTGTGTATCTTACATTATCTGTGAAGTGAAAGAATGCACTATGTGTGGTGAATGAAAATACAAAAGGTTGTACAAACAAAATAGCATTTATCTGGTTTTTCCCCATATTTGTGTAACATTTGAAAAAAGAAACATGCTATCACCTGTCACAAAACATTTGCATCAAGGTGAATGGAAGCTATGTTGCTGACATTAGTGTTAAGGCATGTACTATTAGTGAGATCACATGATGCAAAACAACCCAGAGCCTGAACTCACCCTGGGACTTTGCAGTTACTTGTGACTGAATGTTTTAAATTAATCATTAAGAATTTCTAAGTTTCTAAGAAAAGCTATACACTCAAGTAATTGTGCAGATTACTGTGGTGATGTAGCCAAGAAGAATCTGATTATTTTAACAAGTTCATAATACACTGCTTACCTAAGAAGCCTGCAACATGTCTAAAAGTATCTCATAAAATTAAAAAAAATTACAAAACTACTGATCATAAAATCTTGTGATTTTTTTCACCTTTATCTATATATTCAGAGATTATACATTTTTCCATTCTTGAAATCATAAACCAGCACTTTAAAAAACTGCCACAAATAATCAGTGAAGGCAACCATTAGAACTATCTAAATTGCACACAATGTGATAAAAATTTACCTACAGAAAATTCAGCCTGTTATAGTCATAGGAACATTTTTAGTATCCATTAATAAATAAATATAAATACGGTAAATTAAATTAACTCACAAAAACTGTTAATATACCTTTATTTTAACTTTGCCATATTATATTTTATTTCCAGTGTTGGACTGCATAGTCAGCATAGGTGGGGAGGAACAAAACCTGAAGGTGAGGCCTCATACTCTACTTCACTATTACAGTTTAACCCTGGTGTAACTCCACAGACATCAGTGTAGATTTACTGGTTTAAAACTGGAGCAGTCAGGCCTCTCTTTCTTGCCATTTAAACAAGATCTCTGCTTTAAATGAGATACTGAATTACCCACCAAATAAAAAAGCAAAATAGAAGGTTGGAGGAGACCATGATTTCTGATGGGTGAACAAGCCTCAAACAGTCTCACAACATTCAAGCTTGTCTGGAAATATTACAAAATATGTTTGTCTCAAGAGATTGTCAGTTCTTCTGGGTTCCAGCTATAAAAGTAGTATTTTTCACCCTTATAATATTACCACCATTTTTTTCTCCTGGCCCCAGTAGTTCTGAGGGGAAAAATATAGAACCAAACTTTTTAAAGTCAAATATATTCCCTGTTTGTTTCAGATTGAGTTGAAGGTTTGAGTATTAAAATAGAGCAGTACAAAGAGACTGAAATGGGATCAGAAACTGAAACCTGAGGACGTGTTTGGATATTATTTTCCAGAGTGGACCTGTCATAGAGATGAGCCTTAGCCACAAACTTCAGATATGGACACGAATTCCCACTCACTTCAGAAAGGAAAGGGTAAAGGAACTGGCAATGTCTGTTACATTTTGGGTTCCTCTTCAATTTGACTCAGCTCCTATTTTACCTAAGTCAAATTTTTCATCCATAATAAGGATTTATACTTGGGAGTGGGAAACTTACCAAAAGCGAACCTTTTACCCTTTAGAAAAGTCTCCTTCACTAATTAATACCTATTTTATAACATTACTACTGTATCAGTGTTGGAATCTCTTTGTGTGAATAATTCATGAGCAACAACAGTAAAACCTTGAAGGCAAAAAACATGTTGACAAAATTTCAAATGCTTAATGTTTAGAAGGTTACAGACAAGTTTAACAATCCTGAACCTTTAAACACATAATAGCGATGTCTGGTAAAAAAAAACTCAATCATATCAGATTGCAGTTTCTGCTCACTAGATGGGAATTTTCTACTCTGCTGAACCAAAGCTTTACACTTTCATTAGCTCACATTCTCTGTCATGACACCAGTGCCCTCTCATCAGATGCAAGGCTGAGCTGAGTAGAACAGACAGAGAGAGGCAGATAGAGGGAAACTGATGAAAGAGCTAAATGTTTGCCTTGTGGGTAAAAGCTGCTGACCACTGATTTCCTTTGCACTGTTCCAAGGAGACAGGAGTGTGGCTTGTGCTCAGTTTTTACACAGTGTAGCTTTGAGTTCAAGAAAATTCATATTAGTCTGTCCAAAAAAGCCATTTTATGCCCAAACTGAAATATATATGTGTGTTTTGCTGCATTGGTAGGAATCATTCATGACTGGGATTTAGAAAATTAAAAGAGAGAATCAAACATTAGCCCTGAATTTTCAAAGATCTGGACAGGATTTAGCAAAACTCACCAAAGTCCATAGAAGTCTGACTACTCTAAGAGGAGTCCTGAGAGCTTACTTTGTGCTTGATAGGAACCCACATTAGTCTTTAGATGTGGCCAAATCAGAAAGCTTCAGGAGCTAATTTGAATATGACCCTGTACAATATTGAGCTTTTTATAAATTCCACTGACATCTTTTGGGGTTGCAGGTATTCATATCATCTTGCCAGAGGTAGTCAACCCTAGAACTAGCCAGAATAATTTTCAACTAAATCAAGTTTCATGGAGACCCCACATAAGTTTTGACAAAGGTTTTTTGTGAGAGGGTGGGCACAGAAAAGCAAGAGTAGTTCAGTGATTTGGGGCAGTGGTATGGGTTGTGGGGAAATCCAGGTTCAAGTCTCATCAGTATCTGGTTTAAGAGTAGAATCTTTGATTCCAGCTCACTCTGGATACATCTACACTGCAATGTTATTTCAGGATACCGGGGTATCCTGATATAGCTATCCCGTGTCTTAACAGCAAGCCTGTTATTTTGGGAGCTTCAGGGGGTAGCCGAGTTAGTCTGTTAGGGTATGTCTACACTACATGGCTCTGTCGACAGAGCCATGTAGATTTGTTTACTGGGCAAAGGGAAATGAAGCGGCGATTTAAATAATCGCCGCTTCATTTAAATTAAATGGCTGCGCTGAGCCGACAAACAGCTGATCAGCTGTTTGTCGGCTCAGCACGCTAATCTGGGCGCTCGCAGTCGACATCAAAGCCCTTTGTCGACCGCCCGGTAAACCTCATCCCACGAGGAATAAGGGGGCGGTCAACAAAGGGCTTTGATGTCGACCGCGGAGCGTCCAGACTAGTGCGCTGAGCCGACAAACAGCTGATCAGCTGTTTGTTGACTCAGCGTGGCAGCCATTTAAATTTAAATGAAGCGGCGATTATTTAAATCGCCGCTTCATTTCCCTATGCCTCCAACCCTAATCTACATGGCTCCTTCGATGGAGCCATGTAGTCTAGACACAGCCTTACAGAAAAAAAAACAGCAAGCAAATGGTCTGGTAGCACTTTATAGACTAACAAAACATGTAGATGGTATCATGAGCTTTCGTGGGCACAGCCCACTTCTTCAGATGACCGGAGTTATGATTAGAGGATAAGGAAACTCGAAATAAATAGGAGAAGGGAAGGGGGAAGAAAGATGTTCTGTCGTCCACCCCCCTACCTCTATGCATAAAGTATCAGGAGAAAGGGTGCTAAACCTGATTAGATAAAGGTCAAAGTCAGTGGATGGATAAGGCAGGAAGGATACCTTCATTGATAAAGGTTCCACCACCCCATATCTTGATTAAGTCCATAATTAATTGAATTGAATTTGCATATATATTGTAATTCCAAGGTTTCCCTGTGGATTTGGCTTGAGGAACTGGCCTGTGACAAGACCGCCACCTTCAGATCTGTGAGATTATGGTTAGGTAAACAGAAATGTTCTGCCACTGGCTTCTGAGTATTTTCTTTACGCATATCTGATTTGTGTCCATTGATTCTTTCACGTAGAGAACGTCCAGTTTGACCAATATATATAGTAGTGGGGCACTGTTGGCATTTGATGGCGTAGCTCAAATTACTAGATGAGCAATCAAATGACCCTTTGATTTTGTGGCTAGTGTTGTTTGCTCCAGTGATGAATTCGTCAGTGTAGATATGTGGGCAGAATTGGCATCTTTTCTGGTTGCAGGGCCGGGTTCCTGGAGGCTTATGATGTGGTTGTGTGGCATGGTTATCAGAAAGAATACGTTTCAGGTTAGGGGGTTGTCTGTAAGCAAGAATAGTTTTTTCTCCCAAGGCCTCTGAGAGTGAGGGATCATTTTCTAGGATGGGTTGCAGATTGTGTATGATGCGTTGGAGGGGTCTGAGTTGTGGACTGTAAGTAACAACAAGAGGAGTTCTGTTATTTTCTCTTTTGGGTCTGTCTTGAAGTAGTTCATGTCTGGGTACTGGCTCTGTCAATTTGTTTTTTCACTTCCCTAGGTGGGTATCTCAGATTTATGAATGCTCTGTAAAGATCATGTAGGTGATTGTCTCTGTCTGTGGGGTTGAAGCAAATCCGGTTGTATCATAGGGCTTGGCTGTATACAATCAACTGAAAAATGTGTCTGGGATGGGAGCTGAAAGCATGAAGGTAAGTGTAGCGGTCTGTGGGTTTACGATATAGGGTGGTTGAAAGTTGTCCATTATTTAACTTTACTGTAGTGTCCAGGAAGTGGATTTCCCTTGTGGATTGGTCCAAACTGAGGTTGATAGTGGGGTGGAAGTTGTTGAAAACCTGGTGGAATTCTTCAAGAGTCTCTTTACCATGTGTCCATATGATGAAGATGTCATTGATATAGCGTAAGTAAAGAAGGCGTGTTAGGGGGCGAAAGCTGAGGAAACGTTGTTCAAGGTCAGCCATAAAAATGTTGGCATATTGTGGTGCCATGCGTGTGCCCATGGCTGTGCCGCTGATTTGGAGATAGAAATTGTTTCTGAATTGGAAGTAGTTGTGGGTGAGGACAAAATCGCAGAGCTCTGTAATCAGGTGTGCAGTGTTGTTATCAGGAATGGTGTTCCTGATGGCCTGTAATTCGTCTTTGTGTGGAATGTTGGTGTAGAGGGCTTCTACATCCATGGTAGCCAGAATGGTATTTTCAGGGAAATTACTGATGTTTTGGAGTTTCCTTAGGAAGTCAGTGGTATCGTGGAGGTAGCTTCATCGTGGTGGCATAGGGTCTGAGGAGGGAGTCGATATAGTCAGATAATCCTGCGGTGAGTATGCCAATGCTGGAGACGATGGGTTGTCCGGGATTACCAGGTTTGTGTATTTTGGGTAGTAGATAGAAGGTTCCTGGTCAGGGATTAGGAGGGATGTTATTGTAGATTTGGTCCTGAGTAGCCCTATTTTGGGCTCGCTATTCCAACATCCCTGTAAACCTCATTCTAATGAGGCGTAAGGGACGTTTCAGAACAGTGCTTTATTTCAAAATTTGACGCTGTGTAGACAGAGCCAAATGATGAAATAAGCTATTTTGAAATAGCATTGAAATAAGAGACACAATTTGTATGGCTCAAATTGTGTCTCTTATTTCAAGTTAGGGTGCAGTGAAGATGCACCCGCAATGTCAGGCAAAGAGGGATCTGAATCTGGACCTGAATCCCAGGTCAGCACTCAAATCCCCAGAGTAGAAATGGGCATGAATACAAACATGGACATATACATGCTTGTTCTGCAAGAAACAGATATTTTGCCAAGTCTGGTTTCATTACAAAAACCTTCAAATGTCCCATCTGGAATAAAACCAAATTTCAAAATCCTGAGAGTTGCTGTTAAATGAAATTCTCATCCTCTAGTCAGCACTACTCAGTGACTTGTGTGTTCTGGCATCATGTGTGGGAAAACCAAATTAACACACACCGCCTAATGCAATGCTTGGAACCAGTATGCAATGATCACTGAGAGAAATCACTGCTCATTCAAAATACTTATTCAAGTCTCAGAGGGGTAGCTGTGTTAGTCTGTAACTTTAAAAAAAACTTTTACAAACAACGAGTAGTCCTGTGGCACCTTAGGGTATGTCTACACTAGCCCCCTAGTTCGAACTAGGGAGGCTAATGTAGGCATTCGAAGTTGCAAATGAAGCCCGGGATTTAAATATCCCAGGCTTCATTTGCATCTTCCCGGGAGCCGCCATTTTTAAATCCCCCTTAGTCTGAACTCCGTGCCCACGGCTACACGTGGCACGGAGTAGGTAGTTTGTATTAGGATCTCTAATTCGAACTACCGTTACTCCTCTGATATATATATCAGATGAGATGATTTTGAGTTAAGGTTATTATACATACTTTTTCAAGGTTATTTAATTAACTTCCCTAAGCTCCTAACATAGAGGCATACATGTGGGCAAGCCTATCTGGAAACAGACTATTCCTTGGATTATACCATAAATCATAGTCCTTTCTTTCACCCAGAAAACTAAAGCATGACATGGCACATAATAATACATTACTGGAGCACACAGTTATATCTGATAATGGATGGCAGTGACCCTATGAACCCATGCAGTCACACCTTATATTGTAATAGTCTTTGTACAAAATATGCTTAGTGAGGTATCATTTAAAAACATATCTCATTAACCATTAATATTCTTGTGTGATATAGGCACAGTCTGTGTATTAGGAGTTGTGGGTATATGCTGGGGTTATGACTAAAATATGCTTACATAAATTATGTCAAGGGAGTTGGTAAACAGATCTGCCCTAGAAAAAAAGACTATCCTTGCTTCTCTGACCAGCCCAGTCATCAGGCAGAGAAAATGAGGGTACATTTACATATAAGCTTTAAATAGAGACATCAAATTAGCAAGGGGGAAGAATGCAGGAAACAGAACAATTTGTAAACACCAAAATTGCAAGAAAACACGTGGAGCTTCCTTCATCACCAGACTCCATGTCATCTTCCTCACAGCTTGAATAAGCTTTACTTCAAGAGGTAACCGTCTAAGAAGCCATTGTAAAGGTTTACTAGTCTTAAAAAAGAGGGGTCCTGAATTTCAAGTGATAATAATCTGCGATGAGTCTCTTTCAGGGAATAAACTACCTTGTTATTTCTCTGAACTGCCCAGCAGGTTGGGCATCACAGAGCACACAGTTTTGGGAAAATTCAGGCCTGAGAATGTGTTGAGGTTATCCACACCAAAGCTGGCCAAAGCCATAGTAGTACTCTATACAAGCTGCTGGGCTCAGAGGAGATGAACTAGGGTTGTCTAGAACAGAGACACTAAGGGTAAGACCTGCATGCTTGTCTGCTGGCATCAAGGTTGTGAGCCATAGCAGCAGGGCACTTCAATCACCCAAGATTTCAAGGCAGGTGGTGAAACAGCCTCTGACTGGTCTGACTTGCACCTAGGCTGTGACACTAGCATGTTTGTTTAAAACAGCATGTTTTCCATAAAGTGATTAAGCTGCAAACAAAAAGTTAATGTAATCTGAAAAGTCTAATCCCTCTAAAATTATAGTAAACGCTGGACTTTTATGGGCTAGACCTTTTGTCAAATTCTAGAAGGTGTATTTTAACCTGTTGGACCATAAAGACTACAGATAAACCATTGTACTGGGTCAGATAAATAACATAGGTTACGAGTGTACAAGGAACTGTTTCATTCCATGCTGTGTGTACATATTAAGATGACCTTTTACACAAAGAATTATGATGGTTCCCTCATTTTAATTTAACAAATATAAAACAAAGAATGTCTGAAACATTTGAGAATTGGAACCCAAATTCTTCCCATGTTCAAATGATTTTTGAAATGCCTCAGATTAACAAGATTTATGGGAGGAGTGAGCTGCTTTGCCTACATTTATCACTGTTTTGTTTTACTGTAGCCACTTCAACAATTGGTGGTGTCTGTTCTTCCTCACTGATTGAACTTTTTACCTTTTAATCGACCAAACACTCATCTGGCTTACAGTACATTGAAATGGCATCACTCCACTTTTCAAACTGAAGTTTGAAGTGAACAAGACCGATTATCCATTCCTCTTCTAGCCCTTGAATTTATTTGATTGTTTCTTTGTCATGTTAATCTTTTCGGACTCAAATGTCTGAGAGTAAAAGGTTAGCAACAGTAGGCTGCACGAGAAGTACTATTCACCAAACACTTAGCAAAACTTTCAGCTCAAACCCAGGAGATTTATAATTAAAGGCAAAACCAAAGGATTTCTCAGGATTCTGTCATCACAATACAAGTATTTTTCACATACCTTTGAATTTCAAACTCAGTGAACTTTTTTTTCCAAGTCTCACCATAAATGCATGGCCCATCACATTGCATATTTTGCTGAAGTGCAGCCATCTTGAAAATATTGTAACCCAGAGGTGTCAATAAAAATGAATGTAAGACAGTGCATTTACTCTGGGTTTTTATGTGACAATATCTGAAGACAAGTCTACCTATGAAAATTTGCTCTCAATTCAAATACTTAGGGGGGGAAATAATTAACTTCACACGTCTTTTCTCTTTTGGGACATGGAGCGTAAAACTCAGCAGGAGAGATGTGAACTGTTACTGCAAGCATTTTCCAAATGTATCAATATGAATTGTCATCTTTAACTCAATCCTTTATATGTACTGTGCCTCAGTATTTCCAAAGTTTAAACCATATCCATCATGTACAACAATGCAGACCACAGAATGATCTACAGCAGCAAGGGGCAATCTTGAAATCTTTTAGTAGAAATGAGCCAGACAACAGACAACTGTAGCAATATTTTAATTTATTTGACAGCCTTACAAACATTTTCAAGAAGTAGCAATTCTTTGAAAAAAAACTGCTGCAAATCAGCAAATTTTAGAATGTTGTATTTCTTTGTCCTCTAGTTAAATAAAGCTTTTTGTGATGACAGACTTTTACAGAGTAAAGGAAATTTCCCTGCTAAGTATAAAAATGTGCTTATAAAAACAACATCTTAAAAAATGTACAGTACCTTATTACTAAATAAAAATGATTGCTGGAACATTATTACTTTAGACTTAGGGCATATGTGATTTCTAAACAAACAATTTCAGCATTTAATTAACTTTAAAATCATCCTGCAAATGGAGCTTATGTGTCTGCGTAAAGTTCAAGGCAGGCAGGCTGAATCTATAGAAAAATAAAATGCTTGGAGGTCTTGCTCTCTTAGAGAAGAAAGTCTGCCCTATCTAAGGCAGACAGATTTTACCACATGGCTACATGTACTAAATTAAGAAGTGGGGAAGTTCATCCAAAGTGCACAGATTAAAATTTTCAATAGGCCTAAAAATGACTCTAAGGCATGAATGAGCCTGTCACTTTTTCTCTGCCTCTTCAGCAAATGATGGATTCACTCTATACCCATAATATAACCCGTGAGATATGCCTGACTTCGTTGGTTATTCTTCATTCTCAGTCATGCTGAAATAGAGGCTGTGGTTAAACAAATCTGCTTTTATAGAGTAAAGCGCTGTGAAACAGAGCTGATTATGGACTGACACATTGAATTAGACTGTGGTGTAAACTAGTGCTGATGACTGTTGTTTCAATGGATTTTTTCTGGGTTTTATCCTCCTTTCACAAGCCACACACATTTCTATATTTCCCTCTCGCTTCAATTTATTTACTATGTGCAATGCACACTTGAGTACAATATCATTTATAGGTCAATGCAGAAGAATTTGAAGACTGTGCTTTCTAGTCGAGGGAGTCACATTTGTTTCTGAATGTGGAAAACAGTGTCTTTGCAGGTAAAATATAATATTGGGCATTTGCATTTTTTTATCTTCAAAATAATTTACAAATATTAACTAATTAATGCCTTTGAATGGTCTAGGGTTTAGGCAGAGGAGTAGGAGTCAAGAACTCCTGAATTCTAATCCCAGCTCAGCACAGATTTCCTTTGTTCCACTGGACTGGACAAAAACAAAACAAAACAAAACAAACAAAAACACAAAACAAACATCACTTTTTTGCATCAGTTTCACAATGTCTTACCTACTCCTGAGCACAGTGATAGCATGTAACAGTAAATTCCACAGGTTAAGTTTTCAATTGTCTGCTTTTAAATGTATTGGATTCATTGTTTCGGTCATATACAATTCTTGAATTATGAAAATAGGTGTTCTCAATTCAATCAATTTAGATCAGGCGTTTTAGGTATATGTATCATATTCCCTCTTATACATTTCCTCTCTAGCCTTTTACCCTCACATTCCCTATCTTTTCAGTCTCTACTTATATTAAAATTTCCTATTATAATTATTTTTGTCATGAATCTCTGAACCCCTTTTATTTATATTCCTTCAGATAGGATGTCCTGTTTTAAGCATAATATTCCAGGTCAAGGTATGCCATAGATTCAGAATGGCTACGTCTAGACTGCATCCCTTTTCCGTAAAAGGGATGCAAATTAGACGTATCGCAATTGCAAATGAAGCGGGGATTTAAATCCCCTGCATCATTTGCATAAACATAACTGCGCTTTTTCGCTCAGCTTTGTGGAAAAAGCGCCAGTCTAAACGGATCTTGCGGAAAATAAAGCCTTTTCCGAAAGATCCCTTATTCCTCTTAAAAGAAGGAATAAGGGATCTTTCGGAAAAGGCTTTATTTTCCACAAGATCCGCGTCTAGACTGGCACTTTTTTATGGCAAAGCTCCGAGCCGGAAAAAAGCGGCAGCCATGTTTATGCAAATGAAGCAGGGGGGATTTAAATCCCTGCTTCATTTGCAATTGCGATGAGTCTAATTTGCATCCCTTTTATGGAAAAGGGATGCAGTCTAGACACAGCCGACTTGTTTACACTTGAAATATTAGAGCCAGATAGTTGTGCCACTGACACACTTCAATGTAGACACTACTTACACCACCAGGAGGGATTCTCTTATTGGCATAGGTAATCTAGGTCCCAAGGAGGCAGTAACTATGTTGATGGAAGAATTTTTCTGTCAACTAGCATTGTCCACATGGGGACTTCGGTGAGTTTAACAATGTCACTCCTGAGTTGGATTTTTCATGCCCCTGACCAACTAATTTTCTAATATAAATGATGCCTTATAAAAAGGGCATATTCCCAATATAAATTTCTATACTTTTTTGTACACCTTAACTTTTGGTGTGCTTTTTTGTCCGCCGCTGTACACTGAGCAGATATTTAGAATGAAAAATCCATCATGATCCCTAAGTCTTTTTCATGAATGTCTATAGTTCAGAACACATATATAGTCTTTCTCTATATATATATGAGAAATTAAGATTATTCCTTCTGATATCTATTTTCAATCCACATATATATGCAATATATGTAAAAATTATATGACCTGATCTCTAAACAGGGCTAGTTTTAGAATTGTCCTTTGACTTCAGTGGAAGATGTGGGTGCTCAGTGACTTTGAAAACTCTGTACAAAATCCTTTCCAAATGGAATTATAGACACACCGGTCCACCTGTACATTTGTCTATATATCCCTGATTAGGGATGTAATAGTGTAGTCGATTAACCAACTAACCAATAAGCAAAAGCGTATAAGTTAATGCTATAGACTGTACACATTTCCTTCCCCTCCCCTTGCCAGAAAATTTTTTAGCAGGCTGGCCAGCAGCCCGGGCTGGCTTGCGATGGGTCTGGGACCTCCCCTTACTGCGTCTCTGCATTTAAAGTATATTAGGATCCAGGCAGGCAGGCAGCCAGCTCAGTCTTGGCTCATGCTGGGTCCAGGACCTACCCCTGCTGCCGCTCTACATTTCAAGTGTATTAGGAGCTGGGCGGGCAGGCAGCCCAGCCAGGTCCCATGAGCGGAGCTGTTTTTCACACTGGCTCCCCTCGCGGACCAGCTCCCGCCTGGCACTCCACGCTGCTGCCTCTGAAACAGAGGCAGCAGCATGGAGTGGTAGGGGGCTCCTCCGAAGTGGGGCCAGAGTGTACTGGCTGCTGGCCCCACCCCCAGGGACTACAGAATAGTCAACTAACCAATAAGAATTTGTGAGGTTACTCGACTATTAAATTAACTGATATTTAACATCTCTATACCTGATACATTTTATGCAGGTATTTGAGGAAATGGGTATTTTCCTCATCCCCACAAAGGTCAGCTTGAGATTTGAGAGATGTCTTGAATAGGACCAAAATAAACAAAGAAAATGTAATATTTAATGGCTAAGATGCTCAAAAGTGACATTGATTTCTGGAACCTTAATTGTTGGTTGTTCAATTTGTAGCAACTAAAAACTGCCTGATTTTCAGAGTCAGAGATAAGTGCTTTCTGAAAGTCAGTTCTCACAAGAGGCATAACCAGAAGTTGAGGAGCACAAAATCACTTTTTAAAAGCCTGACCTATGTAAAGACATAGGGCTCGTCTAGACTGCATTCCTCTCTTGAAAGAGGAATGCAATGAAGCAGATTGAAAATTCAGATGAAGTGGAGAGTTACAAATCTCGCACTTCATTTGCATAATCGTGTTTGAGCGCTTTTTCGAAAAAGGGTTTTTTTAAAAAAGCCCCGAAGTCTAGATGGGGTTCTTTCAGAAAAAAAACCCTTTTTCGAAAGAACCCGTACTCTGAAAAAATGAGGTATACGGGTTCTTTCGAAAAAGGGTTTGTTTTTTTCCTCTCTTTCAGGAGAGGAATGCAGTCTAGATGAGCCCATAATGTTGTTTTATGTTTCTTACACATTTGTGAGTATGGTTAAGAGCTATAACATACAGTAAAATGATCAATACACAAACAGTATAGATCAGACCACTATTGCAAAGAATAAAAGAAAATCCCAGAAAATAAATTTCAACTACTTAATATATATAAATGTAGTTAGTGAGGATTGACACTTCTGATATTTTCAATTAGTATTTCTTGATTTACTTTTTTGTGCCCCATCTTTAATTTTAGCTTGGTTTTGATTTGTTTGCCTTTGGTTCTCTCTCTCTCTCTGTCTTTCTCTCTCTCTAAAAGAGCCTTTATAATACAAGGGTGTTCCTTTTCACATTCTCTTTCTAGGTTTTCTCTTATGTGACATCTGTTTGTTAAGTCTGTTCCCACCCTGAGAGCTACTTACTAACTTGAACATCTGATACCTTGACCCAGATGGTAATTGCCAGCTGGCAACCTCAAGGTGACAGGCACTAAAGCCAGATTGTCCAAAATAATATTCAAAAAGCAAAATATAACACATTTTCCAATATGACAGTCCCACCTGAAGCATTTTGAAATTTTTTAACAAAAATTGGAATTAATTCTCTCAAAAACAAAGAATAAGAACATCTTCACCTTGAACAAAATTGTTATGTCAGTACCTGACAACATCATAGTCTACAGATATCACCATGAGTTTAGTCTGAGGCTACGTCTAGACTGCAGGCTTCTTTCGGAAGAAGCTTTTCCGGAAGAGATCTTCCAAAAAAACTTCTTCCGAAAGATAGCATAGCATCCACACTGCCAAAGCGCACCGGAAAAAGCAATCTGCTTTTTCCAAAAGATAGCATCCACACTGAATGGACACTATCTCACATTTAAGCTGTGATTACTATTGATGGAATGGCTATCAGGACACCTGTGTTTTTTCCCCTTTCCTCTTCTTTTGAAAAAACTCCTTCTTCCCTGTCCACACATGCTTTTTTTCTGAAAGAGCTCTTTTGGAAAAAGGCTTCTTCCTCATAGAAAGAGGATTACCAATGTTAGAAAAAACCTTCTGTTCTTTGGATTTACTTTCGAAAGAACACGATTGCAGTGTGGGCGTAACTCAAGTTTTTTCAGAAAAATGTCTGTTTTTCTGAAAAAACTCTGCAATGTAGACATAGTCTGAGTGCTGAAGTTTTTTGAAATGTGCATTGGAAAATCTACACAATCAGCCAACTAACACAATTTCTTGCATGCCTACAAATTTTCACAATGGTGAATCCCGGCGATCATTTAGATTTTTTTCAAATTTGAAAATGAAATTCACTGAATTATTATTCATTCTCTTCTAGAACAAAGATGGACCAAAACCAAGAATGTGGGGGAAAAAAATCTGAGAAATATATTTGAAAAACAGAAGCAATAATAGAACTTTATTTACTAGATGTGTAGTGAATAGCTTTCTTTATTAGAGATCAATTCAGTTAGGGATAGTTTCTAATTGCGCCTTTACAAAAAAATCTCAAGTGACATCACAGCTTGTGAATAATGCAGACCTGATAACATTGGAGGCTCGCATTCTCTGCTCATGTACAGACTGCATGTGCAGCAAGGGAGCTGTGCAAACTTCTCCTCATTTCCCTGGCAATGTGCATCAAAAAATGTTCTGGAGTGATTCTAGGAACTCGGTCATCATAGATTCAACCCTGTATCCAACAAAACTGTCACTGAAATCAATGCAGAAAGAAAGCCTGATGGGTTTGGCCCCATCTGTGATGATGCAAATTTGTCTTGTCTCTGAAGACAGGCTACCAAATTTTGAATTGTAGAATCCATCGACTAGGAAATAGAGAGAGAACACTGATATTGCAGTGTTCTTTATCCGTGTTGTTCCCAGGACAAGGTGGGTGAGGTCTTATTTCAAAAGTCTCTCAAATCGGTCCTCATGCATATTTCTCTCTCTCTCCTCCCCCTCCCCCCGCAATGGAAGATGTCACATTTTTAGATCTAGATGATGCATGGTCCTGCTGTGAGGGCAGGGGACTAGACTTGATGATCTCTCAAAGTCCCTTTTTGTTTTAATATTCTATGATTCTATGTTGCTATCTGAAACGGAAACTGAATGAAGGAGGAAGTCATATGTAGAGACATTCACTTCCTGAGGAAATTACAAGGAAAAATATCACTATTAGAGGACTCACCACCGATAAACCTCTGACCACCATGTACAACAAAATTAGCCCAATAAAAGGTATTACCTCACCCATCTTGTCTCTCTCAGGGAACACGGACTCATTTCATGTAGGTGACTCCCTAGTCTTTAAATAATATGTTTCAGCTCTTTTAAATCTGGACTGGATTGGACTACTCTGCATGAAATTCACCTCAGGGTACAACTGCAGCCTTCCATAATCCTCTTAGCACCAGAGTTTAAGTGATGCTCAAGTTGTGTAAAGGGCCAACACCAGATTCTCTTCACAGAAGTAACTGCTTGAGCTTGTACTTAATAACAAGCTCAAGCAGAAAGAAAAATTGTGTCCTCATTCAGTGGATCTTTCATCTCAACAGTCACACATGCAGCTCCCATCAATTTCAATTCATGCACATACAACTGTTGGCATAACTGGTTATATAATTCCTGCAGATGCCATAGTTCTGAAATATAATTTTTCCCTGTGCAGAAATTTTGTAATGGCATAAATGTGCAGATTGTTGTCCATTACAAGAAATGATGGTTTTTTAAAATAAGAAACGTGGAAGTAATGCCACACATCTATGTTTTTTTTCATACTGACCAAAAATCTGGACTTTCAGTAACTCAGGAAAGTACTTGAGAAAGTGTTCAGAGATGCTTATACACGATGTTAGTCAAAACTTCACACCAGAACTTGATCTCATTTCCAATGAGATTGGGGAATCCTTTCCACTGGCTTGTGGAGAAGTTGGTTCAGGTTCTAAGTGTTATTGTAGAAAGAAATTAATAGGGTCATTTTTATTTTACTTCAACATCAGTGCCTTTCAAAGACTTCAGGAAGAATATGGACGAAAAAAGAATTTGCCATGGAATTGCTATGTCCTGATACTTTAAATAGATTTATACCCCTATATAGGCTTCCTTGTTTTCAGTTTCAACTGTAATTATTCACCTGAAACATTTCAGCCATTAAATAACAAACAACTTGAACCTATCCCTAATATTATATTATATTATATTATATTATATTATATTATATTATATTATATTTATGAAGTAATTTTAATGCAATCTTTTTACCTCTCTGCAGGCTTTTATCAGCCCATTACAAAGATAGCCGTAATCACTATTCCACCTTTTATGCAACTTTTTCATGTTCGTTATCATTAATGGCTTAATGGTCTTCAAATTATTACATTAATCTTTTTACATATTAGTGAAATATTTCCTCAACAATCAGCATTTTGCATCCATTACATTCATTAAGAATAGCCATATTTGAAATCATATGCAATAAGTGGAGAAAATCATTATATTTAATGAAATGGAAAATGTTGACAGCATTTCTTTCTTTTTTTCAGTTAGATGATCCTTTACAAATGTCCTGTTTTAAAAATACATACATATATCAAAATCATTCTTTACTAAAATATGACATGAAAATATCATGATAGTTAAATATATTTCGAAATACAATCACAATCAAGTATATGGGAATTAATGACAACTACAATTGGTCTGTTGCTTCCTATATAACACAAGGATATATGGAAATCAGTTTTGTTTAATGATGTTTTCCATGTAATGTTTCTTTAATCACACCTGTACATTATCTTTTTATTTACTAAAAATGTTATCATACTGGCCGAAAATGACATACATTTCCTGCATTTTACATTATTGTGACTACTTCCTGCAGCGGGATATGTGTAGACAGACTGGTTTCCTTGGGACTCTGTGGGAGCAAAGGGGGTCCCTATGCTGATTCAATTGTGTGAATGAGACCTTCACAGACAAATATATGAAAGGTGTGTGTGTATATGTGTGTGTGTGAATAGCATAGAGGCAGATTTTGTTGTATGGTTAAAGTACATGATAAGTTCTAAAATGCACTTCAGTGTGATTATTATTTGGATAACTCCAAGCTGTGGTTGAAGCCAGAAATAAGTTTTAAAGAAGGATTTGAAAGAGGAGAGGAATTTGACCAGTTTAAGGAGGTAACTCCAGTGTGAAACAATTCATTTCCATTGGCATTCATTTAATTTTATATATTTTTTAAAAGTAGGGATTTAATGTTCAAGCTCTCTAGGACCATTTCGTTGTCTCTCACATTCATCTGAATAAAATCCGTAGAGATCATTAGCTCACACACTTATTACAGAGCAGTGGCATGGAATATTCAAAATTATTTCTGCATACCTCACCCTTCTGAACTAGTGCCTGAGGAAGGATTAGAATCAGGACAGCCTAAGGCTAGCCACACAGCAAGGAGTGGTTCACCTTAGGTTCAAACTCTGATGAACAAATCCTCTAAGGCTCACTTAGAAGAGGCGGCAAACTCACCTGTTACCACAACTAATGTCTTATTTTTTTAATCCATTAATAGTTAGTTGACTCTTGCATCCATGTGGTATCATATTATTTGGGTCTGTGGTTTGTTTGTTTGTTTTGGGGTTTGTTTGGGGGGTTTGGGGGTTTGTTTGTTTGTTTTTTGGTCAGGGAAATAGAAATGTGATGTTCTTTGGTAATATTACTTGGAGATTTGTGTGTTGTACCCATTGGTAAAACTAATCAGAGAGAGAGAAAAAATGGTGCAAGTCACAGTAAACACTAGCACAATAAATAGCTTTTTCTTCTTCTCCCACCTGGAGATTTATTTTTTATTGTTAATCAATGAAACGTATGGCTCTCAAGCTTGGAGAGTTTGCTGTTCTTTTGCTTTTCAGATAGATTTTTACAAACCCTTAATATAACCTTTGACTGATTTTTGGTTAATGGAGTACAGTGTTACAAATGTTTAAATAAGACCTAAAGCTGTACATAACATATGAAATTACCATTTACAATTAGAGTTAGATCACAAAATAAAAAAAGTAAATAAAATAGGTCCCTAATATAGTTCAGTTTATTCTGACAGAGAATTTTTTTGTTTTCTTTCCCTATTATATTAGGACACATCTTTTCCAGAACTATAGTGTGTAGGTTTTTAGCTCTTTGAAGACTGAACTGAGGTTGATGAAGGTCACTAATTGCAAAATACAATGTCTCTATCTGTCACACAATATTCATAGTTAATTACTTTAATGTGTAAAGTATCACACTGAATAATAATTTATATTTTCAAGTTCTACCTTTCTCACGAGCAGAATTTCCAAGCCACATTAGTTTTCATGTCATCAATAGAATATTAAAGGAAAGAGTCTTTGAATAGATTTCAAAAGGGAAATGAAAGTTTGATATATATTTATTAAGCTCCAGGCAAAAACTGGTTAATGACTGAATATCTGCCTAAATGGGATTTTTTTTGTGTATTAAACAAGATTTTTTTTTACCAGTTCATGTCTAGGTCAAATAAAGTTCATTTATGTCCAATAGATTATTCTAGTTAAAAAGAAAGGCAGAGATTAAAGAGTATAGTGAAATACCTTCCAATCTGCCATGGATGCAGTATTTAATATTAAAGTCAGGTGACACAAATGCAGCTAGCCCTTGGTAGCTAACCTAGAGACCTACGGGTGTTGAGCTGGAAAAGATGAAGTCTGATTTTGACTTCATAGTATAAACAGAATGTCATCCACACATCAAAATTCCACCCTCAGTGAACCTCCGGCACGGTTAATGATTATAATCTTCACATTTAATCATGGGAACACAGTGACAGGCAAACAAAGGTTAGCTAAACTGACAGTTCAGACTGTTTCAATGGAATAAGGGAACTTTGCAAGTTTTATTTAAAAATGCATATACCCTTCCAACAGCACTTTTCATCTTTAAACTGGAAGTTTGTACAAAACCTAGCTCCTTGAAAGAACTGGCAGTGAGCATAATTAACCTTTAGATGGCAGAAAGGCTGGAAATTTTGATTTCTTTAAAACTGTTGCTATGCCAATAACACTTTCAAGGTTAAATTAAGTTGAGGGTACTTAAAGGGTGAAGGGAAGAACACAACACTAACATGTCAAAGGGGAAAATGCCATTTTAGAAATGACACAGCTATCTTAAAGAGATATTCTCTTGATCTAAAGGACAATGACAACTTATTGAGAACAATATTTCAAGATATGTCTTATTCTCCTTGCAATTTTGGTTGTCCACAAAACCATATGTCACTTGCACTCCCCGTTCTTCCCCGTATCAGGTCAAAAAATTGTGAGTCTTCAAAATACTATGTAAGAATTTCAAAGTGTTTATTATCTTCACATATTTAATGTTTTTTTCAGGTGTATGTTATAAAGATATCCAGCTTCAATAAGGAATAATTAATGAAAAGGCCACTTTTGATTCTTAGCGATAAAGTGAACCTAACAAAAGTATTTCCTATATTTTATTATTAACATTTGAAAAGTAAATGCTCACTTGCTATTTAAAAAAAAAAACTATTTTATTTCAATGCACGCATATGCTTCATCAGGAAGGTGCTTCATAAAAACAATGCAAATAATATCATTATATTAATAACATTCATGGTACATTGATAATTCCATTTCAGATTTCATTAATCCATTCTCACTATCAAAATGCTTAACAAATGTGTATTTGAAGTCAAAATAAACCAATAAATAAACAGCTCTATTAGTAACCTATAATGCGATTAAAATAAAATAACAATAAAAACATACTATGCAGAAGAGGGCCAGATTTTCAAAAGTATTTAGGCAGCTAAACATGCAGCTAAGTCTTTGGGGGATTTTGAAAAGTGCTTTAAAAATCTGGCCCAGGATCTTTATTACTCAAATCCGATGATTTATAGCAGATTAAATAAGTGCATAAAGAGATCAAAACAGAAATAAAATATTGAGAATAAAGCAACACTAAATAAAACTGAAATACTTTTCTTTTAGTTGTAACTTCAAAGATACATCGAGGAAAAGGGAATTTAGAATCAGAAGTTAGCAACATATTGCTTGACTTCCTTTCTGTTTTGTTATGTAGCCTTAACAAAACAAAAGAAAAATAAATAGTGGCAAATTCTATGTTGACTTATCACCCCTGTCATCCCATTGAGCTCAGTGGCACAGACATAGCCACTTTCATGGGAGAACTGCATGGTTAATGTTAATTCAGTGACCTCTTTTCATTCAACCTACATTTTTGGCCAGATTCTCTCCTCAGTTGACTGACTTCTGTGGAGTCAAATGGGGGTAATGGAAGACTCAGGTGCCTTGAGGTTTTCATTTCTCTAATTATTCCAGGGCCTATTTTAAATATATATATATATATTTCCATTTTACTTTTCGGTCATTTCTCGCTCTGTGGATCATTCTTTTGTGGCCAGATTGTGGATATTGCTGTTACTTTTGAATAATTATTTCTAAACTTTGTTTTTGTTTTCCCCTTTACTAGCTTACCCTTTTCATAGCATACACAGCAATTGTGCCTGCAGCATAAGGATTCCTCAGAGGAATCCTTATTTTTGCACAATAGCTACCTAGCTTGGCAAATACTTAAGAACAGAGTTACAGACATTAGGCAGAAAAGTGGCTAAACAGAGAAATAACAGATGAGCTGATGTTGATCAGCCACTAAATGGCATATATTAGCAGGTAATGCTCCTATTTTCAGACTAAAATTTAATATCCTTTGTAATAACACAGGGATGCCAAACCTGAACAAATATTTTAACCTGTTCATGGAAAATATTTTATTGGACACTTAGCTTGGATACACTTTTATAGCAGATGAGGCATGCAGACAGATTAACTGCTCAAAAATACCAGATAGAACCATTATATGGCCATTTGCAAAGCTGCTTCTAGGCAGGCATGAGCAATTGCAGTAATTAGATGTGCAAATGTGATGTATAACAGCACAACATTTTGAAAACCAAACCCAGAGTGTTTGAAAAAAGGAAAATGATTTTTTCTCATTTTTCTGTGGTTAAAAGAAATAAGGAATGAAGAAAAGATAAAAAGTTGGGCCTTCTTCCAATCTGAGGTCTGATCCCACACTGAAGTTACTGGGCATTGTTCTACTGATTTCAACTGTGAAATGCTGTATGATAAACACTACACTTACGAGCATGTGTTTGAAGGGATTATATCATTAATGTGGCCTCTAAAAACACTCACACAAGAGAAATTTAGGAGCTTGCTATATTTTTGTGAGTAGCTCACACAGCCAAATCATTTCGAGAGGCTGCATCCCAGCATAGTACTGTAACACAGACCTATTTGTTCAGCCATTTACATATTCTTTAATTAACACTCTTGTGTTACAACTCCATCACTGATTAATAGGTCACATAATGGGAAAAAAACACCACAGATGTAATTGATTTTAGAATGTTAAGGAAGACAAATAACTTTTCAGGAGGAAAACTAACAATTAAAAAAAAATCACCAAACAAAAACCCCATAACTCCAGAGCAGAAAGACAAAGTAGATTCAAACAAGAGAACAGCATTAGATGAAAAGGCTCAGCCACCAGCAACAGAAAGACCATTTCAGGTTAGTGAATCCTCTTCCTTTTCACACTAATAACTGAACACTGTCTGAACTAAACACACCATGAAATTTATTGATTGTGCTGTGAGAGATGTCTGACACAGAGAAAAACATTTGCTAAAGCTGCAGTCTTATCAGCTTCTACAGTGAAAGGGCAGTGGGGGAGAGTGGCTACTTAAATTCATCCCAGTTAGAAAGAGGACACCACCAAACTATGTATTTTCTCTCCTGATTAATCCAAGTCTGTCCACAAACTCCATTTTTATTCAGATTAACAAATCCTTGGTAAATGCAGGCTATAAGATAGGTTACAGTTTAATCCTTCAGATAGCCAGACATATGGATAAACCAAGCATGGATTAACTAGCTGGGACTGTAAATCCAGGAAACAATGTCTGTTAATTAGACAAGGTCAGGACTATAATGGGGGGGGAGGGGCAGAATGGAAAATAAAACAGTTGCCTCAACTCCATAAAGAGTGTGTGTGTGTGCATGTATATGTGCGAGAAAGAGAGAGAATATAGATATGTTCTGCTTTGGACCTTTCTGGAGTATGAAAATTCTTTTCACTGCAAACGAAATCTGAAGTCACCTATTTAGGTTTCTTTATTCCCATAAAGAGGAAGATACTTCATTTCCCACTGTTTTTCAGAATTTCCTTTTCCTATGCTACTTACAAAGAATCAGACCTATAGTCTCACAGAAAAAGGGAGAAAAACAACACGGTAAGATATCGGTATCGTTATAATTTCTGTCTCTGCCACTCACTCTCCCAAAAAAGATATAAATACCTTCAAAAATAAAGTGCAACAAAACAGTAACATATCTTGGAGTATGTATCTCAAGACATAAGGCACAGAGAAGCACAACAAAAAACAACAACTTCAGCATCACTAAATTCTGGTAGCATCTGACATTCCTCAAGGAGTCGAGAGAGAAAGAAAGTAGTAAGGTATAGAAACGAGGGAGGTATATATCTTCCCTTCATTTTTATGATTTTATAGGTGGAATCACCAAATCTTTAGATCTAGAAAGTATAAGAACAGAAGGCTTCCTACACACCCCATCATATCTCTGTTTATCCCTTCCTTTTCCAGCTTATCCTTTATCCCTCTACCCCCACTTACCCATCCCATTATAGGAAACTAAACAGGGAAATAAGTAAAAGTTGTTCAAGGAAGGTCATCAGTTAACAAAAGGGCCATCTCAAGAAAGGAGAAACTCTTTCAGGACTTTTGAATGCTGAGAAAGAGCAGTTCTCTTGGAAACAACATCCAGCTGAGGGAGACTGGCCCAGAAACACACTCCAAAGCTTTGAAAATTCATTGTGAATTTCACCTGCACTTTGGGATGACAGCTACTCTTGTCTGAGAAATTCTCACAGGAAATGTGAAGTTCTAATGAGATCAGACTATCCTAGCCCTAATTTTTAAGTATTATGAAAACCTTCTTGAAAAGCATTCCTCAGCTACATTTCAAAGTTGTGAAAAAATTCTGCCCTCAACTTATAACCGCTTAATTTTTGCTTTTTTAAAATTTTCATAATCAAAACTGCTTTTTGCTTTGTAAAAATAATCATGCACTCAGCAACTCAGGGAGATCAGCAAAAGGTCAATTTTTCCAGCACTTGAGAAAACACATTTTCAAAGCCAAAACTGGGCTCAAATGGGGAGCAGAGTTCAGACTCATGGGATGTTTGTTTATACTGTATGTACAGTGCAAGTCTCTTGGGTGATGTGAAAAAAGATTCAACTATATTTTCTCTGACTTTGATAGTGTCATGCCTTTAATGGAAGCACAAGAAACAAGTGGATTAATTTGGGTGAGATAAATATTATACCCAGTTTGAATAGATAAACGCTGTAAAGGTTTTTTTCCCTTTGGTTCTTTCTTGTATAATAGAAAAATTTTAAAACTGTGGAGTTCATTCCATCATGTGGAAATCAATAATATACTCCAATCTCTAAGTATTTCTAGATCTCACTCGGTAACTCCCTACACATGCAATTTTTGTTTTGACCGACTCCTTAATTATGTTTAAGGACCTGGGTCAATATTGTTAGATATATTATGTTTACACATTTTTCTATTCAGTTTTGAATATTGTATTAAGTATGGCTTAGGGATTATTGTTAAGAGACATTTTAACAAATTTAGGAATAAAGACAAGGAAGAAGGGAGCAAAAGATAACAAGTCACAAGTCACAAAAGTAGAGAAGTCTAACAGTGCAACAAAGAATGCCAGAACAATGTGGAGCAACCACATCAAGATTTATTAAGTGTGATTCTATTCTAAAAAGTGTCTATGTCAAATAGGTCATCTTCTTACTAAAGAGACATGTTCTCTATGAATATTCAGAATCAGTACAAAATAAAAACAAAAATAGTTATTACGACATCTTATTCCTATTTACCCTGTAGAACCAACACAGCTAAGAAAGTGGAATATTCTATTCCACTGTGTGTATCTTCAAACTTCTCCCCACAAATTGACAATTTTAGGGGCAACAAGACATCTAGTCAGCCCCACTGAGTTTGAGTAGCTGTCAGGGTTCCTTATAACTAAGGACCTAAGATAGCTAGCATTTTTTTTTTATGATGCATGAGAAGGAAAGAACCTAACAACTGTCGGTAGGTCTACACTTATGGCAGCATGTAAAATATAGACACTGCATGTGCAGTTATCATGAGTATAAATAGTAATGCAGATGGCAAGGCAACATCACTGGCATGTAGAGTACCTGCACATTAGAATAATAGGGTACATGCTATTAGTTCATGGGGGAATTCTACAATTGATGAATTTGGAGTCATAGCAAAATTGCAGAATCCCTACCCTATGTAGCTTTCTACATGCCAAAGCAATGCCTCCCAATGTCTACTCTTATTTTTAGCAGTGCAGTGTCCTGTCTCCTCTCTGATCCCTTTCCCCTATCAAAGTCAAATACTCCAGCAGAATGCAGGGAAAGGCTCCGTCAGGATAGAGGTATAGTGAAAAGCTACATATGGCCGCGTGGACACAATGCCTTTCACTGCAGCATGAAGCTATGTGTACCCTACACACCACTTCAAGGATGAGGGCTTATCTACAGGGTGCATTAGTCTGCTAACAGGACATTAGTTTATAATTTTTTAAAAAATATTTCTTTAACGTGTTGCTGAAGATTATAAAATCACATCTCTAAAAAATCATTATCCCCCTCCCTAGCTGCCATACGGCATAGAGGTACCAGTTTAATAGTACTGCATAGGGCCCCATAAATACACATAATTTGCACAAAATACACATTCCCTAGTTCCAAACAGTAGTATATTAGTGTGTACTAGGGAATTTTTAGTGAGTGCCAATGTGGTCCACACAATGTGGACCATTAGTCCACAACACACTAAGGTGTACTACAATCAGCTACTAACACACATCACAAGAAGCCCTGGAAGTCTGGAGTGAGTTTGCAGAGCTAAGAGTTGGGGTGAGGGGAATCCTAAATTGGCAGATGTGTGAAGGATTAGGAATATTATGTGGAGTGAAATTGTAGCCCACTGAAAAATCAATGGCAAAATATTACTTCACAGGGATCAGTTTTTTAGCCCTGATGTTCATCTGATGAGCTGAAGTTTATCAGACTTTGCTGGGGATCTCAGAAAAACATCCCCTCACTATTTCTGGTACCTTCTTGCTTTTAGAATAGGAAAGAAATAATGAGACAGGTCTTTTCTGGGTGATATTTGAAACATCTGCTTCCTGTATTAATTAGAACAGAGGTACACAAAAACAAAGAACACAGTCAAATTAATCAGACATTTTTGAGTTTCAAAAACAAGGTGATTGTAAAAACATTAGAAAATACAGGCATAATTTAAACATTCACATACATTTGTAAGATGAAAAACATCTACTTTTCAATGTAGTTTTTGTTTTATAGGTTATGAAGTGGACCTTTTTTGCAAAATCAAATAATATTTTTGAAAATATTTTATTGAAAACATGAGTAAAATGGTTCTCATGATGGTTTATGACATTTTTTTCATATACCAAAATTCCAGATTTGCATAAATACATTTGAATAACCATTTCAATAATGTTAGATAATGTTTTTATCTTTTTTTAAAAAATTATTGACAACACATAATATTCCATAAGCAATGAATACTGAATTTGTATAAGACATTTAATTGCCCATTTTTAATTGTCTATTATTCAGCAAAAAAAATTGTTTGGAAATTTCAACCCTGTCTACCACAATTGTGTATAAATGCACCAACACGTGCTTTTATTTTAATTGGAAATTTGGACTCTCATTTCAGTGTTCTCTGCTAAGTCCCATGATTCAAACTCTGATGGGTGGGAGGTTGTAATTCTGTGTTAACTGATCCCTGATACTCCCTCTCCAAATCTCCCTGTCTTTATTAATATTTTATAAGTGATGGAGTTACCACATTACAGAACAGCACAAGCTGTCAGGTCCACTGAAATGTTTTGACTTTCCAGAGAAAGGAAAACACATGTGGGCGGTCAGGCACTTTTGCAAAAAGAAAACTGTTTTGATGCAATGTAGTTCAAGCAATTGGCTAAGGCCAGTCCACTCCACTCCCCCTCCCCCCTCAAGAAACCAGGTTTGTGCATCTCAAAACAAGACAAAATACTTTCAGCAGCTACTGGTCTTATACATTACACTATGTGAGCCATTATGAGAGAATGACAGTGCCTGTATTGTCTAGCCCAAGGCAAGGACATGCCTAATATATCAAGAAAAAGAGAGATTAAGTACTGGTTGCATCTCTGATCTGTTTTCACTTGAGTTTGTATGTCATCACAATAACTGTATTTCACTGTTGCAGTCAGTGTCAGGGATGAGGATGATAAAAGAAAAGGAAGGAACCAAACTTAGAAGTTATACCTATTTTTTGTTTAATAGTGGTAAAATGAGAAGTTAAAAAAATAAGCTTTTCATTCCTGCTGAGCATATGCTCCTTAACTTGGAGAAATCTGGTGGTGGAAAAGATGTTTAGAAACATAATTGGTGATAATAGGAATGTAAGTGGAAAGGTGATATTATAGCCAGAGGTCCCACAGGCTTACAAGATCCTAGCAAAATCACTTCTGTGTTCAGGTGGTAATCACTCTACTTTTTTCCAGGCTGGGGAAATAAAGGCAGGACAGAGAGCAGAATATTACTAAAATAGAAAATTTTGCAATATTATAAACTGACATAATTGGTAATATAGAAATAGTAGACAACAAGGGATAGAGCACTACCCCACCAGCCATTGACTTGCTGAGTATCTTTGGGCAACTAACTCAGCCTCTTGTGCCTCAGCTTACCCATTTTTAATAAGGATGTAAAAGAGACCTGCCTTCCCTGAACTACTATGATACTTATTTAATGTTTGTAAACCTCTTTGAAATGAGATTAAAGGTTTTGTCAGAGTGCAGAGCACTGATAACTATTATTATTAGAACTACTATTGAAGTCCAATAATTATATGAGAGACACATACAGGGTCACTGCAGAATGATAAAGATACTATTATTATTCATTTCCTCTCTACTTTATCTACTATACAGGAAGCAAAGCCAATCAGATTGAACATGTAGTCCACGGATCCACTACATTTCTACAGACAAAAAACAGTACACAGGAAAGGACTAACTCATAACAGCCATTAAGTAACAAAAAGATCAATATCTATCTGAGAGAGAAACAGGGGAAAAAACAGGTAATAAAGTACCAATGTACTTCTCTGCCTGTGATCACAAGTATATGTATGATGGATGGTAGGACTCAGGAGTAGGCAAATCATTTCCAAGCAGTCAGTAGCAATTGAAATAAGCACCATTTTATACAATTAGAGAAAGAGAACAAAAGGAAATGCATCCCCAATTAAAAGCATACGACTGGCAGGAGCAATGATAGTAATAGATATACATTCAGTATATTGACTAATTAAAAAGGCAAGATGGAAAATGGATGTATTGGGGAATATCAGAGAAAAGCATCCCATTGAAATATAATTCGCTATTTGAAAAATAATTGTTGGAAGGCTCCCCAGTTGGCAGCAACATCCTAAAAATTATACTGTATATAAGCCACCCTCTGAGCGAATAGTTGTAAAACAGCAGCAGTAATCTCAGGCCCTGTTCAGATCAACATAAGAAGCTTGGCCTAGTTCCAAAAACATGGAATATGCTTCTGCCTTTTCCTCTCCTTTCACATCTGTAAAATTCTCATCAGGAATTTCCACACTGGTGCATTCAAAGAGCACAAGAAGCTGATTTGCCAGTTGGTTTAATTCTCCCTAGGTGAGCAAAAGGATATGGGGGTAGTATTTGCACAACATAGATTAGGAAAAGCAGCACCATTCTTGCTTTTCCTTCATACTATTCATTGGAAGTTGAAGTACAATTTTAAATCCCATGCCAATCCTTAACCTAGTTTTCATTTGACTGCACTTTTGTCAGGCAACTGACCTGCAATAGCATCCATTATCACTAGATTCCTTTGGGCAGTGAAGTAAACCTCAAAAAAATGTAGTAAATTTGGATGAAACATGGGTTTCCAATCAAGTTGAGGTCACAACTAAAATGAGTCTGCTGCTCTCAATCTATTGCCTAACACTAGTGTGTCCACATCACCCACTTAGTACAATTTCATTTACCCTGATTGCCCATAAGTAAAAGCACTGAAGGTATGGAGACAGAGTAGTACAGAGAAGCTTAAAGACTATGCTCACTTGCATGTTTGCCTTACTCTTACCAATGTGATCTGTGTCTGTTTTGAAACTGATTACATTCCATCCCAAAAAATTGGGGAAAAACATGAAAAAAAACCATTTTGAAGTGAAAAGTTCAGAGCAGTAATAAGTATAATAATAAAAATCTTTTGCAAATATTATTCAGAGGTTCACCCATATAGTATACATTTGGGGATCACAGAGAAGCAAGAAACGAGGGAAACAACAATAGCAAGAAGACAAAAGAAAAGGCTTTCAGATCACAAGCAAGTAGAATAAAGGTGAGGGTACTCAGTCTATTGACATATTGTGTATTTTCTAGGCTTCCCATCTCAAAATATCCCAGAGTGCATGTGAGATTTTAATGGAATCTCTGCCTGGCCTCATGAGGGAGGAAGTAGATGGCTGATCCCCATTAGGAAGTCTTCTAAAGGCATCAGAAGTCATGTAAAGGTTAGAAAGAGTAACTCTTATAGACACAGGATGACGTTGGGATGGAGGTCATGATGAGGTCCTGGAGAAGGCATGAGCTGAAAACCAAACTTAAGCCTGAATCTTTTTGTGATGCATATCACTGTTGCCTAGCTATCTCATGCAACTGTGTCTCCTAGGAAGTTGGATTCCTCTCCAGTCACATTAGGTATTTCTAAGCCAGCTCTCTCTTTGTTATCTAAGCAAAGTTTATACATCTGATGCTGCTGAGCACTTTGTGGAGAAGAGCAAAAAGAGAAGTCACTGATCCAGAAATGGAATGAATAATACATACGTACATAATGACAGAAATCCAGGAGAAAGTTCCTTCTCCCAAAAGACTATCAAAGCTATATTGTATGAGCATCACACTTGGGGTTGCAAGGATGTTGCCAAGAAGGCATATTAGAAACAAGGACGATCAGAACTGTGTGTTAATGATACAAACCTTTGTCTCCAGAGGACTCAGTAGATACTTGTCTGAATTTCACATAGGACTTACTGTTTTACTCATTGGTATCATCTGCTCTTTTATCCTGAGTTCAACTACCAGAGGGAGGGAAAGGCATAGAAAGAATAATGTTTTAAACAGGATGAATTCTCCAGGATGATTCCTTGTGATCTGCAAAATGACATAACACCCCCTCTACCATGTACCTGCAAGCCCCCCTCCATTGAGTCGAAAATGAGGTGAAATTTTGCATGTTCATATTTAATGCCAGATTTATCCAGGTCCTTGTTGAAGATGTACCATGGCTCTAGTGCATTGAATTGTACCTTAGTCTAAAATTAATTTAGTTCTACTGGTTTTAGTGGTATTACTCCTGGAATAAGGTGCTACTAAATGCAAATAAGAGTAGCAGAACCTGTCCCCTGGCATTTTCTCAGTAGTTAGTTCCCTCACTGGGTTTGCTGTAAAACTGGAGGATCTAGTTTATCATTTCTCTGAAACATCCATAGCAGAAGCTATTTAAAACTCAGCTGTTTCTAAGTTGCTCGTCACTTTGTAGATTTGGCTACAAAGAGCTTAACTAATAGGAAAAAATGTCTAGTAGCCTGGAGTTAATCTGTAGGGAATTTAATATCAGCAGCCAAATGGAAAATGGAGATGGGTGAACTTAGTAAAAGTCAGAAAATATAAAATTATAAAGAGGAGCAAAAAATAAATAATAACCAAGCATGTCCTAAAAATAATACCCAAGCTCAAAATATGGGTGGTGGAGCAGAACTTCCACTACTGTAACTTACTGTAACTTCATAGACTGTAATGGAACAAAGCCCATGTATAGCAACTGCAGATATGGCTTGGTGGGGTGTACCAGGCCCTTTGAGGGCCCCCTATCAGAGGCCTCATGATCCTACCACCGCCTGCCCCAGGAAAGGAATAGTGAAGACGTATCCTTCAAGCCTAACTAAAAGACTGAAGGGAAGCAGCCAATCAGAGTGCAGTATGGTTAGATAAAAGGAGCTCCAGTTGCTGACTGGGACCAAAACGATGAGAAAGGACTGGAAGACCGAAGGTACATCTACACTGAAAGCTTTTTTCAGAATAAAGCTTTTCCAGAAGGTATCTTCCGGAAAAGCTATTTCGAAATAGAGCATCCACATGCAAAAAACTCAACAAAATAGCAATGTGCTATTTCAAAAGATAGTGTCCACACTGATTGGACACTATCTCGCATTTATGGCCGAGCAGAATGAGTTCAGGCAGGGCATGAGGTCAGCAGTTGCTTCTGGTAGTTGCTGCCTAAGGCTATCTAAGATGCATGCTTAAAGGGACCCCCCTGGACAGCCATTTCTCAGGTTCTTCTGCTTGCTTGCCTACCTCTCTGAGGGACAGCAAAGCATTTCCTCTGGGTGCACCGGTTGTCCTGCCTTTGGACACCACAGCACTCCTTGCCATGGAGCCGGAGCTACCTTTGGGCACACGATGGCCCCACACTGACATGCTGCAGTTTCTTCAGTAGTTTCTGCAGACTGCCTTCATGGCCCGCATGAGCTCAACCCTGAGCTCATCATGGAGAACCTCTGCGTGTGTACAGGAGCAAAGCCCTTGCAACCACACCCCACAGTGGAGTGTCACTTCTGGAGGCTAGACACCAGTTCGACTGCTGGGACGGGCTGGTGATGGAGCAGTGGGACATCCAGCAGTAGCAACAAAACTTCAAAATGAGAAAGGAGACATTCCTGGAGCTGTGTGCCTGGCTCGCTCCTGCCCTCCAACGACGGGACACTCAGATGTGACCCACCATCCCCCTGGAGAAGCGGGTCGTCATCATCGTCTGGAAGCTGTTCATGCCCAACATTTACTGGTCTGCAGGCAACCAGTTCGGTGTGGGAAAGTCGACCGTCGGGGCCTTCCTCATGCAGGTATGGTGCTCTTGGGCTGCAGTCCTTGGAGGGGGAAGTACTGGAAAGGGGACCCTAAGGAAAGGGGTTGGGGTGTGGGAGTTAGCTGGGGGGGTGGTGGGGAAGCCCCATCTCCAGGGGGTTCTGCAGTCCCATCTTCACACAGCCCTCTGGGGGGGGGGGGGCTTCATGGGGGTAGCTGCTGGGGTGTTTGGGGGGAAGGAACGGGAGGTCTCAGTGACCTCTGAAGGGCTCTGGCCCCCTTTGATGCTCTGTTTTGTTTCTTTGTTTGTCTCGTTCTGCATGCAGGTGGTGAGGGCCATTAACACCATCCTGCTGCACAGGGTGATCCGCCTGGGCAACCTGAACCCCATCATTGCTGGATTTGCCTTCCTGGGCTTCCCCAACTGTGGGGGGCTACTGATGGAACTCACATCCCCATCCAGGTCCCTGTCCACCGTGCAGCATACATTAATCAGAAGGGATATTTTTGATGGTCCTGCAGGGCCTGGTCAACCACCGTGGCCAGTTTACGGACATTTTCGTCGGCTGGTCAGGGAAGGAGCATGACACCCGCATCTTCCACAACTCCAGCCTCCAGCCTCTACCACAAGCTGGAGGCTGGCACTTTCTTCCCTGAGCACAGCATCAAGGTTGGAGATGTTGAGATGCCACTGTGCATCATGTGGGATGCAGCCTACCCCCTAATGCCATGGCTGATGAATTCCTACACCAGCCAGCTGGACCTGAGCAAGGACCACTTCAATGGATGCCTAGGTAGGGCCCACATGCAGGCTGAATGTACCTTTGGGAGCTTGAAGGCACGGTTCAGGTGCCTCCTGACCCAGCTGGATGTGGGGGAGCACAACATCCCCCAGATGGTGTCAGCATGTTGTGTGCTCCACAACATTAAGGAGAGGAAGGAGGAGGCCTTCCGTATGGGGTGGAGTTAGAGACTGGCTAGAAGGGACGGGCCTTTCAGCAGCAACGCACAGATGCCATCTGTCAGGCCCAGCAGGTGGGGGTACACAACCAGGAGGGCCTGAGGGAGAGTTTCTCTAAAGGACCCCAGTAACTCTCCTCAAGGCCTCCCCACTTGCAGCCTGTGACTTGCCCCTCTCTGCCTTTCCCACAACAACCTCTCCCTTCCCCCCTCCATCCCTCTTCCCTGCAGACACAATAAAAACAACTGTTTTATTTTGAAAAAAAAAATGTTTGTTTATTTATTTGGGATAGAAGCTACTGGGGAAGAGGGGGGCTGTGAACCTTGGAGGGGGGAGGAGAGGCTCAGAGCTGGGGCTGAGAGAGGCACGTGGCTTGGGTGCTTCCTTCATCTCTTGTGCGGGGACCTTAGGGATCTCGAGGCTGGGGGGTCGGGGTCCTGGGGATAGGGGAATAGGCAGGAGGGTGGACTGGAGTGGGGTCAGGCATGGTAGGAGGGGGGGGACTTGAGCAGGGATTGGGACTAGTGCTGGGTAGGTCATGAGCTCCCTGACAGTCGCATACAGTGGGGGAGGTCTAGGTTGGGTATTAGGAAAAACTATTTCACTAGGAAGGTGGTGAAACACTGGACTGGGTTACCTAGGGAGGTGGTGAAATCTGCATCCCTAGAGGTTTTTAAGTCTCGGATTGGCAAATCCCTGGCTGGGTTGATTTATTTGGGATTGGTCCTGCTTTGGGCAGGGTGCTGGACTTGATGACCACCTAAGGTCTCTTCCAGCTCTATGATTCTATGATATGGTGCAGTCCTGCTGCAGCAGCTCAGTACACATCTGGGCCCACCATTGCATGTCATCCCGGACCTTCTGGGCCAGCCTCTGCTGCATGTTCTGGAGGATGGACACATGCTCCCTTATCAGGTCCTCCTGGACCCTCCAATGTCTGCGGCTCCCCCAGGTGTCTGGCTCAGCTGGTGTTGATCGCCCCACAGTCACATCTGGTCCATCTGGGGAGAATAAAGAGAGGTGATCATTCATCAGTGAGCTGAGAGCAACAGTTCCTGGGTCAGAGGATGGTGATGTCCCAGGATCAAGGCCACGTGTGGCCTGGACAAAGGGCCCTGCCTTACCAGGGCCCAGAGGTCCCCAAGGGACCATGCCTCCCACCCCCCTTCCCATGTCCCATGAACAAGCAGGCAAGGAAAATGGCCGGCCATGCTGGGGTCTGGGAGACAGGCCATGAGCAGCCTGGGACTCCATCGGGGCTGCACATACACCTGCGCCTGGCAGCACTGTCCCCGGGAGCGGGTGCTGCCTTGAGTGTGCCATGTGTGGCACTCCAGAGTCTGTGTGCAGGGGGATGTGTGCCCTTGCCCCCAGCCTCCTTCCAGCAGTGGCTGGTGGTGGGAGGGCATCCCCCCCGGGAGTCAGAAGTGTGGGCAGCCTCCCCAGAGCCTGTGAGCAGGAGCTCAGGGGCTGCCTCCTGGGGCTGCGTGGCAAGGACCGGCGCTGCACATGCATCCACGTGCATGGACTGCAGCGCCATGGCCAGGCTGAAAGGCAAAGCAACAATCGCGCCATAGCCCCTCAGCACCCGCCGTCCCCACCCTGTGTGTGTGAAAAACTAAGATCGCTCACTTGATGATCCCTCCCCAGCCTTGGAGGGTGCCTGGGACACACCCAGGCTGTGGGGTACGGGCTCAAGGGTAATGGTGGTCACCGTGTTGGCTGCATCCTCCTCTTCTTCCTCCTCCTCCTCTTCATGGAGTGGGACCCCCCGGGAAGGTGACAGTGGGAGTTTCCAGCCCCGAGTCCACAACCAGGGGTGGGGAAGGGGCTGCATCGCCCCCCAGGATGCTGTGCAGGTCATCAAAATATTGGCAGGAGTGGAATCTTGCCCTGGAGCATGAGCTGCACTCCTTCATCCTGGAGTAGGCTTGCCAGAGCTCCTTAACTTTACTCTAGACCTGCTCCAGAGTCCTGGTGTGGCCCTTCGTGGCCAGGCTCTTGGCCATCTGGTCATAGATGTCAGTATTGATCTGGAGTAGAGATCCTGGAGGTTCTCCTTGTTGTCCTACACCTCCAGGAGGGCCAAGATCTCTGCCCCAGACCAGGATGGCATACACCATTTGCAGCCCCTACCAGGCTCCTGGGAGCCATGTGTGTGATCCTGGGATGGTCAGGGGAACCTTGGGGGGCTTGTGGCTCGGACATAGTGCCCAAATGTGTGGCACTGGCAGCTGCGCTGGCACTAGAAGCTGTGAGGACCTGCTTCCTGCCACAAGCCTTGTCCCCTGTGTCTTCAGCTTTAAGGGCTGCTGGGGAACAGGAACTATCGAGTTGTGATGAGTATGGACAGAGTGGCCAGCAGGGCACCTGTGGTATTTCCTGAAGGCCTTTTTTCAAGAAAACTCCCTATTCCGCATCCGCACACACTCTTTTCCGAAAAAGCTTTTTTTGGTAATGGGCTTATTCCTTGTGGAATAAGGTTTATGGGTATTGGAAAAAGCTGTCCATTATTTTGACTTTGTCGAAATAACAGAATGCAGTGTGGACGCTAGTATTCTTTTTCTGGAATAATGGCTGTTATTCCAGAAAAAACGGTGCAGTGTAGACACACCCTGTGCCCCTCTAGGTGAGGCAGCCTGAAAAAGACCGTGCTCAAGCAGAAGAAACCTGGAGTAAGGGTGAAGAGGAAGCCAGCAACAACTATTGCAGGAAGTAGCATGTGGCTGTTATTTATAGGAACTGTGGGTCATGGTGACCTGGAACAGTGGATGTGACTGAGTCCCCTCACTAGCCATTAGCAGAGTGTCCTAAGCTCAGGGCAGGACATAAGGCTTGTTTAGAGGCCCACGTAACAGGGAGGATGAGAATCTCCGCAGAGAAAGCCCCAAGGGCACTGCTGTATACCAGAGCAGACATGAATTTAAAGCTAGCCCAAGAGGTGCTGAGGACTGAGCCTAGGGATAGGGCTAAAGAACATCCGGACAGGCCCTGTTGAACCTTTTATGCTCAAAAGGTAAAAAACCCTAAAAGGGGTTTGATCATGCATTTTAACTATGTGACTTACCAGAGGGCTGAGGCACTGAAGACCTGTCTGATGAGTGCAACAGCTGATAGGATACTCTGAAGGAAGGAAGAAAGAAAGAAAGAAAGCGTGAAGGTTCATGCCCAACTGACAGGAATCGCTCACAAGAGGTGAGTGTCTTCTGTTCAACTGGCCCGTTGTCATTTTTCTATTTTCTATAGTTTTCCATTATAAAATATTTACTATAAAAGAAGAAGGGTGACAATGGTATCTTGATTATCTAGGGTAAATTTTATGTCACACTTGCTCATCTCTGCAGTAATGGTTTATTAAATTCCATGGGAGAGTCTAAATTCTAATTGGATAAATTAAAAAAAAATCTTAATAAATCCAATAAAACATAAGTGGGTGGGGAGAAAATATAAAACAATTTAAGAAAAACCTAATAAATGGATTTCAGCTAATAAAAACATAACAAAATTAATGAAACTTAGTAGAGCAATTCTTATACTTTGGGAAAGACTAATCTTAAATAAAAGCAGAGCAGAAACATTTCAAAAATATAATTAGGAACAATGTTGTAGTGCTCGGATGTGCAAGGAACTGGCTGGTTAGATTTCAAGGAGAATAATTCAATTAAATGATTGAAGTTGAATCTTTAGTTTGTAGGCGATTATATGACTAGCTGAAAGCATTGCTCTTTTAGTTACCCTAAACTGAATAAATGGTTGGACAGTTAGTGGTTGGCTGCATATTAGACATCCCTCTATGGTGGGATGTGATGCGTCAGGGTCAGTCCCCACAATGCATTGCAGCTGCACATTATTTCTTTTGAGCTTGAGTAACAAATAAATCTGATGTCTGACCTTTTCTTCCCAAAGATCCTGACAGCTATAGCATTTTTGTTAAAATGGGTCAAAATTACTCCATCAAACACTTTTCTATTAAGAAATGCTGGTTTGATGGAAGGAAGCCATTTCACAGGAATGTGTAAATTTCATCAAAACTTGAAACAGAAGCGTGTATGCGGTCTAGCTTGCTCCCTGGCTAGCTATGAAATGGGTTGCTCCATTACTCCAGGGCTGTGTCTACATTGGCACCCCTTTCCGGAAAAGGGATGCTAATGAGACACTTCGGAATTGCAAATCCGCGGGGGATTTAAATATCCCCCGCGGCATTTGCATTTACATAACTCCGCTTTTTCCGGCTCGGGGGTTTTGCCGGAGAAAAGCGCCAGTCTAGACGCGATCTTGCGGAAAATAAACCCTTTTCCGGAAGATCTCTTATTCCTACTTGAAAGGTAGATCTCTTATTCCTTGAAAGACGCGATCTTGCGGAAAATAAACCCTTTTCCAGAAGATCTCTTATTCCTAATTGAAAGGTAGATCTCTTATTCCTTGAAAGTAGGAATAAGAGATCTTCCGGAAAAAGGTTTATTTTCCGCAAGATCGCGTCTAGACTGGCGCTTTTCTCCGGCAAAAACCCCGAGCTGGAAAAAAGCGGCAGCCATGTAAATGCAAATGCCGTGGGGGATATTTAAATCCCCCGCGAATTTGCAATTCCGGAGTGTCTCATTAGCATCCCTTTTCCGGAAAGGGGTGCCAATGTAGACACAGCCCAGAAGTTCTGTGCTGTTGGCATTTCATTCTGATGTGGAGCTAAAAATTTGGAATTTGCCACCAAAAAGAATTTCACTCTTTCAACCATTTCTACCTGATACACCTCTGTGTGTAAGATACTAAAACACCCAAAGCCTGGAGTGTAACCTCCACAGCTAACCCAAATGATCATATTATCTTGTTTTTTTCATCCTATAATGAAGGTTTGACATATGAGACTGCAAAGAGACTGCTATATCTTGACCTCAGTTACACGACTTAAGTCAACATAACAAAATATCACATCAGAAGAGATAACATCAAGATTCTACACTTGTTCCCTTCAGACTCTCCTTGTACAGTATGTGCCATTTAATCACCTGAAAGTCTTTAATCCAGAAACTCTGGGAAATGGGACATTCCATATTAAAGATTTTGCAGAGCTAGGGAAGGCGCTGCAGGGTCGGGCCATGAGTGGCATGGGGATGGGGTGTTTTTCTGGTGCCCTGCTCCTCAGGGCTCATGTGACTGTGCCCTGTGTCACTCCCAGCTGCCACTCCTCTGTCACTATGGGAGTGGTGGGGATAAACCTCAGGGGAAACACATAGCTATTCTACCATTCCTCCAGCTGTGATGAAAGAGTAGTGACAGCACACAGAGTTGCTTCCTCCTCCATACTTGTAGTAAAACTGAGGGCAGAGAATACATCTTCTTCATGTTGTTGTAGAGGACCTTGCACAACGGGACTCTACTCTGAACTGGGTTCTGTAGAAGGTACACATAGCCACTAATTAGTAAGCAATCTTAAGCAACTGGAAACATACACACTGCCCTAATGATATGACACCCCTTCAAGTCTCTTTCCCATAGGTTATGCTAAATGCTTTAGTACATTAGGGGCAGGATGTTCAGTGGACCTCAGCTCCCATTTAGGCACCTAAGTACCGGTCAGTTGTTCAGCACCCGGCAGCTCCAACTGTAACACTGAGTCTGATTTTCAAAGGAGTTCAGTTCTGTACCCAGTGTGCTGACCTCTTCTGAAAATCTGGCTACTTGTCTTGAGCTTTTTTGAAAACTGCAGTGTAGAGGGACATAAGGACAGCAGGGCATTCCATTTGCTCATTTGCACTCCAACTCCTTTGCTCTTTGCTAGGAATATTAACTGGTTTACCAAAAAGCATACCAGTAAGCATGAAGCTTACCAGTATGCTTACTGGTTAACTGGGCCTTGACAGTTAACACCAGCAGCAGCCAACCACACCTGGCCAGAGCAGCCTCAGCAGTGTGCCAGGCTGCGGGAACTAAGTTAAAACAGTTAACTGGTTAAGTGCTATTGTTAAACAGGTTAACTGTTTTAACATTCCTACTCTTTCCCTCCCCAAATCTCAGCTATTCTACTCATCATACTATTGCCTGAAGCCATAGTATTTGTGTCATCGATAGCCCTGCAAGTTAGCATATAATCCAGATGGATAGAAAATATTCCCCGAAAGCCAGGAATTAGGCAAGTGTACTGGACAATTCACAGCAAAGACTAAAGTATTAGACTTCTCATGAAAGAAAAAATTAAACAGACTATTAGACTATTAAACAAAAAATTAAATAGACTACTGGGGGGAAGGATAGCACAGTGGTTTGCGCATTGGCCTGCTAAACCAAGGGTGTTGTGAGTTCAATCCTTATGGAGGTCATTTAGAGATTTGGGGCAAAAATTTGTCAGGGATGGTACTTGGTCCTGCTGTGAAGGCAGGGGACTGGACTTGATGACCTTTCAAGGTCCCTTCCAGTTCTAGGAGATAGGCAATCTCCATTAATTAATTAATTAAAAAATTAATATTCTGCAAAAACTTAATGTTTTTTTAAAAACCCAGTGTTGCCAAAATAAACATTCAAAATTTGAGTTTGCCCCCAAATTTAAGAGATTTTTAAAAATCTCTTTAATGAGGGTTTTTTAAGTTAGTTGCTGTTGCTATTTCCTGGCAATTCATATACACAAAGATATAACAAAATTGAAACCCCAATTTTCCATTAAACAGTTTTGATGGAAAATTTCTGACCTTACCTAATTACAATTTATGCAATAAACTAGAAGACTTATGAAAGGCAAACTGGTGAAAGAAGTATAGAAACAACACTACAAATAGTACAAGAATAGCTAATTATGTTTGTTTGGATAAAGTTTTTTCCAATTACTTTTAAACTTAAAAAAAACCCTACATACAGTTAAAAAGAACTACTCACTACCATGTTAAAGTTTTCTCAGTGGATAAAAGAACCTACATAGAGCAAAAATACATCACTTGAGTGCCCTACAAGTAACTTTTATTAAAATACTGGACATGTTCTCTCAATATGAAAATGACCCTTTCAAATTTGACAAAAAATATGCCTTGCAAACCTTTGTATGAAATACTTATTGTTCCATGTTGAACATTACATATTTTAGATATGCATTTGGAGGATTCTTCTGGAGCAGAAAATTAAAGACTGTAGAAACCTGTTTATTATGTTTACAGTAATTGCAATACACAGATGAAAAATGCACTCAAAGAGGATGAAGGTAACTGGCAATAGCTGCACAGTATGGGACAAGCAAGTGACAAGTAAAGCATCAGCGGGAGGTCCTCCTTTCAAAGAAAGCAGCAGAAAAGCTGTTTACAGGGGACAGACATGAATCCCCTGAGAGGTATAACGCCAGGAAGGAGCTAAAAGCTCTGAAGTATTATTTTATGTTTCACATGGTGATTCAATCTTCTGTCCAATCTTCAGCTTCTATGTTGCTCCTCACACTCCTTTCTTATTACCCATGTTCTTACGTTTTGGTTTTATCTCATCTTCTCCTTCTACTATTTCCCTCACATCCAATATTTCCCCATGACTCATCACTAAGAACCTGGACAATACATAACCATAATTATAGAAAGCTAGGTTATCATCAATTAGTAAGAAGCATAAGTAGCATAAGTCTCAGAGGGTAGACATGTTAGTCTGTATCTGAAAAAAACAATGAGGAGAACTGTCGCACCCAAAGACTAACAGATTTATTTGTACATAAGCTTTTGTGGGTAAAAAACACTTTGTTTTTCTACACTAGACCTGGAAGGTCAGGTTAAGGTACACAATCTAGCTACGTAAAAATATGTAGCTGGAGTTGGCTTACCTTAAGTTGAGCTTGGTGCCGTCTTCACAGAGGAAAGCTAATGGGAGCAAACACTGCTGTCGGCTTCCCTTCCTCCTTGCGACTGCATAAAATACATAACTGGAGTTGGCTTACTTTAAGCCAAGCTTGGCACCATCTTCACAGAGGGAGGACTATGGGAGCAAACACTGTTGTCGGCTTCCCTTACTTCTTGCAATCGAGAAGAGTATTGGTGCTGACCAGCGTTTGATTTAGCGGGTCTTAACTAGACCCATGAAATCGAACACCAGAAGATCGGTCTCCAGCATGCCAAGTGGAGAAGTGGCCTGGGTGCTACAGGACTTCTTGTTGTTTAAGTAGCATAAGTTAGATTTAATTAACATAAAATATTTCTAGAGAAAAAGATGCAATGTTGGGTGCCAGTGATTTTGGTGATGGATATTCCATCAGGAACATTTGAGTGAAAGGGTTAACTACTTAAACAGCATAGCATACAACTTCTGGCTCCAAAAAAACTTATTCAATAATTGTGAGTTTGATCAAATTGCAACTAGTACATTCTGCTTTATATCAGTCTTCTTCCAAACAAGGCATTTTTTAAAGGTCATGGTTGTAAACTATAAACAAGATCAAAAACCAACAAGGCAATATGATCATGACTTGAGTTTAGATGGCTCTAGAGTTCAGCACGTCATAATTAGGTCTGAGCTAGCATATTGGCTGCAAAAAAGTTGCCCCAGAATTACATTTTGAACCAAGGGGACATAACACATAGATATATATTCTAAATTTCCAAGGATACATGGTCTGCCTCTGCCAAACTGGCTCACTTATTAGAAATTATAGCTGGTTGCACTATTAAGTATTTACATTATTTGCAGCATATAGTACTGTATAGGAGAACTAGGGGGTTACGATTTAATTAAACCAAGAGATTGCATTATGTATTCTTAAAAGACTCAATGCATATCAGTCTACTAACCCCATGTTCTAATAATATAATACATTGTTGATTAAAATCTCCTTAAGAGCCTGCAGACTGTCAGTTTTCATCATGCTTAATGTGTTATGAGATCTTATTCAATTAAAGTGTTAACATTACTGGCAATGTTTTTAATGCCTAGAAGAGAAGAATAATTTCAGACTTCAATTTTAGACACGGTTTCTGTGCTGATGCTCAACTACAACTGCTACTCATCAATTAATATCAATGTGTCCCAAAATGGACACTTCATCTCAGCTTCAAGTACACAAAGAACTCCACTTTATAGCAAAGATGTTTGTCTGAGTGTGTTGTGTGCTCATTTGATTTTCTGAAGCAAAATATTCATCCAAATATATTGTACGCATAGTCATCACATTCAAATATTGCCATCAAGAATATAAATGTCTCTTTATGTTATAATTATCTCATTGCAGACTCCTCTCATTTTCAGTTTTAAGAAAAAGAATTGTTCAGAAGCTATCAATTTGTATGATTGTATGTACTCCCTCATACAAAATGCATTTCAGATTCTAAAAGTCAAATGACATTCTATTTATGTAGTAATTATGGAATAAAGGAAATTTAAAAAGTACTTTCCCCTCTGAAGTTACATTTAAGATTTGAGTTCTAGAAATCAACATTCCTAACTGAAATGGACCAAATCATTTACTCTCTTTTCCAAAGTTTGTGGAAGTTAAAGATTATTAGGCCAAGTTTTTTCCAGCTGTTAAACATGTATTTTCATCACATTTACTGTAAGTAGAAAAATAACATCTAAATCACAAGAACTATAAAGTTAAATACTGTATTTGAAAAAAACCATGTATGTAAAGCAGGGCTCCTAAATCTGATTAGACATCTAAATAATAGGCACATAATTTTCTAAATATTTTGATCATCAAGCAGCTCTCACTGATTTTAATTTATTTAAAGAGAAATTTTCAAAAGCAGTTAGATGCATAAAGCTCATAGGGTATGTCTAGACTAGAAAGTTAATTCGAAATAACAGCAGTTATTTCTAATTAACTTTAATAGAGTCTACACAGGCAAACCGCTATTTCGAAATAAATTCGAAATAGTGGAGCCCTTATTTCGAATTTGGTAAACCTCATTCTACAAGGAGTAACACCAAATTCGAAATAGCTATTTTGAATTAAGTGCTGTGTAGACATTTAATTCGAAATTGGGGGCCTCCAGCCCTTCCCAGGGAGCCCTGGTGGCCACTCTGGGCACAACCAGAAAAACTTACTCTCCTCTCCCCCAGACCAGAGACATTAAAGGGGTAGACCCTGGCCACAGTGCCTGTGCCAGCTCCAAGCCTGCCAGCCCAGAGACAGCAGTGGCCACTGGGGCCCCTGACCCAGTGGCCCCAAAACATGAGCCAGCAAGCCACTGGCAGCCAGCCCTCCTCCACTCCTCAGGAGCAGTCTGCCAGCTCTCAGGAGCCTGACAGGAGCAGGAGAAGGTGGGCACCTTCCTGGTCCAGGGTGGAGATCATGGACCTTATTCAGGTTTGGGAGGGATGCCCCCAACGTCCATGATCTCCACACTAGACGGAGGAATGCGGCCATCTATGGCAAGATAGCTGCCAGCCTGGCCACCAAAGGCCACATGTGAACCCAGGAGCAGGTTAGCATGAAAGTCAAGTTGGTCTGGCGAGACCCCCAACCCTGAGCCCTGAGCTTCCCCTCCCCCTTCTTCCCCTTGCTTCCCCCTTCCAGCTCCCTCCTCCCAGGTTTCCCCCAACCCTCTCCCACTCTCTCTCTTCCCCTCTCCCACCTTCTTTTCCCAGTATCCCCAGAGGTCCATTCCCCCCCAGTTTTGTTCAATAAACCTAGTTTCTATTTTTGAACATACGTGTCTTTTATTTGACATCAGGAAGGGAGGCTAGAGAGGGGTAAGTGGAAGGACGTGAGGGAGGAATGGGGCACGAGCCCCCAGTGGGGAGGACTGGGGAGGCTCCGAGGGCTCCTCGGGGTGGACGCTCTCCCTCAGGGCCTCCTGGATCCTGACAGCCCCCCCGATGGACCCTCCGGATGGCAGCCTGCAGCAAGTGCAGCCAGCAACAATGGCAACGACCCCACGAGACGCACCGGCGTGCCCAGGGGCAGCTCTGGCTCCATGTGGCCGAGTGCTGTGGTGTCCCAAGTGTGGGCACTCAGGGCACTCCAAGATAGGACTGCTTTGCTGTCCCTCATCGAGGTAGACAAGCAAGTGGGGAACCCTGAGAACTGTCTGTCCGGGGTGGGGGTAGGGTCCCTTTAAGCATGGAGCTCAGTTAGCCTCAGGCAGCAGCCCCACACACTAAGTCCTAACCTGATGCCCTGCCGGTACTGGTTCCGGCCAGCCTTAACTTCGGTTCAGGGTCCACTCAGTGTGGACGCGCTATTTTGAAATAGCAAAACACTATTTCAAAATAGTTTTTGTGTATAGATGCGTTATTTCGAATTAGCTTAAGTTAATTCGAAATAGTACTGTAGTGTAGACATACCCATAGACTTTTATTGTGACTGGCATTCAAGCCAGTCTTGTCATATCTACACTGGGAAACTATTTCAAAATTACTAAATTCGACTTAAGAATTCCCAATTTAACAAATTTGAACTAGTGTGTCCTCACTATGGGGAAGCATCGAAATTAGTCTGAGGCAGGCTCCATTAATGTGGACATGCTATTTTGGACTTATAGCTACAGGAAGCACTCGGGAGGGGAGGGGGCGCGGTGTGGGAAGCCTTCTGGAGGCCAATATATTTGAATTAGCAGAACTGGAGTATCCACACTAATGTTATTTGGAAATTACTGTTTTGAAATAAGCATTACTCCTCATAAAAAGCAGTACAAAGTTCAAATTCTCCGGCTCATTATTTCAAAATAACAGGCTTGGTAGTGTGGATGCACAACTTGTAAATTTGAACTTGGGGGGGGGGTGTTATTTCAGAATAAGGTTCTGGTGTAGACCATGGCTTAGATACTTCTGGAAAAGCTACCCTTTGTTCCTAAATATGGATTTAGGAGACTAAAGGAGCCTTTGTTGAAAATCTTAGCCTTAGTTTTTTTCCAGTTTCAGCTGACAGCATAGTTTTTTTGAGACCAGGTTGGAGAACTTTTTATAGCCATTTTTATAGCAATGACAATATTAGAACAATCCTAATCCCTGTCAAGGAAAAAGGCTGAAATGTGAACTACAGACCTGCAACATAATAGTTGGGAAGGATATCCACTAAAATGAAACAGAGACAACAACATATTATAGCCTTTTCCTTTTTATCTCATCACCTCACATGCTTTTCTTTTATCACAATGGTGTTATGTGGTGCCAAGAAAAAAGTTGTTAAACCACCAGAAATTTATTAGTGACCAGCAAAACTCACAAGACAGAAAAATTCAGGTTGTTTTCAGACAGGTCCTGAAAATGTTGAATGTTTATTTGTCCTTTTTGAGATTTCACTTCTGCTTTCTTCCTCCCAGTCTCTTGGCTACCAATCTTAATTTAACATTTCCTCTGACTGGGTATCAAATTGGGGAAAGCTCTACTCCTAAACTGCATCAACATAACTAGCTCTGCCCAAAACTTTTGATTCACTTAGGATACCCCCTCCCCAAAAGTCACTGACAATAGATATCTTTATAATATAGTTTTCTTTCTCAAAGGCTGTGCGTTCATGAGCTTCAGCTAACCATTGTCTCCTTCTCCAGTGCTTTGATTAGAGAAATGGTTTAGAACCATAACATAATAATTTAGTTTCAGGACTATCATCAAATTGCAATGAATAGGGACCATGCACACCTTATCTGAAAACAGGCAGACATCACATTATTGCTTTACACATACTAGACACTTGAAGATTACTTTTGTGTCTGAGACTTAAAGTTTACATTCGGGAGCACAAGATGGCAATGCATGTTGATGGACATGTTGATTATTTGATCCACTGCAAGTCTCCAGAGGGCCTCAATGAAATTGGGATGCCATTATTTAGGACACAAGATACTACTGTAGTAAGAGAGAGTTTCAGATCTAAAAGCCATATGGTTTAAATGAGGACTTAGGTTCATCGGTTAGAAGACCAGATGGCACCATTGTGTTCACCCTACTCTGTTCTCCTAGAAAACACAGACCATAGAACTTCACCAAAATAATTCCTCAAGCATATCTTTAAGAAAAATGTCCAATCTTAGTTTAAAAATTTAGTGATGCAGAATATACCCTGATCCTTGGACATGATACAACACGGTAGTGTAATAAACACTCAGAGGGCATGAATGATGGAGGATAAAGATAAGTGTCCAGAATTTGTGATTGCATATACTAGCTATGTGCATAATTTCAAGAACCGAGGATTTCATAAATATAAATAAGACTCTTATTAATGATGGAGATAATCACTGAGAATGACCTATCTAGTCATTATTAGGTGGCAATTTGCTAGAGGCCTCACAAAAGAAATGAGTTTTAAGGAAGAGATTGAAAGGGAACAATATTGTTATTCTGAGATTAGCCTGAAAATGGAATGGGGGCATTCTATGAGTAAAGTGAAGCATGGATGAAAAAGCAACATCACTTATGGGGAAGAAAAAAGCAGAAACAGGTAATCAAGCAAGTCTGGTAGCTTTGACAAGGAAGACAACAAAAAACAGGACTATGTAGCACTTTAAAGACTAACAAGATGGTTTATTAGTTGATGAGCTTTCGTGGGCCAGACCCACTTCCTCAGATCAAATTGTGGAAGAAAATAGGCATGACCATATATACCAAAGGGATACAATCAAAAAAAAAGTGAACACATATAGAAAGGACAAATCAAATTTCAGAACAGAGGGGGGATAAGGGAGGGGGAGGTAAATGTCTGTGAGCTAATGATATTAGAGGTGATAATTGGGGAAGCTATCTTTGTAATGGGTAAGGTAATTAGGGTCTTTGTTAAGACCCCCGGCGTAAAGTGTCAAATTTAAGGCAGATCAACAGAGAAGTATTAATTTGTGAAGATTGTATTGGGATTATTTGTGGCTATCAATGGTCCAACTGAGCTTCAGTTTATGTATAACCTGAAATCATTTCAATTCACAGAATTTGAACTCTACCTGGCTCATTCTGCATTATGGCCCATGAGAATATGAAAGAAATAAAACTCTGGAATGGGTTAAACTTCCCTACCATTTTCAAATATTATGTACAGAAAACAGTGATTTATAGTAAATCCAAATAGATAGAATAATTAAGGACCACTTCAGAAAATTCTTGATTGGTTCAGATTCCCATCATATCATGAAGACAGAACCTTAATAACAAAACTGCACAACAATCAAAGAGAGAATGTTTTAAAATAAGGGTATCCTTTGATAGTGGGAGAGGTGTCTGTTGTAAGATTTTACATGCTGATTGTAGTAGTGTATCTTGAATTAACAAACACAGAAGAAAAGCTGTTAAATAAATATGCTGCCTTTTTAGAACACCGTAGTCAAAGTAGTCCTCTGTGCAAGCAAACCACGCCTACAGGTAATCATTTACCAGTTTTCTGCATTCATAGTGAGAATTGCACATTTGACAGTGGGTATAAAGAATACATTCAATTCAATGACATAATATTCATTTAAAATTTCAACCTGCCTAGTTATGCTAACCATATTAATAGCAGAGGGGTAGCCGTGTTAGTCTGAATCTGCAGGAACAATGAGAAGTCCTGTGGCACCTTATAGACTAAGGCTGTGTCTACATTGGCACCCCTTTCCGGAAAAGGGATGCTAATGAGACACTTTGGAATTACAAATCCATGGGGATTTAAATATCCCCGCGGCATTTATTACATAACTGCCGCTTTTTCGGCTCGGGGTTTTTGCGAGAAAGCGCCAGTCTGCGATCTTGCGGAAAATAAACCCTTTTCCGGAAGATCTCTTATTCCTACTTGAAAGGTAGATCTCTTATTTCTTGAAAGTAGGAATAAGAGATCTTCCGAAAAGGGTTTATTTTCCGCAAGATCGCGTCTAGACCGGCGCTTTCTCCGGCAAACCCGAGCCGAGCGGCAGTTATGTAATGCAAATACCGTGGGGGATATTTAAATCCCCCGCGGATTTGCAATTCCAAAGTGTCTCATTAGCATCCCTTTTCCGGAAAGGGGTGCCAATGTAGACACAGCCTAACAGATTTATTGGATCATAAGCTTTCGTGGGCAAAGATCCACTTCGTCAGATGCATGTGACATGCATCTGACGAAGTGGGTCTTTGCCCACGAAAGCTTATGCTCCAATAAATCTGTTAGTCTATAAGGTGCCACAGGACTAACCATATTAATAGCATTGAATCAGTATAAAAAATGTTCCCTCAAAGCCATGCATTAAGCTATTACATTTTCATCATTAGTATTAATTAATAATAATACTTTACTCTTTTATACAGTCTTTCTTCTGGGGATTTCAAAGCAAATTAAAAAGCAGTTAAATCTGTAGCCTTGTGAAGTGATGTCAATATTATTTTATACTGTCTATTTGATGGATGGAGAAACATACTCGGAGAGGCTAAATTCTTTTCCCCTACTTCCCACACCAAGTTAGAAGCAGAGTGGGGAAACAAGCCAGTCCCCTGCTCTACCACAAGACTCTACTTCTGTAAAATGTGTCATTTAGAATAGACTCATTCACTCATTTTTAGGAGCAGGCAGGAAGTTCAGTATATTTCTAAAATTCTGTGTATCTTATCATGCTATATCTGACTGTCTGGACCCAGAATACAGACATTTTTCTTTGAAACAAAAGGATTTTGTTGTTGTTGTTGTTTTTCTATAAAATCTTGATTTTACTAGATGCAATTTTCTATAATTTCATAAAGCTCCATTCCCAGCATCTTTTATTTTAAAGGCTACAACTGTACTAATACACAGTACGTTACAGTAGCCTGAAGTGAACAACTCAGAGATCTTAATGTAACCTATAATAGGCCACAGTATCTTCCACTTTATATAAAATCGCTATTACTTTACCACCAAATCTGAGTTGCTGCAGTGTGTTTTCTGCCTATTCAAGCCATGTGAAATATAGAAGTGATTTGATTATCATGGAATAGTAAATATTGATTTTTAAAGTTGACCACTGTAATAACACTATTTTTAAAGAAACTTTAATGTCAGAATGAAAGACATCTCAAGTGAATATCAATACTTCTAAGAAGGACGTATTTTTAACTGCACTGGGCACATTGTGGAGCCACATTGCCCCAAGATTCCCTCCTGGAGCTCCCTAATCTATGGGGAACATGAAGTGCTGCTGTAACGTTGCTTATCTACTAGGGCACCCGTTTGTTTAAAGTTGTTCAATGATCACATAAAAACGTTGTTTGGCTGTCTTCTCTGTCCGATTCTTTCAGGATTTTCTGGCAAAGCAGCCTGTCCTCATGGGGGGGGGGGCGGGGGTTTGGAATCAGAGTGGGCTGGCAGCTCCCCCTCCCCTATTCGCTCCCCCAGGTTCCCTGTAAAGTACTGTATGTGGCTGACCAGCTACCACCAGCAATTCAGCTGCTCCTCCACCCGCACCATGCTGCTCCTGCCCTCAGCCTTGGAGCTGCTCCCAGGAGCCCCTGCATGCTGTATGGGGAAGAAGGGGGAAACAGGTGCTGAGGTAAGGATGTTCTCTCTTCCCCCCATCAAGCCCACCCCCACTTCATAACCTATTTCCACAAAGCAAGTATATTGTATCTCCTCCCTTATGCCTCAGTCCATCCTGCCTTGTGGAGTGTGAGACTTCATTAAAAACAATGTGTTAAACCAGGAGGGCTCAGCCGAGTGCTAGTTCATCCTTTAGTAGCAAGACATTCCCTCTAGGAAATATTCCACCCCCCTGACACCACCACCTCAACCAAGCTTCACAATCATCCTTGCTGTATACACTATTAAATTGTTTGTTTAAAAATGTTTAAACCATATACTGTATATGTATATACTGTCTTGTCTGCTGGAACCTAACCCTCCCTATTTACATAAGTTCTTATGGGGAAATTGGATTCACTTAACATCATTTCTCTTAAAGTAGCATTTTTCAGGAATATAACTACACAGTTAAGTGAGGAGTTACTGAACTCACAATTCAGCCCTCGTGTAGGCAGAAGCATTGGCTCTTCTTATCCTCTGCTCCTCCCTTCCCCTTTGGTAAACCATGCACTTCCAGGGACAGTCGCTGCCTCAAGCCAGTAAAACATCAGCAATTCTGTTAAGCCCCTTTGCAGGCTCTTTACTCCTTCGGTCCTCTCCAGTATGAGCATTACACATAATCCGTCCCTCACAGTGCCCCAAGAATGAAATGCGCTAAATTTACTACTTGGGTACAGCTTATGCATTTTCCCTAGTTTGTGTCTGAGCTGAAAGGCACAATCTGACACTTATTTACATAGTCAATATTTCCATATCAAAGATTGCTAAAACATGTAACAGACCTCCAAGAAAGTGAGAATGGAGCCACTTTTTGTTTTGGTTTTATGTCTCTAGTGTTATTTTATTTGAATATCTAAATACAGGGCTATGAATGGCTGGTGCACTGTAAGTACCTTAGCTACATGCAGTAGTTTCATAAGAGTAAAAAGTACTCTTCTCTATATCCCAGTCCATTGCATCTCAATTAATGATCCAAAGAAAGAATGATTTAGTTACCTGTTGAGCTGAAAATATTGACTAAAGATTGCCATGTCTCAAAATACCTGTCATTTTTTGTTAGGCTGATTAAATCACAGAACAATCTTCCGAAGGATCCGTGTATCTTTTTATGTACTTAGGTAATGTTGACATTGATATATAAAATGTTTCAGACTCAAGTACCAAAAATAAAAGCTGTAGGTGGAAACATTTACCAGCCAAGGTTTTTATACTAATTTTCCTGTGCGCTACTTTTAGGGAAAGTGGATATTTATGTATATCATCACTCAGAAGAATGATTCTTGGCATGATTCTTGGCAATGATTCTGTATCATCTTAGTGTAAGAAATTGTTGCTATTCCAATTCAGTGCATCTAGTGGGGCTAAAAGACTCACTGGGCCATTGGGCAAGGAGCAGGAGTCCTGGCTCCATGTGCCCAGAAGGGGCGGGGCCTCAGGCAGAAGGAGTGGGGTTGGGGCTACCTTCCCCGAGACAGCCACAGCATCACTCAGAGAGCTCTGCACGGAGCTCTGGCAATAATTTAAAGGGACTGGGGCTCCAGCTGCCATCATAGTAACACTGGCAGTGGCCAGTAGCCCAGGGCCTTTTTGAACTGCCAGGCCCTAGAGCAGTTGTCCCCTTTGGCCCTCCCTCTCCAGTAGGCAGGCCAGAGTGTAACTGTTAGAATGGTTGCCATGATGCATTTCATGAGATAGTGGCCTTTGCATTATGACCCATCTCCATTGTCTATGACAGGCCCACCCATTCTCCACGACTCTCTTTGATTGCTCAGCACACATATACCCTCCCACCTGCACAACTTCTTAGGTAATTACCACAGGTGCCAGCATCTGCAATTCTTTCGCCAATTGAGTTGTATCTTATGCTACAAGGAGTTTCAGGGGGTAGCCGCATTAGTCTTTATAGGATAAAGTTAAAAAACAACAAATGGTCTGGTAGCACTTTATAGACTAACAAAACATGTAGAAGCAGACGGTATGAAAATATCAAAGGGAAAACCAAATAGGCAGAACTGGAAATCTATAAGCACCTAAAGATTGGATAGTTAACCCTTTGTTCCTTGTTTCGTGCCCCCTTCCATTTTTTTTCTTCCCCTCTCTCCCTTCTCCCCTATTTATTTTGGGTCTGCACATCCTAAACTTAAAACTCCCATCATCTGAAGAAGTGGGCTGTGCCCACAAAAGCTCATGCTACCATCTACATGTTTTGTTAGTCTATAAAGTTCTACCAGACCATTTGTTGTTTTTGAAGTTTATCTACAAGAAGTGTTATTTATGTTCTTGCAGAGTAAAATAAACCATGAGGAAGGCTCATAGAATCTGGCCCTTAGAAAGTAAATAGTTATTTGTGCATACAAAGAATAGTATAGCAGATCTGGAATTAAGATAAAAAGATGAAATATTAATCAGGAGAATCAATACAATTACACACAAAAAATTGAAATCTTGTCAGTGGGTATCACAGATTCTAGATTTCCAAGACACTTTTTAGTATTTACCAAGTCCAAAGGAAAAGCCTCACTCTTAACCATATTTTTCCATAACTCTCAAACCAGGAGGACAGAAGCCTTTATAATACCTGTGTTTTTTCCAGTTCTTTGCATCTCCCGCCAGATTGATCCATCAAGAAATTAAACTAAAGAAAAGAATTGTCAGAAATTTCTCTGCTATTTAGGCTGCTATGCTTAAACGCCACATCCTCCATGCATGAAATAGATTAAAACATGGAACTGAAGTCAACACCCACTGTTCCATTTGAGTCACAATTAGACTCAGACATAAGCCATAAAGGAACAGAGTAACTTCCTCTGTACATGCCCTCATGTTGTCAGGCAAATCTGTGTCTACATAGCAACCCTGTTTGTAGGACCACTGTGACTCCTGATATGTTCCTAGCTCAACAAACTTTTAAAAATTAACACACATTTCAAAACAGCAGGAGATAATTAGCAACATTAATGAGGCTGCTCATTGGATTCCATAACAATATCTTTCACAGCAGGAGAGTCAGACTATGTATATGTCAGGGATGCTTACCCTTGACATTTTCTAATTACTTTTTCTAGGTTTTGTTAACTCACCTTACCCACCAGAGGACCATGACCTTGAAGCAGACCATGGAGGCTAATGTGTGCCGTCAATTACAGAAAAGTTAGATTGCAAGACCCTGCCCTAATGTGGACTCAGAGGTCAAAGTATGCTTTCTAAAGAAACCATATTCTTAGCATTATTGCAAGAATGTAGCTTCCCCCACCGTCCACCCCCCACACACACTGTTATACTTTGTTTTGGCTTTCACATTTATTTAAACACCAACTAGGCACATCGAATTTGCAGCACATCTATTTTTCATCTTCATTTAACATGCTGTCTTGAGTGGGGGAAAAAGACCTTTGGGTTTAAATAAATCTTTAGAGCTTTGTGAACATTTGTAGAGATTTCCTTATATAATTTTAGAAACAGAAGACACAGGGTGGGCTGTTCAGAAGCATTCCACATAGGCCTAACTCCTTTTCCTTTGGAGCAAATGAGAATTTTGTCTTTGATGTCAAAGGCAGCAGTTAAACCTAGTGCAGAGTACTTTTTGAAAACCTCACCTGCATTAATTCTGAATTCTTGTGCACGATTGCTAAAGCTCACCTGAAAATTTCAGGGTTTTCACTTAGTGAAACGAGAAAAATACATTAAAATGAACTCCTACCTACAGCATCTTTTTAAACTCATAACTCCTTAAAGGAGAAGTGGGTTGTACCCACGAAAGCTCATGATACCATCTACATCTTTTGTTACTCTTTCAGGTGCTGCTAGACCAGTGTTTCTCAACCAGTGGTATGAGTACCCTTGGGGGTACTCGAGAGAAGTCTGGGGGGTACATCAACACAACTGAAATGTGGAGAAAACTGAATTTTTGTTTTAAGTTTTACAATGTTTTATTATTTTTGTGCTTTTTACACCCAAAAATTTCATTGCCCGCCCGGCTACGATTAAACGAATGTGTTGCAATGGTAGAAAAAAAATGTGTGTCTGAAAACTGTAGGTACTGGGGGTACTTATATATATATTAAAGGGATACTTCATAAAAAAAGGTTGAGAAACTCGGTGCTAGACTTGGTTGTTTTTCAAGTTTTTTCTTGGCAAGTGTTATTAATATAGGATCTGTTCTCTTGAACACATTCCTCTCTTCTCCTCACCTCCTCTCTGCTTGTGTCTAGATTTTCTATGTCTGCCAGCTCTGCTCCTAATCATTCCCTTCTGTCCATCAGCTAATGGATCCTGCCTCTCTGTTGTCTCATGTTCTCTACCAGATCATCCCTCCCTATTGCCTATTTTCTTATGGTGTCTGATTACCATTCTTTTTACATAGTGATTGCCCAGATTTGGCCTCCTATGTTGTGCTATATATATTATCAGCCAATAAGGATAGTATAATAAAGTTGATAATATAAATAGCAAAATATTTCAACACTACTAATAATAATTTGAGGCCTTGAATGCATCTCTCCTCGTGGTGTCTGAGCATCCCCTTGACAGCATTTTCCTGAAACTTCTAGTCTACTTTTCATTTCTCCTTATTAGACATTATGCTAACAAGCAGGCACAGTACAGGAAAGGCCAGTTTTTAGATCTGATTAATGAATTAAAAGGACAAGTTTGACACCAAGAAACAGAGCATTTCCTTTCAAATCTAGTCTAGGCTGGGAATGAGTTAAAGTGTCCCATTGGTATGTGAAAAGAACTGGTCTCTATCAGTGATGCCTCTAAGTTGCAGGGCAGCACAGCTTTACAGGTGATTAATCAGCCCCGCCCAGTCAGTCAGCTCCCTGCATAGAGCATTGAGCCTTGGAACACTGGTCTCTATCTTGTTCCCAAAATTAAGCCTCAGATGTCCAGCAACTGCAAGTTTGATGACAATTTCTTAGGATGGGAGGGCAGCTGGTTTTCCTGTTCTCTCCATGAAGGCCACCACGCACTACACATTTTCACTTAAATACGAAAGTGTAAGGGGACTGTTAGCCCCTTATTAAAACTCAGTGGGAGTTTTTGGTTGGCCAGCTCCCAGTACCAAAAGGGGAAGGGTCCCTGAGAAATCAGGGCCATGAGACTGACAGTCCCCAGGAACAATGGAAAGAGGCCAACACTCCAGGTCAGCCTGACTGACAGGTTGGACAGGCCAATGAGGGAATTAGGAGGCCAGGTCCCATCCTCCGTGTGAGCAGGGATTCTCTGGGTCTTTGAGTCAAAAGGCAAAAGAACTAAGAAGAGCAGCAAGGAGAGCAAGCTATGCTGAGGAACAGACCTGCAGTGACAGAGCCAGAGGCCCACACAGCCCACAGAGCGCAGACCCTGTGCTAAGAAGCAGACCAGCAGTGACCCAAGCCAAAGGGGTCAGAGAAGCAATGCAAGGAGCTGGAGGCTGGCAAGGCAGCATAGTCTGGAGCTGCAAGCCAGCATAGTGGTGAGCAGCTGGGACCAGCAAAAGGGGGGAAAAGAGGCTCTGGGCAGGGAGACGCCACCAGCCAAGAGGCCCTGCAGGCCAGACTTGGAGAGGGATTGTAACTTCAACTGGGAGAGGGGTCCTGCCACCTAGAGCCTGAAGTCGTGTGATCACTGCCAGAGCAAGTGTGTCCAACCTGCAGCCCCCCCTGCAGCACAGCCAGGGCCTGAGAAAGAGCCCTGGGACCTATAAGGAACAGACTGTGAACTGTCCTTACACTCTGCAAACTGCTGTTTGTGATGTCCCCATGCTACAGAGCGGGACATCACAATCAGATCTAAAAACTGTTCTCTTTTAACCTTTCTCATTTTTTCCTTATTCTTTTCTTTTCAATCAGTTGCTGTTTAATAAATTGTATTCACTTTGAACTGTATGTAATAATCAGTGGATCAAGAAAGCATCCAGTGTGAAGAGAGCACCCTGGAGTGGGGACACCCTAGCCCCTGCCCTAAGTGACTACAATGTCGGGGATTACGCCCCAGAAAACCTGGGCCCAGCCTTGCTGGAATTTTGAGGACTCTGCTACTCAGGAGAGTGGAAGGGGAGCCCTCAGGATAAGGGAGGCCTTTGGATAAAAAAAGTGGGAGGGGGGACTCAGATCCTTTCGCTGGTCCATTTCACCGGGGTAGTATAGAAGCCCAATAGCGGGACCATTCCCCCGCTTACAAAAGGCTAGAGGAGAGGCGGGAGGCTACAGTCCCAGCTGCACTGATGGCTGGCTGCTCCCAGCCCCACCCCTTCTGTCTGAGGCCTTGCACTTTCTTGTATCACAGAGCCACCACCCTGATCTTGCTCAGAGCCCTGGCAAGACTGTCAGCTTCTTTGGTAATATTGCTCTGTTAGGGTGTGTCTGCACTGCAAAGTTATTTTGGAATAACAGCCATTATTCCAAAATAACTATGTGAGCATCTACACAGTGATTCATTATTACGACTTCTGTAAACCTCATTCTACGAAGAATAATGCCTATTCCAAAATAGCTATTTCGAAATAAGGAGTGTGTAGATGCTCCACTGCTGCTATTTCGAAATAGCCTCTCACCAGGGCTATTCTAAGTTATTCCTCCTGGGGCTCTAAATCGGGATAGCAAATCTACATTAGGGAAGCCTGCCTCAGACTAATTTTGAGGCTTCCCTGCAGTGTAGACATGCTGTTTCGAAATAAGCTATTTCAGAATAACACTTCCTCAGGGAAGCATGGCTTAACCAAAATACTCATTTTGACAAGATGTGCCAGTGCCATGGTCAGTATCACAAGGTAAGAGTGAAATCTAAAGTAGGAAATGTGAAAATCAGCCCTGGCTATTTCCTACTGGATTTCTTTACTGACTAACTTTGTAGGAGTTTTACACTGAGGAAGAAGGAAGGAGGGAAAGGAAAAAAATATCCACTACCCTCTACTCAAGTCGAGGACTGGGGATGAAAGTAGCCTGTAGAAGGGCTCTTCCCATCCTTCACCCTTTGTGCATTAAACCATCATCACCTGCCACACATATTTGAAACATCCTGATTTATCTAACCTCCTCTTTTAATTCCATCTGACACATTGCTGCAACATGCACATTCCTCCCTGTTCCAAAAACACTTCACAGCAGGCTCTGTGTCTTTCAAAGTAATATTCCCCTATCATGGGGTACAAATGCCATATTGACAAATTTACATTCCATTGAATAGACATTTGTTTAGCTTCAAAGAATATAAACGGCTCCACGAAGAAGTAAAAACTAAGGAAAGGGAAAGTTTGTGTGTTTATTTTGCTTTCCTAAGAATGCAATCTTGTCTTTGACACAGCAAGTGAAGGGATATAAGGCAGATGGATTACATGGTTGTTATTTAAACTTGTATCCCTTAATATTTGGTTTGGCTCTCACCCTTACTATTCAGACCTTCCAGGGAAAAAAAGTCCTTTTATTTTTCCCTCGGTAAGCAGTATACAAATATTTTTTCCTAGCACTCTCCTCAAAATATTTATAAACATTTTATTAGTGTCATCCATATTGGAGATTTACTGGTGTGTTTGTAAGAACTTGTCATCCAAATTTTTAAGAATTTTTGATTGCCGGGGCTTGTCTGAGAATTTTATTTATTAATATCAAATATTTGTACTTGTCATTATTTTTAGCTCTGTTCAGCAGTAGGATGTAGAAAGTCAGGATCAACACATTCAGGGATAAATCCTGATGAAATCAATGAAAGTATCTCCATTGATTTTAATACAGCTAGCATACGTAACCATAAGAAGATATATAAGAAAGTTTAGGCATGGCTACCTGTCTCTGCAGGGCCAGACTAGAATATCTTGCCTCAGGCTGAATAGTACTTAATAAGTAATTCCACAATGGGAGCACTTTTGATATGAGATGATATTCAGTCAGCAAAGAAGATGTCAGTTTGGCTCTTACTGAGCAGAAAAGCGATGCCAAACGCTCTACCTTCAGATTTAAACTGAAGAATAGCTGAAATGGGATTTGCTCATTTCAGAAGGGTTAGAGTAGTTGGAAAACTCCATTCTTCAGAAGCTCATGGACAGAGCCACTGTTTGACAGACCACCAGACATGTCTTCACACCAGACATGAACCACGGTGAATAATGGAACCTAAAAATTATTCATCACTGGAAATGGGCTAATTATTTTCAGTGAATTCTAAATGAGACATGAATTCGCCAAATAGTTTTGGCCCATTTTTTCCCCCAGACGAAAGCATCATTCACAAAACATCCAAAAGATAAGTGCTGCCTCCTTTATAAGTTTTAGTCCAGTATTTTATGGCACTCACTCTTGGGATGTGAGAGAAAGTTTCGATTCCGCCCCTCTGCCTGATGCAGAAAAGAGATCTGAGCATTGTGTGAGCATAACTTAGTTTCTGGAGTATGTCAGTTCTGAGGTGCATCTCAGTCTCTGCTGTTGAAGCAATTCCACTGTGTGCAAATCATTAGTTATCAGAGCAGGGATTTGAAAGTAGGTCTCCCATGCTTTAGAAACGTGCTCTAATCCCAGGGCTATAGAATAGTCTGGGGTTGGCCTTCCTTGGTCTCTGCTATTCTTTGTATAAATAATTTAAAACTAGTTATTAGGCCAGAAAATGCCAGAAAATTACTGTATAGCCTAGTGGTTAGGACACTCCCATTACAGGTGGGAGACTCAGATTCCTCTTTCCACTCCTATGATCATTTATTTATACACAGGGAGATTAAAAAAAATCAGTAAACTAAAAAATCAATTGTTTTTACCCAGCTCTACTCAATGCCCAGGCTGAGCAGCGGAGGGAAAAGGAGGGAAAATTGATCTGGGGCCCTGAGTTCAGCAGCCTCCCCAAAACTTTGGCATCTGGGGTGAAATGAGAAGAGGTGGGAGCACCAGTGAACACAATATAGCAAGGCCAGGGCCGGCTTTAGGAAGTGCGGGGCCCAATTCGAACAATTTTGGCGGGGCCCCACAGCAATTTTGGTTGAGCAAAAACAGAAAAAAAAAAAAGTGCACAAAAAATTCCGCACCAACACACACACACCCTCCCACAGCACAGGAAAACCCTGCGCTAAACTCACACCTCCTGCGGCCGACGCACTCCTCTTCCGGGGCCAGCAGGGGTGGCTGATTTGTATAAGTTTTGGTGGTGCCCCATTAGCCACACCCCCTGACCACTGTTAACCACACACTGACCCCCATTAGCCACACCCCCTCTGGAGGCCTCTGGAGGTAACACACTCGGGGCAAGATGGACACATGACCAGAAGTAAAAGGTGTCATGTCACCCCTCTCGAAGGACTTTTCCCACCATCCTCCTACCAACAGGAATTAGTTTGGCCCCCACCAAACCCCCCTCATGCAACTATCCTGCAATTGCATTAATCCAATGTGTGTTACATTAACTCGGGGGCAGAGAGGCTGGGGGATGTGTTCCCTCTAAGGCTATGTCTACACTCACGGCTTGTTGTGCAAGTACAGCCGTTCTTGCGCAAGAACCCACAGAGCAGCCACACTGCCCGCCTGCTCTTGCGCAAGGAAATTTACAGTACGGCGTGGTAAGAGAGGGTGTCTTGCACAAGAGCTACTCTCTTTTCTAACAGGTGTAAGCTCTCTTGCACAAGAGAGCAGTGTGGATGCTCGGCAGGGATTTCTTGTGCAAGAAACCCTTATGGCTAAAATGGCCATTGGAGCTTTCTTGCGCAAGAGAGTGTCCACACTGCCATGGATGCTCTTGCGCAAAAGCACAGCTCACACATGGCAGCGTGGACGTGTTCTTGCGCGAGACTTCTTGCACAAGAACCCTTGCGCAAGATGTTCTTGCGCAAGAAGCCGCCAGTGTAGACATAGCCTAAGAGTTTCCTCCCATGAGCAGAATGGATTTTGTGTTGTGCACCTGTACTGAGTTCATGTGGCTTGTTTGGATGTGCCACTGTGGCACCCAAGTTATTCATAAATATTTTATAAACCCTTACCTTTTCTCTCTACTGCCATGTCTTCTCCCCTTGCTCCATCAGCTCCCCTGGTACCTGCTGCCCCCCAACTCCTCACCCTCCTCTGCTGTCCTGACTCGTGCCCTTCTCACTGCCCTCAGCCCTCCTGCGACCTGCCCCCCTCCACCAGCCCTTCTCTCCCCCCTGTGCCCACTCCTCCAGTAGCCCCACTCTGATCATGTGAGCTACCCTTCTTCATCCCCTCTTCTAACACCTCCCTCTACACACCTGCCCTGCCTCTCTCCTCTGGTGCTGGTCCCTCCCCTGCAGGTGTCTGCCCTTCTGCTTCACCCCAGAACCCCCTGGCACCTGCACCTTCCCTTAGCCCTGCACCCTCCTGGTGCCTCCCCCTTCCCTTACTGCCCCTGCCCCTTTGCCCTCTTTTTCCCTGATGCCCACCCACTCACCACTCTCTGCCCCGTTCCCCTCTGCCCCCGTTCCCCTCCTGCCCTCACACATGCCTTGCTCCATCCCCACCTTCTCATGCCACCCCTTCTTTCAAGCCTTCTCCCAGCACCTCCCCTCCCCTCTAACCCCCAATGCCCTTACCCTCTCCTCTCCCAGCATCACCCTGACAACCCTCCCACTGACACCTCCCCTCCTGCCCTTTTCCTCATTGTCTGCACTTGGCCCCCTGGGATTTGTCTCTCCTCCCTCTCCACACAAGCCCCTTCCTCTCCCGCCCCTCGGCACAAGCCCCTTCCTCTCCCCCTCGCACAAGCCCCTTCCTCTCTCCCCCTCCCCCTCCGCACAAGCCCCTTGCTCTCCCACACAAGACCCTTCCTCTCTCCCCTCCCTCTCCGCACAAGCCCCTTCCCCCTCCCCTATCTTCTGCTTCCACTTTGCGGGGCTGGAGTCTGCGCTCGCGCCCCGGGCTCCGAACCCAGAGCTAGGCCACGTGCCACCGAGCAATTTTAAAGTCCCGGGCCGTGACGTCACGTCACGCCCAGGCGTCCCCCCCGCTCACCTGTAAATGCCGCTCATGGCAGCAGCCAGCGAGGGGGAGCCGCACTGGGAGCCGCACATGGCAGGGATGGTCCAGGGTTGAGGGGAACGCTCTGGGGGTGGGGTGGGAGGACGCGCGAGGGGGCCGGCAGGTGGGAGCAGGGCCCGCTCCAGGCAGAGCTGGGGGAGAGACCCAGCTCCAAATATTGCTGGAGCAGGGCCCCCGGCTCTGAATATTAACTCGCGCCCGTGGCGCCCAGCACACTTCTGGGTTCAGGGCGCGGGGCCCCTTTAGGCACGGGGCCCCATTCGGGGGAATCGGGTGAATCGACCTAAGGCCGGCCCTGAGCAAGGCCCCAATTTTCTTTTGACTGGCGTGCTCACAGGGGAGTTGACAGAATTTCCAGGTCCCTGAGCAAGATGATGTGGTAGAAGGGTCTTGGGGAAGCCAATCCTCAGCATCACCTGGACTACACCAGACCCCACACCTCCACCTTATCCCTCAGAACTTCCTGGGACGCTCTGTGCAGAGCTCTGATGGCGATTTAAAGGGCCCAGTGTTTCGGCCAGTGCCGCAGCCACAGCAGTGTCCTTGGGCAACTGTTCCCTTTACCCCTGCTGTCAGTGGGCCTACATGCTCAGCAGCCTCACTGATTCTGTCATTGTTGTCAGCATCTCACAGGACCAGAAGCTAAGGTCAGAACTATCTTAAGTACTTCACACCTTCATTTTTTAAGTTCTTTGGGGACTGATTTCCTACGCATTTATAAACTCACATTTATCACTATAGCAACAAAAATAATTCAGTTGGACAAAACCTAGTTGAAGCTGGTGAGTGTGGATATAAAAAACAATCTCCTCCATGAAATAAGATCACCGAAACAACTGGAATCACAACTCAAAACACAGGCCACATAAGAGGGGTAATGGTATTGTTGGTAAAACTACCTTTTAAAATAAAATAGTTAGAACACAGAAATACAAATAAGAGTATAGCCAAGAGGGAATCCAGGATGCTTCTATTCAATACTTACACATTTACATTTTCCAATTAGTTTTATTAACTTCCAGACTCAATTTTTAAAAACTGGAAATCTTCCTGTAATCGTCCTCAGCCGGTGCCTGGTTGGGAAGCCTAGTGGTTGTGGCTGCAACTCATGTCTGTTAAGGGAGTTGTGGGCAGGGGAATCCATGTCCTCCCACATCACCAGGCTCTGTCCTAAGGCTCTTTGGGCTACCAGTATTGGATGGGAGACCAACCAAATGGTAACCAAAACCCAGTTGAAGAAAAATATAATGGTTTTTTTTCCAAAATAAAAAAAAAACAGAAAAGATTGTTTGTTATACCAATGTCACTATTGTACATTGGATCAATTGCATAGAGAAAACTTCTGGAGATAACTAAGGGCAGATCTACACTACAGCCGAAAGTGAGCTTAAAGTACATAATTCCAGCTATCTAAATAACGTACTTGGAGTTGACGTATCTTAAGATGAGTTTCAGTGCTGTCCCCACAGTGGGAGGTCAATTGCAGAAATGCTCCTGTTCACTTCCCTTACTGTTCGCAATTGCAAGGAGTACCACAGTTGACATGGGCACCCTTAGCATTCGATTTAGTGGGTCCTTAGTAGACCCACTAAATCAAACCCTGGAAGATCAACCACTGTAGCATCAACCTCCATGGCAGTGAAGACATGCCCTCAGTGTGCATACACGTGTGTGAGTATAAATATAAATACAAGCATTGCCAGATTGGCATCTTTCTTTAACCCAGACACTACTAAAATTAATAAGTATATCTTTATCAGGGAATGGATAAAATATTTTAGAAGGTATTGTAACAAATGTTCCAGTACATAAATATTTCCTTGTATACCAATTTACTTTTCCTTATCAGACTATTTTGTTTTGTTGGCTTCATATAATTCCAAACAGAGACTCTTTTTTAGGAAAGGTTTAAGATGGCTTCCATTACAGAGTCCAAAGAATATAAAAAGAATGATAAAAAATATTAGTGTCAAAATCATTCCTCAACAACGATTTAAATACTCAGCAAACTATGCAATGGCTGCTTTTTTAAAACTATCTTTGGTTAAATGTTGGGTTTAACTCTATTGGCATATTAAATGTTTTGATGTTGTTGCAAAATGCAGAAATGCAGTTGCAAAATCTCTTACTGTGTCTCTTGTTCTCTGTCCTCCTTCCCACAATATTGTTGTGCCAGCATTTTACAGCCTCCTCAGAAGGTGATTTTTCAAGAGCTTTTGAAAACCGAGCTGTGTTGGAGTGGTGATATTAATCATAATCCAAATGGCCAGTGTAACTAATGCACTGATGAAAAGATAGCAGCTGCTGTCGTCCAGGGATGAGCCTATCTTTGACATTTCATTCACCTCTCCCTGGGCAAAGGTGACTGAGCATACGATATGTCTTCATCTGTCTTTTCAATCCCTACAAGTTAACAGGATAATAGGGTGGTTGCTTGGTGGTCTGCAATACCTTTATCTATTCAGTCACAATTCAGAGAAGCATAAGGAAACTCATTTTACAGGTGTGCTGGCTATTCTATCCCTTCCTGGTCATCTGATCCAAGGTCTGCTTTGCAACCCAGGCCTAAAGACAGAAAGATAGTATCAGCCAGCTACTGATAGCTACCAGCCTTTGAAGCTACACTCAAGTCAGATGTAAATCACACACAATGAAGCCACAGAACATTAAAGGCAGCAAGTCTGTAAAACCAGTTGAGCTGATTAGTACTAAATTACTGAGGTTCCATCTGCTCGGGTGGTAATATTTTTTTTTCAAAACTGCTTGGCTGCAATGCTTCATTTCACAAAGCCCCCATGTTCAATGGGTTTATAGGGAGCACTCTGCTGACTGACAAAGGAAGGAGATGGTGACAAATACACAATTACCCTTTGAGGGAGTAATGCATCCATTACAGAAATTAGCAATCTGTGTGTGTGAACACTGAAGAAAAATACATAAATATATACATGCACTTTTCAATAAGATTATAGGCCACTTTCCTTGGGTCCCAATTTTTAAAAAGAAATCTGTAGCAGAAGAAGTATGTACACCAGACATTTGATATTTTAAAAAATCAGGAAATAGATGAATAAAATAGAAACCTCAAGGCTAAACTTTCGAAATTAAGTTGACATTCAAAATCTGTTTTTGCTTGTACAGACAGTTCTCCTGAGGAACACTAGATGCATCATTGGCAGGGGATATTACCACTTCCTTCAGCAACCCAAAAGCAGCACTGAGAGGCACATGAAATGGCTCCTATCTTGCTATCTTAACATGAAGACCAAGTTTAGGATGCTTATACCCTACCCTCTGGGAACCCAGCTCACCTGAATGACCTCTTCATGTCTCCCACAAATGGCTCGTGCTTTCTCTGGCCCCTTTATTGCTGGAAAGACTTCCTTTAACCTACATATTGTGCACTCAACTTGTTGACCTCCCAATGTCTCCTTAGTTTTAATCGTATTTTTAAATAAAAAATGTGATTTTGATAGAAAATAAAATGTTTACTTGAAAACATTTGTAAAAAAATGGAACAAAATGAAAAAATCATCTGTTTTGAAACCATGTGAAAGGGAAATGGAAACTTCAAATCTGGATGATTTTGTGGTATTTTTTAATTTAAAAAGCTCAAATATTGAGTGTTATCCTGATGTATTATTGGTCACCTAAATCTCAGTTTGTTTCAGTTACATTTTAAAAATAACACAAATAGATAAATAATAATGGACAACAGAAAAAAGTGTTATCCACACAACAAGTGTAATAAGAAAGAGAAGAGGGAACTAGGGTAAGAGAAGAACCAGCCATTCTTCAAATATTTGTGTGCACCAAAATCCATTCACAGTAAAGAGGATGAGTATGGTCAAACTCAGCAGCTAATTGGAAAGCACACAAATGATCACAACTACAGTTTTGCATTCTTTAACCAGCTCTAGTCTGGAAAGCACCAGGCAAGCTAATAGCACTATGTCATAAAAAAACAAAATTGTTAAACACATGAGAAATTGTATAATCTAGCAAGGTGCTGGAACAATTTGTATAGAGGGAGTGCTGAGAGCCATTAAACAAAAATGTAAACTGTTTATATAATGGAAACCATTTCAAGCTAGGGGCTGCCATTCCAGCACCTATGCATCTAGTCACATTTTATACTGAATCATAATAGTAAACCATTGAAAATAGTTGTTCATTGTTAAGAGTTGGAAGCAACAGCTATGAGGGATTAGGCTGCTCATTTTGCTATTAATTAAAAGCAACTATTTTGAAAGTTCAGAAGCCTTTGAGTAACATTGCAGGTACAATATAACATTGCAATATTTGATCCTCTTTTAGATATATTCTCACATGAATATTTAAGCTAGGGCATGGTTTTGGTAACTGCTGATACGCTATTGTTGTATTCTTATCTCTTCTCGTTTGTCAAGGTGTATCTGCACCATGACACATGTTGTTCTCGTGTTAGATTAGCAAATGTACGTGCATTTTCATTTGGTATTTTTCTTCCAAACAATCCCCTGAGACATATGGCCTGACACTGTCTTCACAGATTTCACACCATAAATGCTGGCACAGCGAGTTCAGTTTGCTTTTTAGGGAGGGGAAGGAAGCTTCTTAACCTGTACATGCAGTAATTGTTATACAGGTTGAACCTCTGTGGACTGAGACTCTGTGTTCCAGCGGGGGTAGGGCTGACACAAGGTGGGCCAGAGTTCCGGTGAGGGCAGGGTTGCGTAAGGCAAGTGGGACCGCCGGAAGCTGTGGTGGGGCAGGGAGCTCCAGCAGGGTTGCCGCAGCTCATGAGGCCAGGAGGCTAGGGAGAGGAGCCTGCGGGGAAGTTTATACACACACCTCCAACCTGCTCTGGTCCAGCAAACTCCCTTGTCTGGGACTGGTTAGGTCCCTAACCTGTAGTATTGTTTTAAGAGAGAAAACTACTTAAGTTCACAAAACTTAAAAAATTTAGATCTTTTAATAGTGTCTTTTATGATGCTAGTATTCATGAGGTATGATGCGAGTATTCAAAATACAAACTTCCCTGCCCATTACAACCAATATTGAAAGATTTTCAAATGAGGGGTTTAAACTATTGCCCTTTCTTAAAATAATAAAACAAGACTGCTACGGCCACTCCCTATCATAGTGCATGTAGGGGAACAGTAGGAAAAATGGAAAAGGTTCCTATCCCTGCAATGGTGACGAGTGCAGAACAGATGAGAAGAGAGGAAGGAAAAGATGTAACTGTTATGCTTTCATATTAAGAGAAACTATACTAACAGACACTTTCCAAAATAATTTTATTTTACATTAAGGAAAACAATAAGAATGATCAAAAGAGGAGACTCCTTGAGTTCTTACATTACCCACTCCGAAAGCATGGGAGAAGTATGAGCCTCGTCAGGAGGAAAATGTGTTTAAATCTGGCTGAGCAGCTAAGGTTCATTTTGTTCAAATACCAAAGTTTGTTGGGGTTTGAATAACAGGTTTCAATTATTTCCCATGTCTTGCTAAATACCATAATGATTGCATTAAACTCATATGTGGATCCCAGCTCCTGGATCCTTGGCAATTGTAAATGTGCACATCTGCATGACCGGATGGTAATTAGATACCACCGTCATGGGTGCATTAGAAATACATTGACAGAATTCTAACTCATGTCAGAAATATATCATTGCTGAATGGACTTCAGTCAATTTAAAGATAAAAGCCCAATGCTTATCCACTGAACTATCCAGCTCTTCACATGCCAATGAAAATGTTCAAAGCATATTTGCTTACTTCAAAAGGCAAATATATAGTTTACTTTGTGCTTCAAGAAATTTTTACTTTACCTCAAAACTTTATAAAGTGACCAGAATGTGAACAAAGCTAAGAAGAGACGAGCAAATAATGGCAATATATTCGTCTGTATATTAAAATAGTTAGAAAAACTGGCAAGGAATGTTTAATTTAAAATTATCAGTCTCTGTCAGTTTTTATTTATGCACTGGCCCTGCACGAGTGATTAATTCAGCACAGGCCTACACAGATTCCACATACAAATGTCTTCAGAAAGAGAAAGCCCACAGAACACAATCTTTAGCCATCATTACAAGTTTCGAAGAACGAGTCTGGAACTAATCATTCTTTTTACAGAAAATGTTTCCTCTTCATGTTCTTTAAATATGTTCACTTTAAGAATACAAATACTGATGGATAGACACCACTGTTTTTATTTCACTTCCAAACTCAAAATAATAAGCTGTATTTCTCCCAATCCCTTTATCCAACTTGACTAAGATCAGTAAGAAAGCTGCCAGTACCTATGTGTATATATTTTTATAAAAGATCTTTTATTATTATAAATTTTCACTTCTTTTTGAAGCTTTAAGTTAAAAGACAGGTTTAATAAAAAAAATTAATCACAGCTAAGCATGTATAGCCATATGCTCAACTGTTGTAAATTGTATTTAGCACTTTGACATCAATGAAGCAAAATTGATCACACTAACTGAGGATCTGGCTTATACCTATTTTAAAAAAAAATTAACTCTGCTGCTAATATGAAGATACCATACTAGGATTATAGCTGATAGCTGGGCCAGCTCATACGGTCCTGTGGTTCCCCTTCATTTTCTCTGCTGTGAATTCCTCAGCTATCTCTTTCCTATTGGCAAGGGATGAAACTAGCCTTACTAATTACAAATTATAAACTGGTGTTTGGGGACAGACTGCTTTTACTCTCTCATTGCTGGCACAGAGTGGAAGAAAACTCTCACCCATTAAAAAATGGAACAGGGAAGAAGGATCCTGCTTGTAAATTTTTATTTGATTGCATAGGTAGAAATTGTCTGTGATCCTTTCCACTTATTACTTAAAGCATATTCCTACTTGTATTTGCAGAACCAATAGCTCTATTTCAAAGACAGATAAGCCAAATTAGTTTCTTAGTAAGAGGGAGAGGAGGAAGTAACAAAGGTGTTTTTTATGAACCATTTAGAAAGCAAATCACTGACAAGAATGCCTGAAACACTGTCTTTCACAGGGAACTCCAAGGAGTAAAAAGTTTGTTCATTTGCTATGTTTCCTTTTAAATGTTAGAGTGAGGATAAAGCTAACAGTAGATGATCCCAACATTTACCATACCTTTTCCTCAACTGCTCTTTCCCTAACCCTCTTTCTTCTTCTCTGATTTAAGCATACCCGTTTCTCTGCATCAGGAACTGTATTTATTTGAAGAAAGGAAAGCAACATGCAGGATGGGGTTTTAATAAAAGAAACTCCTTCTACAAACAGGGTTAATCCAGTAATTAGGCAGATATCAGCACCTGTATGTAATATAGTTTGGCCCTTTTACCATTGTTCCTGGGTTAGCACTTTCCATTTCATCAAATACAAAATGCAGGCAAACACAACATAAAAACATTCATATTTCCTTGTTTGCAACCAAACATATTACATAAGAACATAAGAACATTTGGTGTCCTCTAGTTCTTCTATTTAGGGAACTAATAAATAACTTTTCTTTATCTGCCCTCTCCACACCTCTCATGATTTTATATACCTCTATAATATCCCCCCTCAATCTCCTCTTTTCTAAACTGAAAAGTCCCAGTCACTTCAACCTCTCTTCATATGGGACCCGTTCCAAACCCCTAATCATTTTAGTTGCCCTTTTCTGAACCCTTTCCAAGGCCAAAATATCTTTTTTGAGGTGAGGAGACCGCATCTGTACACAGTATTCAAGATGTGGGCGTACCATAGTTTTATACAGGGGCAGTAAGATATTCTGGGTCTTATTTTCTATCCCTTTCTTAATAATTCCTAGCATCCTATTTGCCTTTTTGACCGCCGCTGCACACTGTGTGGAAGTTTTAAGAGAACTATCCACGATAATTCCAAGATCTCTTTCCTGATTTGTCATAGCCAAATTAGCCACCATCATACTGTACATATAGTTGGGGTTATTTTTCCCGATATGCATTACTTTACACTTATCCACATTAAATTTCATTTGCCATTTTGTTGCCCAATCACTCAGTTTGGTGAGATCTTTTTGGAGTCCCTCACAGTCTGCTTCTGTCTTGACTATCCTAAACAGTTTGGTATCATCCGCAAACTTTACCACCTCACTGCTTACCCCCTTTCTCCAGATCATTTATGAATAAGTTGAAAAGGATTGGTCCCAGGACTGACTCTTGGGGGACACCACTAGTTACCCCTCTCCATTCTGAACATTTACCATTTATTCCTACTCTTTGCTTCCTGTCTTTTAACCAGTTCTCAATCCAAGAAAGGACCTTCCCTCTTATCCCATGGCCATGTAATTTACACAAGAGCCTTTAGTGAGGGACCTTGTCAAAGGATTTCTGAAAATCTAAGTATACTATATCTACTGGATCCCTCTTGTCTGCATGTTTGTTAACCCCTTCAAAGAACTCTAATAGATTAGTAAGACATGATTTCCCTTTACAGAAACCATGTTGACTTTTGTCCAACAAATTATGTTCTTCTACATGCCTCACAATTTTATTCTTTACTATTGTTTCAACTAATTTGCCCGGTACTGAAGTTAGACTTACCGGTCTGTAATTGCCAGGATCGCCTCTAGAGCCCTTTTTAAATATTGGTGTCACTTTGGCTACCTTCCAGTCATTAGGTTCGAAGCCGATTTAAGGGATAGGTTACAAACCACAGATTATAGTTCAGCAATTTCCCATTTGAGTTCTTTTAGAACCCTTGGATGAATGCCATCCGGTCCCAGAGATTTGTTAACATTAAGTTTTTCTATTTGTTCCAAAATCTCCTCTAATGACACTTCAATCCAGTGACAGTTCCTCAGATTCATCACCCACAAAGGACGGTGCAGATTTGGGAATCTCCCTAATGTCCTCAGCCGTAAAGACTGAAGCAAAGAAATCATTTAGTTTCTCCGCAATGGCTTTATCGTCCTTGATTGCTCCTTTTATATCTCGATCGTCTAGGGGACCCACAGGTTTTTTAGCAGGCTTCCTGCTTCTAATGTACTTAAAAAACATTTTGTTATTTCTCTGAGAGTTTTTGGCTAGCTGTTCCTCAAAATCTTTTTTTGCTTTTCTTATTACATTTTTACACTTGATTTGACAGTGTTTATGGTCCTTTCTATTTATCTCACTAGGATTGGACTTCCACTTCTTAAAAGATGCCTTTTTGTCCCTCACTGCTTCTTTTACATGGTGGTTAAGCCACAGTGACTCTTTTTTAGGTCTCTTGCTATGTTTTTTAATTTGGGGTATACATTTAAGTTGGGCCTCTATTATGGTGTCTTTAAAAAGTTTCCATGAAGCTTGCAGGGATTTGGCTCTAGTCATTGTGCCTTTTAATTTCTGTTTAACTAACCTCCTCATTTTTGCATAATTCCCCTTTTTTAAATTAAATGCCAGAGTGCTGGACTGCTGAGGCGTTCTTCCCACCACAGGAATGCTAAATGTTATTATATTATGGTCACTATTCCTAAGCAGTCCTGCAACCGTTATCTCCTGGACCTGATCCTGTGCTCCACTCAGGACTAAACTGAGGATTGCCTCTCCCCTTGTGGGTTCCTGTACCAGCTGCTCCAAGAAGCAGTCATTTAAGCCATTGAGAAATTTTATCTCTGCTTCTCTTCCTGAGGTGACATGTATCCAGTCAATATGGGGATAATTAAAATCCCCCAATTATTATAGAGGTCTTTATTTTGGTAGCCTCTCTAATCTCCCTCAGCATTTCAATGTCAGTATCGCTGTCCTGGTCAGGTGGTCAGTAATATATCCCTACTGCTAATTTCTTATTATTGGAGCATGGAATTACTATCCATAGCGATTCTATTGAACATGATGATTCATTTAATATTTTTATTTATTTCATTTGATTCTAGGTATTCATATAATACCTAGATAATATTAGACTATTAGAGTATTGAGTATTAAATATTAGAATGTTATTAGTTTTTCATGTCAAGAGAAAGAAAGAAGTTTTAACATTTTTATTTTTCAACAAATCATTAGTTTCTAAGGTGATTACAGAAGCTGTTGCTTCAATGGTATTAAGAACTATTATTTGTTGCCAGTGATATATGAGTCACATGTCACTGAAATATCAGCCAACAGAGAAAGAATGCACTGGTACTTTGTATTAATATGAACCTAGCATGTTAAGTTTGCCCATCTAAATTTGAAAGTTGAGGTGGAGAATAGAGGTGGGCAAATAACTGTTTTTCAGTGATAGGGGAAAAATGAAAAATCAGGGAAAATATATGGTTCTGTTCCAAAATCTTTGGAATTTGTCAGCAAAGTATAAAAACACATTGTGGTCTAGCAAACCATGAGGATATCCATCTCTGCCCACAGATGACATGTAGGAAAGGCACTTGCTGGGCACACGGGAGACACAGCTTTGAAATCCTACCATGGAACAAGGATGCAAACTTGAATTTCCCTACCACATAGAGCAGGCTATAGATCACTCTGGGTTGTGTTACCCCCAAACTCTGTGGAATGACAATTCTCTTTGCACACCTATTCATTAGATCCGAGCAAGGAAGAATGACATTATAACCTGGTGCTTAAGGCACTCAGGTGGGAGATAATAGATGTAGATTCAAATCTTCTTGCTGCTTGATACAGAGGAGGGATTTGAATAAAAATCCCCTACCTCCCATCTGAGTGCCTTAATCACCAGGTTATAGAATTGTTCTCACTCCTTGGCCCAATAAATATTTAAGTCTTTATGCAAGTGGAACAGCTTCAAGAGAAACAAATGAGAGTAGCTAGTCTATAGCTTGGTGGTTAGGTTGCTTTCTGAGAGAGAAAGTACTCTCGGTTCAATTCCCTCTTCTTGATTTTGGCTTCACCCCCACGATCTCGCCACCCAACTGAATTAAGGAAAACATTATTTTCAAAGCTAATACAGAAAACCTTTTCTCCAGCCAAAGCTTTTGGGGTCCAATTTGCAAATAGTTTCAGCTCAGCCAAAACTGCATTTTCTAGTGAATAAACACTTTGCCCAAAAATATTGACCCACCTTTAGTGGAGAACTCCTCTTCATCCTTTAGTGTGGAATAGTGAGATCAATATGGCAGGTTTCCACCCAGTATTCCACAAACTTGTAAAGAATCTGAAATTTGACAAAGATATAGCAGAATCCATGTTTGAAATTCCCACTGAATTTCAGTGTCACAGAAAAGAAATTTCACTTCTGCCTATTATTGTGTGCAAAATATTTGAAGTCATCAGGGCAGTTATATAGTTAGAAACAGTCTTCAATTTGTTGTAAATGTGTAATCTGCTGTGCTGTCTCTTGACATACATAGACATATATAGAGGCTTTTGACACCAGCCCCAAGAAAATCAGCCCAGTCACAGCAGCATTCACAAATTTGGTTTTGCCTTAGTGATGGCTTTCAAAAATTAAATACATCGATATGGTTGATTCACTTTGAAAACTAAGAGGTAAATATTCCAATTCATCTACCAGGAATGTGAAAATGCACTGGGTTCTGATGCCATGGAATGATATCAAAACACCTTGTCCCTGTACTTCAGAGAGACTTTTGCAGGTTACATGTATTGCCTACTGAGAAGGAAGAGGAAAGAGGAAGAAGAGGAAGAGGAAATCCTGCCAGTGTAGAAGAGGAAATCCTGGGAGTGGAACCTGGAAAAATAGGTGTCTGAGTCATTCTCCCTCCAAAAGAGCAACAAAGAATCTTCCACTCAACTTGAGGCTACATCTACTTTGTGTGTTGTGTTTTATGGGATCAAGGGCACCATTTATGGGGAGGTAGTTATATTTTTCCATCTGTACTACTTTACACTTATCAACACTGAATTCCATCTACCTTTGTGTTGCCCAGTCACCCAATATAGTGAGATTCCTTTATAGCTCTCTGCAGTCACCTTTGGATTAGTGGTTCATCCCCTTTTCAAGAACATTTGTAAATTTAACACAGTAATCCAAATGCAGATCCCTGCAGCACATTTATTTCTCCTTTTCCCCTCCACCATCTTTTAAGTGGAGCACCCAGCAATGTTTTCATGATGATCTTCAATTACTGGAATGCCCAGTATTTTGTTATTCTTAATCACCCTATCTTCCTCTTTTTATCACAGACTCCCTACCCCAAAGACAAAGCTGCAAGCAGCTCAAACTCTGTTGCATTTAAGACCAGCTGCTGTCGTCAGGGCATGCAGCATTAAGCAGACTTAACTATAGATACAAAATAGCTTTTACCACTCAAGAAAGAGATCTTGGAATCACTGTTGATAGGTCCCTGAAAACATCTGTTCAATGTAAGTGACAGCTTAAAAACTAAAAAGCTAACAGAATATTGGGAATCATTAGGAAAGGAATAGGTTATAAGACAAAATACCATATTACCTCTAACAGTGCTTTTTTTGTGACGGTACGGGAGCTTTCCCTGCTTTTCCCCGGCACAGTCCCCAGCCAGCGCTGGGAGCACTTGCGCCATGCCGAATGGAAGCACGCTTGGGACATGTGGCAATTAAAGGGGATGCGACTGTATTTTTTTTTCCTTTTTGCTTGACAATTTTTGTTGCTTGACATCTGGCAACGCTAGTACCCACACCGTTTTTTTGTTTGTTTGTTTGTTTTTTACAAAAAAAGCACTGCCTCTACATAAAGCCATTGAATGCCCACATCTTGAATACTCTGTGCAGATCCTGTCACCTCGTCTGAAAAAAAGATATGTTGTATTTGGAAAACATACAGCTTCCATATGAGGAGAGATTAACAGGACTGGGACTTTTCATCTTGAGAAAGAAATGTCTAAAGGGTGCGGGGTATGTTCAATATCTAGAAAATCATTAATAGGATGAAAAATAAAATAGGGAAATGTTATTTCCTTCACTAACGTAACACAAGAAGCTTATCCAATTACATTTATAGGCAGCAGATTTAAAACAAACAAAATCAATTATTTTTTTCACAATCAACTTGTGGAACTCTTTGCCAGGAGATGGTATAAAAGCCCAAACTATAACAGGGCTCTAGTAAGAACAAAAACCAAGGAGGGTAGGTACATCAATGGGTACTAGCCAGAATGTGAATACCGCACCCATTATTTTGAAAGATATTTTGAAATAACAGGCATGCTGTCAAGACGTGAAAGTATCCCAAAATAGCACCACTGTCTAGATACACCCATATAGAGCTGAAATATATTTGCCCCTTGTTATAATCCACTAGACCTCACTGCTGTTCCAGAGCTGAGGTAGAGCCTATGGCTACGTCTAGACTACAAGACTTTTTTGAAAGAGGCTTTTTCGAAAGATACTTTTGAAAAAGCCTCTTTCAGAAAAAAAGCATCTAGACTACAATCAGTACTTTCGTAGTGTAAGTTTATAAAAGAGCACCCAGGTAGTCTGGATGCTCTCTTTCGAAAAAGCACAGTTTGCATTACATAGCGCCTTTTTTCAAAAGAGCACTTTTGAAAAAAGGCATTCTTCCTCGTAAAACGAGGTATTCCATGGTCAAAAAAACTGCTGCGTTCTTTCGATTTACTTTCGAAAGAACGCAGCATCAGTCTATATGCAGGTAAAGATTTTTCAAAAAAAGGCCACTTTTTTTTCGCAAAAATCCCTGTAGTCTAGACACACCCTAGCAGTTCTCATGGGGTCTGTCTCTCTGTCTCCCTCCACAAAGTTAGTAACAAAGTAAGAATAAACATTAAAATTGTAACGCTAACCAGTGTCCTTTAAGTGACTTGCCACAAGATGTCAGAATATGTTAGTGTTAGAGCTGAGTGGATCTAATATTTATTTAATTTTCTTTCTTTTATATAGGAATTAGATACAGTGCTCATGTCAGCTAACTTCTAAGTTGTCTGCCAAAAAAAATAGAGTTTTCCAGTACCTTGGTAGCCCCTGGATAGAGATGATGCATGGGGTGGAGGGGAGCAGGTGGATGGGGTTGTTTCCCCACCCTCCCCATTTGGTGCTTGGCTTGTACTGAGTATGCTGAAGCCTCTGTCCTTAGTCCCCTGCCCCATGTTTTCACTCTCTCCCCCATCATGGCACGCACAGGTCATGCCCCCTTTCCAAAATCTGAAATTGCATCCCTGCATGGGACCCTTTATTAGCTGGATTTCAGAAATAGCAGTTAGTAGAAAAAAAAACAATGGTCTTATGCTGATAGCCAGTATGAGAGAGATTGGGGTGCAGACATGGCTGTGCTCCAATGTAGAGACACAGATTTTGTGATCCACAAGTTTTAAAAGTTGAATCCCTTGCTCATTCCACAGAGGAAAATTCCTGTTACCAAAGAACAATTTGGTAGCAATTCTGCTAGGTGAAATGTGGGAATCACTGTGTTTCCTATGCCCTATGTGGGATTTTCCGCATTGGGAAAGATTCCAGATGTAAACAGGGGATGGTCCTTAGCCTAGGTTTTCCATAGTGGTTTTAACTGTCATTACTAATTCCAAATACAAACAACACCTGTCCTCTGTTGTGTAGCAGCAGAAAGCAAGAGATAGAAATACAGGTTTTCACAAATCAGATCAGATCACTGGTCCGTCTAATCTAGTTTCATGTCTTCAACATTATCCACAGCCAGATGCATCAGAAAAAGGTGAAGAAAAATTGTAATTAGGGAACAACCTGTCCATTGTATAGGTTTCTTCATAAAAATCACCAGACAAAAATTGGATGTCTAATTTTCTGAAGCATAAGGGTTCATATGTCATATTTTATGTGCTTTTTAGCATATAGAGAAATTTTGAAAATAGGAAATAGTTTGATACGCATCCTAGTGAATCAAACAAGCCAACTTCTCCTTTTAGTAAATGAAAATATAAAAACTATAATACAAAAATACAATAATGTAAGTTAGATTTTTCTGCTCCCACAGAAATCAGTAAATTAGATATGAGGGCTCCCATAGCTACTGTAACTAAGTCCCCATGCACATACAATAGTTTGTATTACAGTACATGTAATACTATTAATTTTTTAAGTTCCTTATTATGCTCCATATATTGTGTGCAACAGAACTCAGTGAATAATTCACAACTAATAATGTAGTCAGTGAATTTCATCTTTTTATCTGCTCCAGGAATATTTGCAAGCAGAATACTATTTCCTGTAACTCACTACTTACGTGTATATATTCAGTAAATACCTTCTCAGCTTTGTTGTTCTATGAAAAAAATGAATTTTCTAAATTTGAACCGTGTTTCTTGGTTTCGATTCATTAGAGAATTACCATGAGAATCCATGCTAATCTAAACAGGCAATGGAAACCGTCTTTCCAGGGACAAGTTCTTGCATCTTCAAATGCAAAATTTTGTTGCAGAAATGTATTTGAAATATGCTTTCCATGATGAAATTTTCCCAACAAAACTCAAATTGCTCAACTGTTTGAGGACAGTAGAATTTGACTGTTTAACCCATGTCCTCATACCTCAACTAACATGAACACAATGAGCCCTCTTCTACTCTTTTACCCTGAATAAAATCTGAACTTACTCAGATAAACTTATCAGGGATATTTCACATTTACACCAATGTAAATAGGAATAGAATTTGGTTACATTCATTTCAGTTTCTTGTGATACAAATTATGTGTGGGTACACAACTACATACAGTTATAGAAAGGAGAATTCCCAAGAACACACAAGGCATCATTGAACAAATGCATTAGCTTGATGAAAGGCTTTCTGGAAACCATGAGCAGTTGTAACTGGCTGTGGGAGAACCTCAGAAGGTTTGCTTCCTTTTAGCTAAATATCAGATGCTTATATGAAGCTTTTCTAAATTTTACTTTAATGTCTTTAGTCTGAAAACTGGAGAGGAAATCTCACAAGATTAATACACTCTGATTTCAAGTGGACCAAGAAACACAAAAATGAACAGTCTCTCTCATTCAAAAATAGGACTGTCTTTTATTGCGTTTATATTTCATCCATGTTATATTACCCTTATCCTCTTGTTCACCTCAATTTTTAGTTCTCATTGCTTCTTCCTATTGGAGCTATTGTACTATTCATCTTCTCAGTGACATTTCAGCAGTGATGTCCCCATTTGCCAGTGTTTCTCCCTCCACTACCCTCATGACAGACACTTGTGAGGTAAATGTTGCATTCAGCTGAACGCAGCTAGCTCCAAACATATTTTCAAGATAACGTTAAAAAGCTGTCATGCTGCTGATTTCTTTATCATTTCCCATGTTACTAATGGTTGGTTAATTATAAGGATACTGCTTAAAAGTAACTCTTGATATTTTTTGGACCTCTGGGGACAGGGTGTGTTCTTTGTTTTCTGGGTGACCTATTTCATATTGCTGTGATGAAAATCCAGATTTGGCGAAAAATTTAAAAAATGGCATTTTGGCTCAGATTATTTGCTGTTCTGACAACAGGCTGTTGCTTCTACAAGAATCTTTAGATACATAATTCTTAAATCTAAATAGAGCCTCAGTCTTAAATAGTTAGGTTTGGCTTACTTTTTTCCCCATAGGAACGCAAAAGTGAATTATTTTACCCATCTTACTGTGTATTCTTTAGGATCATCACTGTGCAGCAGGCTAAAGGGTTGAAAGCCTTCCATCACCCTGGTGTACTTTGCACAAGGGCCAGGAACAATAGCAGTCCCTTTGTCAAGCTAGTTTCATCTGACACACTCAGGCCAGCAATTATCATCCTTTCTCCACAATATCTGTAGACCTGGCAGGCCATGCAGTGTGAAGCCTAGTCCATTCAGAAATGAATGCATAGCATGTAGCTCTGAGGATTGTGCTTTTAAGATATAATCTTTCTTAGGGCTTCCCCTGGAGCATTGTGACTCTCTACTGCCGGCTCCCTCCCATACACACACTTGGAGCTGTAGCTAACTAGTGCTAGATATTTATTTCACTTTTATTTTTATACTTCAAATGATCTTGTTCTCACTAAATAACAAACCAGTGAATGAGAAAGGAATAGAGGTTGGATAAAACAATTAGGAGAGTCTCTGCCGTGACCGGCTGCACACAGCCGGTGTTCTCAACCCCTGCCCACCTCCAGGGCAATCTCCAAATTCCCACACTTGCAACACAGTTCCTTATGAGGAAGCATCTCCAAATCACAATTTTTCATAAACATATCACTATATCTTCCCTCAAAGAAAGATGAATTAACTCTTATATACCCATATACAACTACTGTTGTATACCCATATACAACAAATCCAGGCCTGGGCAAAATATGGGCCACGGGCAAGATTCGGCCCATCAGGACACTGGATCCAGCTTGCAGATGCTGCAGGGAGCCCCAGGCAGACACCCTGCTTACCTCTCCCTACCCACATGCCGCTCAGAAATGCAGCTGCAGTGCTGTTTCACTTTAAACACTGAGCCCGGAGAGGAAGGGGGAAAAGCTTTAGGAGCTGCTCCCACCCCCAGCACAATCCCATTGGCTGGCTTCTGGCCAGAAACTGGCCAATAGGAGCTGCCTGTTTCAATAACAGGCATTCACAGAGCACATGGCTGCAGCCTGTGTGGGGGTGGGGCAGGCAGGGAGGCTGATTCAGGAATGGGCTGCTGGCTGGTAAGTCTCCTGGCCAGAGCCTGCCTGTGGCGCCCTAGCTCTTCCTTTCCCCAACGCTTTGCTCCCACTCCTGACCCCCCCCCACTACATTCCCAAATCCTCTGTCCCCCTCCTGCACCCATACCCCCTCCCAGATCCAACACCTCAATTCCTTGCCTCAGATCACAGTCCCATCCTGCCCTAGTTCACAACCCAAATCCCTGCACCGCTTCCTGTACCACAGTTCCCTGCCCTGGGTCACAATCTAACTCCCTACATCCCAGTGCAGTGCACCACATCACAACTGCCAACTTCACCCAAATTCCCTCCCTTACCCCAAGCTCATTTCTGCAGCCAATCTCCATCCCAGGCCCCATACTTCCTCCATTAATATCATGGAAGAGTGAGGCTGTCAACTACTTTCTTGGAATGCCCCCCCATCAAAAATTATTGCCGACCACTGGTCTAATCACACATGCATTACATTCTCAACCCATCTAGTACATTTCCATAAACTCAATGTGTCAACTACCTGGAGATGAGAGGTTACCAGCACATCACTCTAGAATTAGTCTTTGTCACTCACTTTCCTTAAATACCCTTCTCTGGGCAGATTACCAAGTCTCTGTGAGTCTTTCAGGATATTTAATCTCCTGCTCTGATTTTCTCAATATCAATCTTGCATTAGCGTCTGAGTGGTTCTCCTGTTCTTGATAGTTTCTCCTTTTGCATTGCTGAGAAAGCATCCAGCAGATGGGAAATTTCAGAGTCCACATCAGTTGTCTATGTGCTGTAACTTTCTGGGATTATTCATAGATCCCTTTGTTTACATCAAAATTTGTTCCCTGACCTGTCTGGACTACATAAAACCTTAGATGCAGTTCTTCTTTGTCCCCAAATATTAAGGGTTTGATTCTTCAGGCACATTCTATCACCTGGGGTAAGAAATGGTAGATCACAGGGTCTTTCATAAAAATAATATTTTTGCTTCCTCTTCTGATTTTCTTTCATTTTCCCTATGTCTGCATTCTTATGAGATTTCAGTGTGTTATCGGTAAATTAAATCTGATCATTCTTACCATTAACAGCTGAGCTAGAGAAAAGCCATTCTCCAAACATTTACTTTATAAACAAATAAAGATTGATACAAAACAACCCCACGGTCAAAAATCTTTTTCATAAAATTCTTTACTGTCCATATACACTTTTCCACAAATCCATTTGATTGGGGGTAATTTAAACTTGATTTTTTTGTGGTGAAAATCCCAAACTAAGGCAAACTGCCTACAATTTGCACTGGAATATTATTGCCTATTGTCACTAGAATTCATCTGGAATTCCACACCTGGAGAATATTCCCTTCGTGCTGACTATCATTAACTTACTATTAGAACTATTGAGTGTGGAAATTTTTGGATGCAGAGAATAATATTCTGTAACTATTAAATAATCTTCTGATGGCCAGTTAAATGAGTCAGTGCTGACCTTCTCATAAAGCCTTTAACAAACTGGTTTAGGTCTCATTGGCTCTGCCTGTTGGTATGGCTTGTATTTCAATCATGAAAAGCAGTTTCATAATTGATCCATGGTCAAAACAGTACTTCTCATGCTCATTGTTTGCACTTCTCAATTCCTAAATGATCCTTGTGGATCTTCTATAACATTTCTTTTCAGAGGTTCGTTGGGATTATAACCTTACCGCCCCTGAAAATCAACGTATCTATCACAGTAAATTCATGTCCGTATTTCCAATAGGTTGTTATTCTTGGACAGTGACTACACTCCCCACTGTGCCAGTCCCGCTGCTACTGGGGCTTTGAGTGAGGGCTGTGCTCCCCACCACGCCAGCCCTACTACTGACAGTGCTGTGCTCCTCACCACCAGCACAGCCTCTGAACCACGCCAGCTGGGGCTCTCTGGTCCACCAATAACCATAGTCCTTCTGGACTACAGATGTTGCCGGACCAGAGAGTCATGAATTTTAGAGGTGCATCCTGTATCTCATTTGGCACTGCAGTGAAATGGAACTGGTACATGGTGTTTTTATGGCTGAGGATAGCAAGCCACATCCACTTTATAGGGACATTTGCTTCAGAATAACCTGTTACTTTTATTTTTGTTGGTCCCAGTTTTGAACTTATTTTCAGTCTCTCATAGTCTTATTCAGAGTATTAGCCTGAGTTTCTGTTCTAGTTTCATTGGAATAACTGTTCCATTCACTGTCCTAGGCAGTATCCTCTAGGCTTGGTAGATCCCAGTATACCTATGAAAAACTCAAGCAGATTGGTTTTAATTGCATTCACTTGACTTTTCTGCATCTGCATTCTGCAGCATTTTGCAAAATGATCATTTCCCCCACATTTATGACAGCATTTCCTAAAGCAACACATTGTTTTAGACAATGCTGTGATCCATACCTTCATATGACTGTCTGTACCCTGTCTTCCTCTAACAGTGGTTTTCATGGTAAGTGGCTCCACTTTCTGATTTGACCTTTTTTTGGCTACATTCTATAGTGCTTTGTGCATGGATATCCATTTTCGATTAATTCAGCTGTTTGGCTTGTGCTTTCATAGTTTCTGCTGTCCTACATATTTGGAGAACTTTTTTTCTCAGGTTAAATCTCCTTCATGGTGCAGTCTCTCTCTTAACACTCCATCTTTAATGCCACAAATGATTCCCAGAAGGGTAGCCGTGTTAGTATGTAACTTTAAAAACAATGTGTAGTCCAGTGTCGCCTTAGAGACTAACACAATTGTATTGTATCATGAGCTTCTGTGGGTAAAACCCACCTGATGAAGTGGGTTTTACTCGGAAAAACTCATGATAGTATATATTTTTGATACTATATATTGCGTAGCTGAAGTCAAAGTAACTTAACTTGACTTTTGGCACTGTCTACGCAGCAGGAAGTCGAAGGAAGAGCACTCTTTCTTCAGCTTCCCTTACTCCTCATGGGTATGTCTACACTTTCCCCCTAGTTCAGACTAGGGAGGCACATGAAGCATACTGAAGTTGCTAATGAAGCACAGGATTTAAATTTTCTGCGCTTGCTTAGCATATTTGCAGACGGTCGCCATTTTAAAATACTGGTCGCCCGATTTAACTTGCCGCGTGTATATGTAGTCGATCAAAACCCTTCCCTCTAATTAACTGTTACCTCATTTGCACGAGGAGTAACAGTTAATTCGAGGGAAGGGTTTTGGATCGACTACAGCATCTACACGCGGCAAGTTAAATCAGTCAACCGGCATTTTAAAATGGCGACCGGCTGCAAATATGCTAATCAAGCGCAGAAAATTTAAATCCCGTGCTTCATTAGCAACTTCGGTATGCTTCATTTGCCGCCCTACTCCGAAATAGGGGGCAAGTGTAGACATACCCCATGAAAGCAGTGTTACTGGCATTGACCAGAGTGTCCCTCTCACTTTGAATTAGCTGTCTTAACTAGACGGCTGATTCGAACCCTGGAAGACCGACAGCAGCAGCTTCAATCTTCCTCTGTAGTGTAGATGTACCCTAAAGTACCAGAGGACTACACAAATGAGTCTGTCTTTGACCAGAAACTCTGTCAACTCACTGAAAGTCACAAATTTTACTGAGTTTCCTTAATTCTATAACATGTTCCCATCAGTTTTGTCATGGTAGTGTATAATCATTTTTTTCATGCATGTAAAAAATGTGTCATTGAAAGGGTTCATTCCTTTTTATTTAACTTCATGCTTTCACCTTCTTCAACCTTAAAGTTGTTATAAATATCCAATGCATCCTCCCCAACAATGTGCAAAAAGATAGATGATTTCACTTAATCATTTTTTCTCTGCCCCATGGCTGCTAAATACAATTCAAATCCCTTTCTGAATATTTTACAGTTCTCTGAAACATTGACTGGCAATTGAAGACTGGAAGGAGATTGCAACACATCCATTTTTGTCTCCCTCCCTCCCCACTTCTTAAGCTAATCAAGCTACGGTTGTGCTTGATACATGCAAAAACCTTTGTGTCTGGTACTTCTCTGGTATCTCTGGTGTGCTTCTCTGGTATCTCCCTTTGTCTGCTTTCACTTGCAAACACAGGAGTTCTCTTCAAAATGACTAGTATCTTTCTCATTCACTTTTGATGCTATATAATGATCTTGGGGATCAATAAATAACAAACAAATAACAAAGGAATAAAACTTTAATAACTTAAATTGGAAAATGTCTGTCATGGTTACGTGGGGTTCCCAACACCTACTTCCAGGGCACATCTTCAAATTCCCACATTCGCAACACTGTCTCTTATGAGGCAGTGACTCCAAAGCACAATTTTTCATAAACATAACTCTATAGTGTTTACAAAAGGTTTTCTACTTTTTGTTAGTTACTAAATGAGAGCTGGCTTTGGTGTGGTTCATTACTAATGTGTTCATCAGATGGTGGCCAGTACTGCCACTGCTGTTCCTGGAGAAAATGTAGCTGGGTTATGAAAAAATGGCACTTTCATCGCAGTGCTTGCTCAGCAGACAGAGAAACTCCATGTGAAACCACAAACAGAAACATTTTTTCTTTAAATCACTGTAGGCATAGTACTTTGACATCAGTATAACTTGTGAGATTGAATAGATTCCAAATCTGTCTGGATACCCTGGTAATGCTGAGCTACCGACTATCAGTCAGAAACCTTTGTTGAACCTCAAGAGACTCATCTACACAAGCTGAATGCTACCATTATGAACACACCCGTAAAGTGCACTGGAGGCCGACTGACTTGACAATATCCAAAAGCAACATTTGATACCATGTACTTTTTTGTCATAGATTTTCTATTGCTATTTTTTAAGACATGCTTGAACCAAAGCACAATATAGGAACCACATGACATATTAACCTAACGGTAGAGTAAAAAAGTACACACTTTCAATCAATTCAAATGTTAGCCAATGCAAATAAAAGTGAAGAAAAAGAAGAAAGAGGGAAGGATAGGAAACATTAGAAAATAGGAATTTGAGGAGGGGAATGGTTATTTCTCAACTATACAAGTATTAGCAAGAATATTGGGCCTTGATATCAGTGTAGACAGTACATGAAGTTATAGTGCTGCAGTGAGATGAAATCCATATAGACATTAAAGTGTACTAGATTTGTAATGTGGAACAAGTATTCTTACTTTTCTTCTGAGCTTCAGAATAGTGAAGGATTTTACCAGATTTTACCACTAACGCCTGGAGTACATGAAATAAGGGGCATTGGTGTAGCAAAATCCATCCAGTTAAATTGGTGTCAGCCCCCTACATAGCCTCAGTTTAATTCTCCTTAAAGAGCTTTAGTTAGCATCAGCAAATTTCTGAATTACCATTAAACATATTTAAGCAAATTTTATATTCAGATTGGCTGTGGACTAGTAGGCCTGGTCTATGGTAGGGGATAAGGTCAAATTAAGATATGCAACTTGAGGTATGGTAATTGTGTAGCTTAAGTCAAAGTATCTTACCTCGAATTTTGGTGCAGATGTGAGAAGTTGAGGAGAGTACACTCTCTCTTCGAATTCCCTTACTCCTTGTAGAAGCATTAACTATCGTCATGGACAAGAGCGCCCTCTCTGTTTGAGTTAGCATGTTTTCACTATACCCACTAATTTGAACCCTGAAAGATCAACTGCTTCAAACTTACCTGTAGTTTAGACATGTCTGTATGATTCAAATAAGGGTTCAAAATTAGGCTCAAGCAGACTTCTGGACATAATTTGCAGGAGTTTATTTGATATAGTTACACCAATACAACTTATGTCATTGAAACAAACCCAGGAAGGGTAAACTGGTTCCACTACTACAAGTACTCAAACTAAATGTATCTTACAAACCAAACCAAAAGTGTTTTTTTTTTTTTGTTTGATTGAATTTGTTTTGTTGTTATTTGGGGAGGGGTTTGGGGGTGGGGGCTGAATCTTCTTTGGTTACTTTTATTTTCATTCAACTTTGCATTTCTTCATGCCAGTAATACCTGAAAATCAAGGAGGAAAAATATAGCAATAAAAGGAAGAGTGATGTGCTTGCAGTCACTGGTTTTTTATGTGTTATATGCTGATATAACATGGTCTGAATTAATGCTTTCATTACAGCTGGAATGGGAAAGAAATCCTGGGTGTGTTTATGTAAACCAGTTTATCCCTGCTTTGCTTAAATGTGTTAGATATTCGGCTGGTACAACGCTATTTTGCTCATTGTAATCAACTTGGTTGGTGTTGGGTCACAAATTGTGTTAATACTAATTGCAATGTCTGTTTTTACTGGGGGAATACAAAAGAAGAAGGTCTGTGTTTAACCTGGCACAAAGGAGGGAAACATTCTCAGTTAAAGAATGAGATTCTGGGCGTGTGCGTGTAAATACAGTTCACACAGTTTGCTTAGGCCTGCTAGAGAGCCAACTGTTAGAATGGTGTTTTGCCCATTGTAACCAATTTTGCTGTTGTGGGGTCACAAACTGGGTTAACATGAAATGCAGGAATGGTGAGATATGCCCACCAATGCTTGCAGTTATTGGGGGGATGCAGAAAACCCAGTTCAAAAAAGAGAGAGAGTATCACTGTAAATAACCTCGGATGGACGCCAAAGCTCTGTGAAGCGAGAGGGGGAGGGCAGGTGTGAGCTGTAAGACTGGTTCAACCTGTTTCTTCCCCCCTCCCCACCTTGTTCTAATGATAGAACTAGAACAGACTCCACAAGTTTTCTCTTTTATTATTTTAAATGTACTCCAGTGGATGCTGGAATCTCTTGTGGCTGGACTGTGTTTGGGCCAAGAGCTGAAATCTCTGAGAACTAAAATCACTAGGTTTGGCCCAGAGCCAAATCCACCACAAGCCAGGGGAAGATGAGATGAGTGGCCAGCAGAGTGGCGGCAGCATGATGAGCAGCCAGCAGGACGGTGATGAAGAGGCATAATGAGCAGCCAACAGGGTGGCGAAGGAGAGGTGTAATGAGTGGTCAACAGAGCAGCGGCAGCAAAGGGCAGCGATGGAGAGTTGTAATAAGTGACCAGCAGAGTGGCAGCAGCGAGGAACGAGAAAGGGCCAGCAGAGCAGCACCAGAGAGCAGCAAGCAGATGAGTGGTGAATGACTAGCAGAGTGAGTAAGATGCCTCCTTAGCTTCCCCCCACTCAGGATGGGAGGTGAACTCTACAGATGCACCTCTGAACTCTGGGTCTGCACTGAGAAGAGTTGGCCATGGGAAGGGAACATTTACATAGCTGGATTTAAGAATCTGAGAGGAAAAGGACAGTGCCCAAATGGTGTTTTCCCAAATTAAAGCCACGTTACTTCCCTTCCCATTAATAAAGGTTTCTTTTCTACACTTAGACTCTGTTCCTGTGTGTGAAGAAGCATTGCCTCCCAGGTACACCCCAGGGTGTTGTGTGAATTTTCCAGGTTACTGGGTGAGGGCTGGAGCCAGTTCTGTGTTGGATGGATGGCACTAACTGGCAGAAGGGTTACAGTTGTAGAAAAGTCTGTGCTACAACTTCACAGACTTAGATATAGTAAGTAGGGACCAGAAATATCAGGTATATCAGGCCAAAAATATAAAGATATAAAAAGAAGCTGAATGATTAGAAATAGCATATAATATTAATTTTTTTCGTGTGTTCCATTTTCCTTTCTTACAGCCGTACCGCAGAATCGAAAACTTGTGGCTTAAGAGCTGAGTACAACTCATTTTTTATGGTGTTGCAGCTGTCTGCATTTCTATATGGTTATAGCACCATTGCCACAGGAAACACTCAGAGTGCATTCAAAGAACTCTTATTGTTGGCATTATACCTTTTGTGAGCAAAAAGCCTGTTATAAATCTGTTGATTGTATCAACAAAACCCATATTACAGATGTAGAAATATAAACTCTAAAAAATCCTTAACCTACAGAAAGCACCACATCAGATTAGTAATACCACAAAAATGTCTATAAATAATTTTTACTCTTTTATAATTTTCATGGAAAAGATTAATGTTAATTTTTAAGCTCATTTTTAAGCTCAATTTTTAAGCTCAAATTTTGATTGAAATTTGCACATAATGAAGGGCACCATGAAGCAGTCTCCTCCCTTTGTACATCCCAATGCAGTAACCTAAGCACATGCTTAAGTGATAATAATTAAACACTTAATTACACTTAAGCATTTTACTACATAGGGATGGGCTATGTAATGCTAAACATACGAGCAAAATAAACAAAGCTCCAATTCTACAGAGACTTAATGAATGTATTTAACTTCATCCACAAGCACAATGGAATTACTGTCATCCGTGCTGGGAATAGGGGTGTGGCAAGTGCTGCAGCCCCCATTGTCCTAAAGTAGTTTCCATTATATAGAGAGTTTACTGTTTGATTCAGTGATTCTCAGCACCCCCGCCCCTAAAAATTGTCCCCGATTACTCACATGCAACGTGGGTATTCACATGTGTAAAGTTAAGCACATGTGTAAGATACTGAAGATTGGAGCCAAGGATATGTCCCATTCATGCTCATCTTTTGCAATGGAAGGTCATGATTTTGTCCTGTCCATAACATATACGTATGAAGAAAATGACAGGTCCTGATGAAATGCATTACATGGGAATCATAGCATACAAAATTATATATGAGATAACAGGTACTCATTATACATGAAAATTTCATTTGACACATTAAAATATTTACTGTAATAATTAAAAAAGTTTAAATAAGCCATTTCCCCTCATAGCCATCTAGCATTCATTATAAACCTAGACACCATATGCTAATAATATTTTGAGAAATTGATTGACTTACTAGAAAACAATTTCAGCTCCTCCAGTATCTAAAATGATATTACATTGATTTATTATTTATTAAAATTCTAATATATTCATATTTACACCACAGAATGTATAAATAGGCTTGATAGCTTAAATTTTTGTCAATAGAAGCATTGATTCACCACAGACAAATGGATGAAAAAATATGTTAATAATAATTGAAATTTGCAGATAAGTAAAGTAAGAAGAAAGCTACTTGGGATCTCATTAAAGTTTGATTTAAGGCTATTTATTTTGCTTTGACATATAGCATAGGTCAGCATATGATGTGGACAATTTGTATTTTAATAATTATAACATTTTAACTTTTTTAATCTTAGTGTTTACAGTCATTAAATTATTACCTGACCACCTGTGATTTCACCACCCATAATTTCTCGCAATTATGAAAATTTCAGTCAATAAAAATGGAAAAAAAAGCTAAAATATGAATATTGATCTTTTCCATAAAAATTATAAGAGTAAAAATTGATTCTGCCGAGATTATTTATAGATGCTTTTTGTGATGTTATTAATCTAATGTGTTGTCTTCTGTAGGTTAAGGGTTGTTTAGAATTTATATTACTACAGTTGTAACATGGGTTTCGTGTTTGTTTGTTTGTTGTTTGTTTATCTGGTTCCAGCAATAGATTTACAACAGGGTTTTTGCTCACAAAAGAGTTTATGTACCATAGCCTTAAAATCAAGCTAGAAAGTTAACATATGATGATTCCCAAAAATGTACACTGAAGGGTTATATGCTTGCATAAGCTGGCTAGCTAGGAAAGTGAAATGAGTAATCAGTATTCCAAAGCAGTGCATATAATGAGTTAGGGTGAACAATAATCATATTTAGAGCATCTTAAATATAGTTCTTGAGTCACCCTGTTAGAAATGGAAGAAAAACTAAAGTCTGTACAGCATAAAGTGCTGCATTTGCTTTCATAGGGACATTCATGTTTTCTGATATCGATTATCTTTAAGTGATATTTTAAGATGTTGGGTTCAGAGTACAAAACATGGAGTATACAATTGCAACATTTTTTTAGCAAAGAAGTTGCTCAGGAGACCTAGCTTAACTATTTGGATTAGGCAGTCTCTGAACGTATCATGCAATTGGATTTTCTCCACTCATGGACTTTTCTTCTTTTATAAGTAGCTACGAAATGTATATCTTGCAGATACGTACATAAATCCAGATGAGCACTATGACCATAAGAGCATGCCAGTACCTTCTGGTGCACGTTGCCATGGTATTTACCCAAAAGATGTCATGTAATGTAACATAACTCACATATCAGTAACATTAATGTATAGCATATGCACATGTAACATGCACAGCTACAAACATGAGCTGAACTTATGTTCTTAAAATGTGTAGCATTTTTAAAATGTGTAGCAGTTCTTAAAATGTCCCAATTATAAGGCTGGTTCTGTATCAGCCCCAGAACTGCTCTAATTTTCAGCACAAGAAGCCATAGCCAGGGATCACTGAAGCACAGACCTTTTGGCCATGGCTAGTTTCCTTCCTTCTATGTCTCCTGAGCAGCCTATTGCTAAATGGGAACTTGAAGGCTTCCCCATAACTTGAGAATCTTTATCTGGGAGATCTAGTAGCTTTTTGGTCCCTCTGTGCTACCAGATCATGCCAAAAAGTGGATCTATCATGGTGAAGGCCTCTGACACTTCTTTAAGACATTGCAGGATATACATCTGTGAAAAAGAACTGTTTTACATTCGTTCTCATGAATTGTGATAACCTTACTCTCTGGAGATTCTGATAGTTATTGCAGGACATTCAATGGACAGAGCAAACAAACAAGGTGATAAAAGATAACCGGGCCTGTGTGTTCCTTATTGAAAAGATTGGACATTAGGAAAAACTTCCTAACTGTCAGGGTGGTTAAACACTGGAATAAGTTGCCTAGGGAGGTTGTGGAATCTCCATCTCTGGAGATATTTAAGAGCAGGTTAGATAAATATCTATCAGAGATACTCTAGACAGTACTGGGTCCTGCCATGAGGGCAGAGGACTGGATTCAATGACCTTTTGAGGTCCCTTCCAGTCCTACTATTCTATGAATCTATGAAAAGGCTGTACAAGATGTGATCAAACAGAAGAATGCATCAGCAGAACGGGAAAAGGTTTTCACTTAAAATAATAAACTAATGGCTGAAATTATTGTTTTCTAATGCTGTGAAAAGATAATCTCAAAGACTAGAGGTCAGAGGGGACCCGGGGAGCCACCGGCCACATGACCTGCTCCAGTCTGGGGAACGACCGCGACAATCCCTCGTGACACTAGGCCTTACCTCTTTCTGCTTCTGTTCTTCCCTTCCCCATCCTTACTCCACCCTCTCCCTGCCTCTTCCCCACCTTTGCTTTGCCTCCAGCTGACCTATTCCCCCAACTGAGGTGGCCCTAGGGACTAGAGGAGCCCGTGCTTGCATCAGGGCTCACCAGCAGCAGCAGGGAAAGCAGAGCAAGGTGGCCCCAGCTGCTTTGCTCCTCCAGCTGCTATGTAGCTCTGCTTCCTGCTGGGGACTGTGGGGAGGCCTACAGTCTCCCCCGGAGTGGTACAGCCGGGACAGCAAAACAGTAGTGTTGCCTTGCTCTGCTTCCTCTGCTGGGGAGTGTGTGTGTGTGTGGTGATGGGAGGGTGCTGGATCTCTCCTGCATGTGCTAAGCCCCCTCTGCCTGCATCTCCCCCTGCTAGCTGGTGGCTAGCCCCTGCTGTCCACAGTATTTGGAGCATGTGACCCCTCATGTCCTCCCGCGTCACCCCTGTCAAAGAACGCTAATGGATGCCTTCCTCTACTACAAAACAACCACACTTAATAGTTTCCTTAATTAATGTGAGTAACATTTGTGGGTCTCCTTGGGATAAAATTAGATTGATCAGTTAGTGTGAATTAGAATTGACTGCTAAATCTGCAGATAGTTCGTTTACCAGTATTTCATTGTCTCAGTTAATTAATTACTTGTGTCAGTATGATCTACAGTCTTCCAGATTTTAGCTCATTTATTTATTTCAAGAGAATGGCTATCCTGGCTTCTAAATGACACCTGCGCATTTCTTCCTATTCTAGAGAGTGACAGAAAATGCAAATAATTTGAGACACTACTATCTCTTGATAAATTTTACTGGGTGGGTAATCTTCATCTTCTTTTTTTTTTTAAGAACTAAAAAATGTGACCTAACCCCCTATAATGACCAGCATCCGGTGACTAAGGGGTTAAACTCAGGTAGCTAGTAAAGTTGTTGGCCAAGGGGCCAGAAGAACCAATCTAGAGAGAGGGATGAAATTTGAATTGTATAAGATTCCTTGTCTGCTTTCTTTGTGGGGAAAAGTTAAATCAGGAATTGAGAGACACAGAATGATTTAAACCCAGGAAGGAGTACCATGCCTCCAAGGAATTTGGGGCATGGAAGTGGACTGAATAAAGAGGATTTTGGAAGTAAGTAAAGGGAAAAAGCGAATCTAGTCACGTTCAGGGTATTTTTTTCTTTATTTTGTGGTTTGGTTTGAACTGCTCTGTGTAAATCTATGCCTCCCCTCCCTATTTACCATCTAGCATTGTGCCCAAATACTTTTCCTCTGTGTTTTAATTTGTTTTCCTTAGTTGCTCTTTAACATCTAGCAACCAAGTATGCTTTATCAAGTATATCATTTGTTTTGTAATAAAAATTATTTTTTAAGGTGATGATTTGATTTGTGTGTCCTGGAAGGTATCCTTGAAGGTCTTTCTGTCTGTGTGTATCTGCATGCCACAGACTGAGAAGTCAGCTACCAGAGACTGTAGCTTATTTTTCTCTTTTCTTGTTTCAAGCTTTTGAGGGGCAAAAGAGCTTGGGGTAACTCTGGGGGTGGATTCAAGTATTCACCCCTGTTTTTTAGGGATAAAAATCACTTGATGGTGGCAGCGATCCCATAAAATCTGTGTATTGTGATTCTGAGGGGAAGGGTTTTTTTGTAACCAGTGCCTATAGAGGCAAAGGGTTTTTTTCTTTTGAGCTCTTTGCAGGCCCCCATCTTCTGCACTCGGAGCGCCAGAGTGGGGAACAACCCTGACACCTCCTGTAGAGATGCATTTGTAATTTTTTCTTCATCCCAGTTACTTCCTCTAAGGTGGATAGCCTATTCTGTTACATCAATGCGGAAAGTGTCTACACTACCGCAGCATAGAAGTAGTGCTATAGCTGTGCCACTGTAGTCACTGTGGCTATGTCTAGACTGCAGGCTTCTTTTGGAAGAACCTTTTTTCAGAAGAGATCTTCCGAAAAAACTTCTTCCGAAAGAAAGCGTCCACACACAAAAGCGCATTGAAAAAGCGATCTGCTTTTTCGAAAGATAGCGTCCACACTAAATGGATACTATCTCGCATTTAAGCTGTGATTACTATGAGCGGAGTGGCCACCAGGGCACCTGTGCTTTTTCCTCTTTCCTCTTCTTTCAAAAGAACTCCCTCTTCCCTGTCCACACACGCCTTTTCCCGAAAGGGCTCTTTCAGAAAAAGGCTTTTTCCTCGTAGAAAGAGGATTACCAATGCTGGAAAAACCTTTCTGTTCTTTTGATTTACTTTCGAAGAACAACTGCACCTAGGCCAATATGGTAGCAAGGGAAAAATTCCTTCCAAGCTCCACTCAATGGATTCGCTAGCATAATGTCCACAGCAGATATAGCCAATAACCTGGTATACCTATCACCTGAATAGGGAGGAAGGATGGGTGGTACCTAACCTGCTCCATGTGAACAGGTGATGGTTCAGGCACAGACTGATTCTTTTAAACCCCACATTCCTGGGTGATGAGTCAGCAAACACGCTGAATGCTTTTGCAGTAGTTTCTTCTGTCTCCCTTCCATCCTCCCAAGCCATAAAGCTTTGTTTCCCTCTTCTGGCCAGCCAGAAAAATCACGCTAGATGAAGGTATGGGGCAATGGATTGCTTCCTTAGGTTGCAAGCCCCTAGCATATGGGGGTCTCAGTCCATGACTGGTGTTCCTATGCACATACACAATAAGAATAAATAATAAAAATTGTTGAAGAGAGTTTAGTGTCTTTCCCAGTTTCAGTCTGTGCTGAAAGGGCTCTTTGATTTGCATCATATATGTAATTTTCATCTATTTAATGTATGTCTTAAATGCCTACCAAAACCTGTACCAAGACTGCCTACTTCTATTAATTGATATACTGTAGTCACACTTTGATTCTTTTAGAATATAAAGGGGAATGGCAAGCCATGTCTCATCCTAGACCTCCCATGTTTCCAGCAAATTTTTTACTGCTCTGTTGCCTGAGAGGGGACCTAAATATTTCAAGGTTGTTTCAGCTTAAGTGAAAATAAAATCTATTCTATATAAGGAAGCATAAACTTTGGACTGTAAAATAATGTCCTTTCATTTCTGCATTGAATGTCATCTCTGAACTAGTCCTTAAAACTTATCCATCTCAAATCTTTTCACAAAATCTACTATTGTGATACCTATGGTGCTAAAAAGTAACAGGGTGTGTCTATACAGGAGCGTTATTTCAGAATAACAATTGAAATAACAACTGTTATTCTGAAATAACAATGCGAGCATCCACATAGCAATTCCATTATTTTGAAATAAATTTGAAAGAACAGAAGGCTTATTCTGACTTCTGTAAACTAAATTCCACAAGGAATAATGACTATTCTAAAATAGCTGTAGTATGAATGCTCCACTGCTGCTATTTTGAAATAGCTCCTCCCCAGTTATTGCCCAGTGCAGTGCCTCCTAGGGCTCTAAATTGAGGTAGCATGTCCACATTAGAGAAGCTTACCTTGGACTAATTTCGAGACTTCCCTGTAATGTTGACGTGCTATTTCGAAATAAGATATTTTTTGGAGTATTTCTTCTGGAATAGCTTATTTTGAAATAAGCATGCAGTGTAAACATACCCATGCTGACTAGATAAGTGGCAATACTTTCTTTTATCTTAAAGAAATGAACAATTTGACCCCAGCTAATTGTTGCTTCTAGCTGGTCAATGTAACTATACGTTATTGTCAACCTCCTTTCCTTTGTCTTCTGGTTGCTTTACAGACATACTTGTGTCTTAGATTTAATTAAACCTCAATCTGGCAAAAGCACATAAGCTTGACTTTATGTGTATTCTTTTTAGGAATCTCCTTGCCAGTCCTTCTCTTCTGTCAAAGAGGTTTCAAGGGAGCAATCCCCAATCTCTTCTTCTTGCCTCCCAGCAAGATCATCTAGAGGAGCAGAGGGCAACTGGCAGATGCCATCAATGAATGCAGATCATCCTCTTCATACCCTGGCTTCCTGCAAAACAGGGTCTGGCTCCAGTTTTATAGGTCTCCATAGGACCACCTAAGTGCAGATAAAAAGAAAGAAAAATATATATTTGATCTTTTTCCCTAATTGTTTTTTAAAGATATAAATGTCCAAGAACAACACAAATTTTAAAAGTGCTTATCAGGCTCAGAAACCACCCAGAGCAAAGCCAAATTCTGAAAAAAGTGACCCACTTTTGCTCCTGAAACACCTACTGAAATCAACAGGAATTGTATATTTTCACTGTCTCTCGGGATCTAACCCCCTGACCGAATGTTCTGGCTACCTTCTCTTCCTCTAAAATCAACAATATCTTCTTAAACAAATTCTGTCTATATCTAGCACTTCCCACCAGTCAGCCATGTTCCCAGTCCATTTACTGAATTGTGAATTAAATATTTTGATTTTACTGGTTTTCCCTTCACTTAAGAAGTTGTGTATACATGGGAATGGTCCACACAAAGAACAATCAGCATCTTTCTGATGTGGAGGGTACTTTAGGTTTGGTTTGTTTGTCTGATTGTTTGATTTTTTTGGTAATGCATAATGGTGGATTCCACACATGAAGAAATGCCTGTTGAAATCAGTACATATATTGCCATTAATTGCAGAACTTTGTGGACGGGGAACAGATACAGGAAATAGTCTGTGCAAGACAATCACCCTCCAATGTCTGGTTTCATCAGTATTAGGGCAATTTTCCATGGGTGCATTGGTGAAAAACTGCTCTTATGCAGTTCTATGCAGTGATTTCAAACCAGGTGCAACGCTATAATGTAAACTCAGGAAATTGCTTGGGGCCCTAATCCTGTGAAGACTTGTGCATATGCTTAAGATTATGCATGTGAGAATCCTCACTGATTTCAAAGAGACTCATCTGTGTAAGGGTTAAATCACTTAGGAACACCTTACTAACTGCCCAAAAAGTCATAGTACCACAATTAAGGAAGAAGGCAGTGCTGTATTTTTTTTAAACAAACTTGATTTGGAGAGGAAAGGAAGATATCTATAAAAAACACAAAACAACATAAAACCATTGGAAGCAAGGGGAAGTTGATAGTAAAAGAAATTAGGAATTGTGAGAAAGTGGTAAAGGAAGCAAACTTTATGTTCAGTAAAGTTAAGGACAATAAGGAATTTTAAAATCAATCTATCATAAATAGATATAGATATAAATATAAATAGAATTAAAAATTGGCTAAATGATAGTTCTCAAAATATTACCATATATATATGGAACAAAATGTATCCTGATGATGTCATTGGTTCATTTCTATATGGAAATGGTGGAAGTGTTAATAATTCAAAAAACACAGAAGCATTCAATAAATATATCTGTTCTGAATGGGAAAACAGATCTAAACTCGTCATATGACAATGATAAAACCTTCCCTCTAGTATCTCTGGATCATGTGACACAGAAGTTAATAAAATCAGATATTTTTAAATCATCAGGCTCAGATTACTTATATATAAGCGTTTTAAAAGATCTGTCTGAGGACCAATAATGCAGATTTTCTATAAGTCTTAGACAAATGGGGCCATTACTGAAGATTGGAAGAAAGCTAATGCTGTGCAAATTTTTAAAAAGAGTAAGTGGCATGACCTAGATAATTAGAGGCCTGTCAGTCTGACATTGATCCCAGGCATGATAATGAAGTAACTGATATGGAACTCAAATAAATAAGAATGTAAGGATGGTAATGTTATTAATGCAAATACATGTTTTATGGAAAATAGCTCCTGTGAAATTACGTTAATATAGTTTATGATATTACATGTTTGGCTGATAAAGATAAATAATATTGATTACATGTACTTAGACTTCTGTAAGGTGTTTGACTTGGTACCACAAGGACATTTTGATTAAAAAATTAAAACCAAATAAAATTAACATGGCACACACATTAAATGGATTAACATCTGGCTAATAGGTCTCAAAACATAATTATAAATGGGGGATCATCATTGAATTGGTGTGTTTCCACTGGGGTCCCGAAGGTATCAGTTTTTGGCTCTATAAAGTTAACATTTTTACCAATGACTTGTAAGAAAACAAAATCATCAATGATAAAGTTTGTAGATTGGGAAAGAGTTTGCTTCATCCTCAGGTCCCCTGTCGTATATGGCAGACGCCCACGTGTTCTATTTCTTTGTGGAGCAAAACCAGATATTTTTTCTCATGTTATTGACCATAGAAGAACATCTACTATTTGTAAGTGTTTGGGAAGCAAGTGGCTACAGATCACAATAAAATACTTTGTATTGGAAGAATGAGTTTATTTGAGAAACTGTCTCAGCTGTCATTAATGCAATTTATAACTGCTGACATACAGAGACTCTGCATTTGAGCTAATTCAAACAATTTAAAGTCACTTTTCCTGTCTTAAATAAACAAACCTATGGTGTAGTGCAATCAGGGGCCTCCTGCTGTTCTTGTGTACTACAGCACATTTTTGTAATCCACTGTGCACGGCTTGGCTTTGCCTTTGGAAAGGGCTTTTTTACTGATGTAGGCATTTACAAAACTAGCAATGAGCTGGAAAAGCTTCAGGGATTAAAAAAAGGAAACAAAGCTGCCATCTCCACAGATAGAGAGTAGAGCTGAGTAAACAGCGTGGGTGAGCAGCCATATAAGCATGAATGAGCCCATCAAGTCTGCTGACACAAATCTCAAACCTTTGCAGAGAAAGGTTAACCCACTTCACTGTTGGTGTGGCCCTGTTATACATTGGTGAAACACTGCCAATATCATTGTATCATCACGTACAAAGAGAAGATGGACTGCTGGGAGTTAGCCATCCAACAAGGGCAGAATTTTGGGAGAATAAGGGAGGCAGCAGCTATGCACTCCGGGATGTGGCTTGCTTTTCAGGGTGTTAAAATAATGAGCAATTTATTAGAGAGTAGGGTGGGGCAGGGGCAGTAGAGGGAGGAAGGAAGATGACATAATGAATTTGGGAAAACCAACTTTAACAAATTCTACTGTAGGCATCCCCCCCAACACCTTCCCCAAACCCTGCCCACGACTGCTAGGGTAGCTCTACTATTTGACTCAGATGAAGTCCTTTAAATTGTACTGTTAGAAAGAGAATCCCACAGCAGAATCCCTTTGGCAGACTGCTGTTCTCCTTGTGGTTTCAACTCGAGCTGCCTGAGGTCTGCCACCATTCTGCCCTGTCCATCATCTTGGAACTGTTCCCACTGCTGCTCTGCCTTGTCCATCACCAAATCATTGCCACTGCCTTGAAACTTCCACTTTTCTGCACTGTCCACCAGTATTAGCTTTCAGAAAATTAGTGCTCTCAAGAACCCTTGGCAGAATTCTCAACTTATGACAGGCTCCAACAATGCAGAGGACCATCACCTCTGTTCTCTCCGGTCTCCCTAACCCAACTATGCCAGACAGCAGTCTCTGTCAGGGTGATCTCAAGTGCATTCAATATCAGGGCTTTCTGCTTGCCTTTTCCTTCAAGGTTAAATGTGTTAGATTGCCTCCAAACTCAAAACTTGACAGAATTTTGACCAAAATGCATCAGAACTAAGGCTGGATTTCCAGTTAGACACAGAAGGCACATGCCTAGGAAGGCCAGCATTCTAGAAGCATCTACAAGTTAAAAGTAGGTTAAAAATTAAAAAGTGAACACATACGCCTGTGGTTCTTATCCTGCAGCCCATGGTCCTATGCAGCCTAATTATCATACAACTGAGGGTGGCCCAACTGTGTGCTAAAAAAAAAGAGTCAGTTTGCTGTTCTGGTCCCAGTGGGGGCTGAGTGGGAGATGACACCACACAGCCCTTCTGGAGTGCTCCAGCCAGCAGGGAGGGTGAAGCAGCCCTCTGTGGCAGGGGAAGAGCTCCACAGTCCAATGCGAGGAGTCCTGCAGACCAAGCAGGTCCTGAGGGAATCCAGCCTGGGCAGGCCCTGTTTCCAAGAGGCCAAAGTGATCCCCAACTAGCCCCGGCTACAAGCCTGGCAAACACAGGTATCTTCCATTGAGGCCAGTGAGTGTGGCTGGGTGTCAGCGGATGGGAGATTGGGTTTATTGGCACTGAGGAAAGGTGTGCTGGGCAATGGAGGGTAGAGAGGTCTGTGTGTGTTGCGGCACTAGGCAGAGGGAGGGGGGTGTCTGTGTGGGGCACAGGACACTTGTGGTGTGGGGCTGTAGGGGAGGGTGCTGGACAGTGAGGAGGGTCTGTGGGTGGGTGGGCACCGAAGATGCTGTGTCTAGGAGTGCATAGGGTGTAAATCTGGCTCTGATCAAAACATCAGAAAACTGAAAGTAAATAAGGACTGACCCATGTGATCTCTCTCTCTGCTCTCCAACAAATGTATCAACAGAACCCTTGCCCATCTGCAGATCTTAAGCAGCTCTGGGTTGCTCTCCTCCCCCTTCACCAACAGATAACATTACTGAGTTCAGTGCTCTCTGGCTTCAATCCACAGGCATACATAAATACACAGGAGACAGGTGCTTGCCGCGAGGAACTTACAATGTTCAGCCAATCGTTTCTGTGAATGCAGTTCAGTGTGTGGCTAGATTGATTGTAAGCTATTTACTGCAATGACTATATTAGGTATTCACTATTCAGTATTTGCTATTTGTGCTGTGATTGGTCACCAAAGTTATGTGACATATTTCTGCTCCTAGATTAGATGATTCCCATGCCCAAGAACAGCTTTCAAGATAGCTACATGAACACCTATTCTTTGAGTCCACAAGAGTGGGAAAAAATTCTCTCCAGAACAGTTCTTCTACGGGTAACTTTTGCCTCCTGACTCCTGTATCTAATCCTGGTGAGGGACCAGAGCTGAAAAAGTTGTATCTGAATATGCTAAACCAAACAATTCAATGTAAATTTGTCTAGAAATTGGGAATTCTTTTTTGAGAGGAAGGACTTAGGTTTCTGGGTTTTCCCCCTTCAAGATTGTTCCTCCATGCCTAATTATTAATGATTGTTTTTTAAAAAATCTTGTACACTATGTGGTTAGTTATTGACTGATCAGTAAAAAGAAGACTGACATTTTCTCCATGTCTCTGTGGTAATTGAATGGCAACTTCTACAGGAAAGGTGTAATAATAACACAGTCAAATTGTTTGTGGAAGCCAAAAACATTCTAAAAAAAAAAGCCTGGTACTGTTATATTCCTTGCATAAATTCTGCAGTCAATATAGCTTGGATTTTAGATCCTGAAGTATTAAACCAGGATGACCTTATGAAAGTAGGGTTATGAATTACACCTGTATGGGTGTAAAATGCTATCAAATCAGATTTTTACTCCCACTTTGCGCTCACAGAGGTAAGGATTACACAAGGTGGGGAATCAGGACCACTTAATAGGATGCTCCATGTGTTGTCATTTCAGGTGGGAGAGTAAGTTAGGAACACATCATTCATTTGGCAGCTGGAATAGTAGCTTTGATCCAACACTACAAGTTTAAATGTGGCTCCATCTATAGTTCCAGAAAGTAAATGAATGCTGACCATGCATTCAGTGTGCATGTTCAGGTATCACAGTGATGAGAACATGATAAAAGACTGGTGAGATTAGATTTGCTAGATCTGGTAACCCATAGTCAAAATCATATGCCAATCCACTTTACAAGGACGGAAGGATTAGAATTGATTCCCATTACCTTGCATTCAGGCAGATATGTGCTAGCAATCATAAGATATCCTTGTGGACTTCTCCAGCAGTAGAATTTGTTCCTAAAACTCCTGATTTAAGACCATAGTACATTCATTAAATATGGCACAGAAATCTACAGCAGTGCTTTCAGCGTAGCAGCACAGAGAGAGCCAAAGCAATGAGCCATTACAATATCTAATTCACATAATGTTGAGAGTAGCTGCCTAGGAAGAGTGAACATGAGTTGATGGTAAGTTATATGAGCTCATCCTTGTCAAGGCACCCATTAAAGGACTAAGCCTGGGACGCAATTGGATTAGTAAGATCTTTTGTATAACATCAGAGCTCATAAAACGATGACACAAATGCACTACATAATCAAAAGTAAATTGAATTCTGTCAGTTTTCAGCTCACTCTCTATTTGCTCCATATGTACTCTCTTCTGGTAATAGCAGAGATCATATTGTCTCTCTAAGTATCCTTGAGGCAGGAATTTGCAAAGCAATTTCAATATAGCTGGGATTTTAGATCTGGAAGTGTTAAAGAGGAGTGACCTTATGAAAATAGGTTTATAAAATGTGTAATTAACTACACTTAATGTTAAGTTTAAGGGCAACCCATTTATGAAGTGATTATATTTAAAAAAAACTGAATAAGGCGATTCTGCGTTGTTTTAAAAGGACATAGCCTACAAAGATAGATATAAAAAGTAGAGCTGAATAGGACTTATTCTATCACTGAACCCAGTCTTCTTCCAGTGCAGGAGTCTTCCCTGAAATAGAACTTCTAGGGTGAAATCTAGAACCTGCTAAAGTCAATGGGATTTCACCCCTACTGCTTCATCTACATTAATTTAAGAGGACCGAATTATGGTGCTTGTACCACTTCCATTCAAAGCTATTCTAATAAATCTCACTGTAGGGACATTTATCCACATACTGGGCCTCATTCATCAATATGTTATTTGGGTTTCACATTCCTATAACTTCACTGATTTCTAGCAATCATTTCCTAGTGAATTTCTAGCAATCATTTCCTAGCGGATTTCTAGCAATCATTTCCTAGCATTTCCTAGCAGTTTGTGGTAGCGGTGGTGTTTCTTTAGGGGTGTTTTTTGCTGGAGGTTTTTTTGGTGGGGGGGCATTAGTCTATGCAGCACTCACAAGACTCTTGGGGCATGTCTACACTAGGAAATTATTTTAAAATAACTTATTCTGAAATATTAACTCCCAAAATAACTATTTTGAAATAGCACATCCACACTACAGGGAAACCTCAAAATTAGTCCGAGGCAGGCTCCCCTAATGTGGACATGCTACATAGATTTAGAGCCCCAGTAATTACGTTGAATGACTCCGAGGAGTAGCTATTTCAAAATAGCAGCAGTGGAGCACCCACACTACCACTATTTTGAAATAGCTATTTCAAATTAGGCATTATTCCTCATGGAAAGCAGTACAGATTTCGAAACAATGGGGTTGGTAGTGTGGACACTCCTCATGTTATTTCAAAATAACTCCCTAGGGAAGACCAGGCTTGGCATAATATCCCTTGGTCATCGGTTTATTCCTCTATGGGTAAGTGAATCAATGCAGACTGAATACAGAAGGTCAGATCCTTTCTGGTGTAAATCAACATACCACCAATGAAATCAGTGGAGAGCTAAAGTCAATAGAGCTATACCAGCTGAGGATCTGGCCCATAGTCTTTTACACTGAAGGCAGTTTGATCCTAGACAGAATCCGTCTCGAAACAGGCTCCAATAGTGCATGTCTGACCATGACGCTAGGGGTCCCCTCCAGAATGCCCAAGCTGCCTTTTAAAAGCCTGCTTAAATAATAGGGCCCAGCAGTCAGCAGTTCCCTAATGAACTGATAACTCATACACTTTCTATTGGCAGAATGTTTTCTCTTCTGTGCATGGATGCTCAGTAACCTTTTCCTCCCCTTGCTGGGCCTAGTTACATACACTATATTATTTTCTTCTTCCCTATCACTAAAATCTCTCATTTTACAGAATTACTAATAAGCATAACATTTGCTACCTTGACTTCAATATGGCTATTATAGTGAACATTATGCAAGCAGAGTTTATAAGGTCTGAGCCTGTGGACTAAGATTCTCTGGACAGGGGTTATGCCTTTAACTTCATGGAAGACACTATAAGTTTAGGTCCATTTCTGGACTCCCTCCTGATTTCTACTCTAATAGGTAGTCTGCTAGTGGCTGACTAGATTTATTTTAGGACATGGAAGAGACCCACCTACAGAGACTGAAGGACAACATGAGTATTTATCTGGCTACTTATCTGACTATCAGTGTCCTCAGCTCCAACCAATGTCTTCAGAGAACTCAGGACTACTGAGGATATCATCGGAGTCCTGTTGGTAAAGACTGCCACCTTTGGAAACCACAATATCTGACAAATCTCCCAATTCTCAAGCTTCCCATTTAAATGAACTGAAGTAAATATAAAATAAATCATAATTTTGTTCTGATTTAATATTCAGTGTTTGCGCAGTTAGATATAGAGGAATACTGTACTCTTGTTATGTATAGAATGGAGTAGAGGGCCTACCATAGAGAGACAGGAGACTTTAAATATGCATAAAACAGATAAAATTCCGCATGCTCTGAAAATATGGTATTTACTAGAAGACTTTCTTAGCTTCAAAATGAGATGCTTATCTGAAGGTATATAAAAGTTAAGTTTTCCTTAAGTTATCCATCTAAGGGTAAAGAATGTGTTTAATATAGTTTTTCTTTCTCATATTATCTCTTTAATCTTTTGAAATGAAAAGTTTATAAACTCACTTCAAAGGAGTTTTATTGTAAATCTTGGCAACAATAAACATCAGTCTTTTCCTTTAGCAACTCATCAGCAGTGAGAAATTGTCTGTTTTAGGAAGTAACTCAATGACCTGATAGCTACAGTACTGAAAGTTTCTTAAGCATAACGCTTTTTGAACACAGACTAGTTTTTATATATCTTGTTTCGTGATACAGCCTGCCAGCCCACATATCTTTTATGTGACTGCTTCTTTGGTGTATTCCAAGGTAATAGGTTTAATTTTCATAGTTCTTTCCTGGGACTTTCAGAGTATGATTGTTCATCTGGTGGGAAAGGAATCTTTGCTATAGAGTAAATCATAATTTGAGGTTATTTGCCTCTTTTCACTTTTATTTTCACATACAGGTTCTACTTTTCATTTCCACTGAGTTGTTTTATCAACTGACAGGTGGTCCTGATGTGGTTCACTTCAGCAACCTCTTTCAGGTTACTAGCTGCCTCTCCAGATGTTTAATTTAATCATTTTGATATGCTTCAATGACTTTCTAGGCTAGTTCTCCCTCGCTTTGATACAGGTTTCTCCTGCCTCTATCTCTCCTCCTTCCCACCTTTAGAAAAAAGTTTTGTTCTCTCACCTATGCCATAGCATGCTATTTCTTGCACTGCTCCATCAAAATACAACCCTACATTGTGATGCCAAGATGGTCAGGGTTCTTTGATTAATAGGCATTGCAGAATACAAGTGATCATATGAAAATGGGGACAGTCTCATAAATATTGGGATGGGACCTATAGTGGAAGACTGCCACTGAACCCTTCCCCCTTTCTTTCATTTTTAACCACAACTCTGATATGGTCTTTCAGCTGGTAAGAGGAGAATGACTCTACAACACCTAGAGATTCTCCCTTCTGCTTTGCCCAGCTTTTCAGCATCTGCGGATGTCATTTTGGTTTAGCTAAAGCAAAAAAGGGCAGCTTTGAACAAGGAACTCAGAAGGTAGTACACTCCATAAAATTATCCTTTGCTCCCTGTGCTTAATGTGAGTTTGAGCACCAATTGCACAGGCACTACAGTAGCTAAGCTAGATGGGCACTGGTGTGAGAAGTCCCACTATACCAAAGAAGCAATTTAGATCTTAGTTACTCAGATCAGTCGGTTCAACTCTACACAGGATTACTATGCTGTTTTGTTTTCACCCTTCTCAGCCATTATGTTTTTACATACAGAAAGAGCAGCCACATGCTTTCAGTCTGACACATTTTTTTTCTTGTGGGAAATAAAACATAATTAAAAAGTGGGGGAGTCTCTCTGAGAGTGTGCATGCTGTACCAACTCTGCCTCACAAAATAGCAGCTGTTTTTTATTGTCACCCTTGAAAACTGCAAAGGTTCAGGACAGAGAAAACAATATTATAATATAGTTACAACAGGTACATACACTATGGTTAAAAAACCCTTCAGAGATGTACAGGGATACCCATGATGCCCCAGACAGAAACAAACTATCAAACAGAATACAGTGCAAAATTGTCCAGACTCAGCAAATGTCTTGGTGCTGCGAATATAACTAACTGTTGTTGCTCTACTTCTGGCTGAGTCAGGGGCACATAACCTTCTGAGCTAAAACGGAGAGAGAAGCTGAAACAGAGGTAGCTGAGGCTACAGCACGTTTAAAAGGCGTTTGGAGGGTTGCAATGAAACAGACACAATTGAGCTGGAAGTTGTAGTTTAGGAAGAAAACTGCCATTGGAGCTGTAAATACAGTATCTCAAGGGGGTTGCCCATTTTTATCAATGATTTCAAATCCATAGGGGGCAGGTTCCTGGAATAAACGTAAACTTCAATTCTCAAGTTCTCTAAGCCCAGATTCTTTCTTGTTCTAGAACTTGGCAGTGGAAGTGGTGATTCTGGCTTTAACTGGTCAAGAAAGAATACCCCTGTCATAGGTTAGTGGGCCTAAAGAAGCAGGCTGGCCCCTTTACAATTGCCCTCCCAATAATGATAAAGGGCCCGAGCACAGGAGTGCTGGGAAAAGCAATGTCCCTGTGCAACATCAATTCTCAGTTGACAAATATGGTTCCACAGAGACCAAAGCCATCCACTTTGATGTGGTAGGGTCAGTGCAAAGGCTTCCCTGATTTTCATGGTGTATAACTTGCTTCCCAGTAACCCGCCCCCCTCTGAGCTGAATGTGTCTCAGCATAGGGTGTGAACTCGATAGCTTTTGATTGATAATACCATGTACTTACATGGATCCATCTCATTGTGCTTTCATTGTATCGTGCCTGCCATGAAATTTCCAAAATGCTTGTGTCTGGGAAAAGATATCCATAATCAATGTGCATAAAGTAAATTATTATTCCTTATAACTATACAAGGTCATTTTTTACTGGTGACACAAGACTGACAGATAGCTTGCTGATTGTTCTCAAAGGCAGAGACTCCTACAAAGCAATTAAGAAACAAGGGATTGATCCTAGCTACATCCAAATCAATTGCAGCTGATGGGACCCAAAATCTCTGAATTGTTCGGCAGCTTCATTAAGATAAGGCCTGAATGGAAAATAATGGAAAGATTTTCCCCAAAGCTCTAATTTGGAGTTGTCTCTACCTCTGATGTTAAAATCGTTAAAACATTTACAGTGGCATCATTTTTATAATATAGTCCAATAAAATGCAGACATTTAAAAATCTATTGACATATTTTTGTCAATATTGTGGGTCATTGTTGATGCTACAAAGCTGAAAGGTCATTGTGTTATGTGAAACAGAGAAAAACTAACCCTTCATTTCAATGTGACACATGTACATGCCTTGAGCACTAACAAGGCATAGCTAATTACTAATACAGTTGCAGAAAAGGCACTCTGACAGTCTTGAAATATGAACAAATTTGTCTTGCAAGTGACAAGTCAAACAGAGGTTACTGAAGAGTTGTGGGCACTGCCAGCACTGTGGGTGGGTTACAGAACATTTCTGTAGGTTTTTTTTTGTTTTGCTGCAGGGGAAATATTCTACCTTCCACACACAGAAAGCTGATGCTTTTATTCAGGCTTCTACTGTTTCCATTAAAGGAACCAATATTTCTTTCTATATATATTGTCAAAAATGGTTTTAAATCCAGCAGTCCTTATTATTTTTAGTTTTCCCAAGTTCTTTGAAGTTTTTGTATGATCTGTCACACAATATGTAGTTCATCTAGATTAAATGCCCTTACTTCATGTTGAACATTTAAATCTCACACATTTATAACTACAGTATAGCCAAATCTTTTATATAACCATATTTGGGAAGCATTATAAATTTTACTCTGCTTCATCATTTCCAGCACCTTCCTTCCTTTTTAAAATTATTTTAACTTATGTTTTTTTTTAGCAAGTGCAAATAAATGGGCATGAACTGATGTTAATGCACAAAATGAGAAGGCTGAATGGCGAGATCTAATTTATAACAAAAATGAATATTTGAAACCAAGTAAAAATACTCCACAGTTTGCCAACAGCTTTGTTTCCTTCCAAAGTCCTCTTTTTAATAATGTTTTACCTTTGTGATAAAGGTATTTTCCAACCTCCCACTTGTTGTGCCAAACAAGTTCAGATAAGGCTCAGTAAAAATAACTGTTCGTTATCACAATGAAGTAGTTATTTTTGCTTATGATGAATGGACATAACTACACATAATGCTGAATCAGTGCTCCTACAGCTATATGGAAGATGTAGTATGAGGAGTGGAGCATGTATGATATATTAAAATGAAGACTTTTAAAATCAGCATTTATTCACTTGGAATAAATATAATTACAAGTAGTAATTCTGGAAACTGAAAGTTACTGAAAAAGTTGTCATAATGCCTCCCAATGTAGTATGATAAAGACATTTTATTGTTATAAAAGATATATATTATTTATAGATGGGATTTTTAATGTACTAGCTTCATTCTTTCATTTTCATATCAGATGCTTTAATTTTTTTTGTTTAACAGTGCTGATAATTTAATCAGTTTTAGGAACACTTTCATTTACTGAGTTTTCATAAGATATTAAATAATATTTCTTTTTTCTTTACCGAGAGAGAGGGAGAGAGAATACACAGTGTGTGACACCATTATAATTCTAGAAATATGTAGGGCCATTACACAAAGCCCTAAGTGAAGCATATAGGAAGCTGCACCACCCCAGTGCAAATATAGGAGAGAGTGTGAATCGCTTCCTATCACAGGGGAGTGCCTAGGCTTCCCCAGAGAGCCTGCTCCTGTATGCACTATGCCTACTCTGTCAATCTAGCCACAGCCAACCACCTCACCACCCTGGCAGTGCAAGGTGGACTATGCTTAGGGCTAGCTCTGTGGTTTGAGCATTGGCCTGCTAAACCCAGGGTTATGAGCTCAATCCTTGAGGGGACCATTTAGGGATCTGGGGCAAATCTGTTGGGGATGGTGCTTGGTCCTGATGTAAGGGCAGGGGACTGGACTTGATGAGCTTGCAAGGTCCCTTCCAGCTCTATGAGATGGTATATCTCCATATATATCTCTGGCTCTTCTGTGGAATGTGCAGCTGAGAGAAAGCCTTTTGTTTGTTTCATAAAATGATGCAGACACACAAGACAAACACCCCAAACAATAGAATAGTGATAGAAATGTAGCCGTGTTAGTCTGGTGTAGCTGAAACAATATACAGGACTATGTAGCACTTTAAAGACTAACAAGATGGTTTATTAGATGATGAGCTTTCGTGGGCCAGACCCACTTCCTCAGATCAAATAGTGGAAGAAAATAGTCACAACCATATATACCAAAGGATACAATTTAAAAAAATGAACACATATGAAAAGGACAAATCACATTTCAGAACAGAAGGGGGATGCAGGGGGGGGAGCGGGAAGGAAGGTAAATGTCTGTGAGTTAATGATATTAGAGGTGGGGAAAGGTAGATGTCTGTGAGCTAATGGTATTGGAGGTGATAATTGGGGAAGCTATCTTTGTAATGGGTAAGGTAGTTGGAGTCTTTGTTCAGCCCCCCGCGGAGAGTGTCGAATTTTAGCATGAATGCCAGTTCAGAGGATTCCCTTTCAAGTGCAGATTTGAAAGTCTTCTGGAGTAGGATGCATGTGATTAGGTCATTGAGACAGTGTCCTTTCTGGTTGAAATGGCAAGAAACTGTTTTTTCTTTGTGATCCTGTCTGATATCTGTTTTGTGGGCATTGATTCTTTGGCGAAGTGTCTGAGACGCTTTGTCCAATGTACAAAGCAGACAGACACTTTCGCACATGATAGCATAAATTATATTTCTGGATGCGCAGGAATATGTATTCTTGATCTTATAACTCACTTGGTTAGGCCCAATAATGGTGTCAGCAGAGTGAATATGTGGACAAAGCTGGCAATGGGGTTTGTAGCAAGGGAAAGTACCAGGGTTGGTATTAGTGTGGTATGTCCTGTGGTTGTTGGTAAGAATCATCTTGAGGTTAGGTGGTTGTCTATAGGAGACTATGGGTCTGTCTCCCAGAGCTTCTTGGAGTTTACTGTCCTGTTGCAGTATAGGCTGTAATTTATTGATAATGTGTTGGACAGGTTTAAGTTGGGGGCTGTAGGTGATGACAAGTGGTGTTCTATTGTTGGTTTTCTTGGGTCTGTCTTGTAGTAGTTGGTTTCTAGGTATTTGTTTGGCTCTTACAGTAGAACATCAGAGTTATGAACATCTTGGAAATGGACATTGTTCATGCCTCTGAAATGTGTGTAATGCTGAGCAAAATGTTATGGCTCCTTCAAAAGTTCACAACGGAATATTGACTTGATACAGCTTTGAAACTTTACCATGCAGATGAAAAAAAATGCTGCTTTTGACCATTTTAATGTAAAGGAAACAAGCCCAGAAACAGTTTCCTTTCCTGATTGCGTACTTCCAGTTCCATGCAAGGTGTGTGGTTGACTGGTCAGTTCATAATTCTGGGGTTCAGAACTCTGAAGCTCTACTGTACTTTATCTCCCTCCCTCAATCCTGTGTATCTGAACAAGGATAAGGGACAATCTGGTGCTTAGCATTGAGCCATTCCCCTGCACTTCCTAAACCGTTGCATCTTCTTTTAAGCATCTGCATGTGACCAGGATTCACCAATGAATTTGGACTGTTGGTTGGGCCATTAGCTTCCCATGCCTGGCTACTAATGGGGAATGAAATAGGAATGCCAGTCCATGGCCTCCCCATCTGTTGAATCATTCCATCAAAAAAACCCAATGAACTCACTAGGTTTAGATTCATTATTTTATGTATTTGGGTATTTTTCCAGCCAAAACTCCAAGCAACATGAGGAAATAGCCTCTATTCCCACCTCCTCCTTTCCCAACATCCACAGAGCCTCACCCTCTGTCAATGATCAATGCTGTCAGGGTTTCAGCATTATTTTAGACTGGGGAATCTTTGGAAGACATTACTTGTTTTGGAAATCTCAGAATAGAACAAGGATCACATTTTCCAGTCTACGGGTGGAATTTCATTTAGCTCCAAGACAACAACCTTTAAATAATGCTCATGCTTCTGAATCACAAATGTAGGAGTGAAATATTAATGTAAATAGAAAAATGGAGAAATCTCCTGCTCACTTTCCACTAGGAGTAAATTTGTTGCGTAATGTTGCAAACTGCAGTACAATCTGGATTTAAAAAAAGGATGAAATGGATTCTCAGAAGTATAATTGCAACAATGTAAATAGAATGTAAAATGCTACATTGATGAATAATTTGGGGCAATGAATAAATCTGAGATTTTTTTGCCATATGTTTGTGAACAATTAATGAACAGACAAATGTTGACAAAACTCACCCACTCAATACATTATTCATTATAAATTATGTGCCTGGCTCTGCTTTTAAACCTGAAGAGTTAACTGGCTTCAAGTTTGTTTTTACATGTGTCACTGCCACCCAGTTATTTCATTCATTCTGTTCTCCCCAATCACCTCTGGTTACCATCAAAGGCATCACACCTAGGCAGGAGAGGAAGAAAGCAATCCCTTCTGAATAAAATGCTAAATCAGGTTACATCTTATATACATCCCCATTTCAAAGGCTGAGGCCCTCACCTCAGTCTGAATGGGCAAGAAACTGAGACAGATCACAGGGATAAGATAATGCAGTGGGTTGACTGGTACCTTACTTCACCTCCTGCCCCCTTCTTTGTAATCAGCCATTGTTGAGACATGGAAGAAAAATGGCTAAAGCTGAAAAGTCAGTTGTACTGAAAGTCAACGTCATCTCTCTCTCCTCCTCTCTCAGATCAAAAGTTCACCATCAGCATTCCAGAATAACTAACCTCATTTCTGAAACAAGTTGTTAAATTTTAAGTTATTATCCAAAGAGGCAATCTGGAAACTTGTCTAATGCCTGCAAGAGTGAAAGTTAAAACAAAAACAAAACAAAAAAGGAAGCTGGAAATAAACCTCCAGTTAGCTCAACTGAGTACTTCATAAATGTAATGTTTTTGACTCCACTATGCTGAACGTTTTAGCAGCATTCTTTCTAGAAAGGTTTACTTTAATGATCTATTTTTCTTAGAAGGAAGTAGCCTCGCTGACATAAAAACAGAATAAAAGTGAAAACACACAAAAAAGACTGCTTGTTATATACACCAGCCAGCTATGGAGAAAACACTTCTGTGATGCAGTAAATTATCCTGGAAGATAAAGCCTGAATTTATGTTTAAAATGCCAGCACAGCAAAAGTAAAATGCAATGATTCATTATGTTATGTACCACAGGAACATAACTAAAATAAACTATCACAGCAGAAGAGTTTATTTAAGCACTGACAACTTTGAGGCTTATTCATGTAACAATTTCTTATGCATTTACCTGAATGGGACTACCGAGTAAGAGCTGCAGGATATGTCCTTTGTGAAGATGCTAGACCCTGGTTTTAAATGTTTTTGATATTGTATTGGACATGGAAACTGGACCAGGGTGAAACTTTGATAAATGCTTATCACTGAACCATTCTTCTCACCTTCCAACTACAGAAAAAAAACCCACCCAGGTGCACTTAACGCTTTAGCTGTTAAGATCTTGAATTGTGACAAGCTAAACAATTTTTAGAGAAGTCCATTTGGGTCTTAGTTGCAATAACATTTGTTTCTCTAATCTCCTCTATTAAAAATGATTGAGCTGCAGTTAGACTTCAAAGTATTTATATCAAGATTTTTAGCATACAAGTACAGAAAGTGCAGTTATTAATCTTTATATTTATACCTTGACTGGTGTCACTTTGTTTTCATGGATACCAAGGGTCAGCTCTTCAGCTGGTTTAAAACAAGTGCTGTCCAATGAAGCTTAACGGTTAACACCATCTTTACAGCGGTCATAGAGGAGTTTTTTAACTGAAAGGAACACATAGTTTGGAAAGTGATGTCCCATAGGAAAGGACATATTAATTGGGATTATCTATATCCTGTTAAAGAGGAGAGGAGAGAATTTGATAATATACAGATAGGAACTGGAAAAAAAATAGTCAAACGAAAAAGAGTCCCAATCAATTACATCACAAGAAGGCAGTGAATGTGACAAGTTTTATATATACTTGAAGCCTAAATACTCAGAAGGGTGAACTTGAGTGCCTGATACTAAATGGGGATATTAACATTGTAGACATCCCAGAAACTTGGAGGAATGATTACAATAAATGTGACGTATAACCGGGACACAAAATATATATGCATGGCAGACTGGATCATGCTGGTGTGGAAATCGCACAAAGGCATCCTTTAAAAATTGGAACTCAAATACTACTGAGGAAAATAGAAAAGAACATGAAAGCCAAGTAAAAGTATAATTAGGCAGGCTAAAAAAGAATTTGAAAAACAACTAACTAAAGACTCAGAAACTAACAGTAACAAAAATTTTTAATACATCAGAAGCAGGCAGCCTTCCAAAAAAAAATTGAAGTGATCAAGGAGTACTCAAAGAGGACAAAGCCTTTGCAGAGAAGCTAAATGAAATCTTTACAACAGTCTTCACTGCAGAGGCTGTGAGGGAGATTCCTACACCTGAGCCATTCTTTTTAGGTTATAAATCATAAAATCATAGAACCACAGGAGGTGATCTAGTCTAGTCCCCTGCACTCAAGGTAGGGCTATTTTCCTAGACCATCCCTGATAGGTGTTTGTATAACCTGCTGTGACTAGATGAACACATTGAGATTGCTCTATCAAGGAAAACTGAAAAGAATGGACCAGACACTCCCTCAAATTGGAGGCTATTTTTAACACTAGATTTACCAGTCTTGCAATAAAACCACTTCTATGAAACCTAACTCATTATGCAGAAGTCAAAAACACTGCTCCCTTAAAACAACCCAGCCTTGTGCTCCCACCCAGGCAGCCAAGTCAAACATGAGGAGGATTATTAAAAATCTTGTTCAGCATATAAAAAGTTATATCAATCCTAAAGGATCAGACACTTTACCCCCTCAGGTCAATGAATATTTCAGATATTACCCAAATACATGCTTAGAACCCATTCTTACCAACTAAACTAAAGTTTATTTTAAAAGAAAAGAAAGAAAGGTTAAAAGACTGATATACATATGGATATAAATAAAGTTCTTAGGTCAGTTTCACAGTAGAGATGATCCAATATCAGGGGGTGATCCAGATGGGACTAGAGATTTAGGACTCAAACTTCTCCGGACAGAGTTTAAACTGATATGAGATACAGGATTAGGGCTCAAGTGCTCTTTTATAGTTCTCTAGCAACCTTTTTATAGTAGGCATTGTACCTTTGAAATAGACCTCCTGTGTCCTAAGCATCACCCATAATTAGCTACATGGATTAACATGAAACAACTGCCCCTCTCCTGCCATTTACAGGTTGTTTATTATATACTTCATCGAGAAATGAAGACAGCAATTTTACCACATTCGCAGTTCATCTAAATGTTAATATTCCCTTTTGATCTTTGAATCAATAGAACAGACTGACAGACATCAACCGCCTCATTACATTGTTAAATTCTAGGAAAATATAGGTTAACATAGACTCCTGCAATTACTATCTTCTTCCAATGCTTTAGCAATACAAGTCTCTATTTCAAAGCTCTAGTCTATCCAGTGTGGCTTTGCTAGTTATTTATAGGGAATAGCCTAAATTACCATGTATATGCTTTTCTAATATGTCTTTAAAGGTAGAATTTCGGTAATTTAGTCTGCAAATTGCTTAATCCTTTCTGGCTCAGTGTCACACATGCTCCTAAAAATCTCCAGTGATGGAGGTCCCAAAGACTCCCTAGGTCATTTATTCCAATGCTTAACCACCTTGACAATTAGGAAGTGTTTCCTAATATCCAATCTAAACTTTCCTTACTGCAATTTAAGCCCATTGCTTCTTGTCCTGTCATCAGATGTTGAGAATATTTTTTGCCCATGTCTTGAGAAGCTGAAGAACTGCCTCAGACTGAGGCGTCAACAGATGATATTTTGGAACAAATTGATAAATAAAACAGTAATTGGTCACCAGAACAAGATGATACTCACACAAAAGTTCTGAAGGAACTCAAATATAACATTGCAGAACTACTAACTCTGGTAACCTATCACCTAAATCAGCTGCTCAATCAGATGACTGAAGGATAGCTAGTATGACAACAGTGTGGGGGACCCCTGCACCGCACCCCCAGAAGAGGTGGGATGTTAGGCAGAAGAGGCAGGGCTGTAGCTAGGCAGCCCTCAGCACTGCCTGGGTTCACTGGACTTCCCCCCTCCTGCCCCCAGTGCTGTCTGGAGCACCCAATTTATAGGTCCCTGGGTATTGGCCACCACCACTGCTGCAGGAGCAGCAGCAGAGGCTGGGAGCTTTAGGCCTTTTTGTATCACCAGGCCCTGCAGCGGTTCCTCCCTTTCTCCCCGCCACCCCTCCCCCCCCCCCCATCAGCAGGCCTTCTTGGGGTGAATTGATGGCTAGTGATAAAACTACCATTGACTTCAACAGAGTCAGCATTTTACTCTGGGCATTGGCAATCCTGTTCTCAGCAGTGAGTGCAGCAGTGTCTCTAAGAAGTGAACAGTGATGTCATTGTGTTTCTGTTGCCTTTTTTTGTTAAAAAGCCTAGAGCACTGATTTGGGGGGAGGAAGGGGGGAGAAAGGAGAGATTTAAGTGCTAGGGCACTGAATACCAAACTCACCCCAATGCCCGACACATATACGCACGCTGGTTACAAAAATAAAGAATACAAGTCTCGAAACAGGAAATGTAACACTGTAGGGTCTCAGAGGATTATTAGCATCTTTTGTTGTCCATATTGCATATATTGAGTTGTACTTTTAACATTCTAATTAATAATGAAGACCTTCAATTCCTGCATTCTCTGAGTTTTCATATTTAAATCTACAACTTTCATTTTAAAAGGCTGTTGGATTCAATATATTTTTGTATGGAAAAATTGAGGTTTAACACTTGCAAACTTGGATATTCTAAATCCATATTCAGACACAGGGTGCTAGTTTTGTATATGCCAGATATCCACAGTTCTCATTGAAGATCTCCATCAAATTTTCAATGTTAGAAGTAATCCAGAGTTATTAGACACCCAGGTTTTAAAACGATGGGCTGATTTTTTATACACTTTATGCAAGGTTCTTTTTTTTCCTTTGTTTAAAATTTGTATCAATGTTTACTATAAATAATAACAATAAATGGGTGAAAATCAGTGCAAAAAATAAATATTGGGAGATAGGAGAACAGAAAAATAACAAAGGTAAGAGTATTGAAAGTAAAAACAATTTAATGCTGTAGTTTATTTCATGAATTGTATATTAACAGCATGTGCACATACATATCTTCTACTATATTGCCCTACTTTATCGAAGAGTCTCACATTCACATTTAAACTTCCTTATTATTAACATAAACTCATCTGTCTATGACTAATAGATTGTATTTCCTTAACAAACACAGAATTTTCATGTACATGAGTAGTCCCAAATTCAGATAAAATCAGCAGCAAAAGAAGAAAAGCTTTTGAAAAACACATGATTTTTTCGGTCAAAATTAGTAATAACTTAAAATAAAGGCTCTTAATTTGATGTAACCATGCTCATGTTTCAAGATAAAAAAAATTAACAAGGTTCCAGCTGTATGTAGGAAAGAATATTTATTATTCTTAAACCCCTTTTTTTTAATTTCAGCATTTCTATCTTTTTCTTGAAAACATTTGTTATACTTTTCCTATGAAGAGAAAAAGCACATTAAGGAATAAAGGCACACATCTAATAGTATCCTGATTATTCTGACATTTTGGGTGATACTGATTTATTTGAGATAATGGGAGTTCATAAAATCAGAAGTGAATACAAGGAATCAAAAGAAAGGCAGATATGATGGTAATTCATGAGAGTGAGAGAATTGTCCACTATGAACTTACTGTAAATGCAGGTATTACATAAAGGCAGGGACTCAGAGAAAAATTACATTGCAAAGCCAAATTCTTTTTCCAGTCTCTGGTGTTGTATGGGAGCAGTTAATGGAAAAATTTGTTCTATAAATATGTGACCTCCTAATAGTAATGGCATCTTGAATGTAAACTTTAAGATCACGCAATGCATTTTCCCTAATAATAATACTAAAGGCAATACATACAGACATAATAACAATCATCCTAGGCTGTGTCTACATTGGCACCCTTTTTCGGAAAAGGGATGCTAATGAGACCAGTCGCACTAATTGCTGGGATTTAAATATCCCCGCGGTATTTCATTACATGGCTGCCACTTTTTCCGGCTCGGGGCTTTGCGGAAAAAGCGCCAGTCTAGGCGAGATCTTGGAAAATAAACCCTTTTCCGCAAGATCTCTTATGCCTACTTGCATCTCTTATGCCTATGCATCTCTTATGCCTACTTGCATCTCTTATGCCTATGCATCTCTTGCAAGTAGGCATAAGCGATCTTGCAGAAAAGGGTTTATTTTCCGCAAGATCCCCGTCTAGACTGGCGCTTTTTTCCGGCAAAGCCCCGAGCCGGAAACAAGCGGCAGCCATGTAAATGCAAATACCGCGGGGGATATTTAAATCCCCCGCGGATTTGCAATTGCGACTGGTCTCATTAGCATCCCTTTTTCGAAAAAGGGTGCCAATGTAGACACAGCCCTAATGTTTAGCTGTTGTCATAACCATAGTATTTTTCTTTGGATACAAAACAACACATATTGGCACGTATTATAGGCACCTAAACTGGTAATATGGACATTAGCTTATAAAATATGCAGTTGCACATACCATTTGCTGTGTAGATGTGCACATTTTATACAATTACTTGATGTGCTTATGATTGTTTTAATGTTGAAGACATTGCAGAATGAAGATTGATTTTTATTTAAGTGAAAGAAAAATAGGTTGTAGAGTTAATCTCCTGAAAAACGGATGAAGTAGAACATATCCTCTCCTTCTTTCTGAATATAATTCCTGATGCTATACCCATAGACTTCAATAAGGACTGGATCATGCCTAAAGTATTGACCTTGTCCTAACATCAGGGACGGCCCGAGGTAGGCTGCCGGCAGCTGGCGCCCCAGGCGGAATGCGCAATTGGCGCCCCCGCCTCCACAGCCCTCAATGGCGTGACGTCATCATTGGGCGCCCCGTTTAACGTGGCACCCTAGGTGACGGCCTAGTCGGCCTATACGCACGGGCCACCCCTGCTGAACATTAAATATTCACAAGCCTCATCTTCTAAGTGTGATATAAAGCCTGTTGACTTGACTTTTAAATTTTAATATTTTTTGTCTTTTCACCCAGATTTAATCCCACATGATGTTTCATATTTGAAAATCATCCAGACTGAAGTGCTTACCCTTTCTGATCCACTTAATAATGACTGTAGTGCTTGAGAGTTGTTAAATCACCATTGCTATCTAAAAACATAAACATGTTTTTGGGGACTTGAATATTTATTTCTTTTTCAGATCATCCAGAATATAGTTAATACTAGGTTTGTTGAAATATGTCCATAATCAGAGCAAGTTCTGTCTTTTTTCTGTCTCTCCCCCCCCCTTCTTTTTTTTGAAGTGATCAGTCCCACATGTTATGGAAATAAATTTTAACTCTGATCACCAGTAATGGAGGTCAGGCTTTGGCAGCTATATAAATCCAGTGAGGTTAACTAACCTATAAAAAATAAGTGCTGAAGTGTTTGTTTCTCTGTGGGTTATCCCACTAGGTGACTTGCTTTTCCTGTTTTACCCATTTTATTACAAGTTTCTTCAGACAAGGCAAATGCTAGGTGATTTCAGTAGAAGAAATGAACAATAAAAGTCAGTCGCAGCCTTTATATAAATTATATTTGAGCATACCATAATAAGCCAAAATGAGTTATAAGATTTTTCTACAATGGAAAAGTAAAAAAATAAACCGATTGGAATGCTACTAAATTTAGTGACACAATATAAAAATGACAGGTGAGACTGGTGCATTTGCCTAGAATTATATTTGTTATTTTAGGTATAATAACATATCAAAATGCTATTTTGGAAAATGTAATTTAAAATAGGAAACTGGAGTGAACTAGTTCATTGATATTCACACTGTAACTCTTCGGATGAATATAAGTTAGAACTCAATTCTTAATTATTCCAGCACTTTAAAATGCGTCTTTTACCATCTCATTTAATAATTATTTATTATTATATTATTTTATTATTTATTTATTTATTTATAAATAATTATTTATTATTAAATTATAATTTAAAGGTACCTTCCCCAGCACTTATGCTTTACACCAGATTGTGCTAGGCAGTTTTCTCCACAACATGTTTCTAACATAAAAGAACAACCTGCATTTATCCAATCTAAAGCTTAAAATTTGTGTCCTCTAGAGAAAAGAAGTATTTAAATCCTCATCCCTTCCTTACTTTTAATGGGGGGAATCTTTCCATCTTCCAAAATATGCAAAATGTTCAGTTCCAAAGTTACACCTTTCTAATATGTTTGAGGAAAAAGAGGCAGGGATCAGTCAAAGCATTTAAATTAAATCCATTCTATCCCTTTTCTAAACAAAAAAAATTGGATGCTAGGGAAACAGCTGTGACAATAATGACCAAGGACCTGCTTTTGCACCTCACTTAAAAATGTTCTTAACTTTAAGCATCAGTCGTCTTGTTGAAGTCAATGGGATTATTCACATGCTTAAAACTAAGGCCATAGTTAAGAGCTTGTTGGATCAAGTCTCTTATCCTCAACTGTTGTATATTGGCATAGCTCTGCTGAAATCAATGCACCGGCTGAGGCTCTGGTCCAATAATTTGCTCTTTCACGTTTTGTCCTTCAGGTTTCTAATAATAGTTCTCTGTATTATAGAGAGCTTGAATTTGGGGTTGAGTGCACTGAAAGGATGATATGGAGCTTACTATAGTCTGTATGTGGTACTGAATTTAAATTATGAGGCCACTTCTGCCACTGGCCTACTATGTGCCCTTGGACAAGTCACTTGACCTTTCTGTGCTTCTCTCTCCCTTTCACATTTTTTCAGTCTTGTCTGTTCAGATGGCAAGCTCTGCCAGGCAGGGCAGTCCTGAGGATTTATGAGGCCTACATAGTATAGGTTGGACCTTCCTAATCCGGTACACTTGGGACCTGAGTGGTCCCAAACTACGGAGTTTGCTGGATGAAGTGAGGTCATGGCTCCCTACCCAGCTGTAAGCTCTGGTCCCAGCTGGGGCTGCACTCCCTGCTACTTGCTCCACTGCCTCTAGCACCCCACTGCACCAGCCTGGGCTACCTAACCAGCTGACTATGGCCCCAGCTGAGGTAGCACCCTCACACTGTGCCAGCCCTGACTAAGGCCGTGTTTCTCACTGTACCAGTCCTAGTCAGGGCTGCACTCCTGGTCATGTTCCCTGCTACCTCCAGCCCCAGCTGGGGCTACGGTCCTTCCTGCCAGCCCTAGACAGGGCTTTGTTCTCCACCGCACTGGGCCCGCTGGGGCTGGGCTCCCCTCTGCCAGTCAAGCCCAGGCTGTGCTTCTGAACCTGGTACAGCGAGGACCACAAATGTTGCTGGACCAGAGAGTCCAGGATTTTAGAGGTTCAACCTCTACTATTAAACTTGTAACCCTATGTTCTATGGTAGCTGGAAGGCGGGATGACAATATTTTAGAGATATGATTTTTTAATCTTCAACAACACACTTAATGAATATTTTTAAAACAAATTTTAAATGAAGCTCCTGCAGATTAACACAGTACATTCAGAAACTGACAGTATACACCTGGGGTTGGCAAATGCCTGTGAAATGGCGTCATTACCATTTGAATGGCTCTTTCTCTGATTCAATGTTCTGCTAATAGATCTGGCAGGTTTTTTCAGGTTTAAGTTAACTAGTTAACAGAACCAGGATAGAAATAGGCAGGTGGGTGGAAATTAAGACCCAGTGGTGCCCCAAAATTCTCAGGTGACCTATGCAACTACATATGCTGTGTCTGGGTAAAGATAGTTCTGTGGCCAGGACAGGAACTGTCTCTCACTGTGTGTGTGAAGAGTGGCTACCACAATGAGGTTTTGATCTTGGTTGGAGGCTGCAGGTGCTATTGTATTACAAATTAATAACAATAGTATCATCATCCTGGGCTGTAATCAGGCTTGTGTGTCTAGTCAAGGGTTGCTGATAGCTCTGTGTAAAGTCAAAGGGATAATCTGAGAAGGCAGGCAATACTTCCTTCATTTCACAGAAGGACATTAAAAACATCAATGGTGCAAAATTAAAAAAGCATACTTAGCATTTATCTATGAAATAGGAGATATTCTCAAACTGAAGTCATTATAATACTCATTATTCACTGAAACTATTACTCTATAGAGAATGCATTGATTTTTAAACACCATTCTCCACTGAAATCAATGGGGACTGCTGCTTAAAAATTGATGATGCAATGTGACCCATGTTATCAAGAGTTTATATTTTTTCACTCAGCTGAGTTTCAGCAGACTGTCTTTTAGATTAGCTGTCAGGATCCTTGTACTGCAGACCAAAGTTGATCTTTTGTTTAATAATACTTTTCAAGCCTGAAGGAAAGAAAGTACTGCTCAGTGTAAGGGCAGCAGAATCTGATCTTCCCCCACACAATACTCCAGTTTATTTTCCTATTACTTGGTACCTCATTTTGTATTGGTATTTCAGGAACTACTTAATACACTAGTCTTCTAGCTGCAGTCTTCTAGTGCTTATTCAGGGCTCGATTTGTCACCCCACACTTCTTCATCAGCACATATTTACCCTGGGTAGGCACAACTAAGGCACAGCTGGATTGTGAGCCCAGTCACTAGAGGTGGGGAGACAGCAGGCCACATCTTTTGTGTACACAAACAAGGAACTGGTGTGTGAGAGTGAAACTGATAGAAGTATGGTTCCTCCTGTACCTCCAACACACAGTAGTGCCGCTAGATCAGTGAAGCTCTCTTTGCAATATTCAGTCACTGACAAAAAGAAAGAAAATGTTAGGTCACACAAGGAATGTTGCAAATTATTAGAGACACATAAAAAGCTCTAATGAAGACCATCAAGATCAGGATTCTTTACCTTACAGAGAAAAAAATAAGAAAGTACATAAGTATAAAAAATAATAAATGGCATAAAGAATCATAGAATCATAGAATACTAGGACTGGAAGGGACCTCGAGAGGTCATCGAGTCCAGTCCCCTGTCCCCATGGCAGGACCATATACTGTCTAGACCATCCCTGATAGACATTTATCTAACCTACTCTTAAATATCTCCAGAGATGGGGATTCCACAACCTCCCTGGGCAATTTATTCCAGTGTTTGACTACCCTGACAGTTAGGAACTTTTTCCTAATGTCCAACCTAAACCTTCCTTGCTGCAGTTTAAGCCCATTGCTTCTTGTTCTATCCTCAGAGGCCAAGATGAACAAGTTTTCTCCCTCCTCCTTATGACACCCTTTTAGATACCTAAAAACGGCTATCATGTCCCCCCTCAGTCTTCTCTTTTCTAAACTAAACAAACCCAATTCTTTCAGCCTTCCTTCATTGGTCATGTTCTCTAGACCTTTAATCATTCTTGTTGCTCTTCTCTGGACCCTCTCCAATTTCTCTACATCTTTCTTGAAATGTGGTGCCCAGAACTGGACACAATATTCCAGCTGAGGCCTAACCAGCACAGAGTAGAGCGGAAGAATGACTTCTCATGTCTTGCTCACAACACACCTGTTAATGCATCCCAGAATCATGTTTGCTTTTTTTGCAACAGCATCACACTGCTGACTCATATTCAGCTTGTGGTCCACTATAACCCCTAGATCCCTTTCTGCCGTACTCCTTTCTAGACAGTCGCTTCCCATTCTGTATGTGTGAAACTGATTGTTCCTTCCTAAGTGGAGCACTTTATATTTGTCTTTATTAAACTTCATCCTGTTTACCTCAGACCATTTCTCCAATTTGTCCGGATCATTTTGAATTATGACCCTATCCTCCAGAGCAGTCGCAAGCCCTCCCAGCTTGGTATCATCTGCAAACTTAATAAGCGTACTTTCTATGCCAATATCTAAATCGTTGATAAGGATATTGAACAGAGCTGGTCCCAAAACAGACCCCTGCGGAACCCCACTTGTTATACCTTTCCAGCAGGATTGTGAACCATTAATAACTACTCTCTGAGTACGGTTATCCAGCCAGTTATGCACCCACCTTATAGTAGCCCCATCTAAGTTGTATTTGCCTAGTTTATTGATAAGAATATCATGTGAGACCGTATCAAACGCCTTACTAAAGTCTCGGTATACCACATCCACCACTTCTCCCTTATCCACAAGACTTGTTATCCTATCAAAGAAAGCTATCAGATTGGTTTGACATGATTTATTCTTTACAAATCCATGCTGGCTGTTCCCTATCATCTTGCCACCTTCCAAGTGTTTACAGATGATTTCCTTAATTACTTGCTCCATTATCTTCCCTGGCACAGAAGTTAAACTAACTGGTCTGTAGTTTCCTGGGTTGTTCTTATTTCCCCTTTTTATAAATGGGCACTATATTTGCCCTTTTCCAGTCTTCTGGAATCTCTCCTGTCTCCCATGATTTTCCAAAGATGATAGCTAGAGGCTCAGATACCTCCTCTATCAGCTCCTTGATGGTCTAGAAGGTAGCTATAGTCTCATAAAACAGCAACAAGGGGGCATTTAAACAAATCTAAATGTGCAAATTCAAAACTGATAAAATCTTTTGCCATAAGATGCTACTGAGGCCAATCAATGATCATTTGGATATGTATATACATAACAAAAATATCCAGATTTATAACAATAAGGATTTTTTAAAAATGAGTTTGGAAGAGATATAAACATTTCTGCTTCAGGACATAAAACAGCCTAACAAATTCCTTCTGAACAAGTTATTGAATAACTACTTATTTAAACATCACTTCTTCAGATGAGTGGAAATGTATCTCTCTGTGTCTCCTGCTCCACTCATCTGAAGAAGTGGGTGGCTGTGCCTACGAAAGCTCATGATACAACATAATTTTTTTAATAGTCTCTAAGGTGCTACAGGAGCACTCGTTTTTAAAGTTTTATTAAGTTACAGACCAACATGGTGTGACATAGTGCGGGTGTTTTTACATTCATTCTTTGCTGTATGGTGCTGTGTGTATGTGTGCATGTACCTCAGTTCCCCCCCCCACACTCCTTGCAGCACTCTCTGCAGGAGGGGGAAGAGGGTGAGCATGACTCATTTGGGGAAGTATGTTCAGTCTCTCATGTCCTGAGGACCAGGTGACAGCAGATAATACCTTGGGCCTGGAAGCAGGACAAAGCAGGAGAGGCGGGGCTATACCAGGCTGGGGGTAGGGCCTGTGAGAAGAGTCAGTCTTCTGTGGGCTAGGATGAGTGAGGAGGCTAGGAGCAGGAAAAGAGGATAAGGGGCCCAGAAGCCCTTTCCTCCTGAGACGAATAATGCAGTCTGCCCCAGCTCCTGTGTTAACATCGATCCTAAGCTACACTGTGTCTCTGTGAACCAATAAACCTTCTATTCTACCTGCTGGATAAGAGTCACATCTGGCTGTGGATGCGGGTGCAGGGTCCAGGACCTTCCGACACTCTGTGACAGTGGTAGCAGAGGATAGTTTGACTGCACCCCATGGATGGAGCATCCGGCAGTAAGTGACTGGGGTGCAGTAGAAGGAAGGGGGCTTGCAAGAGCCCAGCATGCTGGAGGTAGTGAGAAGCGGTTCCAGGAAGCAGAGGGGCAGGCAGCTTAACACGAGTGTGGCCCTGGAGAAGGAGTGTTCCCCAGGACAGGGAGTGGCGCTCAAGGAGACTGGTACACTGAGGGGTTCTTCCTGGGAATAGTAGGGTGCTGCAGCATCGGCCGGTGAGTCTGCACCCTGGGGAACAACAGAGAGATGGCCTACAACTGACTCCTTAAGGCAGGCATTGTGGAACTGTGCAAGGAGAGTGGCCTGCCCGTGGGGAAATTGACCAAGGCCCAGCTAGTTGTCCAGCTGGAAGAGGATGATCATTCCAGGGGGGCTGGATCCTGTCCCGGCTGGGAGCAGCCAGACACCCCATGGGAGCGTTTCAGTCTCTGAGGCAGGAGAGAGGACTGGAGTCCGCCAGACAGATGTGGTGTCATGGTTCATCCCGGCAGCGATTCATCCCAGGCGGGGTCCTCCTTGGCAGATCTGCGATGGCTGGAGATCGAGATGCGGTTCAAAAAATTGGAGGACCGTAAGGAACAGCGGCAGCATGTGCAGGCCCTGGCGGAGCTCAGAAAGAGTGGGGCCATGGCTGTGGTGAGTAGGGAGGAGTGCAGGGGGCCTGGGACTGCAAGTCATTTTGAGAGGTTTGTGCTGTCCCAGTGTAAGGACTTGGGGGACTTGGATGGATTCCTTAACTCCTCTGAGTGAGCTTGCGAGCTGCACCAGGTCTTCCCAGCTGACTGGCTCCGGCAGCTCACCCCCTTACTGGATCAGAAGGCTGCAGTGATGTTCAGCCAGATGGAGGGGCTGCAGTTGGGGGACTACGAATGGGTCAAACTGCACAAGTTTGGGCTGACCCCTGAGATATACAGGAAGAAGTTCCAGAGGGCACAGAAGGACCCTGAGGAGACCTACGTAGACCTGGCCTTCTGCCTTATGAAATACTTCCGCAAGTGGGTGTTGGGTGCTGGGGCCCAGAACGCAGAAGACCTGGTTAAGCTGATGGTCCTGGAACAGTTCTATGAAATGTGCTCACCCGACCTGAGGCTGTGGCTGAAGGCCAGGAAGCCGGAGGACCTACACAGCACGGGGAAGATGGCTGATGAGTTCACAGACAGCCGGTCTGCGAGTGAAAGGGAATCCTGGAGAGACCGGTTCTTGGCTGTGCAACTGGGGGAAGTGCCTACGGGGCAGATCCAGAACAGTGGTGCCAGCAATCCTCCCCCCAGAGGGCCAGCCAGTACCCGTGCAGACCAGCTGGCCCAAGGGCACCTGTGGGCCCTGACCTGCCATTGCTGTGGGCAAAGGGGCCACAAGAGGGCTCAGTGCCCCCAAACCCCAGACAGGCTCCACAACCCGAGACTTTCCAGGGTTAACTAGGTGGGGCTGGAGGAAGAGCAGGCTTCCCCGGTGGCAGGGCATGGCAGTCAGCCCTCAGCTCAGGTGGGGGAGGCCACTCAGGCCAGTTCCTCCGGAAGACCTGACACTTCAGAGGCAGGTTGCTCCATGTAACAGGTGGGGGCAGGGCGGCCCCTGTGGAGTGAGTGCCTCGTGCCCCTGGAGGTGGATGTCAAGAAGGTTATGGGCTACTGGGACACGGGGGTGGAAGTGATGCTAGCCCAACCCGAGCAGTGGCCCCAGACCGCATGGTGCCCAGCCCCCAGCTGACCCTGAGGGACATAGATGTGCACACAAGCACCCAGCATATGCGTCTGCACAGAGACACTGCTCCTAGAGAGCATCTGAAAGGAGGGGGGCTAAGGAGGCCCCAAGGAAGTGTGGGTGCACTAGAACCTGCCTGCTGGGGTGCTGATAGACCAGGATCTTGAGGATTGGCCAGAAGGACCCCACAGTGCTCTGGTCGCTACCCATAGCCAGAGCCGGCAAGGGGCCCGCAGCCCTGACCCTGGGGAGGGCACCTTGCAGGGGACACAGGGCCCCATCCCAACATACAGGGGGACCCATGGGGCTGAGCTCAACAGAACTGGGACTCCGGACACACGCAGTGAGGGGGAACAGGTCCCTGTCCCTTCCCCAACTGCTGAATTCCAGGCCAAGGTGCAGGCAGATCTCTCCTTGCAGAAGTTGAGGGACTGGGCTGGCCTCTGTGCAGCTCAAACCCTGTGGGGAGGTTGCCAGGAGAGGCTCCTGTGTGAGAGGGGACTCCTGTACTGGGAATGGTTCCCCGCAGGGAAAGTGGAGTTGTGGGGGGATTCAGTGGCAGCTGGTGGTTCCCCAAAAGTATCGCCACAGGCTGCTGCACCTGGCCCATGACATCCCATTCTCAGGGCACCAGGGGATCCAGCTTACCCGGCTGAGGCTGCTGCAGAATTTTTACTGGTCAGGGATCTTTGCGGCAGTGCAGCGGTACTGCTGGCCTGTGCCTCCTGCCAGCTGGTAGGGAAAGCCTGAGATAGGAAGAAAGCTGCCTTGGGGGCCCTGCCCATCATAGAGGAACCTTTCCAGAAAGTGGTGATAGCTCTAGTGGGGCCTCACCTCAAGGCAACCCAGTCAGGGAAGAAATACATCCTGGTAGTGGTGGATTTCGCTACTCGCCACCCCGAGGCTGTAGCTCTGCCCTCTATCAAGGCAGACACTGTGGCAGACGTGCTGCTGACCATTTTCAGCAGGGTGGGTTTCCCCAAAGAGGTCCTCACGGACCAGGGGTTCAACTTCATGTCTGCCCTGCTCCAGTGCTTGTGGGAGAAGTATGGGGTCTGGCTCCCCTGGGCCTCAGCATATTGCTCCCAGTCCAACGGGCTGGTGGGGAGGTTCCATGGGACACTAAACCAGATGCTGAAGACCTTTATGCCCCAGCACCCATAGGACTGGGATGAGTACTTGCCCTACCTGAATTTTCACACAGAGAGATGCCCACGGGTCCAGCGGGTCCCCCTCCCCCCCCACCCCTTGGAGCTGGGATGCAGAAGGGGGAGGGGACCCCTGAGCTTGCTGAGAGAGTTATAGGAGGGGGAGGCCTCCCCGGATGGAGAGTTGGGGGTGAAGAACATCCTGGCTTTCTGGGAAAGGCTAGCTGAGCTCATGGACCTGGCCAGAGAGACACTGGACAGAGCCCAAGGGAAGTGGAAAGGCTGGTGCAATTGCGGCGCACAGGCCTGCGCCTGCTCCATTGGGAGCCATGTGGGTCTTGTCCCCATGTGGAGAACAAGCACCAGGCAGCTGGAGAAGGCCCCCCCAAAGTCATCCAGCAGCCAAACAAGGTGGAGCCTGCACCTGCAGGACGCCACTATGGCGGGCCCAAACTAAGGGGAGCGCCAATGTCACAGCTTTATCCCAGTGGTGGGGATCTGAATTTCCCCAGGCCGCTGGTGGCATGACCCCACTCAGTTCGGTCTTCAAAGGGGGAGAGATGTGATGTAGTGGGGGTGCTGTTACATTCACTCTTTGCTGTATGGTGCTGTGTGTGTGTGTACATGTACCTCAGTCCCCTCTACCCTCTTGCAGCACTTTCTGCAGGAGGGGAGAGAGGATGATCATGACTCATTTGGGGAAGTATGTTCAGTCTCTCACGTCCTGAGGACCATGTGACAGCAGGTAACACCTTGGGCCTGGAAGCAGGACAAAGCAGGAGAAGCAGGGCTGCACCAGGCTGGGGGGTAAGGCCTGTGAGAAGAGTCAGTCTCCTGTGGGCTAGGATGAGTCAGGAGGCTGGGAGCAGAAAATGGGGGTGAGGGGTCTGGGAATAATGCTTTCTGCCCTGGCTCCTGTATTAACATCGATCCTAAGCTACGCTTTGTCTCTGTGAACCAATAAACCTTCTATTCTACCTGCCGGATGAAAGTCACAACTGGCTGTGGATGGGGGTGCAGGGTTGGGGACCTCCCGACACTCCGTGACACATGGCTACCCCTCTGAGACTTATTTACTTATGGTTTCTCACATACATTTTTTAAGCACATGATATTGGCCACATCAGGACACTGTATGCTGTACTGCATGGACTCCTGGTCTCATCCATTTTAGACATTCCTATAGTTCTATTTTCCTAAGAGGGTGGGGGGCAAGAGAATGCTGTACCTTAATGTGCTGGGGCAATATACCTCTCTCATATCCCTTCCCTGTTTAAAAGGGCAGTAACAAAAAAAATGTGCCCCAATGTGGTGAATGTTATTTATCACTACTTTCTGGAGCTCTTTGTGGGGTCATACACAACTTAAACAGGGCTGAAAGTAAGCCCTATCACCTTTAGATTGATAAGTGTGTCAAGAAAGAAGCCCTGCCCAGCAAGGCCCTTAATAGAAAGAAAGAAAGAAAGAAAGAAAGAAAAGGCAGCGTATCAAGTACATTCTGCAGCCCTAAAACTGCTCAGTCATGTGGTAAGGAAAATATACTTATGCCTGTATATCTACAAATCAGCAGAATTTGTCCCACTTACTTTTTAGAGAGTCTTGATTGAAATAATAAGAAACTCTGGTTTTTCTGTGAATTTCAGCAGGCCTCCAGAAGAATTCAGTGCAACGCTTTATACTGCAACTCACTTTCACTCAAATAGCTAGTGTAATAAAGTCTAGAATCATTTTGAAGAAAGGATTTCCTGTTTCTCTCCCTAGCTTTTATTTCTCTAGCATTTCTGAACATTTCCTACACTGATTCTTAGATACTTTAGGGCAAGTGAAGCAATTATTACATCTTGAGATCGTATTAATGGGTTATAAGTTCAATGGCATTTTAAAAAGAAATAAAATAAAAGAGCAAGTACATTTTTCTACCCTCTCTAAGAACCCTTTGTCCTACTTGTCAATTTGTTGTCAGTCTTTCACCCTCATCAAAAAAACCAACCCTGTAATGCTGTGCTAAGTCTGATTTCTAAAAGGCGGGGTGAAGAGTTCAGATAAGCATCTAAACACGCCCCAAACAAAATAGCTCTGATTCCTGTACAGTCCATGAACAAATAAGAGACGCATCCCCTTGGACTCTTGACAGATCTGTCATTGTTTACCATTAGCACTGTCATATTCGTATGGTTTGTCATTCTATACAGCAGGGCATTGGTTGGACCCCTGCCAAATTGCCGATTTGGAGAACTGCCTTGTATCTTTGCCTTTCTGTGGATTTTGCAGACAGCATAATTCCTGATGAAAGTGTGCTCCCTAGTGTTTCTGTGCTATAAAAGCCAGTGAGCTTCAGTTAGAAAACTATAAAACAAAAGAGAGTTATTTCAGCAGATTTGGCTGCTCAGTGTTTGCTAGGGTTATTTTCGCTGTGTTTCTTTGCTTGTATTTAATTCAAAATGGTATTTTGTACCATATCTATTTCATTCAAAAAGGAGAAGTAAAACGGTTACCATATTTTCCCCAGAAAGGTGGAAAAGACAATTCCTTCCTTAATATAAAAACATAAAAACTGCCATACTGGTCAGACCAAAGGTCCATGTATCCTAGAATCCTGTCTGCCTACAGTGGCCATTACCAGATGCCCCAGAGGGAAGGAACATAACAGGTAATCATCACCTTGTCTGGTGATTTGAGACAAGTTTTATGGTCAAAGCAAATAATATTACATAGACATTTGAGCACATTCGTGGCCTCACTCTCAGCGGTTCTGAACACCGGCAGTCCCCACTCATTTCAGCTGGAGCTGAAAGTGATCAGTGCTTTTGAAAATAAAGTCCAACAAACTTAGACCTCATGGTGACAGCAACTGTGCCTGGAATTATAGTCACATGTTATGATCTGGGAGGGTTAAAAAAATGATTCACTTTTATAAAATCTGTGTTTCACTCCCTGACGCTTCATAGAAAAAAATGAAATATGTAGTGTCTCATTGTTCATTCCCTTGCACTTCACTTAATAATTCACCCTTAACAAAGTGAGTATACATTAGAAGTTAAAGGATACCATTTTTACTTTTTATTGTTTTGCACCCACTTTGCAGTCACCTTCCCATAGATATAAATCTTTGCACACAGAACATGACTCTGGAAAATCAGACCTATTATATATTTTTTGTGATGCATATGCTTGAAATAAACATTTTCTTTTTTGGGGGTCAGTTGCTGGAGAAATTATTGTAATTTCTTGAGTAGCACAAGAGATGCAAGATTGGCTCCATTAATTATATATATATTACTTGTTTTGATAGCATTACAATAATTTCTCAAGCAACTGACCACAAAAAGAAAATATTTATTTCAAGAAGGAAATTTTCACCAGAAGAATCCTTAAAAACATAGAGATTTTTCTGCAGAGTTCTTAGTAATATAACTTTACGAACAGAAAACACAGGACTGAATCCTGCATCCCTTCACCTGATGTAAATAGGAACTTGAAATGTACAAAAGACATGAGATAAGGTGACATATGAAGTGATCTATATGGTGCAATCATCATTTAGTCAGTGGTAAACAACAATATTCTCTTAGGAAAACTGCCATTAAGGAAACAGACAGGTGCTATTTGGTGATGACGGGGAAGTATTTTACCCACACAGGAAAAAAATTGTGATTTTCTGAAAAAAAAATTCTACCCCAAATTGTGACAAAATGTTGAAATCTCAAACATTTATGTGAAAAAATAAATTTGAAATAAATGTTAGGTCAGGTCAACCAAAATTTTTATTATGATCATTTTGAAATCTTTGGGTTCAATTTTGATGTTTTTAATGTTAAAAATACTATAAGTTAACTTAATTTTTTCAATGGAAATTGAACATTTTTTATTAAAAATGTCAAAATATCCTATTTTGACCATTTTAAAACTACGTTTTTCTAAAAGAGAAAGTCGGTTAGAACTGAACCTTCCCCATCAAAAGTTTTCATTTTGATTATCATTTTTTGACAACAAAAAGGTTTAATTGAAAATCCCTGACCAGCTCTAGTATTTATTATTTCAAATACAATTAATATTAGAGGGAAAATCAAGATCTTGAAGATGTGTCAAGTCTGGCTCAGTATATGAATGGGTGCCCAGCAGACACAGGATTGGGCCCTATTATTCCGTATTATGCTTTACAAAACATTACAGTACTAAGGAATTTGGTCAAAAATATCTTTGTTTAGTTCTACTATTTCCTTCTAGAAATAATCTATTTTTTCCTGATATCACTTCACAATCAGTTGCTGGAGAAATGATTGCAATGTTGCAAGCAAAGGATTACATTATTTCATGTGGGAAATATGCAATAGAACCAGATGAAAACTTAAAATATAACTTGTGTCTTCATACAAAAAAGGCAGGAAGTAAAACCCTCTCAAAATACATTACATATAACTGAGAGCTGCTTTCTATATTTCTTAAAGATTTTAGTGAGATTCTCATTTATAATAAATAGACTGTGGGAACGTAGAATATATAGCATTTTTACTTCAGCCCTGCCTAATGAGGCAAAAACTAAAAGTTCTTTTATGTATCTTAATGGATTTCAAGTATTCCATGGTAGACATGAACAAAACTGATTTATTTTTAGATAAAGAAAAACTAATGTAGTCATCATAACTTCCTTATATTCTTTCAGAAAATACCTTTTTAAAATTAGAAGCTCCTTAGGGTAGGGTCTAGCTTCCTTTTGTGCCTTGTCACAGCACTGACTATATAGTCATTATTTATTCAGTAATAAACAACAATATTCTCTTAAGAAAAACTGCCATTAAGGGGCCAGATGCTGCAATATGATCCACATAGATGACCCTTATATCTAAGTCAGCCTATTGATTTAGTAGGACTCCACACAGCCATAGGCTTCTAGAGACACAGATTAGATCAAAGGCTTACAGCCCAGATCCATTGCAGTTTGTTTTTGTCTAGTTTGGAGGAGCTGCTCCTTAATAAATGTGCCCTACTTATTAAAATATTTGTCCTGAAGCCTGCTTCCATTGGAGTCAGTGAGCCTTTTTTTTCATTGACTTCAGTGAGAAAATGAATGGGAATGAGATGAAGACTGTGTCCTGGCCATGCCCAAAGCAAGTGTGCATTTCCTGCAAATGAGCAGAAGGCGGGTTCTCACCCAGCAGTTAGAGTCTGTGGGGACAGCTTCTACCTCCTGGTCAATATCTATGTGTCAGCTCTACCTAGTCAAAGTCTACAACAGCAGACTTGCCTAGAAATGAAAGTCTGTGGCCACAGCCCTGCCTAATGGATAAGATAACAGGAAGGGGCCTTCTTAGACTCTCTAAGGAAGGTATTTGCCACCTACAGTCCAACTAATACCCTTCACTTGGTCCCTTCCTATCACCCTGCACCTCCTTATGTAGGATGTGGCCTATGATTGTTCCTTGCAATCTGGTCTACATGCCTTTGCAAGGTGGGATCGCAGATTCATGCAGCAGTTCTCCTGTGGAATACTTTCCTGGTAGAACCCTCTATAGCAATGAGGGCAGGCCTGCTTCTCTGTCTCCTGCCACCACATTACTCGACTGATAAGGCTCCCTTTTAGTCTCCTCCTCCAATTGGAGCATGTCCAGCAGTTCTTCCAGGATGGGGCTTCCTGGGACTAGAGTTGGTCCTGCACTCTTTGCTCCCCATCACACCTTCACTAATAAAAAAAAAAAGACTTTGGAAGTGATCTATTTCCATGCCATGTCTACAGGACACAACATTGTGTTATTCAGTTCATCAAAGAGCAATAGGACATTTTACATTTGACTTACTGCCTGGTGAAAATTCCCTGCATTGACATGGGACAATAGAAAATCCAATATAATCTGACTTTCTTTCATATGGTCATTAGAAATTTTGAATGAATCCATTTTTTTATATTGTGATTCAAAACATGATGTGATAATGTGGCACTAATTTTACATTTATTCTAAGGGGAAACTTTTAACTATTGTTGGGTGGCTGAGAGAAAGAAAATATAAACAACCAGAAACATAAGTCCATTCAACCCCAGAATTTCTTGAAAACTGATATTCCAGATGTGCCTGGTTTTTATTTGTTTTCTGATTATTTTACATCAACATATTTTTCAAGACATGAGTTATGCTTTAGATAGCTGTTCTAGCTTATGACTTTATTTTCCTCTTGCTGTCTGTGAGGTTTACCACATTCAATCTTTGTCCAAAATGCTGCCAAGTTTGGTTTTAAAATGTACTATCATAGATCAGCTAATAGGAAGATTTTTGTGACTTTCAAATTTAACTGCATCCACAATAAAAAGACTTTTTTTCCTGGTTTCATGGTACATATATTATTCTACCATACAGGGCTCATCCCAAACATAGTTTAATTCAGGATTAGATCTTAGGCTAGGTCTACACTACAGAGTTGTTGCGCAAAAACTCATAGAACATCCACACTTCAAGCGGGTTTTTGCACAAGTAAAACGAAAGAACAGAAGGGGGGTTGGTGTAGGTATTCCTCTTTCTATGAGAAATAACTCCTTTTTGAGCAAGAGCTCTTGCACAAAAAGGTGTGTGTGGACGGGGAACAGGGGGTTTTTTTGCGCAAAAAGAGGCAATCCAAAAAAGCCCAGGTGCCCTGGTGGCCATTCTGTAAATAGCAATCAGAGTTTCCTTTTGAGAGAGCGTCCATGCAGTCTGAATGCTCTCTTTCACAAAAGCACATCATTTTTTCTATGTTCTTTTTCAGTGTGCATGCTCTCTTGCACAAGAAGCTTGTAGAGTAGACATAGCCTTAGAGTCAATCTCTTTCTGTCACTCCATTTGCAATCTGGCCCAATACTGTAGATCTCATGCAATTCCTTCTATTTTAAAAGGAAGGAAGGAAGGAAGGAAGGAAGGAAGGAAGGAAGGAAGGAAGGAAGAGGTTATGTCTAGACTGCAAGCTTCTTTTGGAATAAGTTTTTCCAGAAAAGATCTTCCGGAAAAGCTTATTTTGAAAAAGAGCATCCACACAGCAAAAGCGCAACGAAAAAGTGATGTGCATCCACATTGATTGGACGCTATCTTGCATTTAAGTTGTAATTAGTATGGATGGAGTGGCCACGAGGGCACATTTGTTATTTCCTGGATGCCTCTTCTTTCGAAAGAACTCCCTCTTCTGTGTCCACAAACGCCTTTTTCTGAAAAAAAAAAATTTGGAAAAAAGCTTCTTCCTCATAGAAAGAGGTTTACCGCAGTGAGAAAAACCTCTCCCCTCTTTTTACTTTCTGTCGAAAGAGTGTAATAGCAGTGTGGACGTAAGTATCATTTTTTTGGAAAAATGCTGCAGTGTAGTAGAAAGAAAGAAAGAAAGAAAGAAAGAAAGAAAGAAAGAAAGAAAGAAAGAAAGAAAGAAAGAAAGAAAGAAAGAAAGAAAGAAAGAAAAGGTTTTTTGTTTTGTTCTCATTTAAAAAGACAATTGTGAGCATACCATGTAAAGTAATTTGTTATATATGATGCATGGTATATATTTTGTTGAAAAAATGTATTACTTTCACTCGTTGGTTTCAATGTGAAACTGAAATCTATTATATTGTACATGGTATATAGCTTTAAAATATGTCAGCTGACAATCATTCTGAATAGACTGCTGTAATTGAAGGTATACATGGTTTTCATGATAAATGGCAAGATGATTGTATTATATATAATTACAGTAATTTTGAAACAGTTTATATGTGTTTTAAGTTTATCATATTAATGCCTTGGATACATGCTTTAGATGTAATTTCTATAATTTTCAAATAATTTATGCTCTGTATTAGGGAATGAGACATAACTTCCTCATTATTCCAAAAAAAGCTTCACATAATTTTATGTCATCAACTTTTTTCCATCAATTACACCCTTTTCTCTTCCTCCATGCATTAAGTGGGAAGCACGCAATAATTTTTAGGCCAGACAACTACATTTCAGACCTGAGAACTGCCTGCATGAGAAAACTCATCTCAAAGGCAAGGGAGGGCATAAATGTGTCATGAATGTAGGGGGCTTGCTGGTAGACAGGAAGGAGCTCCTGAGATAGGAAAGATCCTTTTGAAACAGTGCAAAGCATTATGTGGGAACAAATCTAAGACTCATGTTCTGCACTTGGGTTCATCGGCTTCACATCAAGGATGGTATGACTTGCAGTCGTGCTGTGAGAGGAACAGAAAACTTATCTCTCTTCACTGTTCATTTCTGCTTTGTGCAAGGATAGTTAAGTTTCACCAAATGGATATATAGTTTATCGGCCCTATACTTCCATTTCTTAATATGTTTTAGAGACATCCTAGATCTGGTTTATATGGTTCTAATTTATTTGGCTATTGTCACTCTGTGCCACTCCTTCAGTCTCATCACTGAACTAGCTTCTACATCACTTGCATGTAGGGAAGAATGACTGGCTGATATTCCTCCTACTGCACAGTGATGCACAGGACACACCTACAAGGCAAAGTTTAAAGTGTACAGTCTGTTTTCAGGATTCCCAAATTGTGATCCATCCTCTGCATGGGCCCTCTGTCTCAGTATTGGTAGGATTTGCTCCTTCCTAAGAGATGTGTGAATTGATTCTGTAGGTGAACTGATTCTGATTCAGTAGGTGCTAATATTGACATCTCTCCATGTTTGTCTCAGTCCTATCACTTCAAAGAGCAATATGAATGAAATTATCATCCCTGATAATTTATCCACTCACCTGAAATACTGATGGAAAGTAGGTTCTAGCGTGCATTATTGTTTTCATCTTATGAGACATATTATTTCATCTTATTGGGTGTCTTGAGATAAACTGATATGAATAGGTGTTTTGATTCTTCATTTGGTTGAAAACTTCAGCACCTTGAAATTTCAATACACACATATAATTTTATCTCAAAAGGGACTTTAGATATTATTCCTTATTAAGAAGGGCCTATAAACTTTCTTATTAGAAAAATTGTTACAGGTGCAATTCTAGTGTGGGAAAAACAGAAGGAGACAACATGAAATTGCATCCCCTGAATTCTGAAGAGAAAGGCTCAGTGAGGGCTCCCTATGCCTCTGACAAGATGATTGGGTCTCTGGAGCTAAATTCACAATCCATACCCAACCAACTTGCTGGTGAGTCTTTCTAATGTGGAGCCTACTTAGCCCTGGTCTGCAGAAAAACTGTGCAGGATGCCATGGGAGAGGAGAATATCGTATCCCATCCCAGTGGAGTATGTACATGCATAGACCATATATGTGAATAGTGCACAGGGTCCCAACAGCTTTGCCAAAAGGTTTGAACTGTTTAAGCAAAACCCAGAGGCTTTCATTTTTCTTTAAAAAATGGAGATTTGCATAGTTTGGGGAGTTGTAGAAGCAATTAACTCAGCCCTTGTCCCAGCACAGCTTTCATTATAACTTCCTATTCTCACTTGCAAATTCTTTTAAGAAGAAATGTCCCTTCTTGGTGTGTGCTCAGTCATTTTGGAAATTTGGAGCAAAGCCCATGAGATGAGCAGAGGAAAAAAACTAAATCCTTTTGAGAGTACAAATCATCACACTTTTCCCTATCAAACATGTTATTAAAATGGCTGAATTTTATAATCCAAAAGCCCTACAAGTATGCTCCTAAGTAAAGAACAGCTGCTTAGTTAATGAAAATATTTTAAATTAAAGCATTATACATTTGACTTTGCACATACTGTAATATCACAATGTGATCCTTACTTATATCAAAAACCCGCAGAAGCTCTCGGGGTCAGGCTAACATGCAGGAGAAACATTTCCCTCAGCACGTTCCCCAGATTGTTGTGGGAGTGGGTCCAAGGCTTGCCACCCTTCAGTAAAAGCCATAGGTTAGGCTTCAAATGCCCTGGGATCCCATGGAGGTAATTATCTTTGGGGGTATACCCTATGCCTGTGGGCTGCCCCTAGGGCACTAAACCAGGATCCCATGGAAAAAGTGAGTGCAATAGTAAGCTATTTCTGTCACTGCCCAATCTCCTGCCCATGCATCAGCCATGATCCCACTGAGAGCTCCATGCAGGATCTAAGGAAAGAAAAGAAAAATGTCACAAGAGAGTCCAAGACCTCTCCTCTCGCCCCTCTGCCCCTCCTCGCCCAGTATAAGTAACAACACAAGTTACACAGCAGAGCGTCAAGGCGACATGTATTTGCTTCGAAAACTTTTTTCCAAGTTTTAAGTGTGCCACCTTGAATACATGTGAATGTATCATTAAAAGCAGTTTAACTCAATCACTGTTGGGTTGAGCTTGAAGAAACCTGGCCCTGAGGCCAAGTTTACACTGGCATTTTACAGTGCTGTAGCTTTCTGGCTCAGGGGTGTGAACCCTTCTTCCCCCCGGTGCAGCAAGTGACAGTGCTGTAAAGTGCCAGTGCCAGCTGGGAGCTGAGCTCCCAGTGCTTTTAGCTACTCCCCTCGCAGAGGTGGTTTACACAGAGCACCGGGAGAACTCTGCCCCGGGGTTGGGGCCTTGATCAGACATTCAGTTTGAAGTGCTGCCACAGATGCACTTTAAATTGTTAAGTGTAGACAAAGCCTAATATAGCTTTTCCACTTTCTGGTTGATGTAATTCCCTTCTCTCAGCCACACATGGCATTGAATAGCTATTTGCTGTCAGATCCATTACTGTATTTGTTTTTATCCCTTAACAGGATATTTACCAGGAATGCAAGAAAGTGCTTTTGCATGTTACTTGTTTACCAGGATTTTAAGATGCTTAAAATTCTAGTTTTCAGCCATTTTAAATTTACATAAAACCTTGCTCACCTGGACCTGAAACCCATTTTCTCTGAGATAAACAATAATGTTGCTAATGAATCAAGGCAAAGATGGACAATATGTCACAGTAACAATCCTGATTTTCTGCTCTAGAAGGGATTGCAGATACTCTGTATTCAGAACTGGACTTGAAGAAATGCAGGGCCCTAATCACTGAGGATGATAAAATTGTGGCCTTTGGGCAAAAGTGACCCAAACACAGAGTGCAAGAGCATTCACGGCCTGTTAGCCAAAGCTCAGTTCTGGCATGAGTTATAAAGCCTTGTCTGTCTACTGACCTGAGCAAAAAATGCACTACAAGTCAGGACAAATACGATTGAATTGGGTGGTAGAGGAATCATTAAGGAAAACATTGGGGAGGGGAGTGAAGGAAGGGGGAGAGAAACACCATTCACTTGGAAGGAATTATTAAGAAATTGGGCTGAACATATTTTCAGTGTCACAGGCAAAATTGACCGTACACTTCCCACAAGTTCTTCCTATAACTGAGCTTTGCGGATTTATGCATATTGTCCCTTCAAAGCTGCCTGCAATACATCAAAATATTCAACACAAACAAAGCAGATCCTAAAATAGATGCTTGTGATAAGGGCAACCTAGAGGAAAGTAGGTAAAATTGCTTTGGAAAAAACCAAACATTTCTCCACAGGGTCATTGGAGAGTTTCAGAATTATCCTTGGGGTTTATTAAAATAATCCCAACCGGCCACACAGGATGTCTCCATTTGCAACAGCCTGTTATTGATCTATGCTGCTGACTTTATTTTAAATCTTTCTCTTTTGCAGTTTGGAGGACAGGAAATAAACTCTCATATGCTTTTAGAGCACAACAGCCGAGAACTTTTAAAAAAACCACCCTTATAGTACAATAGGAGGGTAATTACAAAGCCTGACAGGGAGATAAAAATTGTCTTTTTAAAACAGCATATATTGCAAAATCAAAGCCAGAAAGAAATGTGATGTGGAAGAGCCATTAAGAAGCTAATTCTTGATTGCTTCATGGGATTAGTCTGTTACATTTTTTATTTCCAGGGATATTCTAATTAGCACAAAGGGACAATTTGAGCAGCACAGCATTTAGCAGCCTATTGTTGTGCTCAGGTAACTTCAATCATTTTGTTCAGCAATTATCAACATCAGTATTTTTATATTCCTCCAACAAGAACACTAGCAAGAGTTTGTTACAGCTAGGTAATAGCCCTAAGTAAATTAAACCTTTGCAGCTTTTAGGAGAAAAAACAGCAGCAGTTATGAATGTGAAAGGCGTTAAGGAATCTTTTTACTTCACTTCTGAAAGTAAGGGATGAGTCTTACTCAAGGGTGTTTCTCAAAAGAACAAAACAAATAAATAAATGGAAACAACCCTGAGTGGGGTAGGAGCCAGGCACTACTCCAGTGAAGATAACAGCCACAAAGGAAATATCTCTCTCTTATCACAGAGATTTGTGGGAGGGGATTCCAAATATCTGATTTTTTAAGAGCCAGTAGGGGCAAATTCTCTGTTGGAAAAACTGTTTGTTTCAGGAGAGTTATAGCAACGGAGAATGTGGCCTTTTTGGTAAGTTTCATTTTGGTAATAACTTCTGTTCTGTACAAAAAAAATCGATTACAAGAGAGGTCATCTTGCTCTAAATTACCCCTACCTTTTTATGTAGAGGTTGCTATTTAAATCTACACCATTTTACATGGACTGTGCTATTTATTTATACAGTTACTTAAGAACACTGAAAGAATTTCTTTTTTTCTTGGCTTTGAAAAGGCTCCATTTACTAACAGTGAAATCATCCTCAAAGAATAAGTGTCTAGACCAATGTTTAGATATGTTGCTTAATTTTCCTGTTTGTAGTCCTAGCGGAACCTTCAGTTTCAGCTTCCCTTAGGCAAAAACAATCATTTTGTCCAAATGGACAAGATAACGTCTGTCAGACAACTCAGACAACCACAAGTGAGTGCACCGATGATATTTGTTTTTGTTTTTTGTTTGAAAACATTTCCAGCTAGACAATTTTAAAAATGATAGCAAATTCTATTGTCTTGGGTGGGGGGGAAGGGAAAGTCATGTTGTCATGTCTTAAGTCTTCAGTGAACCTCTATAGTTTGGAAAGAATTTCCTCTTTTTTTTTAACTCCTTTTTAACTTAAGGGAATTTTTGTTGTTTCTTTTGCACATCTGGTATAACAATTTCTAGCACAATTTTGTCTCATCTTAGTGCTGGAAATGATTTTCATTTGCTGATTGCTTGGACAAAATTGAAGACATATTCTTTAACTGCACATTGTCCATATTGTCCCTGAGTAGCAATTATCAGAATAACTTCAGTTTGCAGGATGGACTATCTTCCCATCAAATCAGGGTGTGGGATTGTGGTGAGGCATGTCTTTTATGAGCATGAAGTCCAAACCAAAAACATATACACTGGCAGTTTCACTGGTTAAATACAGTTGGCAATAACCTTGTGAGTAACAGATGATGAGAATGAAAACAAATAAAATGTTAAATTTCAATTGTCAGGTTAAGTACTGGAGCCCAAACAAGGCATTTGATCTTTGTAGATGTGTTGGTCACACATACCGGTACACACCCTGGCAAACAAGCAATTGCAAATTAAGATTGGGAGCATGCGGTCCTAAATTTGCTTTGTTTGAATGTGGAGTTTTGTGAATCAAAAAAAAAATCAGGGGCTCTCAAGAAAATACTTGCACAGGCAAACAGCTGTAACTTAAGGTGTGAATCAGAAAACCTGCTGCCATGTTGGCCTCTCAAAGTTCAGAATAAACATATGGTAAGTATGTACAAGATATGAAACAGGCTGAGGAGTTTTGAGGGAAAGCTACTGTGCTATCATTCCCTTTCTGTGGTAAAAGCTCATGTATGTAAGCAGGGGGCCGCAAGTGGGGACAGGGAAAACTGAAAGTAAATTAAAAACAGAACTTGAATAGACTTCAGATGAATTAAAAACTACTAACAATGTCTGATGTCTAAAGCTGATAACAGATTTGTATTTCCTATAGTCCTCTGAATTCTTTATCACTACATTTCCCTGTTAAATACCAGGGTACATTTGGCTTAGTATAATTTCGGTATCAGAAATCCTTGCAGATTACTAAAGGAAAGAAAAATATAATGATTCTTCTTAGATTTTAATGGCCTAGCTGGCTTCTAAAATATCCTATCCCCACAGGCGCAGAGACCTTGACAGCATACATTTTATGTATAATGTCACATTAGATACTTAATAATATATTCCAATATTTAATTTGAGAACTGTGGTTCATACAAAGACATGAAAAAGTCCTATCAAATTCATTGCTACCAGGTAAATCAGCATGCTTTAAGTTTACCATCAATTTGTGTGCTTAAAGTGTTGAATCATTTTAAATTAAAACATCTGTCTTTTTAAAATTATTTTTCCTAGTATTCTAACCAATGAAAATTGTAAATGAAAGAAATTCGAGAAGAATATATATTCCACAGATTCTGGTTTGTTGACTTTCTCTATTTTATTGTATTTTGGATACAGTGAGTTCCCAGTTTCCCCTGAATAGTGATTTTCTCTGGTTGTTTGTGTTGACAAACTGCTGACACCTTAGCCAGACCACTGGCTGCTTAGTTCCACAGAAAATATACACCAGATTTTGAAAATGTTCTGATTAGAATAAGTCTCAGCATCTCGGACTAACATAGCCATATCTGGAAAAACAACAAGGAGTCTGTGACACCTTAAAGACTAACAGATTTATTTGGGCATAAGATTTCATGGGTAAAATGTCATCATGCCTCTGATGAAGTGGTTTTTAAACAGGAAAGATTATGCTCAAATAAATCTTTGAGGCTACGTCTACACTGCACAGTTATTTCAGAATAAACTACTCTGGAATACACTCTCAAAGAAACTGAGGAACCACCTGATCAGCATCCTGTACAGCAAACAGGAAAACATCAAAAAAGAGCTCTCAAATCTTTCATAAAAAATCAACCTTCCACACAAACTTCCACATGGCTGGACTTTATTAAAACAGGATGGGAGATTTATATTGCACACTTCACTTCTCTACAGAGGAAAAAGGACTATAAGCTATCTAAACTCCGACCTGCCACATGGGGCCACAATAGTGTACCCTTAACTCACCCAGCAATATCGTCAATCTATCCAACTACACACTCAGCCCGGCAGAAGAGTCCGTCCTATCTTGGGGATTCTCTTTTTGCCCCACCAACCCCACTAACACGGTACTGTTCTGTGGTGATCTTGAAGCCTACTTTTGCTGTCTCTGACTCAAGGAATACTTATAACACAACACTGAACAGCGCACTGACACACAGATACCCTCCCACCAACAACACAAGAAGAAGAACTCTGCATGGACTCCTCCTGAGGGTCGAAATGACAGTCTAGACCTATACATAGAATGCTTCCATCAACGTGCGCAGGCAGAAATTGTGGAAAAACAGCATCACTTGCCCCATAATCTCAGCCGTGCAGAACGCAATGCCATTCACAGTCTCAGAAACAACTCTGACATTATAATCAAATAAGCTGATAAAGGAGGTGCTGTTGTCATCGTGAATAGGTCTGACTACCAAAAGGAGGCTGCCAGACAACTCTCTAATATCACATTTTACATGCCACTTTCCTCAGATCCCACTGAGGAATACACTAAGAAACTGCACCATCTGCTCAAGACACTCCATACACAAGCACAGGAACAAATCTACAAAAACACACCCTTAGAGCACCAACCAGGGTTATTCCATCTACTACCCAAGATCCACAAACCTGGAAATCCTGGACACCCCATCATCTTGGGCATTGGTACTCTCACTGCAGGACTGTCTGGATATGTGGACTCTCTAATCAGACCTTACACCACCAGCAAAAGTGGCGAGGAGTCCTGTGGCACCTTATAGACTAACCAAAGTGTTGGAGCATAAGCTTTTGTGGGCAAAGACCCACTTCGTCAGATGCATGTACACCACCAGCACTCCCAGCTATCTCCGAGACACCACTGATTTCCTGAGAAAACTACAATGCATTGTTGATCTTCCAGAAAACACCATCCTAGCCACCATGGATGTAGAGGCTCTCTACACCAACATCCCACACGTAGATGGAATACAAGCTGTCAGGAACAGTATCCCTGATGATGCCACAGCACAAATGGTGGCTGAGCTCTGTGACTTTATCCGTACACACAACTATTTCAGATTCCATGACAATATATACCTCCAAACCAGTGGCACCGCTATGGGCACCTGCATGGCCCCACAATATGCCAACATTTTTATGGCTGACCTGGAACAACACTTCCTCAACTGTCGTTCATTAGTGCCCCTTCTCTACTTAAGCTCCATTGATGACATCTTCATCATCTGGACCCATGGGAAGGAGGCTCTGGAAGAATTCCACCACAATTTCAACAATTTCCACCTACCATCAACCCCAGCCTGGACAAGTCTCCACAAGAGATCCACTTCCTGGACACTACGATGCAAATAAGTGATTGTCACATAAATACCACCCTATACCGAAAACCTACTGACCACTATGCCTACCTTCATGACTCCAGCTTCCATCTCGGACACACCACATGATGCATTGTCTACAGCCAAGCAATAAGGTACAACCGCATTTGCTCCAACCCCTCAGATCGAGACAAACATTGACAAGATCTTCAACAAGCATTCTTGAAACTACAATACCCACCTGAGGAAGTGAGAAAACAGATTAACAGAGCCAAATGTGTACCCAGAAGCCTCCTACTACAAGACAAGCCCAACAAAGAAACCAACAGAACACCATTGGCCATCACTTACAGTCCTCAGCTAAAACCTCTCTAATGCATCATCAGTGATCTACAACCCATCCTGGACAATGATCCCTCACTTTCACAGGCATTGGGAGGTAGGCCAGTCCTCATCCACAGACAACCCTCCAACCTGAAGCAAATTCTCACCAGCAACGATACACCACACCACAGTAACTCTAACTCAGGAACCAATCCCTGCAACAAACCTTGGTGACAACTCTGCCCACACATCTACACCAGTGACACCATCACAGGACCTAACCAGATCAGCCACACCATCACGGGTTCATTCACCTGCACATCTTCTAATGTAATATATGCCATCATGTGCCAGCAATGCCCCTCTGCTATATACATCGTCCAAACTGGACAGTGTCTACGTAAAAGAATAAATGGACACAAATCAGATATCAGGAATGGTATTATACAAAAACCTGTAGGAGAACACTTCAATCTCCCTAGACACACAGTAGCATATTTAAAGGTAGCCATCCTGCAACAAAAAAACTTCAAGAACAGACTTCAAAGAGAAACTGCTGAGCTACAGTTCATCTGCAAATTTGACACCATCATTTTAGGATTAAACAAAGACTGTGAATGGCTAGCCAACTACAAAATCAGTTTCTCCTCTCTTGGTGTTCGCACCTCCACATCAGCTGCTAGAAGTGGGCCTCATCCTCCCTGACTGAATTGACCTCGTTATCTCTAGCCTTACTCTTGATTGGTACTCTTTTCTTATGACTGTATATTTATACCTTCCTCTGGAATTTCCACTACATGCATCTGACGAAGTGGGTCTTTGCCAATGAAAGCTTATGCTCCAATAAATCTGTTAGTCTATAAGGTGCCACAGGACTCCTCGTCGCTTTTACTGTGGAATAGTTATTCTGAAATAGCTTATTTCAAAATAGCACATCTATGTTGCAGGGAAGCCTCAAAATTAATTTGAGGTAGGCTTCCCTAATATAGACATACTATCACAATTTAGAGTCCCAGGAGGAAAAACTTAGAATGACCCTTGTGAGGCGCTATTTCGAAATAGCTGAAGTGGAGTGTCTACACAGGCCCTATTACAAATTAACTATTTTGGAATAGATGTTATTCCTCATAGAATGATGTTTACAGAAGTTAGAATAAGCTGTCCGTTATTTCAAAATTATTTCAAAATAACAAAATTGCTGTGTAGACTCTCACATAGTTATTTCGGAATAACAGCTGTTATTCCGAAATAACTTTGCTGTGTAGACACACCCTAAGGTGCCACAGGACTCCTGGTTGATTAGAATAAACAAGAGAAAAGTAAAACAAAACATTTTCGAATTGAGTGGTTATGCAAACAACAAACCAAACCAAAACCAATCAAAACTAATCAAAGTCTCTGTGGATATCAATTACAGTTTCTTATTTTGTTGTCTAATCCTTCTTAGTGGGCAAGCAAGGCTCAGTTCTGCTGTTGAATTTTGAGTTGACCACTATGAAGGTAGTTATTTTTCCTGTCTTTGACAAAACAGACAGAAGGAATTAGAAAAGATAGGAAGGTAAAAGTGGGGAAAATGTGGCTTTTTGTTGATATTCTCAGGCTACAATGTGAACAAGAGTTCTCAGACAGGAACTGATACTCTTGGATGGCAAGTCAGCCATGACAGTTATTGCTGTGGACCCTGGCTCACTTCCCCCATCTGGGACTTCATCTGGCTGCTCTGGTCAATTCCTTCTCCATTACTGGGCTTTCCAAGGCTGAGCAGAGCAGGGTGAGCTGTTTCATGTCATCAAGTTGATGATGTACAGTGTGGTTGACCTCAAGATTCAGTGAAAAGCCAACAGAGACAAGCAATTTGATTGAGGGAGTTGAGGGGAGTGATAAGGAACATGCAAAGAAAGGGAGGACAGAGCAGAATCTCACCCATATTGGCCTGGGGTCTTCACTTATCTAATTGTGACAGTCTTTCCAATCTACTGGTACAGATGACCCAATGATCAAGACCCTTGACGGATAGACCCTCTGAGGTGAGTCAGAGAAAAAGCTAGTCATCTGCTTGAAGGAATTGCCAGGATCTGTTTCCTACTAGCCATTTCAGTCCTCAAACCCTCTCTTTAAAAGAACCCCAAAGTGTGGGTAATGGCTGGAAATGGCTCCTCTTCACTGTTTTGTTCATCAATTAGGCATCATTTCTGATATTCCCATTTAGGTCCATGAATTTCCAATGTTAGATTCTTTCTGTTTACAAGCCAGGCTCTTAAACAGTCCTTGGATTACGTAAGAAGCCCTTTTTGTTTGGACTAATCTAGTCTGTCTTCTCTTCATCCCTTGTCTATCAACTTTCATTGTTACAGGTTACTGTAATATTTTATGAACTTTTCTCCACTTTTCAACAGTTGACCTCACCACTGCAGCAGACCTGCTAGACTTCAATTATTATAACAACAGTATGTGGCTCATCGTTGGATATCAAGATCAGCATTTCATCCTCAGGTAGAGACAAAGGGATAAAGTCTGCAGTGATTTTACATTCATGCAGGTTCCATGGAGAGTAGAATTGGGCCCAGCATGTTTGTATGCAGGATGGTAAATGAAGAGAGAAGAGGAAGATGCTGAACAGTGCCTCCAGCTGGCATAGGATAATTATTGGTGAGTTTCAGGGAACCTTTGTTAGCCAAACGGAGGGCTTTTTAGAACAGGGAGTATATCAGACAGAAGCCCAGTATGTAGAGAGAAACACAGCGGTAAGTCAGAGATGGAAGAGTCTTATTAAGTCTCTAAGGCCATGCCTCTGCTACTTAAGGATAGTTCCACGCAAACTAACATCTTATTGTCTACATTTTTTTCATAATATTCAGCTGACACTTTCCCCTTTCTTAATTTTGTTTCATTAATATGTTTGTGCTGCTCTTCCTGACCCACCTTTACTCTGTTAATATTATTCTGGCAATGCAAGGTGAACTTGTGTTGCCTCTGCCTCCAACCTTTGAGAGGATGGAAAAATCTTGTTGGTCCATGAGGCCACAAAGCAAGAAAAAGAGAATGGCATCCTGCACAATATCATTTCCTTCTTCTCCAGGACCCTGTGGAAATACTTCCAGCAGGTGGAGAAACTGACCTAAAAAGGGCATGGAGAGAAGAGGTGTGGGTTGTCTCCACAATAACCCACTACTCCCAGGGATCTTACAGTCAAGTTAATACTGACCAAATCAGTCTCCGTGTTTTTGGGTATGTCCCTTGCAATTAGGAACCTCTACCTTGAGAGAAATTATGAGGGGAATGACTGGCTGGAAAGCTCTTGACAACACAATTCCAACATAGCTGTGTTGCCACAAACCAACACATGGAAGCTTCCAAGGTAGCATTCCTCCAGACAACTTCAGGGAAACTTGTAGGTTTTGGAGCTAAACCTCTTGCTTATTCTACAGAGGCCACTATCAGTATGGAGGAAATTTCCCCACACATCCACGATAGTGGATATTCCGAGCCATAGTGCCTGGAACTAACTGTAATATTCCAGGTATGGTTATAAAGCAAGATGACTACCTCTCTGCACCATAAGATGATGTTTATACATACACACCCACATTTTGTCAGTCTTGTATCCTGTTGCATTGTAAACTCTAATATTCCACAGTGCCTTCCAATTTAATATCATCTATGACATTGATCAGTTTGCATTCTGGGCCTGATCCCCTTTTCATTGAAGTCAATGGTAGTTTAGTCATTTTCTTCAACTGCAGCAGAATCAGAGATCCTAATATCTGATGCTCAAGCAGAAATTTAAAGCAGCAATACCGAACCTAAATCCTCGTTTCTTTCTCCTTTTCCCCCAAAATGTGAACAGACACAAACACAATGTTCATAATGAGTCCGAGATACAGTGATCAACTGGTAAAGCTGCCTCTTTGATTCACTAATCTTTTGGCTTGAGGCAGTTTTAAAATTTCCCAGTAGCTCAACAATGGACCGATGGCAGTAAAATTGTGCACTATTAGGGGCAGCAATATAGCCCTCTAGCAGATATCTCACTGTTCTTTATTTCACTAATGCCTTCCTAGAGGCTATTTTTTAAAATAATGCAAATGGGTCTAATTCTGATGCTCTGTTTGAGCCTAATTTCCTATATTTTTGCTCTGTGTAGCTCTCTGCAGCTGGAGAAGTGGTAGAAAGAGAACTGAAAGGACATGTCTGAGGATACCCTGCAGCTGTTTCCTAGTTTTACCCGCAGCAAAAAACAATTCAGAACCTGTTACATTGCATTCTTGGTAATAGAATCGGCAGATGGACAAAATCTGTTTAACTGAGTGATTAACTGCAGTCTATTTGGCTTGATTAAGAGGGTTTGGAAGGGGGAAAGGTAACACTATTATAATGCATAACAGAAATGAAGGAATGAAAACATATTTAAAATATTTAGAGACATAAAATGCCAGTTTATGAAATGCAGCAAGTGTGTGCTGAGCCTGACCTGTCTAGACATAGATTTCAGGTATGAATCCAAGCACCACAGAAAACTGAATACAATAGCTGGATTTGGGTTAAACTTTAGAAAAAACAGCCATTTTGACGTTTTACTAGAGGGTGAAGAAATGGCTTGGGGGAAAAAATAGACCAATAACTATTCCACATAAGCAGCCATTCCAGAGAAGCAGAGAAAGAGGGAGATGTCCTGTGTTGAGGACTGTGATTGCATCATAGCAGTTCACCCCATGATTCTACAGCAGACAGAAAAGAGCCAGGCAACCCCCTCATCTGTTTATTTTGTTGTTATGTAACAATCAAAGGTGAAAGTAAGCTGGTGCACTCTAGTGCAGTGCACTGATAAGAAAGTGGCTGTTTGAAGGTGGGCCCTTAATTCTGTCCTTTCTCTCCCTATCCCACTCAAAGTTGAGGCCAGCATCTGGGACCCCGACATGCAAAACCATCAGGAGTCCCCAAGTCAGGACCCAGGCATGTGAATCTAGCTGGAGAGCCCAGGTAACAATGTCCAAACCATGGAGCATGTCTCCCAAATGCATATAGAAAGACCCAGCAACTTCCCTAAGAGCTTTCCGATAAGAAAACGTCACCAAGCAGATGCAAACAAAACCTCACAATGGGTTAGAAGGAGGCGAGAGAATGGTGCTTATGAAAGCAGAGGCAGTTTGATTTTTGGACACCAAAGTTCCTATTTCTAGTTCAATTTTTAAGGGTTACCCAAATATGGTATGTAATAATAACAGAGTCTCTTATAACAGAGGCTACAGTTAAGTTCATAATAACAAAGAGGAGATTTCACATACACAATCTCTGTCTTCATCCACCATATGTGTCAATATTTTTAAAATAATGAAGGCTACTTAACTGCTATTTATTTAGTCCATCGTTTCAAGAAGAACTAGATCATAGCTGGTACTATAGAAACAAGCTTATTGGAAAACGAAAGTTTTGCCGATGGAAAAATTTTCAAGAAATATGCCTGTTCTGAATTTTTTCATATAAAAAATTTCAGTTTTGCACAGGAAATTTCAAAATGAATCCAGAGACAAAGAAATGAATGAAGATATTTATTTTCATTGTAATAAATTTCAAAAAAGAAAAGGTGCTGACTATTTTGAAAAGTTGAAATAAAAATATCCCGTTCACTTTGACTTAAAACACAATTGTGTAAGCTATCAAACATCATTATGTAAAAGGAAAGAGGCAAAACCCATGAAAAGCTCCCTCCCCTCAAAATACTCAAATGTGGAAAACTTTTTTTTTTAGTTTAAGAATCATGTTGTGTAGTGTTTAGAAAGTCAAAATTAAACAATCTTCTGTTTCATCTCAAAGTGTCACTTTGAAATTAAATTTTTGGTTTTAATTTTCCTATTGGAAGTTACATTTTCTTGTAAGCCCAGTCAATACTGTGTCATGCAATATCATAGCCTAGTTTTTGCAGGTGCTGGAATGCTAAAAGAGACATCTTTCTGGTGAGATATAAAACACCATTCCTTAAGGTCATTTAGATCCAGCTTTACATTCAGCAAGAGAAGATGTGTTATTGTTACTGGCTTAGTCAAATTCTAAGTTGAGTCATTAATTTCATTCTCTCTTCCAAAATTTTCTCTAAATAAATGCTAGAAACACTTCTCACACATTATATTGCAGCCCTAGGATACTTGTACCTATAGACTTAGGTAACTATAGACTGTGTAGAAACTAGAAGCATATCTGATGAATAATTTGTTCAACAAAAGCTAATATACTTTATTGATAAAGGGTCGCTTAACGTCATTTCTATCACATGTTTTGGTTCAGTGTGGGGGAGATTAAAAAAACAAACAAACAAAATACATCTACAGAAACCTGTTTACTCTGAAATAAGAACACTTCATTTTAATTGATTCAGAATTAGCACCATCATTAATGCTTTGATGTCAGGCATTTTCCTGTCGGCCCATCAGTGGACCAGAAATCTGGGTCTACAACTGAAACTAATATATTGGTAAGGGCTTCTGACCTTGCCAAATACTGATATTACTGTCTACCATTTGTCATCTGATCTGAGGTTGTTAACAAACAGATGTCTCCTTTAGCCTAAGGCATACTCTTAGTTACTAGGGCAGCTGTTGCTATGATATTTGATAAAGGTATGGAAAGTAATGATAATGTGTTTGTAGGCCTATCCACATTACATGCATAAGACTGAGATGTGACTACTGCATTCACTACTAATTTGTTAATGCCCATTTTTTAAAAAATGCTTTTAGTTCAATGTAATTTCCTGTGCCAAACATAATTTTTTCTTTAAAGTGCTTTCTAAGATAAATTACAAAGGGATAATCTTTGCCTAGTAAATCTTTTCTTTTCTTTTTTTTTTTTTTTTTACATCTGAACTCCAAATGTTATCTCACATGAGATTGTAATATACCTTTCTCAGATCTTAGTCTTTTAAAAGGAAATATATCCTAATTAGCAGCACTTGGAACATGTGGCAGCCTTAAGACAGTCTCATCTTTCATGCATCTGAGAAGAGGTGTAACTAGGCTGCTAATACAAGCACTGTGTTCTCAATTTGTTGAAGTGCAGTTAATGTATCTAATACCATAGTCTAGAGTAATGTATAAAGCCCAAGCTGAAAATCTTGTACTTATTATAGACAAAGAGAAAAACCTCTAATGAGAAACAAAGGTCCTTTATACATCATGTATACAACAGTACAATATTCACTATATTTAAACAGAGTAGTTAGAAAGAAAGAAGTGTGTGTATACTAAAGAAAGTGCTCCAATGCTATATCTCACATTTTGGAGAGAGTAGAGCCTGGGGGGATTTACACTGGTAGAAATACCGACCTTTAAAACAAAATGCTGGGTTTTAGTGTGCAATTTTCTAATTGGTAATGCTTTGTATTTCTGCAAGTTTGAGATGATTCTTAGGTGTGCGTTTTGCAAAAAAAAAAAAAAAAAGGTATGGTTATTGATAAAAGAATGTAGTCAGAAGTCTTCATGTAGCCTGGCTTTGCTAACATTAAAGTAAATCTGAGTTTTGCAATGGACTTTTATTGGAACAAGGACAGGCCCACAGTGAATTTTCCCCCCCCTCCCCCCTTACATAGCAGCTGAGCTAAGCATGGGTTCAATAGAACTAGAGATACAATTTGCACATTGAGATGAGCTGAAGCAGGGCTTCTTTCACCTATATTGCACAGAGTTTCATTAAATTAGAGTTCACTTGAAACAGGTTCCACTTGAACAAATAACCTACAAAAGAAATTCTGAATGGAGAAACTCTCCTCTGATAGATGAAAAAACTTAAAACAGCAAAGAATGGTCCTACACCACCTTAGAGACTAACAAAAAATGTTAGTCTCTAAGGTGCTGCAGGACCATTCGCTGCTTTTTAAGTTTTTTCTGTTAGGGTGCGTCTAGACAGTGGCGCAATTTTGGGATACTTCTAGTATCCCAAAATAGCATTTTCCTCATCTTGATAGCACACCTGTTATTTCAAAATAACTTTTGAAATAATGGGCACACAATTCTGACATCCCTGTAATCCTTGTTTCATGAGGATGAAGGGACATTTCGGAAAGCGTTCTATTTCAAAATTGGGTGCTGTGTAGACAGTGCCAAATTTTGAAATAAGCTATTTCAAAATTAACTCAAAGTGAGCTACGCAATTTGCATTGCTCAAATTGTGTAGCTTATTTTGAGCTAAGGGTACAGTGTTGCAATACCCTTAGGCTATGTCTACACTGCCGTTTTTTTTGGCAGAAGATATGCAAATTGCGCTCTCATTTGCATATCTTCTGCCGATCCTTTTTGTAGAAGAGGTTTTGCTGCTAAAAAGCCCCGTGTAGACAGGACCATTTGTCAGAAAAAAAAAACTTTTGTGCAAGATTCCTTATTCCTCAAAAAATGAGGTTTACAGGATCAGAAAGAAGGTCCTGAGCAGGAGGGATGACAGACTTGCTGGGCCTCTGGGCAAAGTGTGACGGAGCTGTTTCCATGCTCCTGGAAGGGGCAAGCTTTGGGCAGAAGGGCCATCGCTGGGGCAACCAGATCTCAGCACCGACCAGAGCGTGTCATGTTACCTCCCATCCCCCAGCCAATCCTCAGAGTTGCCTGGAGCACATTATGCAGGGTTCCAACAGCAATTAAAAATATCTAGGGCTCCTCCTGCGACAGCATTTTCTGTGGACAACATTTTCTAAAGTGAGACATCTCACTCTCACTGCAGATGGCTTCACAGACATCATACATTGTGCATACTCAAGTTAAAAACATGGAAAGAACACTGCTGGTTCTATGGGACTGCTAAGAAAAGCTGCAAACAAGATGCTGACAGAAGTGCTTCTGCATGCTGGCAGAAAGGGCAATTTCAAATTGTCAGATTTATGGATGATGGGGTGGGTATGTAAATCCACCATTATACCCACTGTTTCTCTTAAGTATCAATCCCATTAAGAATGTAATCTGATTAGATTCACACTGACTATATATACTGTTATCAATATTTGTAAGACTCTATGGCCTCATGAATAAAGGAATGGAGAAAGGAGGGTTACTAAAGATTATGTTTAACTGGAAGTAGATACTTTTATTATAAAAGTGATATCAATACTTTTAGAGAGAAATAAAGAATCTGATTGTTTGTACGAGCCCATTCCATAAGGAACTATGGCACTAAGTGTTTCACATTGATTGAATGTCTGATACTGTTGTACACAACTGCTTCCAAAACACATTCATCCTGTTTAACGAAATAGATACTACATGACCCTTGATGTAACAACCATAGGAACAATGATGATGAACAGCATAGAAAGGACTTAATGGGATAACATCAAGAAAATGCAGATTAAATAAAATGAAAGGAAATGCTTTCTATCATTTCTTGTTATTGGGAAGTAACGATGGAGCTACAAAGAAAAAATCCTTAGCAGATGGCAAGTCATCTTAATCAAGCAAATTAACAGATCATACATTTAAAAAAATAAAGTAGTGGGTTATTTGACACGCACTGTAATTACATTGGACATATTGCTTTCAATAAACGTTAAAGGACAAATTAACATTACAGTCGTGCCAACTATGTTTCTAAATCTGTTTTTCAAGCTTATAATTAAAATCCTAAATTATTACTGTAGCAAATTACGAGTTTTAATGTGATTCAAACATTGTGATCATTATCATTTAGTTTTCTTTCCTTTTTTAATAGACTTTTTAAAATGCAAATCTAAACAATATCCACCTCAGTAACTGCTAAACAGTAGATAGGATAGAGTAGAAAATACACATATTCCAGACTTTTACTCTGAGAAAAGCAATATGACACTGAGCTTTAACAGTATATTTTACAAGAAAGTACCTTCTAATGGGTAGTTGAGAGGTAGTTTCCTTTAGTAACTTTTAGGCATCAAAGGGATGAATAACATACTAACTATCATGAGCTACTGGAATAGATATCTCATCTGCAGTCAATTGCTTGTATTTCTTATGCCATCAAGGTCTGATCCAAAAAACCCCTTATCTGAGAGTCTTTCCATTGACTTCAAGGAGCATTAGATCAGGCCCTTACTCCTTATCATTTCCTCTTGACTTCACCATGCTCTGCTCTCTCTGCCTTACCTGCTCTTTACCCTTCCCCATGACTACTTCTGTCTCCTGTGATCACCTTCTCTTTTCTGATCCTTTTGCTTCTTCACCACCCCTCTGTTTTCTACTCTCCTCCTTTCATTGCCAATGAAGAGCCAAACAAAGGGTGCATGTAATTGCAAATATAATTAAAATGTTCCGTTAAAAAATAAAAGCAAACATTTTCAAAAGAGCAAATTTTCTAAGTGCTCTTTTGCCAACTGCTTTCCCCATCCAACTCAACAGCACCTCAAGTTGTTTAAGCCAACATTTATCTGTGTTCTAAGCACTGAAGACTAAACTAAAATAAACAAAACAACCTTTGAGCCAATCAGCCTTTCTCTCTTTAGCTCCCACAATGCTTTTTTGTTCTATTCCACTCAGATGCCTCTTTTAAAAAATGCAGATTTAAAGTGAAACAAAACCAATTCACAGCTAAAACTGAAAAAACAACAAATAGACTAGTAGCGCCTTAAAGACTAACAAAACATGTAGATGGTATCATGAGCTTTCGTGGGCACAGCCCACTTCTTCAGATGACAGGAGTGTTTAGAAGTCCAGATTCAAGAATAAATAAGGGAAGGAGGGAGGGAGCAGGAGAAGGGGAAAAAAAAGAAAGAAAAGGAGAAAAAAAAGGAAGGGAGGAAGAAAAAAAGAGAGACAGTGAGTAGATAAGCTTCAGAGGGGTAGCAGAGTTAGTCTGTAACAGGAAAAACTTAAAAAACAAGTAGTCTGAAGAAGTGGGTTGAGCCCACAAAGGTTCATGATACCATCTACATGTTTTGTTAGTCTTTAAAGTGCTACCAGACTATTCGTTGTTTTTTAAATTTAAAAAAACAACAACAGTGTATTAGTAGCACCTTAAAGACTAGCTACATGAGGCTAATAAGAATCATTAGCTCCTCCATTGTTTGGTTGGTAGGTTAAGCCACTCACAGCTATTCTTTCTCCCTTCTTTGGTCTTCCCCACAGCTTCTCACTCTGAACCCTATCAAACACACACACACACACACACACACACACACACACACACACACACACACACACACCCCTTATACAATGAATCTTCTTTTCCAGAAACTATCCAGCTACTTTCCCATCTCCCCAACAGCTACTCAGTTTTTTCCCAACATATTTTTATATTTTTCATATAAATTTCATTGGGTCTAAAGTAGTTCCATAGTGAAAAGGTCTTGCTGCTTTCTAGTTATCCAGAGCTTTCATTTACAGTAATTCTTGCAAGGTAATGTTAGAGAGATTTGTCTATGTACAAAAACAATAAAAAAGTTAGGCTGCCTTGTTCCTTAGGCATGGTATTTGTAGGCTTGCCAAACCATATGCCACTGACCTACCCTCATGCGCTATATGGTTTGCCACAATCATCTGTTCAGGAATGTCCCTTAGGGCATGTCTACACAGGCGAGTTATTCTGAAATAACTCCTCTTATTTTGGAATAACAAGGTGAGCGTTCATACTACCAAGCCTGTTACTTCAAAATAATAGGCTTGTTATCTCGAAATAATAACTCCTGCTTGTGAAGAGCAATAAGCTTATTTCAAAATAGTTATTTCGGGACTTATTATTTCAAAATAACTCTTTTTGAAATAACTTGGTGATGTAGAGATAGCCTTAAAAAGCAGTATAGCCATCATTAGTAAAAAATTAAAAATTGCCCTCACCAAGAAGGCCAATTAGATCTCTAAGTAAAAGCATTCATATCCTTAATTAGCTGTAGCCTTACAAGAGTAAGTATTGGCAAGGCCACAAAAGTGGAGGCAGTGGCAAGTTTTATTTTCAAAAACAGATGCAAAGACAGTAGGCATTAGCACTAGGCACTATCTGCATCTTTAGATGCATAAATGCCTTTGAAAATCCAGCCCAAAGTATCTTAAATATGATACAGTGTACATAAAGTGACACATATGAATAGCTTTCACTGAAATCAGTGAGAGTATTCCCAGGCATAAAGTAATGTATGTCTTATGTAGAATCTGAACATTATGTTGTTCTGTAGCTAATATTAATCAATGTATCACTTATGAATACAATACAAAATGTGCTATTGGACTGTATAATCAAGCATGCCACATAACATTCTTCATAAGGGCCAATGTTCCCTCTAATTTTTTACATCTATGCGCAGAATAAATGTTGTTATATGCACTAAGGCGGTGTTTCTCAACCTTTTTTTTATAAAGTACCCCTTTTTCAAAAAAACAAAAATTATAAGTACCCCCAGAATCTACAGTTTTCATACACACAAAAAAATTTTCTACCATTGCAACACATTTGTTTAAACCATTTAATCGTAGCCGGGCAGGTGATTAAATGTTTGGGTATAAAAAGTACAAAAATAATAAAGCGCTGTAAAACTTAAAACAAAAATTCAGTTTTCTCCAAATTTCAGTTGTGTTGATGTACCCCCCCCCCCCCCAGACTTCTCTTGAGTACCCCTAAGGGTACTCGTACCACTGGTTGAGAAACACTGCAGTAAGGCATATGTGGCTATACACCACCGCCAGCTGTGGGCACAGTGGTGTTCTGCTAATCTGCAGGGTGGCATTTGAATCTCTGCTGGGTGGCCACCCAAGCACTTAGGGAACACTGATGGGAGCAACTATTTCATTTAATAGCTTCAGAGGGGTAGCCGAGTTAGTCTGTAACTGGGAAAACTTAAAAAAAAAACACACAAAAAGTCTTGCAGCATCTTAGAGACTAACCAAACATGTAGATGGTATCATGAGCTTTCGTGGGCACAACCCACTTCTTCAGAGAAATGGAGTTATTAAATGTCCAGTTTATAAATAAATAGGGAAGGGGGGGGGGAGAAGGATAAAGAAGGAAAAAAATAAATTTAATATTAGTTTTAGATAGAGCTGGGTGAAGTTTTTCAGGTGTATAGTTTATTCAACAAAAAATGCAATTTCGTATAGACTCAAGTGATTCCCAAATTTGACATATATTTGCCAGATAATTTGGGCCAAAAAACTGTTTTGAGACAAAATGCAAAGTCACTTAGCTGCCAATGACAGAAAAGCAGTTGTCAGACATAGAACCTCCCTTTTACATTCTCGACCCATGGTTAAAGTATTCACTAGGTCATGGAAGATTCAGGTTCATCTCCCCCCTCTACCAGACTCAGAGTACGGTCTTAAACCCAGGTCTCCCGCCTCTGAGGTAAATGTCCCAACCATCAGGGTATAGGGGATTCTTGGGTATGTTGTTAAGAAGCTTTCCTGTTGAAGATGTTCTGCTTTAAGTAACTAATGAAATTAATGGGTAGCAGGTTTAAAACTAATAAAAGAAAGTTCTTCTTCACACAGCGTGTAGTCAGCCTGTGGAACTCCTTGCCAGAGGAGGCTGTGAAGGCTAGGAATATAACAGAGTTTAAAGAGAAGTTAGATAATTTCATGGAGGTTAGGTCCATAAAAGGCTATTAGCCAGGGGATAAAATGGTGTCCTTGGCCTCTGTTTGTCAGAGGCTGGAGAGGGATGGCAGGAGACAAATCGCTTGATCGTTGTCTTCGGTCCACCCTCTCTGGGGCACCTGGTGCTGGCCACTGTCGGCAGACAGGCTACTAGGCTAGATGGACCTTTGGTCTGACCCAGTACGGCCGTTCTTATGTTCTTATGTAATATGTTTGGTTGCAAACAAGGAAATATGAATGTTTTTATGTTGTGTTTGCCTGCATTTTGTATTTGATGAAATGGAAAGTGCTAACCCAGGAACAATGGTAAAAGGGCCTAATAAAGGGTTCTAATAAAGAACAAACTAAAAACTGTTTTGAGTCAATCGAAACAGAAAAATATTTTTTGGTTGGTTTAGCCAGACAATCAAAAATCAATATGTACAGCTCTAGTTTCTCATACTTCTGAGGAACAATTTTACTGTGGCAACGTCATATACATAATTTATTTTATCTACAGTCTTAGGATAGGAGACTTCCAGTTTTATAGTTCAAAATGTGGCATCATCATATGCCAACTATTACACTCCTACTACACTTAAATAATCATGTTCTTACATTAGAATAATTATATACCATCTAAAACAAATACTATACAGTTTTTACTATATATAACCCATATTGTTTAGCATACTATTATAGGGATTTTTATGACATCCTTAATGATACAGTGTAAGAGATTATCAGACTTAATTCACAATAATAGTTTATTTCATGAATATTAATGTGACCCCTTTAATTCTCAGTAGTAGACCTTTGATATTAATATATTCATTCAACAATTTTAGTCACTGATACTATGACACTGTTATTTCAATTTCAATTTCTAATTATCTAAAGCTTGAAATATTGAACAATGAGTTATACTGTTATCTAGAGCCAACGATGGATGTTTAATCCTCTCTGAAAGTGTCTCATAGCAACCAATTATTTGGGATAAATTGCATAAACCTTCTATAATTAAGTAAAGAATTACAGGGACACCTAGGGTGAAATCTTTGCCCCATTAAAGTCAATGGAAGTTTTGCCATTGACTTTGATTTTGAAAAGGATTTCACATATAAAATAAAAATTAGCTGTGGAAAGATGCCAGTATAGTATCTTCTTTCTACTTTATTGTTCTTTGTTTCCACTCCTCATCTTATTAAAATGTGTTAATTATTTGTATTATTGTAACACCCAATCTCTTGATGATATTCAAACCTATTTTGAAGCTTTATTTACTTGCTTTCTTTACCATGTACAGAAGGTATGTAGTAATGCCACTGTAGTCTTGCACTTGTTTTCCATTTATTCATTTATTTTTAGTGCCAATGTAAAAACAGAAGGAGCCAGGTCCCTAATTTCCTTATAAGCATTTCAAATATTCATAATTGTAACTGTCTACTATATACTGTCATAACTAGCCTTAAATCTCAATGTCATCTTTAACTAAAGTTCTCTCCAAGGAAATGAAATGGAATCTACATTGCTAAAACTGCTGCATCCTCTTCCCTCCCTCTCCACCCCCCGAAAAGGAAACACTGGCACACTCTCTGGAGTGTTTCACGACTGACTGCCTACCTCAGGACAGACTGTCAAAAAAATGGCAAAGTCTCAGCGGAGTAGCTGTGTTAGTCTATCTGCAAAAGCAACAAGGAAACTGGTGGCGTGTTCTGTAATTATATTTAATCAGCCCAGTAACAAATGTGAACTTCTGGCTCTCTGTAACAATCTTGCCATGGAGTCACAGCCTTAGGCTTCCAGTCTATCTTGCCACCCAGATGAATAGCTACCCACCCCCAAAATTGTAAAAGATTCAGAGATTCACTTACCTCAGATCAATTTGTGCCTTAAACCTTGAACCTGTAGCCAATTCAATAATAAATTAGCTAAAGGCTTATTAACTAGGAAAAGTAAATAATAGCGAGTAAAAGCAAGTAAGCCTACACATACGCTCAAATGAGACCAGGTCTCTAATGAAAACTTGCCACACCACTGCATGACATAGTTATACTGACCTAACTGCTAGTGTAAGCAGAGCTATGGTAAGGGGAGAGTTTTTCCCATTGACATAGCTACCACCTGTTACATAGCTGGATAAACTTTACTGATGGGCTACTGCTACATTATGTGCTTTGCCGGAAGAGGCTATGCAAATGAAGTGCAGATTAGCATTCTCTCACGCTTCATTTGCATAATCTCTTCCAGAAAGTTTTTGCGCAAGAGTTTTTTGCGCAAAAACAAGCAGTGTGGGCATTTCCTTTTTGCTCAAAACCCCCCTTTTGCACAAGATCCTTATGCCTCCCATAAAAGTGATTTTTGTGCAAAAAGGAAACACAAAAAGGGGGTTTTGCACAAAATGGAAACGTCCACACTGCTTGTTTTTGCACAAAAACCCTTTGTGCAAAAACAGACCGGAAGAGATTAAGCAAATGAAACATAAGAAAATTCTAATCTGCACTTCATTTGCATTGTCTCTTCCGGCAAAGCACGTAGTGTAGCCGTAGCCATGGAGAGAAGCTCTCCTGTCTTCACTAATGCACCGGGGTAGCTTTGTAAATTTAAACCTGCTCTTAGTTACTATTTCTGGTTTCTAAAAAGGAAAGAGATATAGTAATCTGACAATTCAAAATGTCTTTCTGGCTGGACCCAGGAGCAGGGCCAGACTATCCATTAGGCACAGTAGGCCTAGGGCCTACAAAAAATGTAGGGCCTATGAAAAATTTAGGGGATTAAAACAATCATAATTGACTCAAAAACAAGAAAACTGCTAAATCACACTTAATTATTTGCTATTTTTATTAGAATATATGTGCCAATGCTGAAGATCAATTAAATGCAGGTGTATTAAATCTCTAGTCAACAAATATTGTACCGGTATAACATACAATTAAAATTTTTCTTTGAGACTCTTTTTGTTATCACAGATTATATCATCAGATGCAATGTTTTTTCTCAAAAGCTCACTCTCAATTGAAGGTAGTGCAAGGGAAGATAGTCCTTTCTGTCCCATGGTAGACCCAAGACAGTTCTTTTATAAGTTTTAACTTTGAAAAAGAGTGCTCCCCTTCACAGTTTGTTCCCAAGACGGCGACATACATTCTGAAAGCAGTGCTGACATTTGGAAAACTTGTCACCAACTTGTCTGCTATTTGTGCACCGATCATTGCTGCCACAGACTTCTTCTCTGCATATACACATGCTCAGGGGCTACTTCGTGGGGGGAAGGAATATTTCTCCCTCAGCAGCATCAGCTCCATGCTGGAGACAGAGTTTGCCTCTTCCAGTTGGTAGGGAGGGGACATAAGGAGGAGGGGGCAATAAGTGGCTGCGGGGGGAGGAGAGGAGTTTGGGGTGTCCTGGTAGGGGTGGGAGAGGATTGGATCCGTGTGATTACAGTAGCTGGGTTTGGCTGCAGTTCCATGTGAGGAACTCAGCACCTCTCCAGCCTGCTGGGCTGGGTGGGGAAGAGAGAGGGGAGTAGTCTTCATTGGGTAAGTAGGCAGGGCCGACTTATCCATTAGGCACAGTAGGCACAGTGCCTAGGGCCCACGATACTTTTAGGGGCCCACAAAAATGTTTTAATTTCTTTTAAAATCAGAAGAAAAAAAATGAACTTTTAGGGTCGAAGAAAATGTTTTAATTTTTTTCTCACATCAGAAAAAATGAAATTTTTAGGGCCCACGAAAATCTATTAAATTTTGCCTAAAACAGAAAAAAAATGTTGAAGTATTTAAAGTTATATCAAAAATAATTTTTAATATTTTTTTTTATGGAGGAAGGGGCCCACGAAGGCAAAAGTGCCTAGGGGCCACGAAAGTCATAATGCAGCCCTGTAAGTAGGTAGAAGAAACAGGGCTGGGTGGGTAATGGCATCTGTGTGGTGGGTTAGGGGGAGTTTGTAGGGTGTCCTGACTCACTCCTGTCTGGGCTACAACTGCTGGTGCAAGGGAGAGACATAATAGGACTCCCTCGTCCCTTGCTCAGCACAGGAGAAAGTAGGCTGCATGGGGCGAAGAGTGATATGCTGGGGTGTGGAGCCTGTGGCTATATGGGAGATGGGGATGCTGCTGTGAAAACTTTATTGTCTGACTAATGCGTCAGAGGGAACTTAGGGTGTGTCAACACAGCACCCGAAACTCGAAATAAGATACACAATTTGCACTGTGTAAATTGCATAGCTTATTTCAAGTCTATTTCAAAATAGCTTATTTCATCATTTGGTGCTGTCTACACAGCACCAAATATTGAAATAAAGAGCTATTTCAAGCCATCCCTTACTCCTCATAGAATTAGGTTTACAGGGATGGTGAAATAGCGCATCTGCTATATTTTGAAATAGAGGACATGTTCAAAAGACACAGGGTAGCTATTTTGGGATACCTCTGGTATCCCAAAATAACTTTGCTGTGTGGACATATCATCAGTCAAATATATATTTCCTTTTCTTGTTGAGGCTGGTGTGAGGAGGGGTTGGTATTAATTACCAACTGAATGGTGACATAATTACAAGGTCTTAAATAAGCCAGGAAAATATGATGGGGGAAAGAATGTAACACCCATTGTTACATTTGTAGAGCAAGCAGGAAACAGTGACTCCTCAGCAGTTATAGATCAAAATATTTTTCACCTAATATCAGGAGTGAAAGATTAAGATCTTGCTTTTGGCCAATTTGAGGTTCTTAACAGGAAGCAATCTGCCTGGAGATGTTAGCTTGAGCTAAAAATTAGGTTGTTTGGAGGGAGACAGATCCAGAGCAAATAGATAAAGAGGGTGGAGAGATTCTGCATCAGCAGATCATAATGCAGGATCTGACTTCACTAGTATTAGTGTTTTTCTATTGTAAAGCAGCTGGGTTGATTTTGTAGATAAGGATTATGTGGCTAGGCCTAGCTCATGACATTTGCATGATAACATTTCAAAGAAAGTTTGCATAGGTATGGATGGCTTAAGGTACAGAAAGAAAAGGATTCTTTTAACAGATTTTGGAGTGTTGTAGATATCCGAAGACTCTAATCTTTGTTTGCATGTTTTTAAATATCTTGTGTTACTAATTAATACATGGTAACTGGTAAAACTGGAAGAAGTTTGCATTGGAAACTGATTATTTGTTTGGCCTTTCAATTAGAGTTGGATTCCAGACAAGTGATTTCCATTAAATTTTAGAATTTGTTTGGGGAGAGGCATTAAGGGCAGATCTTTTCTATAAGGCATAGGTTCCCACCCCAGGGGGGCGCGCCCCTGTGGGGGGCATGAAGAAATTCCTGGGGGGACACCCAGACACCCCCCTCCCCCCATCAACCTTCCCCCAAGAAAGAGCCTGGTCCGTACGGTAAAAAAAATCAGAAAATACCACGTGAAATGTCTGGTATTTTCTGTTTTTCCTGTCTCAGGCGTCCACCAGAACATGGGTTGGCTGGGGCGGGGGGAGGATGGAGCTCAAAAATCAAAAAGGGGGGCGTGATGCTGAAAAGTTTGGGAACCACTCTATAAGGTATAGTTCCCGGTTCTTATGAGTCAATAGGCATACTAGATGTGAGCTAGGTGTGTTTTGGGATGAAGACTGTATTTGTAAGCTCTTTAAAAAATGGATCTGTCTACAAACTCTTAAGCCAAGTGGTAAAGTGCTGATCTGGAGCTTCTACTCTTTGAGTTGGTGACACACACAATGTAAAAGTTTCAAACAAAGATAACTTTTCTCTGTGTTTACAGCTCTCTGTTTCACTTAAATGGTCCTAAAGATTAATTTAAAATCTCCATCACCAACCACCTGATGTTTTACTTCCCTTCCTATTTCCGAAAATGTGGCTTTATTTGCTTTCTGTGTTGCTTTATTACTTATTTTTCCTGTTCTATGTTTGTGCACTATTAATCAAATTAAGAGCTGACATCCCAGAGAAACTATATAAGCCTGAGTGCATGCCTTTTTCTCTCCTTTCCTGTGTAAGTAAACATTGTATTAATATTTGCAAGGAGAGCATGACTCTTTCCAGTTAACTAATACATTGTTTTAGCATCTTAAAGCTGAGCTATGTGTGGATAATACAGAGCTTGGTGTGTTTACTAGCTTGAGTTGTTAGAAATTATGATAAAATACATGTAGTCTCAGGGTAGTGTTAATTTTCTTTTTATTTTATATTAAATATCATAAGCATTGCTTCTTGTTAATTATCCCTTATTTTAACATTTTTGTCTTCCGTAGCTAGGAGCTGTTTAAAATATATATTTATATCTAGGTTTTTTGTTTCTACTGGAGGTTCACATAAGAAAATTCAACCTGTTCAAGGATGGAAAATGTTAGAGAGAACACTGCTTATTACTACAGTGTTTACATTTCACAGTTGTGTTTCAGAAACCCTAGGGTCTAGGCCAGTGTTTACCTACCAGTAGATCAGGATCTCATGGTAGATCTTGGAGCCTCTGACAGGTGATCCTGACTGGTTTGGCCAAGAGGCTATCAAATGCCTGTACTTCAGCTGTCCCTCCCCCCACTGCTGTGCACCTCCTGCCCTTTGCCTTGGAGCTGTCTCCCTCATCCCCCCGCTTGCTGTGCAGGGCAGGGCAGAGGAAAGGAGGGGTCACTGATGTCAGGGTGCCCCCTCACACCCTGTATTCTATCTCCACAGAATGGAGGGGGTCACAACAGGTCTTGGGATGAAGGGAATTTGCTGGCTGCTTTTGGAAGTGGTGCAGGGCCAGGGCAGGGGTGAGCCTGCCTTAGCCCCACTGCACCACCACCCAGGAGCCACCTGTGGTAAGCAGTGTCCATCTGGAGCCTGCATCCTGAACCCCTGCCCCAGTCATAAACTCTCTCCTGAACCCCAAGCTCCTGCCTTAGCCCTGAGCCCCCCCTAGACCCAAACTCCCTTACAGAGCCTATACTCTGAACCCCCTCCTGCATCCCAACTCTCTGCTTCTGTCTGATGAAAGGGAGGAAGGATGGGAGAGGGAGGATGGAGTGAGCAGGGGTGGGGCCTTGGAGACGGGGCACAAAAGAGGTGGGGCAGGGTATTTGGGTAAATCCTGGATTGCACTTAAATTCAAAAAAGTGATCTTGTGCTTTAAAAGGTTGGAGATCATTGGCCTAGGCTATTACAAAACACTGTTTCTGGTGGAAATGTGTGGCCTCATCAGCCAGTGTACTGTTATTTCGTAAATGACGTTGAATGATCTTGAGACAACAAGTTCCCAAGTTATCAGCTCTGTGGTACAATGCATTGCTCTGTGGATTTTACAGTCCTAGTGGTGGCAACATCACCTTACTTTTTTCCTTATCAGCCAATTAACTATCTGGTGAATCCTAAATATAATTGTAGTATGCAACAAAATGATTGTTATTTTAGAATTAAGTACTATGAATTTCTCATAAGGTTTGCCACTTTCAGGAGCGAAAATCAAAGTGGGTGATATTAGGTGTATGGGTGTTAGGGCATTTCTACCATTTATATTTCTATATAGTCTAATTTAAGGGACTACAATTATGAGAGGGCCTAGGGCCTACAAAGAGCTTATTCTGGCCCTGCCCAGGAGTGACTCTTCATGATCTTTGCCTTTGTTTAGTGTCTTTGGCCCTATAAGAGTTCTAACAGTAAAGATATGAACAATCTTCTTGTAACCCTGTTTTTCTTTTACAGTTAGCTTTCCAGTCCATGAGACAAGCTCCCTTAGACATAGTGTTTCCAAGGTGTGATGGTCATTCACCAATTCTTTGTACTGTAGTGTGATGTTCTTTAGTGGCATGTTTAAGCATATGGCACCCATTCCAAACCCCTCATCTTTTTGTTGTCCTTTTCTGAACCTTTTCTAATACCAATATATCTTTTTTTGAGATGAGGCATCCATCTCTGTAGGCAATACTCAAGATATGGGCGTACCATGGATTTATATAGAGGCAATAAGATATTCTCTATCTTATTCTCTATCTTTTTTTAATGATTCCTAACATTGTTTACTTTTTCAACTGCCGCTGCACACTGAGTGGAAGTTTTCAGAGAACTATTCACAATGACTCCAAGATCTCTCTCTTGAGTAGTTGTAGCTAAATTAGTCCCCATCATGTTGTATGTACAGTTGGGATTATTTTTTCCAATGTTCATTACTTTACAATTACCAACATTCAAATTCATTTGCCATTTTTTTACCCAGTCTCCTAGTTTTGTGAAATCCTTTTGAAGCTGTTTGAAGCTCTTGAGGTCCCTTCCAGTCCTAGTATTCTATGATTCTATGATAGTCTGCTTTGTTCTTAACTATCTTGAGCCACCTCGCTGTTCACCCCTTTCTCCAGATCATTTATAAATATGTTCAATAAGATTGGTCCCAGGATGCACCCCTTGGGGACACCGCTAGTTACCTCTCTCTATTCTGAAAACTGACCATTTATTCCTACCGTTTTTTTCCTGTCTTTTAACCAGTTATCAGTGCATGAAAGGACCTTCCCTCTTATCACATGACAACTTACTTTACTTAAGAGCTTTTGGTGAGGGACCTTGTCAAAGGCTTTCTGGAAATCTAAGTATACTATATCCACTGGATCCCCTTGTCCACATGCTTGTTGACCCCCTCAAAGAACTCTAGTAGATTAGTAAGGCATGATTTCCCTTTACAGAAAGCATGTTGATTTTTCCACAACAAATTATGTTCATCTGACATGTCTGACATTTCTATTCTTTACTATAGTTTCAACTAATTTTCCCAGTACTGAAGTTAGACTTACTAGTCTGTAATTGCCAAGATCACCTCTAGAACAGTGTTCTTCTAAGCTGAGTGGCAGCACAGCTTCACAGGTGATTAATCAGCCCTGCCCAGTCAGTCAGCTGGGTGCACAGAGCCCTGAACCTCTGACTGGGCAGATCTGATCAATCACCCGTGAAACTATTCTGTCTCGCAGCTTAGAGGGAACACTGCTCTAGAGCCCTTTTAAAATATTGGGATAACATTAGCTATCTTCCAGTCATTTGGTATAGAAGCTGTTTAAAGGACAGGTTGCAAACCACAGTTCCTCACAATATGTCTACACTACAGAGTTTTTGCAGAAAAACGGCCATTTTTCTGCAAAAACTCATGAAGCGTCCACACCTCAAGCACATTTTTGCACAAGTAAATCCAAAGATCAGAAAACAGCAAGTAAATTGAAACCTCCTGAAAAAAATGAGGTTTACAGGGTTCTTTTGAAAAAGGGTTGGGTTTTTTCCGAAAGAACCCCATCTAGACGGCTTTTTTTTTTAATCTCTTCCAAAAAAGTGATCGGAAGAGATTAAGCACTGCCCATCCTCCTCATGCTCCAGGGCCAGGGAGGTTCAGGCATGTGTATGCCTCCCCCTTTCCTTCCCATAGTGGATGGCCACACAGCATGCTCCCTGCCTCCGTGTGGGGGGGGAGGGGGGGCAGGGAGGTGGCTTGGCTTCTGTGGGGGTCATGGCCTCAGTGGAAGAGGCGGGGATGGGGGTGGGTTTGGGAGCTTGCATCCCCAGCCCCACCTTCATCTAACTGCCCATGGTCACTTTTCTTTGCGGCACGCAGGTGTGGATCAATTGCCAGGAATATCTGTGTGTATCTCAATCATTTCCCTGCCAGTGCATTGGTGCAACTCCGTCCCACCTATTCTCTGTCTATGGCACAAAACTGTCTAGTATTCTGTGAGCTGTAATACTTTGGTCTCATTTCACTGGTTAGAGTTAGTGTGCGGGTCCTGGCTGGTGGTGGCCTGTGATACAAACAGAAGATCTGATAGTCCCTTCTGGCCTTAAATTCTTTGACATTAGATAGTCAAACTATGGTACGCCCACATCTTGAATACTGCATGCAGATGTGGTCACTTCATCTCAAAAAAAATAAATATTGGCTTTGGAACAAGTTCAGAAAAGGGCAACAAAATTATTAGGGGTTTGGAACAGGTCCCATATGAAGAGAATGTCTCAACCCTCTCCACCTAAGCTTCCCAAGTGCAACTATGGATTGACAAGTGTTCCTTCCACCCTAGAATTTCCAAGGCACAGACTAGCATTCCAAGTCTACTCCTCCCTACCTGCCATAAGGCTGTGAGGCCCTCCCAAATCCTCATGGTTTTCCTCTTCCAGTTGTAAGAACATAAAAATGGTCATACTGGGTCAGACCAAAGGTCCATCTAGCCCACTATTCTGTCTTCCAATGATAGCCAATGCCAAGTGTTTCATGGGGAATGAACAGAGCAGGTAACCATAAAGTGATCCTTCCTCTGTTGCCCTTTCTCAGCTTCTGTCACAGAGATGCACTATCCCTGCCCATCCTGGCTCATAGCTATGATGGACCTATTCTCTGTGAATCCATCTAGTTCTTTTTTAACCATGTTGTATTATTGCCTTTCACAATATCTTCTGGAAAAGAGTTCCACAGGTTGACTGTGTGTTGTGTAAAGAAATACAGAGAATTGCTAGATTACTTCTTCCCTTCCCTACATCTTTGATATTAAGGAGGTTGTCAAGGAATCTGTTGTCCAGCAATCCACTGGGGCAGGCACAGTGATTTAAATGTTATTGACCTTCTCCCACTTCATAGGCCCAGCTATATATATGAAGGATAGTCTCAGGCAGCTGAATGTCTCCATGAAGAATTGGAATCTGTCTCTGACTCTATCACAGAGTTTCTTTGTGATGCTAGACAAGTCATGTAAGCCAAGCTTTTACAGGTGGCCATTGTGTGTTCCTCATCCTGGGTACCCAACTTGAGACATCTGGAGTCTGATTTGCAAAAGTGATGAGTGCTCACAAATGCAAATGGTGTCAATGAGATACTACATTGAACATGTAAAATGCTGTAAAAGTGCTCTTGAAAATCTATCCGTATCGGATGTCAAATTGGGCACCAAAACTAATACTGCTAATTATATGCGTTAAACTATATAACTAAATATAGTCTACCAAACGGATAACACAGTTTTGTAGCACTTTTCTACAAATTCCTGACAGTTTCAATTAATCAATATACTATAGACCATTTTCTTCTCAAATGACAAGACTTTATAAAGAAAATAATTGATTTCCATTCATATTTACTATCAGAAGTTATCTGTATCAGAAAGGGTGAGTGCTTTTATCTTAAAATTACTTTTTGCATTTCTGTCTTTCCTCCTCTGGTTACTGCCACCTTTTCCAGCAAATTCATAGACAGTCCTGAATCTGCACATTTGCCCAAGCATACTATAATGTGAATTGCTGGCAGCATTGCAGCTCTTACCTAGCTTGCCCAGCAGACTAAATTTGATGCTGAATCTTGGTCACAAGCCACCTGAGACATGTTGCACATATTCTAAAAACATTGTTCAGTATTTGCTTTTTGACTACTTCGTGAAAGTGGCATTGTGTATAGTCTCATCTGCAAAATGGATAAGGCAATCAGGTAGTCTTTGATCATTTGTTTAACTCCAGTAAGGATACAGAACAAACAATTAGGAATGTGAGCCATTATCTTAATTGGATTTGCTAAAACATGTTGAAGTCATATAAAATAAACATCATTAAGTGTTCTTCTATAGTAGTTTACATTAGCTAGAAAATTATTAGCTGGAGATGCTCAACTTTAATACCTGCTCTGGCAATAGTTACTAAGTTATAAATGCCTGATCAGCACATTAATTTTTTACAGTGATATTCAGACTGCTAATGGATTTACAAAGTCTGAGAAACTGTTCAAACGTATGCCACCAGCACAGAGCAGGCAGTAACTGCCGAATGTAGCTCTTGATATTATCAGACTCCTTTAAATAAGATCCAGTTATTGCTACAGAAAAGGGAAAGCATATTTTCAAATCAACTGATAGCATTACTTAAGAAAGGGGGCGGGGGTTACTTTCTTACTTCCATATTTCCGCTAGCTTTTTTTTTTTTAAATTGGTCCCTCATACTTTTTAATTAATTACATTATTTATGTATATTTATTAAAATTGAGACTTTGAAAAGATTTATGTGAAATGGGATAATTTGTGAAACAGCAATACTACTGCCTTCCTATTCAAATGAAGTACAGTATGTCAATAGGGTTGAGTATCTAAGCATCCATTTTATTGCCTCCATTCTGAGCACTGTACAAATCCAGCCATTAAAAATTCACTCTGTACAACCATTTCAGCAATTAAATGCAATTATGCAATACTTGCTGTCACGGAGGCCCCGGTAATATATTGCCTGGACATGTAAAACTATAATTAACTTTACAAGGAATGAAGAGTTAGGCCCTATTCTATGTTCCTTATTTTTGAAGTACACTAGTACAGTCAGACTAAACACACCATCAATAAAATCTATGAAATGGATTAAAAACACAGGAGAGCTCCAGACATTGCATAGGTAACCCTTTGGATGATTCTATGTCTATTTTCTATATATCGTTTGTTTTCTTTGGGACTGAAGATGTATCAAAATAAGATAAAGGGTGGGCAAACTTCAAAAGGTTTGGATATCTGAGTCAGGCAACCATCCAGAAATTTGCATGTTCATTCAGATCCTCTCAAAACATCATCTGCCTGCAAAATTGGGCTGAAAGAGAACAAAGCTTTTTACAAAATTTAAAACATTTTTGTTATATCCAAAGAACAGCTTTTCTCATGTATTTTGGCAGCTGTACCGCTGGTCCCAGACAGAATAAAAAAGTGTGCCACTAATCAGTTTATTCCACTATGTTCATTCATCCATAAATAGACTGACCTCCTTACTCCATTTTTAGAGGTTTGGCCCCTTAAAGAATTGGTTGTGTGATATAACACCTACTAAGGCCTTGTTCCATCCTTCAGAATCATACATTCTCTTATCCTTCCTCCAATAATGTTGACCTGGATTGTAACACCCAAAAAGAGAAGATGTAGAGAGATTGGGCTACTGTTAGATAAATCTGAGTAGATTCAGAAGCATAGATTTGAATGTCTTAAAGCCTGCAAAGAATAACCTTGCCAAAATACAATGTAGCAGAATTATGTAAACCCTCAGAGTATTTGAGGTAAGAAACATTTTGATCTGGAAACAAACTTAAAATAAATGTGTTCAATAATTTTCTATATAACAATATTAGTAGTGGACCAAAGGCATTCTGTGACAAGCTTTGACACCAACTATAAAACGGGAAAGTGATTTCAGAATTCAGTTCACCAAGACATTCTTTGGATCTATTTTATTGACCAGGTTTTATATCAACTTAATATGGTTTTATTTACTGTATATATCAGAAGATTTGGCAAAGATAGATATGATATTTGACATGGCTAGAATAAGTTCTCTCTAGAGCAAAGCATAAGTAATAATAGATAAGGCATAAGTAATAATCCTCTTACCCTAATTTACCCTAATTCCCTCCCCCCCCCTTTTTTTTGGTGTTCTGGTTCTAATGCTTTGCCACTTCACAAGGATGTTCTGTCAAGCTTTGTTAATTAAGACAATATAGACATAAAAAGTATTTTGAACAAATAATTATGTAAAGTTTATTCAATATTTTGGATGGTGCAGTTTTCCTCATTCATGTTGAAATGTGTTTTGGATGCGGAAAAGTAAATAACACAAACATGACCCATAACAAAAACAGCATGAGTTCCATCCTGGACTCATTTAAGTCTTTGGCAAAGCACTCATTGACCTCTCTGGGAAAAATATTGTGTCCCAAAACTTTAAAATACCAAGTCTACTTGTTCTATTGCATTCCAGATTGGGTCTCTTTATATGTACAATTTTTTAATACAAAATTAAGTACATTATTTCCTCTTTCAAATCTCTTTCAGGAATCGTTGCAAGTCTTTTGCTCTATGGTACATTTTATGGTAGTTTGAATTAAATCAAAGAAACTGTTTCTACTAAAATGAGATAGCTAAAAAAGTTTTGAAACATGGGCCCCAAATTAATAATCCTTGAGCTGTTAATTTTCTATTGCTTACACAATATATTAACAAGTGAAGAGAAAGTTCAGGTCTTTGCCCACAATGTGTTAGTGGCGCCATAAAGCAATCTGGTATTATGAGGTTATTCAGAGTTCATACCAGGGTCAATCTTTTGTCAAATTTCAGATAGGCAGAAAACAAGAAAAACTATTTTTCTTCTTCTTTTTCAAGAAATTTCATGTGTCCCCCAGAGGCCAAATATATATATCCACATAGCACTTCTTTGATACACCGAAAGTAACATTTTAGATATTATGAAGTAAATTCAGGTGAACTGATTCAAATATAATTGCGTTGATTATACTTTGCAAACTCTCTTGTCTTTCTGCATGCTTGGATGCTTTATTTTTTATAAAAATACCAGCCTTCATTCTATCTCTATTATGCAGATGGAAAAATCTCTTGTGAGTCACATGAAATATAATGCAAGTCTAAGCACGGATGTTACTCTAAGCTACAACCCTGCAAACATAAATTAAATTAAATCCGGCATATGAATAAGTAATATATTTTGATTTTGTATTAAATCTCACATTGTTTTTAAAACAAACTACTTTCCTCTGCAAACAGTTTCATTTTTAAAAATATAACAAGAGTACATTATTATTGGAGCCATATGAAGAAGCGATACTGGAATAGACAAAAATAAGCTTACTGAAGTCTTGATGCTTTTATGTAAACCTGTCTATAATCTTGGTGAGCGTGCATGTGTGTGTGTGTGGGGGCGTAAGGAATGCAGGATCAGTTCTAAAACTTCCTATTCTATGTGAGTTGGCCCATACAATCAAACAGAAACCATTGACTTTGATGCAGTTCTGTGCACATGCAAGGGTCAATCCATATGTAACAACTAAGAAGACTAGGCCCTTATTGAAATGTATCCCAGTGCCACAAGTGTGATGATTTTTAAGTAAAAAACAACAGCCAAAATCATCAAATATTGAATGTCCATATGTCAGTATTTTTACACAGCACAGACCATTTAAGATAGTCCTACAGTTACCTGGATGTATTTTCCTTTTGATTTTAGAAATGTGAACCATATTTCTTCATAATAAGTAGTAAACATGTCTCTGTTGGCAGTACAAAATTACAGGGATATTTTCCCCAATAATTTCCCCATTTTAATTTTCCTCCCATAACAAAAAAATGTCACTACTTCAGCACAATTGTCTTCCGTTTTTATCCTTTCTTCATTATTTTTTCCTGTTTCCCCCATTTTCCAATATGCAGACATTCCTGGGCTTTCACATTTTCAAGTCTCAGGGAACTTGGTTGGGATAAACAATACAGGGCCTGGGCCATAGGAAATTACTATTGTCACTGTGCACCTTCCAAAATCTCAGCCTTACTACTATAATATGCTTCCCTTGGGTCTTATTCTGTACATGATTATCCTCTACAGCTCTGGAGGAACTCCCCTCAGCACTCTCATTGTTCAGTGCTAAGAGCCTCTGACTCCCCTCTAGAGCTATCAGCATGATTCCCATTTATGGGAAACATGAGAAAGAGAAATTGACAAGTCCAAATTCAATGTTTAGGCAAAGTCCCTATAGAATGTAACAGCAAATAACCTTTTACACCATCTTATAGAATGTAATAGAAAATTATATCCTGTTACACATTCTAGTGAGGGAACAAAGAACCTGCAGGAATGATATTGTTTTGGTATTCAGCCTGGGGTGTAACCAATATTTTCCAGGATACCAGGATCTAGGTTATCAGCCAAGTTGCCAGTTCACATTCCCAGAGGTGTCTCTCCTGTTGCATTGCCAAGTGGCACTTGTATATTCGGGCTGAGCTCAGCAGGCCCAAAGGTGGAAGAGCTGCTTGAGGCAACATGAGGCTGGGACTTCCTGGAGCCGACTACTGACTCCATCTCTTCCACTTTCAGGCTCACTCTGGAAGGAAAGCTGCAGCGCAGTGAAGGCATTCATGTGAATTTGCTGTTCAGTGCCATTTCTATAGAACTCTCTTGGTTCAGATTGTTAGCTTTATGACTCACCCATGGGGGTCTCTTGCAATATGCAAAGGGCAAAAAAAAAGCCATGAAAATGATTGGACAGGATATGAAAGTATCTCATTCATGTTCTCATAGTCTCCGTTTCAATAGTTACCTTTTTCTGGAAAAAAAAAAATCTAAATGGCTCATCAGGTGGTCATTTAAAGATAGGATAACCAAAGAAGGTGAATGAAGCTGCAAAATGGCTATTTGCATGTATAAGCTGGTGACCAGCAGACAAAGGTAAAATTTTACAAAGGTAAAATTTGAAAATAGTACTCTCACAGCTATTCACAGCAGCAGATACAGTGGGCAAACTCAAAGTTAAGCACAATCTCATACCCATCCTGCAAAACAATGATGTGTGTAGCACGTTATCCATCAACCACAGATTAAAATTCATAGCATGGATAAATGAAAGCTAAATAAACTAATGAGTGCATTAGTTAATGCACTTCACACTGCATCTCCCACTGAAGCAGACATAGTACAATTTCCTGCCCAAGAGCTGTCTATTTTAACATTTCAGGCCACCTACAATCGCCATAATATCTGAATACCGAGGGCTTGCACAAACCAGAACTTACTTCAGTATAAGTTGCTCAGGTTATAGAGAAGCCACCACCCCAAGCAATGTAACACCAAGCTAAGTGCCAGCGTGGACAGAGGTATTTCTGCAGGAGATGCTCTCGTATCACCCGAGTGACTGCCGCTCAACGCGGTGGAGCTTCTGCACTAGCAGCATTGTAGCAGTGCTGCTATGTCGGTGCAGTATTCTAGTGTAGACAGTCCCTGAGAACCTGCACTGCCTTGCTGTGGAGAAGGTCCTGAGACGTGTTAGAGAGGGAGGGAAAGGGCTTACCAGGTCCTGCAAAAAAAAAAAAAAAAAAAAAAAAAAAATTCTGGTTCCCTTCTCATTTTTAACAATAGAGATGAAAGCAAAGCCAAGTGTGCTTTAAATGTGTTCCTAACAAATGAAGAATATGGCTGGATACTACTAATCAAGTATGATGTTCAGCTGCTATGAATTTAGAGTTTGAAATGGTATAGGTAGCAAGGGGTGGCAACAACTTCTGCAGGTCCTCAGGCTAGGTTTGTAGGGGGCTGGCTCCATGCCCCTGGAAGAGGTGGGGCCTTGGGTGAAAAAGGTGGGGCTAGGGCAGCCCTCAGCACTGCCCAGAGTGCAGTGCTGGCCCCACTAGCCCTCAGAACTACGCAGAGTGTACAGTGCAGTGCTCCGGTGGCAATTTAAAGGGCCCGGAACTCTGGCAATGGGGCCCCAGGCTGCACCCTTTGCCCCCCGGCCCCACCATCAGCAGGCCTGATTGGTAGATTGAGATATGACTAAAAAGACAGAAGAAAAAAACAAATCAAAAGTCAATAAAGACAATGCCAAGTTTATAGAATAGTTCCAGAGATCAAATAGTATGCCTTGGAATTTTAGTAATAAGAAATGGATGCTCTCACCTTTAGTTCATTGGTCTGAGACCAACATGGGTCTAAGCAGTAAATTCATATCTTAGGTTAGACACTATTTTAAAGCAAAAGTCTTCATTAAAATCAATGGGGAAAAGCCTGGCTGTATTGAAGTCAAGGGGAGTCTCACCATCAATTTCAAAGGAGCTAGGTTGTCATCCAAGGGAGTTTTGACTAAAATTCAACAACACACTATAACCCATTATCATTATTTAGAGCTCTCTTTCACATTTTGTAATTCAGGAGAAACTTCTCCCACTGGAATAAGAATAAGTAAAGAATACTTAATAGGGATCTAACACTTAGAAAAAAAAGATGAGTTATTTTGTTAAAAATCTTTCATAGCAATTACCTAATGGAAATACAAGATTCTCAGGAGGAACTCTGAATTAGATGTGGGAAAGAACAAAATACTCTCTCTTACATATCTCACTGTTTTTTATTCCAGAGATCACAGAGTAAAACCACTCATTTTAAAAATCTATAAAAAATCTTTTTGGAAAGTTACCTATTAAAATATTGGATCAGAATAAACTGTGTTTGTGTTAAAGATCCTATTCCCAACATTGATTCAAATCTACATATACTTGTTCCTAATATTCTGTAGCTCAGAATTACTGGAGACTATATGCTAGTCAGATCCTCACCTCTGTCCACTTTGACCTGCTGAACTAAAGCTGACAGCTAGTCGATTATGAACATTCAATTGTGCTCCAACCTAAAATACAGAAGTGTGAGCATTAACTCCAGTGACAGGCTGCTCTAACTTGGCTGTCATTTGGCCCATTATCTACTATAAACTATCAACATAATTCATCCTAAAGAGCTTTAAAGGAAGTGCCTAATGCTTCCCTCCCTCCCCCCATTTCCATACACAGTAGAGAATTCAGGACAGATTATTTTAACTTGATAATCTGAAGCGTGATCTAGTAGGGGACAGCTGTGACATCTAAAGCTCATGTCTATTTATTGTCAGTTAGAATGAATCCCAAACATACTCCCTTCAGTCTGCACTTGACCTGTTCTTAGACAGAAGACAATCTTACATGAGGAAAAAGAACATATGAATGTATGGCAAGGACCAATGAATTCAATCTAAATGCTGTGAATACAAAGAAACTTCAAGATGAATTAAGTAAAGGGCTAAGCTAATGAACCTTTGTAATGTGAAACCAAATGCTATTAAAGCATTATTTGATAAGAAAAGGCACCCAGAGGGAGACAACAGAAATACAAGCTGTCAGATTTAAGCCATGTGTTACCGTTACCACTAGACTAACTACAAATACATCATCCTTCAAAAAAAACCCAAATCCCTCTGGTGTTTTATAAACTGTCTCTAAACCTTCCAAGATGTAAACTGTCTTCAAAATCTGTACAATCAAATGGTTAGATTTTCAACTTTGTGTAAGAAGAAACATGGGGGCTTAGCCACCAAATGTGTTAACCACTGTTAACCCAGCATGCACCAAATTGGAGTTCAGTGTGTAAACAAGCACATGGAAGGCACCATTACAGTGTCAGCATTTGCCCACCACTACCACATAGTGTTACCTGAGATTACAGTTCTGTCTCTTAAACTACAGGACATCTGTTGTAACTTGTATGGGAAAAGGTGGGAAAGGCTGCCTTTTTAATATACTACTGTCATGTCAAGAGGGGTTTTGTTTATAGGGCTGTAATGCAGGGGTGTATTATTATTATTAGCAAGTGACACATCTCAGAAGTCTCCATGTGTCTTAAGCAGTGCTTAATTTCTGCCAGTTCTTGCTATCCCAACAATCTGTAATCCACTCAAATGAAAGTGGCCCCTTTGCAAATGGCAGCAGTTTATAGCCCCATCACTTCTGGGCTTGCTATGTCAGTTATGAAAGTTAAAATAAAATTGCTTGAGCTCCAGCACCTCTTTCATTATAAATTAAGCACTGATCTAAGGTATATCTATGGTGCCATGGTGTCAAAAATCTTATCTCTAGCCATTAAATTTTTATGCTAGTTTATACATGCAGTGATCCCTGGAGTAGCTCTGATCAGCGGAGTGGACAGCTTCTGCAGGCCCCTGGGAAAAGTAGGGGAGGGCGGTGTGGCTCCATGCTCCTAGAGAGAAGACCTCCCTGTAATTCTTTATACTCTATATTGGATAACACTGTACAAAAATCTTATACAAAGATGTAGTCTGGGTTGAGCTGGATACAGAGAAACAACTTCCTCTTGGTGTCTTCCCAAATACAGGAAGAATAAAGAGGGAAAAAGTGGCCTTTCATATTAAATGGAAAGATCCAATACTTAACAATAGTTATGCTACAGTTGCTCTGGGAACAGACATATCTAAACTTTCATGGAAATAAAATTATGCAACACAGGCCAATATGATTAGCAATGGCATAACATTAGCTATCTTCTTATGTTCTTAACAAAAGTAATTACTAACTGAGAATAATTATTTAACCGTGCTAACTGCAGATCTAAACAATAGTGCAGATTTGACATAAGTAACAGTTGTCACAATGACAGAGTTAGCTACACCTCTGTGGCCTTTCTGGTCTTCTGAATGTACACGACACATGTTAGGCTTCATGCCTTTACTGAGTCCATAAATGGTGTAATTCTCCCATTCCTCAACTGGGCCCTTGGTCACAGTACCCTGTGTCTCAACTGTTCTTACCCAACAGGTCCAAATGAGATTGATCACATGTGGTTCTTCCATTTCAGAGTTTGACAAGCTCATTAGAATGAAGTGTTGTTTATTTAATGGTAGGAGCAAAGTATTTAGAGAAAAAAAATGCCTACATGCATGCCACCTTACATATAGGCTTATGCTGAGGGTAATTTAGGGCGGATTAATGTCTCAACTACCTAGTGGTTGCACATGTTTCACTCTGGTTATCTCAAACTCTCTTAAGTGTGTTCTGTTTTAAACTGCTATATTCCCTTTCATGGGTGGCAGGTACTATAGGCAAGGGAAGGCACTGCCTTTCCAAAAGAAGACCAAGGAGGCCCTGCCCACCACACTCCAGCTGGTTGGGAAGGCTGGGATTCAGGCTGCAGTGTGGCTGCTTAGCAGATCAGTGCTCTGGCCAGCCAGGAAAGCTGGGGCTGAGACGCAGTTGCCTGACTGCTGTGGGGCACCTGGGGCCAGGACCGTGTGGCTGCTCCCGGTGCCAGGGCAACATGGCTGCCTGGCTGCTCCCAGGGTCAGAGCTTGCTCCTGGAGCTGGAGTTGGGGCCAGGGCCATATGGCTGCCCAGCTGCTCCCAGAGTGGGGAGAGGGCTGCTAGGACTGCCTGGTGGTCTGGGAGCTGGGAGCGGGGAAGCTGGGGATATGAGGCTGCCTGGCACAGGGGAAAAGTATGTCATAGCCTTCGGTGTAGGGGCAGCACCATAATGGAAGGAACTGGGCATATATAACAGGGTCAGTGACCACAAGGGGGGCGGGGCTCAGATGGGCACAGAAGGGGCAAGGCTGAGGCTTGCCTCCCCAAGCCAGGCCTTCACCCACAACCCCTGGTCCCTAGTCCTAGAGGTTAGCCCTTCTGGACAAAACCAAATGGGAAACTCAGAAAGACATCAAGCTGGAATCCTAACTGACATCCTAGCAATCCTCAAGCACTGCTGAATGGTGGCTTATCTTGAGATATTATTTCATTTCCTACTTCTTTTTCCTCACAGCTGCCTATAAGCTTTCACTTAATATCAATACAGGAAACAGCCTGATCACCATGTCACTATACCATAGTCCTAACTTACTACAGAATAGCCATCACACCAGTTTAACCTGTAACCAGAAGGTGGTAGAAAATAAAGCTCTTTTTGCCTTCACTTTTTACTAGGTGGTATTTCTATAGCTGTGTTGGTCCCAGAATATTACAGCACACGAGAGGGATGATTCTGGGCAGTAGGTGAAGGTAGAGCTGGGGGAGGCAAGCCCCCAGCCCCAGCCCTGCCCCTTCTGCCGAGGTCCTGCCCCCGAATGGAGCCAAGTCACCTCCCTGTTCCCTCCATCACGGGGAGGCAGGGCAAATACAGGGAGGGTGGGTGGGAGAGCAGCCCCAGCTTCTGGCCCCAGAGCATGGGAAGGGAGGAGGGTGCATGGCCCAAAACTCCCCGGCCCTGGAGCACAGGGGAGGGTGGGAGCTGGAGGCACCAACATTCTGCCCTCAGTATGCCTGCAGTAGGGGGCAGAGTGTGGGTGGGGCCAGTCTGGGAATTTGGGATGGAAATGCCTCCCCCCTGGCTAGCATGCCAGCCACCCAGGAGGATGATTGTCTTTTATTGGATCAACTTCTGTTTGTGAGGGACAAAAGCTGTCTGGGCAGGCTGCAAGGCTGAGGGTTCCAGTTCTCTGGCATCTTCTTCCCTGAGCTCCAGTACCACAGAAGCAGAAAGACAGAGTGCTCAGCCTCTCTGGTCCAGAAGTTGGGAGGGTGCAGGGAGGGTAAGCGTCTGGGCTTCCTGCTTTTCCAGGAGCTGGGCTGGACAACTCTTGTCAATTTCTGGAGAACTTGAAATTGACAAAAGCTTTCTGTGAGGGCGGCCCAGACTCAGTGCCCTAGCATGTCTATCCTAGAAGCTGGAGAGGAGGCTGAGCACTGAGGCATTCGCAGTCTCAGAGGACTCCACCAGAATGCTCTTGTTAATTTTACCTAATTCAAATTCTTCTCAAACAGATTTTTTTCCTGGAAAATTCACATAGTGGCCATTTTGTCCTGGTTGAGAACATTTTTTATTTCAAAAATGCAAAAGTTTTCTTCTGAAGGAATCTTCATTTTCCATCCACCTTTATTCCAGTGACCTTGCCAGGAGTGTACTGGCAATCAAAATAGGCCTGGGAAATGGGTTGAGAATGGCCTTCTTCATGACATCACCCCTGCATGCCCCTCAAGCCCCGCCCCCTGCATCATGTCCGGCACGCGGCGCAGGTGGCGGGTCGGGCTCTGTGTGCCACATACAGCGCGGATGTGGAGCTGCTCCAAGTGAGGGGCAATGGCATGTGGACATGTCGGCCCACCAGACGACGGCCCACCGGGAAATTCCCGGTATCCCGCCGGGCCAGTCCACCCCTGGACCTTGCTTTATAACTGGCTGCCATTAGTGATTTGAGCAGGGGTGGGCAAAAGGGCCTTCACAGGCTGGATCTGGGCCTCCAAGTGGATTGATCCAACCTGCGGATGCCCTGCCTCTCCCCCCACCCCAGCCCAATCAGGGCCTGGTGACGGCGGGGAAGCATGCGAAGTCTCCTCCCCTGCCAGGGGCACGTGGCACTTATAGTCAACCACCAGGGTTGTCGCTAAGCACTGTGAGCCCTTTGCAGGGTGGGGGCAGGGAGTGAGAGACTTCATACATTCCCCCTGCCCCCAGGGCCTGATTGACTTGGGGGTTGGGGCAGTGTGCGAAGTCTCCTCCCGCTGCCAGGGGCACGGGTGCCTAGAGGGAACCACCAGCTGTTGAGAACAGCTGGCAGTTCTCTCTGGAGAGGCAGGGCCAAAGACTTCATGCACTCCCTGCACCCCCAGGCCAATCAGGGCCTGTGGGCAGGAAAGCAAGGAAGTGCTCTGGCCCCACCCTTTCCGCCCTATGCCCCACCCCTTCCACTCTATGCACCATCCCTTCCTGGGTGGCCTGAGGCCATTTCAAAAATTTCTGAAGTGGCCCACCATCTAAAATTATTGCCCATCACTGTATTTGAGGAACAGTCATCTCTCACCAAGCTACCTTGACAAACAAGTAACAATATTTTCCCTCCTTATATTTCCTTGGAATAGTCTGCAATTAATTATTGTAAAACTTCTCCATGGCCTCCCATTCTAAATTAATTTTTAAATAATACCTGGGTTATATCCTGTAGCTATTAAAATTACATGCAAAAAACCCCTGACAACATAAAATTTCTCCAATGTATCCTCCAACCTCTTCTTTGTGTATACTCATTGAGAGAGGTCTTTCCATGGACCATCACACCTCCAATTTCCAGTCCTCCTATAGATATTTTTTTATGGAGATCATTGGGACCCTAGTTTTAGAACCAGCAGGGGAAATTAATAAGAGTCAAATCCCCAACAAAATACATGAAATTCTCTTCTCTCCAAATGCACACAACCATGGGAAGTCTGCCAGGGGAACTAAAATAAAAATAAGAGCAGAAATAGAATTCACTAACCCTGAAATCTGTTCGTGTTTTTATCCGTTTTGTTCTTTTCCCATTTCTGTAGATCTCTTTTCTCTTTTGATACTCCATCTACTATGCTTTTTCCATTTCTATTTTCCAACTATTTCATCCAGTCCTTACATTTCTCTCTCCTCTTTTATCTTCTTTTCTCTTTCTTGGAAAAAAAGAAAATAATACTACTCCCTCACTTCTATTTTTTCCATTATGTCCCCATTTTCCTTCAATTTTTTGTCTTTCCTTCTCCTCTCTTCTTGACCAGATAGTCTCAATCTCTTTTCCTTCCCAGGACCCTATTTCCACTTTTCCTTCTTATACCTGTCTACTCCGGAGGCAAATAACCACTGTGTGCCAAAACAGACACCCAGAAGATGCATCCCCAGAGACAATACATTCTGGATGGGACCAAAATGGTTTAGGTGAAGAAAACAAATTGCTGGAATCACTGTATCTAAATCAGAGGGATAAATCAGGTAGTGGATTGTATCAGGACAATGCGCATGGAAATTAGTAGGGAAGTATTTCCTCATTTGATAGAATTATAGCAAATCTATCTATTATTTGCAAGGTGCTATGGTATTTACTAATACCTCCTGGACCCCAGCCACATGGTTAATCCTTGACCATCTCACCTTGAAAATGCCCTTACCCACCTCAGTTCCACATGTGAATTTGTAGCTGAAAGTTCCTTTTCATTCTTCACATGTAATCCACATACCTTCGGGGGGTGGTGCACTAGCTCAGACAGTGGCACTAAGACCACTTACAGAGTGAATAATGAGTCTGCTCTACAGCCTTAGCTAATAGCCCATGGGCTTTTACTCGTGCACTAAGCTACAGAGGTCTTTGGTTCAATTCCACCTGTTGGCATTACAAATTGGGAACTTGTCTGGGATTTCAAATGAGATGTCTCTGATGCTTGGGATGCACTTCCTCAGCTAGGAAAGTATGTAACCTCCCCCCACCACAAACACCTGCTGAGACCACTTATAGAGAAAATAATGTGTCTACTCTACAGCCTTAGCTAATGGCCAGTTGGCTTTTAGCTCATACAGTAGAGGATCATGTTCTAAGCTCTAGAGGTCCTAGGTTCAGTTCCTCCTGTCAGCATTACACACAGTCATCCTAACAGCAACAAACAAACAAAAAAGTCATGAGATGGATTTTGTTGCATGATTCTAAAACAGCATTAAAAAAAAAGGCTCCAAACACTTGAATATGTTTCCAACAGGCACATTTCTATGAAAATGTCTCCAGTGCTAGAGGAGATGGGAACTGAGGTGAAGAAAGGGGGTGGGGGGGCTAGAGGAATTATCAACTTAGGAAAAACCAACCAATCAAACTGATCCGCACCTTCAAAAAAGATTGGAGCTTGAATCAGCTCACACACCTGCAACTACTAATTTCTATTACTCTTGTCTTACAATCATAGAATCATAGGGTTGAACAGACATATATGGACTTAGAATCCAAATCTAGTTTCATTTGAGATTTGGCTGCAGTTACAAGCATTTTTATTCTAAACTGCTTTGCCCACCCCCATTTCCAGAGAGCAGAATTTCTGAAATGCTTACTCTGTACATTCCAGGCATAAGCTATACCACAGGCTAGATCACTTGTGAGAATGATCGGCAGCATGGCTTATATAAGTGATAACATTAAAAGCTGTTTCCAGTCATACTTTAAATTCAGCCCAAAATGTTTCATCTCTTAACCCCTCACTCAATGCAAGAAATGTAATTGGTACAGGTGCACACAATTACACTGCTTGTACTTCTGCCAAACCACCATCTAAAATATGATTTGAACATTACGTCCACCACTGCGAAAACATTGCTCTTTATTTTATTATGTTTTTAGCCAACATTCTCTTTGCAATATGAACTTTTCACCCACCACAAAGCTCTTTAAAAGAATTGGGGGAAGGAGGGAGAGAGTGCAGCTTCCTCTCAAATTGATTGATTTATTGGTGGTAAATCATGGTTCTTCATATAGAACGTCTCTGCCTAGTACGATGGTGCTGAAGGAAATCTTTTGGCAGGGATTTGGTCAGGGCACAGTGATTAATACTGCCCTTTCATCAGATGTTTCAAGTCTGTTAAACAGAGTGACACTGTAGACAGGCACTCTAGTTCTGGGAGATTATGGAGCCATTTGGTTCTCAAACATGTTTTGTATTAAAACTGTGGCAGCATTACACCGAGACCATCTCACAGCAAGCCCGGACTAGAGCTGAAGGATGGAGTCATTTTTGTGCTTTCCCAGTTAGTGCATCAGTTTTTGCTTTTACATATGCTCTGCTTTGGAAAACACCAGGTTCCCCGGTGTAAATCTTTCAGAATACAAAATCTTCAGTGGCCTGTTTGGTGTCTAGCCAGACTGTGAGCTCTCAGCACTGGCCCATGTCTTCTTGCACACTCATAAAGTGCCAGGCATATCAGCAGACCTATAGAAATAATTTCTATAATAGGGACTAATGTTGCACTGCCTGGGTCAGTAAGAGTCACTGAGAGTTTGTCCACACAGCAACATAAACTCATGCTTGAGCCCAAGATCAAACCTAACCCCCTTGCATCTACACTGCAATTGTAATCATCCAGGTCACAGAATCTTGCAGGACTAGAAGGCATGAGGTCAGTTTAAGTCAGGGTCTGATTCCCCTTGCTTTGCAGTGGAGACAACTCCTCTAGACACAGGTCCCAAGAGTCATCTGGAAGTATCCCACAATTGCATGGAACAACATCCTTAGTCCTTGCTATCCCAGCAATCTGTAATCCACTCAAATGAAAGTGCCCCCTTTGCAAATGGCAGCAGCTAAGGGCAGCATTAACCCAGTCTGGTCTGATCCCCAATCTACAACAAAGCTATCAGAAAGCCTCCTGGTTTGCAATGGAAAGCAAACTGACCAAGCCTTTTGCAAAGTAAACTGCTTCAAACATACAGGTAAAATTTTTCCCCCCATGCACCACTTCCTTGGGACTAGAACAGCCACATTTGGAGAGAGGGTGGTGTTTGGGACTCCAGGATATGATTACTTTGACTCAGGTCTGTGCACTGTAGCATAGATGTCAGAGCCTGAGGTTCAAGCATAGGTTAGAAAAACCCTAGCATAGGATTAAATTGTAATATAGACACTCAAGCTCAGGGTTTCCTGACATAGGACAGCTGACTGGACTCCATGGGCACCATTTTGGGCACCTAGGGGGGACAGAAGCTGTTTGCTCCGGCACGTGACTAGCTTTTCATCCCGTTCCCTGGACGCTAAGGGAGTGAGGGGAAAGTGCTTACAATCTGTGTGTGCCTCTCACACCTGGCTGGTGAAGGGAGCTCACCAGCCAGATGTGAAAAGAATGCACAGACTGCAAGCACTTCCCCCTCACTCCCTTAGCGTCCGGGGAACTGGATGCAAAGCAAGCCACATCCCAGAGCGCACAGCTGCTTCCCCCCATATGCTCGAAATGGCACCCTTGCTGGACTCCCATGAACTCTGGGTTTACATTGCAGTGTAGACATATTCAATGGGAACAGGGTAGGTGTTCCTTCTTCCCATGAGCACACATGAAATGCCCGGCAGTTCCTCTGTACCACCACACTCATTTCATTTTCACTTTTTTTTTTAAAGTTTAGCATTTTTTAAAGTAAAGCATCCCTCCCTACCCATCCATCCACTTTTCCTGTACTATATTATCAAACTCAACTTCCTGGGAGCAGTCCATGAAGGAGTGGTGAGTATTACTAAGAGTATGACTACACTGCAGTTAAAAGCCTGTGCTGGCGTGTACCAGCTCATTCAGGCTCGAGGGGCTTGAGATAAGAGGATGTCTAGACTTTTGGAATTGGACCCTCCAACCTCACAGGGTCCTGCAGCCCAGGCTCCAGCCCAAGTCCAAATGTCTACACTGAAATTACACCGCACCTTAGCCTGAGTCTGCACCAGCCATAAGTGTCTAATTGTTAAGGTGGACAAACCCTTGGTAGCTAGATGAGGTACTGTCATCTTCACCCCTTTCTTCTCCTTTGCCTCCCATATCCTGTAAATGTCTTGCCTTTCCTGCAGCAATTGCATATAACACCAAATATCAAAGTCATATAGGATCTGTTATAAATCACAAATACATGCTTTGTAATGGAACATTTGAGACTGTTGTAATTGAGACTGATAGTTCTGCTGCATATAAATGGCTCCTAATGTACTTTGGTTGTTTATGATGTCAGCAGAACACCTAGACTGAATTAGGGTATTTTGCTGAAGTGTTGTCTCCATTTTATTATAGGTCTGGGCTCCTAGGTTATACTTTCGAGCTTCTTTGGAAGAAGAAACAAAATACATATCTACTAAATTAAGGTAGCCAAGTGTACTGATCTCAATATATAGGAAGAATTTTTTGGCACAATATGAGAGTGCTATTAGAGACATACTTTATGAACAGTGGTATATAAAGTAAAAACTGTGGAGTTAACATTTTCTGTCTTTTTCTTAATTGCACTGCCACAGACCACCTTTCTGAACTAATACAGCACTCTGTAATAGGCTTTATAATCCATTCTGACATCCTATTCCTCTATATTTATTTTCCTCCCATCCCTATACCTCAAGAACAGCACATCTGGACCCTTGTCAAGTGACAGATTTGGAAAAAAGAGTGTAGTATAAATCTTTGGGCTCCACTTTTTAAGTTTATATACCTTTTCCATTAAATTTGTATGCACTTTAGTTGGAAAAAGTTCAGACTGCACTTTTTGAGTTAATTAAGAAGACTCCTTAGCTAAATATTGATTTTATTCCTTTCCACAGTAGTGGCCAACTTGCTATTTGAGTCTGCTTCATGAGTGTACAATTAAACCTTGAAGCTGCCAGGTCCTTAATTTGGTGCTGTGCTTCCAAGTACTGCAATGTAGTAAAGCAGGTAAAAACAAACAACATCTCTCAATTTGAAGATAAAGTTTCACCAGTCCCAAAAATGTACAGAGCACTTCTATCTGACAGTAGCCTCCTTTAAAAAAAATTAGTTCTAAGAAATAGATACTATACAACATCAGAGATATTGGAACCATTTTCTGTGCATCAATGAGTTTTAGCACCTCAAAAACCATGATGAAGTAATGCCTGATAAATGTTGAGCTTTAAATGGTCACCACCACTCTAACACTGTTGAACTATTGTGGATTAAGGAGTCATCATGGGATATATTTTGGAACCACATTTTCATGGTCTCATAACACTTGGCTGAATTGAAAAAGAAGAAGAAGAAGATTAGAATGAAAGCATTAGAAGAGTTCCAACTCATTCCTTGACAGGAGCTTCAAATTTTTAAAATCTTCTTTAGTTCTCTCTAATAATATAAGTATTTGATAGTATAGGGAGTATTGTGTAGACCAGGGTGGGCAATAAAATGGTGGTGGTTCACCAGGGTTAGCCCCTGTTGGGCCACTGCCACTATATTTACCTGTGCCTCTGCAGGTATGGGCAATTGCAACTCTCATGGGCCAGGAGCAATGATCCACGGTCAACGGAAGCTGTGATCCCCATACCTGTGGTTGTGCAGATAAATATGGGGTGGGGCACCAGCGGTAAACCCTGGCAGACCAGATCCAGCCCACAAGCCAGTACTTGCCCACTGCTGGTGTAGACAGACACATAGTAAACATTCATTTGATTGACTACCACAAAATACCAATGTATTAAAGTTACCTACTTTGAGTAAATCACGTTGCTTTGAGAAACTGAAATTCACAGTGTTTCCCCTTTTATTTGAATGGGAATGGGGGATGGATCCTTTGATGATTACCTGTTGTGTTCATTCCCTCTGGAGAACCTAGCATTGGCCAGTGTCTGAAGATAGAATACTGGTCTAGATGAACCTTTGCTCTGACCCTGTATGGATGTGCTTGTTATAATTTTAAAAGATAAAGAATCTGATAGATAAGCAATGGGAAAGAGAACTGAGGGATCTAAGAATTATAGACTATTATTTGGCACGTCTCAGTGCCACCATTTTGTTCTGGCTATTGGATCATGTACAGAAAAATTCAAGCTACTGTAAGTGAAATGTGCATTGATGGAAATGCTATATACAAACTCTTCCTGAACAAGCAAAAACATGTGTTTGTAGCTAGGTTTGTGTTAATAGCTAGAGTATGAGTATCTTGTCTAAAATGGACCCACATGCTAGCCATATATAAAAGTATTGAAACTTCATCTCTCTTTCATTTTTTAATAAGGTCTCGCTACTTAAACTCAGCAAATAGTAAGAACTATTGCAATATCCTTAACTGACACCAGGATATTAATAATAATTAAAAAGGTAATAAGGCCGTCTAATTTTTGTTATGTTTTTATAACATTAATTGCTATAGATTTTTGTGCTATTTTCCCCCGGTATTAATTTTCCTAGTATTTATTTTCCTGAACTAAGATATTTGCAATTTTAAATCAACAGTATTCTTATTATATTTGATAAAATAATATTTCAAAACTTACTTGTCTCCATTTCCAGAAATAAGTCATTATTCTATTTTAAGATAATTTATGATAGAGTTTGGTGGCTGCTCCATACTAATTATAGATCTTGGTTGCTATTACATAGTTTGTGGCCAAATTTTCGAAAAGCTAAAGGGCCACCTTAAACACATAAAGTATTTAAAGATCAGGTATCTCAAGTTAAATACTGATGACATAATATAGGACTTTAGAAGAGGTCATGCTTTCCTTGACAGGAGCTCAGATGAGCTTCAGTGCCTATGAGCTTCAGTGACTGCGTAGGCAGTAAGGAAGAATTGGAACTCTCAGAATGGAATATGAGAGAGACAAAGTGGATGAGGCAATATCTTGTATTGGACCAACTACTGTTGGTGAAAGAGACAAGCTTTACCTCAGCCACCTTGTCTCTCGTATATCCTGGGACCAACATGGCTACAACACCACTGCAGTCTAGAATGGACTATAGGAATAGTTATAAAGACAAAGGCATGAAAGAACAAAAACAAAACAAAGTGAATGTTCCTGCAAAACTCACTTGGATTTGGGTTTCATTATAAAGGCAAAAGTCAATACACTCTCATTTAAATGATCATTGATTTCTGGAAAACTTTGAGTCATCCTGGGCAGTTTGAAAGAACCTGGGACAGTTTAATAGCTCACAAAGGTAGCAGATGAAACTTGTAGTTTCAGGTGGTTCTGATGAAAAACTAAGTGAAACTCATCTGCTGAACTGTTGGATATGAAATTCAAAATGAAACATGAGAAATTACACCTCATGCAGGTCAATACAATAGAAAAAAGTTGGCACAAACCTGTGAACAGCAAGACCTGAATTTCAAGCAGCTCTAGAATGGATCCTTTACTCTTTTTCTGTCTATGAATCTTTAATAGGCTCTTCACGGTAATACACAAGCATCACCATAATATCTACCCATCACAAATATAGCATATTTATTGCCAGTTATTTTAAAAACTAAACACTAACAACCTATCTCCAAAAAAATGCTTTCTCTCTTTCGTGTTGTTGTACTACCTGAAAAGATAGTAAGCAATTGAAGGGAATAATCTAACATCGGTGTCCTAATTCCTTTCCTCTTTCACAAGACATTTGGATGTCAGGGTTAGGAAAATTGTGACTCTTTTCTGACCTTCATCTGTTGAACCTGAATATTAAAGTTGTCCAAGGTCAAAACAAAAACTCGTGTCAGTTTTCTGTCAGAAATAAATATTACCCCAGGGAATACGAACAGGATAATAACCATGTGTACCCTCACTAATTCTATATTTGATAAAGCAACCAAAATAGCACAGTTCCTCCCTCTCCCTCAATTAGCCTTTAGCCTGAGGTACATGGAAGATAGTTACATCATAATTACTATCCTGCCCCAAGTTTCAGAAGCCCCTAAAATGCTTTTCAGATTATGCAAAGCTGCATTAGCGAAGGGTAATTGTCTAAGTCCATGTCTACACTAGGGGATAAGTTTGAATTAAGATATACCACTTCAGCTATGTTAAATAGCATAGCTGGAATCGACATACCTTGATTCGAACTTTGGTGCCGTCCCCCCAACACCAGGTTGACAGGAGAAATACTCCTGAGGACTTCCCTTACTCCTCAGGAGGAGAAGGAGTACTGGTGCTGATAGGGTCAACCTCGGCATTCGATTTAGTGGGTACATACTAGGCCCGCTAAATCCAACACCAGAAGATTGACCTCTGGAGCATCGATCCTTCAGTAGACATGGCCTAAGAGATGAATACTAGTTTTAAAAATATATCCAAATGGTGATATCTTAGATCAAAGCAAGATATTTGATGAGTAAAAAATTAAAACAAAGACCTACCTTGTAGCGTGCCAAAGATCTGTTGTCTTTCTATTTCTTATATCAGACTCCAATATGTCCATGCAATAATTTTGTAAATCAAACAAAACACTCTTTAAATGATACAAAACTATATCAAGAAAAACAGTTGCTTGACTTTATACATCACAAGCTATATCAAAATGTGTAATGTTTAACAAACAAACAGCTTCACTATAGTTGTCATTTGCTACTGCATGTTAAAAGCTTCCTAGTGCGAGAGTTCATGATGCACATTCAGTATATAGCCATCATTTTTTGTTGAGGGGTTGGGGACACAAATTAGTCTAGGATCTCAGAATTACCTGATAGAAGTATTTACTCATTAAGCTCTATAAAAAAGATGAAATGTATAAATCTTCAAAAATCAGCTTTAGCAATGATGCCTTTGGAGACTGCTATGTAAAGCCAGAAAGTACAAACCAATCATGGGCTACACAGTTTAAAACCATTTCTGGCACAAAAAAGAAAATCAGCCCACACAGAGATTAGTAGCAATATTTTTTGTATGTGGCACTGCCAAAACTAAAACTTTTGCACTGCTTCTGGACCTCACATGCTGCCACTGTATATTGTGAAAGGGATAAGGTTTTGTCAGAGTGACTGCAAAACCTGCAGTCATAGAAGAAAGAATGTGGAGCTTAGTATTTTAGAAGACTATTTATCAAATCACAGCAATTGAGATTTTTTAAGACGCTGGAGCCCATTTTTAGTAGAAATGGAGATGGTTAACGCAAGTGAGATATTCTTGCCTCTGGAATATGTTTATCTCCTTGGTCCTCTTATAGTCACCATATGGTGACCAGCAGTCTATATACTCAGCCTTTTCCAAGTAGAAAGGGGAATGACTGATTGCAGGGGTTGGCTAAAATCTTTGTATGAAATCCCAACTTCACTGAAGTCAGTGGCATAATTCCCAGTGACTTTAGTAGAGTCAGGCTTTTCACCTGGGCTTCTAAGATTCTGGAATGGATAGACTGTTATTATTTTATGTAAATCCCTAATGCGCCTAGATAGGTACCATTAATGCATGTAAGTAAAATATGTCTATAGCATGACATGCTAGCTTCTCACTGTTTCCACTGTGCATGGATTTCCCCTAGTGCCAGTAGTAATCCCTGCAAAGATGACTAAATTTCTCCTTCAGTCTATTTCTCTTGAGAAATTTGTGATCATTTATCCTAATTTCATCACCTAGAAACAGATCCACAGAAGGACTTAGGTTCCTAAATACCAGGTTTAATTGCCTGAGATCCAGTTTTAGACAGCCCTGAGATACACAAAACTTACACCACATCTTGCACCACCCTACATTTCTATTGTAGGAGTTTTCTAGGCACCTACCTGCTGCCTAAGCCTCAACATAATCTACAAATTGGGGAAGGTACATATTACTCTGCCCATCTTGCCTAGATGTCCCTATCTAGCTAGGGTGGCCAGATGTTTCATTTTTAAAGGGACAGTCTCATATTTAAGCCTTCCTGCAGGTATCCCTACCTCTTAAAAATGTTTCAATTGTCCCATATTTCCTGTCTCTCCCTTCCCATCAGTACTGGTGGGGCTTGCTGCTGGTTTGATTCTTGCTCACCAGCCACCTGTCCACCAGTGGAATATATTTTGGTGGCTGCCCACCCTGTTTCCCCCTTACTGTCTTTCCCCTGTTGTGGCCCTTTAACCCCCCAACACTGTGGCTCTGCCATATCTCCTCCCAGCAGCGTGTGTCCTGCTGCTGGCACTATGCAGAGAGCCAAATCCTGGTCAGATCATTCAGCTCACTAACAGTCTGACCGGCAGGCTCCTTCCTTCCCCCACTGTCTCTGGCTGGTCTGGCACCCAGAGAAAGCACAAGAGCCTATGGACCAAGGTACTGGCCAGGAGGAGCCAAGCCTGCATGTGCCAAAGCCCCACACAGCACTGGCATGGGGAAGCTTCTGCACCCCTCAGTTAAGCTCTGCAATGGCAGGAAGGAAATTCTTTCTAGCCTGTTTGTGCCCCAACCCTGTAGGCTCTGCAGCAGCCTCCTGGACAAGGGCATAGCACCCTCTTCACACACTGCCAGGGGTGAAAGTAACTTAATTTCTTACAGGTGCTGTTCTATTGCAACCCGGTTCCTGCCAGCTCTTTAAATAGCTCCCTGCTGGCTTTTGCCATGGCTCAGACAGTTCTTGCTGGAGCTGTGCACTGGGGCGTACCCCTTTACTTTCACCTCTGTATACTGCCTCTGCCCTAGGTCCTGCCCCCAGGGCATATGGGGCTTCTCTGTCCCCTAGGCACCCTCCCCTGCTAAGCCACCATTCTGCTCAGGTTCACTGAAGCCACTGCAGACAGATTGAATGTGTGTCTGAGAGTCCTGAGCCCTCTCTAAACCTCTCAGGCTTTGTGCTTCAATACCCTCAGTGCTAACATCTGACTTTTGCTCTCCTGTCTGGGAATTGTCCTCTTTCCAAACCCAGGCCTGCAGGAAATCTGAGTCAAACTAATTTCACATCTCAAACAAAACCTCCCTGTCATACTCATTTTATGGTCAGAGCACAGGCATTAAGGTTAACAACTCTCCATTGTCCTGGGTCTGGGGGACATTGTGACACAGTCCTGATAGAACATCCATGGAGACATTCCATGGTGCAACAATTCAATAACAATCAGAATTCATAAGTTGCACATAGTTTCCCCAAATCATCATATCTCCAACTACAGTTACACTATACATAAGCCCTGCATGCAGAACTTCTACTGACTGTCATGATAGTTCTTTTTCATAGAAATGACTGGATCAGGCACTCTATGCACTGGGTTTAAAACCATCAGGAACAAAATCCAGCCTTGACTGGAGAGGAAATGGAAAGAAGTATATCATAACTTCTTGATACATTATATTTGAAAAAAAAAATCCTTGTAAAATGATACAATGTACAGTGTACATAGTAAAATATATGCTATTATTTGTTGTATGCATTTATTGGATTTTTCTAACCCATGGAAAACAAATATAAATGACGCTGTTTTCACAACATTAATGAAGATTTGAGATCTTTGGCTTTCCAGGAGCTGACTTCTTTTCTTGTTTCTTTGCCTCATAAATCTTGCCAAGGAAGATGTAGTTACTTCAATAGATTGTTGATTTTTATACTGTCTTTTGGGCTCAGGATAATGAGTTACAAAAATGATATTGATCTCATACTAGCTAGGTAAATCTTCCATGACCTTACCTTCTCTCTGTGCAATTATTTTTCTTTTGTTTTATTAGTTTTTATAATATGTCTTAGAGTAAATCACTTTTTCTAATCTATACAATATGGTGCAACAGGGGGGAAAAAGATGTGTAGTTGTGTGTTTTTATTTCCTTGTAAAAACACTCCAACTTCAAGAAGCATTGGTTATGCAGCTGTGCAAGTATCCTCCTCCCCCAATGCTGACATTCCTTCACCCCATCCCTTCTTTCTTTCCTGACTGGGTTTTAGGAGATAGTCAAACAATGCTAACAAAGAGCACGCTGATGCTATTGTGCATCCTCTTACTTTACACTCCATGACTGTTAAATACAGAATTCGCCTCTGTGAGAGAGTGCAGGATTGTTATTGCTGTCGAGGATATTTGGGCCTCTACCCACCATACATCCAAGCCTGTGGTTCAAGCCTGTGACAGAACCAGGAAGAGAACAAGGATTTCCTATACTACCCAATGGCTGGAATTTTCTCCATAGCATTGTGTGTCATGTAACCTCCCTGTCCACCTATTCATTCCACAAAAACCACCACTTTCCATATCCCTCAATTACTGCCCCAGTATTTTTTCAACACTTAGGCCAGGTCTAAACTACTAGAGAAAGCTGACCTAAGATAGTCTCATAGCTGGAGTTGCATATCTTAAGGTCAATTTTCTGTGGCATCCCCACTGTGTGAGGTTGACAGGAGAAACTCTCCAGTTGACTTCCCTTACTCCTTGCAACCTGATGGAGTACCGAGGTTGACAGGGGCTCCCTCAACAGTCAATTTAGCAGGTCCTTGCCTTCACTTGGGATAAACCACCCTCCACCAATCATGTCAGCAGGTGACCTCACCGAGATTCTGATGGGCAACCTTATCCTGTGCAGAAATATCATTTCTGCAATGTAGAGCCCTCCAACTGGTGTGTGCAGATGGGTGGGAGCTTGAGGGAGGGGCCAGTACATATCTTGCTGTTATGAAGAACAGAGGCCAAAGACCCTGTCCATTTCCTTCCTTCCCAAACCTAAGAAGGTTTTTGTTCTTGACCTAACACTGTGGTATACCTGGGAACTTCCAATGCTTCTGTTACCTCTAGAGTGACCTTTTGAAATCACACAACTTTCTTTGAAGGGTGGTGGCCAGCACCAGTGGGATGATGATTAAGAATCCACACATTTCATTTCAGAGAGTCTGAAGATCTCTCTACCACAGGGGAGGGTTTGACCCTCTCACGCTATATGTGACCTGAGTCATGGCTGTTGAAAAGAGCCAATACTCAAAATAAACAAAGCATGTATTCATGCTATAGTTCTTTACACATTTCTCCTTCAAGAAGTACTGAAGCAGAGACCTGGCTCAAGATCAAGTCAAGTTCTCCTTTTAATGCTATTTGCACATTAACAGCTACAGACAAAATGTAGGTAGGGTAAAAGAATTGTGTGCTGTCCTTTGGTTACATTTCCTCCATCTTTATAAGTCCCATTTTCATCTTTTTAGACCAGGTTGGAAAATAGAACCCTCACTAAAATATCTTACTTTCTTTTGTTAGTCTAGCAATAAATGTTTGAGCCTTGGGCAATAACACAAGAGTAAAGGATTTTTCTAATGCACACACAACACAAACTCAACCAGAATAAACAATATCCTTAGCCCAATTGTCATTCATAAAAACAAAGCCATTAACACTTTTAAGCAGCCATTTTAACATATCAACCATTAAAAATAATCAGTACTACTGCTACTAAAAGGAAACTCCATCTTCACAAGTGACAATTTTATTTGCTAACATGTCTGGTTTGTTAAAAAATATAAAGTAGCCAGAGAGTTTTGCAATTAATGACTGTTAGCAGGGACACATTCTGACTTTTTGACAATATGAAACAAGATGTGGAACTTGTAGTGAATCTGCAAAATAGAGAAGAGAGAGAGAGAGAGAACCTGTGACAGCTCCCCAAGTATAGATGCATTACTTTTAAATGCCAAATCAAATCCTTCTGTCTGGGAGGCAAAACTTATCTTCAAGTAGATGCTCATGCTGGTCTTAATTGATTGACTCAGTGTTTTGTTGGCTATAATTAACACAAGTAAAAACTCATATGATGTGAATGGTCGTAGCCTTCATTTGCACAATTAACTAAGGTTGACTGTTAACCAGCCTGAGATTTTTAAGATGAAAAAAAAATGTCACAAAATCCATTCATATGTTTTTCACTGGATGCATTAGCTATCCTGGTTCTGCAGTCAAACTCATACATAGTTCCACTGATTTCAGTGATTTCAATGGGACCCACATGAGAGCAAGGGTCCACCTGAGCAGATCTGACTGGATGATTCTTGTTTGTTTTACACTTGGGCTGCATCTAGACTGGCATGATTTTGCGGAAATACTTTTAACGGAAAAGTTTTTCCGTTAAAAGTATTTCCGCAAAAGCGCGTCTAGATTGGCACGGATGCTTTTGCGCAAAAAGTGCTTTTGCGCAAAAGCATCTGTGGCTAGTCTAGACGCAATTTTGCACAAGAAAGCCCCGATCGCCATTTTAGCCATCGGGGCTTTTTTGCGCAAAACAGTTCTTCACTGTCTACACTGGACCTCTTGCGCAAGTATTCTTGCGCAAGAGGGCTTTTTCCCCGAGAGGGAGCGTGAAAGTATTTGCGCAAGAAGCACTGATTTTGTACATTGCAAAGTCAGTGCTCTTGTGCAAATTCAAGTGGCCAGTGTAGACAGCTGGCAAGTTTTTGAGCAAAAGCGGCTGCTTTTGCGCAAAATCTTGCCAGTCTAGACGCAGCCTTGGAGTCTTACCAGGTATTTTTCTCTTTGAGGATAAGTACCTTACGTTAAAAAGAAAACAAATACAAAATTAAGATATTTTTATGTCCTCTTAATCCTGCCTGATATACATATTTTATAGCCTTAAAAGATATAAGTAGAAATCTGTTTCTGTATATTGTTTAATTTAAACTATTTGCAGTTTTAAATGTCAGTTCTTTCATTTGTACCCAATTCTGCAATTTGCAAGCTCAGGGGCTCACAGAAATTACAGAGGTTCTGCAGGAAAAGGTGCCGCAGACTACCTGCATGTTGCAAATTGGAGAATCGGAGCCTTTGTGTTCTATATACAGGTTGAATCTCTTAAATTCAGGACTCTGTGGTCTGGCAACACCCATGGCCTGGCAGCTTCATGGATATTTCTAGACCAGAAAGCACTGGCACGAGTGAATCAGGGAGTCCAGCGGAGGGGAGCCCCACCATCAGACCAGTGAGCCCCATCCCTGGAGAGCCCCAGCCAGGCAGGGCAGCAGTGGGACTAGTGAAACCCTGGCCCTGTGGAGCCCCGTCTCAGCAGGGCACCAGCAGGGCAGCTACAGAGCCCCATCCCCAGGGGGCCCTGACTGGGCAGGGCACAAGTGGGACTGGTGAGCCCCGTTTCTGTGGAACCCCATCCTGGTGGGGCAGAAGCAGGGCAGTCGCAGAGCCCCATCCCTAAGAAGCCTTGGTCAGGCGGGGCAGAAGCACGGCTGCGGTGGCTGGGAAGCTCCGTTCCCAGAGAGCCCCAGCTGGCTGGTGGCAGCATGCTGAGCCCAAGCTCTGTAGCAGCAGGGCTGGAGCTCAGTGGCAGTGAGGCTGGAGCGGAGCCAGCCAGAGGGAGGGGCAGTATCTTGGGAGGCTGGTGGCAGGGGACCTCCCCCGATCCAGCAAATTCCCTCATTTGGGACCAGTCAGGTGCCAAAGGTGCTGGACCAGACAGGTCCAACCTGTATTTTATTTATTTTGATTAAAAATACAAATATTTATTAAAAAGTACGATTATACTAACCTTTGAGTAGAGCTGAGCTGCAACTATAAATTCCATCGAGCACTGTGCAACACTTCTATAATATAAAATTAACTCCATTTTTCCAGTCCACTCCTTTAAAAAAAAATTCTCTCTATCAAGGGTAAAGCATTTTGATTACTATATAAAACTTCACAGTAGTTATTTTATAAATACTGTGGTAAATCATAATATGGTAAAGTAATTTAATCTTGACTAAAATTGTAGCTATCTTTTAGAGTTGCTATAGTAAATACATTTAGAATGTCTCCCTGAAGGTTGTAAATTTACCACCATTTTTTTTGTTCTCATTCAGATTTTTAAGCTGTTCACTGCTGTCATTTTGCATGCATGCTAGTCCCGCTACAGACAATTATTAAATATTATAGACCATGGTTGCAGCTTGCAAACATGAAGTTATACAATTTTAAGTTACACAAGTTGCCATTCATGTAATTTTGTGTTTAGGCACCAAAATGTTAATGCTGTTACTAGGACAGTCAAGATTTACCACTCCTTCTATGGAGAATTATGGTATGGAGTTACACATGTAGCTTTAGCAGATGCAGCAAGAATACTAATGTGCTACCCAATACCAATATTACTTAACAAGAGATAAAATATTTTTAGAAATGTCATCTGTAACTAGGAAGCACTCACTTCTCACGAGGGCGCCCTCATGCCTAGTGTGTGTACCTGCATTTCCTCCACTGAAGCTCATTGGCAATTCAGCCCTCCAGCAGAGTTAAACACATCCCATGTGAAATTACATCTATTGCTCTCTGCCAGCCAGTCTCCCAGCTGCACACCTTGAAGGCTCCACAGACATTGACTGCTGCTTTGTTCCCCAGCTCCTTTTATAGTCCTTCCTAACTCCTGATTGGGCTGCTTCCTCTGGAACCACTCTAGCCTCCCTGGCTTCTCTTCTGGGGTAGGGTGTGTCAAGGCTTCAGCATTTGGGATCCTATCACACCATCTTATAATACACTAAGTATTCAAAGTAGATGATTCAAGGATCTCTTTTTTGTCTTTATGACAGCTCTAGGCCAAGTCCTGTTTCTATAGCATTTAGTAATGTGTACTTGCATGAACAGTCATATTGAAGCCAGCAGAAACAGATTCATGCTGCAGATTCAGCCATCAGATTTTAACAATGAGCATTCTCCCTGAATAAGAACTCAGTAAAAATGGAATAAGCACTTCAGGAACTTCTAAGGTTACAGACTTGATTGCATTTTGTTTCAGACATTTGATCATTAACTCCCAGTTTGCTGTATATGACTGAATTGCCTAGTATTGATAGTTTGTAATATTCCTTGATATCAGGTAGAGAAGGAGCAGTTTCTGCTAGGCACTTATCTGGCATAGATAAATGTAAGAGCCTCTGACAGATCTACAGAGATTATCTTCCATGTCTATGGCAACAAAAGACTCTGACCTCAGGAAAACAAAATCACTTTTACAACTTGTAATTAAAATGCAAGCTTTCTATGCAAATAAATTAATGTATTATTAAAGTGGAGAATGTAAGTACGTGAACAGGAAAAACAGAACATTAGCTTTGTAAGATTGTGATTTAAATCATACTAATTCTATAAATTATAATTTTATTCATTATCTATTACATGAAACTAGACTTTTATCCAACCTTATGTACAAAACTTGACTTGATTTTTAAGCCTCAGTAAAGTCTACAGCAGATGTAATGGTGGGAGATTGTAAAATCTGGTTGCCTTGTCAACGTTTTTCTTTCCAACGGATGCTGATTTTTTTAGAAATAGTACACATTCTGTTTTCTTAAACACATTCTGTTTTCTTAACACTACCAGTAAATCTAGCAATCAACAACATATATATTTCCTGGTGTGAGAATAGTATATTACACATCCCTAAAGATAGCCACAAGACGCTCTCATATACTAATACCCCCTGGGACTAATTTAGTCTTGAGACCTTTAATAATTATTTATTAATGCATTATTTCATCTCTGGAAATCCGCTGATATTATTTCAGAACTTAACATCAGCAGGGGTTTAGTTTAGGTCAGATGAGGAGGTGTAGCTTGCAAGGACTTAGAGTCCATGAAACAAAAACATTCCTTGAGTAAAATAGCTGCATCCCTTAACTGCTCACTTTCAGCATTTCACACTTTTAGGGTTTTGGGCTGTTTCTGCAGTACAAGATGCAACATATGGAAGTTATAAAACATTTCTGGGTCAAGTAGACTCCACTTATCTATTCTTTCAACTTTAATTATTTCTTAAGTAGCTGGCTGATTAATTTCTTCTGACATTTAAATATAGCTTTTAGGTATAAAAATAAAGAACTAGAATAAGTTATATTTAAAGTTCAAGGCTTATTTTTGTGCATATATAAGCTTGTGAGTAACTTGATTCATGTAGGTAGTACCACTGGTTACTCATATATGTTGTCAATATATTTTGCAGGAGAGAGGTGGGAAGAACAAAGTGAGTTTAATGGAAATTGATGAAACAGAGGCAGCGGAGCCGACAGCCTCCATGAGCCCCTGGGCAAAGAGGGTGGGGTCTAGGGTGGAAAGGGTAGGGCTGGGCACAGCCAGTTCTCAGAGCTGCCCAGTCCATAACATCTCCCCCCAGTCCTTATCACTGGCTTGAGCGTGTGGAGCAAGACCATGGGGCACAATCTTAGAAAAGATATTCCAGCATAGGGAACAGCTTGAGAAACAGAAAAATTGCAACTTCACCTTCTACAGAATGATGGTAATACCAGCCTGATAGGATATCATAAGGCTTACTTGGTGTTTGTGAAAGTGCTTTTATGAAGAGCACCGTTTAAGTTCAAAGTACAATGAAGTAATCAGATGCTACTTATATTTTATGGCCACCCATTAAAAGAAATTGTTAGGGGGGGAAATCTTCAGTATTCATTCTAAACCAAGCACAGAGTTAGATATCCGTGACGCTGACATGCCTTTTACACCTTGAATTTCTGAAGAGAAAAGGCCATTTCCTGGAGCACATAATAATAGTTCTTGGGACTTACACTTATTAAAACCCTGTAATCCCATATTCCAGGAGTCAAGGCAAAACAAATGTGGTCTGCTCTAGTTGATGGAAAATAAGATCTTATTAAGGCTTAAAAACTATTATTATAAAGAATAAAACTGCTATTTATATTAATTGAGTTAGTGGTAGAACTCCAAGTGGGCTATCAGAGGGGGAAAAGTACTTTCCATTCTGTAAGAGTTTCTCTGAATAAGACAATCTATTTCTTTGCTTTTTGTTTGGGAGTTTGATTTTTTTTTTTTTAAGGGGTGAGGAAGAAATTGTTCTAAAAGGAAAATAAGACAGTGGCCTATACGTGTTTTACTGATTCTTTTAACTCAAAATTGGCTTAAAGATGATGGTATGAGCTGCAGTTAGTTGAATACAGTTATTAAGTAAATAATATACCTAATGAATAATTTATAAGGCGGAAATAATGACTTGTGATTAAGACGTGGGACTGGACTCAGGAGATCTGGGTCTGTCATGGACTTGCTATATTATGTGCCACAAATCATTTAGGTGCAGATTTTACACACCTACATGAGTAGGGTAAGGATACATTTTTTAATGTTTTTGAGGCACTCAGATATTCCATTAACTGGAACTGTAAGTACTTAGGGGGAAAGATTGTATAACCTGCTCTAGTACAAGTAATAGAATTCTGTGTCACAGCCCACATTCAGAAACAAAATGATCTATTGACTACATCTGACTCCAAAATGTAATGTGCTTCTACAGTTACTCTCTTCAATACTCATACCTGTAGCTGTGTAGCTGACCAAAGATGTTGAAAATAAATATCCTCAATATGGCTTGAAACAGTGACCAATCTGTTGGAGCAAACCAGTTTTTAAATGGAATTTTTGGCTAACTACTTTTTATTTTCACATCATTTTGTTAGGATGTACACAGATTTCAAAGATGATCTTACATATTTATTCAGCCTTTTGCATTATGTCTGACCAATGGCCTAAGTCACATTTTTCTAACATATTTTTCTATGTGAAATATGTTTTAAACATACTTAGAACTGGAACAGCACTATTTATCCAAGGATTTTAAAGTGTTCCACAAATCAATTGATTAAAACCCTTATGAAGTAGTAGTATTTTGATGCAATTGATTATTGCAGAAACAACAAGGTGTTCTCACTCTTTTTGAGCCAAACAAATTTTCACTCCAGCAGATCTTAGGCTACGTCTAGACTGCATGCCTTTTTCGACAGAGGCTTTGTCGACAGATACTGTCGACAAAGCCTCTGTCGAAAAAGAGCGTCTAGACTACAATCAGTATTGTCGACAAAGCAAGCCGCTTTTTCGGAAGAGAGTCTAGATGCTCTCTTTCGAAAAAGCACAATTTGCATGTAATAGCAAATAGTACTTTTTTGAAGTACTCTTTCAAAAAAAGGTGTTATTCCTCGTAAAATGAGGTTTACCGCTGTCGACAAAACTACCGCGTTCTGTTGACTTATTGTCAACAGAGTGTGGCGGTAGTGTAGACCCAGGTATAGTTTTGTCGACAAAACCCTGTAGTCTAGACACACCCTTAGAGAATGACTGATCTAAAGATCTTGAACATCTTTCATCCTGATAGTGGCAAAATGTTTCAGGGATATAGTTCCCTCTCTAGCAAATTGAAGGAGAAACCTGCCACTGTCAGACCAGAAGAGACGAAGTGATGATGAGCATTATCTTACCTGGCAAATAATCAGACAAATGACTGAAATAACAAGTCAGAACAGCTGAGATTGAGCAACAACAACAAGAAAAAGAACACAAAAGGAGACAAGTCTGTGACACCACAGGTAACAGATAGACAAATATAGCTGCAGTAAAGTTGCCAACCTTTGAAAAGTACAGGAACACAAAATAGTGCCTATGGAAAAATTGCATAGTTGAAATCCAGAGAATGAAAGCAGTGGGGCAAATTCTTTCCACATTTACATCAGGCAACTGCAGATCAATAAAGTGGAAATCGCACAGTTGTAACAGAATGCAGAACTTGGCTTGATGCTTTCAAATGCAGATTATGAACATTGGCCTTATCAGTCTATTACTGCATGAAGGCCTCATCAGTCATTCTCTGTATTTCTGCTGCTCTGTTCATTCCTTCTCTGGCAGTCTCTCCTCATTAATTTTCATCCCTCCCCAATTCAATTTTGTAATTACTTCATAAGCACTATATTGTGTCTTCCTTTATTGCACTTTTCAGTGCTTGGCAGATTTTCTGAGAGTATATTTGTCCACCTGTTGTCAGTTTCCCTGCTGACATGTTTTGGCTGTGTATTTCTCTTGATCTGCACAGTGTCAGCTGTTGATTTAGATTTGTTATTTCATAGCAATTTATTTGATTTCTTGTCTGCTAAGATTTATTTTATTCTAGTTGGGCTGCAATGGTATAAGTGAATTTGTGATTTCCTGCAAGATGAATTGTTCTTCATCAGAGATTACAGTTTAGAAATTCAAAATCAAAAAAGACAAAATCTGTAAACAGTCCAATACCCTGCAAAGCACAACAGCTGGCTTCTTGGAGGTTGAGGCCTTAAGGAAAAAGAAAAAGAAAAAGAAAAAGAAGATAGTGATGATAAGAGGAAGCTGCTTACCACATTTGGTGATTCTAGATCTTACTGTTTAGGAGGAGTTCTTAAACAGACAACCTCACAGACAAACTCTCAGAGAGATAGAGATAGAGATAGAGATAGAGATATGTTTCAGGTGGGGGGGCTTTTTGTTAATGTAAAATTACAATAGAATATTAACATACTGCATTACTTATTGCTTATTCAAGATCTGGCTAACATTTAAAGTTACCAGGAGGAAAATTGTGACTTTCTGGCTGGGAACCCCTCCTTCTCTGAGTAGTCGAAAAAGGATGACCAAATGTCTAAGTACCTATCCTCTTTTTGGGGAGTCTTGTATGTGCATACTCAGTGTGCAAGCTTTTCCATTACAATGACAGTCCATAGTTTACCACATTTTTCCAATGACGTGCAATTCAAAGTTCAATTGTTAATGCTAACAGTAAAAAACAAAGTAATGTATAGTTCTGTTTGTGTAGATCCCTTGCTGCAGCAGTTGGCAAGCAGGTCATGGGATCTCTAGGAATCTAGCATTTCGACATAAGATGAATCTCTTTAATAATTTGCTCAGAAAGTAATTTAAATCTTAGACACAACCACCATACGGGTGGTCCCACTGCCTCTTGTGTGGGGCCCTTGGGAGCCACTGAGGGACTAGGGGGGAAAAGAAGGGGGAAGGAGCAAGAGCAGGAGCAGCAGCAGGCACGGCAGCAGGAATGGGATCAGGAGCAGCAGCGGGAGTGGCCACCAGGCGGTTGAGGGTGGCGGTGAAAGCTGCGCAAATGGTCCAGCCCTGCTGCAGCAGCTCCTGCCAGGTGTTTTGGCATAGCTCTAGGTCTGCCTCTGCAGTCCTGACAATCCAGGGATCACTGCAGGGCATGCAGACAGGTGATGTGCTCCCGCTACAGGTCACACTCGGTTGGGAGGACGGCACAGGAGATGTGGCTCATGCCCCACTAGCAGCTAGTCCAGCTGTGAAGAACAAAGAGAAGGGCATTCATCCAAGGAGACTCTGTTCATGAAGCCTAGCCCTCATCTCTGAGTTGACACTGAAAGGTCTTGGGTCAGATGAAGGGGATGTTGTTCCAGCAAGGGCACCAGAGGCCTGCACAGTGAATCCCTTCCTGCAGGGGCACAGATGACCCAGGGTGGAGCCTCACTAACCCTAACCCCACACCCCAGGAACAAGCAGGCATGGGAATGTGCCAACCAGGCCAGGAGCCAGCAGGTGGGGAGGGAACAGTGACAGGGTGGCTTGGCTTCCCCTCTGTGCCATGCACCCACCAGGTCCAACAGTGGCGGCATCTTGCACAGAAAGAGGATTTGTATTCCTGCCCACTGGAGGAGAGTGGGGCAGGGTGTTGGGAAGAGATATGTGTAAGCCGCAGACACTGTTGCCAGGGAGGGTGCTCCTGGGGTCCCCTCCAGTTCCTTCCCTCCCAGCAGGCTCCCTTGGCAGGGGCTCGGTGTCCTCCACCTCACCTCGCTGTCCCCGCGGGAGCGGACGCTGTCCTTAGGAGTGGATTGCAGGCATGCCCACGTGCAGCACTGCCATGTGCGTGTGTGTCTCCATGTCCCCTGCCTCCTTCTAGTGGCGGCTTGTGATGCGATAATGGGAGGGGAATGGGAAGGGGATGGGAGGGGGACCCACCCACCCCAGTGTCGGGAGCCCAGCAGGCCTCTCCAGACATCCTGTGAGCCAGAGCACAAGGGTCCTCTGTTGCAGCCTCCTGGGGCTTAGCACCCCGGACTGGCAATCCATGTGCACCCACATGCACAGGCTGCTGTGCAATCCCAGATGAGAAGGCCTAGTAAGGAGTGTGCAGCAGCCCCGTGCTGCCCGCTGCCTCCACCTGTGTGTGTCTAGGGAAAGTAATGGCACTCACCTGAAGGGCCTTCTCTGGCTTCGGACAAAGCCTGGGAGACATCCTAGAAATGGGGTACTGGCTCCAGGGCGAGCGTGACCTCCTGGTTGACAGGCATGGAGCTGGCACTGGTCTTGGCCGGCTCCTCCTCCTCCTCCCCCACACCAACTCTGCCCCCAGGAGGGCAATAACGGGTATCTCCAGCCCAGTCCACAATGGAGAAGGGGGAGGGACTGACGATGGAGCTGGTCATAATAAGGGCAGGTCTGAGGTGCCACCCCTGAGCGGGAGCTCCACTCCCTGGCCTTCATGTAGGCCTGCCTTAGTTCTTTAACTTTCATGTGCACCTGCTCCTGGGTGCACATGTGGCCCTTGTGGCCCCAGCTATCAGCCATCTGGACACAGATCTTGGCATTCCTGCATCTGGCGCAGAGATCCTGGAGGTTTGTCTCCTCTCCCCAGACCTCAATGAGGTCCAGGAACTCTGTACCAGACCAGGAAAGCGCACGCCTCTTCTGACTCTGGGCAGGGTCCTTGGAGCAGGCTGCCTGCTCAGCTGCAGCCACGGAGGGCTTGGTGGCAAACGGGGGTGGCTCATGGTGCCAGCAAAAGCTGTGAGGGCTGCTGCTGTGTGGCACAAGCCCTTTCCCCTGTGGCTGCAGCTTTAGGGGCTGCCAGGGAAGGGGAACTATAGAGTCCTGATGAGTGTGGACAGAGTGCCAGCAGGGTACCTGTGGGAAGCTCTGGGGGCCACTTATTTTGAAATAACTCCAGCTGCCCTGTCTATACATACCCTAATCCGAAATAACTATGGGTCTGTCTACACAGCAAAGTTATTTCAAAGTAACAGCCCTTATTTCGAAATAACTTTCCTAGCGTCTACACAGCCAAACCACTATTTCGAAAGAAATTCGAAATAGTGGAGAACTTATTTCGAATTTGGTAAACCTCATTCTATGAGGAATAACACCAAATTCGAAATAGCTATTTCAAAATAAGTGCTGTGTAGACACACATATCGAAATAGGGGGCCTCCAGCCTTCCCAGGGTGCCCTGGTGGCCACTCCAGCCTCAATGAAGAACACTCCTCTCCCTCCCCCCTCCCCAGAGCCCTTAAAGGGGTAGACTCTAGCCACAGTGCCTGTGCCAGCTCCAAGCCTGCCAGCCCAGAGCCAGCAGTCACTGCCCCTGACCCAGTGGCCCCAAAACATGAGCCAGCAAGCCACTGGCAGCCAGCCCTCCACCACTCCCCAGGAGCAGTCTGCCAGCTCGCAGGAGCCTGCGAGGGCCCGGAGAAGGCAGGCGCCTTCCTGGTCCAGGGTGGACATCATGGACCTTATTCAGGTTGGGGGGGGATGCCCCCAATGTCCATGATCTCCACACTAGATGGAGGAACGCGGCTGTCTATGGCAGGATAGTTGCCAGCTTGGCCACCAAAGGCCACATGTGAACCCAGGATCAGGTTCACATGAAAAACAAGTTGGTCTGGTGAGACCCCCACCCCTGAGCCCTGAGCTTCCCCTCCCCCTTCTTTCCCTTGCTTCCCCCTTCCAGCTCCCTCCTCCCAGGTTTCCCCCTTCCCCTCCCACCCTCTCTTCTCCCCTCTCCCACCTCCTTTCCCCAGTCTCACCAGAGTTTCACCCCCAACTCCAGTTTTGTTAAATAAAGAGAGTTTGTGTTCATGAAAATACATGTTTTTTATTTGACATCAGGAAGGGGGGTTAGGGAGGGGTAAGTGGAAGGACGTGAGGGAGGAATGAGGCACAAGCCCCCGTGGGACACACCAGGGCGGCTCTTAGTGCTCCTCAGGGTGGAAGCTCTCCTGCAGGGCCTCCTGGATACCGACAACCCCCCGACAGACCTCCTGGATGGCAGCCTGCAGAAAGTGCAGCCAGGCTCACAGCAACTTGTTCAAGAGAAGCACCAGAGTGCCTAGGAGCAACTCTGGCTCCATGTTGCAGAGTGCTGTGGTGTCCTGAGTGAGGGCAACCAGAGCATGCAGAGGCAAAATGCTTTGTTGTCCCTCATTGAGGTAGACAAGCAAGCAGGGAAACCTGAGAACTGGCTGTCCAGGGGGGTTCCTTTAAGCACAGACCTCCGATAGCCTCAGGCAGTAGCCCCACACAGCAAGTCCTGACCTGGTGCCCTGCCGGAACTGGTTCCAGCCAGCCTTAAATGCAATTCAGCGTCCACTCAGTGTGGAAGCGCTATTTCGAAATAGCAAAATGGTTATTTTGCTACAAAATAGTAGACACGTTATTTTGAAATAAGCTATTTCGAAATAACACTGTAGTGTAGACATACCCTATTTCAAAATATGCATTATTCCTTGTGAAATGAGGGTTAAAGATTTCGGAATGAGGTGCCCGTTATTTTGCAATTTTTTTGAAATAACTGGTTTGCTGTGTAGACGCTCACTTTGTTATTTCAGAATAACGCTGGTTATTTTGAAATAACGCTGCTGTGTAGACATGCCCTTTGAGAATATTAATTAATACACTTTCAGATTTATTAGAATTTATTTAAAGCCTGATACCTGCCCAAATTCCGAAGTCAAGTGATCTGTCATTTTTAACAAGACTTTTGGATCCTGCAAATATAACAAGACATTCTCAACATACAAAGCTATTTTGTGTTCTAATCCAGAAGGTGTTTTCATGCCCTTTACCGAGCAGCTGTTTTCAAGTTAATTGACAAAACAAAGAAGGGGAATAATGGGTAATTCTGACTCTCATTCTTAAACAAATTAAGAGAAGAGGACTGAAAACCATTAACCAAAGCAGAAGCTTTAAGATTGGTCTGTAGGGCCAATATGTCTGTATAAAACTGATTTCCAAAACAAAATATTGCCGAAATCTGTCTGAGGTACCTTCACTGCAGGCAGTCAAGGACTTTCTTAGTGCCAAAGAAAGCAGCATGAAGGAAGAATTGCTAGAATTAGCATGATTAAATTTTTGAATATTTATATTATTATCAGGCAGATGAATAAGAGCAATGAACTCAGATTAGTCAAGTAAGCATTTATGGGGAAGATGACATTCAATCTGTTTACTAACACACTGGCATAAATTTTAGCATCCACATTAAAGAAATCACTCTGTATTGGTAACTAAAGCAAGGATACAGAGATAAGAGGGGTCATCTTATTTTTAACAAGAGTCCTTCCCTTATTCTTGTAAAATAAATTGGATCTGAACCTAAACTAAATTGCAGGACTGAACCCATACAAACTTTGAAAAAATCTGGACTGGATTCCAATTGTGGAGGTCACATCTAACAAACCTTTTGACAGCAAGTAGTCTTTATTCATGCGACTCTTCCTACTGAGAATAATGAGTAATGGCTGCTCCACAGAGCCTCTGTTTAACACAGGGAAAGCTCTCTCTCAAACGAAAATGTCTGAAATTCTAGTTTTAGTTTTTATTTAATTTCACAAAAAAAGCCAAATCACTGCAGGGAGTTCTCTCCATTTATTGGCTGCTTGTTTCAACACCAACTAAAGCATCTGGAAGAACTACTGGGAATGAGCAGAGTTTTACTAGGAGTGGATTCCCCCAGCTGCAGCACTCTGAATATGAAAGTTGCGTCTCTTCCTTCTGCTTCCAATGTGCCTCCTGCCGTTGCTCAGCCAGCCAGCATGGGCCTGCCCATGGAAGGACTGAGCATAAAGGAAACAATGCCTGGCCAACCTTAGGGCCGGATCAGTAGGGAAGTAAGACTAAGAGGAACACGATCAGGGTCCAGGGAACAGGGAGTCAAAAGAAACAGGCTGAGCATAAAATAGCAGTAGAGAAACAAAAGGATGATCAATCTGGAAGGAATGGTGGACTGTAAGAGAGTTGAGGGAGGCATGGACAAGGCAGCTCCATGATCCCCCAGAAAAGAATCACTGAGTCCAGAGTCTCCCACTGTCCCCAATGCAACTCAGCCATGAAGGTTGGGCTCCATCCATACACTCCATCCTCAAAAAAATCTGCAAGCCCAAGGTCCAGCCACATTTGCAATGTCTACATAGCAGCAGCACAACCCTGCTAACACAAGTCTGTTGATCTAGGCTGGGAGGCTTGATCGCAGACCCACTGTAGGCATATCTGCAGGTTCTCCCTCCTTTCTCAATACCTGCAACTTCTTCCAGCCAATGAAATGTGACAAAATAAGAATCTCCTCATTGTTATACACGTCAAGACTCCAGTGCTTGATTAACAGCATATGAGTGTGTTGATTGTCTTTAACATCTGAAAATAGACCTGAACTAACTTGCTTCGCTAAAAGTTGGGCATGATGAGGAAAAGCATGACAAGGTAGGGGAAGGGCTGCTTAATATAACTAAAATGTTTGTTTTTTTCCTAAGTTAAATGTTAGATTTATAACATAAATTTTAAAAGCACAATATTATGTTGTAATAACAGTGGAATACATGAAAACATGAATTGCTTAGCCATTTTGTGCACAAGTCAGGTGGCTGACTATCCAAGGCCATCAGACTTTTATAGCAAAACATAGGTAAACTGTGCACAAATGCCCCAATAACAATGATTGTCTTGTACATCTTGGGAACCAGCTAAATTAATATCCTCTAGGACTAGCACTTGCCTAACACATTTTCCCACTAATGTGTGTTGTTCACTATACTCAGCCACATGCTATTTAAAACAAGAATAGTTTAAACAGAGTATTGACTGCTCATTTAGGAGGAGGATTATGAAAGCAACAGATCTTATATTAAAATATTTGACTGAACTAGTAGCTTGGAAAAAGGAAGTTCTCTATTTTGTTTTGGAATGATAACAAAATGAGTGGGCTTGGAGGAACACTTAACCTTTTAAAAAATAAAGTACATTAACATTCTGCACCACATGCTGCTAAAAGCTACTGCTAAAATTTCCTGTGCTAATTCACTTAATAATGTTATGGAGGATATTTGTCATAACCTCCAGAGTTAATTTGTTGCAACACAGACTAACTTACTACACAGGGCTCCTTAAATAATATGCACTCAGTTTATTTATGTAAAAGAAAAACATTCTAGCTCAAAATATTGGGGAAGGATGAACTGTTTCCATTCCAAATACCAGCTGCAGTCCACAAAGAGAAATGTTTGGTGAACAGTGTGGTTAATTTGTCATCTTTGTTTTTTATTTCACCAGAAATGCATGTGGGTTGACTGTTTAATTAGCCACATTTGTTTTAATTAGATAATGTTTGTACGGCACTTTGAAAATGGAAAGTAGCGTGTAAGTGCTCATTATTATTGGGCCAAATCCTGAAATCATTACTCAGTCTTTAATTGGCAAAACTCTCAGGCTCAAATATTTACTTCCTGGTGCAATCAGTCCTCTTACACAAGAGAGAAGGTCTTCAAAATTATAAGGCATTACTCTGACCCAGAACTACCAAGCCAGCACCACAGACTGCACTTCATTTTAAGAAGAATGGGAATTTGGAAGAGTAACTGAATGGTTCTAAAGGAGACTAGCATTGTGATTAAGAGCCTTCCCCGTCCAGGTTGTTAGTACAAACTCAGACCAGGTCACTAGTGACTGAGTTCATTACCAGTTGAAAACTGTTTTCCTTTTGAATATGTGTTAAATGGTCTTAGTTCAATTCCTAACGCAGAAGTGCTTACAGATTTTTTTAAAACCCACCATAATAGGAATTACTGGGCCCAATCTCAGAACCTGAATTCAACGGTCCCTCAAACTACAGCAAAGTTACTTTCTTTGACCTTTGTAACTCAGGTCATTTTTAACTGGTTCCCCTGTGAAGAGTATTAGAAACCAAAGAGAGAACAGACAATAACAAGTAAATTACCAATAGCTGTAGGAAGAGAAATTATGAATATTAGAACTTGGTTTCTAAAATGAACACAACTAGCTTCAGATTGCCAGTGTAACTGGACACAACTGTATTGATATCCTCTGAATCAAACCCACTTACAATCATAAAGAATTTTCCATTGTATACTGCAATCAAGAAAAGAGGGAAAAGTGGAAGAAAATTGTTTCTGATGAAGAGACTAAAATAGCAGATTAGACCATTATGATGGGGCATTCAACACAACATGCAGTGTTCCATTTTCTTACATTTTTACATCACCCGGTTACAGCAGAAAAAGGGTTGGAAAAACTGGATATAGTTTAATTAGGCTGCAGCTTCATTATTCGCTGCCTGGGAGCACATAACTCAATGATTATTTCAATATCGACCTGAAGGGCTTCCCACAACATCCCCTTTCCAGACTGGTCCTCCACCAAGCAGCCACTGGCACTTTAATCTCCCCTTGAATGTGGGTTAATGTGTGCCATGAAGGGGGGAAGGGCTGGCACCCTGACATGCTACTCAAAGGAGCCCTGAAACAACACTGTTTCTACTCCTTTACCTGAGATCTCCTTTAAATCCTTTAAGAAACCATTTATCTGATCACTGTATCTATTCCCTTCAGAGTACCTGTACTGGACATCTTCCACAAGGGAGTGCCAGCAATTAGCTTGGCTGCTCCCCCCCCCCCTGCCCATTACCAGCTGGGTTCCCAGACATCTCCTAAAACCCCCTTTTAATATCAGCCCCTAAGTCTAACAGGTGAACCCCTTCTTTCCTGAATAATTTTGGTGCCCCACATACTATGTTGAAATGCAAAAATAACAACCTTCCTTTAACTTCAATTAATTTGGCCATCTCCCTGTTCACATACCTCCAAGCCCCATTGACAGAAGGGGGCTTTAAAGCTTACCACAGCACTTTCCATTCTAGTATGTCCAATTATATGATTTTTACTCCTGGAAAGAGTTCCCAGATCTGCCCCAAGACCCTCTTAGCTCTAATCATTAAGGCTACCTCACTACACATATTCCTTATGTACACCACAATTATATCTGGAGACTGCTTATGGGCCCCAGAGGTAGAGATGCTCCCAAAAGATGCCCCTCTTTCCATGCCAGCTGCTTCATCACTGAGTACCAGTTGTGAGCCCTCAGGCAACTTGTACACCTGCCTATGCACCCAGCATAAAATACTATGCCTGCAGATTCATACCACCATCTGTGTGGCCCACCTTCCCACGTCTGGAATGAAAGCAGAATTAAAATTTAAAAGGGACTCCCCATATAGGGTCTTATATAATGTCTGTGTGCTTCTGAATGCCAACACCCAATTGCCTGAAGGGTTACCCTCGCCCCCATATCCAGTTATGTAGCTGCTGTTGCCATCCTGAAGGAGCAGGAACCAAACTCCTGGGCTGGAAGATTCAGTCCACACCTCTCTACCTTATCCCACCCTCTTGCTTAAAGTGGTATATCCCAGATGCCTCCTTCCTGCAATCATGATATGTCTTCTTCTTCTTCACATTAATCCCATTATCTGGGTCCACTCTAGGCCCTGGTCTACACTAGGGAGTTACTATGATATAATTCCCCTTATTTTGAAATAACTAGTGGAGTGTCCACACTACCAAGCCCATTATTTTGAAATAAGTGGCTGGTTATTTCAAAATAATAACTTCTGCTTTCCTCAGGGAATAATGCTTATTTTAAAATAGCTATTTTGAAATGGCAGTAGTGTGGATGCCCCACTCCTGCTATTTTGAAATAACTACTCCTAAGAGTCATTCAAAGTAATTACTCCCCAGTGCTTCCTGGGGCTCTAAGTTGAGGTAGTGCATCCTCATGAAGGGGGCCTGCCTTGGACTAATTTTGAGGCTTTCCTGTAGTGTGGCCATGCTATTTCAAAATAATTATTTTGAGAGTTATTATTTCAAAATAAGCTATTCCCAAATAATTTCTGAGTGTAGACATGCGCCAAGAGTCCTCTCCCTCCAAACTGCTCTTTTCAATTTAATATTCTCTAATACACCAGATACTAACACTTTCCTTTTGACATCTGTGGTGAATGGAGTGGGCAATATCCTTTTCTGGATATTCTAGTGTAACCTGTTGCCCTGAAACCCCCACCCCGAGTTCGGGTGGTCAGTCGTCTCTTTACCGCTATTCCCTCTCAGGAGGGTCTAATATATATATATACTGCTGCTTCGTAGCCTTTGTGGCCGGGGAAGGGGACTCGGGCCAGCCCTCGCTCCAAGTCCCAGCCCAGGGCCCTAAGGTAGGGACACTAGTCCCTACTCAGTGGAGGGGGTTAGCACCCCTAAACCCTCCACTCGCGGGTACCACGGCCCTACCCTGGGCCACTTATTCCCTGGCCTGGTTCTGACTCTTCCCCCAGCGTGGAGACAAGCTCACCCTCAATCGTTGTTTCCTGTGGGGACCGCTGGTACTCCTGCTCTCTCCTTCCCCCCAGCTGGCTCCTGTCCTCGGCCTTTAGAAAGTGCCGTGGTCCGGCGTCCCACTCAGGCCCCACCCCTCCGCATGCCGCCCCGCCCTTCCGGGATCCTGGGATGACGTCCTCGATGACGTCATCTCCGCGCGCCGGCAGGGGCCGGTGTCCCGCGTCTGCCGCCGCTGCGGACGCCTTTTCGCTGCCGCCGGGACCTCCTCCACCCCATGCGGCTCCTGCCCTACCGTTTGTCTGAGTGCGGGGCAGGGCGGCCGGTTCCCCTGCCCCGTCACATCTAGCCATTCAGTTAACTAACATGTTTTTACAGTTCTTAACTCTTGAAACCTAACCTTAATTATCTTGCCTGTAAGTGTTAACACCAGAGACAGCTGGTCCTAGCAAGTTGGCAGGAATGCTCGGGAAGTGGGAAGTAAGTTGCAGAAGTCTAGGAGAGTCAATAGAAACAAAGTGTGAACTTTTGAACTAGAAGCAGTGACCTTCCTGTGTCCGTTAGTGTGCCACCAGTGGAGAGCCTGGGAGACATAAATTAAGCTAGGAACCCAGACATGGATTATCCAGTGATACTTGTTGTATATTGGGTTGTCATACATATAGATCTTTTGTTGGTATAGTTACTATGTTAGGTCATTAGGGGTCAGCCCAGCCAGTTCTGGCTGGTTCTAGTTAGTTCTGTGTTATGCAATAAAGGGGAAGCTTGCAACTGCTTCCGCTCTCTGGCTACGTCTACACTGCGAGTTTTTGCAGCAGAAAATATGCTAATGGGGGACTCATTAGCATAAGTCATGATCTCATTAGCATATTTTCTGCTGTTTCTTTTTGCGCAAGGAGTTTTGCACAAAAAGAAGCAGTGTAGCCACTTCCATTTTGCACAAAAAAACCCAGAGAGGCATAAGGATCTTGCACTAAATGGGGCTTTTGCACAAAACAGAAGCAGCTAGACTGCTTCTTTTTGCACAAAAACCCCTTGTGCAAAAAGAAACAGCAGAAAATATGCTAATGAAAGCTCAACTTATGCTAATGAGTCCCTCATTAGCATATTTTCTGCCACAAAAACTAGCCATGTAGACGTAGCCTCAGTGTTTAAAGTGATTTCTCTCTAAACTTGGCAGCTCCAAAGAGTATAACAAAGTGGGGACGAGGATGGAATGCCTGTGCTTCCTCCAGCAATAGAAGAAGTAGAAGTCAGTGTAAGAAAACAAACCTTTTTGCTGTTTTGGAAGGTAGGGTAAGAAGTGACTGTTACACTGACAGTGCAAACTGAAATTAAAATCAGCGAAGCCCAGGGGCTGAGAGGAAACAAAAAAGAAAAGAGGTGCAGCAGCATGCCTATGCTCACGGGGCTGCTGGGATCTTTTGAGGAGACTATAGAGCAATGGCATGTATATAATAAGTGTTTTGAGCTTTTCGTTATTACAAATGACATTAAGGAAGAGAAGAAGGTACCAATATTCGTAAGTGTTGTAGGGGCTAAGACCTACTCTTTGCTACGCAGTTTGCTGCTCCCTGTTAAGCCAGAAACCAAATCTTTACAGTGACATTGTGGAAATCCTGGAGTTACATGCTCCAAAAAGCATTGGTAATTGCAGAAAGGTATAAGTTCCACAAAAGAGACCAAAAAGAAATGAAACAGTTATACAGTTTGTAGCAATTTTGAAAAAGCTTGCGGAACACTGTGAATGTAAGAAGATGTTAAATGACGCTCTACGTGACAAGTTAGTGTGTGGTCTGCACAGTGAAGCATATACAGAACCGGCTATTAAAAGAAGCCCAGGTCACGCTACAGAAGCTGTTGATATTGCGGTCTCCATGGAAGTAGCCACATGGGAGGTGCAGTACCTCAGTGTGACCCCTAGGGTGCATAAAGTATCCCAAGTACCTACCCACAAAACAGCGGGGAGCCAGGAATGATACCACTATAGTAAGCTGAGTCACCATGCATCAGAATGCTTGTGAAAGGACCTAGTGTGTCGACAGTGTGGCAAAAAGGGACACATTGAGCGTGTCTGCAAACAAAAGAAAAAGACGTCTGTGGTCTGGCGGACCAAAAAGGAAAATTTGCATATCATCAAGCAGATTCAGGATGATCAAGGTGAGGAATGCACGTCAGTTGGCACCTCTACACCCATGGGACTGGTATGAAAAACTGTGGCAACGTATTTACATTGGTTTTGCTGGCCCATTTGAAGGAAGCATGTTCTTGATTGTGGTAGATGCCTATTCCAGTGGCCAGAAGTCTTTATAATGTTGTCCACTGCTGCTGAGAGAACTATCCAAAAACTGTGTGGAATCTTTAGTCGTTTTGGTCTGCCAGAACAACTTGTGAGTGACAATGGTTCATAGTTCATCTCTCAGGAGTTTGGAAATTTTATGAAAGCAAATGGGATTCTTCACATCACTTTGGCACTGTATCGACTGCATGCAAATGAATTGTGCAATGACTTAAATGGAGGGGTTCTTCTTTTTTTGGTGGTAAACTCAGAGAACTAGCTTCTGAATGACAAACTTTAAGGTTACTTGGCACCTAATGCGGCCCAATTAAACCAATTCCATATGGACTATTTTGGTGAAATGATTACTACAAAGTGGCAAAGGAAGAAAAGGCACTTGAAAAGTATCCAATGTAGCAACTTTTTCTCACACTGCCATTTGGACTTTGTTTTCAGAAGCTAGCAAAACAATGTTACTGTGATTAAGAATCCTCATTATCTCAAGGTACATAATAGAAAAGTAGGAGGATAACAAATGGAGTAAGGAATTGACGGCCTTGGGACTAGATGAGAGCGCAGAATAACATAAAACTAAAGCAGAAAGGTTGGGAAAAAAGAGATCCTGGTTTAGCCTCGACAAGTGTTTCAGGGAGGAAAAGTTGCATTTGCCCAGCTAACCAGAAATAGAGCTCTTTTTTATTAGAATGTATGCTAAACCTTTGCAGCTTTACTTCAAAATAAATTTTCATTCCAATTGTGGGATTGGACTGGTGAAAGATAAACTTAGAATGTGAGATAATCTGTTCCCATGTGCCAAAGAATAAAGTACAAATTAAATTTAGTTGGAGTGAACAGAGGAAGGTCTTAGCTCAGCAAAGTCATGCCATGAAAAAAGATTATGAAAGCTCACTATCAACACAAGTACGCGTTGCCAACTACCACTTGACTTCTTCTGGGATCTGCTTTTTCTCTCTGTCCCTCCAGTACATTAACAGATATCAGCAGCCAAAAAAATGAATATAAACTGTTCTCACTTCAATGTCAAGCAGGGTGATGATCTATCACCCTTCACACTACTTCTACAATTTCTATCAATCTAATCTTGCTTCTCTCCATCTATCATACTCCAGCTATCTGCAGAGAGGCCAGTCTTCAAATTGCACTTGGTGTCTGTGCTTCAGTGGTTTTAAAAACTGTTACTTTCATTTGTTGCCATTTCACATGGGCAGTCCTCAATGGGAGATTATTTTATCCTCCATTACCTTCAAACTGAACTTTGGCTGAAGCACTGCTATTATGAAACCCTACTCAAAGCCACAAATTTTCCGATCTTTTTTAAGTACTGAACACTCTTCCCCACGTCCCCTCCTCTGACCCTCTTCGTGTATATGACCTGTAGACTCTCACACTCCGTGATGACATTGCAGTTAAAATGGAAAAGCCTTTTTTTTTTTTTTTACAAAATTGGATTCAATTGAACTACTTTGGTAAAGGATCAGGGTATGACCTAACAATTTCAGCTTGATTTTAGAGTTATTTTATAAAGTAAGTTTATCTGATTAAAATTGCTTAAAGCCACCTGAATTTGAGCTGATAGCCTAACAATTTCACAAATCAAAAAATACTCTGTCTTCTTCAGATATGCTGACATGCTACAGAACCGTGCCTTCTTTTTCTAAAACAGCCTCCCTTGCCTGTGAACTAAGAAAAACATGCAGTGTGCAAGAAAATGCTCTGTTTTAGAGGGTTTACCTACCAAGAAACTTGATAGTAGTCATGTACTGCTTATACTGAGACGACTGCAAAATCTTAATATCCGTAGCTTCTGGAATACAGAAGTGGTAGCAGAATAGAAGATAAGTATTCTTCTTCCTACTTGATATGAAGTATATAAAAACAAGGACAAAAGGAGCTGGAGGGACCTACTTCTTCCCTTCAACTAGGGAATCTATATTGCATCCTTTGACTTCCTATGTTCCCAAATAGGATGGAATTCCCAGCTAGAGCTCAACTAGAAGGGAAAGAGTGTCTGGGGAAGTGCCAGTATGGAAAGGGAGGGCAGAGTCCCAGTGTGGAAAAGGTTTTAGCACACTCATTTTCATCCCATTCAAATGCAGGATCAACTCAGTGAATACCCACAAATAGTGACAAACTCCCTCTCCTGTTGTCCCTGTTGGAGGGATACGTGGAAATTACTAGACAAAGGGTTCAATTGTTAGAAAATGTAGTTTCTGTCAACAAAAAAACTACTTACCAATTTGACACAAATTGTTTTAGACATTCACAGGATGACCAGAGGAAAAGGAGATTGTAGTGGAACTGCCACTGAACTGGAACAAAAAAGCAAACCCACAATTATTTGCCTAGCTCTAGTCCCTACACACCATTAAAGTCCTCCCCAAGACTAACCTTTTCACTTTCCACCGTCCTCCACAGGCCAATACACTACTTGTATGCCATCCTATCATTACTCTTCCACCAAGTCAGCTGGGAAAGCTACAGCTAGCAAATACATGTGTAATCGCCACCGGGCAGAGTTGAACCTAAAACCTCTGTGGAGCTTAGTGTAGGAGCCTCTACAGCTTGAGCTATAAAACCAGCTGTCTCTCAGTTTAGGCTGTAGAGCTCCCTTGTTCTTATCTCTTGCTGTAAATGGTCTAAGTTCCACTACATGGGACAGTAAACCACACTAGGGCTACATCTAGACTGCAGGCTTTTTTTGGAAGAAGCTTTTCCAGAAGACAGCGTCCACACTGCCAAATATCAGAGGGGTAGTCGTGTTAGTCTGAATCTGTAAGAACAACGAGAAGTCCTGTGGCACCTTATAGACTAACAGATTTATTGGAGCATAAGCTTTCGTGGGCAAAGACCCACTTCATCAGATGCATGTCATGAGGTTGATGGATTTCCACTCCATAGGGCTAAATACAGTGCCTTGCATGGTGACATTGCCAAAGCACATCGAAAAAGCAATCTGTTTTTTCAAAAGATAGAGTCCACACTGAATGGACACTGTCTCGCATTTCAGCTGTGATGACTATGGATGGGGCACCAGGGCACCTGTGCTTTTTCCTCTTTCCTCTCCTTGTGAAAGAACTCCCTCTCCCCCATCCACACACGCCTTTTTCCAAAAGAACTCTTTCAGAAAAAGTCTTCTTCCTCGTAGAAAGAGGTTTACCAATGCTGGAAAAAACCCCTCTGTTCTTTTAATTTTTTTCCGAAAGAACACAATTGCAGTGTGGACTTAAGTGAAGTTTTTTTGGAAAAACAGACATTTTTCCAAAAGAACCTCTGTGGTGTAGACATAGCCTAGGTGTGTGGGTTACACATGCTAGTTCACCAACCTTCTCCTCAAGGTCCCTCCACTTTCACAGTTCCCCTCATTATTGATGTTTCCTCTGAATGCTTGCTGACCCTAAACAGCTTCCCACACACTTTTGTGGCCTGGGTCAAACCTTGTTGGTCTATTGATTAACGTGACTTCTCTCATTTAGACCTGGCCTAAAAATGTTGGTATTGCCCATATATTGACAGCACTCAATCATACATCCTTGCCATGTACTCTTTTCCCGCCCTAGATGACTAAAGGACATTGTACTATATCCCTGGAATGACTTCATTCCATCATGTTGACAAACACAGAGCCCATCAGTGAATCTATAAAAGTCATCATATAATTCTGCATTCAGGATAAATTTCTTTTAAAAAATAGTTGCAAATGAGCATAAGAATTGCATTTCTTGTTTATTAATTCTGACCATTCTTTCTCTGTACATTATGTTCATGTAGCTCATTTTGCTATTTTCAATTAGATCAAATTATGTCAGGAACCTTGGTAAAATGATTGATGGACGTGTCCAGTGCAAGTCATCAAGATCCATTCAATTCAAACTAAACATTAAAAGCAAAATTAAAATTACATATAATAAAGAGACCCTTCCTTTTCATGGGGTAAAATGATAATAATATGTTAATTTCAGTTTACTATGATTTTTTACTAAAGAAAAAATAAAAACAATTAATATGTCTTTTGAGTACTAGTGATAACAAGGGTAGAGAATTAAAACAGAGCAGAGAGCATAAGAAAGTTAAAGGGAGTGTTGAGAAAACATAGGGGTAAACTTTATCAAAGAGGAAGATACATTTCTTTTTGTTTCAATGTTATTTCATACAAAATATATTTTGTAGGAGTTTATATTAAAGTTTTCAGATGCCCAGACTGAAAATGGAGTGAGAAGATGTCCTAATTTTATAGTGACAGTTCTGATAGACAGATTATTCTTGGATAGATGCCTCTTAGCTCACATCCCCTGTCCTGATTTTTTACTGTTGTTATCTGATTATCCTAACTGAAACACTTACGGCCCAATTTATTACCAGCATGCTGCTTGCAAATCACTGCATGGAGACAGAAACTATGTTTCATATCAAATTGACAGCTGCCATTTCTTTTGCCTTTCATTAAATACCGGCAGCCCCATTGATATAGCTTTCTCAACCTCAGTTTCTCTGTGCGGTCATGCATAAGCTATGTTCTCTCTCTGCATGGCCTATGAGAACTGGTTGTTGGGTCACAAAAGAACCATGAAAGGTTATCAATGAAAAAAGTCATAGAAATTGTTGCATAAAGTGAGTTTTCCTGGAGGAACCTGGGAGAGAAACAAACATTTCCCAGGGAAGTGATTGAATTTATCATTGCAGTTGTCAGGCAGAGACTTGATAGCACAGCTTCACCATGTTACTAGCTGAAATAACATTTTAAAACAAACAAACAAAAGCTTACCAAGCACAGCTGTTTCTTTTATATTACTCTCTTCAGTGTTTTCTCTTTGCATTTGTGTACTTTGTGTGCGGTCAGTTGTATCCTCCATGTACCCTAACCCTCACCTACACCTTCTTCCTCAGGCTGCCCCAAAAGGAGTTTACCAGTTCAGGTAACAATAAAGCTGAAACTGAAAGGACAGAAGCTGGAAGCATGCACAGACAGAAACAAAGAACACACGTTAGATGTTGCTTTCAAGACCTATCCAACAGACCTATCAACATAACACATCAAGACATCAAGATAGATAGGATAGGATAGGATAGGATAGGATAGGATAGTAGAAAAGTGCACAGCTCACCTGTCCCCTGTGGTCTCCAGCCAGAGTGAAGAATGCAGCAAACTGTGTACTTTCCCCTCATTCCCTGATGAAGGGGAACAGCCAGCAATGTTCCCATATGAATTGGGAGGGGTGAATTTCAGCTCCCTGCCCTCTCTAATGGGCACCTGGAGAATGAAAGGCTCAGGTCTGGGGCCATCCTGGACAGGAGAAGAGGCACCCGCAGGCAGCCCATTTCATCTGCCTGGTGTCTCTTTTCTGTATGGTTTTATGAGAAGCAATCCCATTCCAGGCACATCCCATTTCCCTGGCATAACTGTATCTTATGTTGCTTTAAGTTATGATAAGAGCAAGCTATATACCGGACGTGGTGGTCCAAGCTCTTACTGTTTATGGGGAGTTCTTGAACAAACAGACAAACAAACAGCCAGATTGCCAGATAAATTCTCTCAAATATATAGTAGATTAGCTAGCAGATGTACCCAGAGCTGCTCAGGCCCTTAAATGAAGTAATGGGGTTTTTTTTGGTTTTGGGGTTTTTTTTAATTAAAAGGAAAATATACATGATGTATTTATATGATTGTATAGGGAAGGGGGTTGGGTGTGTTGGAGACTCTGGGCAAGGGGGGGTGCAGAAGTCAGGGCTGGGAGGTGTGAGGGCTCTAGACAGGCAGTGGAGGAGGAGGAGTCAGGGCAGTCGGTGCAGGGTTCAGGAGCTTGGGGTAGGGAGCTGGGAGGTTGGAGGGGACTTACTGGGGCTGCCCATGGCTGTGAGGTCAGTGCTGCTCTGAGGGCAATTCCTACCCAGGGGCTGGGCTGCACTGCCCACCTAGTGATGGTCCCTTTCTCCCCCGTTCTGGCCCCGAAGGCTTTGGTGGGGGAGGACACTTAACCAGGCCAGTGGCCTGACACATGGAGAGCTTTGGCCCCAGCTAATCACTCTCTTCATAGTGCAGCTGCCCCCCTGTGGTCATTCTGCAGTATAAGGGCACATCTACACAGCAGAGCAAAAGTTGACTTAATCTACGCAACTTCAGCTACATTAATTGTGTAACTGAAGTCAAAATAGCTTAATTTGGCTTTTGACACTGTCTACACAGCAGGAAGTTGAAAGAAGAACACTCTTCCTTTGATTTCCTTACCTCTTGTGAAATGAGGGCTACAGGAGTCAGAGTAAGAAGTCCTCCAGCTCAACATTATTTCAAAATAGTGGCATGCTGTGTAGACGTGCATTTTGTTATTTCAAAATAATGACAGTTATTCCGAAATAACACTGCTGTGTAGACATAGCCTATCTATCCCCTCTGATCGCTGCCTCATTGCAGAACATAACTGTCCCGGCTCTCAGACTCCTGCCTTTCCATGTTACGAAAACAATCCCAGTCCAGTCACTTCCCATTTTCCTGACCATGCTTTTAAATTAGGATAAGAGCATACCAATTTTGGTGGTCCTATCTCTTATTTTTTAGTTTTTGAACAAACGGATTCACATATGGACTGATGGACTCATGGATAGACAGACAAATGCACAAACACTCTCTCTCTCTATATATATATATATATACACATGTTTTATATATTCCTTTTAGCACATTCCGGCCATGCTTTTTATACTGCGTTTTGCACCTATCAACACTCAAAGCAAAACCCAATAGATTTCTAATTTGCATAGAGAAGGAGAAAGATGGGAGGAAATTGGGTCAAAGAGAAGATGCAGGAATACCAAGAGATGTGGAGCCCTTTTCCTTTTCTGGCTGTTAGGAAGCTTAGCAACATCACTTCAATTAAATTTTGCTGGATTGTCAAGAGGGGCAGGACTGCCTAGATATAGGCTAAAGATGTAAGTCCAATTCTGTGCCATGCCACAGATTTTCTGAGAGACCTGGACAAATCACTTTGCCTTTCTGTGCCTCATTTACCATTCACAAAGTGCAGACAATCAGACTTCCCTATCTCACCCATGAGAGATGTGTAAGGGATGTGAGGTGCAATGGTGATGGGGCCATACAACTACTTAAACCGATAGCTCTGTGCTCCCCCTCGTAAGTAATACATTTTAGCTGTCACTCTGTAAAGGTAATACACATTAAATTAATGCATTATTTTAAATTGGGAGTCGTTGAGAGTACTCACAAATGTGAAGAGAAAATCTAAAACTGTTTTAGGAATACTAACAGAAAGAAATTCAGCTTGGAAAAAATGCAGGCTAATGCATCTGAGGAAACATTGTTCCAACATAGAAATTTAACAGGACACACACCTAAGAAACTGTAATGCTGAGTGAAGCCAAGAAGTGATAATGGAACTTAATTTCTTTATTACATGAAGGCATGACAGCATAGACTGGGGAGATAACAGTCCCTTTTCATATGGCCCTTGGGTGACCATTCCAGGAAATATCTTGTTCAGTTCAGAGCAACACATTCCAGTAAAGTATTGATGAAATGGAAGGAGTTCACAGAACAAACTCAATTTCCCTCCTGCAAGCTGCTCTGCATGGGTAGAACCATGGCCCTGAACTAAGCACAGCTGACAAGATTGAGGCATCTACTAAGCAACTGCAAGGACTGAGTTACAAAGAAAGAGGTGTAACTCTTAAAAACTTACTGAGGGTTATGAATTTATTAGCATAATAAGAGGGGAATAAGTGGGGATAATGGGGTAAAATTAAGAAGAGGCTATCAAGGAGTTTCCCAAGGAAGTAATGAAAACCTTTGTTCTGCATTAAGCACTTTTAAAATAAGACTGGAAAAGACATTAATACATTCACAGTACAGACCAATTCTGCACTGCCTCTTAGAGTGAGTGACTGATTGACTGCATGACATGATAGTTTTTCTCCCATTTCCAAATGCTATAATTCTCTTCATATTTCTTCTCCCTGCCACTTTTGACAAATGAACTTTAAAGAAAGGCAACATAGCCTATAGTGGTGGTGGGGGAAAGTTAATTCTTCTTGTTAGGCTGAGAAAAGTTTGAATATCATTTGCCAGGCTCCATATGCAGAAAGACACACATACCAATCAACACCCCACTTCCAAGTATTTAGTTAGGGGGAAAAAACAGAGTGCATTTTTGGGGAGCAAATAAATGACCAAATCCCCAGCATTTTGCAGCATTTTTCTATCCAATGTCACTTGGTTTCAACTCTCACGTGTGAAATTGACTGAGTTCTGAGAGCAAAATAATGTTGGTTCAGGAGTGGCATAAAAATGTTATCCTGTCTTTTAGTTCAACTAAATATTATCAATAAATCCTTAATTACAGTGATCTTCTGCCAAGACATCTCAGCTGAAACTAAAGACTTGAAATCTTAATTTTATATTATACAAAACAATTTGACATAGTTTAATACAAGTATATTGGCAACGTACGACGCAAAGCGGAGATGGGTAGGACATGGAATCTGCAGGCAAGACAATAGGTGGGCAACCCTCATTAGTGACCGGATTTCCAGAGACAACAAATGATCACTGCACAAACCAAAAATGCCCTGCCATTATCTCATGACAAAAGTCTGGCCAGAAACGGAAAGAAAGTGCTCAAAACAAAATGGAATAGTGTGACATTGACTTGTGTTTGTGGAGGGAGGACTGAGGTGGTAATGGCAAAAGTTGACAAAGGTGGTAATGGTTATTATCAAAAAGAGCACATTTTTCCCCAACAGTTGGTGTAACATGGCATCTGTAATCACATTGCTTCCTCCTGTACTCTGAAGGAAATAATTGCGGCATCTCTGATATCACATTGTGTCAGCTGTTGACTTTTAAAATAGAATTGACTATAACTGAATCATCTACAAGGTGGAAGAGTCATGCTCAGAAATCTAAACTGGAACAGGTACAAAGTGCAAAGGCATTTCATGAGTGCAGTCACAGAACATATAACCAAGAGAGGAGATTGTAAACTGAGCACTTGGGCAGCTGCCCAAGAGAAATTCAGGTGCTGCCCAGCTGATTAGCAGAGCGCCTACAGTGCCCACAGCCAGCATCATGTGTTTCTACTGGTGATACACACATGTTACAGTGCACATAACAAAATTTATGCCACAAATGGATATGAAAAGATGGAGGGAACACTGGTCACCTGTATTATATATTTCTTAGTTGTGTCTTTGGGTGATATCAGATACTTATAAGAGGGTTGCCTGCCTCCTGAGAACCCCTTCTTTGCAGGTACCTGCTGTTCTTTACAGGGTAGTCACCTGATCCAGTCCAGCAGTGGATCATTTAGTAATCAAGGTCAGCTACCTGCAATGCCCATCCTCTTTAGAATCTTGCCTACCCCAGGACAAGTTCTAGCTGTAGGAATATATTTTCTCCCTACACAAGCCTGCACCCCAATTCATCCACTGTTAACTTCTTTCATTGTCCCTTTCTAGACTGTTTTCTGTCTGTAGACACTCCAGATCCCTGTTCAGTTGGCTAACCTCTGAGAATAACTGCTCTTTCCTGCAGCACCCTCTGCACATCAAACTTCTGGAGATGAAGTCTGTTCTTTTCATCCTCCAGCATTTCAACAAGAAATTCCAAACCCTGCTCACTGAAACTACCTCCCAGACCCCACAAACCCTCTTGCAACCCAATCCCTTATCCCAAGCTCCCTTCTGCACCCAACCTCCATCCTAGACCTGGCACTTCCTCCATTAATACCAAGGAAAAGTGAGGCACTCAACCACTTTCCAAAATCTTGGCATGGGCCCCCATCAAAAATGATTGCCCACCCTTGCTCTACTCAGTACTTCTAGCCAGAAAGGTTTGGTTTTCAATACCCTGTCCTCTTAAAGATGCATTGCACTGTTTGGCAGCTGTAAGAGGGTCTGCCATAACCACAGCATCCACTTTAACTGCACTGGGCATCCCTTCTTTCTAGTCATGTTTCCCTGCAGCCACCTCCAACTTTATTCCCTGTCCCCTCTGCTCATTCCAGAAGGGGATGCCATGACTGTCACTTCCCCACTCGATTCTCTCACTTTAGGCACCCAGAAACAAAAGACAGAACTATGTAGCACTTTAAAGACTAACAAGATGGTTTATTAGGTGATGAGCTTTCATGGGCCAGACCCACTTCCTCAGATCAATATGTGGAAGAATAACCTACATAAAACTTCCTACATAAAACTTCCACATATTGATCTGAGGAAGTGGGTCTGGCCCACGAAAGCTCATCACCTAATAAACCATCTTGTTAGTCTTTAAAGTGCTACATAGTCCTGTCTTTTGTTTCAGCTACACCAGACTAACACGGCTGCATCTCTATCACTATTTAGGCACCCAGGACTGACTGTCCTTCCATCTGCAGAGTTTCTTCTTTCCCACAGACCCCATTATTCGAGGGGAAGATCCTTCTATCCACACCTAAAATATCTGAGAGGATGCTTAGTCCTCCTCTTTCCCATGCTTTTGTTTGTTCTTACTTTTCCCTTTGCAGTACTCATACTTCTTCCTAGGACACTCAAATCCTCTCTGACACACTTCCAAATCAATTCTCCCTTTTCTGGCCACAGCTCTGTCCTAACCTGCATAGTTGGACTTGGTACCAATCCCCACTGTCTCTATTTGCTCTGTGTGCCCCACTGCATCTTCTGCAGCTGCCACTGCAAGTCACCTAATCTTGCTCAAGTGAGCTTATTCAGAAACCAGGACTGGTCAGTCCCAGAGGAGTCACCCTTCTATAGCTGGCTGCAATGCATACTGCAAATATGCTGGGAGAGGGAACATAGGTAGAACTTTTTTCTCTGTGTCAGTGCTGGTTGATGTACCCTTCAAGTTGAAGAGTGATGGACTCCAAGGAAAGTGCAAATGTTGATACTTTGCATGAAGCTACAAGCATAGCACTAGTTTTATAATCTTCTGCTTTAACATCTTATTTGCAAAGAAGATACTCTTTGATGAAATCCATTCAGCGCTGCTTGTCAGTAGCTCTGCTGCCATCGTGTCTTTCCTATATGCATCTATCACAATGCTTGGAATCAGCGGTTTCTCTGCCTAATATAGGGAAACTGCATTACATGTCTGTTCTATTAATCTAACATGCTACATCTCAAACTCTTTTTTTTTTTTTTGGTAACATCTTTAAGAGAGAAATACTAGCCAGGAATGAGTGACTGTCAGGAGATCACCACATAAGAACATAACAACAAACTGTTGTTGGTTTTGGAAAACTTCTCTGGCTTTGAATCAAACTTAGAAGGTTCTGCTTACCCTAGGAGCTCACTACACTCTCTCTAGGGACAGGCTGATGGTCTCTTGGCTGGGAGTGTCCCTCTTCCCTCCCCCTGTGGCTTCAGGAGTCTCTTCTGCAATCTTTTTCTTAGGGCAATTCTGCTCATTTCTCCATCTTTCCCTCAGCTGACTGCTGTTTACTCCATTTAATGGATTTCTTCCTATAACACAGGGGTGGGGAACCTCAGGCCCGGGGACTGGATGCAGTTCCCTAAGCTCATGCGCACCCCCACTGTGGGGCTGGAACACACAAAATCTACTAGGTTGTGCCCCCGTAGGCTCTGGTGTGTGAGGTGAATGTGGGGAGTGTCTTTCTCCTTCTTCTGCATGCCTAAAGATTATCTAATCAGGAGTGGGGAACCTCAGGCCTGGGGGCTGGATGCGGCCCCAGACTTGCCTGGATCTGTCCCATGAAGATTCTTGCTTGTGTGCGGCCCCCAAGAGATTTTTCTCTGTTGGTGGACAGCCCCCGACGCAAGAAAGATTCCCCGCTCTTGCTACAATATATGATTCATAGGGTGGCAGGTATGGGGTTAGCCTTGCCACCAGGGCCTGTCTGGCACATTCCTCATCTTTGAGTAGTCTTTACATCCTGTCACTCTCCTCCTCCTCCAAAGATTTTACAATCTAGGCTCTGACAGAAAGAAGAGGGTGAGGACTGAGAAAAGAGATGGATGATCAGGTGGCCTACTTTAGCACAATGAGCATAAGCCATGGCTTAGTACTTGCCTAGACTTTGTCAGATAACTATCTTGAAGGCATCACAGAGATGAGTTTTAAGCACTATTTGACGTTTAACAACATGGTGACTAGATGGATTTTGTCAGGGAGTTTCTCTGCTCATACAGGATGTCATGGGAAAAGGCAAGTAGGTGCTAATGGAATATCTAACTGGGTAGTGAAAGCTAGGATCACTGGCAAAAGCACTGGTGGGTATTATGCTAAGTTAACAAAGCAGCTAAAAAGCATCTCACAAAGGGTCTTAAAGGTGAAGACAACTCTAGAACTTGATGTGATTGAGAAGAAGATGGCAGTGAAAAGTGTAAAGAGGAGCTAACATGGTTCAAATGACAGGCTTGAAAGATATTAACATTTTGAATGGAATTGAGGGGAGGTAGATTAAGATTAGAAAATAGGTAACAATAATTGAGACTAGAGATAAGAACCTAGAGAAGAGTTTTGGTGGCATAGGCAGAGAGGAAAGGCCAGAACTCAGATGTTATGGAGAAGATTTGCTGACAGATCCCGGGAGAGCCCAGAGTCTGTCAGTAGAGGGGAACCTCGAATGGTCAGGTCCTGAGGGTGCTGGACCAGGGAGGTCCAACCTGTATAAGAAAAGTTTTGTTGTATACATTTGGATCTGTGACATACCCTGCATCCATCCATTTTTCAAGCTTCTTTCATTTATTATGAGCAATAGAAACATTCTTTGGTTAAAGAATGAAGCTGACATTTTGACACAATCAAGTGATTCCAGGAGGTGGGCCTTTATGAAATGCTAAATATTGCAAGACTCACGAGACTCTGGTAATGGAACTGATCCATGTAAACTGTTTATTGACTAGGAGTAACTCCACTGAAGTGGAATGACACAAGTACAAAAGGATGCAAGAGGAGAATCTGATTAGAAATGTGCAAAGAACTGATTTTTCTGGTCACTAGCAGTGCATGTGACTCAAACCGAAATGTTTCATGTCTTTTCTGGGCATTTTTAATAATAAAAGCAAATGATATTTGGAAATAAGAGCTTGACTCGGCAGTAGTCAGCAGTAGTGTTCTTGTGTCTTAGAGGTCAGTGATCAGGACATCCTCCTGTGATGGGGAAGCCCAAGATTTGAATCTTTGCTACGGAGCATGGAGATGAATCCAGGTCTTTTTCTAGTCTTACCACTCTTAACCCACTCTTGGGTATTTTGGAGTAGATTTCTTCCTCCCTCCCATTGAAGCCGTTAGACTTTGAAATATTTAAACATTAAATTGAATGGAGAGACAATACACATGGCAGAATAATCTTACTGGTTAAAGTACTCATCTGGGATCACTTGGGATGAAAAGTGCAGTCTCTGATGTATTTAGTATTATATTTTCTGTCACTCTGTTTTAGTCACCATATCACAAGAAAGTTAACACTTCATTATAACTGTAATTGTGACCAAATATGCATGCCTCAGCATTTATTTCAAAAATTTATAACCTTCATGCAAGAGCTCTTCTTATGTTTGTTTCAGGCTGAAAACAGGGTAGTAGGTTTAGAAACTTACAAAAAGAGAAATTCAGTGTATATATATTTGCACAAGTATATGTTAAAGAAAGATAAGAGCTGCTCAATTATTCATTGAACATTTACATTTTCCTTCAAATACCTTAATAACTAATCCATCAGTGATAGTCTAGCAGCCTACCAGATATAACAAAAATAGAATGAAATGGCACTTTAGAGACTAACAAATATATTAGATCACGAGCTTTCATGAGTAAAACCCATTTCATCAGATGAGTTGGGGTGGAAAATACAGAATGCAAGGTGTATATATATAAGAGCAAAAGCAGTTACCCGTCAATTGTAGGACCCAAGTTAATGAAGCTAATTAAGTAGGCTGCATGTGTCACATTCAGGGTAATTGATGTAAAATACAAATAACAAAGGTTGGGAAAATTAGCTTCATAGTGTGTTAGCCAGTTAATATCTTTATTCAAGCTCAGATTAACAGTGTGTCAAACTTGTAAATGAATTCCAGTTCAGCAGTCTCCCTATTGTGTGATAAAATTCCTTTTTAGAAGAATGAAATAAAGAAACACAAACTGCCTGCACAGTCATGCTCTCAGAATACCAATCTTTACACAGGAAGTAAAGTGTGTTTTTTTTCCTGTTCCCAAATACATATAAATCAACAATAGCCATTGACTGTGCTCCTAGAATCCACTTCAAATATGTTAGATTAATAATTCAGGTGAATGCCATTTCAAGAGAGGTTGTTTGATGTGTCCTTACCACATGTTACTCTGCACAAGTAACTGCTAACAGGTGCTCTCCACTTTAGAGGGTTCAGTTGTTGCAAGTACTTCATCAGCTCTGCATTTTTAATATAATTATTTACTAGGCCTGTTTTTCAGCATGACTGGATAATTTAAGAGATTAGCAGGTCATTTGTAACCATGGAAATGGTGTTGCCTGCATATGTAGTAGGCTAATTTACACTTGAAGCAAGGCAGTAGTTTTTTGTTTGTTTACTTCTTTGTTAAATGTTATGTTCAGCTGCTTTGATTTTCTGCAGTGAATTGTCCCTGAATTCCTGGAATAAAAATCAAACCATGTCTTAACTATCCTCACAGCCACAGGAAGAGATAAACTTTGTTTTCCTGTTTTGCAGACTTTCTCATGTCCAGTCTTCTTCCACATCCACACTGACACACAGAACTCCTTTCCTGACTGGACCCAGGCCATAAGGTTACTATACTTTTCTTCAAATCACTTTTCATGAAATACAATTCCTGCAAACACCTAAGAATTATCTGGCCATGATGGTGTGGTACAGGGACCCATTTGTGGTTTACTGCTCTGGGTCAGCAACTCATATCAGCCTGACATACTCACTACACCTCACACCCTGGTGTCAGGATACTTATTTAAAAGGTTACGAATAAACAGATCTTTAGAAATCTAACAGACTGGTCATTAATGTCACAGTGTAATGTTTGTAACTACTCTCTGCGTGAAATTATGGGTGTTCTCTGATATTATGTCCTGGAGATTGAAAACAGATAAGGGTGACAAAACAGGTTTCTTCTTTATAAAAGGCAAACGAAATACAGAGACAGACACCGTGTTCAGGAAAAAGGGCTCTATCCAATTCCCCTGGATCAACCAGTAACTAATGTTCCTGCATATTTGCAAAGGAAAAAGTCTGACCCTAAAAGCAATCCAGTGCCAAAAGACCAGGGGCTCACTGGTATCATGAAATAAATTTCAGCTGGCCTGTACAGTTCAGTGTATCCCAGCACACAGTGGCTACGTCTAAACTTCACCCCTCTGTCAGCAGAGGGATGTAAATGAAGCACTTCGAAAATGCAAATGAAGCGGGGATTTAAATATCCTGCGCTTCATTTTCATAATCACATCATGGCGCTGTTTCGAACAAGTGCCATGTCGAAAGTGAAACCGCAGTTTAGACGTGTTTTTTTCGACAACGGGGCGATTTTTCGAAAGATCTTGTACTCCTCATGAGTACAAACGAGGAGTACAAGATCTTTTGAAAAATCGCTCCGTTGTCGAAAAAACTGCGTCTAAACTGCGGTTTCACTTTCGACATAGCGCTTGTTCGGAAACAGCGCCATGACGTGATTATGCAAATGAAGAGCGGGATATTTAAATCCCCACTTCATTTGCACTTTCAAAGTGCTTCATTTACATCCCTCTGCTGAAAGAGGGGTGTAGTTTAGACGCAGAATATGGTTTATAATCTGTTTCTAAAAGATGTCATAGAACATGTTGTTGGAGAATTAATAAGAACCTAATCATTAGTACATATACATGATGTATGTACACAGTGTATATTAAAAGTTATGGATGTAGGACATAATGATTAGTAAAATTTATTTAAGCTAAGAATGTCAGGTGAATTGGTAAACAGGTATGACCAGCTGCTTCTCTGACCAGCCACAGTTTCATGCTGAGACAATGAAAGTCCAATGAAAATTTATATATTATGCAAATACGGCAATTAGCTAATAAGTGGTGTAGGAGCCAGCTTTTGCCAGGGAGAGCTTTATCTTGGCTGTAAAGACAGGAGTCTCAATCTCAAGTGTTAAGTAACTAAATCAATTGATTATTTACAATATTCATGTGTTTTGAAAGTTTATTAAGTGAAAGGCTTGATGAAAGCCTATGACACACAGGTGATTAATACCGTAAAATGAATGTATTAACATAACTTAAGGAACAATGTGTATTCATTGATGGTAGGCTTTACGGCAGGCATTTCAAACTCAAAGCCTACTGAGGGCCACACAAACAAAAACTGATAGTGTTCAGGGCCACCAAAGAAAATGTACTTTATCAGAAAGTCGTAATTATTTATTATTATAGATTATGTTTTACGTATATTTTATAATATTTTTTCAGGTCTTGTTTTAATATAATACAATAATTTTATGTGTAAAATTGTTATTTGCTCATATAAAATATTTTTTTATTTAAATATAAAGTTAAGGTACTTTTAAATTTTGTATATGATACATAACTTGTTTTGTATATATAATTTTGTATATAATACATAATGTGATTAACAAGTATAGATCATGGTTAATCAAATAGAACACGCTTCTGTGAAAATTTCAGATACTTTGTAAGTTTAAGAATTTGCATAAACATATAATTATTCCTGCAATTGCAAAAAATTGACATATATTTATTGATATAAAATTAATATACATTTTGTTATTTTATATAGGAATAAATGAATAAAAAACAAGATAATAACAAAATAACCCCCTTCTCTCCCCCAGAGCCAGGCACTCCCATATCCCCGTTCTAACCCAATGCCCCTATCCCCCAGAGCGAGGCCCTCCCAACTCAATGCCTCCCCCTCCACCAGAGCCAGCCCCTCCCAACCCAATGCCTCCTCCCTCCTCCAGGGCCAGGCACCCCCAACCTAATGCCTCCCCCTTCTCCCACATCAGGAACTCCCAACCTAATGCTTCCCCCTTCCCCACAGCCAGGCACCCCCACCTAATGTTTCCCCCCTCCTCCAGAGCCAGGCACTTCCAACCTAATGCCTCCCCCTTCCCTCACAGCCAGGCACTCCCAGACTCCCCTAACCTAATACCTGGGTCCCAGAGTCGCCGTTGCTGCTGCCACATATTTCTTCCTCAGGCTCACTGGGACAGTGTGAGCACAGCGGCCAGCTGTGAGTGCGTGCTGGGCGCCGTGTGCTGAGTGGCCCAGCCGTCTGTAAGTGCATGCGCAGAGCGCCCAGCACAGAGCAACCTGGCCGGCCATGAGCACATGCTAGGTGCCGTGCGCAGAGCAGCCCCTGCCGTGAGCAGTTCCTGAAGCACAGAGTGGCCCAGCCAGCTGTGATCTGCATTTGGCCACCTGCTCTGAGTGGCCAGCGGGCCGCACTTTATTTCTTTAAAAAAATATACTGGCGGGCTGCAAAAAAAATCTATCAGGCCGCATATGGCCCGCCAAAGGCCAGTTTGACATGCCTAAGAATGGAGAAACAGACCTCTCCTTCTGACAGGAGGGAATGTGACAATTAGGTTGCGTCTAAACAGCACCCTAAACTCGAAATAAGATAACCAATTTGTGCTATGCAAATTGCATATCTTATCTCAAATCTATTTTGAAATAGCTTATTTTGAAATTTGCTGCATCTACACAGTGCCAAATTTCAAAATAACACTCTATTTCAAGCCATCCCTTAACCTCGTGCAATGAGGTTTCCTGGGATGACGAAAGAGCGCGCCCATTATTTCAAAAAATATTTCAAAATAATGGGCGGCTTGTGCAGACATGGGATAGACCGGAGGTATCCTGAAATAGCTGGGCAGTGTAGACGTACCGTTATTGACCTATCTCCTATATAAACTAAACCTGGTAGAAGCAAAACAATGAGAATCTCCATTTACATACAGAGGGATGTAAAGCCCAAGGGAAAGGAAAATCAGTATGTGGTCATCCTGTCTTTTACAACAAGAGATTCAGAGAGGTAGCCGTGTTAGTCTGTAACTGAAAACTTAAAAAAACCCAGCAAATAGTCCTGCAGCACCTTAGAGAGTCACAAAAAATGTAGATGGTATCGTGAGCTTTCTTGCGCACAACCCACTTCAGTTTTATCTGAAGAAGTGAGTTGTGCCCATGAAATCTCACGATACTATCTATAGTTTTTGTGAGTCTCTAAGAAGCTGCAGGACTATTCAGTTTTTTAAGTTTCTTAAAACAAGGTCATTGAACTGTGGAAGACATAAGCAAAAATAGAAGCTATCTTTGGCATCCATCACTAGACAGACATAAGGGAACAGATCTCTCCAAAGCTGAGAAAGATGCATCCTTCTTCCAAGGATTTGTGGGGCTCGGGAGACGAGTTGTAGTCTCTGGAAACCAAATATAAGTGAAAAACTGCTTAGGTAAAGATCTTTCACCTAGAAAGACAAGGGAAATCATCTCCCTGTGCTTCAGTGGAAGGTCCTGATTAAGGGAAAGTCAGGCACAGCTACGAAGAAGGAAGATTGGTGAGAGAAATTCTCTTGAGCAAAGCCTGGACCTTGCTAATTTAAGCTTTAAACTGTTAGATGTATATTTTCACCTTTATTTTCTTGTAATTGTCTCTACTTTTATGTATTTTACTTTGCATCACTTAACCCATGTCTGATTGTTAAAAATTGTTTTTTGTATATATATATAAACCAATTCAGCCCTGTGTTTGAAAGAAAAGGTGTATTAACTTTATTGGGATAATAAATTATTGGGGTAATAAATTGTGTGTCTTTACAAGAGCAATGAAAATTATTAGTTCTCTAAGGCTACGTCTGTACTACAAGGTTTTTTACACAAAAATGGCTGTTTTTTGAGCAAAAACCTGCAGAGCGTCCACACCTCAAATGTGCTTTTGCGCAAGTAAATCAGCAGTAAAACAGCAGACCAGAGGGCTTTTGCTGGTTTAGGTAAACCTCTTTCTATGAGTCATAACTCCCTTTTGCACTACAGCTATTGCACAAAAAGGCAGTGTGGACGCTTCAGAGGGGTTTCTTGCACAAGAAACCCCTATTGGAAAAAGCACAGATGCTCTGATGGCCATTCTGTGACTAGCAATCAGAGCTTTCTTGCGCAAGAGCATCCATACAGTGTAGATGCTCTCTCTTGTGCAAAAGCACATCTCTTGCACAAAAACACATGCAGTGTGGACGCTCTCTTGCTCAAGAACTTTTTAGGGAAAATCTCTTCCGCAAAAAGTTCTTGAGCAAGAAGCCTGCAGTGTAGACGTAGCCTGAGTGATCCAAGAAAGAGCACACAGTTAAGAGCATGCTGGGGTCACCTTACTGGTTGTAACCAAGGCTGCTGGAAGCCAGAGTGGAATTGTAAGACTATTGGGATCAGAGATGGTGAACCAGGACTGTCTAGCACACAGACATTCAGGATGTGACCTGAATGCTTGTAGGCTGTATGGGAAAGCAAAACATTGTAAGGCACCCAGGGCTGCAGAGCAAGTGGTGACACAACCCTTTACCAGTCCAGATTGCACCCCAGAATGCTGTGACAGGTGGACAATTATATAAATTGCTTTTATATAATTAAAAATGCAAGTGTGTCTGATTCCCCAACCATTCTCTGCACTTGTTTTCAGAGCATGTAAGGGTACGTCTACACTACAGCATTATTTAGAAATATCTTATTGAGAAATAGTTATTTCGAAATAAGATATTTCGAAATAACACATCTATACACAAAATGCATTTCGAAATAGCATTTTGCTATTTCGAAATAACGCATCCACATTGATTGGACGCTGAATCACATTTAAGGCCAGCTGAAACCACTTCCGGCAGGGCATCAGGTCAGGAGTTACTTTGTGTGGCTGCGGGTTAAAGGGACACCCCTGGACAGCCGGTTCTCAGGTTTCTCTGATTGCTTGCCTACCTTGCTGAGGGACAGCATTTTTTTCTCTGAGTGCTCTGTTTGCCCTCACTCAGGACACCACAGCACTCTGCACCATGGAGCCAGAGCTGCCCCACGGCACTCTGGTGCTTCTTTTGGATGTGTTGCTGCAAGCCTGGCTGCACTTTCTGAAGGCTGCCTCGCAGCATCTGCTGCAGCCCAACCCCCACGCCGTCATCCGGACCCTCCTGGGGTACGTGGAGGAGCAGCTGCAGCTTCTGGATGCCAGCGTGCCTCGCCGCATCTGGCATCTGGACACCAGCAGCGACTGGTGGGACCACATCATCCTGGAGCGCTGGGGAGAAAAACAATGGACCCAGAACTTTAGGATGAAGAAGGACACCTTCATGGAGCTCTGCGAGTGGCTCACCCCTGCTCTGCAGCGATGGGACACGCACATGAGGCCCGCCATTCCCCTCCAGAAGTGTGTGGCCATCACCCTCTGGAAGCTCTCCATGCTGGATAGCTACTGATCCATGGGGAACCACTTCGGCGTGGGGAGATCCACCATCAGAGCGGTGCTCATGCAGGTTTGGCAATCTCTGGCCACTGTGCCAGGAGGGGGGGTGCAAGGAGGGGATGGGCTGCCCTAGGGAAAAGGCGGGGAGGTAGTTCAAGTCCCCCTCCCGGGGAGGGTTTGTTCTGTGTCCCACCTGCACTACAGACTGCCTGTGGTGGCCAGGATTGCAGGGGGGTTGCTCCTGGGGAGCGGGTGCGGGGCAGTGGTGGGGAAGGAGTACTCTCAGCCACCCTGGCACCCCAGTGACTCTCGGTTTCGTGTGTCCCTCTGCAGGTGGTCAAGGCCATCAACAGAGTGTGCTCCGCAGAGTCACCCGCCTCACTGATGTGGACGCGGTGATCAAGGAGTTTGGCGCCCTGGGCTTCCCCAACTGCGCGGGGCGGGCAATCAACAGGACACACATCCCCATCCATGCCCTGATACACCAGGCCTCCCCGTACATAAAACAGAAGGGATACTTCTCCATCATCCTGCAGGCTGTGTCTGACCACTGGGGCCACTTCGTGGACATTAACGTGGGCTGGTCCGGCAAAGCACATGACGCGCGGGTTTACTGCAACTCCTCCGTGTGCCAAAGGCTGCATGCCAGTACTTTCTTCCCCGACCGCCACATCAGGGTCGGGGACGTGGACATGCCTGTGTGCCTGGTGGGGGATACGGCCTATCCCCTACAACTCTGGCTGATGAAGCCCTACATGGGACACCTCAACCTGTCCTGACAGGCCTTTAATGCCAAGCTCAGCAGGGCCCGCATCGTGATGGAGGGGGCGTTTGGCCAGTTAAAGGTTCGTTTTAGATGCCTCCTCACCCACCTGGACCTCTCCAAGCGGAATGTTCCGCACGTGGTGGCAGCGTGTTGTGTGCTGCATAATTTGCGCGCGAAGTAGGGGGAGGCTTTCCTGCCAGCCTGGATGGCAGAGGCCGAGCACTTGGCTGGCCTGTACATGCAGCCCCGCACAGCTGCCAGGTGGGAGGCCCATTGAGGGGCTGTCCATATCCGGGAGGCCCTGCGAGAGAGCTTCCACCCAGAGGAGGACTAAAGTCTCCCTGGTGTGCCCCACTGCGGGCTTGTGCCTCATTTCACCCTCACATCCTTTCACTGACCCCTCCCTAACCCTCCTTCCTCATGTAAATAAAGACACATGTGTTGACAAAAACAAACTCTGTTTATTGAACAAAACTGGGGTGGGGGGGGAATGAGGGTGGGAGAGGGGAGGGGGAAACCTGGGAAGAGGGAGCTGGAAGGGGGAGGCAAGGGGAGGAAGCGGGAGGAGAAGCTCAGGGTTGGGGGTCTTGCTGGCCCTCCTGTCTTCTAGCACTGCGGGTGCGGGGGCCTCAGCATCCCCGGGTGGGAGCGGGTATGGAGGGTGGGGCAGATAGTAGGGGGGAGGAAGAAGCAGGAGGGGGAGCAGGAGTGGGAGGTGGAGCGGTAGCTGGGGCAGCAGCAGGGGCCAGAGCGGCAGGAGGCAGCAATCTCTGCACCAGGGTCTGCAGGTGGTCAGAGATGGCATGGCCCTGGTCAAGCAGCTCCCACCAGCTCTTCCGCCGCAGCTGCAGGTCTTCATGCACCCAGTAGTCCAGGGTGCGGTGCTTGCCTCATAGGATCCCCAGGTGCTGCCGCTGGTACTCCTCCTGGTTACAGGTCAGCCTGCTGGTCCGGGTGTGGGAGGATGTCCTGGGCGGGGTGGTGTGCCCTGCACTCGTAGCTGCTGCAGCTGTGAAGAAACAAGAGAAGTGGTCAGTTATCCCTGGGGACACAGTGGATGAAGCCCAGCCCCCCGTCTGCAAGGCGAGGATGGCAGGTCTCTGCACCATCGGAGCTGATGTGCTTGCACACAGGCTGTATTCGGCATGTCCTGCTATCCCCGGGAGTGAAAGCTGGCCCGGGACTGCACCCATGCCCCTGTGCTGTATATAGTGTGGGGGGGGAGGGGAGATGTCCCCTGCCTTTGCGTAGAGGGGGCTTGTGGAGGGAGGGCATCGTGCAGTGTCCCACCCCGGGGCCAGGAGCATGTCATGTGCCTTCATACATACACGTGTGGGTAACAGGCCAAGGCCCCCTGTGTGGCAGCCAGCTGGGCCATGTGCCCAGGGGTGATCTGTGGTCTCCCTCTCCTCCCCTCCCCACCCCGCCACATAAGGGGACAGTTTTGGCACTCACATGTCATTGCCTCCCTGGCCTCGGATGACACCAGCGACAGGCTCGCTGGGACGGCTTGGGAGTCCTGGGTGCATGGCACACTCCCTCCAGGCTCCTGCAGCTCCTGGCCGTCCTCCTCCTCCTCGTCCTTCTCCTCCTCAGTCTCATGGCCAGGTCCCTCTGCCCCAGGGTCGATGACCACATGGGGGGCACAGACCATCTGGCCCCCCAGGATGCGGTCCACGGCATCAAAATAGGGGCAGGGGTATGGGTCTGCCCCTGGTTGGGAGCTGCCCCCTGTGGCCCTGGCATACTCCTGCTGCAGCTCCTTTATTTTCATGAGTACCTGCTCCTGGCTTCGCATGTGGCCTTTGGTGGCCAGGCTGGCAGCCATCCGCCTGTAGACAGCCACATTCCTCTGTCTAGTGTGGAGATCATGGATGTTGGAGGATTCCCCCCAAACCTCGATCAGGTCCATGATTTCCGCATTGGACCAGGAAGGCGCCCGCCTTTTCCGGCCCCTGGCAAGCTCCTGGGAGCTTGCAGTCTGGTCCTCGGGAGCGGTGGAGGGCTGGCTGGCACTGGCTGCCTCGCTCACGTTGAGGCAACTGGGTCAGAGACAGTGACTGCTGGCTCTGGGCTGGCAGTCCTGGAGCTGGCACAAGCACTGTGGCCAAACAGACTCTACCCCTTTAAAGGCTCTGGGGAGGGGGGAGGAGAGGAGTTTTCCTGGTTGTGGCCAGAGTGGCCACCAGGGCACCCTGGGAAGGGCCGGAGGCCCCCTATTTCAAAATAAGTGTCTATACAGCACTTATTTCGAAATAGCAATTTCAAAATTGGTATTATTCCTCGTGGAATGAGGTTTACCAATTTCGAAACAAGCCTTCCGCTATTTCGATTTAATTTTGACATAGAGGTTGGCTTGTGTAGACGCTGGTAAAGTTATTTTGAAATAACGGCTGTTATTTTGAAATTACTTTGCTGTGTAGACATACCCCAAGTTCTTCAAAGCAGACAGCATGACTACATTTTCAAAAGGGTTTCAATGTTTTAAAGGTGAAATCAACGGGAGCTGGAGACATAAGCCCATTTGAAAATCCCCTTTTTGCAGTTTTAGGCACCTAAATACCTTTAACAATTCTAACTCCCATTTTTAAATGTAGTGTAATAACCTAAAAAATTGTTACTTTTGAAAGTGTCTTCTAAGTAACTTTGATTGTTTTGAAAATGTTACCTCATGTCTCCTCACATGCTGGGAACCCTGAGGCATTACTACAGTATAAATGTGTAACCCTTCTGCCAGGTAGCACCAGCAGCAGCCAGGTTCAATATCTAGGGGGGTTCTTTCTCCATCCATTCAACACAGAACTGGCTCGAGCCCTCACCCAGTAACCTGGGAAATTCACACAACACCCTCTGGGAGGCACTGCTTCTCCACTCGCAAGCACAGAGTTTCAGTCTAGAAAAAAAACCTTTAATAAAGGGGGAAGGAAGTAATGTGGCATTAATTTGGGAAAACACCACAAACAAAGTTCACAACCAAAACCATGAGCAAACATCCCACCTCAAGTAGGTGGGTCCTTTTCCTCTCTGGCTCTCAAATCCAGCAATGTAAATGTCCCCTTCACATACCCAACCCTACTCTGCAACCCACTCAGTTGCTGCCCTTGGTCACAGCAGACCAGAGTTCAGAGGTGGATCTGCAGAGTGGCAGGGTGGGGGGGAGGGAAGGAGGAGGTAGAAGGCATCTCACCCACTCCGCTGGTCACTCACCATCCACCATCTTACTACTCTCTGGTACTTCTGTGCTGGCCATTCATCACCCCTCACTCCTGCCACTCCACTGACTGCTCCTCACCCCACTCCCATACATCCCCACACATCTCCCCATTCAGCCATTTCCCCATATTTTCTCTGCATATCTTTGTGAGCTTCTTATCTTGGTTACCTTTGTCAGAGGGGCCCTTCGTCCCAGCCTCTCCCTTCTTGAGAGGTTAACAGACTTCACTCCTCTGGTGACCTTTCTCCACTGCAATACAACACAGCTCAACTTCTGCTGGGCTTGCAGTAATGTCAATGGATACATGTGTGTGCAACTGGGTATCAGCTCCCTCCACTCTGGCTTGGGCCCCCTCTCACCTTCTGGGCCCAGAATGACTGTGCCATTTGTCCCATTTTTGCTAAACCTGTGAAAACATGGAGGTAACCTCACATAAACAGAGTCTTCAAGGTAAAGGCACCTATTCGACACTCTTGGTAAAAAAAACTCGAGGATTGGAGGATTCTCTTCCAGTGGAGTGCTGCAGTGGGTAAAACTTGGTGAGAAGCTGAAATGCCAAATAAGCATAAGAGCTACAGGTGACTTAGAAGTCACACACATCTATCTTCCTAAACTCTCTTCCCATTTTCTTCATCATCCATCCATTAACCTCCTCATCACTTAGTCTGAATAATTTCCATTGAAGCCATATTTTCTCACCACACATCAAGTCCTCATTACCTTATATTGCTTCTTCCTCTGAAACTTTTCTAAAATCTGCCAATTATTTTCCATACCAACTGATAAAATCTTGGTTTATGCCATAGTATCTCTCCCCTAGGCAACTAACTTTCCACCTTCTCACCTATGCCCAATCCCTTCCACAAGATTTCATCATTCAGCAGTTAAAATAATCTTCCTCTCCTACCTCTCTACCCAGGGCAGAGACAATCAGTTCTCAAGTCATTCTGAGTATGAAAAGTGGGAGTTTAATAGAGGGGTGGGGACAAAACACAGGAAAGATTTACGTAGCAGTTTAACCACAATAAAACTCAAATGGTCTCTTCACCTCTCTAACTTAATTGGGTAATGTGACAGTGTCTGACCCGCACTGGCCCTACCAAGGGTTAAATCCAGTCCTGGGAGAGGGCTGGAGTTCTGAAGCAAGCAGCTCTGGCATATAGTAGCCAACTGGGGCCCAGATGGGGCTATATAAATAGGGTTTCCTGGAGAGGAAGGAAACAGCACACTGTAGCTTCAGCTGTGGAGCAGGAGGGACCTGGCTGCCAGGGAAGCTGGAGGATTCCCAAGACAGAGTAGTGTTGGGGAAGGGTAGGCAGAGCTGGGGAGTTCTGGCCAGGCAAACTCCCAGACTGAGTTTTTGGTCTCAAGGCCTGAGTGGTAGTAGAGCTGTGGGGAGGCAATGAGGGTAGAAGAAGGCAGCAGGTCCACACTCCTTGCCTATGATGAGTGGCCATTTCAGACTGCGCTTTGCCCCTAAGGCAAGGAGCTAGATGACAACTGGCAGTGGGTCACTGAGGAAAGGTGGGTATAGAGGATTTGGGTTTCCTGGGAGGGGAGGACCCCAGAGAACAGGAGACACTGGCCAGCAGAAGATGTTTGGATGCTGAAGAGTTAATTCCCAAGGGGTACGTCCACACAGCACGCTTATTTAGAAATAAGCTATTTTGGAATTTTTTTCCAAAATAACTTATTTTGAAATAGCACATTTACATTACAGGAAGGCCTCAAAATTAGTCTGAGGCAGGCTTCCCTAATGTGGATGTACTATCTTGAATTAGAGCCCCAGGAGGCACTGGGGAGTAATTACTTTTAATTTGAAATAGCAGCAGTGGAGCATCCACACTACTGCTATTCTGAAATAGCTATTTCAGAATAAGCATTATTCCTCATGGAATGAGGTTTACAGATTTCAAAATAAGCCATCCGTTATTTCAAAATTACAGAATTGCTGTTTAGACACTTGCATTGTTATTTCGAAATAACACCAGTTATTTCAAAGTAACTGTGCTGTGTAGATGTGTAACCACCACCAGGCAGATTTGAACCTGGGATCTCTGGAGCTGAGTCTGGGAGCCTCTACCCTCTGAGCTAAAAGCCAACTGGCTCCTAGCTCAGGCTGGAAAGGTCTCTTGATCTTGACTGTTGCTGTGGTCTAGGTACCACTTGCATTGCTCAGTAACCACACTAGGTGTGCGGGTTACAGATGCACCCAAGGTGACCAGTCGAAGGCATAGTGGTGGTGAGTCTTGACATCATTACAGGTAAGCTTCGACAATCAGGGAACCAAATGCCATGGCAAATCATGGGACTAGTCCAACCAAATCAACTGAAAAATACACCATTTAAAGCTGCAACAAAACCTTTATATTCATAAAGTCAGAAGGAAAAAAATTGTTCCCAGCTTTATTTGAATGTTCTCAAGAAACATTCTTCATGAAAGCTCCACAAACTCAACAAGGGACACACTGAGGGTATGTCTACACTAGCCACCCTAGTTCGAACTAGGGTGGCTAATGTAGTCATTCGAACTTGCAAATGAAGCCGAATTAAAATATCCCGGGCTTTATTTGCATGTTCCCAGCGCCGCCATTTTTAAATGCCGGTAGTTCGACTCCCTGCCCGCGGCTACACGCACGGCTAGTAGTTTGAACTAAAGCCTAATTTGGACTACCGTTACTCCTCATTGCAGGAGGAGTAACGGTAGTCCGATTAGGCTTTAGTTCGAACTACCTGGCCGATGCGCGTGTAACAGGAGTCCGAACTACCGGCATTTAAAAATGGCGGCGCTGGGAACATGCAAATAAAGCCCAGGATATTTTAATCCCGAGCTTCATTTGCCACCCTAGTTCGAACTAGGGTGGCTAGTGTAGACATACCCTCAGTGTTTTCAATTCAGCTGTGAATATTTTGCACTGTTCTTGTTGACGGTATTGCAGAGAGCTGCCACAGCTTTCAGGTTTACCATCCACCTCTGCTGAGCTCACCAGCAAATAAAATACATAGTATATAGAGCATTTGGAAAAAGGTAATTTCCCAAATACAAAATGTAAATATGTGAACAGAGTAAATAATGAAATAAAGCAGGAGGCATCTAATCTTTCTTTCTCATAAGGGATTGACTACTAATGTATTCTGAACCAGCTTATCTTTGAGAGTAATGATGGCTGATTTTACACAAGTTGCTGAACAAATGCCCATGAAGTTCAATTTAAACTATCCCTTGTTTAAGTTAACTGCAGAGTAATTTGCAATGTGAATTTACCTGCAAGAATATAATCTCCAGAGGGTTTTTTTTTTCTTTTTTTACTCTAACATTTCTATTTGCTGAATGTGTAGCCACTCTGCTTCTAGGCAATGGTACCGATCCCCCCACACAGAGACTCTCATTTTGTTCTTTCATTAGTCTACTTTTACAAGCAGACTTTTACATTATATTCCACTCACTACGCTGTCACATCATCAGTTTCAGGATGAAGTTATGATAACCTGATTTTCATCTGAAGGAGTGGGTTGTGCCCACCAAAGCTCATGATACTATCTACATGTTTTGTTAGTCTTTAAAGTGCTACCAGACTATTTGTTGTTTTTTAAGTTTATCCTGATTTTAATAAACATTATGGGCTAGACTGTGAGGGCTCATCTACACTAGCTGGAAGACTGATGTTGCCCCATCGATCTTCCAGGGTTCGATTTAGCAGATGTAGTATTGACCTGCTAAATCAAACTCACTAGGTGCCCCTGTCGACATCAGTACTCCTGCTCCTCACGAGGAGTAAGGGAAGCCAACGGTGGAGTTTGCTTCCTCTGTGTGGATAATGTGGAAACGCGATGTAAGATAGTTCTAATCCAGCTAAGTAATTTACATAGCTGGAGTTGTGTATCTTACTTCGACCTCCCCATGTATAGTAGATCAGGCCTGACTGAGACTACATGGCCTGCACAAGAGTGGTGTAAGAGAGCAATACCCCTCACCTAATGTTTCTATGAAATGTATCTGGACCTTGGGCTCAGACACACAGAATTAAGTGGGAAGACACTCAATGCCTGTTTACTCCCTTCCTAGAACAGGTGGTAGTAAAGTGATTGGAGACTTAGTTCTCGATGGGTGGAGGAGTAATGGGAGCACCATTGATTTGTGCTGGGTTAAGCAGCAAATTGTGCCTGCAGCAATCTCCTCCTCCTATGCCAACCAAAGTAACATAGAAACAGGGAGGAAATTGTGATTTGGAGAAGTGTCAGTGGCATTGCATGCCACCCCATTGCTCACATAAAAGTCTAACATAAAAATCTAGGTTTATCTGTATTATGGTTTGTTGTGAAGTGGTCACCCTCTTTTTTGTTGCTGTCTGTGAGGCTAAGAAATGCACCCTCACATGAGGCAGGATACACTTTAGTTATGTCAGAGAGATACAAATATGACAGGTTTTATGTGAAGAGCACATTTCACACACCATCAGGCTGAAAATAACAGGGAAAACAAAACCTTGCTTCAAACCCTGGTACAGTTCCTGTTCATTTGAAAAGGCATTTAAAAACTGTTTCTAAGGCATATGTATTTACCTCCAGTCACTAAACAAATACATTGAATTAAACAAATTAACCCACATTTAGATGAGGTAGAGTACAGTCTGTCCTGCTCCATATTTCCAAACATCCTCTGACATAAGTTAGTAAGTAAAACAGAATGTCTTATGTGTAAAAATAATGTAATATAAATGACTTTGCATTTTACCAATATCAAGGAAACATAGTCGCTCTCTTGATTGTATTTTTAAGTTCAAGGATGATTTTGAATCTGAAATCCAAACACAATAAGAGGTAGGGGGAGGAGGTTCGTAGGGATTTGGGGGGTATATTTGAGGACCTTCATTCTAACACCTAAATCACAGTAGAGAGGTGGTTCTCAAGTTTTTTCTCTTGGTCAATTACACATTATGATACTATGCCTGTTGGACCATCCCACCACCTGCCTTAAGTTCATGCTCAAATAATATCCCTGTGGCAACTGCAGAAGTTGCTTGTGTTAAAAAGTAACACAAAGTTTGTATTTAAATAAGGAAAGCCAGCATCCTGTGGTTAGAAAGCTTTCCATAGACCACCAGTGGCCCATGAATCTTATTTGGGAACTACAGCATTATACTGTGATTTTTAGAATAAAAAAAATCACTAACAGATTATAGATGAGAAACAAAACAATATTTAGATATCACTCCAAAAGAAATACAGGATGTTTTATTTTATGTTTTCTATACCTAAATGTGATGTCTTTAAGCATCCAGATTGTTTAAATGTGTTTGTTTAGGGGTACACAGTACTTGTGGAAAAAAAGTACTTGAATTATTGTATTTTTTCCTGCTTCTCACCCAATCCATTTGTTTGCTACAGTAATGTGTTTTATCTTATCATTACCATGCACTGTAGGCTCTTTGGGCTCAAGATTGATTTTTTTTTTAACCTACATTTGTTCAACACCAAATTAAGCAAGGCCTGATCCCTAATTGTGGTTTCCAATGCTACTATGCAACAATTAATATTCCAAAAGTTCTAGTGCCATTCTGTCATCTAGTTCTGATATAGAAACAAAGGGTATGTCTAGACTACATGCCTCTGGCGACAGAGGCATGTAGATTAGACTACCCGGCATAGGAAAATGAAGCGGCGATTTAAATAATCGCCGCTTCATTTAAATTTACATGGCTGCCGGGCTGAGCCGATCAGCTGTTTGTCGGCTCAGCGCGGTAGTCTGGAGTTCCGCGGTCGACATCAAAGGCATTTGTCGACCTCCCAGGTATGCCTCCTGGGATGAGGCATACCTGGGAGGTCGACAAATGCCTTTGATGTCGACCGCGGAGCGTCCAGACTACCGCGCTGAGCCGACAAACAGCTGATCGGCTCAGCCCAGCAGCCATGTAAATTTAAATGAAGCGGCGATTATTTAAATCGCCGCTTCATCTTCCTATGCCGGGTAGTCTAATCTACATGCCTCTGTCGCCAGAGGCATGTAGTCTAGACGTACCCAAAGTTATTCAATATTAATTTTGCATAACCAGTTTTGGAAAATGTTTCTATATCAGTTCAAGTACATCTTTCTGTAAATTTGCGCTAGTCAAAAATTTTCCTTCAAAACTTTTTTCAGTAGAAAATCGAGATCCCCACAAATCGAATTTTTACATAAAGAGTTCACTTTCCAAAAATGTTTTAATGAAAAATCAAATGCCTCAAAACTAAAACCTCAATATTTCTATTAAGGAATGACACGTGTGCCTCTTGGGAGTTTTAGTTCAGGTGCTTTATGCTCTCATTGTCCTTCATGGGCCAACCTTCTCAACTAGAATACCTTTCTGAAGATGCATTGTGACAATGGAACTCACATGATGCAACATAGTGGCTAAGTAAAGGAGAGCATGCTTTTTTGTTTCAGAATCCAATAGTGAAAAGGATCTCTAAAGAAAATGTAATACATTAGAAGACCAAAGAGATAAATGGTTTATCACAGGGCATAAGAACATAAGAACATAAGAATGGCCGTACTGGGTCAAACCAAAGGTCCATCTAGCCAGTATCAGCATCCTGTCTGCTGACAGTGGACAATGCCAGATGCCCCAGAGGGAGTGAACAGAACAGGGAATCTTTAAGCAATACTTCTCCCATCACCCATTCCCAGCCTCTGACAGAGGCTAGGGACACCATTCCTATCCATCTTGGCTAATAGCCATTGATGGACCTAACCTCCATGAATTTATCTAGTTCTTGAACCCTGTTAAAGTCCTGGTCTTCACAACATCCTCTGGCAGGTCGTTCCACAGGTTGACTGTGCACTGTGTGGAGAAAAACTTCCTTTTGTTTGTTTTAAACCTGCTACCTATTAACTTCATTTGGTGACTTCTAGTTCTTATGTTATGGGAACAAGCAAATAACTTTTCTTTATTCATTTTTTCCACACAAGTCATGATTTTATAGACCTCTTAGTCTCCTCTTTTCTAAGCCGAAAAGTCCAAGTCTTTTTAATCTCTCTTCATATGGGACCTGTTCCAAACCCCAAATCATTTTTTGTTGCCCTTTTCTGAACCTTTTTCCATGCCAATATATCTCTTTTTTTAGATGACGCGACCACATCTATACACGGTATTCAAGATGTGGGCACACCATGGTTTTATATAGAGGCAATAAAATTTGTCTTATTCTCTATCCCCTTTTTTGATTATTCCTAACATTCTGTTTGCTTTTTTTGACTGATGCTGCACATTGAGTGGATGTTTTCAGAGAACTATCCACAATGACTCCAAGATCTGTCTCTTGAGTAGTTGTAGCTAAATTAGTCCCCATCATATTGTATGTGTAGTTGGGATTATTTTTTCCAATGTGCATTACTTTACATTTACCAGCATTAAATTTCATTTGCCATTTTGTTGCCCAATCACTTAGTGGAATTGGTAGTACCACCTGTTATTAAGATTGCCTGACACCTCCCATAATAGCACCTGGCTTCAGTTACTTACAACTGTGCCACACTGAGAGTACAGCTACACTGCAGGGCTTAACTCAAAATAAGCTATGCAAATTGAGCTATGTCAATTGCATATCTTACTTCAAAATAGGGAGCGTCTACACAGCACTTATTTTGAAATAGAGCACTCTTCCTCCGACTTCCTTTACTCCTCATACAATGAGTGTTACAGGAGTTGGAGTAAGAAGTCCTCTAGCTTGACAGTATTTTGACACTATTTCAAAATAACTGCCTGCTGTGTAGATGCGGACTAAGTTATTTTGGAATAGCACTAGTTATTTCGGAATAGTGTTGCAATGTAGACGTACCCTCATGACTACTAAAATTTTCCATGCTGGGTGGCTGTCTTCTGCTGATTTTTTTTTTTTAATCTCCCTGTAAGATAACTCTTTAAACTTTTTCCCTAAATACTACTCCTAATACTTTAAAGAAGGGTCTTGAAATTTGGGAAACATGGGCTTTATTCTAGAGATATGTCTTTTGTTATTCTTTTTTAAAATCTGTCCAAAGCTGGCCAAGATACAAGCCTTTGAAAAATTTTCATTCAGACATGTTCCCTAGAGATTTGTTAGCTCTTCATAGTGACAATTTCCTAAGATTCATCCTCACTGAGCATGCCCAGTATAGTCTCACCAGACCACGCATATAATACCCTCTCAGAGCAAGTAAGCATGCACCAGCCCAGGGCTATAGAACTCAGAAGGACTTTCCCTGTAATAGCTCTTCTGGACCAGGGTGTGGCCATGCATTACAAATGACAGCAGGGAGCCTGCATCTCCTGTGGTTTCACTCACCCTCATGGAACCCAGGCAGTGTAGAGGAAGAGGCCTTCTGACGCGCTATTTTGAGCCATCCCTTGTGCAAGGTTTACCAGGATGGCGAAATAGCAAGCCCGTTATTTCAAAAAATATTTAAAAATAGCGGGCAGCTTGTGTAGATGCGGGGTAGCAGCCATGCAGTATAGATAGACATGCAGTGTAGATGTACCCTCACAGAGGTGCGGAGTCTATGTAGAACTCACTGATTTGGATCGGAACTGCAGAAGCTTAATAACTCTGAAAATTGGACTATTTATTTAGGTACCTAACGTTAAAGGAATCCGTATAGGCCCTTATTCATCAAAGCACATAATGGAAGGTTTTCAGTGATGCAAATTGATTTTCACCTGTCCCACTTGTGCATTTCAAAATCTCCCCAGTATACCACTGATTAATTTAAGCACATCATCAATCCTTAGTCAGCAAATGTAGCTTCTTCGGGATTTAAGTACATACATTATGCTTGGAGATATTCACTTCTGGTTAGTACATGATTCAGTACATGATTTAATCACGTTCTTATGTTCTTTACAGAATCATGGACTAAACAAAAATAAATAATCTATAAGCGTAACATATTCTCTGAGCAAGAGTGGAGTTTTGGGACTGTAGGCAGGGCAGCAGCATGCGCTCCAGGACGTGGCTTACTTTTCATTTTGTTTAGCATGCATAGTAGTTTGAAAACATCTTTGCTATATGTAAACACAGGTTTTTATTTGTATGTTTTTGTTTTTAAACACATGGGATCTTGGGGAAAGTCTTAAATATTCTGGAATCTGACCTCTTTTTCACTCTTTGGCCCAGATTTTAATAGGAGACCCTTGTCTAACACCAGTGGGTTTTCTGTTCTCATATGAATGTCTGCCCTGACCTAGTATGGTTGATGGTTCCTTGTCTTTTCTCTGAGCCTCTTGGCAGTCTGTATGTCAGAAAGCTTCTCTGAAAACAGGGAGACCTCTATCACTCCTATTTCCCTTCTCGGCTTCAGCAAACAATTCTACTTTTTATTATTTATTTATTTATTTATTTTATTTTAATGGGTGAGGTTTCCTTCAGCGCCTTTTAGTTTCCTGTGTAATCCAGGGAAGTGTGGGGAGAGGCAGGAGGCATGGGCATGGAAAGCATTCCTTTCATACACCACTATGTTCTACTCTCTAACCATATTAGGTAGCTAAAGATGGAGAATGACTGAAACACTGGTCCTTCCCTGTTTTTACCACTACTAGAGGAACCTGGATTATGCACTTGTCCCTGTTAGCCCTGGATATGAAATCCAGAGCCTCACCATGGTGCATTCACAGGGGCAGAGGTTGTTTATCACCACTGCTGGTGCTAGTATTCAGATAGGTGAAGTGAGATGAGATCCTCCTGCTTCATGGGGCAATTTTTGTTGTGTCAGCTATTTTATCTTTAGTATTCCACATGATTATCAGATTATTTGAGTATTTAATATGAGCAGTGTGACAAAGTACATTTAAAACAGTCATCCAACAGTCAGGAGACCTAGAGAGTCCCTGAAGCTTGGTTCTGACTCACTCCTAGCCTTGTGCCCTAGGAAGGAGAGGATAGGAAGGCATTTCAAATAGAATATAGTGTGGTGTCCAAATACATGCAATGTTGGATCAGTGAAGGGAGTTTAGCTCACTTTTGTCAGTAAAGTACAACCTAATATAGCAGTATATAGGATTTATCAAGGCTAAGCACACTGAGATGTTTTCATTTTTCTCAGAGTGACTTTCACATTTAATCTCCCATTCAAAGAAAGGACTTGGAATGCCAAATCTCAAATGAAGCCTGAAAATAGAAGCAAGGCTACACAGGCTATGTCTACACTACAGGGTTTTTCCGGGACACCGGAGGTATCTCAGAAAAACTTCGCCGCATCCAGAGAATGTGTCTGCTCTTCTGCTTTTTTTTGCGTATGAGCATACGCACTCTTTCGGAAGCCCTGTCTTCCTCCTTCCATGAGGAAGAAGGGCTCTTCCGAAAGAGGAGGCTTTTCTGAAATTTGGCCCAGTGTAGATGGGCCAAATTTCAGAAAAGCCTCTTCCAAAACAACTATCAGAAAAAGATACGCAAATTGCAGAGTGCATTTTGTGTATCTTTTTCTGATAGATCAGTGTAGTCTAGACATAACCACAGTGTCTAATCATCAAGCCTCTACAGTATAAAACAGACTTGCTCAAACCTTTTCTATAAATATCCCAAGACAAGGCCTGAAAGCATTCAGAAGAAAAATGTGGGTTATTGGTGGCTTATCAAATTGTTCTAATGAGTGAGGGACTATGTCATCCTACTTCTCTTTGTTGTTGTTCTGTTGGAGTAAGAGCTAACACTATGCTTTTTTTCGCAAGGCATAGACTGCTGCCCGCAAATGAGCTTATAGTCTAATTCCCCCCAAAATGATTATTTGTCCACAAAAGTCTCATACACTTATTTTATAATAAACAATAAATTGTATGAGGAAATGTAGCACAGGTAGGAACATTTTTCATTTTTCAGTCTTGGTCCCTATGCTGTTTGGGTACACATATCTTTGGGTGGAATATTACTGCATTTCACAGCTTTGAAGGATGAAAGTGAGCTGGAATTTTCATTTCCAGTTCATCTGAGTCAATAGGTGTTTTGCTTGACATTGCAAGAATTGAACTTTTTTCATAAATGGCTTCTAGGTGTTAGATTAAGCTTGATAAATACTGTCTCTGGCAATTATTTTTTAGAAGACTGGCTATATATTCACCCTCTGGGGAAGGTCCATTATTGAGTGCAGTGATGACTAGCTGCTAACCAGTCCGTGATATTTAAAACAGAGGTGTCAACCATTGTCAGTGGGCATTTTATTAACATTAAACAATGACGAGCATCCACCTTTTAGCTTTGTTCAGGCTTTTGCCATTGCAACGTTGAAATATTCTGGAACACCAGATTTGGATTTACTTCATAGTCTGTTCATCCTTGTAAAATGGGGTCAGACTGCTTTGCTGCCAACTGTTTGACCCAGTCATTTCCAGTATAGTGAATCAACTAGTAGGCTTTGGGGCTGAATGGACTGGCCCCACACTTACCCACATGTGGGTCTCCTGATAGATACCTCATAATATTCTTGAGCCAACTTGGAAGGAGAGTGGATAAGTTAAATTTTCTGTTGACCATGAATCTAATTAACATTATAAATAGCTCCATGTTGCTTCAAAGCAGTGTTGTTGGAACATTTTTTTTATAGTGAGGGGGGTGAAAGACATTTAGAAAACTGTAAACCCTGTATATGATGGAAACCACTTCAAGTTAGGGGGTATGCTGCACTCCCAGCACCCCTAGTTCCAGCATCTCTGCCCAAAGCTTCCCTTAGAACATCAGGAAAATTGCTAATAGCTAGCTTTTAAGGAGATGCCATTATTGAGGAATTTTGGATGGTATATTTTGTTGCCCTGATTTATATATGTAGTTTTATGTAAATATTTCTACTTGGGTGATTGGTTGTAGTGTTCTGTATAATTTTACTAGATGGGCCATTGAGGAATAATATTGAATCTAAAATACTATGCTTTCGTCCATCACGAGGAACAGAATGACTAATTTAAGTTTACATGGATGTTTCATTTTTAGTGGCCGGTTAGTTTTATTTGGGTGACGGGCTTTTGTTGCACTCATTTCACTGGTAGGTTAGTGGGACTATGCATGGGCATGCATAATAAAGTTGTAAAAGAGGCACAGATGTGTTCACTAAACTATTAATTCACAAAAATGTAAAGTGCTTGCTTAATACAATATTTACAACATTTTAAATATGCCAAGTGCAAAATTATTACAGTGGAGATTGCTCTAAATTTTACTGGGTAATGATGGCCCATCACAAAGGGGTATGGTTATCAATCCCTAATTCAGTGTTTAGCCAACCTAGTCAGTACAAAAGGACTACAAATTTCCCAAGTCAGTGTAAAAATAATAGAACAACTTTGACATATAACCTAAGTGGAAACCAAGTAAGTTGAGCAGGACAGATGAGAAGATTCTGAACAGAGTAATAAAACAAAACCATTGTGTTAAACCTATAAAGCCCATAAAAGCAAGAGGAATCTTTAAGTTGAACTGAGAGCACAACTCTTGGAGGCTATTATCCCTGCAAAAGAAAAAGCTGTTATCGGCAATTCTTTTAAAGGTTAGAGCTATATTCAGCAATAGGTCACAGAGAACTGAAGTGGTAAAGTGTCACACTGACACCAGAAAGAGTCACTCCATAGCTCAGCTGTTGCATGGGGCTTTTATCTGAAAAATGGTGTTATTAACAATAGTAACAGATGATGTTACAAAATAGGATCATCACACTTTTTTCCCCCTCTGTCATTATTGTAGTCAGAAGAAAAACCCTCAGTACAAAAAGTTAGTAATATGGCAGGGCTTTATGTTGGTCACTGTAAAATAGAGTAACCCCAAAAATTAAATATATTTTATTACCTATAAAGGTCTTACCACTATGACTGTCCATTAAAATCAATGGCAAAATGTTCACTGATTCCAGTAGAAGCAAGGTTGGGCCCTAGTATCCTGAGTTTTTTAGGCCACAGTCATATTTGATGTCCAAGCACTAATAAGTAGCAATGAACATACTAATTAACTAGCAGCATATTATTTTCAGTCACAAGGTATGAATGCTGATGAAATAGATTTTGCTATTACTAACTTGTGTCTCATTTGTGGCTCAGTCTTAAGTAGTCAAAGGTGAGAGAGAGAGGCCCACCCTTACTTCCCTGTACAGACTAGGGCTAGCGTTGACCAGATTCTGGCTCTGGGTACAGGCAGAGCATGGGAGCTGCTCAAATTTATCTACCTTCCATCATGAGCAAAATCAGTGGAGAGGAGCAGAATAAGAGGGGAGCAGAGGAGGATTTTTTGCCTCTTTTCCAATTCCTCCTTGTCAACTTACACACCCAAGCCTGCTCACTGAGGAGGGGGGAACAAAGGGGTCAGTTGCTCTGAGGTCTGGTGATTCAAAGGGGTACCGTGGCTTCCAGCCGCCCCCGTGCTACTGTGGCAGCAACAGTGGTCAGAGCTCTGGGCCTTTTAAATCTCCATTGGAGCACTGTGCCACATGCTCTGTGAGGCTCTGAGGGTTGGGTGGGGATCTGCTCTCTGGGTGGTATTGAGTGCTGGGGAGGGGGCGGATATATGTGTGTGTCTGGTGATGCACTCCAGGTGGTGAGGAGAGCTGGCTACCCCCAGCCCTGCCTCTTCCGCTTGAGGCCCCCGCCCTCCTTCCAGGAGCATAGAGGGTTGGCTGCCCCAGCCCCACTCCTGCTTCAGGCCTGGCCCCTTCCAGGAATATGGAGCTGCCCCGCTTACTTAAGGGCCCACAGAGGCTGTCTGCGCCCCTGTACACATCACCTTAATCTAGACTGAGCCTAGCAACTCCAGCTAGCGTTAAGTGAAAGGTGAAGCAGCTTATTGAACTTAAAAGACTAGATTGGATTACCTTTATTCTTGCTGAATGTAGATAATGAGTGCTTACAGAGTAAGTTACTAGTCAGTGTGACTTAAGCACCATCTAGCCTTTAAAAACCTCTCTGGTAAGTTGTTAGCCTACTAGAGTAAGGTAGGAGCAGAAAGGGAATCATGCCCCTGAAGTGAGTGTCTAAGGTACAGTGCTGCCTACAGTTACTACTAGAGTGGTAGAGCTTGCTCACTACTCTTACTCAGTGTTATGCCTAAGGTTGCCAGGTGTTTGATTTTCACCCGGACAGTCCGTTTTTTTCTGGCCCCCTCCGGTAAAAAACCCAGAAAATACCGAACATGTAAAAGCTGGTTGGAAGGCCGGCAGGGACAATCATCCCCTGTCGCATCTGGCGTGGGTGGGGGGGAAGCAAGGAGTGCAGGGATTCTTAAAGGTGCAGCACTTGGTTTTTGTTGTTGTGCGTTTTTTGTTTTTGTTTTTTTTCTCAACAAGTTTGTGCTACTTTGTCTCCGGGTTTTTTGGTTTTTTTTCATGTTCTGGATTTTTGGTGAAAGCATCTGGCAAGCTTACTAAGGACACAGTGTAATCCTTATGGTCATAAATTTGAAAAAAAATCTACAAGGGACAAAACTTTAGTCTCAATTGAATGAGCAGAGCCGTACTGAAGTCAGTGATTGCGAGTCTTTGTGAAGGTTTTTTTTTTTTTTTTTTTTTTTAAGTATAGGGTAACAGAAATGCAAATGATGGGACAAATTGTGTCACCTTAACTGAAATTCTGATTAGCCTCTTACTCTGTAAGCACGCTGACTGAAATCAATATGGAGCGAAGTACTGGAGAAAGGCTGGCACAAGCTAGTCCAGAGTGTAAATTATGGCTTCAGTTTGATATATTTAATCCTCATAACCCAAACTGGATCAAAGTCTAACCTTTTTAAAGCTTGTCTATATCTATCCAGCAGCTGTTTTATTTGACATTTTAACAGCATCTGTTTTCAGTTATCTGATGTCTGTTTCATTCTCTTAATGTCTATTGAGAATAGGCCTTTTTCTTAACTTTCCAATATCTTAAATCAATGTGGAGATGCAGCATAAGTGGCTTTGTTTTATGCATGCTGGGTACAAGCACTGAAGGTAGCATTATACAAGCAAGAAGTCTTGTCCTTATTTTTTTAAAATGTAATTCCTAATTCTTGAAACAATAATAAACCAATAAAAATCTCAATCTCTGTATAAGACCATCTACCCATCTGGGGGAATCTTAGTCCTGAGCAACTAAGTCTTTTGCCTTTGGTTTGAGAAACTAGTTTCTTGACAATAATCTGCTGTCTCTACTACTCAGATGGGGAAGACAAAATGATGCTTTTCAAAGGGAAACAGCTTTTTCGCTCATCATAACCATTTATGGTATAGGCCCATCTTTAGCAAGATGAGGCTCATTATTTATCATCTGTGTAGTCTGGCAGCCATTAGGGATTTAGAAAGAGTTTCCTTGGCCTACTTGTTATAAGAGTTAAGCCATTTAATGAAAGTGTTTATCCTGAAGGCTTACAATATTCAGCTTCTGTTAATAATTAGGGACAATTGTATCAACTTTACTGACATACAGTGGAACTCAGAGTTACGAAGACCCTGGGAATGGAGGTTATTCATAACTCAAATGTTTGTAAATCTGAACAAAACTTTATGGCAGTTCTTTCAAAAGTTTACAGCTGAACATTGACTTAAACAGGTTTGAAATTTTCCTATGCAGAAGAAAAATGTTGTTTTAACCATCTTAATGTAAATGAAACACAGAAATAGTTTCCTTACTTTGCAAAATCCTTTATTTCCTTTTTTAATAGTTTATTTTTAACACAGTACTGTACTGTATTTGTTCTGTTTGAGGGATCTCTGCTGCTCCCTGACTGTTTACTTCTGGTTCCAAGTGAGGTGTGTGGTTGACTGGTTCACAACACTGTTCTTCATAACTGAGGTTCTATTAGGATGTTGATTTGAGCAGTATGTGAAGGCGTTTGTCTTGGCACTGAAAACAGTGAAATCAATTCTCTGAAACTGAAATTCTGGATTATGAGTGGAATGGATATTCCTTGAATTTCTCTTAAAGGTCCCAGCAGCTTGTGCTACTTACAGTCATCAGTGGAGTTAAGCAGGGCTGTGTGTTGGTCCCATCTCACTTGATGTTCTCTCCCATGCTTACAGATGTCTTTTGTGACTCTGACACTGGGACTGGCAACAAACAAAACTGAAGGTTTACAGAGTCATCATGTTGCCAACTCTGATGTATGCATGCAAAGCCTGGAGGGTGTACAGACACCATGCCATGAAACTGAATCATTTTCATATGGGCTGTCTGAGGAAACTGATGAGGATAAGATGGCAAGACAAGGTTCCAGACACTGAGGTTTTCATACAAGCAGCTATTTGAAGCATCCATACTCTCTTGAAATCACAGATAAGATGGACAGGACATGTTACCAGAATTTCAGATAAGCAACTGCCAAAAAATATCTTTTATGGTGAGCTAAAGGAGGGAAAGCTCTCTCAGGCTATGTCTACACAGCAGTGTTATTTCAGAATAACTCTCATTATTCTGAAATAACAAAGAGTGTGTCTACACTGCAAGCCATTATTTCAAAATAATGGCGAGCTGGAGGACTTCTTACTCTGACTCCTGTAACCCTCATTTCATGAGGAGTAAGGGAAGTAGAAGGAAGAGTGTTCTTCTTTCAACTTCCTGCTGTGTAGACAGAGCCAAAAGCCGAATTAAGCTATTTTGACTTAAACTACACAATTAACATAGCTGAAGTTGTGTAGCTTAATTAGACTTTTCCCCTGCTGTGTAGACGTGCCTTCAATGAGGCCAGAAAAAATGTTTCAAGAAGTCCCTCAAATTATCATTAGGGCATTTCAACATGGATCCAGAGATTTAAGAAGATTTTGTTTATGATGGTTCTACATGGAGAAGCCTCATCCATACTGGAGTTACAGTCTATGAGCAGAGAACTGCTGAGGCAGAGCAGAAGTGCCAGCAGAAGTGCCAGTGTCTAGATTGTGCAACAGAAGCATGTCTGCTATTAGTCAAGCAACTTATAGTGGCATCTCTTGTTCAGTGTGCCACAGAGTTCAAAGCTCAAATTGGACTGGTCAACCACTCATGTATTCACAGAAATCAAACCAATCAGTTATGTCATAGTAATCTTAGAACCCAAAGGATTAATATTTCTTGACTTAAGAGTAATAAGTTAGAGGCTGAATCCAGTTCCATATGAACAGGAATTCAAATATAAATAATAGCATTTCAAGTAGGGTCCTTGTAGGTTGCCCCAATAAAAGGATCAAACAATGAATTGGCAAGAAGAATGAACTAATATCAACCTGCTAGACTTGGCTTCTTCAGATCATGATTGAAAGTCCATTGGAAGAAGGAGGAAGGCAATGTATAGGAAGATTGCACTGCTGCTTCCAGCTGTGGGATACTTCAGTTTTTGTTATGTTACTAACAGTATTTATGTACATGAACTTGAAACAACAGAACACCAAACAAGCTTCCTGAAACTTTGTAACTCCAGAAAACCAATCAACTCATCAGGTTATGTAGAAAAATGAACCGATTATTGTATAGAATTATGTATGTTCAACTATATGTACTAAAGCACTAATTCTATTGCAGAGTTCTTGAGGCATCAGAAATCAGAGAGGTGATTATATGGCCAGTTTTCATGCATATAATTTTTATAATATATAGTAATAGAACACAAGCATTTATTGCCACTATAAAACTTCATATCTGTCCATCTACAACCTGTTCTAAATATATGCAGTATGTCTGTGCTCTCCTTCTCTTTTTAAAATATACCTTCAACAAATTCTATGTCTGTGAATTTTTAAAATATATGTCCGCATGCTTATTATGGCTTAAAGGAAAATACACATTTACACAGATTGGATTACCCCACAGGAGTTCTTATGTGACATAAAATAAAAGGAAATGGACTTTTAAAATTATACACTAATTCATTCATTGTGAGGCAAACCCACAGCCCGGTCAGAAAAGCTCCCTTGGCTGCCTTGACTCACTCCTCCCATGGAGTCTGCAGTGAGTCAGTCCCCACTCATGCTGTAGCAACTTAGCACTGAGGAGAACCTGGGTCACAGGTGCAAGCACAGGTATTGCAGCACTGCAAGTTATTCTGTGTGACAAACTCTCCTGCTGCCTTGTTGCAGTGTTACAGATTCCCTAGGCTGCCAGTCTGCCCTTGATGTGGGTCCTGTTCCTGCCTCCAACTTTCCCTGAGCCCTATTCGAGCCCAGTTTGGCCTTGTCTGTGTGCTACTTCAGCTTTGTTCAAGCCCTGTTACTGATACAGTCCAATTCTGTACCCTCATCCTCCTGACCCTCAGATTGACTCCAGCTGGGCTTTGATTTTTGCCCCATCCAGATTCTGATTATTATCCTGATTCAACTTGTCTATGGACTCTGAGCTCAGTTCTGAATCAAGGCTTGTCCCCAGATCCATTTCCATTGTGCCTTTAATCCAGTCCTGATTCTCCAGCCAGCTTTGACCCTTGACACCTGTTCTCAACTTCATCAGCAACCACCAAGCCTCACCATCTAAACCCAGAGACTGACAATAATAATGAGTAAGTCAAAGTGTAAATTGCATAATGACTTATTTACAGTGATTCATACCCATACTGTTAAAAAGCAATTATCTCCCTAGGAAAATGTGGAAGTTCAGTGATTTGGACATCCTGTTGAGATCCTGCATGTGCAGAGGAGACAACTAATCACCAATATTTTTTTTTCAAAGAAGTGAGCCCAACTCTTTTAATCATATATCTTCCCTGTCCCCTCTCCCGAGACTTCAATGGCACAGGGTTCCTCTACAGAACTGTTTTCAAGATTATGCCAATGAAATTCTAGTATGAAATCAAGACTCCACTTAAATCAATAGGAATTTTACTATTTACTTAAATAGGATTAGCATTCCACCCTGAAATTCATAGGGCTCTTAAATCTTCCCATCGCAAAAGTTCGAAAACAATCAGAAGTTCAACTTGAGAACAGTTCTACTGCTCTTGTCCCTTTTGCAACAACATTCTTCCAAACAGAAGGTAACTAGGAAGAATTACAGATGGTACATGAAATTTAACTAGGGCAGGTGGTATTTGAGAGATTTGGTAGGCAACTCAACTAGGAGAAAAGAAACTGATTTTCAACCAAGCCTGTCATGCTTGACAGCTGACCTATAAAGCTCAGACAATAAATATGCTCATATGAACTGATGGTCTTGTTAAGTGTATCTAAAAAGATGAGGGTATTCCCCACAAGCGATGTACAACAGCCTTTGCCTGACTGTTGTAACTGCTCAAGGACTACTAAAGTTAAAGACACAAATGAATAAGTAGAACAAGCTAAAATATTCACTTGGACTGTAAGAGGAAACTTTGACCAATGGGAGGTTTTAAAATAAAGAGGAGAAAAGAAAACATGGTACATGTATCAGAGACAAAAGGGAAAGATTGTGAAGCTAAGATGCTGGCGAAAGGTTACAAAAGCTACTATTCAAGGAGTTCAACCTTAGAAATGATATGGAGTTATTTTAGCTGAAACCATGTAGTGGGATGTGGTAGAAGGCTCCAGAAATAAGGACAACCTACGGAATTACAGACCAATCAACTTAATTTCTATACCCAGAAAAATAATGGAGCAAATGATTAAGGAATCCAGAAGTTAAGAAAGTGATAAGCAAAGTCAGCATGGTTTCATAAAGAACAAATAATGTCAGACCAACCTTATAGCTGGAATAACAAATAGTCTCTGAAGCTTTTCAACTTTATAGCTTTCATTCATAGTGTAACAAGCTTTGTGGACAGGGGGGGAATCAGTATATTTGGAAAATCTTCACTTTAGTAAAGCTTTTGATATCGTTTTGCATGACCTTCTCATACACAAATTAAGGAAATGCAACCTGGGTGGAACTACTATAATCTGGGTGCAAAACTGGTTGGAAAACCATATCCAAAAAGTAGTTATTAATGGTTCACAGTCATGTTGGAAGGGCACAATGAGCAGGGGCCCTCAGAAAAAATCTGGGTCTGGTTCTGTTCAATAACTTCATCAATGATTAAGATAATGACATAGATCAGGGCTACTCAACTTTGGAAGCCCCGGCGGCTGCAAGGATACTCACAGCACATGCTGAGGGCTGCAACTTACGTGTGGTTGTATATATACATGCAAATATATATGCAAATATATGCAAATAGCTTCTTTCATGCTGACAGGCATGAATGCAAAGATTAAGCCTTCAGCCGTGGCGCTGGACCCAAACGTGGCCAGTGGGAGGCAGTCACCACCTTTCAGGCTCTACTCAGAAGGCTAAGCAGCCAGCACTTTTCACAATGACCAGCACCTCCTCCCCGGGGGATAGAAATGCAGATGCCCTGTACCCATCTGTTCCAGACAGCCCATCTGCTTGCATCTTTCAATGCTCATCCTGCCTGGGAGATGCCTCACCCTTGTGGAGCATGTTCCCAGTAAAGGCCATGTTCAATGGATCCCACCTGCAGGCTGCATGTTGAGCCCCACATAAACCCAACCACACTCAGGGCCACAAACCAACGGGCCGCGTATTGAGTAGCCCTGACATAGAAAGTACACTTTAAAAGTTTGCATGCAATACCAATATGGAAGGGGTTGCAAATACTTTTTTGGAGAGGACTAAAATGGCAAATAATCTGGAGAAGCTAGAAAAATGGTCTGAAGTAAATTGCATTTGTTCTTATTGAATTTCATTCTAAGTGGTACATTTAGGAAAGAACTATCACTTGTACACATATAACATGGGAAATTACTGTCTAGGAAGAAGTACCTCAAAAAGAGATGTAGGGCTCATAGTGGATCACAGGCTAAACATAAGTCAATAGTGTAACATTGCTGGGGGGAAAAAAAGCAAATATCATTTTGGGATGTATTGGCAAGAGTGTTGTAAGCAAGACATGAAAGTAATTTTTCCACTCTACTCTGCTCTTATTAGGCCTCAATTGGAGTATTGTGTCCAGTTCTGGACACTACATTTCAGGAAAGATGTAGACAAATTGGAGAAAGTCCAGAGAAGAGCAACAAAAATTATTACAAATCTAGAAAATATGACCTATGAGGGAAGATAGAAAAATGTGCTTAGTTTAGTCTGGAAAAGAGAAGACTGAAAGGGGACATTGGAAGGAGATGTGATAACTATTTTTAAGTATGTAAAAGCATGTTATAAGGGTGGAAGGAGAAAAATTGTTCTTAATATCTGATGATAGGGCAAGAAGCAATGGGCTTAAAATGCAGCAAAGGAGATTTAGGTTGGCCATTAGGGGTCAACTCTTTCCAAAGATACTCAGAAAGAGAAAATGTGGGATAAATAGTGTAAAAGCTTTGGAGGCTCCATTTTTAAAAATAAAGGAGATTATACTGTGTACTAATTTTCTCCCAATGAAGCTGACTGGAACCTTAAGTCTCAGAGAGATAGCTATGTTAGTTTGCAACTTTAAAAACCAATGAGTGGTACTGTGGCACCCTAGACACTAACAAAAAATATAGATGGTATCATGATTTTTTGTGTGCAAAACCCACAAAATAGCTCATATTCTTCAGATGAGCTGTAGCTGGACTGAAAATAATAGGAACCTCTTTCAAAAGAGGCTTGCATTCTAGACATAGCCGTATAGATGTGTCCAGTGGAGATCTGATAGTTGCATTGGTAGGGGAGCCCTTGCAATGACTCACTATGTAGACCAGATATGAGCAGATCTTGCCAAGATCAATTTGCACAAAGAGATGTACAATCAGAAGTTTTGGAAGAAGTCTATAAAAGCTGTTGACCTCAAAAGGGAAAGCAGCAAGAAAGCAGAAGACATTTCATTTAATTCTTCCCTGGTAAATTCCTAAGGCAAAATTAATGTTTCTTTTGTCTAAATTCTATAACATTTCCACTCCCCACAAGATTATTTTCCCTTGGTACATCTCTCAATAAATTAAAATAATTTCTACTGTTGTTATGACTGTAGTTTCATTTAGGTTCTTTTTTCCTCTGTTTTCATAACAGATACCTGTGCCAACAATCCTATAAAAATGTGTGGTCTTTCAAAAGTGTAGATTAAACATCAATTAATAATACAATGTTTTCTAGAAAAGATTATTTTTCATAATTCATCTAGCCTTTATACCCTTTTCATATGTCCAAAATGATTCTCCTTTATATTTCTAGAGGAATATTATATTATATAACATATTATATAAACATTTGTTTAAAATAAATTGTCAGTTTTAGACTGTTTTACAATTATTCTTGGTTTTTTTTCTTAACTGATAGTTTGCCTTAGAAAAACAGCTCATTACAATCATAAACCAATGCACAGAAGAGGTTAAATTCCTTCTTCCTGAAAATAGATCTATACCAAGCTAAATTTCAGCTCATCAGGGCTTCCATATATAATGGTCATTTTTTTTCAAATCTTGGCCTATTTGTTTATTATTGTGACTCATCGTAGGCTCCATCATATCTCCCAAAATAATTGAGAAAGAAAATAAACTTCTGTGTCTTTTGTTTCCCGTCCGCAAATGTGTCAGACTGGTAAAATGCTCTCTTTGAAAATAAACCAAAGCTGACATATAATTGTTGCTTTCACCTTCACTGTTACCAACATTAGAATCTGAACTTTCTCTTGAGACTCAAAACCAATTTCAGTGTGACGATCTGATAAGTCACCTCTAGCACTTTATGACTAGTTCAAGGTCACAGGGATCTTGACCTACAACAAGCCAGGTAAACCTCTGGTGGATATTATGTTTTACAGAAAGAAACCATTTTAACTGATTTTTCAAATTGCAGATATTAAGGTAACATCTAACGAAACAGGAGCTATACAAACAAAAATCCACCACCAAACTTAAAGTACAAACAGAGTTATTATGAATAAAGGGAATTGAATGAAGATAACAAGGAAAGAGAAAGGAATGAAAAGTTCTTCTCATATTTGTGTTTTAAATTATGCAAATCTGGGTACAATAAATAGATACGTATGTGTATGAGAATTTGAATGGAAGACAAGACTCACAACAGGGTCTACAGAAGAGGGTAAAAATTAGCTCTAAGTTCTTATTGCTGCTAAGAAACAGTCATCCATGAATAATTCAGCAGTTTCAGTGTTTTTGTAGCAGTATTTTTGTAGCAATATTTCAGTGTTTTTGTAGCAGTATTGGTCCCAGAATGTTATAAAGCTTACACAGAGCTTCAGACCTCCTTCACCAACACAAATTGGTCCCATAAAATATATTATCTCACCCACATTGTCTGTCTAAAATCTTTCTGGGCTATTGAATGTGTAAATAAACACAACTTATTTTTAAACAATAGAAGTGGATTTTTCACAAAGTTAAATTCAACAAGTATTGTGCTTTCCTAAGATGAGCACTGGCTCTGGGTGGCCAACATGAGGAACATGAAAAGGAACAATAGTATGGGGTTTTTGCTATGCTTTCCTCCTTCCAGGACCATTTTTCTCTCACCCATGGTCCATTTTGATTATTTCAGACTCTTGGAATGAGGCAACTGACCTCTCAGACTATCTCTTTGGCTTTGAAGGGCCATGTAGGGGGCCAGACCCCCGCAACAGTTAGGGAGGGGGGGGGTCCACAAAGGCAGGATCAATGTCCCTTTTCAAAAGGGGCGTGTGGTCCCCACAGTACAATTCTTTCCTTTTACAATAAATACGGGCCTGTGGGCTTGGTCCCAAAGTCCTGTTTCCTCTTTTAGGGTAACTACGGCCCAAGAGGCCTGGCCAAAAGTACTGTTCTCTCTTTCAGGGGGAATACGGCCCTAAGCTTAGTCCAAAAAGTACTGTTCCCTCTTTCAGGGTATATGTGGCCCTGCAGGCCTAGTCAAAGGTACTGTGGTCTTCCTCTGGAAGGCTCTCTGGCCTGGAGGCCTACGCCCCTGGTGAGTCTCCCCCGGCTGTCAGGGAGACAAGTGTCACAGAGCAGGGAGGTAGGGGGACCTGGGCCCTCCTGCTCCACCAGGTCCCAGCCCAGGGCCCTGTTGGCAGTGGGGGGTTTTCACAGCCTGCTCAGTGGGGCGTCCCGCCAAAACGCGCTGAGCTCCCGGAGGGACGAACCTCCATCCTGGGCCACTTCCTATCATCCCTGGTGTCGCCCCCTTCTCAGGGCATTGCTCAATTAATCCAACTCATGACGAAGGCTTCCCTGGTCGGAGCTGTCGCTGGGGCTGCGGTGGCTGCTGCTGCCGGGGTGGCTGCTCTTGAGGCTGTTGTACCAGCGGCGACTGCTGCTGCCTGTGCTGCGGCTGCTGTGGCTGTGGTGGCCGCTGCGGCGGCAGGGACTGCTCAGGAGCTCCGGCCTGAGCTCCTTCCCTGCTGGCAGTCTTCCCAGACTGAGCTGCTCCACTGGCTTTTATACAGCTCCAGCAGTTGGAGTATGCCCAGTCTGGGGAAAAGGGCGGGACTTCCTCTGCCCACAAAGTCTTAGCCCCCGCCCCTTCAGGGTGGGACATATCCACCCTGTCACAGGCCAGTACCCTTTTGCATGGTTTATTCAACTGCACTGGTTGGAGAAGTTAAAAATGAACTTTTGCATGCCATGCAAACTCTATTCATAAATTGTAACTAGAATTATACGAAAAATGGAGGCTATTTTGTAAAAATAAAATAAACTCCGAATAATTTTAGGTCTAAAATGTACTGATTTTTTTTCATATACTTATGTGTTATGTCAGTTTTATAGATGAATAAACCAAAGATCAGATGGAACAAGTGATTTGCCTCAAGACACAAAATAAGCCTGAGAGCCTAAAAAAGTATCCAGAAGTCTTGGACTTTCATCCAAAATGCTAACTAATACTCCACAATATATTACCTACATAATATATATATTTGAGTAACAGTGGGTTATTCCATGTGACAGAGGTATGTAGATAACTGATAAGACATGACAGAATATTTGCTCTAAATAGGATTCCTATCTATCTTTTAGATTATTTTATAGTATCTCCTCTGCAGTCTGTATATAATACAGGATTTTCATTTTACATTACTTATGAACAAACCTTATTCATGCTTTAGTTCACAAAAAAATAATTGGTAGTTTTATTGAGGTTGGGATTGTATTATTTTGTTTTGTTTAGGTCAACCTCTTACTTTTTCCTCTCAATGACTAGATTTGCCCAAGACTGAGGTCAGGCCAAAAAGCTATTTGCATATATAGCATAAGGACATGGAAATTGGTAGTAAAGCACTATGAAACATCTGAAATGAACATAGCATCTGGTAAAAATGATGAGGAACATACAAGTTATCATATACCCTATGAAACCATCTTCCCTTTGCTTATTTTCTTTATAGGCTCAGTTAATGAAGGAAAAAAACACAACCAAACCCTAATTAATTAAGCTGCACATAACAATCTAGCATGGGCAGATGCAGTTCACTTTCATCTTCCACCAAAGAGGCTACAGTTCAGATCACACAGGAAAATAAATGTCTGTATATGAATGAAACTAATTTTCTTGTGTTCAGAATCAGGATTTACTTAACATGTTCTGAATAGAGCACAATGAATTTAACTAATATGGCGGGAGTATAGGGGATATTTTTTTCATTGCTTTCCACCAAAAATGCCTCTTCTACTTCCTGTGCTTGACATTTTAGAAGTACATTTAGTTGAGTTTTAACAATGAATCACTATGGTAACTACAAGCCTGGCCAGTCAGAAAATTATGTGCCCCTGTTCCTCACTGCCTGTTCTTTCAGCAGAAGGTGTGAACCAAAGGAGAGGGAAGCATGGGTTCTTTGTTTTGCAATGAAAGTTTGTGTAAAGCAGGAAGAAATGAACTTTGGTTTTCAGGGACAGGCTAGAAATGATTAGCCTGTGTAAAGGGAGAGTTGGTAATGAGTCAAGAAGTAGTTTGACAAGAGCTTTTTCTTTTTCACTCTTTGGATTAACTACGTGGTTGGTCTTTTAAGCAATTAAATTAGCCGTTGTGTGGGAGGAGAGTCAGTGTATGGATGGAAACTGCAGTGGTGAGTTAGCATGCAAGCCTGAGTAGACAGACTTGCACTAGCTGGACTTGAGCTAGCACCTTAAAACTAGCAATATAGATGTGGTGGCTCCTGTGGAGATTTGTTTTACCCATCCAGCCTCAGACCCATTGGCTGCCTGGTCTTGAGAGGTGGCGCTGATGACCAGATTACAACAACCACTTAGCTATTTTTTACTGTTTTAGCTCAAGCTGAGCTAATACAAATCTGTGTAATCAGGCTGGGAGCCTTACTCCCAACTTCAGTGTAGATGACCCATAGTTTCTATCCAATACTAGTTCAGTGAGCAGTAAGATAACAAATGTTCCTCTGTTAAACATTTTCTGTTATTATTTTACTGCGTGCAAATTTTGTGTTCTAATTTTTGAGCCAATGCTGAAGCAGGCTAGAAACCAATATAGACTCCCTTAGTTAGAAATACTTCAAATTTAACAATCAGTATACCTTTTATTAGCAAGGCAGTCTGTATTAACAGTCAATTCAGGTACCCCATTTGTAAATAAAAAACACTGTAAATAAATGTGCTGTAACAAATCAAGATGGAGGTTTTCAGATAATTTATGCATGAGAGGCTTTATTGTAGGTGTATAAACACATGGAGATCCCTTTGGAACCAACTGAATTAGCATATACACACATCTGAAGTTAGAGTAGAGCTCTACTGTATATTCAAGTATATTAGATGAGCAGATTATATTATCAGAAAGGAGGAGGATGGACTTCCTCAAAAGTTTACAACAGTGAGCTGGAATTTGGAAAGCACAGGAGAGGTGGTCAGCAAAACCTCCTCAAAGACACTGTTATATAGAATATAACTTAATGCAGCATAAATACTGAAAACTTTGAAGGCATAGTCAAGGACAGATCTGAATGGAGAGCAAATATCCATGAAAGGTGTAAATACTCTGAGAAAGACAGACACAAAAAACTGATCAAGAAAGGTCCAAGAATCTTGCCAAGTCTTCAGTGGCATCCTGTACACCCCTTTGTCAGCTGCTCATGATCTTGCTCCTGGTGGAACAGACTATACAGTCCCTTGAGAAAACACATGATTCTGTAACGTCATCATCAAATATGATGGACAGCCATAGACTATCTAATCATAATTTTCTCAGACAAGATAGGAATTGAAGAGAAACTTGAAAATGTTATTGAATCAGAAAATAAATACTTCCCCAAATAAATACTTCCCAAATACTTCCCACGATTTTAAGGAAAATATTTTTAATTAGGATCCACACTTGCCAGCTCCACTATACTTGAGTGGTGGAAGCCTGGGGCTCTTCGTAGGGTTTATAATATAAATGTGCAGACATTCCATGCTCCACATACTATAGTATGTGATTACTGTGATATCTGGCCAGATATTATGGGGCAGGCAATATTTAGGGCACGTAAAGATTTAAATTTCAAATGTAAATGGAAGACATAACCATGAATAGAATCATTTTCTTTCAAAGAAGTTTGGGATCTGTTCTATTTTGATCTTTGATTTTTCCAATGACAGCTCATTCCCAACATAAGCCACCAGTAAAATTTAGCAAAAGGAGAAATCCCAATCATCAATACCATTGTTGGATTTTGTTTATTTTCAAAGAGTTTGGACCTTTCCAGTTCTTAACTTGTCAAATAGCCTGATAATTCTGAAATTGCTGCATGAAGGTTTGCTGAAAGAGATAAACCTGTACATCATCCACATTAAAATGAAGACTTACAACATAATGATAAATATAGGAGCCAGAGGAAGCATAGACACTCTAACAATTCTCTGTGTAATCCCTACTTACAGGAACAAAATCAGAAAAGAACATTTATGATGAAGAAATGCCTCTACAAACACAAAAAATGAAATGAAAGCATGTCAGAATGATGTGTGAAAAACTCATGTACTGCAAGTATTTAATGAGAAGAACCCCATGGTCCACATAATAAAAAGTCATAAAAAAAAAGCCTATAAGAACGAAAATGGGTTACAGAAAATCCAACTGCAAATGGAAAGTCATAAATGGATGTTAAAGTAATCTCAGTGCTATAGACCGATCAAAGGCCTGATTGAAATTTTTTAAACGGTGAAGCATCACAAAGGACAGGCTTCAGAAATCTCATCATCCCCCTTTCCAGAACTTTTGTTAAGAAAAAACAGACCTAAAATGGAGCAGAAATCTGACAAATTGCTTTAAGACAAAAATAGCTTCTTAACAGGTGACATAAATAACTTCAGCAACCTTTAGTAAAGTGATAAATAGGTAGTGTGTGATGTAATAAAAGAAACTAAGTATATGTCACAAATTCAGGATCTGTAGAATGGACTGATGAATACAGATTTAAAAAAGGAGAAACAATGCAATGGCAACACTAGAACTAGGAGTCACCAAATTAAATTAATAAGTAGCAGATTTAAAACAAACAAAAGGAAGTATTTCTTCACACAATGCACAGTAAACCTGTGGAATTACTTGCCAGAGGATTTGTGAAGACCATGACTTTAACAGAGTTTGAAAAAAAAAACATAAATTCATGGAGGATAGGTCCATCAATAGCTATTAGCCAAGAATAGGCAGGAATGGTGTCTGGAGCTTCTGTTTGTCAGAGACTGGGAATGCGCAACAGGGGATGGATCACTGTTCTGTTCATTCCCTCTGGTGCACCTGGCATTGAAGACAGGATACTGAGCTAGATGAACCTTTGGTCTGACCCAATGTGGCCATTTTTATGCTCTTATGTTCTTAAGGTCAGAAACAATAAAGTGATATTCAGAGTCCTGTCAGTGAAAATAAAAATAAAATAAAATAAAACTACTCAGAAGCACCATGAATATCTGTCTAACATAAATACTGATAAATTTCACTAGAATTACTGGATGTTTTTATCCTTTCGACTTTTATTTACAAAGCAAAAGAAGATCTCACTCACTGAAAAGCAATCCACAATTTCAATGACGTTCTAGAGCAGAGGCAACATGGTAAAAAATAAAGGTCAAAATGGAAAAAATATAAACATGTGAAGCATGATATAGAGTTAATAATTCAAACATTTTAAAAGCTAAACCAATACTAGTTAATATTATTTTAAGTGACTTTTCAAGTACTTTTGTCAATATTTAGCTTACTCAGTGCTATATAATTCAACATCTGAATCCATTTTAAAGATGTGAGGTTATAGATATTTTGTAATTACAATGAATAATTTAAAATGTGGCTTTAACAACCATACTATAAGCATATTCAGTACAGTAAATTAGTTATATAGATAGTTCATTACACTCTATATATTCTACATACAGGAAATATTGAAGTAAATAAATCCCATGCTTTGACATTTACTTACTTTTTAAGGACATCCCATTTTATTTCAGATTGCCACATAATGGTTTATAGAGTAGACAGTGTCCTTATTCTGTTACAGTCTTAAAAACACAAATTGTATTTTGGATCAACTATGCTGACTAAGTAATGAAAAGATGCCATAACTCCTGTGTATTATTTTTCAATTTTGTCCTTGTTCTTTGTTGTTAATTAGATCAAGTGAAATTTCCACTGAGACTGGGCTGCTTGTGTCATCTTGAGCCATTAATCTTTCACATTCCTCCAAAGTCTTTTTTAATTGTTTGTACAGGTTTAGGGCCTCTCTTTGGAGTCTTCCTTTGCATAAAATGCAGACTATATTTTGTTTAAAGTTTTACTCTTTCTGAGTACAAATTTTAGGATACCCAGATTGTTTTACTTTTGTTGGTGAAAGAGAAAAGTTTTCAAGCTTCACAGAGTTAATTGGAAGGGGTTAACACACTTTGCAATAAAATTAAGTAGGCAATTAACACCTCTTCAGTTTTAGGACAAAGCAGAACTAGTGGGTTACAATGAGCCATAAATCCAGTGTCTCTGTTGAGAGCCTGATTTTTAGTGTCTAGAAGAGTTATGAATTTAACTTCTCAAGCTTCTGAATGTGTTGTGCAGGTTTCCTTTGAGGATTAGGACTAGTAGGACAGATACAGAGCTATAGTTATGTGAAAAGTATTTCCCCACAGGATAGTTGTCTTTTATCAACTCTCTCTCTCTCTTGCTCTACAAATTTCCTGCCAGATGACAGAGTGACATCATCATGTCATCTGCATCCTCATGCCGTCACTGCCACCGCCATTCACCTCTGTCCTCAGCCACTTGCTGTGGCCAGCCTCAGCACCATCCCCTCCGGGCATGTGCAGGTCCAGCTCTGGTTCCCATTTCATGCCCTGGGGGGGCTGCGACTCTTGGGAAGAGATGTTGAGGCTGGGTCCCCTCCACCATCTGAGCCTGACCCTCCCCCCGGCCACCCCACAACTCCACCATCCAAGCCCAACCTCCTCTCTCCTGAGCCACCTTGCTTCTCCTCTGCCATCTGAGCCCAACCCCCCGAACTCCATCACCCCTTGCACGAAGACCCTGCACACTCAGCCCACTCCTGCCCCTTTGCCGCAGGCCACACACTTACCCCCAGAGAGAGGGGAGGGGGTTGGTGAGCGTAGCAAGCAGGGGGCTACCCCCTAGCTTTCTTGTTATAGTTCATTCCAGAATGTAGTGATTGGATATTGTTAGGATACTTGCTGGACCAGATGTCACATAGGGTATGTCTACACTACAGTGCTATTTCGAATTAACTTAATTCGAAATAGTTAATTCGAATTAAGCTAATTCGAAATAGCGCATCTATACACAAAAACTATTTCGAAATAGCGTCTTGCTATTTCGAAATAGCACGTCTACACTGAGTGGACCCTGAACCGAAGTTAAGGCTGGCCGGAACCAGTGCCGGCAGGGCATCAGGTTAGGACTTAGTGTGTGGGGCTGCTGCCTGAGGCTAACTGAGCTCCTTGCTTAAAGGGACCCTACCCCCACCCAGGACAGACAGTTCTCAGGGTTCCCCGCTTGCTTGTCTACCTCGATGAGGGACAGCAAAGCAGTCCTTTCTTGGAGTGCCCTGAGTGCCTGCACTTGGGACACCACAGCACTTGGCCACATGGAGTCAGAGCTGCCCCTGGGCACACCGGTGCGTCTCGTGGGGTCGTTGCCATCAGCCCGGCTGCACTTGCTGCAGGCTGCCATCCGGGGGGTCCATCGGGGGGCTGTCAGGATCCAGGAGGCCCTGAGGGAGAGCGTCCACCCCGAGAAACCCTCAGAACCTCCCCGGTTCTCCCCACCGGGGGCTCGTGCCCCATTCCTCCCTCACGTCCTTCCACTTACCCCTCCCTAGCCCCCCTTCCTGATGTCAAATAAAAGACACGTATGTTCAAAAATAGAAACTGGGTTTATTGAACAAAACTGGGGGGGGGGGGAATGAACCTCTGGGGAGACTGGGAAAAGAAGGTGGGAGAGGGCAAGAGAGAGGGTGGGAGGGGAGGGGGAAACCTGGGAGGAGGGAGCTGAAAGGGGAAGCAAGGGGAAGAAGGGGGAGGGGAAGCTCAGGGTTGGGGGTCTCGCCGGACCAACCTGACTTTCATGCTAACCTGCTCCTGGGTTCACATGTGGCCTTTGGTGGCCAAGCTGGCAGCTATCCTGCCATAGACGGCCGCATTCCTCCATTTAGTGCAGAGATCATGGATGTTGGGGGCATCCCCCCCAAACCTGAATAAGGTCCATGATCTCCACCCTGGACCAGGAAGGCGCCCGCCTTCTCCAGTCCGTCAGGCTCCTGCGAGCTGGCAGACTGCTCCTGGGGAGCGGTGGAGGGCTGGCTCATTCTACTTAATAGCTATTTTGAATTAAGTGCTGTGTAGACCCTTAATTTGAAATAGGGGGCCTCCAGCCCTTCCCAGGGAGCCCTGGTGGCCACTCTGGGCACAACCAGGAAAACTTAGAATGAGGTTTACCAAATTCGAAATAAGGGCTCCACTATTTCGAATTTATTTCAAAATAGCGGTTTGCCTGTGTAGATGCTATTAAAGTTAATTCGAAATAACTGCTGTTACTTGAATTAACTTTGTAGTGTAGACATACCCATATTGTGATAGTATACGTAGGACCCATGGGTCTTGAAAGAAGTTTTATCTACATCTTGAAAAGCTTGTCTCTTCAACTAAGAGAAGTTGATTCAATAAAAATATTACCTCATTCACCTTTTCCCTCTCATATCCTGTGTCCAACACAGAAAACAATGTATTTATGGTCACTGATGGCTGACAATGAGGTGCTAATGGGGCTGCATATCAGTGCAGAATGCCCTCAACTTCCTTCCTTCTATTACACAATAAACTTTTTTGTGGATACCTTTAATTTCCCTTTTCTTTTCAGTAGTGCAATCATGAAAGCAATCTGGGTTGATCAGGGAAGAGAAAAGAAACTGGCAAGTTCTAATTCCTTCCATGCAGGTAGCATCTAAAGTGCAGTCAGTAGTGGGATAGGCTGGCTTTGTCCATACCCTCAGTACAACAAAACCATAGGGGATGTCTACACTGCATTCTAAATCCAACTTTGTGGGACATGGGCTTGTGGACTCAATGTTTGGAAGCCCACACCTGACTTTCCAGACTACACGGTAAACCTGAGCTTGCAACTGGTCTCACAGCTATGCCAACCAGTCTATACTGCTCTATGCAAAGCTTGTGACTCAAGTCTCCATCTTGAGCTGCATCCACATTGCAAAAAAGTACAGGACTTATCCCTGAGTCACAGGTGGGCATAGGGGGCTGTGACCCACTCCAACCTATCCCCTGGAATGACCAAGAATCCAGGCTCTAAGTGCTTGTTGAACCAATTCAGATTTATTTATGCATATATGGAGGGGAGCTTGGGCTCAAACCTGAATCAGAGCCCAGACTGCAGTCTAGACATTCCCCATACTTAGAGAATACAGCCAGTGGAGGAGGGGATAGGTGGGGCTGGTGGAGAAGATCTTACCCTTTCGGGTATGTCTATTCTGGAAATAAAAAGACAGGTCAGCTAAACCACATAAAATAGCAGAGGAGGCAGCTACTTAGCTTTTAATGCAGGTGAGCAGCTCCAGTTCAACTCCAGTCTCCCATATTGGCTCTGGCCAAGTAAAAAACTAGTTGAAAATTGGAGTAAATGGCGTATGGGAATGTTTACCAAAATGTTGACAAAAATGGGAAACATTTGAAATATTCTGATCAGCTTTAATGCTAGATAGGGGGAAGAGATAGAAAAGATATAAACTGAGAAAAAAAATGAGTATGTGGCCTGAAAATAAACGTGATGAATGAATACAATTAATGATAAGAAGTCTTGAGAAAATCACCAAATCAGGAAGATGCTAGTTCTGAATAAGATTTTGTGACATTTAATGCAAAAGTTGAAAACCTTACATCAATTAGCAAAAGCTTGAGGGGGTAGCCAAGTTAGCCTTTAACAGGAAAAACTTAAAAAACAACAAATAGTCTAGTATCACCTTAAGGACTAACAAAACATGTAGAAGGTATCATGAGCTTTCGTAGGTACAACCCACTTCAGATTAATTAGCAAGTTTATTTAAAGAAGTACCCCCTTCAAATGAATGAAATAAATTAATTCTCATTTAATAAAAGAGAGCTAATGTGATGCTGTAGGGAGTATGGGAGACACTTTATATTGTTGACACTAATACTATAAAATTGCAATAAATGTAATCAGATATGCCACAAAAGGTACCTCTGAAAATGTTATGATTTGCCAAGCATGATAATCTTGTTTGTATGCTTGCATCAGCTTTGCATTGTGAGCTATAGATATGTAGACTATATCTGTACTTCCAAACTTGTGCTAGGTTTCTGGGTGACACCCACAGATGGATTAGCATTAGCACTACCTCGTGTATTCAATGGCTCACCAGATTTACAATGAACCCATTGGAAGGAACCAGGGGATACATCTTTGAGTAAGCAGGACTTGTAGGGGCATGCCTATGGACTAAAGCAGGGATGATGAACCTAAGGCCCAGGGGCTGGATGCAGCCTCTGGCTTGCCTGGATCCAGCCCCAAAAGCTTGGAGCTCCCTCCCCTGCATTGGGGAGCCCGCACTGGTGTGCCAGTCCCCACGCCATCCCCCTGTGGAGCTGGAACACACAAAATCAACTAGCTTGGGCCCCCAAAAGCTCTGGTGTGTAAAGAAAATGTGAGGAATGTCTTTCTCCTTCACAGTTGGGGGCCATGTCAGAGAGGGGTTTGGGTTTTGGGGGGGGTTTTTTGCTTCTCACTTGTGTGTAGCCTTCGACTGATGTTTTTGTTGGTCAGCAACCTCCATCCCAAAAAAGGTTCCCCACCCTTGGACTAAAGGCCCAGTAAAATCCCAGTTAATCAGTTAACTTGACGTTTAGCTGGTTAACCTAATATTTAACCAGATAACAAGTTATAGCAGGATCTAGGCTGGGGATTAGCCTAGCTGGAGCAGCCCCCAGCCTGCGAGGCCCCCACTCTTAGCCCCATTCTGGAGCTCGCTGTTGGCTCCCAGCACCCCACTGGGGCTGCTACTAGCTCCCAGCATCCAACCCCTGTATGGAACAGCCAATGGCTCCTGGATCCCAGCCCTTGCTAGAGTAGTCCCTGTCTACAGTGGGCCTGGGCTTCCTGCGAACAGAGGCTGCTCCGGATGCCAGAGCAGCCCCTGCCTGCGAGGTACCCAGACTCCCTATAGAGAGGGGGCACTCTGGCCAAGAGCAGCACCTGTTCACAGAGGGCCCCCGAGGGGCTGGATCAGGCATGGCTGGGGGGAAGAGCTGCTCCAGCCTCCACCAACTACTGGTTAATTGGAACCAGTATCATCCTAAATGAGTGATGCTTACCAGTTAACCTTTCACATCCCTGCTATGGACAGAAGACTGCAAAGTTTTTTCCATGCCATGTGTTGTGAAGTTTGTGTTTGGAGCACAGGAGGTACAAGCCAAATGACAATGGAATACAAAAGGTAGCTGCGTCATCTCCATTTTGTCTTAATCCCTGCTTCTTGCCTCTGGAGTGACTTTTCTATAAACTGAAAGTCTGAATAACAGACTGAATGACCCATCCAAGTTATGGATGTGTTCCAGAGGCACTTTGAAGCCAATAAACTCACCAGCACTGCTAAAAAAGTTCTGAAACTTTGCTCTAAATATCATCTTGAGGCTAATACCCAGCATAGGAAATTTCAATTTGATTACAGTTTATCAAAGTTATAAATACAAAGGCTTGGACAATCTTAGCTAGATGCAGCACTACCACCTTGGCATATAATAACTACTAAATCAAAAGAAAAATAAGCAGAGTCAAATGAGTCATTTTAGAGTAAATATAGGCACCAATCATACACAGCAGCAGAGTTGTAAATGAAAGATAAATGCAGCCCCATCATCTCTGCAATTATTTCCACTCATGATGACCAAATAACTAAGGGTATGTCTACACTAGCCCCCTAGTTCGATCTAGGGAGGCTAATGAGGGCGACTGAAATTGCAAATGAAGCACGGGATTTAAATATCCCGTGCTTCATTAGCATGTTCCCGGCCGGTCGCCATTTTAGAAATTGACTAGCCCAAAGTAACTGCCCGCATCTACTTACACGGCAGTGAAACGGGATTCCGATTTAAAGCCCTAAATTGAATTAGCTCGTAAACCTCATTGCAGGAGGAATACCAGCTAATTCGATTTAGGGCTTTAATTTGGAATCCCATTTCACTGCTGCATGTAGATGCGGGCAGTTACTTCGGGCTAGTCAATTTCTAAAATGGCGACCGGACGGGAACATGCTAATGAAGCGCAGGATATTTAAGTCCCGCGCTTCATTTGCAATTTAAGTCACCCTCATTAGCCTCTCTAGATCGACCTAGGGGGCTAGTGTAGACATACCCTAACGTAAGTAGCCTCGCAAACAGTGCTTGTCAAGATAGAAGTCTGTCTGTGTAATACAGATGATAACCAAACTCTGATTCAATGTCAGATTGTTTGAAGTGAAATATTTAGTTATGCAAATATTTAAACACAAGCAGAGCTTTTTTGTATAGATATATAACAAGCACTTAGGGCAAAAAAAAATTAGTTGCACAAAATGAAAACTGAGGTCAACAGTTCTCTATCTGCTCATATTAGAGGATTTAGGAACTGAAGTGGTACCAGAAGGCTAATTATAACTTGTAATGTAATAGTATATTATAAAGTTCAGTTTATTAATATAGTCCTATAGTTGCCACACCTAAAGAAGGAAAAATCCAAAGCACAACTGCTTTAATCTTCACAACTAATTAATATTTGTAACAAAGATACAAATATTGCAAAGTGCATTCTGTCTTCGAAAACAATCACCAATAGCTTCCCAGGAGCAATCAGATTAATCTGTTACATAAATTCACAGCTTGCACTGTAACCAATATTGAGCACACAGATGAAATTCATTAGTAACCTTCCAAACTAAACAGCCACTCCCACAAAATACTCCATCTAGTTTAAATAACTGCATTCACAGCAGAGTTTAAAAGGATTGCTGCAATACCACTACAAAAGTCAACAAGTAAGATCTTGATATCAAATCTAAAAGTAGAATCCTGTGGAAATGACACTTCTGTTAATAACAGGTTTTATAGACCACAAACGAAACAGGTAAACAAATCCAGAAAATCTTGTAAGGCAAGTGTTTCCTGCAGCTTCTCCCACAGCTTGTGAAACTGTGGCTGGCAGAGGTATATTTCATCGAGTCTCTGGAGTGTCATAGTTTAATGGTATTTCACAGTTACAGTACATCACATTACATTATATTCCCCCTGTCACCGTGAAAACTATGGTACCATGAAGTGGTAACAGTGTAATGAGACAAACAAGCCCAATGTAATGTGACATACAAGAAAATCAATGCAGCATATCACTAAAAACATCCTCATTTACAGGGAACCCCAATGGGTGTTTCATAGAAATGTACAGGTCATTCATTTTTTACATATTTCTACTGTGTTTAATCTCTGTGCTTCCACAGAGAACTTTAATGTATTAACAAGCTGTGAGGCAACACAACCATGGAAAGCTCAACTAATAAAATGCAAGTAGTTTGTATGCAACCTATTGAAGGGCCTTTGAAGGTGAAAGGAAATGCTTTTACAAAATAAAGAAATAAAACAATTGTCTAGGATCCTCCAAAATATTAACAGAATTGATGGATGACAATTAACTACATTATACCAGCAGAGCTGGGGAAAAAAAAATCAATATAACTTTTTAGGTTTTTTTTCTAACCTTCCCAAAGGGATCTGTGTTCCTACTTGATGACAGCAGTTATATCCAATTGGGGGTGTCTAGACTACAGGGTTTTTTTGAAAAAAGTCGTTTTTTCGAAAAAACTTCCCCTCCATCTAGACTGCTGCCGCGTTCTTTCAAAAGTAAATCGAAAGAACGCAGCAGTTTTTTTGACCACGGAAAACCTCGTTTTACAAGGAAGAACGCCTTTTTTCTAAAGTGCTCTTTCAAAAAAAGGTGCTATGTAATGCAAACTGTGCTTTTTCGAAAGAGAGCATCCAGACTGCCTGGGTGTTCTATTTTTAAAAAGCAGCTTGCTTTTTTGAAAGTACTGGTTGTAGTCTAGACTCTCATTTTCGAAAGAGGCCTATGGTCTAGATGTAGCCATAGTGGAAGGAATACAAGAAATAGAGTTCCCCTGCATACTTTTGGGTATTAGAGATACCATGACCATTTGCAGCTTATCAAGTCTCTACTCAGCTGTTAGCACCTTTCTGGTCACCCTTCAAATGTATTTACAAATTTCAAACATGTATTTTTCAGTAGTCTCAAATGCTCCCATCCCATTTGTACTGTGTCAAAAGCTCTGATCACAAGGTGTAATTTACAGTGACTATAACTTGCTTTTCCAAGAGAAAAGTTTCCTATATCATACACTGCTATTGCAAAAGAATAGTGGTACCAATAGAAACTGGAAGTGTACTGTTCCCTGTTATTTTTAGTTATAAAGGAAAATTTTCTGCTAAAATACTACAGCTGATTTACCCTGTTAGTGTTAAATGTCCAGCTTTTAAATGGTGGCCACTATATTGACCTGCCAGGAGTAAAAAAAGCAGAAATGCTGAGTAAGGCGGTGGTATTTTTTTGCAGACTCACAGTTCAGACTAAAACCAAAGTTTAAGGGAAATGTGATGTTGCGCTGTTTTACAAATTATCAACAATTTCTATTGTTTACATAACTGTATTTTTATCATAATAATATTCCTATTATAATTAAATATGTCATCATTGATAGAGAGATACACTTGTCATTAATGTCACATGACTGACAGTGTACACATTTATTTAAAGACATATATTGATATGCTTTGTGATTATCCCACGAAATATTTTCCTAAGCACATATCCTTTTAAAAACACATATTGACAATCTTGTCACCTGCCATGGATATCCATCTTTTGATTTTAAATATACTTCAGCATATTGTGGTTTAAGAAACGATCATGAAGGCTAGGTCCATCAATGGCTATTAAACCAAGATGGGCAGGGATGCTGTGGTGTTACCTACCAGCCCAGTGCTCTTGGGGAGCCAGGGAGTGACACTTATGAAAAACCATTCCCCTTCCCCAGGCCTTTGCTAGAATCAAAGACAAAGCAATGAAAAGGCCAGGGAAGACACACCTAAACTGCTTCAGACAAGGGTGATAGAATTAAGGAAACACCCCAGCTTCATCTGCATGGAAGAGAGCACAGAGAGATATCTCCATTAGAATACAGAATGGAGACCAGCTTTTCCAAAGCAGGAACCACACTGAATTATGGGATACCGAAAGCAGAGAAGCACTGCCTGATGGGAAATCTCTGCTCCAGATGGTAATGAACCCAGGCCTGCTCACACCCAAATTTGTCATTATCAGACCAATTCTAGTAATGGATCCTACTGACATCCAAAATACTGAAACTGCCTAGTTGCATTGTGAGCTTGTTAAAGGAACATCACCCATAACCAGGTGTGATCAGTCTCTATTGTCTCACCTCTCTTTACCCATAAACAAATCCAGTGTTCTTTTCGAACTATTGTCCTATCCCTATAAAAACTCCTACCCTTGCCCAAGAAAAACTGTTCTTCTTCGGTGGTGTCCCCATGGGTGCTCCACTTGAGGGCTGTGTCTACACTGGCATGATTTTCCGGAAATGCTTAAAACGGAACAGTTTTCCGTTATAAGTATTTCCGGAGAAAGAGCGTCTACATTGGCAGGATGCTTTTCCGGAAAAGCCCTTTTTCCGGAAAAGCGTCCGTGGCCAATGTAGACGCTTTCGGAAAAAGCCCCGATCGTCATTTTCGCGATCGGGGCTTTTTTGCAGAAAAGACTGCTGGGCTGTCTACACTGGCCCTTTTCCGGAACAGTTTTCCGGAAAAGGACTTTTGCCCGGCGGGAGCAGCATAGTTTTCGGAAAAGCAGCTGATTTCTTACAGTAGATCGCCAGTGCTTTTCCGGAAATTCAAGGGGCCAGTGTAGACAGCTCACAGCTTATTCCGGAAAAGCGGCTGCTTTTCCGGAATAAGTGGCCCAGTGTAGACACAGCCGAGGTGTCGGGCTCCTCCCGGTGCCTCAGATCAGAGAGTCATCAGCCATGGTCCAGCCGGACCGCGCATGTGTGGGGAGCGTGCTGCTCGCTCTGATTACTAGCTTGCGCTCAGTCCAGCTTCCTGCCAGTTCCTCCTTACCGTTCAACAGTCGCAGGCGGAGCAACTCCCTTCTCTTGATCTGTTTAAGAAAGATTTGTGTAAATAGTTAGTTAGTCAGCCAATAGTTATTAGTTTCTAAGTTGGTTAGTTAGTTAGTGTTTATTCAATAGTTATCCGTTTAAAAAAAAATTTTTTTTCCCTCAGTTCATAATGCCGGCTTCCTCCAGCTTCAAAAAGTGCTCTCAGTGCCATGACGCAATGCCAGCATCTGATGGGCACTCGCTATGTGTGAAGTGTTTGGGCGAGGGGCATGTACCCCACAAATGCCCACACTGTCTGAAATTGACCAGCCAAGCGAGACAGGACTGTGAGATGCGGCTGAAGCTGCTCCTGTACAGCAAGGCACTTCAGCCGTAGGATACTCAAGCGCAGGGGCAGTCCGTACAAAACACTCTGGCGGCAGTGAAAACCCCGACCGTCTCTTCAAAATGAAAGAGTCAAAAACCGACTGGGCTACAGCAGCAGGACAAGCGCCAGGGAAAGAGCCGCAGTATATCTGAGCCCAGCCCCACCTCTAGCAGGGGGGCAGATTGGGCAATGGCTGTGCCTCCCAGACCGGAATCCGCACCCGCTCCAGATCACAGGCACTCTCACACACCCGTGGCTGCGGGTGCCTCAGCGGTCCCGGCATCAGCAGCACCGACCCTGCCAACATCGGCTCTGACTACTTCCGCACCGGCTACTACGGCGCCGACCCTGCCCATGCTGGCTCTAACTGCCTCCGCGCTGGCTACTGTGGCACTGGCCATCTTGGCACCAGCAACTGTGGCACCGTCTACCTTGGTGCCGGCTGCTACGGCACTGAGCACAGCACCGGCTGTCTCTGTGCGAGATCAGTACCCCTTCTTCCCGGCACTATCACTGGCGCTGAGCTCACTGTCATCAGGCTCTTCGCTGGCACCGGTTTCACCATTTGAAATTGACAAGCGCCGAAGCGCTAGTGTATCAGCCTCCAGGGCTGCACCGTGCCAGCTCCCTGACCACTCACCGGCACTGCAGCATCAGGGCTTCCCCCCAAGGTCACATCAATCAATGTTGCGTGCAGGAGCTGACTATTCAATGGGCACAAGGTTTCACTCCTCACCAAGCCCCGAACAATTAGCTCTCTATTCACAGCCCAGATCACCTTCTTCTGCCTTCTCTGAGCTGCATAGACATGAGTCTCATGTTACCACTATCTCGAGAAGAAACTCTCAACAATACTCACCATCACCTCTTTGCTACTGGAGACGTTCTCAATCACCTTCGTACACCAGACACAGATCTCGCTCACCTAGATCACCTACGCGCTCATCTTCATCTCGATATCATCACGATTACAGACGACGGTACTCACCTGCATATTCATCATCTTGTTACTATCATGATCATCATTGTTGCCATAGTGACTATCATAATGAGCAACTATACTCTTCTGGACGCTCTTCTTCCCGATCTCCACAACTCTACCAGTATCGCTCTCGCAACAGCTCCAGAGTTCCTACGCCACCAGGCACTTCCACTCGACCCTCTACACTGTCTGCAAATGTGCCTCTCCTTCAAGCACACTCAGAACCAGTGTAGCTAGTGACACCGGAACAGCCACAACCGCAGGAGCAATCCCCAGTGGACCACTCTGTTGGGGTATGTCTACACTTGCAGCCTATTTCGGAATAGGGCTGCAAATGTAGGCATTCAGAATTGCAACTCAAGCCCGGGATCTAAATATCCCGCGCTTGATTTGCATCTTCGCCGGCGCCATTTTTATATTTACAAGCCGAATAACTGCGCGTCTGCGCGCGCAGTGAAACGGCGTTCGAAATAAAGCCCTATTTCTAACTACCTGTTATTCCTCCTGCAATGAGGTTTAACAGGTAGTTCAAAATAGGGCTTTATTTTGAACTCCCGTTTCACTGCCGTGTGTAGACGCAGGCAGTCATTCCGGGCTTGTAAATTTCAAAAAATGGCGCCCGGCCAGGAAGATGCAAATCAAGCGCGGGATATTTAAATCCCGGGCTTGATTTGCAATTCGGAATGCCTACATTTGCAGCCCTATTCCGAAATAGGCTGCAAGTGTAGACATACCCTTGCTTCTTCCTCTCCGGAAGATGTGGTGTTCCCTGGCGATTCTTCTCCAGTAGATGATGCTCGTCAATTTCAGGAGCTCTTTAAAAGAGTGGCAGAATCACAGGACCTACATGTAGCAGAGGTTCAACAAAAGCAACATAAGCTGTTAAAGAACCTTCAAAAATACCCAAAATCCAAAATGGCATTACCCTTTGATGACGCAATCCTAGAAATTGCCGATGATATATGGCAAACACCGGCATTCTCTCAGCCCACTCATAAGAGGGCAGACAAGAAATATTTTGTTCCCCTGAAGGGGATGGAATTTCTGATCATGAACCCTCAGCCGAACTCATTAGTTGTGGATGCAGCTCAGCAAAAATCCAAGACGCCACAACATAGGAATGCTGCTGCTGCTAAAGAATCTAAACACTTAGACCTTTTCGGACTAAAAGTTTATTCTTCCACCACACTTATACTGAGAATGGCGAACTATATTGCTCATCTGTCTAACCATAGCTCTGATAATTATTCAAAGATGGTAGCAGTTTTAAGAACTTGCCTGATGAGAAACGGCAGCTCTTAAAATCAGTTATCCAGGAAGGCTATATGGCCTCAACAACGGCCTTGCAAATTTCCCTGGATATTGCCAATGCAGCAGCACAGGCCATGGTGACGTCAGTGGTTATGAGGTGGTCTTCGTGGCTACAGATGGCATCCATACCTAAGGATTTACAATCTAAGGTAGAAGACCTGCCCTTTGACAGACAGAGTCTATTTGCAGAGAAAACGGACCAAGTTTGCACTCTGGGCAGGATTCTATAACTACCCTGAAAATGTTAGGGATGTATACACCTCCATATCGTTGCAAACGGTATACACCCTACTTCCGACAGAGGCCCTTCTCGTATGGGGCGCCCAGGTTCAGACAACAGGACCATCCACAACAGCAACAACGCCCCAGACCACATCAACAAAAGTGAAAACCACAAACCAGACGAAACCCTAATTCCCAAAACAACAGACAGCAAGTTTGATGGTCCGATCGGGGGACTGAGAACCATTCCACTAACGTATGACCCGGGAACACAGAAGTTATTCCATCACTGACTGAGACCGTACCAGCACAGATGGTTTGCCATCACCACAGACTGCTGGGTATGGGAGTTAATAACATCAGGATACTCCATCCCTCTTCTTTCCTGCCCCCCCACCTTCCCTCCATCCCCGTCCCTTTTCAGGGACCCATCTCATGAGAATCTCTTAATGCAAGAGGTTCTCTGTCTCATAGAGATTGGTGCGGTGGAGGCGGTACCCGATCAATTTTGGGGCAAGGGATTTTACTCCCTCTATTTTCTCATCAAGAAGAAATCGGGAAGATGGAGACCCATTCTGGACCTTCGCAATCTCAATCGGCACCTCAGGAAGCAGAGATTCAGGATGGTAACTCTAACTTCTATATTCCCAGATTTGAACAAAGGCAATTGGTTCACATCCCTCGATCCGCAAGATGCGTATTTCCACGTGACGATACACCCAGCGCACAGATGTTTTCTGAGGTTCGTTGTAGGCACACAGCACTTTCAGTACAAAGTCCTTCCGTCTAGCCTCTCCTCTGCACCCAGAGTTTTCTCAAAGACCCTCGCGGTGGTAGCAGCGTATCTTCATCGTCAAGGCATCATGATCTTCCCATATCTAGACGATTGCTTGATCAAGGCTCATTCGTTCGAAAGTGCACTGTTGGCCACTCAAGTCACAAGAGACTTATTCACGGATTTGGGCCTTGTATTGAATGTTCTGAAGTCCTCGCTTGTACCACAAAGATCCCTCATGTTCATTAGGGCATGGTTAGATTCTATGACGGCCAAGGCCTATCTTCCTACAGAAAGGTTTCACAGAATACAGAACCTCACACAGACACTGTCCCTCAGCCCAAGAGTGTCAATACTTACCTATCTCCAACTCTTGGGACACATGACGGCGATGACATACGTGGTACAGCACACCAGACTACGCCTGAGGTGCCTGCAATATTGGTTGGCGTCCATATATCGTCCGGGCAATTGCGATCTACACAAGCTAGTAACATTGCCATCGACAGTGAAATGATCTCTCACATGGTGGACTTCTCCAACCAACATGCTTTCCGGGGTTCCTTTCCACCGTCCACATTCCACTGTCCAAGTTACTTCAGATGCCTCTCTCCTAGGATGGGGAGCCCACTGCGAGGGCGAATTCGCTCAAGGCCAATGGAATGCTCAGGAAGCCCTCCAGCACATCAATCTCCTAGAACTCAGGGCGGTGTTCAATGCATGCAAGCCATTCCTTCCCAAGATCTGTGGTCAGATGGTTCAGGTCTTCTCCAACAACACCACCATGGTGTACTACACCAACCGACAAGGAGGAGCCCGATCAAGATCCCTATGTGCAGAAGCCACAAAGCTATGGAATTTGTGTATCAGTCACAAAATCACAGTTATGGCAACATACCTAACCGGCAAGGACAATTCCATTGCAGATGCCTTGAGCAGACACCTGTTTCCTCAACACGAGTGGGAATTCAGTCAGGAAGTGGTTCTTTCGATATTCCAGCGCTGGGGACACCTCACTATAGACTTGTTTGCCACACATCTCAATTCAAAATGTCCCAGATACTGTTCCAGAGCCAGTCTGGGCCCCAAGTCTCTGGGGGTATGTCTACACTGCAAAGTTAATTCGAAATAATAGCCCTTATTATTTAGAGTAAAGAGTCATTGTCAGCCATCAGTGACCATAAATACATTGTTTTCTGTGTTGGACACAGGATGTGAGAGGGAAAAGGTGAATGAGGTGATATTTTTATTGAATCAACTTCTCTTAGTTGAAGAGACAAGCTTTTCAAGATGTAGACAAAACTTCTTTCAAGACCCATGGGTCCTATGCATACTATCACAATATGGGTATGTCTACACTACAAAATTAATTCAAATAACAGCAGTTATTTGAAATTAACTTTAATAGCGTCTACACAGGCAAACTGCTATTTCGAAATAAATTCGAAATAGTGGAGCACTTATTTCGAATTTGGTAAACCTCATTCTACGAGGAGTAACACCATATTTGAAATAGCTATTTCAAATTAAGTGCTGTGTAGACACTTAATTTGAAATAGGGGGCCTCCAGCCCTTCCCAGGGAGCCCTGGTGGCCACTCTGGGCACAACCAGGAAAACTTACTCTCCTCTGCCCCAGCCCCGGAGCCATTAAAGGAGTAGACCCTGTCCACAGTGCCTGTGCCAGCTCCAAGCTTGCCAGCCCAGAGCCAGCAGTGGCCACTGGCAGGCTTGCCAGCCCTGACCCAGTGGCCCCAAAACATGAGCCAGCAAGCCACTGGCAGCCAGCCCTCCACCGCACCGCTCCCCAGGAGCAGTCTGCCAGCTCACAGGAGCCTGACAGGGGCTGGAGAAAGTGGGTGCCTTCCTGGTCCAGGGTGGAGATCATGGACCTTATTCAGGGTTGGGGGGGGGGATGCCCGCAATGTCCATGATCTCCGCACTAGATGGAGGAATGAGGCCGTTTATGGCAGGATAGCTGCCAGCCTGGCCACCAAAGGCCACATGTGAACCCAGGAGCAGGTTTGCATGAAAATCAAGTTGGTCCGGTGAGACCCCCCAACCCTGGGCCCTGAGCTTCACCTCCCCCTTCTTCCCCTTGCTTCCCCCTTCCAGCTCCCTCCTCCAAGGTTTCCCCCTCCCCTCTCCCATCCTCTCTCTTCCCTTCTCCCACCTCCTTTTCCCAGTCTCCCCAGAGGTTCATCCCCCCCCACCATTTTGTTCAATAAACCCAGTTTCTATGTTTGAACATACGTGTCTTTTATTTGACATCAGAAAGGGGAAGCTAGGGAGGAGTAAGTGGAAGGACGTGAGGAAGGAATGGGGCACGAGCCCACGGTGGGGAGGACCGGGGTGGCTCTGAGGGCTCCTCGGGGTGAACGCTCTCCCTCAGGGCCTCCTGGATCCTGACAGTCCCCCGATGGGCCCCCCAGGTGGCAGCCTGCAGCAAGTGCAGCCGGGCTGATGGCAATGACCGCACAAGATGCACCGGCATGGCCAGGGGCAGCTCTGGCTCCATGTGGCTGAGTGCTGTGGTGTCCTGAGTGCAGTGCAGGCACTCAGGGCACTCCAAGACAGGACTGCTTTGCTGTCCCTCATCGAGGTACACAAGCAAGTGGGGAACCCTGAGAACTGTCTGTCTGGGGTGGGGGTAGGGTCCCTTTAAGCATGGAGCTCAGTTAGCCTCAGGCAGCAGCCCCACACACTACGTCCTAACCTGATGCCCTGCTGGCACTGGTTCCGGCCAGCCTTAACTTCGGTTCAGGGTCCACTCAGTGTGGACGTGCTATTTCGAAATAGCAAGACGCTATTTCGAAATAGTTTTTGTGTATAGATGCACTATTTCGAATTAGCTTAATCTGAATTAACTATTTCGAATTAAGTTAATTCGAAATAGCGCTGCAGTGTAGACATGCCCTAGGAGATGCATTCCTGATAAGCTGGACTCATCATCTTCACTACGCTTTTCCTCCTGTCCCACTTCTCCCGAGAGTGCTGGAGAAGATAATTGACAACAGGGCCACGGTGATACTAATAGCTCCGTTCTGGCCCAGACAGATCTGGTTCCCTCCTCTTCTGCAATTGTCTCGCCAACCACCATATCAGTTACCCAAACGACCAGATTTGCTCATGCAGCCAGGGATGGTCATGCCACAACCACAAATCGACCGAATGCACCTCACGGAATGGCTCCTAGCTGGTTCCATAGCACAGAAGCACTTTGTTCGCAAGAGGTGAAACAAATATTACTTCATAGCAGACATGACTCCACCCAAAAGACTTACCTGTATAAGTGGCATCGGTTACATTTGTGGTGTATAGCCAATGGTTTCGATGCAATGTCCACTCCAATTCACCGCATTCTGGACTACGTCCTCCATCTACACCGTTTTAAACTGGGTCTTTCATCTATTAAGGTCCATCTCTCAGCGATTTCTGCATTCAGACAATCAATTGAAGGCTTTTCAATTATGTCTCACCCGATAACTAAACGTTTCGTGAAGGGTTTAATGAACTTACACCCTTCGCACAGGAAACTGCCTGCTCTGTGGGATCTTGAGTTCGTTTTAGACACTCTCACATATCCATCCTTTGAGTCTCTAGCCACATGTGACATTCAGACTCTCACTATGAAGGTGGTATTCCTTCTAGCTATAACGTCGGCCAGACAAGTTGGAGAATTGGCGGCTCTTTTGGCCGCTCCTCCGTACACCCTGTTCACCAACCAAGGGGTAGTACTACGATCTCACCCAAAATTTCTGCCGAAGGTGAATTCGGAATTTCATATCAACGAGCCGATAGTACTCTCAACATTTTACCCCAAACTGCATGCAACAACTTATGAAGCCCATCTACATACCTTAGATGTCCTCAGGGCACTCGCTTTTTATCTGGAATGGACTCGCCCATTTTGACAATCCCAACAGCTTTTCCTATGCTCTGATGGAAGATCCAAGGGCCAACCGTTGTCTTCACAGCGTATATCTAAAATAATCGTGAAATGTATTACCACTTGCTATACTTTACGAAATAAGTCCATATCTACGCCTATTACAGCTCATTGCACTAGAGCAACATCCACTTCCCTAGCTTTTCTCAAAGGAGTCTCAATCCCAGACATTCGCCTTACGGCGACATGGTCTTCGGACATAACTTTTGCTAAGCACTATGCCATCAACCCAATTGCTCGAGAATCAGCACTGGCCTCTGCGGTGCTGTCCACAGCAGACAGATCTTGACTCCAATCCCACCTCCGCAGATGAGGCTACTGCTCTGTACTCACCTCAAGTGGAGCACCCACGGGGACACCACCAAAGAAGAAGAGGAAGTTACTCACCCTGTGCAGTAACGACGTTTCTTCCAGGTGTATGTCCCCGTGGGTGCTCCACGACCCACCCTCCTCCCCTCTTCGGAGTTTCTTCCTTATGTTTTTCAGGAGTGATCCGGTTAGGAGGAACTGGTGGGAAGACGGACTGAGCGCAAGCTAGTAATCAGCGCGAGCAACACGCGCCCCATGCATGCGCGGCCCGACTGAACCACGGCTGATGACTCTCCGACCTGTGGCACCGGGATGAGCCCGACACCTCAAGTGGAGCACCCACGGGAACATACACCTCAAAGAAACGTCGTTACTGCACAGGGTAACTTCCTCTTCTGATACCTGGATTTAAACTGCATCAGTTCCATTGAGACTTCTTCATCTCCATTCTGATCATGCTGGGAGCTCTGCTCTGCTTGTCTCCTGTCCTCTGGACCCCCAGTTCCCATCACCATCTGGGAACCCAATCAGTGCAAGGTGCATGGAGTGGTGAGGTCTCTCTCTCTCTCTCTCTGTCTCTCTCTCTCTTTCTCTCTCCCCCCACCCTCCAGCTACCTCTCTCTAAGCATAGCCTCCTGACTCTTCCCTATGTAAACTGTTATGTGGTTAGCTAGCCCTAACATTTGTAATAAGTTTCAATTTAGATTTAATATTGTAACTGTTAGATTTAATATTGTAACTGTTTTGTGTGTCTGGCTCCCTATATATATATATATATATATATATATTCACTACCCAGAAATAAATAACTTTCATTGTTAAGCTGGTTACTTCTCTTTCTTTCTTTCTCTTTCGCTCACTCTTCCTCAAGGGGTGTTGTTTTTGCTTCCCCATTTGCTCTGCAACAACGCTTCTTGCACCCAAGCTAAAGATCCCTATAGTGCCCGAAATCCTGTGGGGTTTTCTCATTGTGTGATTTACCAGTGAATGATTGTGGTGTGAAAGTGGGGATAGGAGGTGCTGAACCTGGAGGCATATGAGGATGGCAGCTTAAAGTGCTGTTTAATCTAACCCACTGAGTCCAAAGGCACATGAGGGTGCAGTGTGGTATTACTGTTAAACCCAGCCTGCTGAGTCCGGGGACATATGAGGGGTCAGCTTGTGAATGCTGATTACTCAGTCCTCTCAGACATGCTCTGTTAGTGGGTGTGAGTGTCTGTGCGTGTTGCTAAGGTGGGAAGAACTCCATTTTGAGGACCCTAGTTCCTGCAGGAGAGCTCCAGTGGGAGGGGGAATTAACAGCAGGGAGAGAATTCAGCTCCATATGAGAGCACAAGTAAGCACAAGCAGCACACTGATAGAATTGTTAACCTCCCCCCAGTCCCATAAGAGTAACCCTAATAAATGAGCACACCCCAGAGTATTGGGCAAATCTGGTAACAGTGTGTCCCTAGTTTCCATTTGCCAGAAGCTGGGAATGGGCAACAAGAATGGACCACTTCATAATTGCCTGCTTTTTCATTCCCTCTGCCTAGCATTGGTCACTGCCAGAAAATAGGACACTGGGCTAGATGGACCTTAGGTCTGACCCAGTACCACTGTCTTACATTCTTAAGTTTTTAAATAACATCCAATAATTCATGGTGCCAAAACTGTCACTTGGAAACACTTAATCAAAAGGAGTACAGTTATCATCATTACATGCTATTAAATGTTACAGAGAATCTGTCATATGTGGATTTGAAATAATCCACATTTTCTATTTTTATTTATTCAGTATATAATATCAATGTTAATTTTAAACATGTTTCCTATTTTTATCAATATTAAATTTTTAGAATTCCAGGAAATTATGTATGGTCAGAAAATAATTATGTAATTAGCCAGGAAAATACAAATTGTCATCGTATGTCAAAATACAAAAAGTAAATATCCTTAAATCAAATTCTAATAAGCATTTTCAAATAGCATTCAAATATCTCAAATAGCATTTTTCTTACTTTTCTGATCTGCAAATTTGGATTATTATCAAATTCTAATAAGCATTTTCAAATAGCATTCAAATATCTCAAATAGCATTTTTCTTACTTTTCTGATCTGCAAATTTGGATTATTATCAATGAAATTATTTACCAGTTTATACAGAGAAATCAGCATTTACTGACATTTGCTGATAAAAAGCAAGTTCCAAACTTCATATACAACCTCCAGTATGAAGAACCCTTAAAAACTTTTCAAAAAATAAAGCTATTTTTTTCATTCATTTGAAATTATCTTCACTTTGGTCGCAAAAGGCTCCACTATACATTATGTTTACATGGTAGGACATTTTTTTTCATGAATGCAAAACAAAGTAGCAACTTCCAAATTGAATGAATTATACTATGTAGTTTGAGAGCAAGCATAATTCCTTTAGCAATTATGTTATAGACAATATACAGTATACATTTTTGCCAGTTCCTGTGGTCGAGCTGAGTTGCACCCTCCCCTCAGTTCGAGTTGGAAGCAGTGCTTTTGCAGCCACACTAGCTTTTCTCAGTCAGATCCCAGTCTACACTGAGAACCAAGAGGAGGAGTGCCAGCTACGGTGGTCATATGCCATCAAAGGATTCCCCTGCATCAGCAGGATTCTCTGCCTTTCAGACCCACTGAATTTACAGGTTCAAAGCAGTTGTATGGTGTCCAAGAATGTGATCATAATTTAAAAGAACCATTAGTAGGTTCTTCTCTTTTACCCAACTGATAAAACAAATACATATAGAACAGCAAGAGGAGAATTATGTGGCTATGCAGGGTCCAAACTTTTAGGCTCTAACCAGGAAAAAATCCTTTTGTGAGAGTTGTGGTTTGGTATAGATGGCAGGGTCAGTTACAGGTTGCTAGAAAATGAAACCTATTATGCCAGGAATACTTTTGCACTACAGGTCTATAAAATTAATGTAACATTTATATTCAAAAACTGATCACATTTCAATATTCTTGGAAAAATGTTCCAGCATTATTCAAGTATTATTTAACCTGTGCAAAAAGTCTTTGAAATATATGAACTAAACTTTTGATAGCATGATAGCGACATTTTTATATTTTTTACCCAGCCTTTTCACAGCTCCTAAATGTCTGTAGTACTAATTTGAAATCATGGCATGATTTGTTAATTCTTATGGGTCTGCAAAACCTGAATAAATAGGACAAAATTTGAACCAGATTTTCTGAGTCTTGCCAAGACATTAATTTAGTATTATTACTGTCAAGAGTGAAATATGCTCATAAACTTGCAGCATCACATCACACCACTTTACAGCTGAACAGGCATTCCATTACATCAAACCCACAAAGTTATCTGTGATTTAAGAGAGTTATCTGTGATTTAAGAGAACCAGTGAAATTGTCTATTTTTACTGAATTTAAAGCTGCCCATTCTCAGGATCTTTTAGCGAAGTAGAAAAAACGGTTGTTGGGACACACATAGAATGCGGTAGAAGACTAGTCTTTATTTCCACGTTCCAGTCATCTGACAGATCAAAGACTGGTAAGTACCCTGTCAAATGACAGAAGTCATACTAATGTCTGTGGCTAATATTCCATCTCCTATTCCACAGGAAGAAAGGAAAAGCAAATTCAAATAAATGGTAATTGGAGTAAAATCCAGCAACATGTCTAACACTGCCAATTAATAAAATTTACAAACAAGGACACTAGGTTGGAGGTTTGGCTAGATTGCCAGAATCGCATGTCAACTGAGAGGATTACTATGGTTCTAGTATTTAAAACATCTTCTAGGAACCACTGTCCCAGAACCTCATAGGCTTTCTGAACACACAACCATTTCTTGTTCTCGGAAGAGTTCCTTTTGAAGTAGCCCATTCAGCTGCTCCGGTGATTCCGATCTATGAAGCCTGCAATTTGGAGAACTCATTTCACAAAGTACCTATGCACATGCTCTATTGTGCCTCTACTGTGATTCTTTGGTTTACCAGAGGACCTTGTCCAGATGGTGATGGGTTTGGATGTTAGTTCTATGACAAAAGTGAAAGTACAGTAAAGCTGGGCTTCATGGAAATAAAGGCGTAGTCTATCACTATTTAGAGTTGTGTTGGACTTCATAAGTAAATCCAAATGAAAGATAGAACAAAGTATATCTATGAAGATATTACACTAATGACCATTACTGAGGAATATTTGGTTCAAGTAATAAATGCCTGGAACAGAAAACTAACAAACTGTGGCCTCAACATCAGAAAAGAAAAACTGAAGTCATGAGGGTGACTAGCATGGAATGAAGACAGTCAAATGTCCACATAAGAGCCACTGCCTAAATCAAATTTCCAGGTTTCAGTACCTTGAGGGCTGGTTAGCAGAAAATGGAGAAATCAACAGAGACTTTCAGAGAACATAGAAAGTCTGGTACAAGTTTATTGAGGTGATTTATGATAAATGGATGTCCAGAGTGCTTGAGGGACAATTATATAAAATTATGGTAAGACTAGCTCTTCTCTACAATTAAGAGATAATGGATAATTAAAGGGAGTCAACTAAGAGATCTTGAAACCATTTACATGGGACATCTGCGGGCAGTGAAAGGGGTGACATTGCTTGCCTACATGTGAAATAATATAATTAGGAGGGAGACTAAAGTCTGTGGGATTAGAGAGAAGAGGGAAGAGAAGACCTGGGATCATATGGGCATGTATGAAGGACAGTTGAAGGGAATCCTGCTAGGTGGCATTTGAGGCTAAACTTTGTGGATGGGGAACAAGAGGACAAGCCAAGAAATCTGTGCATAGGTTTTGTAGGGCAGAACAGAAAGGGTATGGAGTGACCATTGGATGACAAGCTTGAAAAAGATTGATCTGGCAATCCAACCCCAGCCAGGTGGGGAAATAAGAAGAAGTCATTTCTGCCTTTCTCCCCACATGTATTGAACAGGTGACCCTGATGAAGTAATGTGTAGCATGGTATACATTTCTAACAATGTTAGCAGTTCTTACACTTCTCAAACCCCAGATGCATTATGCTTTGTATTTAAGATCTCGTGCTATGTAGTGTGGCTGTGTGCTCTTTGGAGGAACTTCCTGGACGGATATAATTCAAGACGGTAAGATAGAGACCTGTTAGCCATATTGTAAATCAAACAGGAGGAAATGAAGATGCAGAGATGGGGCAAAAATGGAGAGGATAAGAGAGAATAAATGGAGAGGATAAAGGAGGATGCAAGTACCTTTAAAAGTTTACAACTAAATTCTCTGCTGGTATAAATAGACAAGATCTGACTGAAATCAATGGTGTGGCAACTGTTTACATAATAGAATTTTACCATTACTTTTTAAAACTTACAATTGGTTGACTAACTCCCAAACTTAAAGCAACTGTCTTAAAATGGTACTAATAGATCCAACGTGATTATTTTTGTTTCTGCTTTTAATAAGATACTTAATGGGCTCATAATGTAGATGTTTACATCCTAGAATTATATAGTCTTTTAATGTGAACAGTCAAAAAGCAATCAACAGGATTATTCCGAGGACTTTCATAGAGAAACAAGACATCACCAGAACTTGGAAAATCCATTTTTGTTCACTGTTTGCAGGATGTTCTAGCCACTTCATTTTAAACAAATACAGTTTCACTTATTTCCCTTTTTCTGTCTCTATACTGTACTCCCTTTTTTCTTAATGCATGTGCTAAAACGCCTGCCAACAGTGTAAACAGAAATCTTAATATATAACCCATTATTTATTTCCAGCACTTATTTAAAACAAAGCTGTTCCTTTGTGAGCCACAGAATCCTTTATCAGAATGAATGACAGCAGTTTTGAAAAGAGCGGAACCCATCTTTGTTTGCTTGTCTGTAACTGAAGTAATGGCGTAGAACATTAAACCAATGTCTCTTAAGAGACAAAATGCATTTTCTTTCAATATTAATGGTCCACTGCTAGCGTGAAGAAGATTAAAACTGGGCGTAAAAGAAAGTAAACTGGCAGTCAAGTGTCCATAGCGGGCTCCACAGTCCAGGTCTCTGGAACTTGTTAGCAAACAAAGCCAAAAAGTCAAGCATTTGAGTAAACAGTTCAACATGAAATTACCCACTGAATGCTATAAGACGTTGTGGTCAAATGCATCTGCTGCACAGTTAGGCAATAGATAGAGTGATTTAGTACTGCATACAAATCAATGGGATTCTATGTGTTGGTACCAACTGAAAGGCTGGCAGCAGCAAGAAGAATGCCAATCACCGAGTGTCACTTCTTCATTTACATCACATTGATATTCAGACAGCAGCCAACAACCTCCAAAGTGAATTTATTGCTGAGAGAAAGTCAATATTTTACAATAACTGTAGGCATTCTGAAGCAGTGATTTAAAAGACTACTTTGTGCAGACCATTTACTTCTTTATACACATGTATATTACTATTCATTGCCACGGATACCTACAACCAGAGTAATTTTGTGAGACTTCTTAATTTTAAACACTTGGTCTTTTACAAAGTAAACTGCCAATGTTTAGTTTAGTTAGCAAAACTGAGTTATTAGAAAGCTCCTTTGGCTCCACTAGAACAATTATTTACTGTACATGGTTCATTTGTCTCTCTCTTTTCAATTTTCTTAAAACAACATTTCATTAGTTAGCTTGCCCTGAAATGTCCCATCAGGCAGGCCAAGCAGACCATCCTATTTTCTTATGAAATATCAGTCTTGCTAAACAACTAGACTTCTTTAAACTACAACCAGCTTTTGGAAACAAAACTCCAGGACCCGAATTTTCAGGGTTTGATTTGCAGTTTCATTGGGAGCAAGACAAAAGCTATGACAAATACTAATTGCAGTGTAAAATTTCAGTCTTTTTCAATGTATTTTCAACTATTGAAATAGAAAAATCTTCTAGTGAAGTTGGATAGTAATTAAATGAGCTCTATGTCTTCAGAACATTTTATCATTTGGAAATACAGAATTTCCTAGGTTTGGCAAACCTGCTATAGGTTGAACCTCTTAAATCCAGGACTCTTCAGTCCGGCAACATCTGTGGTCCAGCAAGATCAAAGATGTTGCTGGACCAGAGAATGCCGGCACCAGGAATGCAAGTCAGTCAGGGGAGCCCCACCATCAGACCGGTGATCCCCATTCCTGGAGAGCCTGGGCTAGATAGGGCAGCAGCAAGACCACCAAACCCTGTCTCTGTGGACCCTATCCTGGCACAGCAGCAGTGGGGCAGCCACAGAGCCTCGTTCCTGCAAAGTCCCATCCTGGCACAGCAGCAGTGGGACCCAGGAGCCCCGTCTCCATGGAGCCACATCCCGGCACCAGAGTAGCGGGGCAGTCGTGGAACCCTAGCCTAGGGGAGGCCTGGCAGGGTGCAGCAGCAGTGGGGCAACTGCAGACCATAGTCCGCGGGAAACGCCAGGTGGGAGAAAAGCAGGGCAGCCATTAGAGCCTCATTCCCGAGACGCCTCAGCTGGGCGGGGCAGAAGCTGGGCTGTGGTGGCTGGAGAGCTCTTGGGCGTGCCGAGCCCAAGCCCTATAGCAGCAGGGCTGGAGCCCAGTGGCAGTGGAGCTGGAGCAGAGCCAACCAGAGAGTGGGGCAGTATCTTGGGAGGCCGGTAGCAGGGGACCTTCCCTGATCCGGCAAATTCCCTCATTTGGAACTGGTCAGGTCCCGAGGGAGCCGGATCAGGGAGGTCCAGCCTTTAATGATATGCTTCCCCAAATCTCAGAAATCCAGGGTTGCTTGATCCTGGTCTTGCAACGTTTACTCACATGGAGTAGATCTTACTAATGCAATTAATTCTGCTGTCCTGAATGGAACTACTAGTCTATGGACTGCAGGATTGGACCCCATCTCTTTCCCTATTGCACATATCTATCCAATGTGTTTAGTTCATTCTTTCTCTCTTCAAAATAATGTCATCACAATATCAATAAGAATTTATAACTGGTATTAAGAACACTTTTTTACCAAGGCAGAAAGTTCAGTAAAATCTAAATTCTCTAAAATAGGAAATATTCACCATTTGATCTACGACAGAAGATCTTACCACCTTCTTAATCTACATGTCATAGATACCAGTAGTACAGCAGCATAAAACAAACCAAGAAGTCTTATTTATATTAAAATAAAGTGCTATGATTTGTTTGTGAAGATATATTCTTTTGAGCAGAGAAAGGAGTAATTCACAGCACCTAATAATATTGGCTCAGGAGTCTGATTATGTCAGGACTTGGCTCCTCAAAAAGACCAACCAATATAATTGATCTTGTAACATTTAAAGACTCTTCACTTCAAGTGTATTTTATTGCTGCCTGGCTACAATTATGTTGACCATAAGTGAGGCCAGCACTGGGGTTCAAAACTCTGAGGAAAATCAGTTCAGCATGTAACCACTTCACTCCTAATGGCAGAAGTTGCATGGGAAATTAATTTTCAGGATCACATTAAGTCAGGCAGCAGAAACTATTGTGTGCTTCTCTTGGATAAAATTGCTATAGCTGCTGGAGAGATGAGTGTCAGTAATGATATTTATTAAACAAAATGAATAATGTTTGGAAGCCATGGAAACCAGAGAACTAGAACTGAGAAGAAGCATTAAGGGCAAAGGTCACCGAGAGTTTGTTTTAAGACAATCAAAGGATTTAAAGAATAAGAATAGATTAGATGAATTCATAAGCATTTGTATCCATCTTTATTTTCCTGCAAGAAGCCTAGTGAAATAAACAAAGTATCAAAATGTATAATCACAGGAACAAACTTTGAAACCTACTGTAGTGTAATTGCTCTACCCCAGTTATATCTGTCAGTCAAGGCTCCACTCTTAATATGGCTAAAATACCAATATTTATAATACAGAGAATATGATATAGAATAGAGTAAAAAAAGGGGACTAAAGAGATAAAAATATTGTCTGGAATACAAATTTACATTGAATGCTTGTGGGGAAAAGGAAACGTGGCAGATTATAAATGTATAAATAAATGAAAAGAAAATGTTAGCTGCTTGTGACATTTGATAGAAAAAAAGCAAAAAAAGTAAAGCAAAGCAGAATGGAGCAAAGCAAAGATATACAAAGTAGGTTGGTTCTGAATAACAACAATTTGTTCTTAAACAATACTATGGCCACAGTCCTGCAAGAATATACACAGATGTTTACCCTGTTAACTTGTGTAAAGTTAAGCATGTGTAGATAGTTAAGATGTGTGGCTAGCAAGTCAGGTTAGTGACCTAAGTGAGAAGAAGGGAGAGGAAGAAGTAAAAGAAAAAACTCTGAGCTGTTATAAGTTTAAAAAAAGACCAACAAAACAATCATAGTACTGGGCATGCAAGAAAAGAATTAAGCCAAACTTGAAGTACAAAGAGATGTCAGTTTCAGATTTAATCAAAATGATCTTTTAAATTGAAAATATAATGCTCTATTAAACACTTTCAAGAAGTAAAAAAATAACCATGCTGAGTCCAGCCAATGTTCTATCTAACCTGGCTTCTGACATTGGAATGTACCAGATGATTCAGAGGGAGTATATAGGGGACAGTTTACTGAATGATCCATGCTCTGTAATCCACTCGCAGATTCTAGCAGTCAGAAGTTTAGGCACATTCAAAGCATGTCTACCTGAACATCTTGGCTAATTATCCTCCAAAAACTTGTCTATTTTTTCTTCAAAACCAGCTACATTTTTTGCATTCACATCTCCTAAGGACGAGTTCCACAGGTGGACTGTGCATTGTTTGAAGAAGTACTTTCTTATATTTATTTAAGACCTGCTGCATGTTAATTTCATTGGATTATCCCTGATTGGTGTGTTATATAAAGGGTTAAATAACAGTTTGTTATTCACTTTCTCTACACTAGTAATGATTTTATAGACTTCTATCATATCCTCTCTTAGTTGTCTCTGTTTTAAGTTACACAGTCCCTGTCTTTTTAATCTCAGCTCAAATAGAAGTTGCTCCTTACCCCTACATTATTTTTGTTGCCCTTTTCTGTATTTTTTCCAGTTCTAATATTTTTGAGATGGGGTGACCAGAACTTTAAGCAATATACAAGGGCTGGGCAGAACATGGATTTATATAGCGTCGTTATTATATTTTCTATCTCGTTATCTATCCCTTTTTAATAGTTCCTATCATTGTGTTAGTTTTTTAACTGCCACTGCACATTGAGCATATGGGTTTTAGAGAACTATCCATGATGACTTCAAGATCTCTTTCTTGAGTATTAACATATAGTTTATACCCTATTATTTTGCAGTTACTGTTGGGATTGTTTTCTAGTGTACACTTAGGCTACGTCTAGACTTCAAGCCTCTTTCAAAAAAGATCATCTAGACTACAACCAGTACTTTCGAAAAAGCAAGCAGCTTTTTAAAAAAGAGAGCATCCAGGCAGTCTGGATGCTCTTTTTCAAAAAAGCACAGTTTGCATTACATAGCGCCTTTTTTCGAAAGAGCACTTTCGAGAAAAGGCGTTCTTTCTTGTAAAACGAGGTTTTCCGCGGTCGAAAAAACTGTCACGTTCTTTTGATTTACTTTCGAAAGAACGCGGCAGCAGTCTAGACGCAGGGGAAGTTTTTTCGAAAAAAGGCCACTTTTTTCGAAAAAACGCTGTAGTCTAGACACACCTTTAGTAACATTGAATTTTCCCCTGCCAAGTCATCCAATTTTGTGATATCCCTTTGTAACTTTTCACGGTCTACTTTGGATTTAACTATCTTGAGAATTTAGTGTCATTTGACGTTTTTTGCCATCTCATTGTTTACCACCTTATTGAGATCATTTATGAATATATCAACAGCACAAAAGTCCTGACACAGATCCTTTGTGAATTCTGCTACTTACCTCTTTCCATTGTGAAAAATGACTAGTAATTCCTTCCATTTGTTTCCTATTTTTAAATAGTTACAGTTCCATGTGAGGATCTTCTCTCTTATGCCATGACTGCTTATTTTGCGTAAGAACTTATTCAAGGCTTTCTGAAAGTTTAAGTACAGTATATCCACTGAATCACCCTTTTTCACATGCTTGTGGACACCCACACAGAATTTTACTAGCTTGATCAGGCAAAAAGCCATGTTGACACTTCCCCACAAATCATGATTATATATGGGTCTGATAATTTCTTTCTTTATGTAATGTGGTACAGAAGCTGATGTAAATGCTACATAAGTAGTCCTTCAATTTCATCTTTGAGTTCCTTCAGAACTCTTGGGTGCATGCTATCTGGCCTTGGAGACTTCTTATTGTTTAATTTATCAATTTTATTCTAAAACCTCCTCTACTGACACCTTAATCTGGGACAGTTCCCCAGATTTGTCACGTAAAATCAATGGCTCAAGTGAGGGCATCTCTCTCATATACTTTGCAGTGAAGACCTATCCATGGAATTCCATCTCCTGCATAGCCTTGTCTTCCTGAAATTCTCTTTTAGCCCTTTGATCTTCCAGGGGCCCTAATGATTATTTTGAAGTCTTCCTGCCAAATAATGCATTATATTTTAAACTTTGCAATACTTTCCATAGTCCTGTCAAAATATAAAGTGGATCAAAGTTCCCATTATTCACTAAGGCCATGTCTACACTAGGAAATTATTTCAAAATTAGTAAATTTGACAACTCCTGATGTAACAAATTTGAACTAGGTGTCCTCACTACGGGGAAGCATTGAAATTAGTTTGAATTATTTCAGAATAGCACGTCCACAATGAATGGAGCCTGCCTCGGACTTAGAGTCTCATGAATCACTCTGGGTAGGGCACCAGGAATGCTGATACTTCCTGTGGTTGCTTGGTCCAGCAAGCTGGGCCGTGTGCTTATAGGGGTTCCACTCCATGGTCATGTCTCACATGGCACTCCTCCACTGCCTCCCCCCTCACAGGACACAAAAGGGTCGCAGTGAACACATGCCTTCTTGTGCTCTGGTTGCCCTTGCGGCTGCCACAGCACTCACACCATGGAGCCAGAGCTGCTGCAAAGCAGTGCCAGGCTCATGGGCCTCATGCTGTGCCTCACGGTGCAGTTCCAGCAAACTGCCCACATGTAGCTCCAGCAGGATGAGGATGAGGAGGATGAACCCCAGTATGTCCAGCAGGCCCTGCTCTCCCAGGTCCTGGTGCTCCTGCTGCTGTTCAAGCCACTCAATCCCCTGGACACATTGGAATGCTGCTTCTGGCAGAGGAAGACGAGCTTGGACTGGTGGGAACACATCCTCCTGCAGGGATGGGACAATCAGCAGCGGCTGCAGAACTTTCGCATGCAGAAGGCCACCTTCCTGGAGCTCTGCAAGTGGCTCGCCCTGCCCTTAAATGACAGGACACCCACATGGGACCCGCCATCACTGTGCAGAAGCATGTGGGGTGCTCAGGGATGGGGCTGGGAGTGGCGCCTGCCTCTGGGTGGTCGGGAGGCTTCTGCTGCCCTAGAGGTCCCACCACCACATGTTCTGGGGTGCCAGTGGCCTCTGGAGAGCCTTGGAGGGGAAGCCATGGGGCAGGCAGGGAGGTGGCTGGTGGCCTGCTCCATGCATGATGCCATGCGCTCCATCACCGAGGTGAGGCTGGAGAACATGGCATCATGCTGGCATGCCAGCTCATCTCAGTCAGGCTTTCTCTGCTCCCAGTCAGCCCAGTTTTGGCCTGGCACTCCTCCCAGTTATCAGCCCACTCCTGATGCTCTTCCTCGAGTCCCTGGGTGAGGGATCGCAGGCAGGCCATCTCCTCCTGCATGAGGTCCTCTTAGGTGTGTTTCCGCCTGTGGAATCAAGCACGTGGAGAGGGAGGTGAGGGACTCGCCAAGCTCGCAGCTGTCCCAGCTGTGAAGAAAAATTACAAGGGCAGTTGTCAGGGCTGATCCCAACTCTGGCACTCTGAGTGCAGAAGGAGGGGTGCCCGCAAAGACTCTAAATATACCTTGCCACTATAGGCGCTGGTTACAAAAACTTCCCCCAGAATCACAAATGCACAGATTTTTGGGGGGGGGGGGCATGGGGGAGTTGCTTGCCACCATCTAGTGATTTTTTTATCTCTAAAACTGGGGAGAACAGTTGAATTTTCCCCTAGAGGTACCCCAAGCTCTTCCGCCACAAGAGAGCTTGAAAAAAAGAAGAGACAAACAAGCTGCAGTCTCTGGTCGCTGACCTCTCAGTTGAGGCATGCAGACACAGACAGACAGACAATCCTCCTGTACCTTCCAGGACACAAGAATCAAATCATCACCTTAAAAAAGTTATATTTATTACAAAACAAAACATATACTTGATAAAGCATACTTGGTTGCTAGATGTTACAGAGCTACTAAGGAAAACAAATTAAAACACAGAAAAATATCTGGGAACAATGCTTAGATGGTAAATATCAGAGGGGTAGCCGTGTTAGTCTGAATCTGCAAAAGCAGCGAGGAGTCCTGTGGCACCTTATAGACTAACCTTATAGACTTCGGTTAGTCTATAAGGTGCCACAGGACTCCTCGCCGCTTTTGTAGATGGTAAATGGGGATGCAAGGGGGCATAGATTCACACAGAGCAGTTCAAACCAAACCACCAATATCTGATCACAACTAGATTCGCTTTTTCCCATTACTTACTTCCAATCTTTTCTTGGTTCAGTCCCCTTCCATGCCCCTAATTCCTTGAAGGCATAGTAGTCCTGCCTGGGTTTAAATCATTCTGTGTTTCTCAACTCCTGGTTTAACTCTCCCACACAAAGAAAGCAGGCAAGGTATCTATATCCAATTCAAATTTCAACGCTTTATCTCGATTGGTTCTCCTGGCCTCCTGGCCAACACCCTTGCTAGTTACCTGAGTTTAACCCCTTAGTCACGAGGTGCTGGTCAGCACTCCTCCAATCCATTACAGTGGTCATCACAGAAGACACTGTGTATGAAGCCCTAAACTCTGAGCTGACACCAAAGGTCTCAGATCAAATGATGGTGATGTGCTTCAAGCAAGGCCATGTGTTGCCAAGAAAGAGGGCACTTTCCTGAAGGGGCACAGATATCCCAGGACAGCATTGCAACACCCATGTCCCGGGGATAAGCAGGCATGGGAAGGTGTCAGCCAGACCAGAAGCCTGTTGCCTCCTACTGTGTCCTACTCATGTCAGGTCTAGCACTGGCAGCATCCCGCAGAGAGAGAGAACTTCTATCCCTTCCTGCTGCAGGAGGAGGATTTTTTGGGGGGGATGTGTGTGTGAGTGGCAGAAGCTGCTTGCCAAAGAGAGTGGAAATGGGTTTCCCTTCCTTTCCTCCCCCTGGCAGGTTCCCATGCATGAGATTAGTCCCATCCATATCATCACGATTGACCAGGAACAGATGCTTACTGAGTGCAGGCATAACCCTGTGCCATGTACAGCACTACTGTGTGGTTCCATGACCCCAGACTCTTTAGTGGTTGCTTGTTGTGGGAAGGTGTCCCACCATGGAGGTTGGAGTAAGGCCAGCCTCTCTAAGATACTTGTGAGAAGGACTGAGCATTTCTAGTGTGAAAGCATCATGGAGCTGAGTGCTCCAGACTGGTCCTCCATGTGCCCCTGACATGCACGGGCTTCTGTGCAGCCCCCAGGCCTAGTAGGTGAAGAAAGGAATGTGCAGCACCTCACAGCCCATTGCCTGACCCCACTTGTCAATAAGGAAAGTTAGAGAACTGATTTGAAGTGCCCTCCACGGGTTCCTCAGAATCCTGGGAGACATCCTGGGAGGAGGGGACCAGCTCTTAAGTAAGGAGCAGCTCCTGGCTGGCCTCCTCCTCCTCCTCTTTCTCCTCTGCTGCTGCTGCCTTGCCCTCCTGCAGACTGACACTGGGTGTGTCCTGGTCACACTCAATGACAATGGTGGGGGAGGTGACTAGTTCCACTTCCAGGATGGCATTGAGCTGCTCATAGTAGTGATAGGTGGGTGGTGCGACCCCAGAGTATCTGTTTTGCTCCCTGGCCTTGTGGTAGGCCTGCTGCAGCTCTTTGATTTTTCATGTGTCACTGGTCGAGGATTCTGGTATGACTTTTGTTGGCCAGGCTGGTGGCAGTCTGGCCGTAGATATCCATGCTCCTTTTCCAGGTGTGGGGATCCTGAAGATTAGACTCTTCCCCCCACACCTCGATGACATCTAGGATCTCCATGCCAGTCCACTCTGTAGCTTTCCAGTGGCAGCCATGGGAGCAGCAGAAGTGCTGGCAGCCATCGGAGGGTCCAAGGGAGCATTGGGGTCATTCATCTCTTCCTTAGGTCCTGGCCTCTTGCAAAGGGCTTGCAAAGCTGGTCACGTGTCAGAAGCCCTTCTCCTCTTGCTGGGACTTTGAGAGCTCTGCAGGAGGAAGAGAGCAGTGGAGATGCCTGGTATGGCCAGAGCGTTCAGAACTGCAACTATGAGAGGCTCTGGAAGCCAATTATTTTGAAATAGTGGCACCGGCACATCTACACTAATGCTATTTCAAAATAACTATTTCGGAATTAGTGTTATTCCTGATGAAAAGCAGGAGTACAAATTTTGAATTAAGTGTCCTGTTATTTTGAAATAACAGGCTTAGTAGTGTGGCTGCTCCACTTATAAATTTGACCTAAGGGGGGTTATTTTGGAATTAAGTCCTAGGCTATGTCTACACTGCTGGGGTTTTTTTGGCAGAAGATATGCAAATCACACTCTCATTTGCATATCTTCTGCCGAAAAAAACCGGCAGTGTAAACATAGCCCTAGTGTTGACCAGGCCTAAGTCTTAACTTGGAAAATAGAAGGCTATTAATTTGGTAAATTTTTTTGCATACTTTTATAGTGAATATGCATCACACTCAAGTAACAGGATCTAAATTACAGGCAGACAGTTGATGTACACTTTGTCTTCAGAAATGTAAGTTTAAATTTAAAATTACAAATGAAAATGACCAAGGAAAACAAAGAATGAGATAAAAAGCAATTACTCCATTTCTGACTCTTTTGCGTAACAGATAATGTTATTTCTAGAACAAACACTCAAATTAAAATACCATCTACCTGTGTTTCATTCGAGGGCATATAGGGTGCAAATACAGTTAGAGCTAATCAAGCACACCTATTATCTAACGTATCCGACAGCTCTCTAAGACATTAGAAGTAGTTCACTTCATCCATTAGTGGGAACATCATACGGGTGCAAATGTATTTCAATATTCAACTTCCATAAATAGGCCATCTATTATCCATTAGATCAATGTAAGAGCTGAAAAAAGGCCAGAATCTTTTTTATTTGTTAACTGGAACATCCTTTAATATTCCTGGAATTATTTATTCAGTCTGTTCACCTTCAGCAATTCAGACTATATCCCGTGTTTGTATGGCATATCCCATTTCCTGGAACATCTTTACCCTCTAATGTACTTAATATTGCACTGTACCCAATGCTGACCCACATGTTATCAAGAAAATGTATGTAGGACTGTGAAGGCAGACAGAGTTTGCGTGCTTGATAAGTAGCAGTGGGAGTCTTCATTACTTTTCAAATGTAAATTGTAATACATTTAATACAATATAGAGCAGAGATGATGATGATAAATTAACAATTAAGATCTTTCTTGAAGCAATTGTACTGTGGCAATTTATGTAGTCAAATGTATTTTGCTCCTTATCTTTTGGAGAGAATGACAATCAGTGAAATTTGAGAAATTAATTTTAAGTCAAATATTAATATATTGGGAAAACAGCACGTATATGGATACGCATTTCCCATAGACCTTATGAAGAGAATGAAATGCAAGTAAGGATTCAAGCCTGCTGTCCTCATGTAGTCAGTTTCTTTTTTGTTTCAATAAAAGATTAGTCTGTGTGTTTAGACCAAGTTTGGATCTCTTGTGAATGTAATATTAAGTTGACATTTTAAACACACAAGCAAGAAATTCCTTGTTCCCACAGCAACTGTAACTTGTCCCCTTCCCTGCTTTCTAGCATTTTGCATTTTTGTCTTTATTGTTAAGCTAATGCCGTAGGACCCAGCATTGAGTCTACTTTTGCAAGGAGACCCATACTCAAAAGAAGGCTTCATACTGCTGAAGGCTGCATATCTGGGGAGAGAAATCTGTAGCCATTGAGAAACACAGAAGAGGAACATTACCTGAGATACATAACCCATAAGCGTGGAATAAGAAAGGACACCTTGGCCTTCCCCTCAGCCTCGCTCCATGTTCTACTCCTCTTGGGGTACGTCTAGACTACATGGCTCCGTCGACGGAGCCATGTAAAATAGTTTACTCGGCATAGTCAAAGAAGCGGGGATTTAAATAATCCCCACGTCATTAAAATAAAAATGGCCGCCGCCCAGTGCCGACAATCAGCTGATCTGGCACAGTATGGCAGTCTAGACACAGAGCGGTCAACAAGGGAAGCCTTTGTCGACCACTCTGGTATGCTTCGTGAAACAAGGTTTACCGGAGCGGTCGACAAAGGCTTCCCTTGTCGAACGCGCCGAGTCTAGATTGCCGCAATGTGCCAGATCAGCTGATTGTTGGCACAGCACGGTGGCCATTTTTATTTTAATGAAGCGGGGATTATTTAAATCCCCGCTTCTTTGACTATGCCGAGTAAACTATTTTACATGGCTCCATCGACGTACTCTACGAGTTTACCATGAAGTCCTTAAAATACCTCAGTTCTTATGACTAGAGTTGAACAGAAATCTTCACCCTTCCTTCTTCTGAACAGTTCCATCCTTATTTTTCAGGGGGTGAGCAAGGAGGCTCTTCTATCACTTCCCAATCCAATGAGAAATGGAAGCTTCTGGAATTTCCTTGCAATCTACAATGCAGGACTGAGCTCACAGTCAGGCTAGCACCATTATCTCTCATAGACATGGCCCTTGGAAACACTACCCCCTATCCTTGTGCCCATGAGTAGGCTGCCCCACAGCCCAAAGTATAATCTGTCATTAACAGGTGAGTTTCCCTTTGGAGTCTAGGAAATGAAGCCAAATTAGTGGGATAACAATAGCTTTTGCAGATCCAGACTAACATGGTTATCCCTCTGATACTTAATAGCTTTGAAAAACTTCACCTAAGCCTTTAAAAGGCAATAACATAAATATATTTTCATTTTTTCCTAATTCAAAATTTATTTCCATCAAAAGTCACATTAAAATGTCTTTGATTCATTATTTTGTACAGTGTTATATTTTTTATTGTGGTGATGATTTTTTGGCTCTGTATATCATATAATGTTATACATTTATATTCAGAGTAGAACAATGTCTTGTTAGATTCTATGCTTCCCATGTTGAGGGAGTGCATTGATTATAAAATGGGCATGTATTGCATTTCCTGTGTCTGGGGTGTTTTGTTTTGCAACCAGAAGAGAGAGGTCTTTATTCTAAAGAAATTGAATCACATTTAGCTCTTTGTAATGGGAGGATGAGCCTGCTAACCATGTTCCTGACACAGGTATAAATCCCATCTCATTCTGTGCCTTTTTTGCTTCCATTTGTTCTGGAGGGAATTTTTTTGTTTTTGTTTTTGTTTGGGTTTTTTTGCCTCCTGGGTGAATTCTGTTGAACAACAATATGTTCCTGTAACAATTACTATCTTGCATCCAAGGTTCTAAAGAAAATGTACAACATAGAACAGAGATCTTTAAAAAAATGGAAAAAAGAACAGAAAAAAAATGGATCCCTTCTTCATTACTTATGCAGATGTACTTTTGAAGATGCTCTCTGTTCCTTCTTATATTCTTATTTTTAGGAGAGTCATTTTGAAGTGTTACCCCAAAAAAATTTCCACTGGAGACCACCCAGGGTTACACTATCATGGGTTTGTTGCCAGTAGGTATAAACTAAACAAGATAGAGCTTCCACCAAAGGATTAAACTAGAGAGGGAACCAGCTATCTCTCTCACACACACACAAACAAACAAGCACACACCCCCCTCAATTCATTCACACTCATTCATTCCTGCCCTCAGGCACTCACACACTTACACAGGCATATGGGTTGCAGAAGGAGCCAAGGCATATAGATTCTGGAGGGTCTGTCTGCTGACCATGGCTGGGAAGCTGGTCAGAAAAGACACTGGCTGTAGCAAGGAGTTTCTCAGGAGCAGGGGAAGAAAGAGAGAGTCTCACATGAGCTCCCTCTCCTTTATATTGTGTCTGTATAGCCCCTGTGACTCATTCACCTTGTCACCAGGGAGCATGCCCAGACTTCCCTTTATCCAGCAAAGCAGCAGTCTCTGATGACTCATCACCATGTGCTCCAGCCTCAGCATTGCAACTTCAAAAACAAACACACACCTCTCTTCATTCACTCAGGGGAGAATGAAGTTTAGAGCAAGTTACAGGCAAAGTGGCTGAGAGTTACAAAGATTACAAAGTTGCAGCTTACAGTGAGTTTCTGAACTTATAAAGCAAAGTTGCTGAGAGTTACAAAGTTGCAAGGTTTTACAAAGGTTACAATGAGTTGTAGTTTAAAACCTTAGACCTTACAGTTTAGTGTATTTCCAGAAAATGCATGTGCAAAATCAAGTAAGCTCAGGCGAAGGCTTTTTATGCTATATGAAGTACTAGGTAAGTATTGACATTAGTTACAGGCACCTGCCATCAGTTACAAAAATAGTGAGCTTACTCAGCCCAGTAGGTGATAATATTAGTGAGGCAGGAAGCTAAGAATTAATTCTTTACTAGAATTATGTGCCTTAATTTTAACTTTTGGGACATATGTAAATTTGTATTTAATATAAATTCTTGAAGAAACTTGTTCTTTGCTTCTTTCCCCTGTGATTTACATGTAAGTAGGAAACTGGAATTTAATGGTGTTACATTCTAAGTTTACAAGTCCAGTAACAATCATTCTTATATCTATAGAATGCTCCAGCAACTGACACTTCCAATAGCTTCATAACTGAAGGAAAGAGGCACCTGCTGATGCACTGATATTTCTTCTAATATAGGATTAGGCGAGATGGTCACAAGCTAAAATGGAAACAGAAAACAAAGTTAATTATAAAACCAACAATAATTAAGCATTTAACTCAAATTATCACTAATTACAAGTGTCATTATTGTGAAGATACCATTAAATTAAAATTTTATTCCATATTTTATTATCTAATATAGTAGACATACATAATGCTGACAGGCAGAACTGAACCTAGGAACTCTGGAACTCTGCATGAGCCTTTATTAGTTGAGCTAAAAGCCATCTGGTACTCAGCTAAGGCTGCAGAACACATTCATTTGGCCTCTCTGTAAATGCTCTAAGGGTATGTCTACACTAGCCCCCTAGTTCGAACTAGGGTGGCTAATGTAGGAATTTGAACTTGCAAATGAAGCCTGGGTTTTAAATATCCCGGGCTTCATTTGCATGTTCCTGAGCAGGTGCCATTTTTAAACCCCCTTAGTCCGAACTGACTGCCCGCGTCTACACGCGGCAGTCAGAAGTTAATCCAAACTAAGTCCTTAGTTCGGATTAACTGTTACACCTCATTGCAGGAGGAGTAACAGTTAATCCGAACTAAGGACTTAGTTCGGATTAACTTCTGACTGCCGGGCAGTCAGTTCGAACTAAGGGGATTTAAAAATGGCGCCCGCCCGGGAACATGCAAATGAAGCCCAGGATATTTAAATCCCAGGCTTCATTTGCAAGTTCAAATGCCTACATTAGCCACCCTAGTTCGAGCTAGGGGGCTAGTGTAGACATACCCTAAGTGTCACTGCATGGGACAGTACACCACACCCAGAAGGTATATGGGTTACACATAGTCCTGCTCTTCATCACATTAAAATCCACTCATTTTTATTGCTATATTTTTTGTTTTGATTGGCACTGAAAGTACAATCCCACTCTATGCTTATGTTTTGTTTCCCATGTCTGTTGCAGTTTGTGGGGTACTGCTATATACATAGCCCAGTGTTTTGATACATCTTTATATTTCTACTGTCACAAAATCAACTGATCATATTTAGTGATTTTGTCCTACACTAGTTCTGTCATCATGCAAGAAAATTGATTTTTTCCAATCTGACATATGAAGAAGAATGAATCCTCTGCCCTTTGCCCAAGAGTTTACAGTTCTATCAGCTACAACTACAATGGCATTAGAAGTAGGAATATTAGAATCAGCATTAACCAAATGAGGTACATCTAGTATTCTAGGACAAATCATATTTCATTAGCTTCATGTTTTGTTGAAGCATCCAATCTTTGTTAAAACTTGTACACTGAGCCTACATAGTTCAATGACATATAAATCCTTCTTTCCATATGGGAGAAAAAGCTCAAGAAATTGTGCAGCCAAATAGCAATAGCTGCTGATGTCACCCTGTTTAGTGTTTTGGTGATGCATTGTAAACTTGGTGATGCACACTGTGCAGTCAATTCATCCCCCTTGCTTCAGGGAAGAATCCTATACTTATTTACGTATGCATATAGTTTAAAGATATACACCTATTTGGGGTCAGCACCAACATGTTGCATGATGGACACTTGACAAAATCACCATAGTTAGTGACAAACATTGGAGTTATGTCATTCCGTCATTCAGCTTTTTTGGAAAATTACTACAGACCGCAAAATCATTACCATGGACACTTGTGTCCATGTATGGACATGTTGCTGACCCCTGGTCCCTATGAAGTGTTGGGACCATGATTCTTTCACCCATAGGGTGATTATTCAAATTCTAATATGGTGGTGACCCGTGCTCACGACAATATTGTTCTGAGAGAACTAGATTTCTGGATTTGATATAATTTGCAGCCATCTAGTGCACTTAGTCCCCCTCCTCTCCTAAACTGGAGGAAAGAATACTACATAGGAATAATGTGGCCTTACTGAGGCAGACAAAAACAGCTGCAAGCTTCAGTTTTACTGGCAGGAATAGATAAAGTGAAAGAAAGGCTTCACAAGAGGAAGGCAGAGAAATGTGGAAAATTGACCTTGATTCTGTTAGTTGTCTGTTGGTGGTGTTTTTTGGGGGGGGGTATTTTGGTTTTGGGGGGGGGTTGGTTTTGTTTTGCTGAAGAACCTTTTCTGACAAAGAGAATGATGAATTGGTACTGACTGCTACTAGAGAAATTGTTAGCATATTAGGGGCTATTATGAATTAGAAATCTTTTCTTTGGGCAAGGATCTGGCACCAAAATCTCCCCAGCAACCATATAGAAGGAGGGTCCCCTGAAAATCATCTCAAACTTTCATAGAATCATAGAATACTAGGACTGAAAGGGACCTTGAGAGGTCATCGAGTCCAGTCCCCTGCCCTCATTGCAGGACCAAATACTGTCTAGACCATCCCTGATAGACATTTATCTAACCTACTCTTAAATATCTCCAGAGATGGAGATTCCACAACCTCCCTTTGAGTAAATATAAATGTTTGAGGATGTTCTGAACCTACTATGCCAGACATATGTGTGTCTGACACTTGATAAAGAGTAATTCTAGGTAATGATTGTTTGTGCCAATCATTTAGCTGACAGAGCTGTGTCCCCATTGGTTTATTCCTGACACTGCCTGGTGAGGAATAGTTAAGTTACCATTGCTTTGTGTTCTAAAAACCCTGGGTAACAATATGATAGCTATTTAATGGCTTCTTTAAAATGTGTTGGTGATTTCAAACAAGTTGCTAATGGTAAGCGCATCACAAAATCCCTCGAATATAAGTAAAACTTGGTCCGGCTGCCTTAGTAGAGACACCAAAGACTAAATTTACATATAGATGGGACTACTCTTTCATCTTACATGTAAGTTAAGACTAACAGATTGATGCAACAATATGTGGTGGCCAATGATTGTGCTTATCTTCCCTGTGGATAATCAGAGAACTTCACCCCCAATGCAGTCAATCTGATACATTTCACAAGTAATGCCATTGTTTTTAGTATTGAAGAGGTATATGACTGAACAGTACCACTTCTTATAAAGCAGCAGGCCTCATTTTTTTGATGAGCTTCTTCATACTGCTCCAATGGCACAATGCAGCCCTAAAGATAACACAGACAGCAACTAAAGGGAAATGTTCATGAGGCACAGAACCACTCTAAGCAGCTTCTATGCTAGTCAATTCTTAACTGTCAATTTAGGAGGCATGGGTGGGGAAATCATGATGTGACCAGGCATCCTGGGGGACTACTGGTTTGCATACAGACTTGTATACCATCCCCTGACTTGCATACCATCCCAGATTTGCATACCATTCCCAAGGATCAGGGTGCAAATGTATTTTTGGATTTCCCCACTATTCTTTAAAATAAGTCACATTCCCTTGTCCTGTTACAAGATTATAGGCTCTGCTCCTAAAAATAAATTAGGTTGTTATTTTGTTACCTCTTCTTCCTATATTGGTATTAACTTGAAATGTATTATATACTAGAAGATTGACCAGGCATTGCTTGGGTACTTCAGGGTGGGGTGAGGGTGAGGGAGGGATACAGGAGTTAGTGCAGGAATTTGGGGATGTGGGAAGCTTGGGGTAGGGGCGGATTCAGGATAGCAGGAGGGGGAGTTATATTGTCTCTCATCCTGGACTCTCCAAACCATGAGGTTCTCATCATTTGCTTTTCCTCTCCATATGATAGTCTCACCATCATTGCCTCCTTCCATCTTCCTTTTCAAAAAATAACAGTCCAAGTCCCAAGTCCACATCCCTTCATGAGTGACTGTTTACTGCATGCATGAAGTGGACATACTGTCCATACAGAGGAGACAGCCTATGGAAACAACATGGTTCCCTTCCACCACAGGAAGGGGGATGCATGTTTCTGCAATTTCTCTCCCTTTCTCAACCACAGATTTTATAAAATACAAAAGTATACTCCCACATGTGGCAAAAATGTCTCATCATCCCACCTCATTCCTTGATATTTGCTGGAACGTTAATATGAATGAGAATCAACAATGGCACCACATCAGCAATCAGATTCATATGGGTGAACCCTGGTGCTCATCTGAAAACTAATTAAACTCTATGGGTCTCCACCCACAAAGATCCTCTTGCACAATCAGAACCACTGAGGATAAACCAGTCCAGAAGCCTGTATGCTACAGTGTAAACCCATTGCTACACAGTTTACAGTAATATGTAGTATAACCTTTAAATAATAAATATACCTTAGACTGAGAAGTGAATTTAATATACTAACATGGTTGTTATTATTACTATATTATATAATAATTAATACGTAACGTACTTGATTTTGAAATATCACTTATGAACTAAAATTACATTTAATTGAGTAATGAATGTACTCTCATTTGAAATATTATTTATATAAATATGTTTACTACTAATGCCAGATTTCAGCAGATTATTAAACACAGTTCAACATCCTGAACAAAAGGTGAAGCCCATTATCTCCCATACAGTATCTATCCTGAAGCAAGTGAGATTTACTATCCCGTCCTGTAATCAGTGCAGACTTTAAAACTGCATTTGTTTCCTAACCTCAGCATCGTAATGGATGGTAATTTATGTGAAAGAGCTTTGTTAGTTTAAGTTTGTTCTCTCATACATATTTACAGAAAAAATAATTTTGTTAATTACTCTCTGTGACAAAAGCAAGTTTATGTTTTGTGCCATCTTCTTATGTTAAAAAGGAAATTGCATTCCTTTGAGGAACATTGTCTATTTATGCATGCAGATTATCCATTGATTAATAAATATCTCTCTGTGGATTTTGGTGACTCTTTATTTTCTGCAGAATTTACTTTTTTATTTATTTTAAAAAATAAAGAGCATAATCCTGAACCGTTCACTTACATACATGCTTTCACTGAAGTTATTGAAACTATTTATGTGAGGAATGTCTTCAAGTTCTTCATTGGCTGCTCCATTTTAGACAACTAAATCCATATCTAGTGTCTCAATAAATGTGGCCTACTGAAAGCTTCAAGTTCTCGGAAGTACCTGTGAGAATCAAATCATTTTCTTAAGTGTATAGACTTGAATTTAGTTGTGTAATGTCAAGTATCCAAGTTTGAAAGTTCTGGCCACAGTCTACCTCTTCTGGTTGTGAAGGATGTGCCAGAGAAGAGATTCTTAAGTTCTAAAAGACACAAAAAACAGTGTTTTGTCTGAGTAGAATTATTTTGTTTGTGGCATTGTCTTTATGTTCTGTTACTTACCAGACAAGTCCCAGTTTCTGAATCCCTATTAAACTGATGTACAAAGTTTGGGGCCTCTTTTACCGTACCCAGTCACAGGGCTCAACCATAATGAAGTTCATTTTCCAACTAATTTTTTGGTGTGATCTCAGTGCCATGAAGCACTTGTCAGCTTCTCTTCTGAGTTGTGTGGTCACGAGGTTGCAATGACCAGTGTCTTAAATCTTGCAGTTGCTCCTACTGATGCTTTGTGTGATTTAGAGGGTTCTAGACTCCACTGCAGTCTAATAAGGCAAAAGATGTTAATGCACCACACACAATATCTGAACTTTTATTTCTTCATTATTTTAGGATTTTAGGATAGCTGAATGTCTCTTTGGGAGATTCAGTGGACTAGGAGGCCCTGAGAGAGAAGGCTGGAGGGGAAGAGCCACGAGACTAGTCTGGAATATCAGGAGGGAAGAAGAGCCTTTCACCCCATATGTACACACAATCACATAGTGATAAACTTTAATTTAATTACTTACATTATCTGTCAAGCACTTGTATTCGATCCTAAGTGCCAACAAGCAAGGAATGTCCTATGAGTCAGACTCAAGGCCATTATCTTCTTCTCATTGACATCCCTCTTGCAGATCAAATTTTAATGTGACACATGTCAGGAACCACTCAAGCAGGGCCACTCTGGATATATAAGAGGGAAGCCTGCAGGAAGGGCATTTTCAGGCAATGCATAACCTGTCCCTGGTCTGAAATAGCCCAAATGTGATGACCTTCAGGGCATGCTGCAAGACATATCTTTCAGAGAGCTGCTGAAAAGGCAAACACCAGCCACTGGCAATGTACAGGGAAAGTGGTGAATGTATTATTTGCATTATTTTTTGTGCTGTGGGATTACTGAATATTTTCAGATGTTTTGGATCACTTTTAATTGATTCTCTATCTTTTTCAGTAATTGTCAGAGGCACCTAGGATGATAGACAGTGTCTCCAGTCATTTTATAAATTTAAATTATAAACACAAGAAACTAATTGGTAGGTTAGGGCTGGTTACTGATATGTGGGTATTCTCTCTTACACATGTAAAAAATCAGTGACATTAAATTATACTATCTCATCTGACCAATTAACACCTTGAACTTTTACTATACCCCTTTTTTTACTCTTTTGTCCTTTTTATGATCCTGAAAACACTTTGATAGATGCTTAACTTTAGTCATGTGAGTGGACTATTCACATGAGTATAGCTAAGCATGCATGTTTCCTGGATTGGGGTTGCTTTGTAAATTATTTGCAACAGGAATCATGCATATCTGTAGTTTTGGAGAGAATGTGGTACAATGTGAGCAGTTATAAAGAAATAATAAATAAAATAGTAATAATAAATCTTTTTTGCTTTCAAAACTGTCCCAGTCAGTAAAATTCTAATCTTATTTCATTAAAGGACTGCAATACCTACCTTATAGGGATAGACTCGAGGAGCTCATTATCTTTTTCTACAAAGAGAATGTTAAGAGTGACTTGAGCACAGTTTGTAAATTCCTATTGTGATGTAACAGGGGGCTGGGTGCACCAATGTAAGGGTCAAATCAGAGCAAACTGCTTAGAACCAGGGCTACTTACAGCCCAAGACTGGGGGTCCTCTTCTATAAGGCACCAAATCAGTCACACAGAGCACTTCAGCTGCCACACTGGCCAGCAAGAAGTCTCACAAGCAATCCCCTTAGACATATTTCAACTTTATCTGTGCCTCAACTAGCACCACTCTTTATACAAATGAGAGGTTATGAAAACCAATCTCACCAACTCCAAACAGGTTCTATTGATCCCAAAGGACCAGCCACATTCTCAGGTCAGTTTATATCTTAGCTCTTACCCAAAAGAACATGCTGTCCCAATCCTTTAGAATCTAAAATCTAAAAGTTGATTAATTAAAAGTAAGAAAGGATTGAGAAATATTCACTGAGTTGCTACCCCTCAATAGGTGGGTGATACTTGCTGCTGTCTCCCAGGCAGAAAACATTTAAAATACTATTACAGAGCCATTATTCATAACTTTTCACACAAATATAGTACACGTGTATGAGTAGCATAAACAGAACCAGCAGAGCATATGCTTTCATTAGACACCTCACTTAGCCCACTTTGCACAGAATTTGGAACAAACACACAACAGTGAGTGCAACAATGATCTGCCTGCTCACATTAAAATCCAGTAATGTCAATCTATAAGGGAAACAAATATTTGATATCGGGCTCTCCCATGTAGCATAGAAAGGCATGACAAGATCCCAGGGTTGGAAGCAGAGGCTAGAGAAATTCAGACTGGAAAAAAACACAATTTTTTTAATGGGAACAATTCACCAATGATTCTGGTGGATTCTCCATCACTGGCAATTTTAATGCAGATTCAAAATTTGTTTCTTACAGATACGTTGTAATTCAAACAGGAAATATTTTGAGGGAGTTCTATGGCTGGTGATATGCAGGAGGTGGGACTGCATGCTCAGAGTGGCCCCTTCTGGTCTTGAAATCAATGAATCTCCCATGAGTCCTTCCTGGAACCTGAAGGTCTGGTATGAGACAGTTTAAAGCCCATCATCCCAATTCCTCCTCCTGCTTGTTTGATGATTCAGAGCAATATCAGGTATTTCCTCCTCAGCACGGCCTACATTGCTAGCTTTACTCCCAGCCTTACTCCTAGTCACAGCCTTACTCCCAGCTTCCACCAGCTTTATGGAATGAGTCTGGACCTGTAAATAGACTCCAGGTCTTAGGTTATGCGCCAACAACTGAGCAATAAGTCGAGTTTAAGTAGAGTTTGAATTTTCCAACTATTTGAGGTGCTTGTAAATGTCCTTAAAATGATGATGAATGACAATACATAATGTTGTCCAGAAGCATTGGGCTACTGATATGTGGTTTATAGGATTTGGTGAGGTTTCTATTAAATGTGTTCCGGCAGTAGTTTCCAGTGCTCCTATTCAGGATTTTTTATCTTTTATTTATGACTCACTTGGGTCTCATTATGATAGGTTCCCCCCAGGGTGCCACCTGAAAATGGGGTATCACCCCCAACCCCCAATCCACCAGCCTGTGTTCTCTTTTACACTGCTGTGATGAGCTGCAAAGACATCCAGGCTCTAGCCTGCACTCTTACCAGTATACATACAGGCTGGGACACATCCAGCTGCACTTATATGTAGGTGCCCTGACCAATCCCTGCATAGCTAGGGCAACTACCAGCTGTTCCAACACACATCCTCTCTGGAGTGTAGACCCCAGATTGTACCATCTTGCACTGCACAGAGAGCTATATAGCATAAGCTCATAAAATTTGCCTCCTTTTTCAATGTGGAGAGGAATATGGAACAGCCTTCTTCTCCTGAGTTATGATTCCCATACATTTGTTTAGATAAAGAAAACACAAGTTTATTAACTGCCAAAGATAGATTTTCAGTGATGATGAGGCATAGCAAACAGATCAAAGCAGACTACCTAGCAAGTAAACAAAAAACGCAAACTACACAATGTACTAAATAGATTGGATATGAATCACAGATTCTCACCTTAAGAGAAGATGCAAGAAGGCTACAGATTTTAAGGGGCAAATTACACTTGCATACGGATTGGAATCTCCAGATGCTAAAAATCTCTTTAGCCTGGGTCCATCATGTTTCCCAATTCCATCATTGTTCCTCGGGTGTTTCCAGGAGCCTTCTTTTGAAAAGGGTAAAGAACACCCGATGATCTCACTCCCTGCCTTATATAGCTTTTGCATACAATGGGAACACTCTGTTTCAAAGTGTGGCTCCAGACTGCTTTGTGGGGGAAAAACAGCCATCCCAAGATGGAGTCTAGAGATATGTGACTTCATATCATGTTGTTTTAGAGTCATAGCAGCCACCACTTACATGCTGTTTGGAGCACTCACAGGTAGGCTCACTATGTGGAAGATAAGCTTCTCTTAGGCCCATTGTTCTTTTTACTTGACCTTCCCCACCCAGGACTCGTCTAGACTAAACGGAAGATTTGAAAGAGGATATGCAAATTCTGCGCGGGAATTTGCATATCTTCTTCCGATATCACTTCAAAAGTGAAAGTAGCCAAGAAGCGTTTTTTTCAACAACCCTCCCCCCATTTTTCAAAAAGCCGTTTTTCCTCAAAAAATAGGTTTACGCATTTTTTTGAAAAGGGGGGGTTGCCAAAAAAAAACCTCATCTTGACGACTTTCACTTTCAAAAGCTCTGCTTTCAAAAGTGAGATCAGAAGAAGATCAGACAAAAAAAAACTTCAAAATCAGGCTGCAATGTGAAACTGCTGAGCTGTAATTCATATGCAAATTTGACACCTTTAGAATGTGTCTGAATAGAGATTGTGAATGGCTCATTCATCACCATAAGTAATTTTCCACTTCAGGTATTCTCAACTTGTTATCCACGTCATTCCCAATTAAATTAGCTCTGCTGTAAGAGTCCCATCTCTGTACCCCTACTATCTGTTTCTTTTCCCTTCCCTTCATGCACCTGATGAAGTGAGTTGCAACACACAAAAACTTATGCCATCATAAAACTGTTAGTCTTTTGTGTGCTACTGGACTCTTTCTTGTGATAACTGAGGCTATGTCTAGACTACATTCCTCTTTTGAAAGAGGAATATAAAGGAGGCAAATCGAAAGTGCAAATGGAGCACGGATTTAAAGATCCCGCACTTCATTTGCATATTTGCGTCCAAGCGCTTTTTCGAAAGAATCAGTACTTCTCATTTTTTCAGGAGTACGGTTTCTTTCAAAAAAGGGATTTTTTTCAAAAGAACCTCATCTAAACTGCGCTTTCACTTTCGAAAAACCCTTTTTCGAAAAAGCGCTCAGACGTGAATATGCAAATGAAGCACGGGATATTTAAATCCGCACTTTATTTGCACTTTCTATTTGCCTCATTTACATTTCTCTTTCAAAAGAGGAATGTAGTTTAGACGCGCCCTAAGTGATTCTTCAAATCACTAGCACTTTTGTTCATGGGCGAAACAGTATCTTTTCCTTATTCTTACAAACTTCTGAACAAGCATTCCAGAACAATTGATCCCCAGGCAGACATCTGGTAAGGAAAATCTGAGCATGAGTCATTAATATTTGGCAAAGTATTAAGCAACTGCTCCCAATTTAAAAAAGGGAAATAACAACAAATGATTATTTTTCTGATTTATTTTGGTGATAGTATGCCATTAATAGGTATTCAAACTGTTTTAATTTTCTGAAAACTATTTAGATATTGCTTTGCTAAAACAAATAACTTTCATGATTACTAGCTTTTGGTGGTATTTACCACTGATGATATATCAGAAATATATTGTTTTCCCTTTTGACCTGATCAATTAGCCAAATATATTGGCCCTGATGGCTATTTCCATTAGGAGGAGAAATGGATAATAAACTAATTTTCATCAAAAATGCCTGACTCTATTTACAAAGTGTGTGTGTGTGTATGTTTAGTCTCCTTTCACTGATCTTGTTTTGCAAGTCCAAGTCCATCTGAGTGCCTATAAATTGGTCCATTGCTAATTTATTCTGGAAGTCTTCATTGGTACCTGGATATGCCAGGAATAAAACTCCCCATAAATCTTCTTCCAGTATAGGTGGGGCCTCTTCTTTTCCTTTCCTTCTAGGTCTCAGCTGTTCCATGCTCAGTTCAAAGTGATGTTTCAGTTCAAACTGCATTTCCAGGTCTTGTAATATATCTGGATAACTCAGTGTCTTTTCAGAGCGTAAATTCTGCAAAGCCATCACAGTTGGGTCAGTTAAGTGGTTTTCTAGAAACCCACTTTCTGCCCATTTCCTAACCATTTATTTGAGCTATTATGTTGAACTGAGCCAAATAAAGTTCTGGGGTCACTCAAAGTTAGTGGGCTTATGCATTATTTCACCTGGGAAATCTATCCACTCCTCTCTGGGCCTCTGTGAGTTATAAAGAATGTAAAAAAGTATTTGGTTTAACCCAGGTTCTTACCCAGTGGCTCTTTCAGACTTAAATTGTTAAAAACCAGAATGGAGCACTGTGATAATCTAGTCTAACTTCCTGCATATCACACATCACAGAACCATACCCATGCACTCCTGTAATAGATTCATAATTTCCAAACTGAAATACTGAAGTCCTGAAATAATTGTTTAAAGACTTCAAATTTCAGAGAATCGACCATTTAGTCTCGTTCAATCCAATAAGTTATCCGGGTCTTATGCTGCAGCAGAAAGCAAACAACCCCCCCTTCCCCAAAACCAAAACCAGCACCTCTGCCAGTCTGACTTGGGGGAAAAATCCTTCCCACCTCCACATATGGGGATCAGCTAGATCCTGAGCATGTCAATGAGACCCACCAGTCAGACACCTGGCAAAAATTCACTGTTGTTACTCAGAGCCCTCCCTATCTCCAGCCATTGGAGATATTGCTATTAGCAATTGCAAATATGCCATATGGCATTGTAGGCACTCTCATCATACCATACCCTCCATAAATTCACCAGACAGTCTTGAAACCAGTTAGGTGTTTTTTTCGCTGACTACTCCTTTGGGAAGCTATTCTAGAACTTCACTCCTCTGATAGCTATTCTAGAACTTCACTCCTCTGAAAACCTTCATCTAATTCCAAGCCTAAACTCATGGATGGCCAGTTTATATACATTTCTTCTGGTGCCAACATTGATCCTTAACTTAAATAACTCCTCTCCCTCCCTGGTGTTTATCCCGCTGATGTATTTATAGAGAGTAATCATATTTTCTCTCAGCCTTCACTTGGCTAGGCTAAGCAACCCAAGCTCCTTAAATCTCTTCTTGGAAGGTATATTCTATGACAATATTTTTTTTCTAAATAAATAATTCACTATTCTTAATCCCTTTCTTCATATATTTTTTCCTCTTGTTGTAGTCCCTAATTGTTTTATTTTATATTTCTTTATAAATTTGACAAACATCTGAGACACTAATGTTTCAATCAAACTATTTTCTTTTCACATGCAACCAAAAGAATGGCTTTTTCTCCAGACAGCTCCTTCTATATAATTTGCTTCAAAGAACTATCCTAGCTTTTCAGTATTGCTTTCTATAATACCATCCTTCTTTATAATCTTCTGTTTTCTCATATGCTGTCATTTCCACTTATGAATAGTTTCAAACAATATTTCACAGTTTTTCTCTTTTCAGCTGCACAGGAACGTGTCACAAACTGCTGTCATTAATTATTGCTTTCAAAAGTAACAAAATATCAGTCACTTGCTGACTCCTGAGCTAAAATAGGCTGTGTAGTATTATTTTATGTAGGGAACAGACTGCATTTTATACTGCAGGTGCAGTACCAAAATGTCGCTAAGCTTTTCAACAGTTTGCTGTCTCTGCAACGATCACTGACTTGTTATGTGATGTTGGGCAAGTCATATAACATCAATTTTCCCATAACAGTATTTAACTTCCTGTGTAAAGTACTTTACAAGGCAAATTAAATATTTGGAAAAATTCAAAAGTTTTACAGAATGGAAAGTTTTGAAAATGTTAAATTTGGAAATGTCAGAATTGTTTTTCTGTTCATCATTAATTTGTGTCCTCCTGAGCTGCTGCAGTGCCTTATGAGAGTTATAGTTTATGTCTCCATGTCCCCAGTCTCCTTTATTGGCTGCCTCTCTCCTAGACTACAGCCTACAGGATGCCCTGTGGTCACATGACCCTGGAGATATGCCGTAAGAGTCCAACCAGAGAGGATCCAGATCCATAGAAGAAAGTGAGGGAAATGATTTTTATTTTGAAGAAATAGCATTTTCTGTCAAAACACATCTTGATGGAAAATACCCAATTGGCTCTAATTTTGAAATGTTTACACAAGTCCCTATAAAGCCTGTGTGACTGAAAGGAATCATCAGATGATGAGTTCAAACATGTACTATGTATAAAAATATGAATACCATAATTGCACATGCTGTTTGGGAAAGGTGTTTGATACCTCATTGAAGGACTGTTACCGTAAACCATCGAGACTGCAATCTCTGGCCCTTGACATTGCCTGTCTCTGTATTCCTAGCCCAGCTACATGGAACAATTTTTTTTTCCAGCACAAGAGCCCACAAAGCAGGAAAGCATAACTGATGGGCTGGAGCTTTCCAGTGTGAGCTGAAGGCAGAGAGATAGCGGGGCTACTGAAAATTGGTGTTCTGCTCTTTGCAGAGTATAACGAGGACTTGCAGAAAAGACCGAGCAAGAGAGACCCTGCCCAGCCCAAGGCATTGACAAAACATCAACTTGAAAGAAGGGTGAGCTCGGACCAGGGAAAGCTGCATCTCAGGATGTTTGTTATAAGATCTGCAATTCTTGAGTGCTTTACAAGTAAAGTCATTGTGATTAAGAAATTCCTCTGAAAAGCCTTATGTTCCTTGCTTGTGTGTTATCCTGTCCCTGAAGGATAGAAACTAGAAACCCAAAGTGCCCACCCATTGGCAGTAGAATGTGGAAGCAGTGCATATCAGCAACTAGAGGAGCACATCTGGTGTTTTTTGTTCAGTTCCCTCTTTCTGCACACACACAAAAATATCTACAGGAAAGATATATAGGAATAAGATCTTCAATTTCAGTAGACTTTCTTGCAAAGTCGGTTTTAAAAAGAAGAATCTAGCAATACTGCATGCTATGAAGAATAAGAAAAAATAAGAGATGCCAGAACACTTTAATACCCTAGCTATTTACTTCTGGAGAACTCTGTTCTCTTTTGATTTATGATACACATTAAATTAGTTTAGCAGTGATGTTCATTTGGCCCCTTGACGGTATGTGTCCACATCCCAGAACCACTAAGTGATTTTATATGATTGGCAATCTTTGCTCCAGAGAAGTCCAGGTTAGAAAGAGCTGCTGTAGGTGAGAATTGAAGTGCACTTGGGGAACTCAACAGGGAAAGCTTGTGCAGTGCTTGTTTGTACTTTGTGTAAGTTTAATCAGCACCATCAGTCACTGATTGTCAGAAGTACTTAAAAATTCTCCTTAAAAATTAATGGGCCTAATTCAGAACTGTGTTTCTCCAGTTTTACACCAATACAACAGCACTAGGTGGGTTTTTTTATTAAACTGGGGTAACACATTGGTGAATCAGGTTCAATATTTAAGCAGTCAGCAATATAATAGATTTCTACCTCATCTCATGAATTTTTAAAAATAATGTACAGTACATATTGTTATGCCAGGTGTCATAAGGTGCTGCTGCTAAACAATCTTCCAAGTTCTTTTTTCTTAGTCTATGTCTACATTACCAGATAATGGTGTGATTCTTCCACTTGTATACACATAATTGCACTAGCTCTAACTGAGTTAACACAAGTGTAAACAGCAATAGAGCTACTGTAGCATGGATAGCATGAAAGGAGGCATGGCTGAACAGTGCCAGCTACATATCCAATGTTTCAAGTGGGTGTATTTTTGGCACAGCTCAGCTGTGCTTCTTCTGCTGCTAACAGCTGTGTTACTGCGGCTATAGTGCCATTTAAACTCACAGCATTACTGTACTGGAGTTATGGAACCATGCAGGATCCAGGCTGGCTGAGCATGCAATATGTGCTATTCAACCTCCTGGGTTCACCAGTAATCTTCCTGGACTCTAGGGGGTCTCAGGATCCCATCCTTAGGGGTGACAGAAAGGAGAGAACCAAAGGCTAGCTTCTCCAAAGGGGGCTCCACCTGCTGCTCATGGAGACATGCAAGAGAGAGAGGTCAAAGAGAGACACAATTAAGCTATTGTTACCAGATTTGCCCAATACTCTGGGGTATGCTCATTTATCAGGGTTACTCTTATGGGACTGGGGAAAAGTTAACCATTATATCAGTGTGCTGTTTGTGCTTACTTGTGCTCTCATAAGGAGCTGAATTCTCCCTGCTGCCAATTCCCCCTCCCACTGGAGCTCTCCTGCAGGAACTAGGTTCCTCAGGATGCGGTTCTTCCCACCTTAGCAACACACACAGACACTCACACCCACTAACAGAGCACGTCTGAGAGGACTGGGTAATCAGCACTCACAAGCTGACCCCCTCATATGACCCTGGATTCAGCAGGCTGGGTTAACAGCAATGCCACACTGCACCCTCATGTGCCTTTGGACTCAGTAGGCTGGATTAAACAGCACTTTAAGCTGCCATCCTCATATGCCCCCAGGTTTAGCACCCCCTATCCCCACTTTCACACCACAATCATTCACCAGTAAACCACACGATGAGCAAACTCCATAGGATTTTGGGCACTACAGGGATCTTTAGCTTGGGTACAAGAAGCGTTGTTGCAGAGCGAATGGGGAAGTCAAAACAACACCTCTTAAGGAAGAGTGAGCGAAAGAGAAAGAAAAAGAGAGAAGCAACCAGCTTAACAATGAAAGTTATTTATTTCTCGGTAGTGAATAGATATAAAAAAGTTACAATATTAAATCTAACAGTTACAATATTAAATCTAAATTGAAGCTGATTACAAATGTTAGGTAACCATATAACAGTTTACATAGGGCAGGGTCAGGAGGCTATGCTTAGAGAAGTAGTTGATGGGAGGGAGAGAGAGAGAGAGAGAGAGACCTCATCACTCCATGGAGCTTGCACTTATCGGGGTTCCCAGATGATGATGGTAGCCAGGGGTCCAAAGGGCAGGAAGCAAGCAGAGCAGAGCCCCCAGCATGATCAGACAGGAGATGAAGAAGTCTCAATGGAACTGATGCAGTTTAAATCCAGGTATCAGAACAGTTTTTCTTGGGGCAAGGATAGGAGTTTTTATAGGGATAGTTCAAAGAGAAAGGCGAGACAATAGAGACTGATCACCCCTGGTTATGGGTGATGTTCCTTGAATGAGCTCACAATGCAACTAGGCAGTTTCAGTATTTTAGATGTCTATAGGATCGTTACTAGAATTGGTCTGATAATGACTAATTTGGGTGTGAGCAGGCCTGGGTTCATTAGCATCTGGAGTAGAGATTTCCCATCAGGCAGTGCTTCTCTGCTTTCGGTATCCCATAGTTGACTGCGGTTCCTGCCTTGGAAGAGCTGGTCTCCATTCTGTATGCTAATGAGTTCTATCTTCAATGCAGATGAGGCTGGGGTGTTTCCTTAATTAGTTTAGGTGTGTCTTCCCTGGCCTTTTAATTGCTTTGTCTGATTCTAGCAAAGGCTTAGGGGAAGTGTGTGTGTGTGTGTGTGTGGGGCAGGGAAGGATGGTTTTCCATGAATATCACTCCCTGACTCCCAAGAGCACAGGGCTAGCAGGTAACACTATCAAGTGGTAACGAGAATCTGACCTATTTTAGAGTATGCTTAAAATAAAGTTGGAAAAGATAAAGATTAAGGTGACTTATGAACACTAGCTCTGACTGACTATTGAATTAAAAATAGAAATATAACAATAGTAGTGAGAGTGATGGTAGGTGACTAGTCCCCTTAAGTAGGATCCCATCGGAAACTCCATTTACATATTTGGAGGAGTGGCTTATACTGCTGTGGCTACTCAGTTATTTTTAGTGTACTAGCTAGATGAGAGCTAGTTTCAGTAGATTTCCTTGAGCTAGAAATCCCACCTTCCAGCTCCAGTATAAACATACTCACAATCTGTATGGTATATAGCAAAAGGCACTTCAAAAAACAAAATAAGGGCAGCATAACATACTGCATAAATATGAGTGGTATATTAAAGTAATGTCAATGGGTAAATTGCTACTTTTCAATGGTACTTGACTGGTATTGGGCAAAAAAATCTTATTTTAGGTACACATCTTATAATAGTTAAGCCCCACTCTGAGATATTGGAGGGTTTTTTTTTTTAAAAAGATAAATATAATCAAAGTAAATTACAGAAACTTAATATTTATAACATTCTTAAACCTTGAGTAAAAGTGGATAACATGGGAAACTCTTTGTCTTCAGAGACATGAAACTCTAACATGTCTTGATGTCCTGTGTTTCAACAACACTTAGCACAGTGAGAGTCTAGGTCATGGCAGTGGCTTCTAGCTACTCTTATAATACAAATAAATTATGTTAATTGTAGTAAGGGATTCAGAAGTACCTGTTACATTTGCTGTTTATAAGAGGTGAATCAATTACTTTCCCAGGAAATCCTGCTGAATGCAACTCACTGACCCTTAGGTAGCTCTCCATTGGCACAATACGAAGCTGTCTGCCTTGGAGATTTTTATACGACTTAGGAAAACTGGTCCTGAGGCTACTTCATGTGTTTTGAATTGTGTATCAGTGTGTATTCACCTCAGGCCAGACCCACTTAAATATACTACAGTAAAACTCCAATTGTCCGGCATCCAGTGGTCCCGGCACTCCCAATAGTCCGGCACCAACTGGAACCCGGAAGTGCTCCAGCCAGCCGGACAATTGGAGCTGCTGTTAGCCCCATGGGCGCTCGCGACTTGGAAAGGGAAGGGGAGAAGAGGGGAAGGGGATTATACCCCTGTGATGGATCTGCTGGGACCCGCACTGCGACTGGCCGGGGGGTGGGGGGTGGGCGGGGAATGGCATGGTGAGGGGCGAACCCTCCGCCATTTTGCAGGAAGGCGGGGGAAGCCCCGCGCCGCCACCGAGAGTTTCCGGGAGGGGAGCAGGCTCCCCACCCCCCAGACTGCAGTAGTTATCACCGAGCAGGGGGGTGGGGGGCGGCGCTGCTCATCAGTTTCAGCAGCGGCAGCGGTGGACTTGGGGAAGCGGCATGGAGCAGAGCAGCTGGGGTGCTGCCGGGTTTGTCCCGCAGCACCGCCCCTCACCCCTGTGCTCGGTGCCCAGCAGCACCCCAGCTGCTCTGCTCCACAGCTTCCCCAAGTCCGCCACTCATCAGTTTCAGCAGCGGCGGACTTGGGGAAGCGGTGCAGAGCAGAGCAGCTGGGGTGCTGCCCGGTTGGTCCTGCAGCGAAACCCCTTGCCCCCCTGCTCGGCAATAACTACTGCAGTCTGGGGGTGGGGAGCCCAGTCCCCTCCTGGAAACTCTCGGCGGTGGTGCAGGGCTTCCCCCACCTTCCTGCAAAACGGTGGAGGGTTTGCCCCTCGCCGTGCCATTCCCCGCCCACCCCCCGGACCCAGTGCAGGTCCCGGCAGACCCATCACAGCCCCCTGCCCGGAGTACCTCCCGATACTCCGGCATATCCGATAATCCGGCACCACTTAGGTCCCAAAGGTGCCGGATTATCGGAAGTCTACTGTACTAGGAGCCAGGTTTTATTCTGTAAAGAAATACAGAGCAGCATTACAGTCCAGCATCCTCCTTTCTGCTTGCTAGCCACATGCTGCCAGATTCAGTCAGTGCTGAAATTTCCTTCTGTGAGAGCAAAGGGTACTTCCTGGCAGGGAGCTAAAAGTTTTCCCAACATGTTAGAGTTTGTACTCTGCAACTTGTAGTTCCCATGGCTGCTGTTGAAGGAAACTGCACATTTCCACTTTTATATGTTTAACCAGGACTTACATTTTCATTGAGTATTTCCTGGAACACCAGGGGTTGGGGCTTTACCTCATGGCAGATGCTGGGGCTCCCTCAGGTTTGAAAATATTTCTGGAGTTCTGCTTTGGACAATTCTGGCTAAATTTAAGGCCTATGTTTAAATAAAACATTCTTCTCATCTACTTTATATATATGTGTGTGTTTTGTTTAAATATAGGCCTTAAATTCAGCCAGTAAGTCAGTCTAAGTATGTCAAATTCAGTTACATTATTTACATAGCTGAAGTTGTGTGATATATAAAAATACCCCATACCTTTCAACATCCTAATACTGCAAATGCAGAAAACAGGATTAATATAGTTGTGGAGCAGCTATTCCATGTAGCATGGTCCCTTGAGAAACAGGGCAAAGGAACATCATACAGCAAATAGCCATTTACATTAATGAGCCAATGGTCTATAGTAAGCCATACCTCTCTCAAGTAAGTGGAGAAGGAAGGTGAGGGAAATTGAAGAGCCAATAGCAGCACTGCTCTTCTACCAGCAATGCGCCCTGTTGGGTGAAGGTAGTGGAAGACTCACAAACGATATTCAGCTTTGTGATTCTGATTGGAGACTGAGAATGTCACAGTGATCAGAGAAGCAGGAACACTTGCTATTTCCACTGACCCCTAGTTTTCCATATATTCAGGAGGCCAACAGCCGCTCTATTTCCCTGCTGCCTCCATGTCTGTGGCTATGTCTACACAGCAGCATTATTTTGGAATAATGCCAGTGATTGTGAAATAACGTAGTGTGCATCTTCACAGCAAGCCTATTATTTCAAAATAAATTCGAAATAATGGGATTCTTACTCCAACTTCTGTAAACCTCATTTTATGAGGAATAAGGGAAGTCGGGGGAAAAGTGCTCTATTTTAAAATAACTACTGCGTAGACAGTGCCAAAAGTTGAAATAAGCTATTCGAGCTTAGCGTAGCTCAAGTTGCATAGCTTATTTCGAGTTTAGTCCTGCTGTGTAGACATGCTTTGTCTGACTAATGGGGCATGCAGCTCAGCTCTCTGGAGCAGATATGTCCAGGTAAGTTTTCCCCATCCATGAACTTCTGCACAGAATAGAAATGTACAGCCTTAGTGCATCTTCATATATCCACAACATATTAGCCACCAAGATAAGAAAAAAACCCATGAATTGAAGATGATTTTTTTTTGTTTCAAGTGTAAATAAAGAATGATGTGGAATCCCGTAGCATATTGATCCCTCCCAGAGATAAAATAAGGTATTTCTCTTTTGCTAATGTATGAATCACTAATTAAGCCAGGCTAGAGGCCATGTATCTGATAACCATTCAAAACCTGACCTTTGTTTTTAATTTAGGTGCCATGCCATCCGTATCTACTGTGACCAGGTGATTACCACTCTCCTGTGCAGCCCAGGATAGATTTTCAAAGTTTTTATTGCTTCACATTGCTTAGGATACACAATAAGCTTTGAAAATCATATCACATAAAGAAAAAAAACAAGACCAACAATTACCCACCCTACTGAAGTGCAGCCTCATGCTCTAGTGGAATCTCATAGTGCTTAAGATGTTCTCAGAATGGTGCATGGTCTCCGTATCCCAGTAGTGCTGGATCCTGCTAGTCAAGGTAGGAATAGATACTATAAAACTTGAAAAACATAAGAGGGTAATAGTCAATTAATGTGTTGCTTGCTGCTTGTAACTTGATTAATGAGAGCATGCTGCGGGTAATGATGGAAAGAAAGCGGTGTCATATTTTGCATGCAGCACTCCCTTAAGTTATGGTTTGTAGCCATTCCTAATAATCCCTGAAATTCAAACTCTGGCTGAGTGGTCTCTTGCTCTTTGGACAGCCCCATATATATCAGAGGCCATTCACTGTGAGTAAGGTTATATGAAAGTAGTTGTGAAAATGTTGTAGAACTTCCCAAAGATTGCTGGAAATCAAGCAAGCAATCAGCAATACTTGCCATCTAAAGTGTTTCTGTTTGCAACTGCATGATCCATTTTCCCTGGGGTTCTTTCTCTGTTTCGGCAATAATTACTGGCACTAGCGTGGAATTCACTGCAGCTACATGCAGCCTGAATAACTGGGATTTATACTGGCAAAAAAAAAAAAAAAAAAAGAAAAAAAAAAGAAAGCACAGGATGAATTTCATCTGTAAGTTCCACAACAGACTGCAGAGCCCCTCTGTGACCCCAACCCAGGGCCCAAAACAATGGCTTACTGAAGGTTTCCTCTCTCCTGCCCATGGCATTACAAAATTGACTTCATAATAATGTAGCCAACTTCGCTAATTTGTTAAAAATAATTTCTGTTTCAGCTACAGTTCAGAAATAACATATACTAGCTCTTCCAATAACTATACATGCTCACTCTAAGGGTATGTCTACACTAGCCCCCTAGTTTGAACTAGGGTGGCTAATGTAGGCATTTGAACTTGCAAATGAAGCCCGGGATTTAAATATCCCGGGCTTCATTTACATGTTCTCAGTGGCGCCATTTTTAAATCCTTAGTTCGAACTGACTGCCCGCGGCTACGCGGCAGTCAGAAGATTAATCGAACTAAGTCCTTAGTTCGGATTAACTGTTACTCCTCCTGCAATGAGGTGTAACAGTTAATCTGAACTAAGGACTTAGTTCAGATTAACTTCTGACTGCCACGTGCAGCAGCGGCAGTCAGTTCGAACTAAGGGGATTTAAAAATGGCGCCCGCCCAGGAACATGCAAATGAAGGCTGGGATATTTAAATCCCGGGCTTCATTTGCAAGTTCGAATGCCTACATTATCCACCCTAGTTCGAACTAGAGGGCTAGTGTAGACATACCCTCACATCCTTCTAAGGAGTAGTATGAGAGAAAAGACATAATACATATGTATCAAAAACTCTTGTCTCCCAACTGGCTGCCATCAATTAGGAACAACCATTAATAAAATATGCAATATCCAGAGTTTCATTGTGGTTGGGGAGTTTTCAGGACTTGCATGCAGTTAGAGAAAGACTGGGAAAAATATACTTTCCCTTATGTTAGTATTTTAAATAAAGAAAATTTGTTAATATGGTATTATATTTGACCCCTCCCACATAAGGTTGATCTCCACTGTGGGAAATGTGATAAAAATGTGACTGTCATTAATGTCCAATGGCATGTTTGTTGATTTAACACAGGGCTTTGTGTGAATGTGGTTACTGTTTTAATAACATGATGGCAGGCAGGTAAGTGGACAGGAAAGGTATGTCTAGACTACATGGCTCCGTCGACGGAGCCTTGTAAACTAGTTTACCTGGCATCGTCAATGAAGCAGGGATTTAAATAATCCCCCGCTTCATTAAAATAAACATGGCCGCTGCGCTGTGCCGACGATCAGCTGATCCGGCACAGCGTGGCAGTCTAGACGCGGATCTGTCGGCTGGGGAAGCCTTTGCCGATTGATCTTGTAAACCCCATTTCACGAGGTATAAGGGATCGGTCGGCAAAGGCTTCCCCAGATGTCGACGGAGCCATGTAGTCTAGACATACCCCGAAGATTCTAGGTAGAAGTTCTATGGTGAAGCACAGGGAAAGACAGAATAGCTTTAGGGCTAATATTGTTTTCCTTAGTGTAATAGTTCTTTGATCAGTGTTTCTGTGGTTTTGTACCATAGTCACATGAATGATGTTCAGGACTAGTAACTTTTTTAAAGGCATTAAAATTCACTCTAACTGGTAAGAAATATTGTTCCTATGTAATTCTTTGTATTAATTTGTGTCCATATACTTGACAGGATGTACTTTTAAACAATCAGTCATTTGCTTCATCAAGGGTAAGTGCCCCTAACTAAATTATCAAGAATTAATCATTTTCTTCTCAGTAGTGCTATATGTTAGACTTTGAAATATTCACAATGCAGCAAGATTAAAACAGAGCATTATAAATATCCTGCAACAAAGCTCACTCCTGTTGTCCCACCAAATAAAGGACAGGGAATATTCGGGAAAAATAATTACTGAAAAGAGGAAAAAAATAGAACTCTTCAGGTGATTCCCATCCCTTTATTCAGCCATTTCAATTGGTCAATCAAACATTGTCAATATCTTTGTACCTGGGAACTCCAACTTCACCTTTTCATATGAAAACACAGGCTTTGAAATGCTCATTTTTATTCATCTCCAAATTACCATAAACAGCAGTTTTGGGGGGGGAAGGGAGAAGAGAATAATATAAACACTCATCTAAAAACACTGTATTTTAAAATCTAGCCTGTGCATCACATCATCATTCTTATATTGTGCCCTCCTAAATTCCCTCCATCCTTTCCCCCATTTATCTAACTTCCTCAGAATAATACAAACTATATTCATGTAGCACTGAAATGCTGCCACCCTTGGACTGGAAACAGCAGTAACTAGTTGGCACACTGCACCCATCTGAGGGGAGGGGAAATCAAGGATACACAGGCTTTATCTTCAATGGAAAAAAACTGTTTGGAGAGGGTTTTTTTTTTAATTTTACATCAACATAGGAAGCTATATTTTGATGCAGAAAACTGAGGTAATCTATACTTCTCATGAGGGGCTTGTGTTGACTTGCTACACTGAGGTAAAGAAAACTACTCGTGCCTTGTCCCCGCTAGGTTTTTACAATGAGAAACCTATCTTGATGTAGAAACTAATACCTATTTTTAAAGTCAAAGACAGAGCCTGAGGCAAATGCTTATTCGTACAAAAGGCATCATTACTGTTTTCCTTTCAAAGGAAACTGAGCATCGTGATTTAAGTCTTCATTTAACAAACACTCACATAGTCAACTGAATACATTTCTTTTCCAGCTTCTGGAAGAATCAGGTCCAATGTGACTAGCTGAGAAGGATGAAAGGTATTGTTAAGCCTGGTTGTATTTGAATTTGTCATTCAGTCAGGGAGCTGAAGTATTTCAGACCTGCTATTTAGATGATAAATTAGCTCTTTACCTAAGGAGATCTTTATATGTTTTCTTATACTGGTAAATAGTTATTCTGTGCGCTACGTGGGCCTGATCCCACTTACACTGAGGCAATGTGAGTTTAGTCATTGACATCAGTGGGTGCAGCAATAGGTCCCATTCTGCATAGAAGATTCTTATGTGCCCAACTCCATGCCTTTATACCGTGCAAAACACTTGAGGCACAGTATAAAGAATGTTATCAGAGGTGCTAAGGCTTTGCACAAAACACAGTGAATGCAATACGCACAAAACTCCCTCCTCTGCTGTCTGGAAATGTGAAATATGATGAAATGAAACATTTTTACTTGGATTTCAAACCATAACTCAACAAGGTAGACCATAATTAAATTAAAAAAACATTTCCTTTGAATTTCTCTACTGAAATCAGCAAAGACTTAGATTAAATTTAGGAGCTAATTTGATCCTTCTTTTATGCTTCCTTTCTTCATCTTGGTAATTCAGTATTTTTGCTAGAGTCTTTCTTGGAGGTGGTCCAAGTATTGTAACAAGATTGAACATCAGCTTTACCCAACAGACCAGTGTTATACCAACGAGATTTTTACAATAACGTCAATTTTCTCGTAAAAGCTTTTGAACATTTCCGAAAGAAACATAATGGAATGTCCTGTTCTTGAAGAAGTCTGGTTTATCACTAGTAAGACTGAGAAGCTCAGTAGCTTTTAACCCTAGTTCAAATTCTGACATTTCTATTAGGGTCAGATCAGATCTAATGATACTGATATCAAAGTTCCCTCTAAACTACGTGGTGCCACAGTCCTGCAGCTGCTTAATTAGCCCTGCCCAGGTAGCTGTGTGCTTGGAGCTGCTGTGCATAATAATATTCTGGGGTTGTCATATGAGGCTAAAGTCATTTCCAGTCAGGGGAGTCTAGAGTAAGTCTAGAGCAGTGGTCTCCAATCTTTTTAAGCATGAGATCACTTTCTGAATTTAAGTGCAATCCAGGATCCACCTCAAACCCAAACACTCTTGCCTCACCTCCTTCGCACCCCTTCTTCAAGGCCTTGCCCTGCTCACTCCCTCCTCCCTCCTTCCCTCATCCTCACTCACATTTATCAGGCTGGAGGCACAGGGCTGGGATGGGAGGGGGTTGTGGACTCTGATCTTGGGCTAAAGGATTTGGAGTGTGGGAGGGGTTCTGAGCTGAGCCTTGGGCAGGGAGTTGAGGTGTAGGAGTGGGTTCATGGTGCAGGCTCTCGGAGGGAGTTTGGGTCCAGGGGAACTCAGGGCTAGGGCAGAGGTTTGGGGTGCAGGAAGGGTTCAGGACTGGGTCCAGGGTTTGGAATGCAGGCTCCAGCTGGGCACCACTTACCACAGGTGGCTTCTGGATGGTGGTGCAGGGGGCTAAGGCAGGCTCACCCTTACTCTGGCCCTGTACCACTTCCAAAAGCAGCCAGCAAACTCTCTCCATCTCTGACCCCCTCTGCTCTGTGGAGATGGGTACACGGTGGAGGGAGGGGCACCCTGACATCAGAGCCCCCTCCTCTTCTTCCTGTGCCCTGTACAGCAAGCAAGAGACTCCCGGGCCTGGGGAGGCAGGTCCAAGGCAGAGGGTAGGAGCAACATGGCAGTGCTTAGAGGGGCAGATGAAGTGCCGGCACTTGATAGCCTCCTGGCCAAACCTGTCAGGATCACCTGTCAAGGATTCAAGATCTACCAGTAGATCCCGATCTACTGGTTGGTGACCACTGGTCTAGAGTAAGGGTTTGCCCATCACATCAGACAAAAAAAGATTTTAGAAAAATGAAAAAAATATTAGGCAGGGAACAGCCACAGATTATCCAGATAAACAGATCTTGACACTTCTAATGCCGGGAGGCCTAGCACCTTTGAGCTTTCACAAGAGTGAGCAGCATTTCACTGCTTTTTTCCAGTGACTATGTACACAAGTCACTTCTGAGATACTGATTACCTCATAGGTTTGGGCTTTTCAAGTCAATGGCAGCATTCAACAGGAACAATGTAGGCATTTCAGTACTACTAGCTTGGAGTGAACTGGATTCATACTTGTGTGGCAATATAATCTTCTGCTAGGCTACAAGCCTGGCAAGTCCTTGTTGGATTTGGATGACTTGCCTTTAGTACGTTCAGATAGGCCACACTGAAATATCTGGGGCCTGTTGGGTGGACAAGCCATCACCTTCCCTCTCTAAAGGCTCATTGTATTGTTAAATAGAAAACCAAAAATCCTGTCCGGTAACTACAAATCTTGGCAGGTGTCTTTCTGTTCTCAGTCCAGCTCTAGCCATGACTTCTTCAGCCAGTGCGAGAAACTGAAATTCCCTCCACTTCTGGCAATACAGTGGTTATCTACAATGTCTTATGCCTATCAGCCGCTTCAAGCTGGCTGCTTCCTCAAAGAAAACCATGAGCAACTCTTTGCAACTCCACCTTCCTTACTCCTCAGCCATCTGGCCCACATTGTTACGATTTCTCAGGTTGCTGCCTCTTCTCAGACACTCATATTTTATGAAGCAATCAGGGTTCAGATAATATTTATATGAACTACCATACTGATAACCATTGATAGAATGAGTTAACAAGTACCTTATGGATAGCTCATGACCATACATGGCATTTCAACCATTATCCAGGCTGGCATCATTGTTACCAGCTCCTCATCCTTGGAGTCCTGTTTGCACATGTTCCAGCCCACAAAGGTTGCTCAGTGCACAGCTTGACTAACAGCTTTAAACTGTCACCAACCTTCTATTCTCCTGAGCCATATCTGGAAAGGTAGTACAGCCATCCTGATGAGCAAAACTAGCCTCCAAGTGCCTCCAGTAACTCTCCTACATGGCTCAGGTAAAGATCTTTAGTAGTCTCTTGATTATCATTTGTGGGCTCAGCCCTTCTGTGCAGATCAGTTCTGCTAAAATTCCATTAATATAAATTATTTCCTTGTGATGAAAAAGTGGGGAGGAAAGTATGTAATGTGTAAAGAAATAGTTTAAAAGTTTTCCTTGTTTAGTAATTACAAGGAAAGCCATTTGTTGGTAGTAAAGCAAGACAATAGCAAATCAAGGTAAAAATAGATATTTATGGTGCACTGTAGCCATCCTAGTCTGCCTACGCACTAATTTATCAAGGGTACCTTTGGCTGTGACTGTTCAATGAAGTATGGTATCCTCCCTGCTGTTGCTACTTTATAGTCCCCTGATGCCACATAGACTGGACAGTCTGAGGCACCAGAGCAGCTGTCTCACCAAGAGTCATTTACCTGGAAGATTAAGTGAGTATACTGTTCAGAACTACCATGAAAATATTTTTGTTACTTAAATTTAATTTTCTCATTAACCTGTGTGTGGCAGTTACCCATTTGTGTAAGAAGAAGAGCCGTCACTTAGAAGGGTTAAAGAGAACTTCTGGCAGCTTTCCCAAGACACTCACATCTCTTTGACCCTCTGTTATAGAATGAGAGGTGTGAAATCCTGACAGCACTCTGTTCACTGCAGCTCCAATCAGGCAACTCAGATTGGAGCTGACTAAGCAGAGTTGTGCCTAATTTTTGGGTAGGGCAGGGCAGAAAGGCTAATTATGTCATTAGCCATAGCCTACAAAGAGGCATAAAGGAGGAAACACAAGGTGGGGGAAGACAGGAAGTAAGAGGGAGAAAGAAAGAGGAAGCTTGTTAAAGGTGCAATGTATATTGTGAAGGTGGTGGGACTTTTTTTATAAATGAAATACACAAGATGTTGAACCAGCACCAAAGTCTCTGAGTAGTTTGTTGACCAAGACATGTGGGGGCTTGTCTGGAATCTGAGACATTGCAAGAGTTTGGCAGCCCAAGAAATGGAGGAGACCCTGCAGTGGCAGATAAAATCAAAAGAGGAGATGTAGAAGGTCCTACAAGTTTTTCAACAACCCAATCACATGGAGAGACAGGCTTTGCTTGCCTGGGAAGCAAAGCAGCAGAAAGGCCTGCAGGACTTCATTAGGGAACAAGCCAGCATCCAGGAGCAGCTCCTACAGAAGGTGGGCACCATCCCACACCCGGGGACTTACCAAACACCAAGTTTAGGACTATGTAAAATGGGTCCTGCAGAGGACCCAGATGGGCATTTTTGAGAGGGTAGCCATCAGAGCTGAATGGGACAAAGAACAGCTCCCTAAGTGTTGAGGGCAGTCCAAGTGGCCTATATGGCCCTGAGTGAGGAGCAGGCCAGGAAATATGAAACTGAGAGAGCAACTATCCTGGATTGGGTGGGGCCTACTAAAAAGTACTGCCAAAAGTTTAGAATAGCATGATGGACAAGAGGGTTATTGCTTTGGGCATGGGCCCAAAAGAGGGTGGACTGGGTCACCCACTGTTTGAGATCAAATACCCAAACAGTGGCAGAAATAATGGATGCTCTGGTATTAGAACAGTTCCTTCAGGACCTCTCTGAGAACATACAAGTGTGGGTCAGGCAGCATCTACAAGGCACAGTAGATGCTACTCTGAACCTGAAGGGGAGGATGCAGAAGCAGACTTTACTAGAAAAGAAGGGCAACCATATAACAGTCTAGAGTTGAGGGGGAAGACCAGAGAACCCATGGCAGGAAAGCACATGGAAAGGAAAACAGAAAAACTCCAAGAAGTTCCATCTGGGGCTTGACTGGTTATTTGCTACCAGTGTGGATGACCCAGACACAAGAAAGGGGACTACCCATATATCAATTTTGGCTTGCTGAGTTTTGTGGTTGGGCCAGGGCTAGAAAGAAGAAAAAAGGGCAGAAACTGTCCACTATTTTGGCAATGTTGGGAAGGAAATTCGAAAGGGGCCTTTTGGATAGGGTCTTGCTCTCTTGTCTGAGGAACCTGGTAATTCCTCAATGGATGATTCCGGAAACAACTATGAACATAGAATGTGTCCATAAGGATGAAAGACATAGCCCCATATCCCAGTACCCTGGAAGTCCAAGGGAGGTTTTGGTGGAAACAGGTTGGGATATTGGAGGGGCTGCCTTATCCCATTGCCTTGGGCATGGACTGGAGTCCCCTGTTGGAGAGTGAGGTGGTGGCAGAAGTCTCCCATTAGAAATGGAGAACTGGAGGGAGGGAAGAGAGGAAGAACCCAAAACAAGAAGCAGGAGAAACTTCTAGACAACAAAGCCTGAGTCACAAGGACAAAAGGTGTCCCCAGGGAAGTAAGGAAGGAGACATAGGGGAGAAAGACAGCCTAAATTCCTTAGCAGACATCAGGGAGTTGAGGGAGCCCCCATGACACAACCTCCAAGAGAAGAAACCCCGGCACAGTTTCAGGGAACCCAGGGCCCTGGATAATCTGGTAAAGGAAGGGAATAACCTCAATCCCCTTACAAAAGAAAAGAGAGATAATTAGCGGAGTAACCTCCTGGGATGCCCATGGTGTGAAGACCAATAGTTCCTACAGAGATATAGGAGTATCTTCTCATCATTCAGTCTGAATTCTGTGGGTGGGAGATGAGCAACTGCCCCGAGGGAAAGCCGTATGATTGCCCTGGATATAGAAAGAGGTTCCCTCAAGGTGACCCACTGGTAACGGAAGGAGAGCATAGGGAAAAATAACCTTGCAGTGAGATAAGGGGTGGTGTGTGTCAGAGAGGTAGGTATGAAAGCCTGAGTCAGCAGTCAATCAGGCAATGAAGCTTGGAGCTGTGCCTAATTTGTGGATGGGGCAGAATGGCTAATTAGGCCATTAGCCGGAGCCCACAAATAGGCACAGGAAAGAAATAAAAAGAGGGAAGGGAAGCAGACAGTAAGAGTGTGAGAAAGAGATGGCTCTTTGCTATTTGTTAAAGATGCTATATATGTAGTGAAGGTAGTGGGACTCCTTCATAAATAAACTGCACAATGTGTTCTCTGTGTAGTTTGTCAACCGAGACAGAAACAGGCCCTGTTATACTCCACTCATTAAAATGGGAAGCACTCATTTTTAGAAACAATTGATCTCACTTCCTTTAAAACCTCTGGGAAAATAATCTAGTAACAATAATTTGAACCATTCCTGGCATGCCAAAAGAGGAAATGTTTCAGGTAGATGACTGAAGTATAGTTAATCTTCTGAAGCTGTTTCACCTATGGTGTCCAACTAGTTGTCTTGATCAGGAGTGGGCAAGAATATGGTGGCGGTTCACCAGGGTTATCTCCTGATAGGCCACTGACACTTTATTTATCTCCACCTTTTTTTATCTCCACCTTCTCCAGATACTGCAACTGAAGCTCCTGGTGGCCATGGATCACAATTACCAGCCTACGGGAGCTGCAGGAACCAGCATGGACTGGAACACCACTTCCTGAAGCTTCCGTTGGCCAGGAATGGCGATTGGGAACCAACAGGAGCCGCAATAGGTAAATATAGCAGTGGTTGCCCACCAGTAGCTAACCCTGGTGGACTGTGTCCGTCCCACTGGCTGGTATTAGCCCATCCCTGGTTTTCACAGTGCTATATTTTTGTTGTACATAATCCTGTTTACTCTTTGTATGTTTAATGTCTACTGCCACTATTTTATTTATGTTAAATCTATTTTTATGAGGTTCAAATTTTCACAGTCTGTAAGTGCCTTCATGTGGATATGATATTTGGGAGCAGAGGGCTCTTTAATCTAACAAAGTCATGATAAGATCCACTTTGCTGAAAGTAGAGGCTTGACTAATTCAAACTGGAAACAAAGAACATATGTTTCAACAGTAAGGCTAATTAACTACTGGAATAATTCAGCAAAGAATGCAGTGGATTCTCCATCACTTACAATATTTTAATTAAGATCAAATGTCTTTCTATAAGATATGGTATAGTTAAACTGCATGTTATTTTAATATATTCAGGAATTGCTGGCTGTATTTCTATAGCCTGTGTTATGCAGGAAGTCAGACTGGATAATCATAATGGTCCCTTCTGGCCCTCTATCTAAAGAAAAAGAAAATCGATAAGATGAAGTGTCATGGAACACTTGTACCATGGAACACCTTGTACCTTCCTATTGTGACTGAATCCTATTGTAACATTGGATCATTATCCATAGTCCAATAGAACTTAGGGACCAAGTGAGATATCATGACAGTGAAATGTACTCGTGGCACACATGAATCATAGAATCATAGAATACTAGGACTGGAAGGGACCTCAAGAGATCATCGAGTCCAGTCCCCTGCCCCCATGGCAGGACCAAATACTGTCTAGACCATCCCTGATAGACATTTATCTAACCTACTCTTAAATATCTCCAGAGATGGGGATTCCACAACCTCCCTGGGCAATTTATTCCAGTGTTTAACTACCCTGACAGTTAGGAACTTTTTCCTAATGTCCAACCTAAACCTCCCTTGCTGCAGTTTAAGCCCATTGCTTCTTGTTCTATCCTCAGAGGTCAAGATGAACAAGTTTTCTCCCTCCTCCTTATAACACCCTTTTAGATACCTGAAAACGGCTATCATGTCGCCCCTCAGTCTTCTCTTTTCTAAACTAAACAAACCCAATTCTTTCAGCCTTCCTTCATAGGTCATGTTCTCTAGACCTTTAATCATTCTTGTTGCTCTTCTCTGGACCCTTTCCAATTTCTCCACATCTTTCTTGAAATGCGGTGCCCAGAACTGGACACAATACTCCAACTGAGGCCTAACCAGCGCAGAGTAGAGCGGAAGAATGACTTCTCGTGTCTTGCTCACAACACACCTGTTAATGCATCCCAGAATCATGTTTGCTTTTTTTACAACAGCATCACACTGCTGACTCATATTTAGCTTGTGGTCCACTATAACCCCTAGATCGCTTTCTGCCGTACTCCTTCCTAGACAGTCGCTTCCCATTCTGTATGTGTGAAACTGATTGTTCCTTCCTAAGTGGAGCACTTTGCATTTGTCTTTATTAAACTTCATCCTGTTTACCTCAGACCATTTCTCCAATTTGTCCAGATCATTTTGAATTATAACCCTACTCTCCAGAGCAGTTGCAACCCCTCCCAGCTTGGTATCATCTGCAAACATGGATTTTTACAAAATCTTTATTTAGATATGCTCAAAGATTACATTGACAATTCTAGACAAATACATGTCAAGACATATTAAAATAAACTTTCATTACATGCTGAGGCCACCAGGACTTGACTTTTGCAATGAGAGGATGTTTTAAATTGGTTCTTGTTGACCAATGAGGAAAGACAAATTTAGGGATTATGGGCAGGAAAGCTCAGCTGGAGGCCACGAGGCTCCTGCCCCCCAACCCCCGCCCCAAGCATGGGGAAGGGGCAAAAGGGAAGGTCACATGACTCATTGCTCCCCAGAGCACTGGGGAGTGGGGAGACCGCATGGCTTGTTGCTCCCCAGAGCACACGGTAGGGAGGAGGCCACGTGGCTGAGGGCAGAGAGAGAGGCTGCAGGTGGAGGGAGGGTATGCGGGACACAGAGTGACACATGACATCACTCTGTTGTCCCACAGGAAAAGCTTTTTTATAGAGAGAAATTAAGACAAGAGTGTGCAATGCTTGACCTTTTTGCTGACTCACAGGGGAGCAAACTGGGGGGAACCATCTGAACTAAAATCCCAAGTTGCTACACTATAAATTAAAGAGCCAATACCAGATTGGTGGATGCTGTAATAACTCCTGTCCTCCACAGAGTGGCTCAGAGGAAAACCTGTAATACATACTCACCAAAGGGTTACCGAGTGCATGTGCTCTTACCTTTCCAACGCAATGCTCCTATGCATGGACAGCCACAATCTGGCAGATTACCCCGGGCAGAGCAATTTGGAGCGCCAATGGCTGGTAGTCTTAGAATGGGTTTGTTTTGGTTGAAAGGATCCCAGGCTTCTGTGCATACTAAGCAACATTGAAAGACAATGCCATTTTGAAATGATGACTATAGCTTCTCCAAAGCATAGCAAGATTCAGTGTCCAGCACTGCCTCCCCAAAATCTCTTATACATGGATAATGCCTCTAAGCAACTCCACGCAATGGCTACATCATCTGTCCTCTCCTATACTGACTCTTAGAGGTATAATTTAATTCATATTATTTTATGCTTCTGGGGGTTCTCATGTCTCTTTGTTCATGTCTAATTAACTCTCAAAATTTCCAGCAGTAGGAGCAGACTAAAAGCTGGCTGTTAATGTGCAATTAATATAGAGTTGTGCCTCTTCTTTGAGAAAAGCAACAAGTGATGGAGTGTATCAATAATCATAAATGTGTTATAGTATTCATGAACTTGTCATAAAATAATATGGCAGGGTATACCTAAAGCACCTGAGAAAAGGGATGAAGGAATCAATCCATTTTTCTGTGGTATATGAGAGGTAAATCATGGCCATACTATCATATATCATAATTTTAAACACCAACAAATAGTCTAGTAGCACTTTAAAGACTAACAAAACATGTAGATGGTATCATGAGCTTTCATGGGCAAAACCCACTTCTTCAGATGACCGGAGTATAATGAGTCTTGAGTGGATTTTCATTCTATTTTTTATCATAATCCTTTGGAGTTCACCTACAGTCACATAAGGTCCTAAGGTGTCATCCATTCTGAATCCATGAAAAAGTTCTGAAAACAGTCATCACAACTAGACATTTGGCACTTAAATTGCAACAACATTTCCACAGGTGGAATTTAATGAGTTCATGTAAACATAAGTAAATAAACACCTATTTATGCATCCATTTTGTGTCTGTAAGTAGCTAGAATATTTGGCACACAGATCATATAATGATGAGCACAGCATAAATAACAGATGTTCACCAGATTTGTGCGTGCAACAGATGTACAAGTTTTATTGATTCAATTTAGGTGTAAGTCTTTAAATATACAGTCATATATGACAAAATCTATCACATGTGAATCACAGAAAAAAACACTAAACATGAAAATTTTAAGAGATAACCTTTACAATGTACCTTAAAGCAGAAAAATATCTGGGGTGAAAGGGAGTAAAACCACAACTAAAATTATTGATTGCTGACCATCTTTTAAAGGTTAAAAGATGTAAAAGATTACTAAATACTCTTTGAAAAGATACCTCTAAACTCCTTTCCAATGCTAGTTAAACATTAAATTTCCCTCCATCTCTGATGGTATGTCTTAAGGTGCTTTACACAATAAATCTGACAAACAAATAAAATATTTCTAAAATGAAAGGATTTTCAGTGGAGCTATGCAGAAGGAAGTAAGTTCCATTTTATGAAGGATTTAATATTTTCAAAATCAGGCTTTGTCCTCAGTTGGAACAAAAACTGATTATTTCAAAAGTCTCCATAATGGACAATTTTGAAAAATGTTTCATTTCCATCAATCAAAATATATTATTTTGGCAACATGAAAACATTCTGTTATGATTTTGACATTTTATGTTGTAGTCTATAACATCTAATACAGGTTGAACCTCTCTAGTCCAGCACCCTTGGGACCTGATCGGTGCTGAACCAGAGAATTTGCTGAACCATGGGTGGTCAATATTGTCCAGCAGCATTACCAACTTTTCTACTGCTTACTGGGTTTTTAGAAGGCATTTAGGGGTAAATTAGAGCTTAATAACAGCACAGAACACTGAGAGCCAGGACTGATGTCTGTAAACATACTTTATGGAACTGCGGGAAACTTAGCCACACCCATGATGGGTGGACATCCTGCTACCTAATTTCATGCGGGATGTTGTCAGATCAGAGAGTATTGGATTAGAGAGGTTCTACCTGTAATATAAATTAAAAATATTTCAAAATAAAATTATTTAAAAAACAATTCATTGGAAATTTGTCCAGTTTCCTTCTTAAAAAGAAATGGAATTGCCTTGATTTTGCAAAGCATTTTGACCTTGAGAGATTCATATGTTCCAACAGAATATGATCAACGTTCCTATGACCAGCTCTAGTTTTCAAAGGAATATTGTCAATATCACCACTGCCTTTTCTGCAAAACTTTTTACTGTCACATTTTGTTGAATTTTAATCCACAGTTCAGGGAAATAGAAGATAATTGAACCTATTCTTTTTCCTTACCCAGAAAACTTCATTAAAGATTGCTCGAAGCTCCAACACATTTTTTTAAATAAGCAACACACCACTTTTTAAAAAAAATGGATAATATAGTGACAGGAACTTAAAATCAATAGTCCATGAGGGCACATATATTAATTTACAAAAGCAGCATGAAATAACTTTTTTTCTGCATAGCATATATGTATTGTTCTAAGAGAATTTGATATTTTCATTAGGATGAAACACAAGCAAACACAGCTTTTCTTTAGTCAAAAAAAATGCAAAATTCTTCAATTGAGATAAATCTTGAATATCTTATCAGTTTCACTTAAATTATTTTTTTTCTCCCTCTTAGATTAATTTTTATTAATACTAGGGGGTTGTACCCCCTGCTCACTATGCTCACCAACCCCCGCTCTGGCCGCTATGCTTTGCCAACCCCCACCTCCCATGGCTGCTACACTCGCCAACCTCCCCCATCCCAACTGCTGTGTTCGCCAACCCGCCTCCAACCCTCCAAAAAAACCCAACCCTCACTGATGTGGCCCCCAACTGAGACACCTCACTCCCCTGGTGCTCCAGCCCTATGGTGGGGGGGGAGGGGCAGGGAGGACTGAGGCTCAAGGCCTCAGGCCAGATTTACTCTTCTGGGATTCCAGGGTTAGTGGATTTTGTGCCCCCCCCAGGCTCTTGGGTGGGGCCAAAAATGAAAGGTTAAGTGTGCAGGACAGGACTGCCAGTGAATAGGGCTGGTATGGAAGTGCAGGATATGGGCAGGAGGAGGTGAGGGTGTGAGGTCTGTGTGGGAGGTAAGGTGCAGGAACGGAGGAGGGTTCAGAGTCTGGACAGGAGGGAGGGTGCAGGAGCAGGCTGGTGGTAAGGTGTGTGGCCAAGGGGGAGGGTGCAGGAGCAGGCTGGAAGTGCAGGGTCTTGGTGGAGGGTGTGTGTGAAGGGGATGGAGGTGCGGGGTCTCATCTTGGGGCAGTATGAGTGAAGGGGTGGGGTGAAGGGTCTCGGCTTGGGGGTATGAGTGAGCGGCTAGGGATGTGGGGTCCTGGTAGCGGGCGTAAGGGGTGGGGGTGCAGGGTCTTGGCAGAGTGGTGAGTGAGTAGGTTGGGGTACAGGGTCTTGGTTTGGAGGGTATGAGTGAGGGGCAAGGTGTAGGGTCTTCATGGAGGGGGTAAGTGAGGGGGCTGGAGGTGTGGGATCTCAGCTGGGTGGTGAGAGAGCAGGCTGGGGGTGCAGGGTCTCAGCAGGTCAGTAAGTGAGTGGGTTGGGGGTGCAGGGTCTGGGCATGAAGGGAAGGGGGGCCACTTACTTGCTTTTGTGCAGCTCCCAACACTGTGCCCCAGGCACCGCCTCCCGCTGCTTCCATTGGCCAGATTCTGGAGCAGCGGGAAAAGCCTCCAGGAAACGCTCCTGTTCCCTCAGCCGGGGAGTGGGAAGGGAAGTGGCAGCGTGTGGAGCCATTTTTGGCTCCTCTTCTTCCCCACAAGCCAGATCCAGTGGGGAGCCTCAGGGTTTTCTTCCCTCCACCCTGCCACTGCAGGAAGCCAGTGCTGGCACTCCAATCTTGAAGAGGGGCTGCGAGACTGAAGTACCAGTGCAGGCTCCCTGCTGCAGGGAGGACAAGGGGGAGCTGAGGTGGAGCTGCAAAAGAGCCATATTTGTTTCAGAAACCATAGGTTGCCAACCCCTGGCATAGGAGGTGGGGCTTTCATGGAAAGAGAGCATGACAGTGTGATGATGTCATTCCGTTCTGTCAGAAAAACCTTTTTTTAGGTATATAGAGAGATTTGTAGTGGGGGAACATTTTATGTTGAAATCAATTTAAAAAAATATCAAGGAGCATAGAAGCTTTTTCTTATTTTTCATAAACCAGAACTCATTTTGCCAGCTGAATTGTCTTTCCCCCCAACCAAAGCTCAATTAGATCCAAAATATAGGCAAATTTCATATTACAATTTCTGGTGAAAAACTAAATACTGGCATATAAATCTTGAAGCCAGTTGAATTAATCTTTATATTATTATTGCTATTTATTTATTTATTTATTTGTTGGATTGTTTGTTTATATTTCTTTAGTGTGTAGGGTTCCTAATCATGGAACAGGGCCCCATTGTGCCAGGCACTCTACCAACACAAAATCCTTGCTCCAAAGTATTTACAATGTAAGTAAAGATTGTATGATTTAGAATAAAGAAAACATATAGACAAAAGATTCCTGGAAAAAATAATTTCCAATTAAAAAGCACACAAATTAACCAGCCTTAGGGCACTCTACTTCAACACTCTTACAAAGTATTATTCATTTATTAATGCCATCATAAAGAAAACATTGAACAGCAAGGGGCATTTTTCAGACATGCTCAGAAGCACATAATCAGTTCCAGATTTTAAGAATTCAGAGTTTACATTGGTCACAGCTTCTTTTTTTAAAAAAATCTGGCCATAAGTGTCACAATGGAAGTTGATGAGTACTTTCCAAAATCTAGTCCATACCAAGATGCCAGAATGAGCTTCTCTAAAAATCTGATCCCCATCATGCGTTGAACATCTCAGAAACTGACCCTGAGTTCTTTTGAATACCTGGCACACCTGAATGTATATTAGCACTGTACTAAAAACCCAACCAGCTTGCCTGCAAGCAGAAGGACCCTTCTTAGGGCTCTTTAACTAAAACAGGTCCTGCACTGTAATAGCTAGAAATCTCACCACCATGCTGTCAAGACAGTTCTTAGGGTGGTTTTTATGGAGATGGCTCAACATGGTCATAGGAGAGAAAACAACAGAAAGCTCTTGATCAGCAGCAGGAGGGAAAGGAAAAACCTTTCAAGATGCAGGTGTTGGGTTGGTTTCTTTGTTTGAAAATAGAGCTACTAAGCCCATTTCTCTCACTAGATACTGTGAAACAGGCATAATTTTGTTTTTGTAACTGTGGCTGGGTGATCTCAGTTCAGAAGAAGGAAAGCAAATTTTGATCAGTCCTATTCTATTTGTAGACTATCAATTAAAGTCAGACAACTGCTGTAAAAATGTCTAGGACTATTCAATCACATTTTTAAATGAAGCCATTTGAAGTGAGTACACTACATCTTTGTTAATTTCCCCAAATATTCCAGCAAATTATATTTATAGAATCATAGATAGAATCATAGAATCATAGAGCTGGAAGGGATCTCTACAGGTTATCAAGTCCAATATTGTAGGAAGTAAATTTCTTCTTGATACCAACAGCAAATGATAATGAAATATACCTGGGAAAATACTTCTCACTCTTATTCTTCCACAGGATTGTCATGTATTGAATGGCTTTTGTTTAACTTAATTTTTTTTAATTAAAGTAAAACCTTAAAAAATCCATGAGGTGGCAGTTCTGCCAGAGAAAGAGTCACAAGTGCAAATCCAACTCCCTCTATATTATTAAGCCACCTCCCGAATGATAGTATACTAATTCTTTTCCAAAGATAACATGAAGGTTTCCTGTTCAACAATTCTAGACATGCCAATGCGATCTATAACCTTTGTCAATACATTTTTGGCAGAGGCAAAAAGGAAAAAAGACTCAGTTTAACCTTGGGGAAATGAAATGTTTTTGAGAACCACAAGCCACACGCATTGATTTTTGTTATCTTTTCAGCTCACTAAGTTAGTAAGCAGGGGTATTTCCGTAAATAAGGCAACAACTCCCTGAGGGCTTCCTGGAGAAATACAATGTGGTCCCCAAACTAAAAGTTATAGAGGATAATGATCATAATGAATTTGGGTATGTAGCTGGAAAAATTACATCAGGAGAGATTTTGACAGGTCAACAGTCATACCCCTTCTATGACATCTTAAATGACATAGCATCAGGAGTTCTACTGGGGAAGCTGGGGAAATGGTGAGGCCCTGCCTTTGCAGCGGAGAGATAGAGGCAGATAAGATCTTGTATGTTCATATTGTACTCATATTGCTACTGCTGGGGCAGATGAGGTGATTGGGAGAGAGGAGTAGGGACTCCCAACCTAACCTCATCTCTTACCTCTCAATGGACATGGTGTGACAATTACATCTGAGCAAACATTTTGGACAAATTGTTTATTTGCTGAAACATTCACTTTTGCTTCCTCCAAAAATGTTGGCGAATTGGATCCAATTAGCTTGGGGAATGTTTTTCCGGGATGTTAGGGCACTCAGTAGGTGGGGTTGGGGGATAAGGTTAATTCCTTACTCCCATGACTACATTAAACATTATTTCAGTTTCAAATCAAACTCTCAAGAGATAGGAAGTGCAAGACCTACAGATCCTTGTGCAATCTTAATTCTGCCCCTTTTTTGCACTGAATGAAAAATAATAGTGAGCATGTAAGTAAACACTGTATTATAATGCATATGCACCAAGGGAACAGAATTAAGGTTGCACAGGCAATCTCAAGTATTGCTTTTCTTACCTTTCAACATTCAAAATCACGTAGCATAGTTTGTAACGGCTAAATGTCCCATGTCACTGCTGCTCTCCTCTTTAAATAAGTGGGTGAGCCATGGTTCTACCCACCCCCCCACACAAAGAATACCAGCCAGCTGCACCACTTGAAGGCTGCAGCAAGTTAATTCCCCTCTCTCCCCCCACAGAACAAGAGAAGAGAAGTAAAATTGTTTGCTGTCTGAATGCTAGTCAATGAAAGCACACTGACACAAGTACAAAGACATGGTATGTTATATCTTGCAACTGTGTTACAATCCATTAACAAGACAGGAATTCACATGGTCATGAAAAAGAGAAATGGGGAGGTCTTTTCTGAGGACCGCTTTTTTCCTGTCATACTGTTTTACACACTGCCTCTTTTCTCCTCCCAGATCATATTAGTATTATTTGTACCAGCAAACAATATCAATGAGCTGAGCCACAGTCGGAGCAAGCTAATACTTCAGTAAATTGTTGCTGCCTCCTGTTACATCTGTTCTGCTCTGTTCACTAATTGCCTGTCACAACCACTGAGCCATGGTGCCAGCCATGCTGCCGCTTCCTGTTTGGTCAGCTTGTCATTTCCTATTAATCTGAGCCCCGTTGCTTTTTACACAGCCACTGTTTCTGTGCTCTGGATATAATGAAAATCTATTATCTGGGTGTGATAAAATACCAAAATTATAATTCAAGGGAGAAAAAAGCTAATGACTTTTTTGTGTGAAAATTGACAGTCACTCACAATCACAGCAATTTTTTCCCCTGACACACTGCTCACTTTCAGGGCTGTATGTATCCTTCTGTGTATTATTATTATTATTATTCTATCAGCTGGAAAGGAGCTGTATATGGGTAAGAGATCAAAAATTAGTGCTAGGGATAGTGGGACAGTTATAAAGGCAGGTCAGAGCTAGAGTTTTTTGTTTGTTTGTCAGAAGCTAGTTAATATTAGCCTTGGCAGTTTTAAAAGACCAATCATCTTTTCCACATTCTAACTTATTAACTCAGTAGCAAGGGATCACTGGTTATTCAAATATCACAGTGGCAAAATTCTTTGTCTAGGTCAGACCTTTGAAAGCTTATACCATGTCCCCCCTCACTTCACGAAAATCAAACCAATCAAGTCCCTCTGGTGTTGCCACTGTATCTTATGTTTTGGCAGATCTCATTTTGAAATAGCAGATGGCTTATTTCAAGTTCTGTAAACCTCATTCTATAAGGAATAGTGCCTATTCCAAAATAGCTATTTCGGAATAGGGGTTGTGTAGACAAGGAATAGGGACTATTTTGAAATAGGAGGCCTCCAGCCCTCCCCAGGGTGCCCTGCTGGCCGCTCTGTCCACACACAGGAAAACTCTATCCCTCCCCCCTTCCCTTGGAGCCCTTAAAACTGCAGACTCTGCAGGCAGAGTTTGTGGCTTGCAGCAGGCCTGACAGCCCTGAGCCACCCTACAGTTGCCCCTGACTCCATTTAGGCCCCAAAATGAGCCACCTAGCCCTCCATTGCTCCCAGGGAGCATTCAGACAGATCCCAAGAGCCTGCCAGGGTCCGCAAAAGATGTGTGTCTTCCTGGTCTTGTGCAGAGATCCTGGACCTTATTGAGGTTTGGGAGCACAAGATGAACCTCCAGGATCTCTGCAGGAACGTGGATGTCTATGGCTGGATGGAAGAGAGCCTGGCATCTAGAGGCCACATCCGCACCCAAGAAGGTTAAAGAGCTCCGCCAGGCATATGCCAGGGCCAAGGAGAACAGAGCCCCAAAGCTGTCCTTAATTCAAGGACCTGGACCACATCCTGGTAGGGGGAAGTCACTCCCACCCGCAGTTATAGACTCTGGGCTGGAGATGCCTGTCGTTGTCCTCGTGTGGCGGGGAGAGACGATGGCGATGAGGAGGAGGAGGAGGAGGACCAGCACCCAGACAAGGCCAGCCTCAGCATGCAGCTGATCCAGGACCCCCGAAGCCTCCCTGTGGATGTGTCCCAGGCATTGTCCAAGGCCAGGGAAGGTACATCGTGTGAGTGCCATCATTTTCCCTTCAGATAGGGGTTGGAGGGGATGGCCGGGCGGGGTGGGGGGAGGGGAGCTGGGCACTCCATGCTTGGCCCTTGCTGGCCACAGATCACGCAGCAGCCTGTGCACATGGGAGCATGTGCCATGCCGCTCCTGGGCACACGGCCCCAGGAGGCTGCCACAGAAGATGCTTGGGCTATTGGGCACAGGGTGTCTGGAGAGGCCTGTCATGCTCCTGACCCCGGAGTGGGACACCCTCCCTCCACAAGCCACCTCAAGAAGGAGGCAGGGGACATCGACACACACACTCAGCAGTCCCACACATGGGCATGCCCACAGCCTCATGTCAGCCCCCACTCTTGAGGACATCTGGGCCCACTTGCCAGAGTGCGCATGGCCTGGCACCAAGCACATCGCCTGCGACAGAGTCAAGAACTGTTGCTTTCGGCTCACAGAGGGGGGCTGGGCTTCAGGCACTGTGTCCCCTGGGATGACTGACCATCTCTTTGTTCTCCACAGCCGGACCAGTTGCGAGTGGAGGGCGGCCCACACCACCCAGGATATCCTCTCATGCCCAAGGCTTCCACAGGTGCACCCGTCCCATGGGCGAGTACCAGAGGCAGCACTCCGGGCCCTGCACCACACCATCCATGGCTGGGTGCAGGATGACCTGCACCTATGTCATGAGAGCTGGCGGGAGCTGCTTGAGCAGGGCCACTCCCTGTGCGCTGATGTGCACAGCATGATGCCTCCTCCCGCTCCAGCCTCTGCTCCCTCTCCCTCCACACCCTCCCGCCACCCCCCATGGATGCTGAGACCCCCACATGCATGGCGGTGGGATCCACAGGGCCCGGTGCCACTCTCAGCCTGAGCGCTGAAATTTTCAGTGTGCAGCTTCTGAAACATGCTCGAGTTTCTGAAGACATGTGTGTCATGAGCCTTCCCTGACCACCCAACATATATGTCCATGGTGGTCAATCATGGCCTGCAGAACCTCCTAAAAGTATCCCTTGCAGCTGATGTACCTTGATGCCCGGTGGTCTGGGACATGGACATCCCATCTGCCAGGTGGATGACTCTGTGAAGCAGGATGCTGTTGATGGCCCATACCACCTGCAGAAGGAGACAAACAAACCGAGAATCACAGGGATGCCAGGGAGAGCCTGCAAGTTCCCCTCCTCTCCCCATCTTGTCCCCCTTCTCCCCCCCCCCACCCTCCGCCGCCGCCCGACTCACTGGGAGCAATCTCCTGCAATCACACCCACCCCAGGCAGGGCTTTGTGAGGGCAGGATAGAACAAACCCTCTGTTTCGTTCTTTGCAGCCACAGGGAACAGCGGGAAGCAGTGGCCTGGCCCACGCCGCTTCCCGCAGCTCCCCTTGGCTGCAAAGGATGAAACTGAGCCAATGGGAGCTGCAAGGCTCCGTGGGCACAGCACCAGTAAGTAAACAAGCCGGGGGTGGCCAGGTAATGTGTTTCTGAAAGTATTTCTGTGGTACACTTTCAGAAACACTGTGATAGACTATCACCACATCAGCAACCTGACCATTATCAAGTAGTTTGCTGGCATTTTACTATCTTACTCATGAGCAAACTGGTGTGAAAATAACCCCTTTATAATGAGCACAACTATGTCCAGAAATGAGGTAACGTTTTCTACTGCTCTGTATACCTGTAGCCTATGACTGCCCTGTCTTGGCCTCTTGGGGTATTTCTACACACTAACTAAAGAGCTGCAGCTGATGCAGGTTAGCTGATGCTGGCCCATAAGGTTCAGGCAGTGGGGCTGTAATACTGGTGGAGCTTGGATTCCAGCCCAAGTCAAATGAAGGATGAATATAAATAAATAGCACAAGTATGTAGGGACAAAACAAGACTAAACTACAACTGAAAACATTCTACAAATACATTAGAGGAAAGAGGATGATCAAGGACAGGGTAGGTCCATTATACAGTGAGAGTAAAAATACTGACAGAAAAATGTAGAAATGGCAGATGTGCTAAATGACATTTTGTGGTACCACTTTCACCAAAAAGTTTAGTAGGAGCTGGATGTCTAACTTAACGAATGCCAGTGAAAATGAAGTTGGATCAGAGGCTAAAATAAAGAAAGAGCAAATTAAAGTTATTTAGACAAGCTAGATGTTTTCAAGTCACCAGGGCCCAATGAAATGCAGCCTAGAATACTCCAGGACTATTCTAGGATACATTGAGGAGATAGCTGAGCCATTAATGATTATCTTTGAAAAATGGAAGATGGGAGAGATTCCAGAGGACTGGAAAAGGGCACATAGAGTGACCAATTATAAAGGAGGAATAGGATAAGCAGGGGAATTACAGACCAGTCATCTTAACTAATTTCTGTACCTGGAAAAATAATGGAGCAAATAATTAAGTACTGATTTTGCAGACACCTAAGAGTTAAGTAACAGCATGAAATTGCTGTTTCAACCATTTCCAGACACATTCAGCATTTCCCCTGATTCTCAGGGCTGGTGGGGGAGTCACCTGATGTTGCACAGGCTCTGTAGCAGCCACTACAATGTTACTTTGCACTGGGTCTTCTAGCAGACTGTTCCTTCCACTGCTGGAATCATGTAATATCCTACTGAGGAAAGAAATCTTTTAGGATTAGAACTATGTACAGAAGTAACAAAACTTCCTACTACTCTGCATTAATGCAGCCGGCAATTGTCCTGTCCTGGACTTCCCTGTTTCTGCTTCAGTGGGGAGTGTGTCACCAGAGCCAAAGTGTGAAGATTATACAGGAAGTGTGGCATCACTACAATTGCAGGAGGACTTGCTGCCTAATATAGTCATCACAGAAAAGGAGAATTTTAAAGCAGGTTTTGAAAGAGGCTAATTAACTAGACTTGCAGATGTGTACTTGTCGCTGTTCCCAAATGTGAGTGAAGCGCTGGAGAAAGCTCAGAGGTACTTGTTTGAAATTGTTAACAACTGGGCAGTTGGAGGCTGTCCTTCTAAGCCAATCTGAAGCATGAGGTCCACATAAAAGATGATGCCCAGGTTATAGATTTGACTAGCAGGTGGGATGGTGGCGCCCACAGTAATCAATAAAGAAGGTAGCAGGAAGGGCTGGAGGTGAAGATTAAAAGCTGTTCTTGCCATAATTAGCTTCAGCCGACAAGACATCCATGAGGAGATTTCAGAGAGCTAGGCTGAGATTGTAGTTGAGACAGAAGAACACATGTCTGGAGCAGAAAGGCAGTTTGCAAATTAACAGCATAGATAAGGTAGTTGCATTTGTGTTTACCAATCAGATTACGAAGATATACAGTATGAAGGGAGGAGAAAAGAGGTCCAAAGACAAATAGTTGTGGAGACTCTGCAGATGAAGGGTGTGTGAGGATGACCTTCCAAAGAACAAACTGAAGGAGCAATTAGAGAAGCAAAAAAAGACACAGACTCTACATCATGGATTTCTCATCCACTAAGAAATCAACTTATAAGCACCCAGACCTTGCCTACTACCTGACAAAGAGGCAACATATTTCTAAAGTTTTATATATCCCTGTGTAGTACTTTGGGAAAAAATAATGTTGATTTCATAATATGATATTTCCTTTACTACTTTCTATGCTTTTATGAGTCATGACATAGTTAACAATGCTGACATTTAAATCCTCCTGCTCACACCACTAAGCTCTCATTTCAGGCTGTGTGAAAATTCAGGCACATGCTCCTGCACTGGCTACAATTAAATTACATTTTGAAGGATTTCTCCAGAAGTGTAACAGCTACAGGCTTACTTTAAAAACACGAGGTTTTTGTGGTATGTGTTCACCACCAACAGGCTCCCTTGCAGCAGAGCTTAATGTTACAAGATCTTCATCTCCAGCACCCCCTGCAGCCATCTGCCTCAGTTCACTTTTCAGCCCTCCAATGGAATTAGTTCAGCTCCCTTTGTGGGTAACAAAAGCTCAAACTCATATCTGAAGACTCTCAACAACTTACCCTGTCCTTTGGGCATCATCTTCTAGCTTCTTTCACAGCTAGTCCAGAAGCATCTTCATCAGCTGTGCTACTGAGCACTGGTTCCGCAGACTGAGGTTTTTCTTAGGTGTTTGTTCTCCTTAGACTCCAGATCAAACCCCTGCACTGGAGTCCCTCTATTCTTTATGGTTTCATCCCCTGCCCGCCTCCCATCATAATGAATTCTCTCCATGTTGGGAGGCCCACATGATGACCCCAGAGGCAACTAATTAATTATAGCAGAGGTGTAATAGATATAACTAACTGGTTCTTGACCCTTCCTATCCCATGATGGAGTTTCATCCCATCACAGAGACTTTGGAGAACCATTGGGCAGTCTGTTATTTTGGGAGATACCCCTCTTTTACCTTCTGTATCAATGAAGAGTTAGGCAAGAGTTATACATATGTAAATATTAGTAAACAAAGTGCAGCTCAAAGTTCAGTGTGCTTTAACAGCCACCATGGGAACTGCAAGTTGTGGATTATCTACAAACTACAGTATGTTGGGAGAACTTCCTGGTGCCTTCCAGGATGTACCCTCTATCCTTCTGTTAGGAGGTCTCAGGAACTGAGCTGGGAGCACAAAACAGCCAAGCATAGAAGAGTCTGCTAGAGTTTCTATGTTTCTTTACAGAATACAGCCCTGTTACTGGTGGTTTGTCTGAGTGGGTCAGAGCACACAAAGGAGCCTCAGGCCCAGGTTCCCAAAGTTGTGTGTGGTGGGCCCCTCCCACCTACCCTCTTAAGTCCAAGGCCCTCCGGCCTGAGTCCACAACACAGTTTAAAGCTGGCCCTTGAAGACAAGGCCAAGGCCCTCCGGCCTGAGTCCATAATAGAGTTTAGGGTTGTAGTGGGGATGCACCCCAGGTAGGGGGACCCGGGCCCACCCTACTCCACCGGGTCCCAGCCCAGGGCCCTGTGAGCAACCGGGTCACTCCCTCGGCAGGGCAATCCAGCCAAAACACACCGAGGTTCTCTGGGCAGGAGAGGAGGCTCCCGCTCCTGCCCTGGGCCACTTCCTACCTGGTTCCCTGGGGTCCCTTCCCCTGTACTCGCCCAGCTTGCTGCGACCTCCAGGACGGCATCCCCTCAGCAGGCAGTCTGTGGCAGGCCACTCCCTGGGTCGCACCCGTTTGCCTCCCCGTCCCCCCTGGCCTCTCCTGGAGTCTCCGGCGACAGCTGTGCAGGAGCCCTCTTCACAGGTCCTTCTCCTCCAGCTGTCTCCCCAGACTGAGTCCTTCCCCAGGCTTTTATAGTGGAGCTACAGCCCGGGCATGCTCGGTAGGGCTGCGGGGGAGGGTCCTCTGCAGCCAGGTAACCCTGGCTGGGCCCTGCAGGTTCAGTGCGGGGCTGCCTCGCCCCGTCACATTGTGTAAAAAGTCCCAAGGCAGGCTTCCCCTATCTGGGGTGCAGAGGTTACAAAAGCAACTTATGTTTTTTTCTTGACCCCACTCTGGCTTACCTTCTACCTCAATATTAGTTATCTTCTCTCTTCTTGTGCTGCTTTCGTGGTGGGTCTAAGCTGCAAATGCTTGCTACCCAGATGAAAGTCAATGAAACCATTTCTAGTATCTTTTAGCAAACTTGCAAACTTCTGGGGGCAGAGACAGTGCAGATTATCATGACCCTTTATGGCTCTGGATTAAAAAATGAAATCACAAGAATACTAGGTTAAATCTCTGGCACCCTAGCAGCTTTGGAGACTGGGCTTAAATGCCTGAAACTGAAAGTTTTGTTTTTATTTATACATTAACTCCTCCCCAGAAAATTAGCAAACAGTGCTCAAGACAGGACTATAACTGGAATAACTGCTGAACAGTTACTTTCTTCAATTTTGCTCTGTCTCTCACTCATAACAGGTGGGCCTTGCTGTAAGGTCTAGGAATTAGCTCTCAACCCAGCTGGGCCCCCTTCCTTCGGTTGTTCACGTTGTGGCCCCTCTTTCTGACAGTGACTCAGCCTTCTGGCCAGGTCATTATATAGCCTTTACTTCTATGGTAAGAAACCCCACAGGCCAAACTCTCCATATGCCATCTCAGGCAGCCTTCCATTCTAACTACAGCTCTTGTGTGATTTTGCCACTGGCAAAGGGAAACCAGGCCTGTCTGCTGCTCCAGCCCAGGGACTATTTGGCAAGCACTTAGGTCTGTTCACTCTCATCGCAGTCTCCCTGGGCTCCTTTCTACTTCATCTCTCTATTTCCTTGCCTATCTCTGACTCCACTCCCCACACCTAGTTCAGCCCTCTGCCCACTTATACGGCCATGTCTGTATGGACAGTGCTGCTGTAGCACAGGTGTACTAACAGAGCTGTGCTGCTGCAGCATGTTTGATGAAGATGTGTAGTGATGACAGGAGAGAGAGAGCTCTGCCATCTAGATAAAAAAACCCACCTCTGTGAACAGAAGAAGCACTGTGCACACAAGTGCTTATGTTGTTGTAGCTTATGCCGCTCAGGGAGTTGGAATATTCATACCTCTGAGTGACCTAACTTTTGTTGATTTAGGCTGTCACATTGACCTAGCCTAAGACTCCTCAGTGCAAGGCAGGAATCCAGGGCTTGCTCTCCCCTTGGATCTCCTCCTTGTTCCTGCCCAGCTGTCTTTCCAAAAGAGTGACTGATGGCTCCTTCTCTGCAATCCCGTCTCGCTTTCACTTTCTGGATTTATATGGCTAACCCGACTTCTCCCCCAGATAGACTTCATGAACAATTAGTGTTTAGCTATCTCTTGCTTCCCACGGGGTGTAGCATATAAGGTAAAATGTCTCCTTCTGTTCCACACTCCACCACAATCCCCCATCCAGTCATCTTGCCTTCTTATATCCTTCCTCCTTGTTTTCCTCTTTTTATGACTAATTCCCTTACCTTTATTCATTCTGCACAGAACAGCAAAAGAGCTCCCCAAAGAGATGTTACACATTTTTGTAATTCAAAATAGAATTGAAAAGTAGAGGCTAGAAGCCATTCTGTGTAAAAAACAAGGAAAACGAACATTACAATCATTTATTTTAGAGCTATAGCAAATCTCCAAACAAGAGAGGGAAGGAAATGGGGAGGCAGGAAAGAAGAAAACACATCAAAGGGTTTAACAATACATTTTGTTAGAGAATTTGTGCATCTGTCTGTCCCTGAGTCCATCCATCCATCTGTGAGTCTGTTGGTTCAAGAACTCCTCCTAAATGGTAAGAGCTAGGACCATCAAATTTGCTATGCAGCTTCCTTCTTTCCTAACTGAAAGGAAAGTCCATGTTTGGTCATGCTAGGAAAACAGGATGTGCCTGGAATCTGATTGTATTCCATAACACAGAAAAGGATGGGCCTGAGAACAAGGACACCTATGCTTTGCAATGACCACTGAGAGACAGCTCCACCAGGAAAATAGTGGCCAGCTGGGTCCAAAGCTCTCCATATTGCCAGCCACCAGCCATAGGTAAGTCCTCAAACCCCTCCACCCAGCCCTTGACCCCAGTGCCAGAAGGGGGGGGGGACCACCTAATATCCCCACCACCTATGCCCCCCCAGAGAGCACTGCTGGGACTAAATATCACATTCTGCCCCCCCCCCAAAGGCCTGCCAAGACTGGGCTGCACAGCCCCAGCCCTCCCACTCCCCAAAGCCTGCTGAGGCCAGGCTGGGCTGCACAGCCTTCCCCCCTTAAGGGACTGCTGGGACTAAGCTGCTCAGCCCCATCCCCCCTTCCTCCCTGACGAGTCAGGGGGGGCAGCAGCTGCACCACCATCCTTGCCACTGCCTGAGCCCTCCACCCCCCTGAGACAACATTGAATTTTGAGATGAACATGCAAAACATTGTTGCAATCACTTTTATATATTTGCACCAAATCTTGTACAAAGTGGTTCAAATGGGGTGTCTATAGAAAGCTGATAATTTGTTGATTCTATTTATACTGCTCATATTATTTGTTGATTCTGTTTATACTGCTGTATGATTTTTGTATTTGAAGTTAAGAGTATTGGCTCTGTACCTGTATGTCAAATGCTTGCTTCTGAGAATTATCAACAAGCTTTGCCCACCTATTGTGTATAGCAGAGAACAGCAGTACTTCACTGGCAATGGGCCATAAGTGGTGACAATCCACACTTGAGAAAATTTGTTGTGAATGTTCAGACCAGCATGTAAGCAATGGCTGCTAAGGACTGAGTCATGCATGAACAGGTGACTTGCTCATGTGACAAACTCCATCTGGAGCTGATTTTCACACAAGGAGAACAATGGACTTCCCTCCATAAGGGCAAGGTATAAAGAAGGGTTCCTCCATTTTCGTCTTCACTCCAGTTCATCACTTCAGGGGCATTCTAGAGACTTAAAGAGACAAAGACAGCAGATTATTCCATCTCTGCTGCAAGCCTGTACCATGAATTTTGTAATTGGTGTATGCAGTTTGTTTCCTTTAACAATTTGACACTCAGGCTAGGTCTAGGGCTACATCTACACTACAAGATTTGCCGGAAGAGGCAATACAAATGAAGCGCAGATTAGCATTTTCTCGTGCTTCATTTGCATATTCTCTTCCGATCCGTTTTTGCACAAGGGGTTTTTGAGCAAAAACATGCAGTGTGGACGTTTCCTTTTTGCACAAAAAAAACCCTTTTGTGCAAAAGCTTTATGCCTCAAAAAAAGAGGTTTAACAATCTTGTGCAAAAAGGTTTTTTTGAGCAAAAAGGAAACGTCCACACTGCATGTTTTTGCTCAAAAACCCCTTGCGCAAAAACAGATCAGAAGAGAATATGCAAATGAAGCGCGAGAAAATGCTATTCTGCGCTTCATTTGCATTGCCTCTTCCGGCAATTCTTGTAGTGTAGACGTAGACTAGACTGCAGCGTTTTTGTGGAAAAGGCTACGCAAAATGCACTCCACATTTTGCGTAGCTTTTTCTACTTTTTTTTTCAGAAGAGGCTTTTTCACCATTTGGCCCCGTCTAGACAGGGCCAAATGGTGGGAAAGCTTCCTCTTTCGGTGGAGCCCTTATGCCTCATGAAACAAGGTATACAGGGCTCCCCAAAAAAGCAAGTTTGCTCTTCCACAAAAAAAAGCAGAAGAGCAAACATGTTCCATGGACGCGGAAGGGTTTTTGCGGGACACCTCTGGTACCTCGCAAAAACCCTGTAGTCTAGATGTAGCCTCTGTCTTTCTTTCTTTCTGTTACATAAATTTTTAGATTTTAGATTCTAAAAGATTGGTACAATGTGTTCTTTTGGGTAAATTCTGAGGTATAATTTACCTAGGAATGTGGCTGGTTCTTTGGGATCACAAGAACCCATTCAGATTTGGTGAGACTGGTTTTTATAACCTCACACCTGGGTAAGGAGGGGTACTGGTTGTGGCACAGAGAAGTTGGAGTGTTTAAGGGAATTGTTTGTGTGACTTCTTGCTATACACTATGTCAACCAAAGTGCTCTGTGTGACTTGGTGTGCCTTATAGTGGAGGACCCCCAGTCTTGGGTTTTAAGTAGCCCTGTTTCTAATCAATTTACACTGATTTGACCCTCTAAGCAGTACCCCTGAACCTGTTATATTACACTCCCTGCTCTGCAGCCTCCAAATGTACCAGACCCCTGCCGGTAGCTCCCCACCTCCTGCCATGACACTTGCACTCACCCACTCTCTGAGCCACCCCACACCCAACCCTTTGCCCTGAACCCCCCTCCCAGCCCCCTGCCCAATCTTCTGCACTTTCCTCACCACCAGTGCCCTGCCCTGAAGGACCCAACCAATGCTGGCTAAGCCTTCTAGTATAATATATTAAATTATTATATATAATCAGCACTTGGTGGTATAGTTGCTTTTTAGTGTATTTATTTCCTCAACCCTTTGATATATAAATTACATTTTTTCCTACATTTTTTCCTACTTCAGTTAAATGGAGCGAGAGGCTTATGCATTCCCCTTTGTCAGAAAACCATGAAAATTCTGAAAGAAGGAGACAATAAGAACAGAGCAATTTGCATATTGAGAAACAACTGTCCAGTGTTTTTGCAAATCAGGCACCCAGAAAATCTAAAACAGCTGCATGGTCAATGCAGTGCCATGTCAGTTTATTGTAAAATACAAAATTTAACTATATTTCAGGGAGTTGGAATGAAAAGGTGTTCATTATGTAAGCAATCTATTTTTATAGAATATAAAAAGCCCATGTGAAGGATAATGTGATGTAATGGTAAAAAAAACACATGTTGCAGGACATGACACTTCATTCCTAGATGACTTGAGAGATCAATATCTTAGCCTGTGTAATATCATCTGCATCTGTTCAGCAAGTATATTTTGAAGAATGAGCTGATGTCCAGGATATTTTCTTTCATGTAACTGGAGATCAAATGCACAAGCTGTAGAAAAGCACATTGATTTTTTTCAATATTAAACATTTTTTAACATCAGTCAAATTTGACTTGGATGTAACTCTAAAATTATACCTGGGATAAAGTTAGCAATACGTAACTACTCATTTTAATTGACATATTCTTCTATAATTTTATTATTTATTGGAAGTTAAAAATAGTTATTTCATCTGAGGATATTTTAGTCATTTTATTTGTTCAATCACATGACTATTGTCTGCCTGAACATGTGTGTTTCAAAAAGCAGAATCCCAAAAATATTATTATTTTTTCTATTAGGCCAGTTAAGTGGTGAGGATGCCTAGTACTAGACTCCACTTGTTCAGACAAGGTATCTAAAAATAAATATACATTATGAGATATTATATTTCTATGTGCTTTGCCAGCCAATCAAAATGCAGGCAAGGCAACCAATATGTTAGAATCAAATGTCATTTACAACACTCATTACTTGTAAAGTATGAGGTTTCAAGAATGACTGGGAACTAAAAGCATGATGGTAGGAGAAATTACTTTCTTTGTGTCCAGCTATAATACTGAAAGCAGCAAGGGGAAAAAGTTATTTTCTGTTCAATTTATCTATATTGGACTGCATACAATGGCTAAGAAGTTCAGACATCAAACCTACTCTAATCATGCTCCTTCAATAAGGCCAAGGTCAAAATTAAACCCTATAGCACTGTAGCCTGCCACTATTTTCAGTAGGAAATATTTATACATAGGAATCATTTTTACTGTTAAAAATGGGGAATGTCTGTAACACCCATTAATATTATGTGAGTTAATTCAAAAAAAGTTATTTCTGTTGAATCAACATCACTTTGGCTGGAAATTAGAGTTCCTTTGTTTAAATGGGGATCTCTTTAAAGACAGGCTATTAATACAGAGTGACATCACCACAACATTGTGTAATTCTTGATGGCAGCAAGAAATGTGAATGGATACAGAGCTAATTCCTTCATTAGTGACACAGCCTGAAGTACCTGAGAAACTGTAATGTATATTTCTGAGCACATGGTGCTTAACTCCCACAATTAGACTAGAACTGCTTTAGCTGAAACTACACTTAGTGGTCATGTTATTAGAAGTTGATATTAACACTATGTCTTATTTCCTATTGTTAATCATGATGGAAAGTATCGACTTCATTGAAAAGATTCTAAACACAAACTGAGGTGGGAGGGAGATCTAGTGCATCTTCAATTCTGGAATGAGGAAAAACTCACCCAGGGTCCGATCCAGCAACTGGATCTGCATTAGGTGGACTCAACTGCCTGTTCAGTGTCCTACTGAAGTTCAGCGAAGCTCCAAATTGACCGGCCTGCTCAGAACCAGTTATAGAATCAGCTTTGAATTATCAAGGAAAATATAAAATACAAAACACCATATGGGAGACCATTATTTAATTGCTTGTTATTGCACATCTAAAGAGTAGTTTGTGAGGGTGATGACTGGCAGAGTACTTTCGTTTTCCTGATTTTTTTTAAAGAGAGATCCAGGCCATGATAGACATCTGCAAAAAGCTTCAGAGGGGTAGCCAAGTTAGTCTGTAACAGGAAAAACTTAAAAAACAACAAATAGTCTGGTAGCACTTTAAAGACTAACAAAACATGTAGATGGTATCATGAGCTTTCGTGGGCACAGCCCACTTCTTCAGATGACCGGACTGCAAAAAGATGTAGTATACTTTGCAGGTTGTCCTCTGTACATGTGACAATGATGCAATAATCTGCATATTGAAATGCAGTAATGCCAACTCTCATGATCGTGCTTTTTGTTTGGAGATGTTGGAGATTGAGGAGTTGACCATCTGTATGGTACTCAATCCTGATTCTTTCAGGAAAGTGTTTGTCAATGAGAATCATGATCATGGCTATGTAAATGGAGAAGAGTGTTGGAAAAATGACACAATCTTGCTTAACACTAATGTGAATGAGGAATGTTTGATCTCTGAGCCATTACAGAGAATGGTGGCAGTCATGGCATTCTGGAGCAGGCTGATGATAGAATCTACATACCACCTTCCCTAGGACACCATGATTGATATTCTTTGTCTTCCACCAATCACCGTCAGAGGAGAACCCCTGGAAAATGTAGTCCATGTTCCATCTTTTGCAGACACTTCTCACAAACAAACAGTATTGACACAGAAATTGAATACAGGATTTGCTATATGAGCACATCCTTTGGAAGATTACTCCAATGAACCTTCAATGATAGGAATTGGCAAACAATCACCAACAAGATCTTAGTTTAAAAGGCAGTTGTCATCCCCACCCTTCTCTATGGGTATGAGACCAAGGTAACCTACAGACAACAACTCAAGTGGCTGGAGTGCTTATACCAGCACTTCCTCAAGAGGATTCTCAGAGCCATCTGAGAAGACCGACACACTACCTCAGTGCTCTCTCTGCAGCCAACATCAGTAACGTAGAAACACAGGTCATGAAACACTAACTGTCAAAAAATTGATAGGTAAGATCTCTTGAGAATCAAGTCTAAGGGGAAAAAAGTTCAGGAAAGTTGACAGTTTTTAAATAGACAATATTGAAGGCACAGGAGCAAATTATCCCATTTTATAGTAAAGATAAAAAAAATTGGTAAGAGACCTTCAATGACATGAAACTCAAAAATGAGTTTTACAGAAATAGTGGAAACAAAGGGTCAGATTGTGATGGGTGACTATTACTTTAGCCACTGAGAACAGAACAAGAAGTAATGGGCTTAAATTTCAGTAAGGGAGATTTAGGCTGGACATCTGGAAACATTTCAGAATTCTAAGGTTAGTTAAGCACCTATGTGTGATGGGGCAGGCCTCGGTCCCGGAGCGGATTCGCCTTGGCTCTGGGAACACACAATCTCTTTGGCCTGGCCCCGCAAAGTTCAATGCCCGGGTAAATACGGCCCTCCGGCCTAGTCTATAAAGTTCAGTGCCCCTCACTCAGGGGAAATACGGCCGTTCGGCCTAGTCTCTAAAGTCAGGCCTTTTTCCCAGGGCTGGAGGCTGTATGGGGGGGGTTGGGGAGGCAGGGGGACCCAGGCCCTCCCACTCCACCAGGTCCCAGCCCAGGGCCCTATTGGCGGTGAAAGTATTCACTGCCTGGTCGGCGGGGATGTCTGCTGGAACACGCCGACCCCCCGGAGGTCCTTCCTCTGCCCTGGGCTGCTTTCTACCTCTTCCCCGACTAAGGCTACATCCTGGGGTCGGGGGTTAGTGTTGTGGCCCCTAGGCAGCTGTATCAGCAGGCCTAGCTCCTGAAGCGGCGGTGTGGGCAGGCCTGGCTTCAGGGATGGCTGGGACAGCCCAGGATCTCTTCCCTGCGCTCCTGCCCCTTCGGCTACCCCGCCCCCCCCAAACTGCCTGCTTCCCCCGGCTTTTATCTCCGGCCTCACTCTTGAGCACGCTCAGCAGGGCTGCGGGGGCAGGGTCTGCTCCGCCCCGGAGCCAGGTGGACTCCTTTAGCTTCAGTGCAGGGCAGTGCTGCCCCGTCACACTATGCAGATTACCTATGGAATCTCTGTGACTGGTTGGACAAACACCTGTCAGAGATGGTCCAGATAATACTTAAGCCATGTCTACACAACAAACTTATGTTGAAGTAAGTTATGTAGTTTAAAAACATTGCAATACCTTGTTTGTGTCCATGTGTTCTTGGCTCCTTATGTCAATTGTGTGTGTACTCCCCAGGAGTGCTTATATCAATGCACTGTGTAGTGCAGCGTGGGTATGTATCCCCGTGTGTAACCCACCACCATCCAATGTAATGTCTTTTCAGAAATTTTGGCAATGCATGATGGGGTTGAAACAAGATGGCAGGAGTGATTGAGAGTGTGGAGTCAACTTTCCAGAATATAATTGTCTCCATTCCATAATGCTCTCTGTGTCCCATAATTTTCACACTTTTTTTTCAAAACCCCACAAATCTGTGTAGTTCTTCTTGCTATCCACCATCTCTGACAGAAGTATGGAGCCTGCACAGCTCTGTGGTATGGTCAAGAGTGTTGTAAGTGCAGGGTGCATGATCCTGCAGTATTTGCAGAGCTGCAATAAGAACCAAATCAGTGAGAAACCTGATGATTTCTTGGAGAGCAGATTGCAGTGAGATATAGTGAAAACCAATTCAAGATTGTACATGGCATTCCTTGAGCAGCTGCAGATGGTGGGGCACCAATTCTGGGCCTCCTCTCCATTCTTTCCTTCTCCAGGCTGGTCCAAGTGTTAATCCTCCAGGAATTATGCTTATGGTCTAAAATAGCACTGGCTTGCAGGATCTCATGTAAAATAAAAACATAAGAACTGCCATACTTGATCAGCCCAAAGGTCCATCTGGTCCAGTATTCTGTCTTCCAACAGTGGTCAATGCCTGGTGCCCAGGGCTGGATTACCCAATAGGCAGACTAAGCATATGCTTAGGGCACCAGCAAAGCAGGGGCACCAAAAAAAAATGAGATTTTACAGTATAGTATTGTTTTTATTTTGAATTACATATAGGGGGGCACCATAATCTTTTCAGTGCTTAGGCCCTCTAAAGGTCTTAAACCGTCCCTGCTGGTGCCCCAGATGAACAGAGAATGAACAGATCAGTGAATTATTAAGTGATCGATCCCTTGTCACCCATTCCCAACTACTGACAAACAAAGGTCTTCCTGAGTCTTCCTCCTTCTTCTTATCTGGGTTAGGAGTTCCATGGGTGTGGAGAGGGAGATTCTCAAGGCTACAATGGCAGGTGCTGCAGATAAAACACACAGAAGTAACATTGCCAGTATATTCATTTCATAAAGTGAAACTCAAGATGCAGAACTCACTCCCTAAAGTTTTATGCATTGCACAGTCATATTCACTTCTGCTTGGAATTGCTTTGTGCACTGCACCAGTAACTGCACCAACAATGGTAAGTATGGCCCACCAGGGATTAAGGAAATGAAGAGTGAATTGTTTGGTTGCATAAAATTAGTAGCATAGGGCAACAAAACTGAAAATTGGCACAATTTTTTCCACAGGTGAGAGTGATTTTAGCTAATATCTCATTCCTGAGGGTAACAAAGGCAGAGAGAGGACAGCTGCTCCTAATGACTTGAAGTCATCTGGGCCCATATGCTACCAGCCTGTGTACGACAATGGTGCCCTCTGAAGTGATTGCTGACTGGAATGGGAAAGTATCCTAGGGTACGTCTACACTTGCTCCCTATCTCAAGATAGGGATGCAGATGTAGCCAACCAAAATTGCTAATGAAGCGGGGATTTAAATATCCCGCACTCCATTAGCATAATCTCACCCGCACGCTATTCCAATCACCAGCTGATTTAAACCAGGAAGTGTGCTCTGGGCCACGTTAGTTCGAATCAAATCCCTTGGTTCGAACTAACGTTACTCCTCATTGCTTCCTGGTTCGAATCAGCTGGCGATCGGAATAGCGTGCAGGCGAGATTATGCTAATGAAGCGTGGGATATTTAAATCCCCCGCTTCATTAGCAATTTCGGTCGGCTACATTTGCATCCCTATCTTGAGATAGGGAGCAAGTGCAGACGTACCCCTACAGAAGAGGAAGAAATAAAGTTGCCATCCCCAGAAACCTTTGTCACAAGATTGCAGAACACCTCCATAAAAGTTTCATTGAGCTCTCTCAGGATTATTCAGGAGATAGCCTCATTTATATGAAGAAACTTCTCCACACATAGCCTCAAGACAATACAGCTTATATTGACTTAATTTTGTATTGTAGGTCAGATCTCAGTCCTGCCTCAGTGCAGGGGACTGGATTAGATGACCTAAAGAGGTCCCTTCCAATATTACATTTCTATGATTCAGGAAGTCAACATTTAAAAAAAATATTTTCTACCTTAAGAAAAATGATTTTTGGTAAGATAAAAAGCAGCATGTAATAAAGTGTAACAGCATTTGTCAAAAAATGTGGATGAATAATCATACAAAAATGTGTAATTGCCATGCAATTTCAATCAAAAACATTTCAGACAGACTTTTGTAGCCAACATCTCTCATAGTTGTAATAAACCTGGGAGATTAAAAAGGAGAGAGAAATGAGTCATTTAGTTTTATTAACTATTATAATGTGACACGTATGGAATTAATATAATATCAATAATTGAATGGTACAACATATCATTTTGATAGCAAAAGAATGTCCTGGCATTATCAAATTACTTTTTTCTTAATTTAAAAACCAGCTGCAATCTCTTAGAAACTGTCAATTTCAAGACGCTTTCCAAGACACTGAGGAAGCTTGAACCAACAAAAATGAATTTTTGATTGATTTGGAATACAGCCAGTCATGATAGTCCATTCTATCAAATATACAGATATTATTTTTAGGTTATTTTGAGGTTATTAAACATTTTCCAGTGTAATTTGCACCACCACCATAATCAATCTCATAGAAACCTCTTTCTTGAGTAGTATCTGCTGTAGCTCATGCATATATGGAAGTCAAATTGTGCTCCTTTACATTATGAAGGTCAGAGAAATATTAAGAATAGTTCTGAATTATTACTTGGAACAGTTAAATTCTTTGGCCTTTTATTACTCTTAGGGTCTGTCTACACTGCAGGCTATTTTGGGATACAGGAGGTATCCCAAAATAGCTACCCCGAATCTACACAAGCCACCCGTTATTTTGAAATACTTTTTGAAATAATGGGCATGCTATTTTGCCATCCCAGTAAACCTCGTGGCATGAGGGTTAAGGAATGGCTCAAAATAGTGCATTATTTGGAAAGTTGGCATTGTGTAGATGTGCCAAATTTCAAAATAGGCTATTTCAAAATAGATTTGAAATAAGATACACAATTTGCACTAATTTCAACTTTATGGTGAATATAGGGCAGTGGGCAAGTGACCAAGGAGCTTGCGAACAGGACAGCAGCGATGGATGGTGATAGGTCTGCTGTTGTTACCAGCACAGCGTGTGCCATGTTTGTCTTCCTTCCGGAAGAAAGAACGGATTTCATCTGCACTAAGTGCAAGCTGGTGGCCATTTTGGAAGAAAAAATTAGAGGACTGGAGGCCCAAGTGTCTACCCTATGCTCGATCAGAGAGGATGAAGACTTCCTCGATAGAAGGCAGCGTTTAATCCTTCAAGCACGGCAGGCGGAAGAGCCAGAGAGGGCAGTACGGGACCAGGAAGAGAACTGGCAGCATGTAACTTCTAGAAGGGGAAAAAAGGCCAGCACGGGAATCCCCCGATGCTATAGAGGTAAGTAATCGCTTTCAGGCTCTCTCCACAGGCTCTGCAGTGCTGAATGCTTTGGAAGGAACCTCACAAAGAAGAAACCGGAAGGGAACACCATCTACTGGAAGGCATGGGATGCATAGTCCTAGGAATGGGGGTTCCACGGCCACCACCCCGAAAAGAAAACGACGGGTGGTGGTGGTCGGGGACTCCCTCCTAAGAGGGACTGAGCCATCCATCTGCCGTCCGGACCTGGAATCTCGAGAGGTGTGCTGCTTACTGGAAGCTCGCATTCAGGATGTGACTGAGAGGCTTACCAAACTGATCAAACCTTCCGATCGCTACCCCTTCCTGCTTCTCCATGTGGGAACCAACGATACGGCCAAGAATGACATTGAGCGGGTTACTGCAGATTATGTAGCACTGGGAAGAAGGATCCAAGAATTCGGAGCACAAGTGGTGTTCTCGTCCATCCTCCCTGTTGAAGGGAAAGGACTGGGCAGGGATCGTGTCGAATTGAGGATGTAAATGCGTGGTTGCGCAGGTGTTGTCGCAGAGAGGGCGTTGGTTTCTTCGACCATGGGACTCTGTTCCGGGCACAAGGATTGTTAGGAAGAGATGGGATCCACCTAACCAAGAGAGGAAGGAGCATCTTCGCAGGCAGGCTTGCAAACCTAGTGAGGAGATCTTTAAACTAGGTTCGTCGGGGGACGATGACCAAAACCCTAAGGGGAATGGGAAAGTCGGATACCGGGAAGAAATGCAAAGAGGAACAAGCAAGAAAGGAGGACCCCTGATTCGAATGGAGAAGATAGGGCGATCAACTGGTTATCTGAGGTGTTTGTACACCTGGGCAACAAACGAGAAGCCTGGGCAACAAACAGGAAGAACTGGAGGCCCTGGCCCAGTCCAAGAAATATGATTTAATTGGGATAACAGAGACTTGGTGGGATGACTCGCATGACTGGAGCGCTGTCATGGAAGGGTATAGAGTGTTCAGGAAGAACAGGCAGGGGAGAAAAGGAGGAGGAGTTGCACTATATGTAAGAGAGCACTATGATTGCTCTGAACTCCAGTATAAAGAGGAGAAAACCTGTTGAGAGTCTATGGGTTAAGTTTAAAGGAGCAAACAACAGCAGTGATGTTGTGGTTGGTGTCTGCTACAGGCCACCGAATCAGGTGGATGAGGTAGATGAGGCTTTCTTCGGACAACTGAGAGAAGCTTCCAGATCGCAGGCCCTGGTTCTTGTAGGGGACTTTAATCACCCTGACATCTGTTGGGAAACCAATACGGCAGTACACAGGCAATCCAGGAAGTTTTTGGAGCATGTTGGGGATAACTTCTTGGCGCAAGTGCTGAAGGATCCGACCAGGGGCCATGTGCAGCTTGACCTTCTGCTCACAAACAGAGAGGAACTAATAGGGGAAGTAGAGGTGGGTGACAAGCTGGAAAGCAGTGATCATGAGATGGTAGATTTCAGTATCCTGACCAAAGGAAGAAAAGAGAGTAGTAAAATACACACCTTGGACTTCAAAAAAGCAGATTTTGACTCCCTCAGAGATCTGATGGGCAGAATCACCTGGGATGCTAACATGAAGGGGAAAGGAGTCCAGGACAGCTGGCAGTATTTTAAAGAAGCCTTATTGAAGGCACAGAAAGAAACCATCCCAATGCGTAGCAAGAGAGGCAAACATGGTAGGAGACCGGATTGGCTTACAGGGGAAATCCTTGGTGAACTTAAGCACAAAAAGGAAGCTTACAAAAGTGGAAACTTGGACAAATGACCAGGGAGGGGTTTAAATGTATAGCTCGAGAATGTCAGGGGGTTATCAGGAAGGCGAAAGCGCAAATGGAATTGCGTCTGGCTAAGGATGTGAAGGATAACAAGAAAGGTTTCTACAGGCATGTTAACAAGAAGAAGGTGATCAGAGAGGGTGTGCGGCCCCTACTGGATGAAGGAGGTAACCTAGTGACAGATGATGTGGGGAAAGCTGAAGTACTCAATGCTTTCTTTGCCTCTGTATTCACGGACAAGGTGGGCTCGGACTAATGTGCTAAGTGACGCAAGATGGGATGAAGATGGACAGCCCTTGGTGGGTAAAGAACAGGTTAGGAACTATTTAGAAAAGCTAAACGCATACAAATCCATGGGTCCGGACTTAATGCATCCGAGGGTACTGAGGAGTTGGCAAATGTCATTGAGGAGCCTTTGGCCATTATCTTTGAAAAGTCGTGAGATCGAGAAATCCCGGATGATTGGAAAAAGGCAAATGTAGTGCCCATCTTCAAAAAAGGGAAGAAGGACAATCCAGGGAATTATAAGGCCGGTCAGTCTTACCTCGGTTCCTGGAAAATCATGGAAGGGATCCTTAAGGAATCCATTTTGAGGCACTTGGAAGAGAGGAAAGTGATTAGGAATAGTCAGCATGGATTCACAAAGGAAAGTCATGCCTGACCAATCTGATTAGCTTCTATGATGAGGTAACTGGCTCTGTGGACGTGGAAAGTCAGTGGATGTGATATACCTTGACTTTAGCAAGGCTTTTGATACGGTCTCCCACAATATTCTTGCCAGCAAGTTAAGGGAATGTGGATTGGATAAATGGATGGTAAGATGGATAGAAAGATGGCTAGAAGGCCGGGCCCAGCGGGTAGTGATCAACGGCTCGATGTCAGGATGGCGGTCGGTTTCTAGCGGAGTGCCCCAAGGTCTGGTTCTAGGACCGGTTTTGTTCAATATCTTTATTAATGACCTGGATGAGGGGATGGATTGCACCTCAGCAAGTTTGATGGATGACACTAAGCTAGGGGAGAGGTAGATACGCTTGAGGGCAGAGATAGGGTCCAGAGTGACTTAGACAAATTGGAGGATTGGGCCACAAGAAATCTGATGAGGTTCAACAAGGACAAGTGCAGAGTCCTGCACTTGGGACGGAAGAATCCCAAGCATTGTTACAGGCTGGGGACCAACCAGCCAAGTAGTAGTTCTGCAGAAAAGGACCTGGGGTTACAGGATGAGAAGCTGGATATGAGTCAACAGTGTGCCCTTGTAGCCAAGAAGGCTAATGGCATATTAGGTTGCATTAAGAGGAGCATTGCCAGCAGATCCAGAGATGTCATTATTCCCCTTTATTCTGCTCTGGTGAGGCCACATCTGGAGTATTGTGTCCAGTTCTGGGCTCCCCACTACAAAAGGGATGTGGACGCATTGGAGAGGGTCCAGCGGAGGGCAACCAAAATGATTAGAGGGCTGGAGCATATGGCTTATGAGGAGAGGCTGAGGGAGTTGGGTCTGTTTAGTCTGCAGAAGTGAAGAGTGAGGGGGGATTTGATAGCAGCCTTCAACTTCCTGAAGGGAGGTTCCAAAGAGGATGGAGAAAGGCTGTTCTCAGTAGTGACAGTTGTCAGAACAAGGAGCAATGGTCTCAAGTTGTGGTGGGAGAGGTCCAGGTTGGATATTAGGAAAAACTATTTCACTAGGAGGGAAGTGAAGCACTGGAATGGGTTACCTAGGGAAGTAGTGGAGTCTCCATCCCTAGAGGTGTTTAAGTCTCAGCTTGACAAAGCCCTGGCTGTGTTGATTTAGTTGGGATTGGTCCTGCCTTGAGCAGAGGGCTGGACTTGATGACCTTCTGAGATCTCTTCCAGCTCTATGATTCTATGATTCTATGGTGCTGTGTAGACACACCCTTACTCACACTGCTTACCAAAGAGTACCACTGAGCTCAGTGGTCAGTGGAATGTTAAATAAAAACACAAACAAATTCAAATACTAGAATTTGGAAACATTGTGCAAGATGTTTCTGGCACACCAAAGTATTACCCATTATGGAGAAGGGTGTCATAACTTGGCCCTTAACAAACAGGCCTCCGGTTGATAAAGTAAGTTAGAAAATAATTGTATCTGTGTAACAGGGTTAACTTTTATTAAATTTCACTCTCTTCCTGATGTACAATTTGAAAATAGTAAAAATAAAAGTCAGAAATTAATATGTAGAAGGGGAAAATATCCCACAAGTGAAAAATGACCCAAAACTTATGGCCCTTGTGTCATCTCTCTAACAGCTGCAAAAATGTCAACATCAGGAAAACATAAAAATCAGCAGTGACTCTAGGGACAGACATTACTTTTAAAATTCAAATAGCTGAACTGGGACTTTTCCTCTGCTTCAACTTACCTGCTTTTACCTACATCACTCAAACTAGCCAACTGGAGAACATTAATCCACAGACTCTCCAAATCTTTCATTTTCTTCATGAGTGGAACACAGCACATTAGAGCACATTCTATTTAAAGCAAGAGCATTAAAATATTGGTGTAATAATCTCTGATTATGGCACATTGACTACAGCCAGTATGAAGTGGCTCCACTGAACTCTGATAGCTACAATATACTGTGGGTGCTTTAGTCACTGTGCATATGAATTCCAAATTTTAATATCTCAGGCTATATTTTAGCCCATCTTAAAGACAATCTCTTGAAAATGAGAAAACTAAAACACTGGCTGTGAGAGGAAGGAAGATGTTGCATTTTAAACATTGAACAAGGACTCATTATATGTGTTTTCAATTTCTAGTCTTGCCCAGAGTTCATGTGATCTGTGGCAAATTACTAATTGTTCATAATCTCTCTGTGCAGAAATTCCCTCTCTATAAAACAGGAATGATACTATACTTACTTTCTCCCACTTTTTGTCTCATCTATTTAGTTCATAAGTTTTTAGGGCAAGGTTTGCTTCTTAGTCTTTGCAAGTAAAGTACCTAGTAAAATGAGGCAACCATTGCAGCAACATTGATCTTGTAACATTTTGAAAGGCATTGGATAGGCTCTTTGTTATAATATTAGCTGTTTAAGAAAGTAATAAAATGTTTAGAATAATATGGTGTTTAGTTTTATATGCTGTACACTGCCAGGCACCCCTTCTAACTAGCAGGAAGGAATGGCTTGGTGCTATTGGTAGATATGCATTGAGTAAGCTGTTAGTGTCTACTCTGATGCTGAAGCAGGAAAAGACTAAAAGACTCTTTGTGACTTAGTATGGTCAACCTTTACTTTTAGGGTAATGTTTTATTTTTCTTTACTATGTAGAAATTTCTATAGTAATTGCCTAAGGATCTCAGAATGTATTGTATTGTTCTTTGTTACAAAGAACCTGTGTAATTTTGGTTTGTGTGAATGAATGAGAAATGCATGCATAGAAAGAGGTAGGCATGTAGGCCATCACCAAGGCTTCCTGTAAGCTGTGTGCCTGCTGAGGAAGGTGGGGGGTGGGCAGGGAACTACCTCAATCCACACACTACCTCAATATTGGTGTTTCATATAAGAAATTTCAACCTTGGGCAGGTTGAAAGAAAATTCAACCTGCCCAAGGATGGAAAATCTTAGCAGGAACACTGGTGTGGATGTGCACCCACTAGTACGAACAAAAAATGTAGATATAAATATATATTTTAAATAATCCGTAAGAGTGGAAGAGAATATATTAAAACAAGGGATAATTAACAAGAATCAATGCTTATGGTTATTTAATATGACATCCAATAAAAAGAAAATTAACATTACCCTTGGCTGAAGAAGTGGGTTGTGCCCATGAAAGCTCAAGTTTCAAAGATCTTGCAAATAAGGTTTCATCCTACAAAACAGCTAGCATCACACCAAGTACTTGCTACTTCTAACATAAGAGCCAGAACTCTATCAGATAGCAAAGATCTGGCCTTAATGCAATAATTAATACCATGTATTAATTAGAAACACAGGATTTTTTAAAAAGTCATTAAGATCAGAGATTTAGATATCTGCAACACTCCAAAAATTCTGATAAAATAATCTTTTTCTTTCTTACCTTAAACCATTAACACAGGGGTGGGCAATAATTTTTGATGGGGGGCCACTCCAAGAATTTGGTAAGTGGAGGAGGTCCAAGGGTCTGGGATGGAGATTGTGTGCAGAAGGGAGCTTGGGGTAAGGGATTGGGGTATGGGATCTGGGAGGGAGTTTGGGTGAAGTAGGGGATTGTGACCCTGCCTTCTAGCCCTCGTACATGCTCAGGGGAGCTACAGGAGCCATTTTTATTGCTCTGAACTGAATGCTATGAGCCTAGGGGATTAGGGAGGAGGGGCCCTTCACATGTTGCCTGTCCTGCAAACAGGCAGGTGATATTGGCTGGAAATGGCCAATGGGCACTATTGGGGGTGGGGGCTGTCAAGCCACAAGGCCAAGGCCCAATAGGGTTGTGGATTCGCTTCAAGACAGAGTCTATTAGGGATAGATAGTTGCATTTATTAATCTCACTACGTCACTAGTATTACAGGCTTAATACTGCCAGATGGTTACACAGCTACTGCAAAGTAATACAAATCTCACTACAGGCAAAGCAATGCATATAAAAGTAACAGGCACTTGGAAATGCTTACGCCCTTTCAGGATGTGGGAAGTCCTGTTGCAGTTACCTTGCACCCAACCACAGTGGACGTGGCTCCAGGTAGGGGGATTCAGGACACCTTTCGAGGTCTACGTCCCTGTTGAGACTCACAGAGGAGCAGGACTTCCAGTGATCTTATACTACAGTTGTTTACCGGGTGTGCACGTACCTGGTTCAATGCCATTCTTATCACTCTTATGTGCTGAGACTGAGGTCAAACTTGTTTATTGCTTAGTAGTTTCCCAGCTCAAGACATGGGTTAGAGCTGATAAAGCCCAGCTGCTGTTTGGGCTTGCAGCGTCCCACACTATACTAAGCTGGGTAGAGCAGGGATGGAAACTTACATCCCAGGCCTGCTAAGCTGCAGGACCCACATCTGACTTTTATGTGACAGGAGCAACATGAGAAGCCTGTCTCCTCTCCCTCCAGGCTCTCAGCATTCACAAACACACATTTAGCCCTGCACCCAGCTTTCCTGAGTGCTGAGTGGGTACAGAGCAGGCTGAGACTCTCATGGCTGGATCCAGCCCACAGAACATCTTTGGTGTAGCCCTGGAGTAGAGGCTGGAGGCAGCTTCTCCATTTATAGCAGGCAGCAGTAGCTGCTGCTTCTGCTCCTCTGAGAGGGTGAATGCCACACCCTTCCTTCCCCAGCTGATCAGATGATCTCCCTGCCTGTGCAGGGAGCTCTGAACCTCTGTGCAGGACTCAGGAAAGGGCTGCGTAGCTGCGCAGGCACACAACTTACAGGGAACCTTGATCTACATACTACCTCAGTTTTGATGTTGCACATAAGAAATTTCAACTCACCCAAAAGAAAATTGAACCCACCCAAGGATGGAAAATCTTAGAGGGAACACTGGCTATCACTATATATAGCTAGCCAAAGGAGGAGTGTGAGATTCAGAGGCACCACAAGACTATCAAATGCACCCATTAAACCTGTTGCCTGATGAGAGGCAGATTGATGACCATGAAGCTAGGGCAAGCTCCCCCCGTGGAGAAGATAATAGACTCCACTGAAACCAGAATGTGGCAACTCCTAGAGACAGCCATTTAAGATTCTGATGAAGGATGATAAAGAAAACAATCTCAAGATAAACGCTCATTAAGGAGTAACTGACTGCAATATGATGGTGTTAAATCTATGACTTGAATGGGGAAGAACATCTATACAAAACTGGACGTTTTGTTAAGGTTCTTTGGGTTTGTCCAGCAAAGCCTTAGGGTATCGAATCGTGACTGACAGAACCTGGCTTCTCCACTTGTGACCAATCTAACTGGCCATTAGATTGGTCTGAGGTACAGACTGGTAACTATAACAGGGTTGGCAGGACCGGTGTGTGTGTGTGTATGCATTTGCTGCTTTTCATGTTTTATTCTCAAAATATGTGGAGTATTGCCTTTTCCATGAAAAAGACCCTGTGTGCTTATTATAAGCATAACACAGAAGTGGCTTCTATATTAAAATATTAAACAATGAGCCAAGGTGCACTTTTGAGATCTATTTAGCAGTTTCCCAACCATATGAAGAGCAATATATATTCTCCAAAATTTAGTGTGTTCTGCGTTATCTTTTGCCTTCCATCAGTTAATATATTCATCAAACATACTTCATCAACTGAAGGAAGCTTCATACAAAACAAATAAAATTGAGTAGCTCAGGACCTGTGCTGGGGTGACAATCACAGGTCATCCATTTATGTTAGGTACAAGTACACAGTTTCTAAATCCTGTGGCAGTTTGGTCGCCATCATTTCCTTTTACCATGGAGCTATCCTATGTACCGCATAAAATTCAGTGTTCTGATAGGGGCCAAACTAATTGAAAAAGCGAAATGCCTGAAGAACTGAAATCCTAGCACAACCTGGAAGGATTTCTAATAGCTAAGATCTCATTAAAAGATAGTGTTTGCATGTAAAGCCAGACAATAGTAAGACAGGCCTCATAGGCCAAGTGATTGACAGTGCACCTGCACTCTTCATCCACTAGAGACCTCCATATTTATGGTTCAGTGACCAAGGACATGATGCTACTTAATTTTCAATTGCCAAAATGCAGAACATCGCTACAGTTTTCTTTACTTGTTTTGCTTCCTGCACAGGTGACCCTTATCTCATCAGAATACAGAAAGCCAAGTTGAGTTAATACAACTGCTTCAGACATTTTTATTGCTGTTAATTTCTAGTGAAATACTATCTCTGTTTTTCTATGGCCCTTGCTCAGGCAGTTTCCCAAGCCCCACTTTATTAAATACTGTGCCAGTCAAGAGCATCACAGCAACAGTTTGGCAGGCAAAGCAAAATTCTTTCTTTTTTTTTAAATTCTATTGCTATTTTCTTTAGTGTGATATTTTGAAGGAATATAGAAGTATCATCAAAAGCTTAATGAAGTCAGATTTAAGGATTCTTTCTTCATGCTGACTGACTGTTATCATATGTGTTTCTGATGAGGCAGAGTGATAATCACCAGGGAGAAATAAATACACAAGTCAATTACCTCCATGCCACCTTTCTCTGGCAGCCCAAAAGTTGGCCTGATATTGACTATCAATTTGGGCTTTATGGAAAACAACTGTGCTGCAGGACAAAATTCAAGATTTTGAAATTATTTCCTTCCACATTGAAACGTTCAACAAAAAAGCACAACAAGAGAACAGGCACCTAAACCTGAGTTTCCCACACCTCAACTGAGTGACCTAACCAGTCTAAACAATAAATTACAGAAATTACAGTCAGCATACAAGTAATACACAGACATAAACACACAACCCTCCCCAACACTCAAACCCCATTTTCTTCAGAACTAAAAAGTCAATTTGATATCAGGTACCAACTGCCACTTTTCAAACTCATCTGTTTTTACTCAGCTATTGCACACAACTGAATGGCTGCACATATAATTGGGACTAAAGTTTTGGGAGAGTTAAAAACCAGCTAAACGGCTATGCAAAACAAAATATAAGCCTGCTACGTTAACATCTTGAAGCTGTTTGCTTCATCAAGTATATCTTTTTTGTTCTGTTAATAAAATCACCTTTTTTAAGGTGATGATTTGATTCTTGTGTCCTGAAAAGTTACAGGGGGTCTGTGTGTGCCTTCCTAAGACTGAGAGGTCATCTATCAAAATTACTGTTTGTTTTCTATGGGTTTTTCCCCCCTTTTTTGCAGTTCTTTTGTGGTAAATGAGCTTGGGATAGTCCTCAGGAAGAAGTTCAAGTGTTTCTTCCTGCTTTTCAGAGTTTTAATTCACTTGATGATGACAGCCTATTTCCCAGGGCAGTGAATCTGTGACTCTGGGGAGTTTTTGTAAGCAGAGCCTATAGAGGCAAGGTATTTCTGAGTTCTCTTGTCAGCCCCCATCTTCTGCACTCAGGCTATGTCTACACTACTGCTTTTTCTGGAAGAGGTAATGCAAATGAAGTGCTGACTAGCATTTTGTCATGCTTTATTTGCATAATCTATGCTGAGCCATTTTTGCACAAGCAGTTTTTGAGCAAGAACAAGCAATGTGTGCTCAGAATAGATTATGCAAATGAAGCATGACAAAATGCTAATTCAGCGCTTCATTTGCATTGCCTCTTCCAGCAAAAGCCATAGTGTAGACAAAGCCTCAGAGTGCCAGAGTGGGGAACAGCCCTGGCAGCCTGGAATGCATCTGTTTAGCCTCTTCCCTCCACCCATTTACTAAAGGGATGCACCAATTAAGGGAGGGAATACCATATTGAGATAAGTAAGGCAGGTTCACTCTATCAGAAGCTTTGTCCTGATCCACAGCCAAAACTTTTTCTCCTCCCATTCTCTGCTTGCACAGTTTCAGATATTTTCCACACACTAAATAAAAGCATGCCCCTGTACAATGCTTAACTGTTTTAGACTGACTGGAATGTAATAATTTCCATTCAATTGTCTTCCTTCTGTTGGCTTCAATGGCAACCAAAATTTTGTAATCCATGTTAAAAAGTACAACACACCTTCAATTCCTGATATCTTCTTTTTTTTAGTCCAAAATATTAAAAAGGCCTTTGTAAAAGAAAGATCCTAATATGTCTTTAGTCAAAAGATAATTGAAAGCACATGAAATAACTGAAGAGAAGGAATCAATGAACTTCTGAAAAAATTCTGCTGTCAACAATCAGCTTCAGGGGAGGTTCTTTCTTCACTGACAATTTAGCTGAGTGAACATCCATCTACTCTATTGGCATCACAAGTGAGTCTCATTCCTTATCTGCCAAAGTTGGAAAAGCTCCAATACTTGCAACCATCCAGGAAGGTGTTTTCAGCAAAATTTCCAGCTCAATTTTAAGGATTTTTTCTGAAAATGTAAATAACTTTGACTCAAGACACCACCCAGAAACCATGAAAACTACATGTACTAACCTTGGTGCCCTTGATAGGCAATTTTTCACCCTCTGCAAGCACCGACTCAAGAAAACTTTAGCCAGCGTTGGGGGCAGATCATCTGTCCAGAGCACACGCACACTTGAACGCACACTCCAACTGGAATGGATCTGTTTGTGAGTGGTTGGCTTCAAAAAGTCATGGAAGATGTGAAATATTCCAGAGGACTTGAAAAAGGCAAATATAGTGCCAACCCATAAAAAGGGGAATAAGAATGAACTTGGGAATTATAGGCCAGTTATTGTAACATCAGCATCCACAAAAATAATGGAGCAAATAATTAAACAATCAATTTAAAATCAGCATGTATTTTTCAAAATCAAACAGTATCATACCATTCAAATATCCTTCTTTGACAGGGTAGCAAGCCATATGGGTCAAGAGGAAGCAATAGATATGGTATACCTTGACTTTAGTAAGGCTTTTCATATTATCTTGCATGACAGTCTCATAAACAAATTAAGAAATAAAGCACAGACGTAGCCATTATCATATATATAGTAGCCCAATGTCTGTGAGTTTGTAACACCAAAATGCTGGCTGTTCCCTCTGGGGGGGCGCTGTTGCCTGAAATGCTGGCTGTTCCCTCTGGGGGCTGCTGTTGCTAAAATGCTTGCTGTTCCCTCTGGGCGGCCCGTGCTGCATGGGGAGTGCGGGGCCCAAACGGCCGCTTGCTCCGCTTACTCCCCCGCGGCAGCCCGGCTGAGTGGCACAGAAGTCAGCCGAGCGCCATGGCGGGAGGGGAAGGGGGGCGTGGCGGTGACATGCAGCGTGACAGCGGCTCCAGGCCCCGCCCCCTGGCCATGAACGTCACCGCCCCGGCCCCCTTCGACTCCCGCCGTGGCACTCGGCTGACTTCTGTGCCACTTAGCCAGGCTGCCGCGTGGGAGCAAGTGGTACAAGCGACCGTTTGGGCTCCGCGGTCCCCCAAGTGAGAGGCAGGAGTGGGAGAAGAAGAGAAAGAGAGAGACAGAGAGCGAGGCAGGAGGCGAAGGAGAGCTGTGAGAGAGGGGGGAGGCAGTAGGAGGAGGAGAGAGAGAGAGAGAGAGAGAGAGATGGAGCGAGAGACCGGAGGCTCAGGAGAAAAGACCAACGTGGAGGAGAGACCTGAAAATCCCGTCTTATGACGGGCTAATTGGCTAGTTATAATATAGGTGCATAACTAGTTGGAAAACCATTCCTGAAGAGTAGTTATCAGTGGTTCACATTCAAGCTGGAAGGACCTATCAAGTTGGGTCCCATAGGGATTGGTCCTCATTCCTGTTCTGTTCAATATCTATATCAATGATTTAGATAATGACACGAGAGTACACTTATAAAGTTTGAAGACACTGCCAAGCTGGTTGGGTTGCAATTGCTTGGGAGCATAGCATTATAATTGAGAATTGTTTGGACAAACTGGAGAAATGGTCTGAGGTAAATAGGATGAAATTCAGTAAGGACAAATGCAAAGTACTCCACTTGGGAAGGAATAACCAATTACACACATTCAAAATGAAAAATGATTATTTACTTCAAACCATTTTTCAAATTTGTCCAGATCATTTTTAATTTTAATCCAATTCCCAAAGCATTTGCAACCCAGCCAGCTTGGTATTGGTGTACTCTCATGTCATTATCTAAATCATTGATATAGATATTGAACAGAACAGGAATGAGGAGCTTAGACCCTCCCTTATTGTCCATTATTACTCACATGCACACTTATAACTAGCATTTGTGATCCTGGGGCTTCCTTGAATATAGCTGTGGATCTCAGGGTCAAGAAAATATAATATGTTCTCACACTGCATATCTCTTCACACCAAATCCTCTCTGGCCCCAATCCCAGGTCAGTTTCCCCATTTAAGGTGCCTTCAGCTGGAAGGCACAAACCTAAGGAATGAGAGGCACTCATAACAACAATTGCTAAACCAGCTGATAGTGCCACAGGATCCACCAGGGTGTGCACAATAATTTCTGCATCAGACTGCAAACAAGCAATCAATGTCTCTTCTACCACTTCATTCAAAGAACCCACTGGAGGAACAAAGCTTCCTCCACCCACACAACTTGGCAGGAAGATGAATAAGAAGAATTGAGATAACAATCTCATAACACATACGCACACCTCACCCACCTGACACGCTTTCACTAAAATATTTATCAAAATAGATAAGTTTCTGCAAAACTCATAGGTGTCAATTTTTTCGACAGAAAAAAAATGTAGTCACAAATTTTCAGCCAGCTCTATTGGAAGAAATGTGTATTTGTTCGTGTTAGTTTATCTTCTTCTTCAGATTATAAATCTTTTCGTTTCTTTATCATCCCGTGCCCTCAGGTGTATAGAGTGTCCACCAGTTTCTGCCATTTATTTCAATCTTTTTCTTATGATAGTCTGATTAGACTTCTGAGTGTCACATTGATTGGTTTGGCTTCTCTCTCTGCTGTTCTGAGTAATGTTTCTCTAGGTTGCCTTCTTTTTCTCATCTCAGATGGTGTCCATATTATCACCTTAAAAGAAGTCCTGTTGGTAGCATCATTAAAGTGTGTCCTAGCTATGTCTATCATCTTTTTTTTAAATTGTCATTTGATGCTTTAGGTTGGTTTGCTATATTTAGAATTTCTGATGTTGCAAGAAATTATTTCCTGTGTATTCTAAATACCTTCTGCAGGTATTTACTTTAGAATAAGTTGATCTGTTGTATAATTTCTGCTGTAGATTTGTATGACTCTGGTCCATACTGGAGGACAGATATGATGCCAATGTTAAAAGTTTGAACTTTTGTATCAGTGCTAATCCTACTCATTTTCCAAATCTTTTCAAGGTTATAAAAGTTGTTTGCTGTTTTTGAAATGTGTTGCTTCACATCTAGCCTTGTGTCACCGTCATTGCATATCTCGATCCCTTGATAAGTAATATAAACCTATTTCCTCTAGTGTTTTTTCATCTACTCTAATGGTAGCTCTTGGGACATTGGTAGCCATATATTTTGTCTTGTTGATAAACATACTAATGTGTTTTGCTGTATTTGCCAAAAGCTGTTTCTTTTCTTCCATTAAGTGTGCATTGAACTAATTGGTCATCCAATTGGGCATCATTGTTTGTCCATAAAATTCCTTGGTTTCCTTCTGTGGTTACTTTCTTCATGATGCAGTCCATGACCAATGCAAACAACAGCAGGGACATAATAAACTCTGATTCTACTTCAGTTGTCACTACAAACCATTGACTTACATTGTCACCATCTCTGATTGCCTATTCAGCATTATCATGTAGATCTTTCACTTTTCAAGTTACTTTTGCTGGTAATCTGTTATATGTTATAATTTTCCAAAAAAGTCTCAGTTTTCACTGTCAAAAGTCTTCTGTAAATATATCAGATTTAACAAAGTATATGTTTGCCATTTTGTACTTTGTTCTATAGTATATCTGATAATATGATCTGCACATGATATCAGAGTTCTAAACCCTGCTTGTTTCTCCTTATATTGGACATCTATTTGTTTCCTAATACGTTCCAGGGTGAAGTTGAACATGATTTTTAAGGACACAAAAAGTAATTTGATTCCTTTCCAGTTATTAGAGTTGGTAAAATCTTATTAGACAATTTTACACTAAAGCCTCTGCTCCCACTGGTTTGTGTTCTTTTGTCATTCCATATTCTATCCAAAAACACAGGGAATGTCTGAAGGGTTGTTTCATCACTTGCTTTAAGTATCTCTCCAGTAATGTTATCCTCTCCAGCTGCTTCTTTGCCAGTTTTGAGTTCACTGGTGGCTTTTCTGTCTTCTTCCATTTTAATATATCCTACATCAGTCTCAATATCATGTTTCTTGTAATTTACTTGTGCTTGGCCTATTTAAAACAGTCTGAAAACCTTCTGCACATTGTTAACTTTGTTCTTCTTTTGTGCTAATAGTCCTTCCATTTGCACCTTTAATAAGGCCACCAGTATAGTTAACATTTCCTGTTAGCTGTTTAATTGTCTTGCACAAGATTGTAAAGTCACCTCTTTGGCTGGCATCTTTAGCATTCAATATTTTCTATCTTTATATATTACCTTTCATCCCTTCTTAGGTCTTTTTTTTACCCTCTTTCTTTTTAGAGCTCTATGTTCTACTTATCACTTGCATTTCTCTTTGAATGTCTTAGCATTCATGCGTTTTTTATTTATACTTCTTTTCTTTTCTTTTCTTTTCTTTTCTTTCCTTTTCTTTTCTCTTCTTTTCTTTTCTTTGCTACACAAGTAGAATTGCCAATCCATTCGGCCCTTTTTAGGTTTGCTGTTATTAGGACTATCTTTATACTTTCTATACAGTGCTCTATGATGTTTTCCCCCAGAGTATCAGCGTCTTGGTTATTGTTGGTCAAATCCATTAGAACACTGAACCTATTCTTCAGTTCAAGCTGAAAAGCACTTTTTGTCTTGATGTGGACATAGTGGCAAAATCAGGACAGATACATGCATGGAATTAAGCAGCTAGCCACAACTTTTAGGAGAATGGCTCTGGTATCTTTACTCTGTTTCTTGAGGAGAATGAAGATAACCATTGCTGATTCTGGAAAATTGTTAAGGAACACTTTCCCCTCTAGAAAGCAGCCAATAGAGGCTCCATCTGATCCCTGCCCTGGGCTAAATGGGCTAAATGCTCCCTGGGCTAAATGCTGGGAGCTAGGGAATGCTGGCCAGTCAGTGTCCCTCTCTCCCAGCTGGCCAGTGGATTCTAGAGACTCCATCTTGTTTTAGCTACCTATTATCCCTTGGCAAGTCTCTCCTTCCATTGCTACTGAGAATGTCTTCTTTCTCTACCGGCTCCATCAATTTCTCCCGTGCGTTCATGAGAGTGGGTGACATTTTGGATCTTTAAATTGTGCACTGTTTATCTGTGTTCTTCTTTCAACCTTCTTTGTCCTCTTTAACTTGATCTTCAATTTAGCAATAGAATATGGTCACCATCACCATCTGCTCCCCTGTACATATATACATCTGGCAGTGAACAGAGAAAATTCATTGAATTGCAGAAGTAGTTTGTATGGTTCTTTGTAGTAGAATCTGAGGAGTTCCACATCACTTTATGGACTTTTTATGAGGAAATATCATTTCACCTATTGGAGTGCTGAAACATTTTTTATAGTGGAGTTGCTGAGAGCCAGTGAAACAAACTGTAAACCCTATAGGTAATATAAACCACTTCAGCACACTCAGAACACTACTTCCAGCATCCATATCACCTATAATCATACTGCATATTTCTATTAAACATTAATCATTTTGATTCACATCCAAATCCCTGCCACGTTTGTCTATAACTTTATCCAATACAATTCATTGTTGCTTCCAACCTTTGCAATAAAATAATCTATGACACTATAATATCATGTTCTGGGACCTTGGTTAGCATATTCTGTAGCAAATCATAAAAAGCATATTTTTCCTTATTTGGCTTTCCATTGGTAGGTGTGTCGCATTGTATTACTATTAGTTTGAAGTCTCTCACCTAAAAATGAGCTCTAATAATTCTTTGATTGACTGATTCCTAGTCATCCAGAGCCTGCTCTGATTCTTTAAGCATTAGAATTGCTTCCCCAGGTTCATGTCTAATCTTCATATTCCCAGAGTAGATGAGGGTCTTATTTGTTTGTTTAAAGTGTAATTTGTTTCAACTGGTCCATCTACAATGCACTGATTCTAAGGATATCCAGATGGCATCTATCAATTACTTGAGCAGTTTTCATAGTTTTGTACATGGTTTCTCACATTCCACAGTCTACTTTTGGTTGCTGAGCTGGCATTGAGCATGGGACTTTTCAGGACAAGGGCTCCTTACTGCATGACATATTCTTCACGTGAAGTGGATCTCTGCTTGGAGCCTGCTACATACCAATATGGATCCTGGTGTGAGTTTTCATAGTAAGTTTGTTTTACATGATGACCTTACCAGCCCCATGCACCACCTTAAGCAGGGGCGGATGATAATTTTGCGGGGCCCAGGGCAGTGCCTCAGGACCCGGGGCGGCACAATTTCGGGGCAGCAGCCGACCGGAAGTAGCGTTTCACGCATGCGTCTCAGCAGCAGCTGACCAAAAGTAGCATGCGCGGGGCACATGTGCGGGGCCTATTGAAGCGCGGGGCCCGGGGCAGCTGCCCTGCTCGCCCTGCCCTATATCCACCACTGACCTTAGGGCCACAGTTCTTCATTCATTATTCTGAGCTGTCCGCTTGAGGACACTTCCCCATGGAAAATTACATGAAATAAGATTCATCCCCCACTCTCAACCTGGGGCCAGGGCACATGGCTGGATATTGTTGCAGCACCTGTTTAGGATGTTGATCTGACTGAGGGGGTCGCACATTGCCCTGCCTAATCCCACAGCTCTCTGCTGTAGGCAATGGAGTCAGCACAAAACCACTTCCTTGCAGCTTTCCAGTATGGGCTTAAGTGGTATGCAAAGGTAAGCACCGGCCTATGCTACAGATGGATTTACTTTCATATGCTGTGCAAGAATAGCATGAACATGGCATGGCACAGGCTGCAGAATCTTTTAACAAATCCAAACTCATTCGCAGTTTTCAGTATTATATTTTTGCATAAGATTTACCCGGTGTTGCTCAGGTCCTTAACTCAAATAAGTTTTGGTTTTCTTCATTTAAATAATTGCTCTGGGTTGGGGCTGGGGATAAGGCATTTAGTATTCAGGCTGCCCCAGACCTCTCTCACTGCAGAACCTTGGAGACAGTGATAAGCACCTTTCCATGGCCACTTCTGCTCCAGCTGCTCTAGCTGGGGAAGCGGTGCATGTTCCCCAGCTGGGGCAGGCTCAGGTTCATTTGTTCCCTGTGCTTCCCCAGCCAGAGTGAGGAATGGAACAAACTGTGCACTTTCCCCTCACTCCCTGAAGAAGGGGAACAGCCAGTAATGTCCCCATATGAATTGGGGGGGGAGAGCTGAAGCACTCCCCACCCAACATAAAGGGTACCAGGAGGTGGGAGGCTTGGAGCAGTCTCAGATGGGGGGGTCACAACCCCAGCTAACCCTTTTCACCTGCCTGGTGATTCTCATAAGAATGGCCGTACTGGGTCAGACCAAAGGTCCATCTAGCCCAGTATCCTGTCTGCCGACAGTGGCCAGCACCAGGTGCCCCAGAGAGGGTGGACCGAAGACAATGATCAAGCGATTTGTCTCCTGCCATCCCTCTCCAGCCTCTGACAAACAGAGGCCAAGGACACCATTTTATCCCCTGGCTAGTAGCCTTTTATGGACCTAACCTCCATGAAATTATCTAGCTTCTCTTTAAACTCTATTATAGTCCTAGCCTTCACAGCCTCCTCTGGCAAGGAGTTCCACAGGCTGACTACACGCTGTGTGAAGAAGAACTTTCTTTTATTAGTTTTAAACCTGCTACCCATTAATTTCATTTGGTGTCCTCTAGTTCTTCTATTATGGGAACTAATAAATAACTTTTCTTTTATCCGCCCTCTCCACACCACTCATGATTTTATATACCTCTATCATATCCCCCCTCAGTCTCCTCTTTTCTAAACTGAAAAGTCCCAGTCGCTTTAACCTCTCTTCATATGGGACCCGTTCCAAACCCCTAATCATTTTAGTTGCCCTTTTCTGAACCCTTTCCAAGGCCAAAATATCTTTTTTGAGGTGAGGAGACCACATCTGCACACAGTATTCAAGATGTGGGCGTACCATAGTTTTATACAGGGGCAGTAAGATATTCTGGTCTTATTTTCTATCCCTTTCTTAATAATTCCTAGCATCCTATTTGCCTTTTTGACCGCCGCTGCACACTGTGTGGAAGTTTTCAGAGAACTATCCACGATAACTCCAAGATCTCTTTCCTGATTTGTCATAGCCAAATTAGCCCCCATCATACTGTACGTATAGTTGGGGTTATTTTTCCCAATGTGCATTACTTTACACTTATCCACATTATATTTCATTTGCCATTTTGTTGCCCAATCACTCAGTTTGGTGAGATCTTTTTGGAGTCCCTCACAGTCTGCTTCTGTCTTGACTATCCTAAACAGTTTGGTATCATCCATAAAACTTTACCACCTCACTGCTTACCCCTTTCTCCAGATCATTTATGAATAAGTTGAACAGGATTGGTCCTAGGACTGACCCTTGGGGACACCACTAGTTACCCCTCTCCATTCTGAACATTTACCATTTATTCCTACCCTTTGTTTCCTGTCTTTTAACCAGTTCTCAATCCAAGAAAGGACCTTCCCTCTTATCCCATGGCCATGTAATTTACACAAGAGCCTTTGGTGAGGGACCTTGTCAAAGGCTTTCTGAAAATCTAAGTATACTGGATCCCCCTTGTCCGCATGTTTGTTAACCCCTTCAAAGAACTCTAATAGATTAGTAAGACATGATTTCCCTTTACAGAAACCATGTTGACTTTTGTCCAACAAATTATGTTCTTCTACATGCCTCACTTTTCTGTATGGTTTTATGCATCCCCATATGCATGGGGAGGAGGGCATCAGGTCCCACCTCCTGGAAAGCTAAACCTTGACTTTGCTTTAAGTTATGATAAGAGGAAGCTGCATATCAAATTTGGTGGTCCTAGCTCTTACCATTTAGGAGGAGTTCTTTTTCTGCATCCTAAATGAATTGGGGGGTTGGGAAGCTTCAGCCCCTCCTCCACACACATAAACACACACAGTCAAACCCTTTCCTTCCTTTAATTTATGACAAGATGAAGCTGTATTCCAAATTTGGAGGTCTTAGCTCTTACCATTTAGGAGGAGTTCTTGAACAAATGAACAGATGGACAGACAGACTTGCTCATTCACTCACAGACAAACTCTCTCAAATATATAGTAGACATTAGACCTACACAGAGACCAACCATGAAGCTATTGCCCTTTCAGCTATATTTCAACAGCCAATTTGCAGCAAAATGGAAAATAGCAAGAGAAAGATTTAGTTTTACTGACTCCCTGTAAAATTCTTACAGTGAATTCAGAAGGCAAAGTGCAGCATGTATGAATATCCATAGGGCCTACCTCAATGGTTAACAACATTCATTTTATTAGTGTGAAATACTGAAATGGCACCCTACTGGCTTGTATTTCTGAGATACACAAGATGGGACTGCACCATGTATCAATTCCCATAACACCATGAATATGCTAACAAAATATAATATTCTGTTAATCAGATTTATATTTATTTCTGATCTGTACTGTAAATGATAATAATGACCTTGGTATTTACTCTGTCCTTTTCATCCAAATGGATCTCAAAGCATTTTGCATACTTTGCCATTCCTGTTGAGTTTATACAATGAATAAGTAATGGGCTAGGCTGCCAAGATTACTATTAAAATACAATAGAGTTTACTGCCTGAGAGTTAGGGCTGTTTAGAGGAATCCATGGGTAGTGTAAATTTCGATGCTGTTGCATTTTTACTTTATAACCTACAGAACACACAACTGTAGGTCACAGGCAGCTTTCATTATTCCCTAAGCGTTTCAATATAGCACATTAAAGGTCAGCCTGGATATAAACTTCTGAGGAGGGATTGCAAAAGAAAGGAGTTGTATTATTTTTAACTGATGTGCAGACATGGCCTTAAAAAATCAAAAATGATATTGTTGTCAATACTTCATGTACACAAGATGAACCAAAGTAGCTTGAGGTCAAGGGCTGTGTTGCAAGACAAATGCCGTTCAGCTGTACTTTTCTGGATCAGCAATGACACCAGGCTAGTTAGGCCAATGGCAAATGGGAGTCGTAGATAGGTATGAATCTCCCCTCAATTATAGCTGTGTAATATAACCCCAAGGTTTTCGGTACAGCTGCAGGAGTAAAAATGGAAAGCAAATTTTGACCTGTATCATTATATTCCACAAATACATTGTAAATGCTACAGGTTGAGATTTGTTTGTTTTTAGATGCAGAAATACAAAATACAGATTGTAATTAGCCTTCATTAGTCACTTCACCCTTTTGTAGGCTATGAAATAGTTTGTCACAATTGCAGTCTCTGCACTCAGCAAAAAAGCAGGGAGGGACAAGAAGGTGGGAGCCATGGCCCCATGCACACTCTCTGAACTAACATCTCCAAGGGGGCAATCCATTTTAAACGTGAGTTCAGTTTGTGCATTTTGCCTGTGCAAAGTATGTGATAGGGAAGGACCAATCCCTCCCTCAGATTCTCCTGGGTTTCTGCAGTTCTTCACTACCCCTTACTTGGGCATGTAGCTAATCTGAGAATGTGACCCAAGTACCTATTTCTGCTGAAATGTAGTGCTAATAGCTACCTGGGTTTTTTTTTTCCTGCTCACAAACTCTCACTTGATGTCTGTATCAAAAAAAATTAGAATAAATTATAAATAGTCAGGCATGGCTAAATGAATTAGCTACGCACAAATACACTGTAACTCTGAGTCTGCTAAGCTCCACTATGATGAAAAAGCCAGTAGTGGGCAACTCTAGTGATTCTGAATGGCCTTTTTTGCCACTAAAATGAAATGCATTGCATTTCCAAAAGACCTCCACAAAAGGATCTCATTGCCACTAAACTGCACAACAGTTGGAAAAAAGTCAGGTGTATGGAGGTTAAATTACAGAGCCTGGCATGGAATTCAGAACTCCTGACACCCAGATCTGTATACCTAACTGCTATGCCTATTTCCTCCCATAAACATCAGACAAGCTAGCTTTGATTAGAGACAGATTTCCTATAACACATTTCACCAGCAATGGCAACATTGTGATCTGACTGAAGTATTTATATGTGATACGCTCCTTGGGAGTTTGTGATGCTAAAGGCTATGAATATGGTTTTTTAGAGAAGGCTAAGCTCTGAACAACTGCTGATAGTCTGTAAAAACCTTATGCAGCCAAAGTTAAAAATAGAAATTATATAATAAGTTATCTAGTCGATCCCTCTCTCCCAGGGCATAACTGTGTCCCGAATGAGAACAGAAATATAACAAGTCATAATTTTTGTTTTGCAGAATTTTCCACAAAATGCTTCACTTTTGGGGGCAATTTTGCACTCACAAAAATGATTTTAGGATAAATGATAGTGAACTAGCTTTGTTCAAATCAAAACATCCAAAGTCCATTGATAGATTTTATTTCAGTGTGCCAGCTTTCATAACCAAACAATTTTTTGTGGGAAACAGACTCACTGATTCAAATTAGTTGTACATTCTGTTTCTAAATATTTTACACCCATCTGATAAGTTGACATCTACCAAGGAAGACATTGAGGGCAGACATTTGTGTTTGTTCTTTGTCAGACCGTTTATTAATGTGCTGAGCTTTCACAGTTCAAACTACATTGACTGTGCTAGTGATTTGCATTGGTCAAATTCTGCTATTCTGAGTCACGTTAGTAGTTCCATTACTTTCAGAAGATTTGGCCTGTTGTGTATAATGACATGACTACTTTAAGAAATGATTGGTTTGACTTGTGGTAGAGAAAGGGATAATGAAACAAGCAGCATATGTGCAAAGTCCAAACCCTTCAAATCTTTGAGTTCTATTTCTATGAGTACTATGTGAATTCTTCACATAACCTATGATCAAAATAATTTATAATAAAAAAAAATCAATGTGATATGTTATACTTTGTATTCCTAGGAATACACCCCAGTTAGCCTATAGAAAAAAATACTTTCATATATGTTCTTATAAAGGGTTCCTTTTAGAATGGCCCTGAGAGATTTTCATTTATTCAGATCATCTGAATCTTAATTTTCAATTCACCAAAGAATAGGACATCAAAGATTAAACCTGCAAGTCTTGCTCAAGGGAGTAGCCTTTACTCATGTAAGTAGTTTCACTGACTACATGAATCTTTAAAAAATTGTAAAAAAGGGTTATTGCATCAAGCCGCAGAAGCTCATACACCCACTTCATGGGATTCTAATTCCCCTTACTACTTCCTCTGCAGTGCTGTAGAAGTCTCTTTCCATTTCATTCTCTCATCATGTGAAAAAATAGCTTAGATAAGACAAAAAAGTTTATTTCACAATGGGAATTCCTACTCAAGTGTGCAGGACTTTTGGTCAGTCTATTTGTCTTATTTCAGTATCGTTTTCACAAGTCCTCTTAATATGGGGGTCATTTTTTCACCTGCTTTTTTGAACCGTAAACTGAAACAGCTGTCTTAATGATTCTGCTAACTCTCATGTACTATTCTAAGAAACTCGCGTAACCATTCAAACCATAGTATTTCTCAAAACTGTCTAATTAAGGCAACCCTTTGGACAAGGGTCAGTCAGAGAACCTGGGTCCTTCAAAAGCAGTTCCAGTACTTTTTTCCCAGGAATCCTAAATTACATTGGCAATTATTGGCACCTCTGTGAGTTGTCTGTGTGAAGACCCTTGTTAACCACAAGGCTTTGGAATCCTCATGATGATACTTCACACCTCGGCTTTGCAAATTAATATATGCCTGCCAACATTGGTGGGAATCCTTCAAACATACTCTCGAGGCTAATTAAATTTTTAGCCTTCAAATCTTTTGACAGAGGCTGAAAACAACTCTAAAAGCTTTGGGGCTGCTGGCTTTTTTGCACATCTAGGGAATTCACAGCTGACCCTTTTTCCCCCACTGCTTACCCATGTTACAACAGGTCATTCTTTCTCTAGCCATATTTTTAATAGGATTCCAACTTTAAAAACTGAGCCACATCCTCAAATCATAATGTAAATTGGGGTAGCTCAATGAAAACAATGGAGCTGCACCAATATGAGATGAGGCCCTATGTACTGTCTAAAAACCTTATTAAAACATCTTTATTGTCCCCTCTATTCTGAGGTTTATTTTTTTGGATGAATGGTACCACCTCTTTAATGCAACCAGAGAAATTGATTTGACAGCAGAAATACTGCTTCTTCATTATTCATGTGCAACCCATCAAGACCTGATCATAGAATCATAGAAGGTTAGGGTTGGAAGAGATCTAGAAGGTCATTTGGTCCAAACATCTGCTTAAAAGCATGACCAGCACCAAATAAATCATTCCAGCCCATTTTTGTCAAGCCTGGCCTTAAAAAAAATTGTAAGGATGGAGATTCCACCGCCTCTTTAAGTAACCCATTCCTAGTGAAATAATTTTTCCTGATATCTAACCTACACATGCCTCTCTGCAACTTGAGATCATTACTCTTTGTTCTGTCATCTATCGTCACTGTCATCATTCCTCTTTGGAATCCCCCTTCAAGTAGTTGAAGACAGCTATCAAATCCCCCCTCATTCATCTTTTCTGCAGACTAAATAAGCCCAATTCCCTCAGCCTCTCCTCACAAGTCAGGCACCCCAGCCTGCTAATAATTTTCAGTGCCTCCATTGGATTCTCTCTATTTTATCCATACCCTTTTTGTAGTGTAGAGGCCAAAACTGGACATAATACTCCAGATGTGGCTTTCGAATGCCAAACAGAGGGGAATAAACACATCCCTCAATCTGCTGGCAATGCTTCTACTAATGCAGTCCAATATTCCATTAGCCTTCTTGGCTACAAGAGCACACAGCTGACTCATGCCCAGATTCTTTTCTGTATTAATCCCCAGGTCCTTTTCTGCAGAATTGCCGCTTAGCCTGTTGCTCCCAAGCCTGTAGCAGTGCATGAAATTCTTTCATCCTAAGTGCAGGACCTTGCACTTGTACTTGTTGAACATGATCAGATTTCTTTTGGCCCAATCCTCCAATTTGTCTAGGTCACTCTGGACCCTATCCCTACCCTCCAGCATATCTATCTCTCCCCTAAGGGTGCAATCCATCCCATTATCCAGATCATTAATGAAGCTATTGAACAAAACCAGACCCAGGACTCATCCCTAGGGCATTCCACTTGATACCAGCTGTCAACTAGACATCAAATTGTTGATCACTGCCCATTGAGCCCGACCATCTTTCAAGCCTTCTACCCCCATTAAAGTCCATTCATCCAAGCCACAGTTTTTTAACTTGCTGGCAAGAAAACTGTGGGACATGATATCAAAAGCTTTGCTAAAGTCAAGGTATATCACATCCACCACTTCTCCATGTTCACAGAGCCAGTTACCTCATCATAGAAAGCAATTAGTTTAGTCAGGCATGACTTGCCCATGCTGACTGTTCTGTATCATAATCCTCTCCTCAAAATGGATTCCTTGAGGACCTGCTCCATGATTTTTCCAGGGACTCAGGTGAGGCAAACCAGTCTGTAGTTCCCTGGATTCTCCTTCTTCTCTTTTTAAAGATTGCTGATGGTAATCTGGACCATGTGTATCTTCATCTTATGACACTGAATTATATATCTGATGCTTCCCCAATGTATAATGGTAGTGCAGAGATTAAACATTGATTTTTTTACATCTTATTTTAAATTATTAAGGGGGGAATCATTTTTTTGAAGTTATCAGTTTCAATAAATATTACATCAGATTTAATAAAAGAAGCATTGCATATGATTAGAAGTACAGCATTTGTATCATCTTGTTGGCCATATAATAATGACATCATTATCAGAAATAAGCCACAAATCACATCACAAGAATTTCACTCTCAGTATTATCTTTTTTCTCCCTAAGGTAAATTTTACTGCTCGATAAAATGTACTGGACTGAAAAGGCTAAAGGCCATGCATTTTATGTATGGCTGTGTCTACATTGGCACCCCTTTCCAGAAAAGGGATGCTAATGAGACACTTCGGAATTGCAAATCTGCGGGGGATTTAAATATCCCCCGCGGCATTTGTATTTACATGGCTGCCGCTTTTTCCGGCTCGGGTTTTGCCGAGAAAAGCGCCAGTCTAAACGCGATCTTGCGGAAAATAAACCCTTTCCGAAGATCTCTTATTCCTACTTGAAAGTAGGAAAGTAGGAAAGTATTCCTTGAAAGTAGGAATAAGAGATCTTCCGGAAAAGGGTTTATTTTCCTCAAGATCGCGTCTAGACTGGCGCTTTTCTCCGGCAAAACCCCGAGCCGGAAAAAAGCGGCAGTTATGTAATGTAAATGCCCCGGGATATTTAAATCCCCCGCGGATTTGCAATTCCGAAGTGTCTCATTAGCATCCCTTTTCCGGAAAGGGGTGCCAGTGTAGACACAGCCTATCTGTAGAAGTTGAATAGAACAGCTAGCTTCTTGCAAGTTTTCTTAATCCTCAGTCTGCCTCAATTCTGTGCAGAAATGATCAACTTTCCAAGTAAGAGGACAAGGGCAGTTTACTCTCCAGGCCTCTCACTTGTCAGTCACAACTTGGGCTTTGGAATGATGAGGGTTAGGATTAATTATGCCTGTTTTTTAATGCAGTCAGTCTCACTTTGTAATGAGATCATCAAGTCCCTGAATAACCATCAGATGGTAACAATTTTCAGTCACTGAAAATGTAAACCCATGTGCAATCTATTGAAGGATTAGGACTTAATATTAAAATGTCTTTGGAAGGAACTATACTTTCCAGTATCCTTATAGAGTGTCTAGTCCATTTCAGAGATGAGTATGATATAAACTTAAAGGTGAGTTTAAGGAGAAAAGCCCAATACTCTACTCCTGAGCACAGTCTTCCCGCTCACAATTATCTGCAATATAGGCAACATTTGTTTAAATCCCCTGAATCAATGCTTATATAATCTCTGAGCATTAGCATAACTCTAGGATGTGTTTCTTTAAGATTTGGCAACTACAGTAAATATCATTAGGACTCTGAATTGAGATATTGTTATTAATACTCTACAAAATGCAAATAAACCACAGGAGGTTTATACTTCTAAAACCACAAAACAGAGCCTTAAGCAATATAAAACTGAAAATAGTATAATAAATACATGACATAACATCTAAATCCACTCTTAAATATAATGAATGCAATAGCCCCAGGAAGCTAAGAAACTTCCAAAAGCAAGTTGCATCTTGTATAAAATCATACAGGTCATTCCCTCTAATATATATGGATTACAGTTTAATGATTTTTCCCCTTCCTCTATATTCCACATTTTATGGGAGTGTTTAAAGGTCTAGCACAAAGAATTAAGGACAAGATAATGTTTTTGCATAAAATACTACAAAAAAAGAAAGAAGGGTATTTTTGTAAGATACGGCTGTTCCCAAGAACTCCAACTTCATGAAAAGGAGTAGCTACATAAGGTAATCTGAGAAAGGAACTTCTCATATACCTGGTGCATTGATCATCTAAAACAGTGGTCTCCAACCTTTTAAAGTATGGGATCACTTTTTGAATTTAAGTGCAAGCCAGGGTCTACCTCAAACCCAAATACCTTTGCCCCACCACCTTTGTGACCCTTCTCCAAGGCCCCGCCCCTACTCACTGCATCCCTTCTCCCTTTCCCATCCTTCCTCCCTTTCATCAGGCAGGGGCAGAGGGTTGGGGTGCAGTTGGTGGTTCAGGGTACAGACTCTGTAAGGGAGTTTGGGTTCAGGGGGGTTCAGGGCTAGAGAAGGGGTTTGGGGTGCAAGAGGGGTACATGACTGGGACAGAGATTCAGGATACAGGCTCCAGCTGGACACTGCTTACCACAGGTGGCTCCTGTGTGGTGATGCAGTGGGGATAAGGAAGGCTCACCCCTGCACCTCTCTCAAAAGCAGTCTGCAAACTCCCTCTATCCCAAGCCCTGATGTGCACCCCCTCTGCTCTGTGGAGATAGAATACAGGGTGGGAGAGAGAGAAACAGCTCCAAGGCAAAGGGCAGGAGATGTGCAGCGGTGGGGAGAGGAGGCAGCTGAAGTGCTGCACTTGATAGCCTCTTGGCCAAACCAGTCAAGATCACCTGTCAGAGGCTCCAAGATCTACCAGGAGATCCCGATCTACTGGTTGGTGACCACTGATCTAAAAGCATACAAAAAATGTACCTATCATAGCTCAGGGAGGTCTGAAAAGAAGCAACTATTTCCTACTACTATTAATGATTTTTATCCTGGCAGCTTTCACAAATTTTCTATGCACTGTCCACAAACAGAAAGACAAGCATAGAGTCTACAGACCCAACACTGCAAACACTTGAACCAATGAATAACTATGCCATTATAAGTAAAATAACTGAATTCAATAAGAAAATCTTGGCATTCAGGTACACCTGTCACTTGAGCACCTCCAGTGTATACAAACAAGAAAATCCAACAGAGCATTTTTGTCATGCACTAGTCCTGCTGCTCAGGTGATCTCCACAAGTACCGAGATTGGCGCTCAACTTGATCCTTTGAGAAAATGCAATTTAACTACATATTTTTATAAATGGTAAACATGATTTACCGTGTTTCAGATATACTGTCTGACACACAGAATCATAAACCATGATCTCTTCAGAGAAGGGAGCATGTTGATATCATACATTTGTGTGGCACCCAGAACAATGGGACTGGGATTTCTAGACATTACTCAATTGCAAATATATAAAGAAATATTATTAGTAACAAAAGGTGAGGCACACCTGCTGATGCACTGATAAAAATAGTATGGTATTATTTATGTTTCTTTTAAAAATAGCATGTGTTCATGTAATTCATATATTAAAGACTGTTGTAATTACAATTTCATGAATTTTTTCAACCAAAATTATCTTTCATCAAAAAATGTAACTAAAACATTTTGCAAATTAGTATATTTTTTTCTGAGTTGTTTCAGTAAAAAAAAATCATTAAAAATGCAAAGCTTTTTATGTCAACATATTCTAAATGAAACATTTCACTTTGAGTTGAACTGACTTCTTTTCAAAATTTCATTTTTATTTTAGGTTGAACAAAATGGTTTGTTTGACCCAAAGCCATTTTTGAACTATCAGTGAACCAAAATATCTTTTTTTTTCTCCACAGCTCTAGTTTTAATATATTCATACAACAGGTAGAGTTAAGACTCTCTGTACATGTGAACCCATGTGCAATCTATTGAAGGATTAGGACTTAATATTAAAATGTCTTTGGAAGGAACTATACTTTCCAGTATCCTTATAGAGTGTCTAGTCCATTTCAGAGATGAGTATGATATAAATAATAACCACACTACTTGATTTGTCAGCACCTGTCTCATGTAGTTTAGAAGGTCTACGGTTGTGGGCCTTTCTCCTATATGCATTAACAAAGAGTATTCTTCCTGCAAAACTTAGGAAATGGCTTTCTCCTGGTGGTATTTCAACTCCCAGATGTTTCTACTGTAAGCCTATGTCTAGATCGCAGAGCTTTTCCGGGATACCTCTGGTATCCCGGAAAAGCTCTGCTGCGTCCAAGGAACACATCCACTTTTTCAGAACAGTTTCCAAAAAAGTGGATGTGTTCTTTTGGCATCCCTGTATTCCTCTTGGTGAGAGGAATAAGGGATGTTCTGAAATAGGAGTTTTTTCCAAAATTTGGCCCTATGTAGATGGGCCAAATTTTGGAAAAGCTTCTTTCAGAAAAAAAGCGGAAAAAGATTCGCAATTTGTGGTTTGCAATTTGCTTATCTTTTTTCTGACTTTTCTTTGCAGTGTAGACGTAGACTAAATGGCTACATCTACACTACAAGTTTTCTCAGCAAAAAATATGCTAATGAGGGACTTATTTGCCTGAGTCACAATCTCATTTTCATATTTTCTGCCAATCCGTTTTTGCGCTGGGGTTTTTGCGCAAAAACAAGCAGTGTGGACGTTTTCTTTTTGCGCAAAACCCCCTTCTCCCACAAGATCGGTAAACCTCCTTTTTGGCAGCATAAGGATCTTGCGGGAAAAGGGGGTTTTGCTCAAAAAGAAAATATCCACACTGCTTGTTTTTGCACAAAAACGCCAGCGCAAAAACAGATTGGCAGAAAATATGCAAATAAGATTGCAACTCATGCAAATGAGTGCCTCATTAGCATATTTTTTGCCGAGAAAACTTGTAGTGTAGATGTAGCCAATGCGTATAAAAGAAGTGAATTAGAAGGCATGTTTTATATAACAGATAAAAATCCTTCAACTCATTTCTTTTGTTCAAAATTCTTTGCCCCAAAACATTCATCTTTAGGCACAATTAAGCAGAGCTCCTTTGGGCTGAATTAAAGGGCTGAGTAGCCTAAAGAAGCCCTAAAAGCAGCATAGCCTTCTGGGTAAGAATTCCTTTGGAGCATGCATGGTAGTAGACTGCCATATGGCTGCCTCCCAAGAATCCTTTTGAAAGCCCTGGTGCAGAGGATTGGATCCCAATTCTACACTGTCAGAGATCCGGGAACAGGCCAGAATTGGGAAGTCATAAAAGTGGCTTAAAGCATTTATAGATCTCCACTTTCCTCATTTCAGAAGTGCGTTCCATAATCTCTCCCTATAAATAACTGAACATGGAGGGTTAAAATAGAAATTACTATGCAGCCTTAACTATAATGATTATTGCTGCTCCTGCTGTAATTCACATGTTTTAACCAGTCTAGTAACATGATAACAGTTCAAAGGAACCTTAGAGAATAGTGAGGAATAGCTTTCTCCTTTTGACCTTGTATAAAACAGATATGGTAAACGAACCATGTCTACATTGTAACCAAGTTAAGAATAATTTAAGGCCATAAAAATGCAAAACATTTCAGATTAGATTTTGGATTTTATTAATGGATTAGACAGTGTTTAAATCTACTGATTAGGCACAGATAGAATACAATTAGTAACTTCACAACAATTTACACTTATTTGTGTATGGCACAAAAAAGGCACAAAAAGCTGGAAGTAGGAGTGGTTTATGTGTGCGCTAAGGCTTAGTCTGTACTGGTGTCAAAATCTGTAATAAACCTTTAAGAAGAACTATTTTAAACAGTGAGGTTACTCTTTGTACTTTTTTTATTCTATCGTTTATTTATCCCATATTTGTGTGTGTGTGTGTGTGTGTGTGTGTGTGTGTGTGTGTGTGTGTGTGGCAGGGGTGGGGGTGGGTGGAGGGGCATTGACAGCATCCATATCCCCATCCTGGCCCCCAACCACCATGCTTTGCACTATTTTAATAGGAAGGGTACTTTTCCATAGTGCTGCAGGCCCTCATGGACTACCAGGGCTGGTTCATGGACTTGTACATCAGACGATCAGGGAAGGCGCATGACACTCACATCTTCAGGAACTCCAGCCTCTTCCCCAATATGCATGCTGGCAATTTTTTCCCCAACCACACCATCAGGGTCAGAAAGGTGGACATGCCCTTGTGCATCATGGGCAACACAGATTACCCCTTGCTCACCTGATTTATGAAGCCCTGCATGGGACACCTGGACCTCACGAGGGAGACCTTTAATAACAGGCTCAGCAGGTGCCACATAGTTGTGGGGTTTGCCTTCGGCCGCCTCAAGAGGAGGTTCTGGAGTCTCCTCACCTGCCTGGACCTTGACGACCAGAATATCCCCAGGTGGTAGCAGCCTGTTGTGTTCTCCACAACATTTGCAAACATAAGGGAGAGACTTTCCTGCCAGGGTGAGAGGCAGAAGCTGAGGGGCTCACCAGAGTGTATGAGCAGCCAGGCACTGCTGCCATTCGGCGAGCCCATCAGGAGGCTTTGCTCACAAGGAAGACCCTGGGGGAGATTTTTGGCCCAGACTAGCTGTTAGATTCTCTTCTGGGCCTCCCCACAAGGGACCTCTGCATTGCTCCTGTGTGACTTTCCTGCTCATCCTTCCCAACTTTCCCCACTCCCCTACAGACCAAATAAAACAGAATTTTTGCTTTGAAAACCAACTGTGTTACTTTTACTTGGGGAACAGATAACAGGGGACAGACTGGGGAAAGCACCCCGGGGAGGGAGGTGGGAAAGGAGGGGCTCAGAGATGGGGCTGGGATTAGTGCCTGCCTCAGGCACCTTGGGATGTTTTGACTGCCCAGGAGGTCCCACTACCACGTGTTCATAGGCCCTGGTGGCACTGGGATGGGGGAGGGGCTAGGAGGAGAAGCTGGGGGGCAGGTGCTAGGGAGTTGGGGGGAGAGGGTACCAGGGGTTGGCTGGTGGACCACTGAATAGCCATACCCAGGTGCTCCACAGCAGTGGTGATCAAGGAGCATATGCCCTCATGCTGGCAGGACAGCTGCTCCTAGATTGTCTGCGTCAGCTCCCAGTCAGCTGTCAGAGACCTTCTCCTAGCATGCCTCCTCAAAGTTCTGGTTGAGGGAACAGAGGCACTTGAGGTGTTCCCATATCAGTTCATCATGGGGTCGCCTGCACCTGGGTCTCATGGGGTCAGGAGGGTGGCATGGGAGATGGTGGACACACCATGCTCACTGTTAGCCCAGCTGTGAAGAAAAGTGACAAAGGAAGTCATCCCAGAAGACAGTGTGCATGACGTCTAGCCCTAATCACTGAGTTGACATTGAAGCTCTCAGTTCAGATGATGGCAATGTGCTTTGAGCAAAGGCATCTATTGCCTAGACAGAGGACACTTTCCAGCAGGGGCACGGATGTCCCAAGGGAACCTCACTACCCCCACAGCCCAGAGACAAGAAGGTGGCATGGGAAAATGCTGATCAGGGCAGGAGCTTGTAGGTAAGAGGGAGGGATGAGGCCAGCTCAGGTTCTTTCCATGTGCCACACATGCTGGGTCTGGCATTGGCGGCATCCTGCAGAGAGAGAACTTCTATCCCAGCCCCTTGGAGGAGAGTGGGGGAGGGTGTTGGGGGAGGTATGTGTGAGCAGTAGATGCCACTTTCCAGGGAGAATGCTACTGGAGTCCATTCCTCTTCCTCCCGCATGCAGGCTCACCTGCAGGAGATCTATGTCCACTACACAGCCACGCTTGACTGGGAGCGGATGCTGCCTGAGAGTTTGGGCATGACCCTGTGCCATATGCGGCACTGCTGTGTGTTTCCAAGACCCCAGTCTCCTTAGTGATGGCTTGTCATGGGAAGGTGTCCCACCACAGAGGCCAGAGTAAGGCAGGCCTGTGCAGGAATCCTGTGTGAAGGAGAGAGGAGTTCCTGTGTGAGAGGGTCATGGGGTTGAGTGCTCCAGACTGACATCCATGTGCACCCACATGCACAGGCAACTGAATGAGCTCCAGGCCAAGCGAGGAGCATGCAGCCCCTCGCTGCCCTCACATATGTGTAGGAAAAGTGATAGAACTCACCTGAACTGCCTTCCCCAACTTCATTCAATCCCTGGGAGACGTCCTTGGAAGGGGAAACCTGCTCCAGGCTGATGACTACCTTGTGGCTGGAGGCATGGTGTTCAGACTGGCCTCTTCTTCCTCCTCCTTCTCCTCATCTTCCTCCTCATCCCCACTCTCATGGAGGCTGGCGATGGATGTGCCTAGGCTGCAGTCGATGATGGGGGGTGACTGGTCCCTCTCTCAGGATGGCATCCAGCTGCTTGTAAAAGCGCCAGGTCTGGGATGCTGCCCCAGAGCAGGAACTTTGTTCCCGGGCCTTCGTGTAGGCCTGCCATACTTCCTTAAATTTTCATGCACACCTTCTGGGCCAGGCTGACAGCCACCCGGCCATAGACATCATCATTGTGCCATCTGATGTGGACATCCCGGAGGTTTGACTTCTCACCCCAGACCTCAATGAGATCCAGGATCTCCGCACCAGTCCAGGCCGATGCCCTCTTTCACCCCTGGCCAGGCGCTTCTGAGGTGACTGCTGGTGTGCTTTCAGCCATGGGGGGCTCGATAGAAGTGCTATGGTCTGCCATGGCTCTCTGCAGGCTGATGTGTGGCACGGGACTGGCAGGGCCAGTGTGGTGCCACAAGCCCTTTCCCTTCTGCCTGAAGCCTTAAACACTGCAGGAGAAGGGAAGCATTAGAGTTGTCAGGGCTGTGGCCACAAGGGCAGCTGTGAGATGCCTCTGGAGGCCAATTATTTCAAAATAACAGCAGCTGAGAATCCACACTAACCTTATTTTGAAATAACAGTTTTGAAATAGGTGCTATTCCTTATTAGAAGCAAGGGTTATTATTTTGAAAAAACAAGCCCGTTATTTGTAAATAATTTCGAGATAACAGGCTTGCTGTGCAGACGCTCACCTTGTTATTTTGAAACAAGGGGAGTTATTTTAAAGTAACTCTCCCGTGTAGACATGTCCTCAGGTACCACAGGACTACTAGCTGTTTTTAAAGTTACAGACTAACATGGCTACCTCTCTGAGACAAAATAAATAATAATAGTAATAAAGGGGGGAAATGGTGTTGCTTAGAAAACTAGGAAATGTGTTAAGCAATAGAAACTGTTCTGATGGAAAAGAATTATAGAGATCAGAACATTTGAAATGGGGGGGGTTAGCACATAGGTTTTACATAGTGTATAGATTATCATGAAAGCATGATAAAATGCAGCCTCACAAAAATAGGTGGAATTCCATTGGTTTCAATGAAGCAATCCCATGCTTACCCAGGGGTTGATTCAGAACAAAGTTTCAAAAAACAAAAGTCTGCAGAATGAAGGGACTGGATTAAAGCCTAAAGAGAAAAATTAAAAATGTGGTCGTGACATAAACATAGTTCAGTTATGTTATGTCAATGGCCTTTTCTTATTCTGATAAAAGTTGCCTCTTTTGAATAAATAGTAAGTGCTGTGACTGGCTGTGCAAACTTCAAAAGCGCTTTAAAATCATCAAGCCAAGGCACTGAAGTGTTCACAGCCTAGTCAGCCAAACTATGCCTCTAAAACAAGATAAATCACCAATCAGCAAGACTGTTCCCTGCTAACTTTTCTCAGAAGTTATCTAAGCCTCTAATAGATTATTTTAGGAAACTACGCTTCTGCTATAAGAAATGTTAGGAACAAAGAAATATCATCACCTGTAATGCTAGAAATCACTGCAACAATCTGAGAAATAATCTGGTTTTACCTTTATGGTATAATGGAGACAAAAATAACTTTCTTTTAACATTGCCCAGAAGTCATGTGAGGGGATATGTAGAATTATCATCTAACTTCATCTGCAGTTTCAAAGATCTATCTCTTTAGAACATTGATAATAAATGTCATGTATCCTTCACACTTATGTCAGTAAAAGAAAAAGCACCACTGGAGTGAGACTTAACAGTCTTTCATCTCTTAAAAAAGATAGCCACCCACAGTAGGAGATAACAGTATTAAGGACTGAGATGCTAATCCACCTAAATTTAAAACAAAAATTCTTCTAACACCTGTGTAATTTTCTTATGAAAGAACGAAACTCCCTAAATGAACAGAGGATAATTTTAAAGGCAACCAACGTATTTTCTTTTAGCCACATTTACTACACATAGAAATTCTTTGCTACTACAGACAATGCTGTTTAATAACTGTGGGGAGATGTTGATGTTTAAAAAGCAAGCTGCAAGCATCTCTGTCTTATCAAAAGTTTCAGTGGGCCTAATTTATCCAGATACCCCAACTCTGTTTCAGAGAATGAACAGTCTGCACCATTGTGGTCTCTGCCTTTCTCTGTTCCTCTCCATTTTCTTCAAGGACTGGACTTTTATCTACCTCTAAATTCTTTGTCCTCCCCCATGTTTTTAGACATGGTTAGATTAGTTTACATGGCCATTTTCTGGGTGATTACCAACCAAACTGTTCACCTCAGAATGGTGGCAGTAAAGCTTCAGAAGGAACTGCCTCCTGCATTATCCTTACAGTACTGGCAAATAGGGCTAGCTGAAGCTATTGCTCACTTCTTGGCCTACATGCAGTTTGCTTCTAATTTGGGATTAACCTGGTGGTTCTCAAACTTTTCAGTTGGTGACCTCTCTCACACAGCAAGCCTCTGAGTGTGACCCCCCATTATTAATTAAAATGTATGTTTTATATCTAACTCTATTATAAATGATGGAGCTAAAGTGGGTTTTGGTTGTGGAGGTTTATGGCTTGTGACTCCCAATATAATAGTCACATGACCCCCTGTGGGGTCATGACTCCCAGTGTGAGAACTCCTGAATTAACTACTTGTCACCATATAGCAAACCACACAAACAAACGAACAGATAGCTATAAAATAAATACAGATATCTCCCATCTCCTTCACACTGAAATCCACATAATGGAGACACTGGTTTAAATCTACACAAAGGGCTGTGCTTTCAGATATGATCTTCAACTAGGTATTAGTTGGGCAGGGTGTCACACAATAATGCAATACAGTAACAAAACAAAAAAAGACGTCTGGTTAAAATGCACAGTGGATTGCAAAGCACAAAATGACAGTGTTCTAGCTAAGTACTGTTTGATCCATTAAAAACAGATGGGCTACATCTAGACTGGCATGATTTTCCACAAATGCTTTTAACGGAAAAGTTTTTCCGTTAAAAGCATTTGTGGAAAAGAGCGCCTAGATTGGCACGGACGCTTTTGCGCAAAAGCACTTTTTTGCGGAAAAGCGCCCGCTAATCTAGACGCGTTTTGCAAGAAAGCCCCGATCGCCATTTTCGCCATCGGGGCTTTTTTGCGCAAAACAGTCCTGAGCTGTCTACACTGCCCTCTTGCGCAAATACATTTGCACAAGAGGGCTTTTTCCCGAACGGGAGCAGCATAGTATTTGTGCAAGAACACTGACAATCATACATTAGATCGTCAGTGTTCTTGCGCAAATTCAAGCGGCCAGTGTAGACAGCTGGCAAGTTTTTCCGCAAAAGCGGCTGCTTTTGAGGAAAAACTTGCCAGTCTAGACACAGCCTCAGTGATTATGCTGATTTTTTCCCTCAGCATTAAGAAACAATGTTAAAAAATCATCTTCGCCTCCCTAGGGCCAGAAGAATTTGCTTCTCACTCCTTGATACTCTGTATTGTTTCCACATACACCAGAGTCAGGTACCACTGATGCAGTAAACCTTATTTTTTTTCTCCTTTATTGTAATCGAAAATGCTCTACTCTTTCCAATTGTGCATGCCCATTGTTAATTCCTTTCCCCCTGCAGGAGCCTGCGTCTACAAACAGATGCAGGTTTTCTCTCCATTTCCAACTATTAGCAAATGATATTTTGTAAGATGGGGTTTTAATCTGTTAAACAGGCGCTACCTTAGAAGAGTCTCAAAATTAGTTTTTGTCCTTTCCCTGCATAGAAATTAGTTTGCATGAACTGAAATACAGAAATACCTTCCTCAGAAAAGGTGCTCCGTAGTCTTTCTAAAGGAATAAATTGCCCCTTCCTGACCAATTGGCCTGTTCCAGGCATTTTCTTGCCCTCCATCTCTACTCAGTGACCTGATCTATGCACAGTACTGTGATTCAGCTGCACTTCACCAGGCACTCAGCAATTATATTTGAAAATGCAATCTTCTACTTTTTGAGACACTGAAGATGAGCACTTAACTCTGGTGATGCCCCTTTTCACCAAGGAGTATCAGATAAGGCACAATGCTTAGACTCAGACAGTTATTATCTATGTATTAAAATATTATAATTTAGTTACAGACATGTACAAGAAAAAGGTTTGGATGAACTCAGGATGGAAATATAAATGGTATAGAAGCATATCTAACTAAACTAATTTAACTGATTTTTAATGGAAGGATTGTTGTTAAAGAAAGGAAAGGTGATAACATAAAATAATCCAAATTAAGATGTTCTCCAAGACCCTACCTGTTTTCCTGATGCATTACCCTCATTATCAATTAATCTCTTGGGCCATAAATGGATACAGGGTTGGATCACGTCCTAGAGTACTCTCTGCACCATTACATTTAGTAATGCAATGCATATCCTAATAGGGTGAAAGCAGAACAAACAATGTCTTTCCTCCTTGTAGGTGTCTTTTGGTTTCCTATCTTTAGAAAAGATTCTTTTAGTCACCCTTCTTTCTAGAGATGGACAAACAATTTGTAGTTAATTTATTCTACTAAATTAATTCCATTTTTCACTTTGCAAAATACTCACAAACATTTAGTTTTCAACAAATTTGTTCATGTTCAAAACTGTTTGATGAATAGTTTAACAAAAAGATGTTTCAATTCCAAGGCTGTTCAGAAACTATTCACACACTCTGTTGCTTCGTTGTTTGTAATAAATTTTCAGCAAGACTCAGGCCAACTCATAGTCCTGCAACAGTGGTGATGGGATTATGGAGTTTCTACTTCCTGTGCAGGTGCATAAGGGCTATATAAGAGCTGAAATTTCAACCTTTACCTATAGTAGGATGGAAGGAGACATTCCCATTCAATAACATGCTGCACTTGGGACGGAAGAATCCCAAGCATTGTTACAGGCTGGGGACCAACTGGCTAAGTAGCAGTTCTGCAGAAAGGGACCTGGGGATTACAGTGGATGAGAAGCTGGATATGAGTCAACAGTGTGCCCTTGTAGTCAAGAAGGCTAATGGCATATTAGGTTGCATTAGGAGGAGCATTGCCAGCAGATCCAGAGAAGTGATTATTCCCCTTTATTCATCTCTGGTGAGGCCACATCTGGAATATTGTGTCCAGTTCTGGGCCCCCCACTATAGAAAGGATGTGGACGCATTGGAGATGGTCCAGCGGAGGGCAACCAAAATGATTAGGGGGATGGAGCGCATGACCTACGAGGAGAGACTGGGTTTGTTTAGTCTGCAGAAGAGAAGAGTGAGGGGGTATTTGATAGCAGCCTTCAACTTCCTGAAGGGAGTTTCCAAACAGGATGGAGAAAGGCTGTTCACAGTAGTGACGGATGGCAGAACAAGGAGCAATGGTCTCAAGTTACAGTGGGAGAGGTCTAGGTTGGATATTAGGCAAAACTGTTTCACTAGAAGGGTGGTGAAGTACTGGAATGGGTTACCTAGGGAGGTGGTGGAATCTCCATCCCTAGCGGTTTTTATGTCTCGGCTTGACAAAGCCCTGTCTGGGTTGATTTAGTTGGGATTGGTCCTGCCTTGGGCAGGAGGCTGGACTTGATGACCTCCTGAGGTCTCTTCCAGATCTATGATTCTATGAGGGGATGGGGAGGAAAAGGGAAGGGGAAAAAATGGGAAAAAAATATTGTCAATTAGAGTGTCAATGCTAAATGAAGCTGAGTGGGTTCTGTGTCTCAGCATTTTCAAATGATAATAATACAGTACTTCCCTATCCCACACACACTGGTGCTGAGAGTCTCAGTCAGTATTTATAAAATAATTTGATAAAGTCAGATGGGAAACACTAGAGGAGGGCAAATTATTCTTAGCATCATTTTACACATGCTTAAATTGTGATTGCTTCAGTATGTTACTTTTTTTTTTGCATTGTAAGAAAAAAGTATACATTTACAGAAATAGTTTCTACTGTCTCATATGCTAAAAAGTATTAGCAAGTTATCTTTACTTGTGGATAATAAATTAATTAGATCTTTTATGTAACTATGCCAAAATTTACAGCTTTTCACCCAGCTCTACTTTTATGTCAACTAGGAATTTAAAATATTGTAAAGGGAAACAGAACAAAGACATAAAATAATCACATCATCACATCTTTTGTATGGCCTAATTTACCAAAGAGCTTCCTATAGCCATCAATTTTTGCTAAGTGCACCTCATTCAACTAATAGCTTTCATACATGTTTTGCAAGTGGGAAGTTTAAATATGCAACCAGATATACTGAACCTCTTAATATATGCAATGGGCAAGGCCACATGCAGGCTAACAATGAACTTTAAATAAGTGCTACTAACGAACACATCCCTGAAACACAATTGGCATGATCAAGTGTCCACTTATCTGTGAATTTACAAAACTATTTGTGTTACTACTTATGTGATTTCAGTAAAGATTCAGCATACGGAAGACGTTAAAGATTCTAAACAATAACATCTACAAAATGTATAAAGTTAACAAAGCTCACTATAGCAATTGCTCCCACACCTCCCATTGGTCATAGTTCACCATTCCAGGCCAACGGGAGCTGTGGAAAGCAGCAGCCAACACATGCCTACAGCGTACATCTGTGGATGGTCAACATCACCAAAATGTCTCACAGCCTGCTAGCAGGTCACCTGGACAGGTTGAGAGCCAAAGGTTGCCTGACTCTGCCCTAGCAACTGGTTCCTCTGTATTGTAAGTATGATAGAGATAATGAATTCACTGTTTGGATTCATCTCATATTGAAGTCTCTAATACATATTAGGAAGCTAGTAATCCAACCCTAGCACTTTTTTCTCTTTTTAAATTTGTTCTATGATGATCTATGGTTATAGTGTATTAGTAGAGATTAGGAGGAAAATGTCTCCAGGACGAGAAAGTTTGATGTGCAAGAAACTTATTTAAATTTTCACTCTGTAAATCCTGTCATCTTATCTGCTGAATAAGAGAGCAGTTGCATAGCCCAGTATTGAAGACTCAAAAGGCAATATACATTTTAGGTTCTGAGCATTAACATAGAAAATATGAAGAAAGACGCATGTTTCGAATGAAGATATCCATAGACCTGTTTATGATTCAAAGATTTAGTGAAACATCTTGCTATGGCATGACCTTTCTAAGACAAATATATATCCTAGTGGAAGCAAAAAATATCAACAGATGCTTCAAACCAAATTAACATAGAAATCAGGGTTTACTAATTATAAAAAACACTGAGAAGGAGCTGGTTAATATTTCAAAGGTAATTGAATTCACATACCCTCATTATAACATTTCTAACATTATATAAAATGAATTTAATGTAGCAAATATAAAGGGAACAATAATGTAATATGTGGGAAAGCATTCTTAAATTTCACACCATCTTGGATTATATATTTGTATTCAGTTATAATTTAGTGAAATATGTAATCTCTTTGGTAGTATTTCACTCTATACAATACTGACTAACATATTAAAGTACCTACCCAATACACCTTTATGAGTGTAAATTTTTACAAGATTAATCATGAAATTGTAATTATATACATGTTAAAGTGAGAAATACTTCATCTTTTGATGGTTCCCTTCCTAATTTATAGATGTCATAATGTGTGTCTTCTCAATCCCTATTTTAATACAAGAAAGTTACATTATATACATTTATTTACAAGAAATTAATGGTATTTTTGAAATATGCATTTACTTTCTAAATAAAGCACAATGTTCAATTCATAATGGACTGAAAACATTGTATTTTATTTTGGAGCAAACCAGTAACTTTATCCCATAATTTGAATGGGTGTATTACCATTTTTAACATTCTTATTAAGATATTTTCATGCAAAGTGTCCTGTGATTGTTATTGTAATTAGTCCATTTTGTCATTTTGTTAATTAATTACCATAAAAATAGCCATTAGTGGGAAACTTGATAACAATGCTCTTGTTAACAAAGAGTATGTTCCAACATCATTGCCCTCTGCAAATGGGCACTGATGGATTAGACCTTCAGGTAGCAATGTTCTTTAAGAGGATTATTACTATGATAAATCACAATCAATTATTTTTTTAAAAAATGGCTCCCCTCAACCACCATTCAGATAGAATAGCTGGTAGGAAATGAATCATTTCCCAGTAATCAGAATGAAAAACATAATAATAGATTCATAGATTCTCAGATGCTGAGACTAGAAAGGAACATTTTGATCATCTAGTCAGCCTTCTTGTCTAATACAGGCCATAGAAAGTACCACATTATCCCTAGAACATATTTTATAGAACACATACAACCTGGATTTTAAAATTAAAGATGAAGAATCAACCATAAACCTTGGTGAGTTACTCCAGTGGTTCTTTACTCTCACTGTTTAATATTTACACCATATTTGAAGTCTGAAATTGTGTAGTTCTAACTTGCAGCCGCTGGATAGTGTTACACCTTTCTCCAGTAGATTAAAGTACTCATTATCAAACATTTGCTCTCCATGTTTGTATTTATAGACTGCAGTGGGGGCACCACTAGGACCCTGAACTTTCTCTTTGTTAAAATAAATAGATTGAACTCCTTGAGTTTACCACTACATGACAGGTTTTCTAATCCTTTAATCATTCTCAGGGCTCTTTCCTGAACTTTCACCTTTTTGAACTGTGGACAGCAGAACTGGACCCAATATTCCACTAGTGGTTACACCATAGTCCAATACAGAAGTAAAATAAACTCTCTATTCCTACTCAGTATCCCCTTGTTTACTAACCAAGGACTGGCTAAAGTATCACACTGGGAGCATATGTTTAACTGATTACTCACCATGGCCCCCTTTCATGGATGGGAGGGGTTCAGTCCTTTTCTACACAACCCAGCATTCAGTAACGAAAGGGTTAAATTCAGGAAGTGTTGGCAGGGAGCCAGGAGAACCAACGGGAAGAAAGTGTTGAGATTTGAATTGAAAGGGAATCAGTCTGCTTCAGTCTCCTTTGTGGGATTCAAACCAAGTGCTAGGGGGAAAAGATGAGTTAAACCAGGCAGAGATACCCAGGCCTAGAAAACAGGGTGGGCCTTACCATGAGGCAAACTGAGGTGGCCCCTCAGGTGCCAGACTGTGGGGGGGGCACCACTAGGACCCAGAGTGTGTGTGGGGGGGCACCACTAGGACCCAGAAAATTGTGTCTGCTGCTGGTGCATATGTATTCTCTCTGCTCTAGATGCACATTACACTAGTTACATTTGCTGTTCAGGCGTTTGAAAGTTAAGTGTTACTTAACATTTTTGAACAAGGCATTTTAAGTTGTTAGTTCTCCTTTATTGGGGTAGGTAGCAGAGCAGTACCATGAGAGGAGTAGAACAGGAAGAAGGCAGAATTGAGACCTTTCAAAGTTTTGGCCCAAGTGAGCGGGCATTGGGGTGTCATTTGAGCTTCCCGCCTCAGGTGCCAAAATGTTGTGGGCCAGCCCTGCTAGAAAAGGAATACCTATTCCTAGAAATGGACTGGACCTTGGAAGTACAGATATGTGAGTAGATAGAGAATATTTATAGTTAGATGCAATCAGATTATTTTCTTTGTTTTGTAGTTTGGTTAAATTCCTCTGTGTTAAGTTCATGTGCCCTTCTCCCATATACCATAACTAAAGCTGAATCCCAGGGAAGCAATCTTGTGTCCTGGAAGGCAATAGGAGGTCTGTGTATGAATGCCTAAGACTGAGAGGTCAGCTATCAGAAATTACAGTTTGTTTTCTTTTTTCCAAGCTCTCTTATGGTAAAAGAAGTTCTCAAGAAAAAAAAAAGCAAACATGATTCTGGGATGCAATAACAGGCTTGTTGTGAGCAAGATACACAAAGTCATTCTTCCGCTCTACTCTGCATTGATTAGGCCTCAGTTGGAGTATTGTGTCCCATTCTGGGCAACACATTTCAAGAACGAAGTGGAAAAATTGGAGAAGGTCCAGAGAAGAGCAACAAAAATGATTAAAATTCTAGAAAACATGAGCTATGAGGGAAGACTGAAAGAACTGGGCTTGTTTAGTTTAGACAAGAGAAGACTGAAAGGGAACATGATAGCAGTTTCAAGTATCTAAAAGGGTGTCACAGGAAGGAGGGGGGAAAATTGTTCTTCTTTGCCTCTGATGATAGAACAAGAAGCAGCTTAAATAGCAGCAAGGGAGGTTTAGGTTGGATATTAGGAAAAACTTCCTGTCAGGGTGGTTAAACACTTGAATAAATTCCTAGGGAGGTTGTGGAATCTCTATCACTAGAGATAGTTAAGAGCAGTTTGGATAGACATCTATCAGGGATGATCTAGACGGTGCTTGGTCCTCCCATGAGGTCAGGGGACTGGACTTGATGGTCTCTTGAGGTCCCTTCCAGTTCTAGTATTCTATGATTCTATGATTCTAGACAGTTATCAAAGGAATTGATGTAATGCTACTATATAAATCCATGCAATATCTCTCCATGAATACTGGGTGCAGTTCTCATCACCTCATCTCAAAAAAGTTATATTATAATTGGAAAAAGCACAGAGTAGAATAACGAAAATTATTGGGGATATGGAACAGCTTCCATGTGAGGAATGCTTAAGGGACTATTCAGCTTGAAAAAGAGAGAACTGGAGCGGGATATGATAGACATCCATAAAATGACTGATGTAGAAAAAGTGAATACAAAACTATTATTTGTTCCTTCACATCATACACCAACCCAGGATCACCCAATTAAATGAATGGTCAACAGGTTTAAAACAAACATAAGAAAGCACTTCTTCACACAACACACAGTCAACCTGTGGAACTCACTGTCAATGGATGTTGTGAAGGTCGGAAGTATAACTGGGATCAAATAATAAATAGATAAGTTGATGAAGGATAGGCCCATTAATAGCTATTGGCCAACATGGTCAAGGATGCAAACCCCAGTCTCTGGGTGTCCCAGTACCTCTGACCACCAGAAGTTGGAACTAGATGACAGGGGAATGATCACTCAGAAATTACCTTGGCTATGTCTAGACTGCTGAGCTCTTCTGGGATACCGGAGGAATGTGTCCTCTTTTTTGGAACAATTTCTGAAAAAGTGAATGCGTTCTTTTGCCATCCCTGTAATCCTCATTGTATGAGGAAGAAGGGATGTGTCGAAAGAGGAGGTTTTTCTGAAATTTGGCCCCAAAATAGCTTTCTATGCTGTCTACACAAGAAGCCCATTATTTCGAAATACACTCGAAATAACAGTCTTCTTATTCTGGCTTCTTGTAAACCTCATTGCACAAGGATTAAGGAAAATGCCAGAATAGTGATTTATTTCAAAATGTATCACTGTGTAGACAGCGCCAAATTTCAAAATAAGCTATGTAGAATTAAGCTGCACAATTTGCGTAGCTCAAATTATGTAGCTTATTTTGAGGTACACGCTACTGTGTAGATGTAACCTTAGAGAGACAAATACATAGCATTGCCTAAGTAGTTACATTAATTTGCAGAAGTGAAAGAAATATTTTGGACCACAAATGAGCCAGATTCAAAAGCCTTTTAGGGAAAAAATGTTCACAAAAACAACATTATAATTAAAGTATTTGAACAGATTTAATAATAACTAACAAATTTCTACACCGAAAAATTGGCAGTTATATTAGATAACTCCACTTCTTATTTAGAGCTAAATTTGATTATTAGCACTAAAATGAATATGCAAGTTTGTGAGTCTTATTATGTTGTCACTTACTGCATTGTTATGTGACTTTTATTACGTTGTCACTTACTGCATTATTGAATCTGGTCCAAGACATCCAAAGAGCCTGAGAGAAGCTGAAATAGGACATCCAGAATCAAAATAATTTGGAAATGAGGGCACAAGGGAATTCATGATTGCCAAGAGCCTCATTTTACTATGAAAAGGAAAACCTTTCTCCCTCACCCTGCTAAAATGTGTGTAATAACACTGTATGTGAAATTATGAGATCTTGCTGTACAATTGTTACTGTAATATGTTGTAATTTTGGGTAAAACAAATAAACCAATTCTCTGAGGCAAAGACTCAATGTCACACCCCACAGCTTATTCAGAGATTCACCAGCAAGGGAATTATAAGCACGAAATTTGCTATTCATCTGAAAGACTGTTTTGAGCTCATATCTGCAATGGCACTGCCTACTCAGATGACCCAGCAAGGATTTTTCTAGAACACAAAGTTGGGATATGAGAAGGAAAAATACCTCTAGCTTCCCCTCTCCTCTCTACCTTATATCTCTCTGCTCATAACATCACCTGAGGAATATTGAACTAAAGGTAATAGTCCTAGGCTGAAAGAAAATCCAGGCTGTGAACTAAGAATTGCCTGCAGCATTGGGTGGGGTGAGAATTATGTCTGCTTCACATCTTATTCAGCTTAGTAAAGTTTAGGAATTAGCATGTGGCTTTATCATTTTAATCCCTTTTATAATTAATTCTGACTCTTACATCCTGCCACTTTTAATCACTTAAAAACTATTTTTCAGTAGCTAATAAACTTGTTTTATTTTTTCATCTAAACCAGTGTATTTGATTGAGGTGTTTGGGAAACCTCCACTTGAAAGAAAAAGGCTGATGCATAAATCATTCCCATTCTTGAAGTGACTGACTATGAAGTTGTTCAGTGAGCTACTGAACAGAACAAGATGCACATGTTGGGGGATGGGTAAGGGTGGGCCTGAGGGATACGTGGGTGTCATCGTACATATTTCATGGATGACTGGACATAGGATTCATATATTAGCTGGAAGTGACATGGCGTACTGGTGGCTGTGAGTGATCAAACCCTGGAGAAGTTTGCTGTTCACTAGTAACACAGTTCAAAAGGCAACCCTAGTGGAGACACAAAAGTTCAGGTGTCCCACATAATGTGATGCAGCTGTACCACATCATTTGTGGTGAATTACAACTTTTCAGCCAGGACTAGTGTGCTACACTAACACACTCACACAAGTATCTGATTACATTCTTTTTTGATAGGATTTGCCTTCACATTTCCATGACTGTGGAGCACAGGTTGGTGTTTAGTAATGTGTTGGATGTGGAGTTGACTTCCTTGGACACTAACGTTGTCTTACATATTTTTGGCCTTTTCAGGAGATATTGCTCTTGTTATTTGTTATTTTATAGGCTAGTATTCTTACTGTGTGGCAAGGGTTCCCAGATTCAGGCCATGATCTATGTCCAATTAGTTAAGAATGTGCACTGGTATCAGCACAAGTGGAACTTGGTGCCATAGCTTTTAAAGCAACAGAAGTGGCAACAGCAAGCGCATTAGTATGAACAGACTGTAATGGGTCACTTCTTCTGCTCTATAAAGCTATGAAGCCAATTCTTTTTTGGCAATGACATTTAATGCATAGGCAATTTTATGATGATGCTTTCCAGAAGACCTTCTGAAGCTGGAATCAAATTGAAGAAATAGGTCTGGAGGGCAATGTATATAGCCAAATGCTACCTTTGGTTCTTCATTTTCTTGAAAATGAAAAACAATTATTATCCACACCCTCAGCTGCCAGTGTGTACTCCCATATTTCTAAATATGTTTAATATGGCTATATAGCAGTCAGTCCATTCTAACTGAGTCTTAATAATGAAGTTAACAGAGCTATGTGCCTGCTAGATTGTGTAAAAACCAAGAGTAGTAGTAATATGAATTATGAATTTTCTTTACATTTATTTCAATAAGACATATTTAAATTGTATGTAATGTTTGTACTCAACTAGCTGTCTTTTACAACAAACCAGTAGCATATTAGAAAGATATCAGTGACAAAAAAAATCTCTTGATGCTTGAACGGTATTTGCCATCTTTTCTGGTTAGTATAGTAATAAAAACAATTGAAATGGCACCATCTCCTTTCCCTATGTCATGTAGAAGTCTTTCTAGTGTCTAAAGATTGGTACATTGGGGGATGTTCCCTGTGAATGGGCTGGGGAAGAAAAAAAGTTGGTGTGAAACCCACAATGTCCTCCCCTTTGGAGTTTATTTAAAAAAGCCAATACAGCTTAGAGGCTACATCTACACTGCCCTCTCTTGTGCCAAAAAATATGCACATGAGGCAAAGCGTGGAATATTGCGGCACCTCATTTGCATAACTAATGAGGCTCTGTTTTTGCGCAAGAGACTTTTGCACAAAAAAGAGCCATCTACACAGCTCCTTTTTGCGCAAACCCCCCCCTTGCGCAAGAGCCGTTCTTCCTGAAAAAAACCGGAAGAACGGCTCTAGCACAAAAGGGTTTTTTTTGCGCAAAAAGGAGCTTTGTAGACAGCTCCTTTTTGCACAAAAGCCTCTTGCGCAAAAATAGAGCCTTATTAATTATGCAAATGAGGTGCAGCGATATTCCACACTTCGCCTCATTTGCATAAACAAATTAATATTTTCCCTCTCCTTGTCTGGTTTTACTTTTACTCTCTGCATAGTATTTTTTTAATCAGTAAATTGACCCTGGCTGCAGACTTGTCTTTATCCTGTTCATGATAGATACGCTTCTGGAAAAGTGTTCCAGAAACTGCTAATGACATTTACTGAGACTCATGTTTTATAATCTGAAAACAATCTGTTTTTTTAACTCAGGGTTTCTGAGGTCAGAGTTATTCTTAGGTTCTGGAAATGATTTATGGCAATGGAAAACTGATAGGACTTGTGTTTGGGAAGATTACTGAGACCTTTGATTTAGTAAAATCATGCTATGGTGGGAAGATTATATTTGTGCTGTAGTTTGCTTTGGAATTAAACAATTGAAGATTTTTTCTTCTTAAACTAACTTTGAGACTGGCTCTTCCAATCTTAAATTCCATATTATTCTTAAACTTCACCCTTTTAGTTAATACTAGAGATATGTAAAACAAGGAGTTGCTTAATACAGTACAGTACTTGAATTAGACAGTTGTATAATGCTTAATCTGCTGAATGATGAGTCAGAAGAAGTGGATTTATACTGTGCTACAGATGTCCCCTGTGGTCTTAGATAAGTGACCCAACTTTGCAGTACTTCATTTGCCACATATGCTATCTGGAAGTAACAATATTTGCCTACCTTACAGAGGAGCATATCTTAAAAGTGGCCTTTGAAACAAAAAGCAAATATTCAGCAACATTTGTTTGGATCTTTCAATGTCTACTTATGATATATGGAGATACTTCCAACTGGCTGTCTGTCTAAGTTATATTCAAGGAAATAAAGATCTCTATGAGACCTGAAAAATGTCAGTGTTGGCTCTAAGCTAAATTAAAATTCTTCTTCCCCATGCTTAGTGAGGTCAGATTCATATAAATCTGAAGGAAGTGTTGTGCCCTTTACTCTTATGACATCACTGTTTTAGGAGCATCAAAGCTGGTGAGAGAAAAAAATGGAGTCTTGCTATGACTAAAGTTAAGGGGGAAGGGCAGGTACAGAATATGATGTCAGAGCAATACATCATAAAAAAGTAGTGACAGGCATACTATTTTTTGTACTTTACATTTCACTTTTCATATTTATATGGCACTGTGGAAGTGCTAGATATCATTACCTATTCTGTCTATATACGATATATTACATTAAATAGCATATTTGTAGCACTATGTACCGGCTGTGCCTTGTGAATATAAAGACACTAAGGCACTGAGTCTCATTATTTAGCACAGTTCAGCTATTGCAAAACCATTATGGAAATGTAAAAATGAAATAATAATACTTTAGTTTACTCATAGCTCTGTGCTACCTAATTAACTAACACCTGATTTTATCTCATATTCAAGTACCAGTTGAAACTCTGTAACCTGTAAAAACAATGAGGAGTCCTCTGGTACCTTAAAGACTGAGGATACATCTACACAGCAGGGTCAAAGTTAAATTAAGCTATGCAACTTCAGCTATGTCAACTCCATAGCTCAAGTTGAAATAGCTTAACTCGACTTTAGGCTCAGTGTACACTGCAGGAAGTCGAAGGAAGAACACACTTCCTTTGACTTCTCTTACTCCTCATGAAATGAGGGTTACCATGAGTCAGAGTAAGAAGTCCTCCAGCTCAACATTATTTCAGAATAAAGGCTTGTAGTGTAGACACACTCTTAGGGTATGTTTGAGGAGTAACGTTAGTTCAAACCAAGGGGGTTGGTTCGAACTAACGCATCCCGGCACACACTTCCTGGTTCGAATCAGCTGTGATTTGAACTAGCGCGCTGGTGAGATCATGCTAATGAAGCGCGGGATATTTAAATACCTGCTTCAGTAGCAATTTCGAATGCCTGCATTTGCATCCCTAGTTCGAACTAGGGTGCAAGTGTAAACATACCCTTGGTTATTTCGGAATAACATCAATAACGCTACTGTGTAGACATCTCCTAACAGATTTATTTGGGCATAAGCTTTTGTGGTTCAAAATCACTTCATCAAAGGCATTAGAATTTTTTACAGATACAGACTAACATGGACTAACATAGAGTTTCTATAGATACAGTCTAACACAGCTACCCCTCTGAGATGCTGTAACCTGGACTTCACTAGTTCAGCAACTTCCCTGGTCCATCATTGTTAGTGACCCCATAGGTGCTCCAAGGCTGGAGCACTCACAGTGTAAACCTGGTGGACTGCGGCCAGGAGTGTTACTGGACTAAGGAAGAGCTGAGCTATGGAACCCCTGCAGCTGGCAGCCAGGAATGCAGAGGCCAGCACAGACCTCTCCTAGCCCCACGCCCCCAAATTCCTTGGTTTGGAACTAGTCGGGTCCCAAGGGTTCCAGACTAGGGAGGTTCACCCTATATGATAATACAAGTACAATAATTCAAAGTACATTAATATAAACTGGACATACAGTAATATGTAATTTCTTAAACTCTCACTTCAACTCTTTTATCAACTCAAATTCCATTTTAAAAGAGATTATGTAAAAGGTCCAATGGGAAAGTTCACCATACCATCTGAATGTATTCAATTTATTTTGCAAAAGATTCAAAATTGTAACTCGGATCATTAAAGAGGAAATATATTTTATTGGCCCAATTTCTGTTGTCAAGAGAGACGTGCTTTTGAGCTACTCGGAGCTCTTTTTCAGTTCTGGGAAAGGTATTCAGAGTGTCACAGCTAAATGCAAGACTGAATAGGCAGGTTAGCATATGTGGGTTAGCACATACTGTAAGAAACCATTCAAGGTGAAATCTCCCATTAACACCCCTCTAGTCAAATGTCAAAAAAGGGGGTTATAGACTGTTGCAATAAGCTATAAATCCAGTGTCTTTATTAAGACTGTGATTTTTAGACACTACTAAAATTATGAATTTAAGCTCCCTGACTTGTCATTTTAAAGTGTTGTGCAGGTTTCCTTTTAGGATGAGGATTGGTTAGTCAGATGTAGAGTGATCATTTTGTGAAAAGTGTTCACCCACAACTGACAGGGTGTTTTGTCTTTTATCATTTTCTTGTGTGTGACTTTATTCCAGAGCATAGTGATTATCTGGTTCTTACCCAGATAGTTGTTATTGGGGCGATTAGTGCACTATACAAATCAGAACATGCCAGCCACATAAAACATCTCTTTTCCAGATCAGGCAGGACCATCATCTGTGGGTTTTTTTTTTTCATTACTTTCTGATGTCCCCTGAAAAGAACCTATTCCATCTCACTATGCTCTAGTTCAGGCTAATATTAAGGTCCTGAGGCTAGCATTACTGGATGAAATTCTATGACCTGGTGTGGGGAGGGGCCAGAGGACAGACTGAGTGACCCATGCTGTGAGATTCCCCCTCGCTCCCTAACAATTATGGAAGAGGAAGAGCAAGAAACAAGCAGCTTCAGTAGGAATCCCCCCTGCTCTCCCTAAAGGGCTCCCTTGCCCCCCTCAGATTCCTCCTCATATCCCAGGCCCCTGCCTTGATTCCTGCATGCCCCCAAGCACTCCCCAACCCTCTTCCCTGAGCCCTTCTTCACACAACCTCAACTCTGACTCCTGCACAGCCCCCCTTACATCCCAACCCCGACTCCTACATCCCTCCACACATACTGCAACCCTCTGCCCTGAGCCGCTCCTCATACTTCCAGCTTTGACTCCTGCACCACTCACATACCCCCAGACTCCCCGCCCTGGCTCCAGCACCTCACATCCTCACCTCTTTCCCTGAGTCCATGGATGCAGACCCCAACCCCCTGCCTCAAGTCCCCTCACACTCCACCCCACACTTATATTTCTTACAAGTGCTCTCATATTATACATCCCAACCCCCTGCCATGAGTCCCCCAGGTGGGGAAATACAATAATATCTGTAAGAAACAATTTACTTTCCCCCCCTTCTGTCTAGAAATAAAAGTCTTCCAGTGGACAAAAGAACTCAAAAGAGGGCACAAAATAGGCTGTCTAGCAATATTTAGTGGGTCAATTATATAATATTTATTGCAGCTTATCCAGTCTAAATGAAACCTGGAAGTGAAAATTCTCTAAACATTTACATGCATACAGAAAAGTGGTTTGAGTTTTGGTAAATTTCAGGTAAGTTCTTTATTCATGTGAACCAATTTGCCCTTCTCTAATAAACAGTCAAATCCTCCCAGATCCATTACAGAAATATTAATAGAAGAAATCAATCATTTTCTATTATTCACAAAAAATAGGGAGACAATTTCCAGTGGGAGGTCCTTTGACTGGCACTCTACAACCTGCAAGAGCATATGCAAATCTATAATTTTCTGCCTTTTCATAAATTCCCCTTAGGTGCCGTATAAAAATTAAAAAGGGTTTTGAGCAAATCTGAAATTTGCAATATCAGTATAAATAAAGGCTTGTTAGGCACTAATGTACCAGAAGTATTATACTTGACATCTAACAAAACATCTGTTATTTCATAATTCATACTGAGTAATATCTACAGGGACAATATGGGTTAACATTTCTTAGGTGAAGATTGGTATCATGATCAAAGTCCTTTGTTTCTTTCATCGTGAGCCATTTAAGAGAAATAACCACGTTCCAAATATTAATTCCTCTCAAATTGCTTTGACTTTGAAGTTCATTTATCCATGTCTTAATTCATCGTGTATCACACTGCATCTGAGTCCGTTTACACAGCCCATGAATGCCTACCTCCTGCAAAAGGAGAATAATTCACATGAGTAGACTGGTAAGAAATTAGAACTCTGACAAGAATAAAGCCAAATTTAAAATGATGCATATGCCAGTGTTTTTGTAGTGCCAAAATTTCTCATAGGAATTGGAGTAGTCAGCCAAATGACATGGTAATGCTCCATGTCCTAAAGTCAGAGCACATCTTTGCCAGGCGAGAAAAATAACAAACACAAAATTCCATTCCAGAGACTGACATAAGGTGCTGCCAAGCATATAGTTTACCCTTGTAACAGTAGCAGTGCTTCCCACTAGCAAAAACATCTGGGAAAAAATACAGAAATAGTCTCATTATCTCCCGCATACACTGTGATCTGGTTGGAACAGTGCCCAAAATATTAGCACTGAAGCTGAGTGACGGCTTCTAGTCCCCATAACCATGCAGAAGTTTAAGTCTGAAGTTTTGTTCAGTTTGTGTTTGCCTGTTTTGCTTTTTCAACCAAAAGGCTTGCAGATAGAGAAACAGGAAAATAATTAACTATTTGAAATAACGGCCTTCCAGTTATGTACTGAAAATGCACATACACGTATTTTCCAATGTTCAGACTACCTGGTCCAACAAAATGTATATGATACGTGCAGCTTTTAAGCTTTATCTTATAAAATTATTAGCTCCAATCCAACCTATATAAAAAGCATCATGCAAAGTCGGGCTGTAGAACACCTGGATACAAGCTACCAATTAAGACCAAATTCTTTTTCCTTTTTTTTAATGAATATACTCCCTGTGGAAGATGACACTAAAAAATGAAATCTTCACTTCATCCACAGATCAAGTACAGCATAGCTAGTAGTAGTGCAAGCTTCCCTGATTACATTCTGAATCAACCTAAATCTTGTTCAGTGGGGACCAACTTTAAAGGTTTCCATATTAATCCATTCCTCCACTTTTCTGTTTGACTGAGATCATCAACTTGTTTCACATATGCTACTAATGGGTATCACAGAATAACAGCTTTCAATCACTATTGCATTTCATTTTTAAAAAAGGAGAATAGTAGTGAAAGGCTCAATAGTTATATGCTAATCTAATGTATCCATTTCCCCTAATTAAATCTCCACTGTGCCTTATGCAAGTGAGTTAAGATTTTTGTAATCTCTCTCTCTTTCACTAGGTAATTAAGAATGAAGTGACTAATTGGCTATTACAAATAAATTAAGTTTGAAGTGGTAGGGCTGATAACCAGAACAGGCAATCTGTCAATAAAATCAGCTACTGCATCAGCTCTGCATGGTGGTAAGTTCTGTACCTATTTTAAAACAAGATTCAAATTATATGTTCAATCATTTCTCAATGCATTACTTCCAAAACCATGTAAAACACTCCGAAAAGTTTGACATACCAGTGTTTAACCAGTATGGTTTCAATAAAGAAAAATCATGTCTCTAATCTACTAGAATTATTTGATTTTGTTAACAAAATATTGGACTAGGTGGACCACAAGGCTCATGCACGTTGGGTGTGTCTAGACTACAGGATTTTTTCGTTTTTTGAAAAAACTTCCCCTGCATCTAGACTGCTACTGTGTTCTTTTGAAAGTAAATCAAAAGAATGCAGCAGTTTTTTCAACCGCGGAAAACCTCGTTTTATGAGGACAAACGACTTTTTTCGTAAGTGCTCTTTCAAAAAAAGGCGCTATGTAATGCAAACTGTGCTTTTTCAAAAGATAGCATCCAGACTGCCTGGGTGCTCTCTTTCGAATAAGTGGCTTGCTTTTTCAAAAGTACTGGTTGTAGTCTAGATGCTTTTTTTCAAAAGAGGCTTTTTCGAAAGTATCTTTCGGAAAAGCCTCTTTCGAAAGAGGCTTGCAGTCTAGATGTAGCCTTTGGCAGTTCCTACACCCCTATTACCATTCGATTCAATTTTCTTTAAATAAAAGTGACTTTTGAACATAGAGAAGCCTTTCATACCGACTCATCTCTGCTCCCCATTTAAGTTAATAGCAAAACTCCCATTGCCTTCCATCTCAAACATATTCACTCTGGAACCTACCCCTGCAATAAAATCCATTGCCAACTCTGTCTACACATCTATACAAGCAACACCATCACAGGACCTAACCACAAAAGCCACCACATCAGAGGCTCATACAAATGCACGTCCTCTAATATGATATATACCATCAAGATCCAGCAATGCCTCTCTGCCATGTATATTGACCAAACCAGAGAGTCTCTACGACAAAGGATTAATAGACACAAATCAGATATTCAAAAAGGTAACACAGAGAAACCTGTTGGGGAACATTTTAAAAGTAGCCATTCTTTTGCAGAGTAATTTCAGGAACCAATTAGAGAGAGAGACTGTGGAACCGGCCTTCATATGCAAATTTGACACTTTTACCCAGAGACTAAACAAAGACATTAACTGGATGGGCAGTTATATTCAACACCCAAATGACATCAAAAGCTAAGTATTGGACAATTACAGTCCCTCTATTCATATATATGAAAACAGCGTGAATAGAGCACTCAGCCAGAGTATGGCTTTCAATAGCAAAGTTCAAAGGTAGTCAAAGTTTGCACATGAGCAAATGTTCAAGCAAAGGAGCCCTCAACAAGGCACTGCTCCAGCATAGCACTCAAGCACATGCTTAAATGTAGGCACATGATTTTAGATACACATGCACATATATAACTAGCTCGGATAGCAATAGCGGTGAACCCGGAGGCACAAGCTATGGCTGTTTCAGTATGTACACAGGATCCTGGTGGGTAAAGTGAGCTACTGCCAACACCTGGGTCCCCACACAGCATCACTACTATTGTTTCACCATCTAGTGTTGATATAGCTAGTTGGGTTTGTTTAGTTTAGAAAAGAGAAGACTGAGGGGGGACATGATAGCCGTTTTCAGGTATCTAAAAGGGTGTCATAAGGAGGAGGGAGAAAACTTGTTCATCTTGGCCTCTGAGGATAGAACAAGAAGCAATGGGCTTAAATTGCAGCAAGGGAGATTTAGGTTGGACATTAGGAAAAAGTTCCTAACTGTCAGGGTAGTTAAACACTGGAATAAATTGCCCAAGAGGTTGTGGAATCCCCATCTGTGGAGATATTTAAGAGTAGGTTAGATAAATGTCTATCAGGGATGGTCTAGACAGTATTTGGTCCTGCCATGGGGGCAGGGGACTGGACTCAATGACCTCTCAAGGTCCCTTCCAGGCCTATTATTCTTTGATTCTATGATTCTATAGCTAGATCTATCACCTTTCAACTTGTCGTGCACACATGCCCATCAGCATGTTGTTGAAACAAAGCCTTAATTCTCAGCTGGCATGAAATTTGCTGGAATTACATGCTCCATTTTCTTACACGTGCAAATGAACAAAGAGATTAGGGGAGGGAAGTTGTGGGATACATAATTCAAATCTGAGCACAAAAGGAACTGCTGTCACCACTTTGAAAAAGCAGGTCACTTATTTAATATCTAAATACAGATTTAGCAGTGCAACTTTAGGTACCTATTTTTACTAATCTTGACCAGAACATGTATAATTTTAGTCTGGTGGGAATACAGTGTGCTATATGTGAACTATGAAAGCCTAAAGATTTTGACATGCTACCTGTTATATTTGGATTCTTAAGTTAACTGTCAGGAATGAAACCTTAAGGATATTTGCTATTGCTTTGTCTGACTAGGTCTTTCTCTTTTTTGTGTATGCAGGCATGTCACACAATCAATAAAATCTACATACAGCATATAAAGAAAAACCAATATGAAGAACACACAATTTTTGGCATTAAAGTGATAACCTGGAATGCAGATTTAAGTATCTAGCAATAGATTAATTGTTTCATTTTCAATGTTGTGTTCAAACACTGGCAAGAGAATTGATACTGCACATGTTCTGTCATTGTTCATGTTTGATACAAACTTTATAATGAATAAAAGAATGAAGTGTATAAATATTAACGATTAAAACGTTCAGCAAAATATAGTAGTAGCACGACAGACTTTTCACCATTCCTTATTATGATTGACTGTGTATTCCATCTCTTCCCATGGGTCTGTGATTCTGAGAACAGAAGAACACTTAAATAGTCAACCAGTCAAATGATGGAGCATTTCATAGATCAAAGAAGTCGAGCTCTCAATTATGTAATTTACAAAATACAAGAGTCAACATTCAAAAACCTTATTTCTGTGACAAAAAGCACATAAAGAACAGAAAATAGTCATTATAAATCATCATCCAGAACAATAATTGTAACAAAAATGAGAAATAGTGCCAATGTCTCCAAAGCTCATTATGATGTTTAAATTGTAACCTTATGGTCCTCTTTGGAAATCAAACAGAAAATAGACAAGAAGTGAAAAATGTTTAATGAAGGTATTTTTTAAAAATAAATTAAAATTTCAAATGGAGCAATAAAGACATCATGCCTATCATAGAAAATAATATCAGCCATACCTGGTGCTATTAGTAGACTTGGATAAAACAGAAAAAAAAATCCTGAATACATTATTATAAACATTTCATTAAATTTATACATATGCATGATTTATTTGCAAATAGTTTGTCCAGCTTTTATAAGGATCTGATCATTTCACTGTATAGTAGAAGTGTTAATGAAGCACAGAAACTGACCTCAAAGAGGAAAATACATACGGATAGGTATGTTCTGATACAAATCAACAGGAGTAAATGTCTCTTGTCCCCCATACAGTGAGTCAATGCAGTCTATGGGCATGTCTACACATGAGTTATTTCAAAATAATGGAGTGCGCATCTACACAGCAAGCCTGTTATTTTGAAATTTCATGAGTAGTAAGGGAAGGCAAAGGAAGAGTGTTCCTCCTTCGACTTCCTGTAGTGTAGACAGCGCCAAAAACCAAGTTAAGGTACTTCGACTTCAGCTATGCAATTAATGTAGCTGAAGTTGCGTATTTTAATTCAACTTTAGCCGGCAGTGTAGATGTACCCTGCATGTTTACTTCTTGAATAAAGAGTAACTCAACATAAATAAGGTTATCAGAAACTGGGCCTGACTAACCTCTAGAACTGTGGTCACCAACCCATCGATCGCGATCGACTGGTCAATCGGGAGGGCTCGACCAGTCGATCGTGAGGCGTTCGGGGCTCCCCCAATTCCCCCACCCCCAAGAAGCCCCACTACCTACCTCCGAAAATGGATGTAGTGCCGGCTTCCCACGGGGTGGAGGGAAGTCCGGCAGCTGTGTGCCACTTCCGGGGTTTCCGGAAGTGTGCTGCCTGCTCCCCTCCTCCAGGTCTGTGGCGTGCTGGGAGGAGGTAGGAGTCCCGGAGGAAGGCGCATGCTGGGGCTTCTGGGGCGGGGAGAAAGAGGAGGGGAGGCACGCACTGGGGCTCCCCTCCTCTGCGGGGCAGGAGGTAGGAGTCCCAAGGGCAAGCGTGTGCCAGGGAGGGAGGAAGGAGTCCCGGGGGGAAGCACGCACTAGGGCTTCTGTCCTGGGAAGGGGAGGTGTGCACTGGAGCTCCTCTTCTCTGTGGGGGAGGAGGTAGGAGTCTGGAAGGGAAGCATGCACCAGGGAGGGGAGAGGAGTCCCGGGGGGAAGCGCTCACTAGGGCTTTCCTCTTGGGGGGGAGAGGGGAAGGGAGGCACGCACCAGGACTCCCCTCCTCTGCGGGGGAGGAGGGAGGAGTCCCGGGGGGAAGCGTGCGCCAGGGAGGGGGGAGGAGTCCCAGGGGGAAACGCGCGCCGGTGCTTTCCTCCTTTGCGGGGCAGGGGGAGGAGTCCTGGGAGGAGGCTTTTGGCAGAGCTTCCCTCCTCTGGGGAGGGGGGAAGGCACGTACCGAGGATTCCCTGTCCCAGCCAACAGCCTGCCCCCCGTTCCCACTGGCACTCTGCTCCCACTGGCATGCTGGCCCCTACCCGCACTGGCACCCTGTCCCCACCCCAGCGCCCTGTCCCTTGCCTTTACTGACACCCTGTCCTCTGCCCCAGGACCCACTAGCACCCTTCCCCAGTACCAAGTCCCCTGCTCCCACCAGCACAGTCGGGGCCACATTAGTGAGGCTTTGGAGGAGGGTTTTTTTTTTTTTTTTGCATCTCACTTGTGTGGCCCCAACTGACTTTTCAGTGACCCCTGAATCAAAACAGGTTCTCATAAATAAAAACAATGCTGAAACTTTTTGTGTTTGACATATTTTATAAAATGAAGCCTGGCCAACAAACCCCCATCTGTATGCAGCATCATAACACTCCTGCACACACCCCCAGACCCTAGATTTGAGCCTATCATATACTGGAACCCCCTGTCCTGAGCCTCTCACATCACCAAACTCCTGCACCCCCACATCCACAAGCCTGTGGCTTGCTCAGTATCCCAACCCTCCACCTGACCCCAACACTCCCCAGCCTGGAGCCCTCTCCCTGAGCCAACATCCCCTCCTCCACCTCCTCCTGCATCCAAATTCCCTCCCAGAGCTTGCACCTCTCACCCCTTCCCACACCCAAACCCCTCATTCCCACCCCAGAGCCCACACATCCTGTCTGAACCCAGTGAGGGTGCAGCTATACTGCAGGAGTTTTCCGGGATTCCAGAGGTATCCCAGAAAAAACTCTTCCACATCCAGGGATGCGTTTGTTCTTCCACTTTTTTTAGCAGAAGAGCAAGCATGCTCTTTTGGTAACCCCTATATTCCTCTTTCCACGAGGAATAAGGGGGCTTCCAAAAGAAGGGGTTTTTCTGACATTTGGTCCAGTCTAGACAGGCCAAATGTTGGAAAAACCTCTTCCTACAGAAGAATTGGGGAAAAAAAGCAGCAGTATACGGGTTGGGAATAGCAAGTGATGGAGAGGAGGAGAATAGAGAGGGCAGGGTGGGGCTTCAAGGAAGGGGTGGGGCAGTAGATCTTGGCTTGTTCTGTCATTTAAAAAGTGATCTTGGGTGTAAAAAGGTTGAAGATCACTGCTCTAGAAAGTTATATCCTTGAGAACAGATTACACAAAAACAAAAACACTTCATTTTCAAATCAGCATAGTAGTTGAAAAAGAGGCTGAAAGAATCTAATGTACAAGGCTAATGAAAAGATTTTCAAATAATTATGTTAACAGAGTTTTTATATAGAAAACCGTAGTAATACAGAAAAAAAGGTAGCCATAAATAAGATGCTGAGTGTAGTTTACTACATTCTGAAATCTGGAATTCTCTAAAGCACTAAGTTTTTCTAAGATCGAATTCAGACCACCACTTGAACAAACACTCTTGTGCTGTCACGTCTTCTTCTGAAATTAAACAAAAGACAGCAGTGGTATCTGGGGGAAAGGAACAAACCCTCAAAGGTCAAAATAGATTGTGATGCATCATTTTGACTTCTGCTATTTCTAGTGTACGTAACATTTATGAAGGTACAAATATCACAGGCATTTATCAGGCCCCAAAATCAGTGAAGGACAGAGATTAGAGAATGCCAACAGACAGTTCAAATTAGTAGCCAATATAATTTTTACAAAATTCCAGTTGAAGTTATACCCCATATAACCCAACCTTATATATGTACTGGATATGTATTTGAGAAATAAAGGTATTTGTCAACCTTTAAAAACTCCCATGTGCCCCTTTTTATTTATTTCCATGGTGCTTGCCCTGTTCACTGCATTGAAAATCATTCCAAATTAAAGGTCAGAAAATAGGAAACGTTAACAAGAGCTTTGACACAATAAGGAATATGAACCCTGTAAAAATATTTATTTGGCCTTCTTCCCTGGTTGCAAGCAACTAAAATTGGAGGAAGGCAAAAACCATTTCAACTTTAAAAAGGGGCAGAATAAAATAAAGCTATCTGGTGCTGTAGCTTAATGCACTCTAGTTTTTTGAATACCTTCTAAACTCTGCTTAGGACATACATGAAATCTTAGTTCAAGTTGTACAAAACTCAGTGGTTTTATGTCATACAGTTTCATGTGAATTTTTGTGTGTCCCTCCCCAGGGATCTTTCACATATCAAATTCCATTCTCAGGTATAATCTCTCTCTATATATAAAATCTTTTTCCTGACGGACGACAGAATGTTCCTGCTGGGTGACAAATGATGTCATCACGTCATCAGCATCATCAGCATCAACAGGATCTCTCAGCAAAGCGGTAGTATCCAGAGAGAAGGGGGTAGGCGAGCACAGCAAGCAGAAGGCACAGTCCCCTAGTAAATCAAAACATTCAAAGTGGAACAGCCAAGATTACAAAATAATGCGTTGTTTTGACCCCATGTTTTCCTTCTCCTTCACTTTTAATATCATCAGAGATCATTAGGTGACACTTTTGCATGAACTGTATACCTTAGTCTGGTCATCTGAAGAAGTTGGTTGTGCTCACGAAAACTCATGGTACCATCTACATGTTTTGTTAGTCTTTAAAGTGCTACCAGACTATTTGTTGTTTTTTAAGTTTTTTCTGTTACAGACTAATTCGGCTACCCCTCTGAAGTTTGTATACCTTAGCACATGTCAGCCGATGGTCAGGGCAGTGTGTGTGTGTGTGTGACACCCAAGTCTTCAACTGCTAAGGCACAAAGCCCCGTCGCAGCGGGCAGTCTAGGAGAGACTGAAGGGAGCCCCGAAGTTTAACGTCGTGACTTTACTGCTAGGACCGGGTCCCGTGCAGAGGGCTGCCAACAGGCAGACAGACGCCCTTGTTAATAGGAAGAGCTTATTACATCTCAGATTTTAGCTGCTAGGATACAGGACCCCTCCGCAGCGAGCAATCTAGGGAAGACTGAGAGATGCCCCAACGGATCTGTCACCTGGGAGTGACACGATCCAAACGCCCAAGCTCCTCCTATACCTGTCCCTTATGACTGGCTGAAGTTCTTTTAAATTGTGCTTGGTTCTGTTACAGCAACTGAAGGAGTCAGGTTAAAAACTTAAACAGTTACAGGTTTATTAAAAAGGCTTATAAATCATATGGTTACAATGGCTATTGCTCTATTTCTTAACTGCTAGCAAATATAGATCTTAAAAATGGTTACAAAGAAAATAAAGATAGAAAATAGAAATAATGGTACCAAGTGACAGCTTAATCTTTAAAGAGCTCTAAATCTATGTGTACACTTAAGACAAAGGACCACATCCAGGTACAATTTTTACCCCTTCTGTGCCTCTCGACTCCAGCAGGTCAAGCCAGGGCCGGTCCCTCAATTCCTAGGAAAGACGAATATGAGGTGGGCGTCCCCGTGGAACCTCGGGAGGTCAAACACCTAACCCGACCAGCAGATAGATGGTAGATTGACACTCAGAGTAAATGTGCTGCTGGACCCATCTTTATACCCATAGGGGCCCGTATCCTCTTTCTTATCTAAGATGACAGATTGTGTTGGTTCATCTTTGTGACACCAGTTCTTACAAGCAAGTTTCAAGTTAATTTACACTTGCAAGAGAGATAACTAAATTGTGAGTACTAGACATTTTTTTTTACTGGGCGAGAGATTCCTCCCCCCGCGGACGGCTGTGTGTTCGTATCAATATGGGTTTCAGTCAAGGACACTCCTCTGCAGCCTCTTGGTCAGCAATTGGCGTATGTCTGTTTACAGCCATTCAGGGTTACAGCAGCCTGCCATATCCAGGCAAGCAAAGATGGATGTTACAGGGGGGTTCCTGTCTGGCTACAGCACAGGATAGAGCACATTGTTTAGAAAATTAATCAAACTTATATGAGTGTGTTCATGAAATCTGAAAAAAAAAATCTCTTAAATAATTGTGCACATTTTTGAATACCTTAATTTTAGTTTTCTACAACCTCCAAATTTTCCAAATTATCCACAAGGTACCACATAAAATTCCTCTCCACCTCCACATATTTTGTATCTGAAATTTCACCTAAGTATTGGCATGGAAGCTGTGTTTGGCAATTTTTATTTGAGGACAACAGGAAAGATTATAGGGGTTCTCAAACTTTTCCATTTGTTGTCTACACCTTAATAGAGTCATTGTCTCATAGGCCCACTTCTCTATCCATTTGCAATTACGTGGCTTTCATGTGAGAGCCACAGTGGTTAACTCACATATAAAAACAACATTATATGTATATATAACATATTTTTAGCTGTGTTTAAATAATGTAGTATCTGGAAATAAAGAGATTCAGTATCATGTTACCAACAAGCATTCTGTCAGCCATCAGCAAGTGCTTCATAAACTACCAGAGATCAATGACCCACAGTTTGAAAACTACTGGGATACTGCAATACACAGAAAGTCACATACACATTTATATTATGTTAGACACACATGAAGTTCAGGGGCTCAATCCTACTATTGAACATGTAATGCCCAATATCTTCAAGAGTTATGCATAATCATTGGCATTTCTTTACCATTACTAGGATCCAAATATTAACATTTGTTTCTTGGAAGCAAGTAGAGATATAGTCCTGCATTTGTCCCTACTCCTGTTATTCCTAATCAAAGGAAAATTGAATTATTTTTATTTTATTTTACTTTATAATGGAATGATAAAACAACTCGACAGAATGAAAATCCTGGAGCCAGAAGCCTACTGAACCTAAATTGACAGAGTGTGTAAGTTTCCTCATCCTTCAATGCCTGAATGCATCAGGCCGTACCTGAATGGACTGCTTTGAACGGCAGCAAAGTAATTCATTTTCCAGGCATCAACTGTCTTTGGCCTCTCTGTTGAGAACATTGATTAGTGAAAACTGTGACAGAGTTTTTGTGCTAGAGAGGCCTATTCTCTCTACTGGATTGAGACCACCAGCTCATTTTATCCAGTCCACTAACCCACTGTCAACTGGTAATGATTTTCTGTTATTATTGACCTAGGCTGCATTCAGATGTGAAAGTCTTAGGATTCCTTTGCCAGTTGCTGGATCAATGTTGTGGCTGTAATGCAATCTATTACTGAAAAGTAACAGATGGATATTGTTGTGGACATAAAACATAGGCTAACATCCTCCTCTGAGAAGTTGGGAAAGTGTACCACATGATCACGACAGAAAGAAATTGGCACCTCTCTACTCAAGCAAGTAAAGGATTTTCCCATGAGATGGAAGACTTTTTTTACATAGTTTGAAACAGGTTTGTTAGGGCCATGGCAAAATTTATTACACTATTAGATTACATAAAATAACTACTTACTCTTCAAAAACAGCATCCATAAAGAATCATCACCCCGAACTAGCAATCACTGGTAAATAAATGTGTCCAGGCAGTGTGCACACTAAAATTACCTGGAAATTGCATTAATAATGCCTAGCAGTCTTCCCAGGGTATTATTTTTCATTCAGGCTCATCCATTAATTTGAAATCTGCAGTAAAGCAAGGGAAATGTGCTTTGTTATATTAAAACAATTTTAAAATGTGACATCTCCTTCAAAGCCTTGCTGTAAAAAAAGTATATAGTGAGTTTTAATGGTGTCCCACAAATTTATTTGCACTTTGCTGCATTTAACAGATCATCAGAATAAATATAAGCAAAGCAGCTTATGCCCATCTCAGTCCTGGCAATTTGGTTAAAAGCATGGCACTATAATTGTATTGCTATAGCACTTCCTTTGAGTTGATTTTGTTCAATTTTTTACATTTGTGTGATTAATATGCCACCTCAGCCTACTAACAATCTCTTCCCAGTGTGGTTCAGATAAGTGCTACCACAGTGATTCAGGATGTAAGTCACTAATAAAAGTCATTATGCTAAGAGGATCCAGCACAACTGACCAAGAATATATTACTTCATCAGCTCTAAAAACTTTAGTAGACTAGCCAAATAAATCATAACCTAGCTCACACAGAGAGGACACAAGCTGTTTCATATACCCTAAGCACTTTATCTTAAACTACTCAGAATGCAGACACTCACTGGAGATAAAGATTTTTAGCCGGAGGTGAATTTCAACAGGGTCTGTATTAGCAAAATAAGTAGCAATTTCCTGTCCTGAGTCTCTTAAAGCATTTACGAACATGAACTTCTCTGCTTTATGAGAAAACTCTCCCCAATGAATGACAGTCTGAGAGCTATGCTTTGGCACAATGCACGACAAAGCTGGAAGACTGGCACTCCATTCAAAAAGAAGGGGAGAAAAATATTTAAAGATCTGCCATTGAAACATGTACTTGACTGTCTTTAAGTGGTGGAGACGCTCACATGTGCATCAAAAGGTCAAAAAAGACTGTACTCTTTATATATGTTTGAGCAATGCCTAGTTCAATGGGATCCTTACTTGTGACTGGAGCTTCTGTGCACTGCTGTAATCAAACAAACGATAACTAACAACAACAACAACCAAATAAATAGTCAATTAATAAATAACATATATTGGGTAAATAATTAATAAAACAATGAGGAATACCTAACACCTTAAAGACTAACAGATTTATTAGAACAAAAGCTTTTGTGGGTAGGACCCACTTCATCAATGAATTGGAGTGGAGTTTACAGAGGGATGGGTATACATAAGGACAACAAAAGGAAGAGGATATCTGTGTAAACTAGGATAATCAGGTCAGGGTAGAAGTTGCTCATTCACAACAGTTGATATAGAAATGTGGATATCAATAGAGGGGAAATTGCTTTTGTAATGTGTTAGCCAGTTAAGATCCTTATTCATTCCTAAGTTGACAGTAATGAATTTGCAAATGACCTCCAGTTCAGCTGTCTCCCTTTGTAAGTGGGTTTGGAAATTCTTTTATGGAAGGATGGCTACTTTCAAATCCACTACTGAATGTCCAGGGAGATTAACGTGTTCTCCTACAGATTTATTTGTGTTACCTTTCCTGATGTCTGATTTGTGTCTATTCATCTTTTGGCATAGAGACTGTTCGGTTTGACCAATATACATAGCAGAAAAGCATTGCTGGTACTGGCTGGCATATATCACGTTAGTGGATGTGCAAGTAGATGAGCCCCTGATGGTCGGGCTGATGTGGTTAGGTCCTGTTATGGTGTCGCTTGTATAGGAGAGTGGACAGAGTTGGCAATGGGGTTTGTTGCAGGAATAGGTTCCTGGGTAAGTGTTTCTGTGATGTGGTATGTGGCTGCTGGTGAGTATTTTCTGCAGGTTAGAGGGTTGTCTGTAAGCGAGTGTTGGCCTGTCTCCCAAAGTCAGTGCGAGTGAGGGATCATTTTCCTGGATAGGTTGTAGATTGTCATTGATGCACTGGAGGGGTTTTAGCTGGGCCACCCATCAGGCACCATGTGCTGTCACCTGCCTCTCTGCTGTGACCTCTGTAGTCATTTTTATCTCTCAACAGGCTGGATAGAAACACCTCCCTCACTACAAGTGATTTCATCTCTCACTGAGCACTAAACATAACAAAAGGCTCCTGACTCTTACTTTCACAAGAGTCTGGCAGTGGAGCCCCTGGCTTAACGAGGTCCTTTCAGTTGAGGCTGACCCCCTCATTTAGGACAAGTTAAGCACAGTTCTGTTCCCTTTTATTTGTATAATAATGACAACAGCATTGATAACAGCATTTCACTACCCCTGCATTCAATATCAAAGTGATTTACCAGGCAAAGTTGATTACTTTGAGGAACACCACTCTATCTGCTGGATAGCTAAGCAGAGTAGGTGTGCTCATGTAAATGCAGTTTGCTTCTGAAGACTCTCCCACTTCCAGCTAGCAGTCAGGGGAAAGTTCATTCAAACTCTGCTTGCATATACTTATTATAATAGGTGTTTTGTTCTGCGGAAATTAGCATTTAGGACCAAGAGATGAATTGGAAGTCAGCACCTCATCTACGTCGGGGCTTTTGACAACCTGATTAGGTGCTTATCTATATCTTTAGGTGCCTTTGAAAAATCTATCCCCCAACTCCCATTTAATATCAAAGCTTATAAATGCACAAGACCAGCTTCTACTGCTAGTCAATTACTTTTAATTGTTTCCCCAATGGGAGGGGGAAAGGAAAAGCAAACTACTCTTCAGGGAGCATAAGGACACAGATTTGGGCTTTTTCCTGTGCAGACAAACCAGGGGAGGATGGAGGGATCCTTGTGTCTTCTTCATCCTATGTAACCAAGTGGAGCGCCAACATTTGGCAGCTTTATAAAACTTAAAATAAAGCATTTATTTTTAGTGGGTTAATTTTCACTGGGTGTATCAGTGAGCTTTTTACCGTCAAAATGTGGTCCAACCAATTCCAGCATGCAGAATGTTTTCAATGCTGAATTACTATTCCCTGAAAAACTGGGTTTATATCATGAAAATGTGGACACCACCTTAACCATAACAGCATGAACAGAGCCGCGATAATTACTATTAAAGGAAGAAGTCTTAGCATATAAGACAGAGTGATGCGCTCATTAATTTCCCTGCCTGCTGCAGCCAAGATTCAGATACAGCTCAGAATCTAAAGGCCAAAAGTCTTATCAATCTGAGTGATAAACATAGTGAGATGGAATGTCATGAGAGGATGGAAGAGAAAAACTTTTGAGCTAGCATGGTGACCTTGAATGAGAAAATTGAATATGTTAATAACAATTTAGATTAAGTTTTTGTAATGATTCCTTAATTATCATGATGACAAAAATTCAAATAAAATTGAACAAGGTAAACGGGTGATACTTAGCAGATTTCATTATCTGGATTTGTTATTATAACAATTCCAGGTTTACCTTTAAGCGGATGCTGTACATATCAGTACTGAGTTTACTTTTGTTACATTTGCCAAGGATTACAACACACAAATAATTGTGACAAATTATTTGTAAGCCCTTGCAAAATCTATCATTTTTTAGTTTTCATGGCAATGGGTAGCTCAGGCCATTCAGTATCAATCACAAGGACCCAAAGAAGTATTTTTTCCTGTATATTTTAAATTATCACTAACTTATTGCTTAAGGATTACATGTTGTTGTGAAATTTTGGCCATTCAATCCAAATATGACTGCTGAAACTTCTGATAATGAAACAGAATCCTTGGAGAATCTTTAAGCCACTCTGTCACATGTATTACAGTATGTATGTGTTGATATACCCTCGCTTATGCAAAGGTTATGATTGAGGGAACAGCCTACCAGATTAGACATGCCAAGTTGCATGCATTTGGAAAAAGGCTTGAATAAAATATATGTTTTGATAAGCTAATGAGCATACCAGTACTTGGCCTATCTATCATTGGCACTATATAGGTTTCTTCAATCAGGTTACTGTGTCATGCAGTATTACATATGCTTTACATCAAAACTTCCTTACACTGGATTTTATTTCCTCATGGGGCATGAAGGACTTTAAATTAACTCCTTGGACATTTTAACTGTAAGAACACCATTAAATGCCTGGATTACCAAAATGGTTTGACCCTAATCCATTGTGAATTAGATAAAGCTTCAATCATTCCTATTTTTCTGTAGGAGTTGACAATATCTTAAATTCATTTCTCATGATTTACCTGTTCTGTTGTGCCTGAATCCTGTACTACATATACAGTACTTGGTAGTTGTAAGGGGAAGACCTGTTATAAATCATGTTTCAGCCTTCTCCACTTCATTATCTATATAATATGCCAATGTTCAATTTATTAAAACAAAATTGAAAAGAAGTAAATTGACATTGACACTATTTCTAATGGATGGCCCTGGCAAGTTCTGCATCACAAAAACTAGTCATGCAACAGAGTAAGCTATATATCGGGGTCGGCAACCTTTTCAAACCAAAGAGCCAAACTATATCAAAATTTAGAACAAGTGGTCAACAAATAGCCAGTATACGAATGCCCATTTGCATGACTGAAAATATACATAAATAGCATAAATGAAACATTGTATTCAAGGACTTTATTTAATGGGACTTCTACTGTTGCATCTTTTTGCACATTTTCTTGAAGTCTACATCATAATCAGTCAAATTCAGCTTTGTGCACACATTCAGGTTGTCTTCTGTTAATCTTGAGCACAGATTACCTTTGATGTGATTCAAATAAGAGAAAGCCTGCTCACACGTGTAGGTGGAGCCAAACATTGAAAGTAAGGTCAAGCAGACATGCTGTATGGTGTTGTAGCTGACAGGAAGTTCTTTTGAGTTTGTAGAATCAGATTATCATCATGCTCCAATTTCTTCATGTCAGCCTTTTTGTGCAGTTTTGCCAGTTCTGCACATTGTCGAGCAAGGCATTCTAAATCAGAATTCAGCTTGATGAATTTTTCCACATAGATATCCGACTCCTTGAAATCTGCTATTTCCATTTCCAGTCATTGACTGAGATGCCTGGAATGATTGTCAAATCCAGTTCTTCAGTGGATACTTTACGCAGACAAATCATAATCATAGAGCACTGTTTTTACAAAACTCAACAAAACGAGACTTGAATGTCATTAGGAGCTCAGAAACAAATCCCACAAACTGCTGCAAATCAAGGCTATTATTTGGGTTCTCTCTCTGATATGAATCACAAAACATTCATAATCTTTCAAAATCTGCCAGTCTGTCCGTCTTGATATGTTTGATGAAGACAATCAATTTTGTCAAATCCAAACACTGCCTGCTGCAGAGTCAGGACTGTGTTTCCTTTTCCTTGTAGCTTAAGGTTCAACTCATTGAAATGACTTGTAATGCCAATGAGATGGTAAAACTTGAGCAACCAATCACAGTCTGAAAGCTCAGGATGTTGGACACCCTTTATATACAAAAATGACTTAATCTCATAAATGCAGGTGGCAAGACAAGATAAAACTTTGCCACAAGATAACCAGTGAACATTGTACATTAGTATATCAGAGTATTCTGAATTTTCTTCCTCAAGCAGTGACTGAAACTGATGGTGATTAAGGGCTCAGGCAAGAATCCAATTGACAATGTGAATGACTAGTCACATTACATTTCTGAGTTTGGTTCCACAAGATTGTGCACAAAGTGCATCCTGATGCACAATGCAATGAAACTTCAATAGTGTATAGTTCAGCTGTACTGTCAGGAGTAAGGAGTCCTCTGTATTTGCCAACCAACCTAAGTGCAACGTCCGTACACACAGGCACAAGATTATCCAACTGTATTTCTTTCTCATTTACAAAGTTCATCACAGTTGTAAGAATGTCTTTGCTAATATCTCAATCATTTTTTTCATGTTCAGCATTTCCACAAATATATCATCCTAGAATACACAACTGATTAATGTCACATATCTTGGTTGTCATGTCCACAGCAAATGAAAAATAAGCAGCTGTACTCAAATTTTGCATTTGTTCTTTGTCAATTTGATGGACCATTTTCACAGCTCTGTCATGAACTGTTTTTGCCAGTAATGGCATGTCTTGAATTTTCTGTAAGATTTTGTTCTTGTTGAGAGACTCGTCAAATAGTTCATGACCAACTTTTAGCATTCATCCCTTCATATAATCCCCTTGTGGTGGGGCATTCCCTCCCGTCTCTTCTGGTGGACGGGGAGGGACCCCGAGTCCACAAACCCAGACACCGACCACCTCTCTAGAACCCGGCTCACCGGACCAAGTCCATGAATACAGTCTCTGTATAGCCCTTTAAGGCAAGGCCCTCTGGCCTGCGTCCATACACACATTCTCCATATAGCCCTTTAAGGCAAGGCCCCTCTGGCGTGAGTCCATAAACACGGTCTCAGTATGGCCCTTTAAGGCAAGGCCTGCGCGGGGTTATAGCGGGGCCACACCCCAGGTAGGGGGACCTGGACCCACCCTACTCCACCGGGTCCCAGCCCAGGGCCCTGTGAGTGACAAGATGGCATGCCACTCCCTCGGCAGGGAAGTCCTGCCAAAACATGCCAAGGTTCCCGGGGTGGGAGAGGCGGCTCCCGCTCCTGCCCTGGGCACTTCCTACCTGGTCTGCTGGAGCTACTTCCCACATACTTGTCAGGTTTGATGTCCTCCCTGGGGTGACGTCTCCTCAGCGGGCAGCCTCTGTGGTGCCCCAACTTGCCTCGGCATCTCTGCTGACTTCTTCTGGGGTCTCAGGTCACTGTTGGTCAGAAGCTTCCTTCATAGGTCCTTCTCCTCCGGCTGCCCGCCCAGACTGAGTCCTTCCCCAGGCTTTTATAGTTGAGCTGAAGCCTGGGCATGCTCAGTAGGGCTGGGGGGGAAGGACCTCTGCAACCAGGTAACCCTGGCTGGGCCCTGAGGATTCAGTGCAGTGCTGCCTGGCCCCATCACACCCCTCTTGAATATTGCTGTATGAGTCCACAAAACTTGCGGAGTTTAAGCTCCCACTTTTTTTTGACCATGCCAGCAGACTATTTTGTCCAATGTTCATTTTTCACTGCAGCTTCTTGCAAGCTTTTTTTTTTCTTTTGTGCATCATCCTCAGGGTATTTCGACCAAATGCTGCATGTTTTGTCATGAAATTCATTGTTTTTTGTTTGAGGACAGTCTCTTACTACAAATGAGACAGAGTGGAGATCTGGAGACGTATCCACAAATGCATACGAGTCCTTTTGAAAATTTCAGTACTCGACATCTCTCTTTCTTTTTGCCATTTTTACTGTTGGGGGTTGCAGAGTTCACCATCATGTATGATGATAGAAAGATGTCTTGACCAATCAAAGCAAAAGAGAATGCATGCATGACTTCCAGTGAGTGGAGAGGATGGATGGTTGTTAAAATGAACAGTTAAAAGCAAAATATTTAAAAAATCATCTTGACATGACTAATTATGCTTTTTTAAATTTTTAATTAATTTTTCATTTTAATTTAAAAAGGTGTATATTTTGGGAATGACAAAAGAGCCATATTTGGTTCCATACTGAGCCATATTTGGCTCTAGAGACATAGGTTGCAGACCCCTTCGTGCTATATATGAAGTCTCGTGAGAAGCATAACCAACACAAATAATGAATAAGTATTCTAGACAAATAGAGAGCTCAGCGAAAGCAAATGTGAAAAGTTATTCTGAAGGTCTTTACTTACAGTTGATGCAATACCAGCTGCTTTCTTACTCTTAACTAAAAAGTAACTGAATTCTACATTCACCAGCATCCACCTAGCACTTGAAGAGTGCAGACAGGGATTGGAAATAATAAAAACCTAACATGTTTCAAATATACCTTGATGATCTGAAAGTTTAAAAAAATAAACAAGCCATATTTAAAGTAAAGCATGTCAATTTCAAGTTCCCACTTCAAAGAACTGAAAGATCACTAGAATTTTCAAGTTCCCACTTCAATTAACTGAAAAATCACTAGAATATTTTAGAGTGGTCAAAATAATATTTTCTACTGCCCCTTTTCTTGAAAACAGGTACACCTTTTTGGCTAAAATTTTCCAAAAAAAATCTTCAGTCTGAGGCAAACACTTACCTGTCACAGAAATTTCAGCCCAAACATTTAAAGACTGGCAAAGTTATAAGCAAGTGAAAATGTAGTTTTACAATGGGAACTGTTGGGCAACCTTAATACTTGACAGCAAAGGAAGAATAGTGATAGAAGAAAACCAGCTGAAAATGTATTTTAAAGATTAGACCCAAGTGGTTACATCTTTAGATGAGATTGAAATGTTCCCTGTGTACTGATGGGCTATCTCACCAACTCAGAAAAGAGCTGAAGCCATGCCCAATTCTTTTCAGTCTCCATTTGTTTCTTCCAACACAAAAAGTCACAAGTAAAAAAACAACAACAACAAAAAACAATCTGCAAGCTCTAGGCCCTGAGCAGCTTTTCCACTGTCTCACTCGGCCCCAAAAAAGAGGATGCACTTTTCACTTAAATCATTTGGTGGGTCATGGGACAGAAAAGTAGTACTTAACAGCCTGTCCTGGCTGTTTTACTCTGTCATAGGCCCTGTGAAAGACTCACTGTGTCATAATGATTAGGACTGAAGATGTCTACCACATTGTAATTGTGTTGTGGGTATAGGATCAAATGAGAAACTGAATCCTCATCGTCCTGTCATCAAAAGACAGTAATGAAACTCAGAAAATCATGTTATATAGACAAAAAAGCAAGTAAAGAATTGCCAGGGGCAAGGCTATTAGGATGATGGTCAAGGCCAGTGGAGGGTAAGACCATCCTAATAATAGTGATTTTTTGTCTAATGAAGCACCAAAATAGATCTCCTAATTCATTAAATTACTGATGAACAAGGGGGGAAAAGTAGTGCAGGAGATTCTGGAAGATTTAGAGGGGCAATTTGTCCTTGAAGCAATAACATTATAAAAATCCTGAAATTGGGTACCAAAGGTCAGCGTGCTAGTTCTAGTTAATACACAGAATAAAATAGAAAACTGATTTCCACACATTTAACATCATCACAGAATGAAAAATGATGATTTACTGTCTAAGACAGTAATTGTTTTTCTGTGTTTTGATTAAATTAAATGGGCTGCACCAATTGTTTCTTGAACTTTAATAGTTCAACAATGAAAAAATATGGGGATTAAAACAGGACATTCTCCATCATAACCAAAAGAACAGGAAATATAAAAAGGAAAAATAAATTACAGGAAGACAAGATGTTTTTGCAGAACCAGACTACAAAATAATGTTCACAGACACTATGAACAGCTTAGAAAAGAGGAGACTTAGGGGAGATATGATAGAGGTCTATAAAATCATGACTGGTATGGAAAAAGTGAATAAGGGGAAATTATTTACTTATTCCCACAATATAAGAACTAGGGGTCACTAAATGAAATTAATAGGCAGTAGATTTAAAATACACAAAACAAAGTTTTTCTTCCATGGGTCCGGACTTAATACATCCGAGAGTACTGAGGGAGTTGGCAAATGTCATTGAGGAGCCTTTGGCCATTATCTTTGAAAAGTCGTGGAGATCGGGAGAGATCCCAGATGTTTGGAAAAAGGCAAATGTAGTGCCCATCCTTAAGAGAGGGAAGAAGGATGACCCACAGGCCGGTCAGTCTTACCTCAGTCCCTGGAAAAATCATGGAAGGGATCCTCAAGGAATCCATTTTGAAGTATTTGGAAGAGGGGAAGGTGATCAAGAATAGTCAGCATGGATTCATGAAGGGCAAGTCATACCTGACCAATCTGATAAGCTTCTATGATGAGATAACTGGCTCTGTGGATATGGGGAAGTCAGTGGATGTGATATACCTTGACTTTAGCAAGGCTTTTGTTATGGTCTCCCACAATATTCTTGCCAGCAAGTTAAGGGAATGTGGATTGGATAAATGGACGGTAAGATGGATAGAAAGCTGGCTGGAAGGTCAGGCCCAGCAGGTAGTGATCAACGTCTCAATGTCAGGATGGCGGTCAGTTTCTAGCGGAGTGCCCCAAGGTTCGGTTCTAGGACCGGTTTTGTTCAACATCTCTATTAATGACCTTGATAAGGGGATGGATTGCACCCTCAGCAAGTTTGCGGGTGACACTAAGCTAGAGGGAGAGGTAGATACGCTGGAGGGCAGGGATAGAGTCCAGAGTGACTTAGACAAATTGGAGGATTGGGCCACAAGAAATCTGATGAGGTTCAACAAGGACAAGTGTAGAGTCCTGCACTTGGGATGGAAAAATCCCAAGCATTGTTACAGGCTGGGGACCAAATGGCTAAGTAGCAGTTCTGTAGAAAAGGAGCTGGGGATTACAGTGGATGAGAAGCTGGACATGAGTCAACAGTGTGCCCTTGTAGCCAAGAAGGCTAATGACATATTAGGTTGCATTAAGAGGAGCATTGCCAGTTGATCCAGAGATGTGATTATTCCTCTTTACTCGGCTCCCGGTGAGGCCACATCTGGAGTATTGTGTCCAGTTCTGGGCCCCCAATTACAGGAAGGATGTGGATGCATTGGAGATGGTCCAGCGGAGGGCAACCAAAATGATTAGGGGGCTGGAGCATCTGACCTATGAGGAGAGGCTGAGGGAGTTGGGTCTATTTAGTCTGCAGAAGAGAAGAGTGAGGGGGTATTTGATAGCAGCCTTCAACTTCCTGAAGGGAGGTTCCAAAGAGGCTGGAGAAAGGCTGTTCACAGTAGTGATGGATGGCAGAACAAGGAACAATGGTCTCAAGTTGCGATGGGAGAGGTCTAGGTTGGATATTAGGAAAAACTATTTCACTAGGAGGGTGGTGAAGCGCTAGAATGGGTTACCTAGGGAAGTAGTGGAGTCTCCATCCCTAGAGGTGTTTAAGTCTCGGCTTGACAAAGCCCTGGCTGGGTTGATTTAATTGGGATTAGTCCTGCCTTTGGCAGGGGGCTGGGACTTGATGGCCTTCTAAGGTCTCTTCCAGCTCTATGGTTCTACGATTCTACGATTCACTCAGCACACAGTCAACCTGTGGAACTCTTTGCCAGAGGATGCGGTGAAGGCTAGAACTTTAACAGGGTTAAAAAAAGAGCTAGATAGATTCATGGAGGTTAGGTCCATCAATGGCTATTAGCCAAGACGGGTAGGAATGGTATCTCTAGCCTCTGTTTCTCTGCAAGTGGGTGACAGGGGAGGATCACATGGGGATTACCTGTTGTGATCCCTCCCTCTGGGGCATCCGGTATTGGCCATTGTCGGCAGACAGGATATTGGGCTAGATGGATCTTTGGTCTTACCCAGTATGGCCGTTCTTATGTTCTTATGACATTTCAACCATTTCCAGAATATCTGTGTCATAGTCAGATGTGTTTACAAATGAATCATTTCCAAACAAAAGGTCCTACCAGGTAGCTTGCTATGTCAATAAACAGGTTAATGAAGGATTATATTTATATGGTGATTTAACTTGATTTAAAATATACTTAACAGCATTTTGGAATATATACTACAATAAACACTGATGTTGAGGTAGAAAGGGTAAATAATATACCTCTATATTTATATTAAACGTCTCCAAATTTCAGGGATCATGGAAAATAGCAAACAAAAATTATAAAAACGTCATATATTAAAGAATGTAAAATGAGATTACAGAGAGACAGAATGTTGCAATCTAAATGATTTGGTTTCATACAAAAGTTTTGAGTTTTTCATTTTTTCCCAAAATGTCAAAATTTTCCACTGGAAAAAAAATTCTGACAAGCTCAAGTAAGTATGAAATTTCATAAGATATAATTGAATGTACATAACCAGGGCTCGACAAATAATGCAATCTACTCACCCGTGGAGAGTAGATTGCAACCTGAAGAGCTGGTTGGGCGATTTGGCGTGATGCGTTAGAACGATCTGGCGCATGCGATATCGACAGCGTTGAGTAGCGGCTCGGCCATGTTCGGCGAGCCCTGTACATAACTATGTAGCTATATTGGTAACTATCATTTACCACAACAATTATAATAATATAATTTTATATATATATATATATATATATATATATATATGAGTGCATCTGTCTGTGAGTCTGCCTGTCTGTGAGTCTGTTTGTTCAAGAACTTCTCCTAAACCATAAAAGTTAAGATCACCAAATTTGATATGCAGCTTCCTCTTACCCCAACTTAAACCAAGGTCAGGATTTGGTTGTGCCTAGAAAACAGGAAGTGCTGGGAATGGGACCGTTTTTTATAACACTGAAAGGGAGGGGGCAGAGAGTGGAGGGATGCAAAAGGGAGGGGCACAGAGAGGAGGGGTGCTTATACTGAGAGTGGCCACTGAATGGAGCAACAGCACAAAGAGAGTGGCCAGCAGGGCTGGGACTCTGCCATCTTGTCTGCCTCCAGACCAGCTGCAGGGCAAGGAGGCTGGGGTGAGTCTGCTGATCACCTCTCCAACAGGCTGCAGGATGGGGTGGCCATTGCCCCAAGCAAGGCCCCCCCTTGAGCAGCTGCAAGCTGGGGATGGGGCAGCAGCAAGCCAGGGACTGCCTCCCCACAGTCTGCCAACCTGCAGAACCCCAACCCTCACCTGAAGAGCCGGTCTTAGGGGTGGGCGAGCCGGGCGGTCGCCCAAGGCCACCATTTTCAAGGGGCCGCCGACATGTAACACAATGAATTGTATATATAATGGGAAAAATTGCATGAGCTTTGGCCAGATATTTTTCATGTTTTCTCTTCATCAATTAATAGATGAAACAGGGTGCCAGGGAAGCTCAAAGTGGAGTCACGGGCTGGTTTGCTCAGTCGGCAGGAAGGGCAGTTCGGGATCCAGCCCTGACAGTCGCCACCCCACAAAGTGAGTCTCACTCCCAGCAGAAGGGCCTGGTGTCTGTCTGTCTCCCTCTCTGTCAGCAGTGTCCCTTATCCCGGAGAGGGATAAGGATCTTGAGCAAAAAGGGGGTTTTGCGCAAAAAGGAAACGTCCACACTGCTTGTTTTTGCTCAAAAACCCCTTGCGCAAAAACAGCTCGAATTGATTATGCAAATGAAGTGCAACAAAATGCTAATCAGCACTTCATTTGCATACTCTCTGCCAGCAAACAAAGCCCTAGTGTCACTGAGACCACTTACAAAAGGAATAATGGGTCTGCTCTATAGCCTTAGCTGAGACAGCTAGCTTTTGTGGTAGAGGCTCATGTAATAAGCTTCAGATGTCCCAGGTTCAGTTCTGCCTGTTAGCATTATACTCAGTCTTAGGTAAGATGATACACTTCAATTTCCACTAAACCAGTGGGACCACTCACAGCGTAAACTACTTTTGCTCATGGAAAGCAAGAGAGACAGTATTAGGCCCTAAGTTTTTTTAAGGTGAACAGGCCTTTGACTTCATTCACCCTCCCTGGTGGGAAGGGTGTACACAAAATGATATATCTTCCCCCACCAGAAGCAGCTATGTTCCAAGGACTCTTCCATAGGACATAGATGCCCTATTTGGGCTTTTCTTCAGTAGACATTGCATAAATTGGACCTTACAAATATTTGTATTACTTATTTTTCCTTGAAACTCTCATCATGCTGCCATTGTTCCGGAGAAAAATATCTGGGTCTCTTCCCTCACTTTCCCCTCACCCCGCCATATAATAGGCCTAATGATTACAAACTCCATGCAGTCTAGTGAATAAAATACCTCCTTCTTTTTTCAATAGCATTAAGTCCAAATTCTATTACAGTTGTATTTTTCCTTAAAAGTTCTATAAACTCTTTTCTATCAGTTAAATTAGAGGTTAAACTAATATCACTCTTAAAAAGCAAAACAAGAAGAAAACATCTGATCTGAAAGATTTGAAGGAGCTAACAGCACTCAGCAGCTGTGTCTTCAGCCATAATCCCCAGGAAATGCCCTGTGCTGATGTCACTGTTATTTAAAGGTGAATATGATTTATTTTCTTTTTTGCTTATGAATTGTGGGATGAAATATCCATCTGACCTCATTGACGCCAGAGGTGCAACAGCTGCATGGTCTGAGACTGAGTCCACTTCATAGAGCCATTTCAATACATTTTCCATATGCTTCTTAAACGCCAGTGTGGCTGGGGATGCAGAACAGAGAGGGAGAAAGAAAGAAAGAAAGAAAGAAAGAAAGAAAGAAAGAAAGAAAGAAGGAAAGGAAAGGAATTGTCTGGAGTGGTGGGAAACCAGCTTCTCACCTCACTTACCACCTGAAGCCAAGATTTTCATCCGAAACTGGGAAGTGGGCAGGATGTAGTCCAAAAAAGGATGGGAGAGGAAGTTGGGGGCTTTTGGTTATCTAGGGTGTGTCTAGACTACACTGTTTTTTTGACAAAAGTTGGCTTTTTTCCAAAAAACTTCACCCTCATCTACACTACCGCCGCGTTCTGTCGACAGTACATCAAAAGAATGCGGCAGTTTTGTCAACGGCGGTAAACCTCGTTTTACAAGGAATAACACTATTTTCAACAGAGATCTGTCGAAAAAAGGTATGTGTGGACGCGGGGAAGAATTTATTTAGAAAATAAAGGCCTCCAGGAAAAGCCCTGGTGGACACTCCTGCCAGAGCTTTCAACTGTATTGTTCCTGCCTGTAGCCATCTTTAAAAGGCACAGGCACCCAGGAGTAGCATTCTGGCAGCAAGCCAGCTCCAGCCAGGACCTGACTGCACAGCTCTTCCTGGTAGGGACACTCGGAGCCATGTCCCAGGGACAAGCCCCCCACATACCCCCTGGCCCTTCCACAGCAAGCCAGGGGCACCAAATGCCGGGCAATCTCCTGGTCTGGGCCCAAAATCAAAGCCCTCTTGGAGCACTGGTCTGAGGAGGAGTCTCTTCAGGACCCACAGTCCAGGAGGAGGAATGCGGATATTTATGGCAGAATGGCTGATGGCCTTGCTAAGAAAGGCCACTACCCTCCCTCACCAGACCAGGTCAGAGCCAAGGTCAAGGACCTGCGGCTGGGGTATGTTAGGGCCCGTGAGCACAGCTCCCACTCTGGGGAAATGGCACACTATTGTGCCTATTTTGAGGACCTGGACCGGATCCTGGGGGCAGGGGAACCCCTGCCTTCTGAGAGGGTTGTGGAGTCTGGGATGGAGACCCCTGTGCAGCAGTGGCCGCAACTCCAGGGTGAGACCCCAGAGGACCAGCAGCGCCAAGAGGAGGAGGAGGAGGACACCAGTAGAAGCACAGTGACCGTGACCATGGAGCCAGACACCCAGACACAGGAGGCCTCCCAGACAACTTCAGACACCGGGGAGGGAACATCAGGTGAGTACTGTGAGGGTCCAACACACACAGGGCAGGGCAGATGGGAGCAAAGTGGATGGTGCCGTACTGTGTCATGTCATGATGATCACAGCCTGGGGGCGGGGCACACACATGGCCGACCTCAGGGAGGGCCTTCCTACCCCTGCACCCGCATGGCTGCGAGGCATCACCTGCTCCTGCAGACAGTGATGCCAGGTGCAGGCATGGGTTGGGGACGCTGGGATTGCCACACAGCTTCAGGCCTCTCAGCAACCTGTGGGAACTCCAACTGTGGCTTGATACTTGTCTGTGCTGCTTGGCCATAGGGTGTGTGTGAGGGGGGGGCAGGATGGTGGTCTGCACACCTTCTGGGCTCCAGGGAGGCCGTGGCTGCTGGCCAGGCCACACCATGCCTTACTGAGACCCACATGAGCATCCCCTGAGCCTAGGACAGGCAATGACTGCTGAGAAGGAGGACATGCCCTCTCAGGGAAAGTGTGAGCATGCATGTCTGACAACTTTTCCCTCTTGTCCTCCACAGCCGGACCAGCTAACCAGGAGGGGAGCGCCACACCTGCTCCACCACCCAGATGGCTGCAAGGAACCTGTCAGCACTGGTGCACATATTTGGACCTGGTACGCCAGCACATCTCGGTCCTGCAAGGGATTCAGGATACATTTAACCAAAGGATGCAGGCAGAGGCAGAGTGGCACAGGTGCTTGCTGGACGAGTTAGTCCAGCAGCTCACTGCTATTTGCACTGCTATCTGGGAGGTCATGGCCTTCCCTGGTCCTGTGCCTGGTCCTGCTCAGCCTGCCCCCACCCCTACTCCCCTCACCCCCACTCTCCCCTGGCCTCCTGCCATCCCAGACCCAGGTACAGCCCCACCTCCTGCCCAGCCCCCTACTGTCCCAGCCCGCATGCATGGCTGTCTCCGAGAAGGCCTCCGCAGCCAAAGTGCCAGGGGCTCTTCATCCAGGCAGCACCCTCAGCCCTGAGCCTCCCTCTCCCCTTCCAGGTTGACATCCCCCTTCCCACCTGAAAGAGTCAGTAAGGGAAGCACTTTACTTTGCTAACAAACAATTTATTTTTTTGAACAAAAGAGTATTTTAGTTTTTCAAAAAACCAATAGTGAAATAAACTGTAAACATTTTTTCAACAACACCTGTCCCTGTTGTCAGTGTGTGATGAATGGATACAATGTGTGACTGTGGGGCCGGGAGGGGGTTTTGGGGAGGAAGGCACTGGGGGCATGGGGCAATCCCACATTTGGAAGGCACTGAGGAAACTCATCGGTCTCCTTGGGAGAATTGCTCCCTCAGGACTTCCCGAATGCGCAATCCCAGCTGGTGGGCTTGCCGGATGGCAGCTGTCCGGGGCTGCTCAAAGTGCCTCCCCTCCACATCAGCCCATGTCCCCCACGCTGGGAGGAAGGCCTCCCCTTTCCTCTCCACTAGGTTGTGCAGCACACAGCATGCAGCAACCACATCGGGGATGTTGTGTTCCCCCATGTCCAGCCAAGTGAACAGGCATCTAAATCTGCCCTTCAGACGGCCAAAGGTGCACTCCACCTGGAAGCGAGTCCGATACAGGAGGGAATTAAACAGTTCCCTGCTCACATCCAGGTGAATAGCTTCATGAGCCAGGGCATAAGGGGGTACGCTGCGTTGGCCAAGATGCACGTAGGCATCTGCATATCCCCAACTGCATAGTTTTGCTGTGAGACGAATGCCCCAGCCTGCAGCCTGCGGTACAGGTATGAGTTCCGGAATATGCGGGCATCGTGTGCCCGGTCTGACCACCCGACACCAATGTCTGTGAATTGTCCCCGGTGGTCAAAAAGGGCCTGCAGCACCATCGAAAAGTAGCCCTTTCTGTTAATATACTGTGCTGCTCGATGGGGTGGTGCGCGGATCGGGATGTGAGTCCCGTCGAGTGCTCCACCGCAGTTCAGAAAACCCAGCCCCGCAAATCCAGCCAAGATGGTATCCAGGTCTCCGAGGTGGACAGTCCTGTGGAGCAGCTCTGAATTGATGGCCGTCACCACCTGCAGAAAGGGACATACAAACACACATAACAAGACATTAGAGGAGTTGTGTGAGCTGATGAGAGGTACAAAGGTATTTAAAATTTTAGTAGAGTTCCACAGCGGCCAGTTCTTCAACTTTGGATTCAAAGAAAAATAAAGGAGGGAAACAGGGCATAAAATTCTTAAAATGTTTAGACAGGCATACTTGTCAAAGTGCAACAACTTCCCATTCAAAAGGAGTGTTGGCTGGCAGGATTTGACTTTTATGAATTAATAACTGCAAAATATTTTTAAAACTTTTTTTTTTCCAAAAAGAGCACTCACACAAAAATCTAGTACACTGTTAGACCTCCAAAACAAACAAAAACCCTGGCATTTTTCACAAAATATGTTAAATGCATATTACTGAATTTTTAAAAGATAGTGTGGTCTAGTGCAAATAAAACTGTTTGGACTTATTGCTGTATGAAAACAAAATGTTGACACCATTTCAATGTTAGTGTTCCAAATGCATTTCTATAATAATCCTATTTAATTTCTGTTTATTGTGATAATATTCTCTTGACATTCCACAGCTTCAATTTTATTTTCTATGTTAGCAAAATTTCCTTTTATAGAACCATTTGCCCCCAATAGCCAATGGCATTATACATTAATCAAGAAACCTTACAAAGCTATCATTGAGGCAAAGTCTTTAGTGAAACACAAACCACAAGTAAATAAAAACTGAGGGTAGGGGAACATCTTTGTCATACTTAAAAGCAAATATTCAACAATATATTTTAAGTGTTCATTATATAAAAGTATACTCATGAACCAGTATTATTAACCTATAGTGACCAAAATACCTCTCTCGGAGGAGACTGACAGCTAATTATAATTAACAAGACCATTAATGTCCCCATATCCAGTTCCCAGATGTTAATGTAGACTAAATTGACAACACAGATAGACATAACAAAGGGGTCTAAGAGAATTCATTCACACCTGTTCAATACCAATATATCTTAGAGGTCAGCAGGAAAGTCAGAGATAATTTTCAGCCTTTCACATACTAAAATGACATCTGGACTCAGTGAAACATCAAGGGCAAACTCAAGAAAAATTTATATTACCAAAGAAATCTGGATTAAAAAATGATAGATAATTAATATCATTTTTACACCGTGCATTAGTAATGTTCAAGCCTAATGTGAAATAAACAGTTGAGTCAAGTTAATCTGATGCTATGATGATTGGGCAATTTATTACAGCCCAAGAAGGACGTTGCCACCAGAACAGGAAATAAAGGTTTTAAAACTCGTGGTAATTATTTTCAATCAGAACTGCTTTCAAGGTCAAATGTTTAATACTAGCCATTATTTTCTCTCAGCTACCTTTGGCAGGCATTTCACATGGCTCACCCATACATATTTAAAAGAGAAGTAACTGCTGTGTCAGCGTAACTTTCAGAGAGAAATTTAAGTGTCTAAGGTAAAGGCTGTACTCAACTTTCTGTTCCCAAAAAGATAAGCAAAATGCATTTTCCATGTGTTAGTGAATGGCTGCTGCTTCATAGTACAACAATATAAACATTTCCTAATAAGCTGCCACTGTCCTAATTTTTCTATCTGGACCATCTCAACCACTTGAGCAAATTGAGACAAATTACAGAAAGCAAATGCTCTCTGTACACATCTACAGCCAGCACAAAATAAATTAAATATGAGTTAATCTCTTGGCAGACTAACATGAGTGAACATGATGATGGAATATTTGGTGAGATTTGGCCACTTGTGATGAAATAAATATTTGACATGTAGCAGCACTGGGTGGTTAAAAAAAAAAAGTCTACTTCTAATGGGTCTTCTTCATTAGAATTAGGATTGCCAGGTGTCCGGTTTTGAACCGGACAGTCCAGTATTTGAGCTTTCTGTTCAGGAAACAAATTGAGAAAATATAAATGGGAAAATATAAATGTCCGGTATTTTCTAAATAAGATGTAATGTAGATTGTGATGTAATGTCAAGTGTGTCCGGTATTTTTGTTGAAACCATCTGGTAACCTTAGTTAGAATGGAACAGCACACAGTAAACCAAGAATTGACACAGAGGAGTCAGGAAGAGCAGAACTGGAGACATGAGGGAATACACCATAGTAAGACATGAAATTAACTTGTTGTTTATAGGTTTTGCTAAATATCAGATATTTGATTAACACAATGTTTATTTTCTCTATATAAATGTACTCTATTTTTCAAGTCCCTACTGAGAAATAGCACTTAAGCAAATCAATTAAATTCTACTGAAGCACATGTTTAAGTGCCATGCTGAATAGAGGATACATTTCCTTGTTTTAAGACCACGTTTAAAACTCATGCTGACTCAGGCCTTTGGGATTTTATGCTGATTCTCAATAGAACTGCTTTGTAGAATTATAGGCATACTGTGGAAAATGAAGAGCTAACAAGTCAATCAGTGTGTGAGCACGAATTTCAGACTATCATCCTCATCCATAATCATGGGACAGAATCATAATACAGAATATGGAACCTGGTTAGTGCTTTTATATTTTGATGCAGCATATTGATTCTTCGGTGAAAGGAAAAATTCAGAGTCCCCAGCAAATGAGAAGAGAGGTTGCATTAAGTTAGAAGGGGAAACCAAAAGGGATAAATATGCAAATAAAAAGGGATTCCTCTACAGCAGGGGTTCTTAACCTTTTTACCTTCACACCTCCCCTGAAAGTGAACTTCATGTTCACACCCCCCTGGGAGCCATTTTGTGCACAGCCTAGCCCCGCCCCCTCACCTGACAGGAAGCTAAGGGGCGTGGCTAGGACTATAAGGACTCTGCTAGGGAGCTCAGTCGGGGCCCAGCCTCTGAGGGAGACAGAGGCCTGCCCAGAGCTCCTGGCTGACGAGGCTGAGACCTGGCCCGGGCCTCCCACAGCCGCCTTCCCTCAGGCCAGCGAAGGCTTCCCTGCCTGGGCCGCTGAGGCCTGGCCAAGCCGGCCAGCAGGGCTACCCTCTGACCTAGAGGAACCCAAGGCTCTACTGGTGCCTGGCGATTCGGAGGACCGATCTCTAGAAGTTAATAAGAAATTAATGTTTATAATTTTAATTCATAATATTAATTATGAAGAAATCTAAACTTTAGAATTTTATCCAGTGAGAAGGCAATTGCGATAAATTTTCTGGGAGGCACTGCCTCTGTATCCCCCCCTTCACACCTCCCCTGGGGAGGCACACCTCACTGGTTAAGAACCCCTGTTCTACAGCATGAGTGAAGGTAGTAGCACACCGGGTCAGAAAACCTATTAAAACAAATGACTTGCTTCCTTTAAATCTTTTGATCAACTCACTACTCCAGGGCTAAGGAAACTTCAGCACGCCAGCTACACATAATTCATCAGGTTTAGCTGCTAACAAGCAGTCGGATAGTTTGTATACCGGAGCATCCACAGATCCCAGTGGCTTCAGTTCATCATGCCCAGGAGATGAGACCTGCGGGAAGCAGTGTGGGCTGGGTCCCTGCTTCCTGCAGCTACCGTTGGCTAGGAGTGGCAAAGAGCAGCCACTGGGAGCTGCAGGGCTCTGTGCCTTTGGATGCTCAGGTAAACAAAGCATCTGGTAGCCCTTTGGCAGGGCTGACCTCCACCACGGGCCTTCGAGCAAGGTGGGGGGAGGGGCAGCTCCATGCCCCCAGAAGGGATGGGGTCTAGGGTGGAAAGGGTGGGTCTGAGGCAGAAGTGGTGTGGCTGAGAGCAGTCAGCCCTTAGCCTGCCCAAACCTCAGTGCAAGCCCCTTCCCCAGCCGGTGGAGCCATGTTCCGGCATGCGTGCAGCAATTCAAAGGGACTTGGGGCCTCAGACGCCACCACAGCCGCAATAGCATTGGCAGCAGCCAGGAAGTCCAGGTCCCTTTGAAACTCCAGGCCCCGGGGCAAGTGACCCCTTTGCCTAACCTTCCAGCAAGCCTACCAGCAGTTAGCCCTGACTAACTGTGTGTGGCCCCATGGGTCGGTGGTTCCCCACCCCTGCACTACATAATACCACTGTAACTAGGGTCCTGCTTCAGTAAAGTATTTGCATAAGTGTCTGAAGCATGCAAGCAGACTTATTGAAATGCCTACAAATCTATATGGATCAGGGGATAAGGAAGAAAAATCAAAATAGAAAAAAATTCTGTAGGAGCATCTACCTTAAATATAGAGGTCAGTTTTGATAATTTAAAAATTACAATAGTCACTTTTTTAAAATGCGGCATTAAACTCCTGAAATGCATTTTCAGTCAATGCCTCTTCATTTTAAGCTGGAACCTTATGAAGCAATTATTCAATATTAATAGTTTTCATTACATTATATTTAATAAGTTTATGGAAGAGTCAACTGCTTACAGAATCATCTTATCAGTGCAGAAGTCAATGATATACAAACAAAAGAAAGAAAAAAAGTTTTATCTAACAGAAACAGGTAAAGCTCAGGAGCTGCTTCATCTGACCTGTGAATAAATACATTCAAATCTTTCCCCTGATGTTGGTTACAAATGTGCAACATCAACATTAACAGGCATTCTGTAGCTTCATGACCACATTTCTGGAGTAGTTGGTTTCTATTAGCTATTAGACCAATTATTCAGGAATGATTTTAAAAAAATAAACCAATTCCTGTATGTAATTATCCTGCTGACAAATGCTTTATTGTTTCACATTAGAGCAGCCCAGGGTGAGTATAAGAATTACCCCAAACTATAGGCACTGTCTGTTGAATATATATTTTTAGAGTGTTCTGTAATACTCAAGATTGGTCAAATGCACAAATTTATCCTTTTCATGTGTTTCTGACTGGGACATGATAATTTATAAAGAAGCTTGTCTTGGCCTGGAAAAAAAACATTCATAATTCTCCATAAGCCACTCTTTAAAAATACCTCCTAGAACCGGTTTCCTCAGACTACACTGAAAATGATATTATTCCAATAATAACTCACAAGCCTGAGAGGTTCCCTGGGCAACTATTCCCTGATATAAAACTACTGAAGAACTAAAGATCTCCACGTTTTTTGCAAAGCTCTTTGAACTTCCATAACCCTATGCAAATGTTTTGGCTTTGAAGAACAGCATTATGCCAGAGCAGAACACTCTACCACAGACAATAAAGTAATATTTAATTTGTTATTAGAGGACATGATAATGGACACTAAATCTAGCTGTGATTATTAATGGTGGCAATAAATTACAGAACAGAAAACATCAATTGACTATTAAACAAAACTTGTCATTTTTTACGGCTCCTGATTTCTGAAAATAATCAGCCCAGACAACTACAGTCTTTTGATGCAATTTGCATCAAACAAAGATAGGCATTCTAGGAATAGAAACAACACCCTAGGTAATGTGAGATGATGAGGGGATGCAATGGGGAGATCATTTGGGACCTGGACTAGGGGTGGAAGGAATCATGTGGGAGTGGGGATGGTGCCCCCTTTGTGTCCCTCTTCACTATGTAAGTAATAGCCTCTGTGCAGTGAAATCATATTCACCAAGAGATACAAAAAACTCTTCTTATAATTTAAGGTCTCTGTTCAGGGATTTTGCTTTGCTTGGATTTCCTTCCCAGAGATCCTGGCTCCTTTGTGCAATTAATTGTGTGGGACTGTGTTTGTTAACAGTGGAGATGACTTTACTGAACCAACACCTGGCCATAATGGATGGTGAAGGGCTGACATTACTTAACTAGGATCTGACAGTAGCAGGTCAGGAGGAACTGACTTTGCAGAACCCAACTGCTTGATAACATGCCCAAGAGGGACTTGCTAGTATGGATTTTCACTGGGTCAGACAGCCAGGGAAAACCACCTCTTGGGGTGTGTCTAGACTACATGGCTCCGTCGACGGAGCCATGTAGATGAGTTTACTAGACATAGCAAAATTATTTAAATCGCCACTTCGTTTACATCAAAATGGCCACCGTGCTGTGCCGATCAGCTGATTGTCGGCACAGCGCGGTAGTCTAGATGGGGATCAGCCGACCCCAGAACCCTTTGTTGTCAGATCCTTTATGCCTCGTGAAACGAGGATCTGGAGATCTAAAATCACTTTTTATTTGGGAAAAGAAGATAAGCATATATGGCTATGTTTAGACTACATCCCTCTTTCAAAAGAGGGATATAAATTAGACATATCGAAATTGCAAATGAAGACGGGATTTGAATTTCCTGCGCTATATTTGCATAATCGCGTCACAGCTTTTTTTCGAAAAACGCTATTTCGCAAGTGAAACCTTGGTCTAGACACGGTTCTTTCGAAAAGAATAGCCTTTTTTGAAAGATCCTGTACTCCTTAAAAAAATGAGGCTTACAGATGAATCAAGCGGAAATGCAGATGAAGTGTGAGGAAGTGGAAACGAGGCAGTTAGAAGTTGAACTGGAGAAAACTAAGAAACTGATATGTTCATGAACATGGTCATCATACTTTGGACTTCAGAAGCATGCCAGAATCCTCAATAAAAGCACCAGGATATTCCTTGGTAAAAAAAAATAGCTAATGACAAGATCTTATGCAACTGACCTGTAAAACACTGGACTCTGTTTTTAATTCTTTACATGTGTGTGAACCTCTAAACACATTTCACTGATAACTAACATACCACTAGTCCCAGCTTGCAAGTTCTAATCTCTTTAGTCTTCTATGCTCATTAGTTGCTTTTCAATTAATTTTTTAAAGGAGACATTTCTCTTTGCTTTCTTCACTGCCCTTTCAACCCTTTGTCTCATTTCTTCTTCTGAAAAACCACATCACCTGCAATCAAGACAGCCAAAAGAACCTCACATATAATATTCTAGGTACCATGTGAGAGGGAAAACAAAAACTGTTTTCTGAGAACATGAAATGTTTCTGAGAACATGAAAAAACTGTTTCTGAGAACATGAAATGTTAGATTATATCATTCAAAAGAACTCAGCACAACTTTCAGTCTAATAAAAGCAAATATTCTTAGTGCAATGACTTGTTTTAGGCAATTGTTTGCCAACATGGTTAAATAAGACAACATGGAATTATGTCAGATAATTAAACCAGAGCCCAATATTTTAATTCTGATTTTAGACACATATGTCTGTACATTATACAGGGTAAAAATGTCTAGGGGCTATATGCCACTAACTGTAGAAGGACTATGAAGAAGCTTCCTTCATGGGTATGTATAACAAGGCAGTCATCCCACTTCAGAATAAAAAGGGTTAAAATAGCCCTGGGAGAGGGTTGTATAAAAGAGATGGCTGGTCCAACTCTGGAGGGAGAGGGACCAAGCTGTCTTCTACTATGGGTATCATGGACAGAGCAGTGATGGGGAAAGGCAGGGTGAGCCAAAGGATCTCTGGCCTGAGTAATAACAAGCTGAGGCCCAACAACAGCGGCCTGAGGGGTACTAGGGCTGCAGGGAGGCAGCTAGGGCAGAAAAAGGCAACAAGTCCACACTCCTCTACTTATGATGAGCAGCCATTTGACAATGCAGTTTGCCCCTGAGTCGAGGGACTGTAAGATTAATGAGGCAAGGTTGGTATAGGGGGCTAGGGTTCCCTGAGGAGGAGCACTCCAGAGCCTGGGGGCACTGAAGCCGGGAAGTATCCTGATGGAAGGATGCTGCGGTCTGACAGGGATGCTGGTCCTAATGTAAGGTAGTGGAGCCATTAAAAGAAAAACAGGTAACAGCAGGCGAGACAATGGCTGGAAGGGGGCGCTCCAGCACTGAGCTAGTTCCTGAGTGACCAGCAGGAGACACCATGGTGGTGAGTCACACCATGTTACAGTAACAGAGAGGTAGCCGTGTTAGTCTGAGTCTGCAAAAGTGATGAGGAGTCCTGTGGCACCTTATAAACTATAAGGTGCCACAGGACTCTTTGTCGCTTTTGTATGTTACAGCCGCTCCCCGAGTTACGAACAAGTTACGGACCAACACTTGGTCCGTAACTCGAAGTGTTCGTAACTCGGATCCCATAGTTACATGGCGACCGCGCTGTTCGTAAGCGCAGATCGCCATTCGTAACTCGGATCCGCATTTACGACTGCTTTGGTCGTAAGTGCGGATGGTCGTAAGTGGAGGTGGTCGTAACTCGGGGAGCGGCTGTATATAATAATTGCCCACTGTGGAGTTTCTTGCACTTTCCTCTAAAGCATCTGACATTGGCCACTGTCACAGCTAAGAGATTAAATGAGGCAGCCCATGGGTCTGAGCGGGTCTGAAAAATCCATAAGTTATGTATTATATATATAAACACACATATAAAATATCTTATCTATATGCATACAGTATGCTTGTAACATAAAATCTGGCTTTTGTACATCCATCACAGGAGACATGAGTATTTAATACCTTTTGCTGAAGCATCTGGCAGTGGCCACTGTGAGAGACAGAATATTGAACTGGAAGGACCAGATGGCTGATTTAGTATGACCAGTACTACCTTCCCTGTAATAGAATAGAAAACAAAATGTGTTATCAATCATTTTCATAATAATCTGCAACTAATTAGCCAAATTATATTCAAAAGGACACTGATTGAAACAATTTAAGATAATGAAACTGCCTGCTTTGTTCTAATCTCTTTAGTCTTCTATGCTCATTAGTTGCTTTTCAATTAATTTTTTAAAGGAGACATTTCTCTTTGCTTTCTTCACTGCCCTTTCAACCCTTTGTCTCATTTCTTCTTCTGAAAAACCACATCACCTGCAATCAAGACAGCCAAAAGAACCTCACATATAATATTCTAGGTACCATGTGAGAGGGAAAACAAAAACTGTCCCAGAACATAGAGCATGTATTTTCCTCCCCTCTCCCCATATTTACTTTTTAATTAGGGAGTCCATGACAGCCAAAGAGAACACACTCTACCTTGGTGTTTGTCATACTCAGAAGTGGTTTCCCTCGTGTTTTACTTTACACATTCTTTTCTTTCCTTCTACTTGTTTATCTGTTTCTACCTACCTTCTGTGCCATGGGGATTTCCTTTCCCCCATGGAAAATTTCAAAGCACCCTCCCCTACCATAAGGTGTAATGTTAATATGGGGACAGAGCTAAGACCATAGATATAAACACACACCCAACTAGTCTAATAGGGCAGTGAGAACTACAAAAAAATTCCCCACTTCACATCCGTTTCATCAGTTTCTCATGAGTTTCCTGATTTACAAAGAGCATACCCTAAGTGGAAGCTAGAATGGCAAAGACTGGTAACACTATTACCGGGGGAAGCTAAGGAATATGTGAATGTGGCAAATGTTTGAACACTTCTTGATGTAATGCCCTCTGTCAATGTCCTGTACCCCCAAGGAACTATTTGAGAAAAGTGCTAACACCAGATCTCCATTTCGGAGCACCACATGACAGACTTCTAAGTCAGCTGGCATCAGGGGCTGTTAAGGTCACATGCTGGCTCTGCAGATGTTTGCAGGGATTCCAATTCTTCTCTTTCTCCCTCCACAAACTGGTTGCATCTCCACCAGGTACCAGGTACTCCCAGTGTTGCTGTTGCTGTTGCTGCTGCTGCTGCTTTTCTAGCAGCATAATCCTGGTACTTTGGAACATTTGTGTGTTCCGTTATTATTTTGGCATGATAAAAATTTTGTTCTTGAAGAACACAAACAAAAGAAGAGAAATGGGGATTTTCCAGAGTTTTAGAAAAGCCCTTATAGAAAATTCGAGGAACAATAAAAAGGCAGATCTCTAGCTCAACTTTCCTTTTGCCAAATTTCAAAGACCTGCTGCGAAGCATGGACATACAGGTTGGACCTCCCTGTTGGGCATACTCAGGACCAGAGAGATCCCAAACCAGGGAGTTTGCTGGATCAGGGGAGGTCAAGACTCCTCTCTGGGCTGTGGGGGTCCCCGGAGCCCAGGCTCCCCATTCTGCTTTTGGCCCCATGCCAGGGCGTCTGGGGTCAGCCTCTTTGGACTGGGACTTTCCAGCTTCCGGCAGCCCCACTCTTGCAGAGTTTTGGCCAGGACCGGGGATTCCCCCTGGCTGCTGCCAGCACTGCTGCCTCCAGGGGTTCCCAGCCAAGGCTGGTGCCCCCTGGCCAGTACTGGGGCTCCCCGGGTTTGGACTTCCCACCCACCACAGGCCAGACCCAGTCCCTGCCTGCCCAGCCGAGGCTCTCTAGCACCCGTAGGACTCCTGGGTAACTCATGTGCCTCACCTCTTTGGTCCAGATCCACGTTCTGGATCATGGATGCTGTCAAACCAGGAAGTCCCGGATCTGAGAGGTTCAACCTGTATTAGAGTTGATTATGTAGAAACTATTAGACTCCTTTGTAATTAAACATACTACGCTACCTAAATATAGAGGATAAGTACTGGCTCCCTATAATACATTTATTAATATAACTTACAGCCCTGTAAGGTAGATCTAGCTCTGTACCTCCTTCAAAACCAGTTATTTGATTTTAGAAATTCAAATTATTTTAACTTTAGACAGTTTATTGTATAAGCATAACTTCAAGACTTATGTTTGCTCTGAGAATTGTAGTTTTGGCTATGAATTGATTACAAATTCAAAATCCAATTTCCACAAATGTTCTTCCAAAAATTCTTTAAATGTGCTGTTTCTTCAAAGAGACATATCAAACTTACTGTCTAGAATATTATGAAAAGCAAATACAAACAAAGCAAATTTATTACAAATTTGAATAAATGTTCAGGGCAGTTTTTCTTTCTTTACACTCAGCTCCAGCAATTTGGTTGAGTGCAATACGTGAAAATTTAAAATTCTTGACTCTATACAAAGGATAAAAACCAGTGGATCCCTCTCAAGTCTCTTTCAGGAAAGCATTTGAAGACAAAAGTTGTTCCTTCTATTTGGGGTATTACATTCTAAGTAGTTATCTCTTACCCACAGCTCTCTTACCCATACACAGGAAGGTTAGAGCATATTTCAGTACCCACCTATATAGATGGGTTTTTAGTAATATAATTTTGGAATACAGAATCAAAGGATTCAGCTGTGGTTACTTGAATCAACAGAGATGTTTCACAGTCCCTTATTGAATCTAGAAAGTGTAACAAGAGCTGGAGTAGACATTATATATTTATTTATTTGTTTAATTTCTGTGAAGACTTTTTCCACACAAGACTTACACACTCAACAGTAATCTACTGAACTAATATGTACAAAAGGTGTATACTTTTATGCTATGAACAATCAAAGTGTGAAGTTTAAGTTATCATTGAGGCTTTGTCTACACTACGTGCTTCTTGAGCAAGAAGCCTTTTGCGCAAGACTTTTTACACAAAAGCTTCTTGTGAAAGAGCACGTCCACACCTCAAAGCACATCGCAAAAGTGATGTGCTTTTGTGCAAGAGAGCATCCACACTGCATGGATGCTCTTGCGCAAGAAAGCTCGGATGGCCATTCACAGAATGGCCATCAGAGCACGTGTGCTTTTTCCCATAGGGGTTTCTTGCGCAAGAAACCCCTCTGGAGCATCCACACTTGCCTTCTTGTGCAATAGCTATAGCGCTAAAAGCAGTTATGCCTCTGTAGGGGTCAGTTGCGGAAGAACTCTGTACGTGTGAAGTATAGGGGTGGTGAGGCCTGCCTTCTCCCCCCATCCTATTCCCCCCTTCCCCTTTCCCTACTACTGATGAGCCAGAAGCAAGCCTCTAGGAACATACGCCACTGTAGCAAGATCGAATTGTAGATAAGGGCGGGAACATAACAATCTTGTTTACTTAAATATACTGATCATGTAAACAAAGTCAAAGGACAAGCAGTACAGCTGAGCCATACTGTAACAAGCAATGAGTAACCCCCGGATATTTCCAAACTGACACAAACAAGGTAGAGACACAGTATTTAAAGCTGCACCAGAGCACAGCAATTTGGACCTCACCGATGGACTTTGGGTATCGGCGCCTTGGAAGCTAAGACAGTCTCCCACTTCATCCGCAGCCAAAACAGGTTCCCCGGCAAGCCGAAGGGATGTAAGAAATGCCGCTTTTCCTATCATGTTGTTCTTTTAGTTAAGGGTCACAGCTGATAGCTGTCAGGAAATAAACTGCTTGTGTTTGACAGATACCTGTGTAGCATGTCTTTGTACTTTGAGAACCCAGTGTCGGACCTGAGACTCACTCTTGCCAGCAACAACCTCAGAAAAGGAGGTTTACCTATGGCCGAAAAAGCCCTCTGTTCTGCTGTTTAACTGCCCATTTAATTGCGCAAGAGCTCCTTTGAGGCGTGGACGCTTCGCAGGTTTTTGCGCAAAAACCTTGTAGTGTAGAAGTAGCCTGAGTGTTTGTTTTTGTAATGTGTTACAGTACCATGAAATTCAACCCACAGTTGGAGCTTAAGTAAATTCAGACTTATAACAGAAAACAACTGTTGTGTACAACAAACAGGAATAACTAGTACAAACATCAGAATAAGTAATTCATTTCTTGAAAAAAAAAGTTTAAACCAAAATTTCAATTTCCCTCCTTACTTTATCACATAAAATAATATCCCTTATTTCTCTACAGCAGCTCAGGGTGTTATGGAATACATTTTCACTGTAGACAATTGCTCTATCATACCTATATTTAAAGCACACATTCTTCTAGAAGCATATTTTTCAAAACAAAAGTGCCAAGAGAATCCTGTATTTTCAGTTATATACACAAACTTTAGTAAACTATAGGGGGAATAGACTTGATGTACAAGTTGGTCAAATTTTCTAATGTCTGTTCCTTTTCTTTCTGAAGCTTATACCCCCTGATCAGCTTTACTGAAAATAAATATAAAATAAGATTCTGAAAGTGGTAAATTAGTTTCATTTACTATTTTTACATGATAGCAGAGAAATTTTGATCCACTTGCCTATGCCTAACACTGTCTTAAAAGCCTTCTCTTTGCCCAACAGCTTATTTATCCCCTTCCCCCTGCCCCCTGCCCACCCACACACACTTTTTTTCTGGATTCTGTTTTCCATCTCACCTCATTTGCTTTTCGGCCTGGCCTACACTAGGATATTTGACCACAGTTGTCAGCAGCCATGTTTGCTGGCAGAATGAGGACGATGGTTTAGAAGTGAAGTGTCACATCAGCTGTGACTAAGTTATGACATGCATTTGCCTCATCTTCACAAACTGTTGTATGCTTAGCAAATATTGGTAAACACAACTGTTGACAACTTGTATTTAGACGTCCTAATATTGTGTTGTGCAGACTGGTCCTAAGTTGACCTCTGTGCTATTCTAGCTATAGTCAAGAAATTTATGCAAAATAAATGGAAAACTGTTTATCCAGCCTATATTAAAAGTGTCTAACATGGCTGATACTTTAAAAGAAAGTCCCACAATCCCTACAAGGAAAAAAAAAAGAAAATGTATGAAAAAATGTGGAGTTACTATGTGAATTTTGGCATCACGTGAAATGAGTTTCTCTCTTTTGCCAATGATACACCACTGGCCTCCAAAATATTAAATAAATTTGATTTCCTAAATTTAGATCTTTACATAGTAAGATAGGATTTGCATATCTAAATGTGTCCTTTGTATATTTCTCTTTTCCTTTATGACTTTTTGTATAGGGTACTGTTTGGGATAATCAAAATGATTTCCAATTAAAAACATAATCAGTGAGGGCAGATCAATCAGCCAATGCCAATATAACTTTATTCCTTTATGCATGGGTGTATCATGAGCCATAATATGGCCTTGTGTGATTATGAAAAGCGGGGAGAATTTTAAAGCGAAGAGCACAGTTCTTCATTTACAAATTGGGGTCCACATTCTGTAACCCTTATTCAATGGGAATTTTAGCTGTATAAAGAACACAAGATTTAACCCCGAGACCCTGTAAAACAGGCTTAATCTTGGACGCATACGCATGATTTATTTTTATGGAAAATTTTCTTCTCCATATCACATATTACCCAAATTACTTATGTCCTCCTTTCCCTTTCTCCCTAACAAGATATACTTCCAGTTTATTCTTCTACAGATTTGGTGAAACCAATACAAATTTGCAAAATATCTGGATGTCACTGAATCCACATTTTTTACACAATAGATTTTAGGCCAAAAAAATCACCCTTTTCTAGTGAGCACATCCAGTTACATGAACCATTATGGAAAAGTTATATAGAATGTAACAAAAATTATATCCTTTCTATAATTTTATTGGAGCTATAGGAACTTAAAAGAGAATCATATTCCTGCTGTAAAATATTACAGGGTGGTTCAACAAAGGGTATTGTAATGTTATAAATCTTTAGCAAAGTGTATATGTTTTACAGTCATTGCTATAGATATCTATTACATTTCTATAAAAACCTATAGGTATATTCCCTGTTATTGAAATTCCACTGTGCTCTCTGAGTTTGGGGCAAGGCTTGAAATACGAAGAACTTGTAGTCATGTACCTTCACCTAAGTGTCTGACCTTGGTCCTACTTATCCCATGCTGCTGCTGGGTTTCAGTACACTAGGCCGTGCACTCCAGGACATGAATATTCTTTCCAGCAATCCACCACAGTCTATTTCTCTGAGATCTCTTTTCTGTATCCCCGTCTGCTAAATAATGTTGCCAACTCATTGCTGAAGTGTGGAAATCTCTACTCTGGTTCCTCCTTGCGGGCACTGTTCTAGTCTGAATTTTGTGTCATGCTGGCCAGTTGTGGCAGTGTGTTTTTTATCACTGTCTACACTAATTACTTACCATTATTTCCTATGCACACAAGGGAATAAGAAAGCCTGGTGTGTGAGAGACTTTCTGGAACCTGTAATACATGACTGTGGGAACGCTGTGACTCCATCCTTTCCAAGAGACAGCACAGTAACATATTGTTACAATTTGTGACATCACAATGTAAGATAAATACTTGTAGTCATTAGGAAAGCATTTTCCTGGGCCCTAGACAAAGAGGACGAACTACATCACTGTTTCTTTTTATGAACCTGACCAATATAAAGCCAGATCTGCCAAGATGGCAAAACCAGAAAACTTCCTTTAAATAGTTTTCCTATCTAATTTCTCTTAAAATGGCATAAACAGGTGCAAATAAGAAGATTTTCATTCAAGAGCACAAATAATTATTCACATTTTCAAAAAGCAACATGTGGTGCAGCAAAAGATAAATCTCATCTGTTGTCCTCCTCCCACACTATCTACATTAGCAGCAACAACAGCTATTTGTTTTTTTCTTGTAGCAGTCCTAGTGAAACAAGACTATGAAAAGAAATCTCAGCACATTTTAGATCATGTGCTTGATAAAGCTGTTTTCTTAGACAGACAAAGTGTGAAATTCTTTTCATGGTTCTTAGTCTAAGTAATTTGAGTAGGTCACCATTCAGCATGTAGCACAGAATGGAACATTTACTGTAGTGTTACACAGAAAATATTTCCTCCTGTCCAACATTTTTCCCCTGATGAAGCAAGAAGATTAATAGGATTAAATGTCTCTCCATTTAGATCAGTTTATTTGGCGTCATTACTCTGCTTCTTGTAGCTTGTCAAAATTGTGGTGTTTAAAATGGTTCTGCTTTTGCTATTTCACCTTTGATTAGCTTTTGACTTTCTCATCTTGAAGTGTATGGCCCTGTTTTGAAGGCACCTAAAGACATTGCACAAATGTTTAAATCTCAGGCTGTGCATACTATCTTAGGGCCAATGGTTAAATACATACTCAACCTTTTTCCCCAACTCAAGGCTGTTTCTTAACACAGATTCTCAACAAAGACGCCGTTTTTCATGTTCTATATTTTCTGCTAAATTTTTACATCCTTTTTAGTCTGTGTTTTTGTGTGAAAATGTAATTTATTCTTGAGGGGGTGATAAAATACAATTGTTAAAGCATAAAATTAGTGTAGCATTCACATGCATTACAGAGGAGACAAAGCTGTTTTGTTGAATGCAAAAATGATTCTTCAATCAGGCTGATAGACACAAATCTCATAGTTTTGGCTGCTTCTTTAACGCACAATGGAGTGCCTACTATCACCCCAGGAGGTTTTTTTCTACCACCTAGCCTGGATTAGGCAGCTACAGCCAGCAGATTACTACAGAATCAGGAAACCTTGGTTCCATTCCTGATCCTACTGTGTACCCTTTGGCAAATTGATCGGACTCTCTACCTCCTTTTCCTCATCTTCTTTTCCTTATTCCATCCAGGCAATACCAATGTCAAACTATGACTTGTGTGGTCAGTTGTACAAATAAAAGCATCATTCCTCTTTGTGTTGATTCCCTGTTATTCCAGCTGTATGGCAACCCTAATATGTACCTTGTCTTCTTGGTAACCATGGCTTGAGCTTTTCTGGAGAACCGCCACCTCCTGTCACAGCTGGAGTACCATGACCAGTAGGATTCAAGAGCCCTGCAGCTTTCCGTAGCAATAGAGTTAGGCAGGGAAAGATAATTCTGATTCACAACCAATTTCACTATTTTGAAATTTGATTTTGATCCATTTGGAACAAGACCAAAAATTTCATAATTCTCTGAGAAAATGAGAGAGAATGAAGCAGCATAGTCCACCTGACAGGATGTCCTAGAACCATGAACCATTCATGGAAGGTTGCTTCCTCGAATCCCTGTCTCAGAGGCTGTCCCACATATGGGGTGGGCCAGATCTAATCTTCCAGGCCCCCACATCACTGTCTTTACCTCTGCCAGTGGGAATTACAGCTCCCATTGGCAGCAGATAATTACTCCCGGCCAATGGGAGCTGCGGTCACCCATACCTGCAGAGGTGCAGGTAAATATAGTGGCAGCGGCCCATCACAGGCTAGCCCTGGAGAGCTGCCACCATTTTATTGCCCACCCCTGCTCTAGGGCTATGTCTACACTGCAAGGTTTTTGCTCAAAAACCAGCGGAACGGCCACACCTAAAGTGCATTTTTGCGCAAGTAAATCGGCAGAAAAGAGGGCTTTTGCCAGTAGAGTTATTCCTCTCCCCACAACAAACTCCTTTTTGCGCTACAGCTCTTGCGCAAAAAGGTAAGTGTGGATGCTCCAGAGGGGGTTTTGAGCAAGAAAACCCTATTGGCAAAAACACAGGTGCTCTGATGGCCATTCTGTGAATGGCCATCAGAGCTTTCTTGCGCAAGAGTGTGCATGCAGTGTGAACGCTCCCTTGCACAAAAGCACATCACTTTTGCAATGCGCTTTGAGGTCTGGACACGCTTTTGTGCAAGCCGTTTTTGCACAAGATCTCTTCTTCAAAAGGCTTCTTGCGCAAAAACCCTGCAGTGTAGACAAAGCCTAGTAGACTGTACCAAACCACACACCCTAAAAGCCCTGATGTCCTCACTCCTGAGACAATATGCATAGTCACCTTCTGTGTAGCCTGGGAGCCTGGACTTCGCAGCAGTCCACTAGGGAGGCTGCCAAGCAGCTGGTTGGATGAATGGCAGGAAACCAGGCAGGCTTCCACCCATTCACCTGCCTGGTAACTGGAGGTACTTTATCAAAATCAAAGCCTCTCCATAGAATATTTTGATTTTGACAAACTGACAACTTCTGACCAAAAAAACCCTGTTGAATTGAATTTTCCAGCCAGCTCCAGCCTGCAGTACTGATAAAAGCTCTTGAGCTGTCTCTCTAACATATGTATATGCAGTGCATATTTTTGGTACAACTTATAATTACAGGTAGTCAAAACTGGTCTTTTTTCCCAAAGTCTATTCATGTTGTGTTTTGAAAATGTTCATTTGTGAGAAATATCCCACTTTCTTTTCTTTTAAAGAATTTCACTAAGGCTACGTCTAGACTACAAGCCTCTTTCAAAAGAGAGCGTCTAGACTGCAACCATTTATTTCAAAAAAGCAAGACGCTTTTTCAAAAGAGAGCACCCAGGCAGTCTGGATGCTCTCTTTCGAAAGAACCCTGCATTCAAGAACACTCTGGTGTTTCTAAGAAAAAAATATCATGCCATCACACAATCACACAAGTATTAAACTGAGTGAAGTATCCTAATGAGTCTTAGGCTACGTCACCTGACAGACTATTTGGAAATTCTACTCTAGCAATGCATTTCAAGGAAGATATGCAAAATTCATGGCTTCTATCTCCACTTTAATGTTGGGACATTCTTTAGTATTCAGATTTATAGGAATTGTCAGACTCCAAAAGTCTTAGGAGTTCTTCTTCTGCTTTCCCTTCAATGACGGTAGGATTCAGACAATGCCTATATTGGGTCAACTGCCCTATGAGATTAAATTTCTTAGACTTCACTTTGTTTAAATTTAACAAAATACCTATTTATTTCCCCCATCTTCACTGGTTCAAAGGTAAAAAATTAACAGAAGATTAATAAGAATGATCATACTGGATTAGACTAATGGTTCATCTAGTCCAACGTCCTGTCTTCTGACAGTGGCAAATATCAGGTGCTTCAGAGGGAATGAAAAGACCAGGTAATCCATCCCCTGTTGTCAGCCCCAGTTCTGGCAGTCATAGGTTTAAGAACACTGAGGGACTAGGATTGTATCCCTTCATTGTACGTGTTTCTAGAAAGAATTCACATTTAGTCCTAGTTGCAATAATTTTATTGGCAATATTATATTTTTTATATTTAAAGTCAAGACCAGGAGTGGTCAATCAGAGAACCACAGCCAAATCCAGACTGCCACTCATTTTTGAACAGACAAAATCTTTGTATTTACTTACAGGTCAGACCTCCTTGGTCTGGCACCCTCAGGACCTGACCCTTTCTGAAAAAGGGAATTTGCTGGATCTGGGGAGGACCCCTGCCAGTGGCCTCCCAGGACATTCCCCCTCCCTGAGGTTGGCTCCGCTCCGGCCCCACTGCCACTGGGCTCCACATTGAAGACCTTGAACTTGGGCTCTGGCCTACTGGGGCTCCCTGAGAACAAAGCTCCCCAGCTGTCTGTCCAGGGATCCCCAGGGACAGGGCTTACCAGCTGCCACAATTCTGTCACACTCCGCTGGGGTTCGCGGGACGGGGCTTGCTGGGTACCCTGATTTTGCCACTGGTTGCCCCACTGCTGCCACACCCGGACAGGGCTCCTCAGGAATGGGGCTTGCTGGACCCTCTGCTGGCTCATCTGGCTGGGACTCCCCAGGGATGGGGCTCCCAACTATTTCACACTACTGGGCACCAGAGCTCTCTGGTCCAGCAACATCCAGGATCCTGGTCTTCAGGATCATGGATGTTGGTGGGCCAGAGAGTCCCAGATTTTGGAGGTTCATCATGTATTATCATCATTGTTATTGCAGAATGAAAAAATGTTTCTTTGGAGTTTGGACTTCAACTATATTTTGACCAAGAAATGTGTACCCTAATAAAAAATGATTGACTACCTCTGCTGTAGAGTCTGGTATTCAAAACAGATTTTACCCAGTGATGCACTGTCAAAGCATGGACCTTCTGAAAGAAGTCAGTGACAATAGCAGGATCTATACTTCTGGTGCCCTAGCACAAAACACAAGTGAATGCTATTACACATTCAGCACCAGAGAACAAGGCATTACCAGTTAGTGTCATGTGTGCAGCCTTAATTCTGCCCCCATGTGTTATGCAGCATGATGCAACAGTCAGGCTCTATCAGAGGGGGCGCAGGAGGGCCATTTGGCCCGGGACTCAGGAGACAAAGGGGCCTCAAATTTTGACATTTTTCTACCAAGTCATTTCCATTTATTATACACCTTGGAGTTATAACAGAGACAACAAAAGAAGCTATATATACACCTACAAAAAATTGATTTAAATCATTATGGGACCGCAAGCCTTTGTCAATTTTTTAGTCACATCTGAGTTTTCATCTGTGTGACTGAAGACTGGAGTAGCTTTTGTGATTAGTGATTCTACATTATGAAATGGTGTTTACAGTCTTTGCATAGTTTAAAGGTTTTGAAAGTCATGATTAATTCTGTTACTGTAAAATGATTTTGCTTGGTCTGAGGATGAATTTAACCTTTCAATTAGATGTTTATCTCTGCATAGGAGATTTTCGTATTTCTGTTTTTTCTTATATGTCTTCATATACAATAACCATATAAGGCTCAGCTGTAAGCTACCTCTTTGTCCAGTTTTAGATTCACCTTCAAAGGCTTTTTTTGTGATAATAAACTTTTAATTCTAGTTGTTTAATAAACTTTATATCTAATCTGGCAACCGCCCCATGTTCATATTCATAATAACGCACAAGTTATTAGAGGAATTTAATACCGGGAACATGTTAGCAGAAGAAATTTCAAGACTTTGAAATAAGGCTACAAGGGCCAGAGTAAATAACACCACCAAACCATTATTATATAATATTCATTGTGAAGTATATACAATTAAAATTTTGTATACCCAATAGCCTTTAGCAAATATATTTATTGTGTGTTACTCTGTTTTAAAAGAACCCCTTTATAGAAATGAAGTGAAGACTTGAAAGTGGTGCAAGTAAGACATGGCAAAATAAACAGAGTGAAGCAGCAGTTAAGAGTTTAAAGGTAATAACATCATTTCTTATAGAAAAGATGCCTCAGGCATTAGACTATGACCATATTGACAGTGACACTTCCAGTTCTGATGGTGAAAACTTTGTACCAACAAATGACATTTCAATGCCACCGCCTCAAAATGAGGAGGACATTAATCAAAACATAGAAATGTCAACAGCAGCGATAGATGCAGAACCTATGCTAGATTTAGAGACTGCAGGAGAAAATGAGGCTCTCTAGGAGATGCTATGTAGCAAGAGCGAGAACTTATGACACAGTATAACAATAGTGTAACAACAGTGGCATCAGAAGCATCAGGTTGGAGCATCAGTAGAGGTTGGAGGAAGTTGAAAGATTGAATACCTGTACATGAAACCTCAGTATTGCACAAAGATAACTATGTTACATGGACATCAGCTAGGAGAGCAACACTAGCTGATAGTTCAATTGACTTTGTTTGGTTCCAGTCAACGTATTAATGACCCTACAAATGGAAACTATCTTGGTATACCTGAGCTTCTTAGCATGTCTGAACCACTTTTATCAGGCCATGTTAAGTGTGTTCATGAATCACAAGAAATAGGAAAATGCATGCAAGTACATTATCTGTCTGTGAGAATACAAAATGAGTTTATTGAGCTGTGTGGGACATTTGTGCAAACAATTCTTGAAGAGATGCGACATGCAAAGTACATTTCAATTATTATTGCTGCAACTACAGAATGTTCTCATATGATTGTTTGATATCTTAAAATTGTAGGAAGTTCAAAGGTTTCAATTGAAGAATGATTCGTTTTGTTCAATAATCTCATGAAAAAAACTAGAAAAGAAATTGCCACTCATGTATTAGAAATACTAGAAGACTTCACATTAAATTTTCAAGTCTGCATTTGCCAAGTCTATGAGAATGGATCCAATATGTCTGGGAACTTCAACAGAGTACAAGCAGTTCTTGAGCAAAATCCAAACTGTATTTTCTCCAGTTGTGGCAACCACACACTAAATCTTGTCGGTGTTGATTCTGCTGGATCATGCAAGGTAGCAATCACATACTTAGGAAGCAATCACATACTTTGTACAACCTCTTCAGTAGCAGTCCTCGAAAGTGGGAAATTCTGAAGCAGCATCTGCCTGTTTCTCTTCATGGCATGTCGACAATGAGATGGTCAGCGTGAATTGATGGCATTAAACCAGTTGCACAGCATTTGGACTCTGCGAGAAAGGCTTTAAGTGAGCTTGAATCTCTTACTCTCATAGTACAGACTCATACTGAGCTTAAGTCAATTCAGAAGTATTCAGCCAAATTTGAATGCATTTTAATGTCATCCATGTGGATGAAGCTGCTAAAAATGATCCATGAAACTAATCTTGAAATTAAAGCATGCAATGCTATATTAGATGTTGAGAGGAATAACACTGAACAACTTCTTAAAGATATTCAAAAGATCCATGATCAATGGGATGAAATCCTTTCTGAGTCCAAATCAGTAGCACAGGGTATTGATATTTCATCTGAGTTTTCTACCAATCACAGCCTAACATCTCAATCTGATGCAGAAAGGCACTATTGAGTCAAATTTTTTTTGTTATTATTGACTCCATCAAATCTGGTCTTACATGTCAATTTGAGTGACTGTGACAAATTTGTACTCTTTTTGGATTCCTTTGGAAGTTCAGAGAACTAAGTGATGAAGATCTATATTCAGCGACTGAACAGTTTCAACAAAGGTACAACAACAAAATTTCAAGCAATGACAAGATAGGTTTCCTGAAATGTATACATTCCACCAACTTTAAATTGGACTACATGCCAAAAGAACTGCTTCAAGAAATATTCGACTGTATTTCCTAATATCACAATTGCATTACGTATTTTTGTCACTCTCCCTGCATCATGTGAATGTCCATTCAACGTGTTAAAACAAGTAAAGAATTATCATCCTCCTACAATGGGGCAAGAGCATTTGAATGGGCTCACAATGCTTGACATTAACAGTGATGTTGCAAGTAAATTAGATTTTTCTTCAATTATAAATAAGTTTGCATACAACAAAGCCAGAAAAGCGTTCCTAAAATGAAGAGTTTTGCTTGCAGTGGAAACTCGCAATTAAAGTTACATTTTTAATATACATGCTATTGGTATAGTGACTTAATTGTTAATAAATAAATATCTCAAGTATTCATTTTCATATATTTTTTTGTTTCAGTATGACCCTGTGGATGAGAAGTTAGATACGTCGGTGGCCTGTGGCTGGGCTGGGGCCTCTAAACTCAAAGTGGTCCAGGCCTCTGTCATTCTCTGAGAGGGCCTGGCAACAGTCCATATTGGCCATAGCATATATTATTTAATCACAATGCACATTTTCCTGCAACTGTTGGCAGATGTGTAGCACCTTGTGTACTTCTCTGTTTTCCAGACAATGTATTTTAGAATATTGAAAAAGACAATGTTAACTTAAGCAGCTTGACATTATACAAGTAATTTGATAGTAATGGAACATATCATTAATTTCTGCTCATCAAGAAAAATGACAAATTCCATTGAATTTGACCTCTTGCTGGGATTTTAAATAAACTAAAAACGCCTATAAATATAAAAACAATTCTGTATTTACAGTCACAGGACGGGAATCTACTAAGGAAAGTATTAATCAAGGAGACACACAATTCTTGGGAAGAGAAAAAATAAAATTGGTTGAGTCCAAAATGACCATTGCCTGTAATAAAAATAAAATGACATTTTATATAGATAAAAATATGGATCTGACACATTGCTGGCAAAATACTGAATGTCCATAAAATATGAGAGGTGGTGTACATTTGTGCTTTAAATAAGGAATAATAAAGCCTGCAGAGTCAGTATTTTATAGTGCAATTTGATATATCAGCAAAGTACATTGCTTACAGTAGCCTCAATTTAGGAAAAACATTTCCCATTTCACAGAGGGAGAAAGCAGGGGAGTTTTCCTTTTTTAATTATCATCATCATTAAGAGTGACATGAAAAATAAAGAAGTACAATAAAATCCCATATGATTCACTCATCACATACTTGTGGGAGAAACAAAAATTGCAAAAACATTTTAACACAAAAAACAATAAATCAAAGCAATGTAATTTTATGCATGTCAGGAATTTATCAAACGTGGTCACCAAGAATACACACAAGAGGCTAAAGTATATTTTAAGTTTCCAGGTTAGCAGCATTTCTGAAGGCTAATTAATCACGCTACCCGGGGGAAGAATTAGGTGTTTAATAATCTTAGAAATCTCTAACTACAGGCAGTCCCCGGGTTACGTACAAGATAGGGACTGTAGGTTTGTTCTTAAGTTGAATTTGTATGTAAGTCGGAACCGGTACATATTGTAGGGGAAACTCTAGCCAAACATTTCTCCAGAGCTCAGTTTTATTCTCCCACACCTCACTTCCCTCAGTCCTTTATTCTCAAGCTGAGGTGTCTGCTGAGAAAAGCCGCTCCGCGTCTCCCTGGTCTGCTGGGGCCCAGCAGACCAGGGAGGCTGAGCGGCTTTTCTTGCCACGGAGGACGTGGGCTGCAGGACCACGGCGCGTCTCAGCGGTCTGCTGGGGGGGAGCGCAGCTAGTGCGGGGTTGCCTCAGACCGTTTGTAAGTAGGGATCCGATGTAAGTCGGATCCATGTAACTCGGGGACTGCCTGTATACAGTGTCTGTGGGGCACAAAGATACTGATAATGTCTAAGGAGTCAAAAGTCTCTCCAGGTTTCAAGTTTAAATAAATAATTCTAAACAGTGACTGTAGAAAAAAAGAGCTGAATTGTTACCTAGAATTATATTATTGTAACTAGCTAATCTTATAGCAATATCAAAAGTCTTTCAAGAAGTATTTGTCTGGAATAGTTTTTTCCTCTCTAATTAAGGATAAATGTTTACAAAATGACAGTAGAGCAAAAATGCTTTTCATGTACCTTGCCAACTTCTGAAACTTTCATTTCCATTGATAGCTATTTGTCTTTCATTATTCATCATTGCAAAAGTAAAAATTTTGGATCTCTGTGAAGATGTGGAATTTAGTAAGCACTCATGATTCCCCTTCTGCATTTGAAGTATAAATCCAGCTCTTTCTCATGCTACTGGATCTGACAACTCACAAATTGTTAAGTTACAATACTACAATCCTAAAGTTTTGTGAGCTATAGATAATAAATAATCAAATACTTTCAAACATCTATAGGGAACTCAAATGCCTATCATGAAAATGTTATATTTGATTTAAAAAACCCAGCATCTTTAGATTAGGCTGAGTGAAACAGACTTACTCATACTACATTTTGTCACAATTAGACAAAAGAAGATCACTAGAGCAGATTTTTTTTTTAAATGAAGAAGTCTCGGGCTATGTCTAGACTACGGGTATCCAAAGGTATCCCGGAAAAACTCCGCCGCGTCCAGGGAACGTATTTGCTCTTCCGACATTTTTTTGCGAAAGAGCAGATATGATGGGTTAAGGGCATCCAGAGGATTGGTTGATGCCCTTAACCCAACATAATTTGATTAGAGTGGGGCTGAGGATGAGATCCTTGGGGTGTAGAAGGGGGCTCTGGCTTGAAGGGGGTCAGGGCTGAGGCAGGAGGGGCTTACCTTGAGCAGCTCCCAGTCAGCGATGCAGTGGGAGTGCTAAGGCAGCCTTCCTATCTCTCCTGGCACCACAGACCATGCTTTACCCCAAAAGCAGCCAGCAGCAGGTTCCCAGCTAGCAGGAATGCAGAACTAGTGCTCGGGGCAGGACCAGTGTGTGAAGCCCTGTGAGCTCTCCTACCCGTCCCCCCATCCTTCCACCTAGGAGCTGGGCCTGCTGACAGCTGCTACTAGGGCACAATACAGTTTGCAGTGCCAGGACATGCAGGTAGCCTGACTTAGCATCCCCACTGGTTGCTTGATTCCCCCTGCAGCAATGAGACCCAGTGCCTGACATTCCATGACCCAGTACAGGGTAGCAACCCGTATTTTGAAAACCACTGCTCTAACTAATAAAAAGCATGCCTTTTTTTCCAGTCTGAATTTGTATAACTTCAACTTCCAGCTGTTCAATCATGTTATACCTCTCTCTGCTAGATTGAAGAGCCAATTATTAAATATTTTCTCCTCCTGTAGGCAGTTACAGACCATCATCAGGTTCACCTTTAACCTTCTCTTTGTTAAGCTAAATACATAAATACATTTAGCTCCTTGAGTCTATTGCTATAATGCGTGTTTTCTAATCCTTTAATCATTCTCTTGGAATGTCTCTGAACCTAGTCCAATTTATCAATGTCCTTTTTGAATTGTGGACACCAGAGGGAGGCCACATTCCACCATTGATCACATCAGTGCCAAATACAGAGGTAATACAGACCTCTCTGCTCCTACACTAGATTCCCCTGTTAGCCACAGAATATCCCTGGGAGCTCCTGGTCTGCTGATTATCCACCATGACTCCAAAATCAGTTTCAGAATCCCTGCTTCCCAGGATAGAATCCCACATTGAGTTTGACTGGCCTACATTTTTTATTCCCAGATGTATATATTTACATTTAGCCACATCAAAACACATATTATTTGCATGCATCCAGCTTACCAGTGATCCAGTGTTCTCTGTCAGTGACTTGACCTCTTCATTATTTATCATGCCCCCATTTTTGTGTCATCTGCAAACTTTATCAGCGACAATTTTATGTTTTCTTCCAGATCATTAATAACATTGTAAAATAGCCTAGAGCTGTGGTTCTCAACTGGTGGTCCATGGACCACTGGTGGTCCACGGTGACTTTTTCGGTGGTCCACAGGAACATTGTCCAAAGTCACATGGCATGGGCAGACACCAAAAATCTGTGAATAAGAAATAAATTTCAAACCAAAATGTGTGTTGTCTGCTCTTTTTATCATGTCTCAAAAAGGAGGTGGTCCATGAACATTTTTTGATTGGCCTGCTGGTCCGTGGACTGAAACGAGTTGAGAACCACTGGCCTAGAGCCAAGAACCAATACCTAATGAACCCCACTGAAAACCCACCTGTTTTAAATAAGCACTTAAACATGCCATTAACCATGTTTAAGTTCCACATGTTTAAATGCTTATTTAAGTAACTTCCTTAAATGGGATCATAATTATAAACTTACTGCAGTTTTGTACATAAAATTGATATCTTTGTATGCCATCAGTCACCAGTCATATTTTTAACTAGTCAGTTGGGTGAAAAATGCTCAGCATTGCCAAACTAAGCATTCAAAAATAATAGGTAAAACCCCAGAAACACATGAGATAGGTCCAATAATCATAAGATATTAGAAAACAATACAAATTCAGGGCCCTTTAATTTATCATTTAGGTTTTGAGCTTCTAGAAACCATACTGTCATGCTTTCCTCCACAACCATGAAAGTTAGAAATTTTCAGTTAAAAAACAAATATGCCGAGATTCTCAAGTACTCTCAGGACTTCAGATACTGGGGCTTTAAGAACTCCACCAAATACCATTGATCTCATGATAAAATCACAACAGAACTACTATTTAAAGCACCCTGTGATCCCTGGCCTCTTGCTTGCACATAAGTTACATCGATTGATTAGATAAGCTAAAGAAAACACTAGTTTAGCTGGATTCTGTCCCAGGACCAGACCCAGGAGTATTAGAACTGTTGTAAGGACACTGGTGTGAACAAGAGAGGCACTCACACTTAGGGGAAGGTGGTTTGTCCTAGTCTTTATTAGCACAAGTCATAAACAGTCCAACCCAGCAAAGAAGGTAGAGATAGTATTAGAATGAGCATCTCGGCATCCATATACTCTCCCTCCCCAAATCCTTCAGGTTTGTCCTGAAGTGTTGCTCATCATTCTCTCCAACATCATCACCACCAGAGGTCACCGTCCTGGCATCTCCCAAAGCATACAGGAAGGGATACAGCTTTTATAATATGTTACACTCATTCCTGCAGGGCCTACTGCATATTCAGCAAGGGTGTCAGCCCCTTTTCCTTATTTGTATTTTCTCTCCCTACTAACTTAAAATAGCTAAAGCTGACTGACATTTTGTGACTACCTGTCAGAAGGTTGGTTTATTATAACATTCTTATTGTAATTATTATAGAATTCTAATTATGACATAAGGTTACTCCTGGTTAGCTGCTTATGTTTAGCCTTTCTGGGCCTTATGCCTTGATTGGTTTAGCAAAGCTATTGTCTTATAGGCTTTGAGACTTGTAGGCTCACTGGGTTACTGCCTTAACTTATACCTATGCCTTATCTTCCTATCACTTTATATTACATCTGGGTTATATCCCATTGTCCTTATTCAAACAAACCACTCAATACTTATTCAGGAAAATCTTGTATTTGCACGAGTGGGAGTTTTGCACAGTAATAACAGCAGGATATTTTGTCCTGTCTGAAATGATAATGTATTGTCACTCTTGTATCAAAGTTAAAATATAATGGTACTGCTGCTGGCAAAGTCAGCTGCTCAACATTTGTGCAGCAAATGGTCTGTTGCATTTTAACTGTAATTAAATTTCCTGCCTACTGAAAGCCAGACATTTTTATCTCTAAACAGTATGCAGTGTAATAGAAAAGGGCAACATGTTCTTGTTATCAAATAGAAAGTCAGTTGGCTATCAACAAGCTAAATATTAGGAAGCTACTAATTTGCTTATTTGTCACGAAATTCACAATCCAGAATGTTTAAAAAGCTAAATGTCTGTAATGGCAACTGAAGGGCTAACATTTCTGCTATTTTCAGTGGAATCATAACTGAGTTTGCATTCTTAAACAATTTCATTTGTGAAAATCCATGGCTGAGTATCTTTTAAGCAAGACCTTAAGAAATGAATGATAAAGGAAAAAGCAAATGAATTTCCAGAGAAGCATAATAATATGCTCATTTTAGTCATGTATTCTGTTTATGCAGATATGTTATATAGAACAATGTCACAGGGTCTAGACCTCAAGTTCAGAAAATATACCACTATAACGCAAGAATAATTAATGCAAGGTGCCTATTAAAACACATAAGTTAACAATAGCTTAACATGTGAGCAGAAGTATTCAGGTAGGTAAGGCACGTGTTTGGCAGTTATTTGAAAATCTTTTAAAATCTTGTAACTGTTACCTTTGCATAGTCTCTAAGGTGCTGATACCTACAAACTCTTAAGCCCAGGAGCAGTGCCTGGAATCAATGGGTCCACTCACATATTTAAAATTAAGTGTGTACATATTTTACATGGTGAGGGCCTTAGAGAGTATGTAAATCATATTTGCCTGACACTTTATAGTTGAAAAAAGCTAATATGACTATTTTATAAGGATTTCTCATATACCTTTGCTTCTGAGAAACTACATTACAATACTGTTGGATACAAAACTGTTCTGTCAACGGACCTAAGGACTCGTCATCATTTTTATGGCTGTAGCTACCCAAAATAAAAGCCTAATAAGTATTTATGAAGTAAACCTTCCTCTCCCCAAACAGCACAAGTAAAATTAAACAATCCTCTCAAGAAAAGCAATGCCATCACACATATCTTAGTAGTACTCTTTAGGCTCTGTGAATCTTTTCAAGTGTGCAATGAACAGATGGAGATTGTTACAGGCTTTTCAAACTAGTGTTTGTTGTAAACTTCCATGCAATCTGTCATGATTTTTGTATTCCCAGTGACTTTTTAAGTACTTGAAAGGGGACCAAAATCATAAATGATGCTTACCAACCCATGTCTACCTAATTCACGAGCAGACATTCGTTTTCAATATCACAAAGATGTTTAGAAAGGTGAAAAAATATGATCCTCTCAAAATTAATTAATTTATTTTTGAAGACTGAGTTCTATGGGGTGTGTGTTATTGTAAAAACATGGCTTTACTTGTAGGCACAAGCCATATTGTTCTTCCAATTAATGATGAGACATGTTGAATGCAGCTATAGAATAATATGTAAAACTACAAACCTAGTTCCCTGCTGTTTAATCAATGAGAATACTCTTTGCGCCAGCTGAGATGTGCATTAGTTCCAAATTGTCCAAGACATGGAGCAAGAATTGTTGTGTCCTTATTCCCAATGTACGCATTTTGCCTCTACTAATTTTTCATACAGGGTTAGACTTATTTCCCATTCATGTTTCAATGCAGGTGTGTGGTTGATGTTTTGTTCTTCTCTTTGGTCATAGCAACAAGAAAGAAAGAAATTAAAGATCTTTCTCCTTAACAATTCACTTTAGCACATCATGGGTACATCTACACAGCAACATTATTTTGAAATTACTAATGTTATTTTGAAATAATGTCGAAATATTGTCAAGCTGGAGGACTTCTTACTCCAACTCCTGTAACCCTCATTGTACGAGGAGTAAGAGAAGTCGAAGGCAGTGCGCTCTATTTTGAAATGTGCTGTGTAGACACTCCCAATTTTGAAATAAGCTATTTCAAAATAAACTATGCAATTGATATAGCTTAATTTGCATAGCTTATTCAAGTTAAGCCCTGCTGTGTAGATACACCCCATGTGAAATTCTTCCAGCCCTAAAAAATTGGTTTAAAAAACTAACATCTTCGATAAATAATGTTTGCTAGATATTTTGTAGTATGCAAAGTTGGCACTAAATAAATAATCCCTGCAGAAATGTCAGTTTTGCAGAATCTTTGCTATTGTGGGCCACGTTCTGCTTGTCTAATTCACCTGAAAGAATTCAGGTGAATAAGGACAGTACCATACAGCCTTCAGATTTTCATATTGAACAAAAATCCTTTCATGTTAATGTTCAGGAGCCTTTCTCAAAGTTCTCAAATGCTCACTGAAACATTTTCCTTAAGAAAATCACTATTCTTGCCTGTGTCCTTTCCACAGATCTACACTGCTGAAATAAAAGGAAAGAGAAACACATTTTAGGTGGGATTTTGCTTTATGGTGTCATGTTCCCAGTGCAATTATATATAACATGGCTTTAACATGCTGTAATTTATATATTACATGTCTTGTAGCATGTTACAATGTATATATTGTACATGCTTGTAACATGTTACAATATGTGTGTGTGTTACTTTTTCATGGCAATAGGATAAGTATTTGTATTTACTTGAACAAATAAAAGACAAAAATATACCTATCCAAAGGCTTTAATAGACATCTACAACCTAAAACCTTAATCAACAAATCATCATCTATTAAAAAAAATATATATTAGCACCAGCCCAGCAATCTCTCTGCAACAACAGAGCAGCCTGTCAACTACAACATGCCCATCTCAGATCCTACAAAAGTACTCACTGGCTGCTGTGTATCAGCAAGAAAATGTATGTACTTAAGTATATAGAGTCCTTTGCTATAAATTATGTGACAAGTCAGCACACAAGGAAAGCATGTTATTTTCCAATTCATTCATTACCATGCAGAATTAACTGGTCATGTGCAAAGTGATATTTACCTGTTTTTTCCTCCAATTTAGAGCAAATTCATTTAGAATGCGGACTATACTGTAAAACCACAAAAGAAAGGGAGCTCCAGTTCAAGGTTTGAACAGGTGACAAAAGTCTAACTTCCTCATCAATTATTTCTAATGCCCAAGGGCCCAATGGATTTTGTTGCTGGTGAGAGAATGTCATCTGGGCAAACCTTTCCCTCTGCCCTGGGGGTAAATTCCTTATAATAGCCAACTAACTAAAAACATAAGGAAACATTGTGTGTGGTCTCCACAGTCTTTCAATTCACCAATCCCAAAAGCCTAAATGATTGACCACCTAAAGTCTTTGAAATTTCCCAGGTACTTCTCTGAGACTGATGCAGCACAGCCTTGGAAACCTCATTGATTAATTCTGGAAGTCACTAATAGATATTCAAAGTGCTTTTGCAGTAAGACAGCATGATGCTGGTTGAGTCACAATGAAAACTGTTCAGCAAGGCAAGCAGACTGAATTTGCTTTTTTACAGGATCTATAAAATAACTAAGAAAACATTAAGTTATATGGAAACTTGTTGGCATTTATATTTCAGCACACAGCTTGTAAAGATCTAGCTGTGATACTCTACCTAGGATATAAAGGATAGGCAAAATCTTGGCAGTCTACTAGTATTTTAGTTGGCATTAACTGTCAGTGAAGCTACATTGTTATAAGAAGCACATGAACCTATTCAGAAATCATTTTAAAAAACAGTCCTCTGATGATTTTGCAGTTGCGAAAACCCAACAGGCGGCTTGGAATTCTTTTTGCTTCATAGCATGCATTATGATACATTTGAAATGGACACTTCTTTTCTGAACAGTAAATAAATAAGCAAGCTAAAAACTGTGGGGTGAGTAAAATCCTTTTGGGGTAATATGGACTCCCAGGAATTATGGTCCAGAACACTATTGCTTAGCTGGTCAAACCAGATCTCTTTTTACAATCTTCAACTGACAAGATGAGACCATTTTGTCATAGAAAGATATAGCAACATCTAAAATGATACCACTTTAACAATGTCACCGGATTGCTAACACTAAAAAAGAGACTGACAAGGCTGATCAGAGGCTGCTCACAAAAACAGAAGCAGAAGGGGAAAGCATTCTGTGCCTGCAGGCACTTGGCAAAGCAGGACACTACAACATGTATTCAAGTATTCAGTAAAGCAGAATTTGTAGGATGCGTAACTATAGTGTGCACACAGAGACATCCTCATCCTCATGTAGCATCCCACAGGAAGTAGCTCTAATTTTATTTCAGATGTCCCTTAAACATACATTTTTCTTTCAATTCATCCATGTGATTTGTTTATTATCAAGCTCTAAGTAATTCTGAACTGTCCTGTTAATCATAGAAGCATCTTTTGCCCATAATGCAACCCAACTAATTAGGCTATGTGCTGGAGAGTCCTGAAGAGTGAAATAGGGGAGATCCATCTCTCAATTCCATGGAAAAGAAATAGAGAGAAATACTCTAATCCTGAAGCCTATTGGTAAAGGATATTTAAGAAAGATGCTTCTGGTGCTGGCCCATGAATTAGCTTGTCTATAATGAAACACGTGGATGATATCATGAGCTTTCGTGGGCACAGAAGTTGGGCTGTGCCCATGAAAGCTCATGATACCATCTACATGTTTTGTTAGTCTTTAAAGTGCTACCAGACTATTTGTTGTTTTTTAAGTTTATCCTGTACAGACTAACGTGGCTACCCCTCTGAAGCTCTTGTCTATAATGTTACCCAAGAAAGGGATATAAGATACAAAGTAATATCACTGCTAATAAGTGATTGGTTTTGGACAAAAGTTAAACAATGGCATATTTTCATGTTGATGGAAGCAGGACCATACCTACCAATATGCAAAATACGTAGCCACCTAAAATTAGAAGCACCAAATTGCCCCAAATTTTGTGATGCCCTATGCCACTGTATGCTGCATTTACAGCATTACAGGCCCGGCAGCCATCCCCATCCCCCAACTGGCCCTCCTAGGGGCTGTACCCAGAAGGGTATCCCTAGGGGAGGTGCGGGGCCTGGGACAGTTCCCACACTCATATCCTGCTCCACCCACACTCAACTCTTTCCCCTAAGCCCCGTTCCCTACTCTGCTACCTCCCCACACTCACTCCATTCCTTCACCCAAGTTCTCCTCTTGCACAGACCGGGGCACTAGCGGGGAGCACTGGCAGCAGGGGGTTGGACTTGCCCCCACATTCACTGGTAGCAGAAGGAAGCACAGATAACTAACCTCAGACTGCTGCATTCGCCCAAATCCCCACTGCACCACTGTGCTCCCTGTCAAAACCATTCTACAGTCTATCAAACCACCTGTAAACAGTGAACTGTGTGTGTGTTGAGGAAAATGTGCTCCATTCACAAAGGTAGTCCATATCAATTAGAGGTAGTCCCTGATCTGCATGACGGTGTGATCCCACCAATCTGTCCTTATTTACAGTCTTGCTCCAGAATCACCAACCTGGATAGGGGGCATCAGAACCTACACTGAGTGTAGAAGCACCAGCCAGTTCAAGGCTTCCATGGCTGCGTACTCCTCCTTTGCATCCCCCTCCCCCTGCACCTGTATCAGGTGCCTCTGGGAGTTAAAAAAATGTCACCAAAACATCCATCAGCACCTCACAGAAACTCTGCCTATTTCCTGGCAGGGGAGTGAAAGTGCAAGCAAGAAAGGTTCTTCAAAAGCTTATCCTCCATGTTACAGAAGAGGTTATCAATCAGTTGACTCCAGGCCTATGGGCAGGGGGCGGGGGCAGAACAGAGGAAGCAGTTGCCCCTGGGCCTGCAGATTCAAAGGGCCAAGAGCTCTTGGCTGCAGCTGCCACAATTATGGCAGTGGTGGTGGCCCGAGTCCTGAGCCTCTTTGAATTGCTGCTGAACAGTGCTTCACATGGCTCTAAAGGTTGGGGGGGGAAGGGACCCATGCCATGGTCTGGGAAGTGCTAAGGGCCCGCTGTCCTCCCTTCTGCCTGAGGCCTCGCCCCTTCTGGTGGCACAGAGCTCCACTCCCATACACACACATACCTTGCCCTGGGACACACGGTAGCTATTGACCCCACTGGCTGACTCAAGTCCCATAGCTCCTGGGCTTACATTCCAGTTTAGACATACCCTAAGAAGCCACAAGACAAAGGCTAGCGGTATATTTAAACTGCATTTAGTCCTAACTCCCCTCCACAAATTCATTATGGTTTTACATATCTTCAGCTATTGCAAGAAAAAATGCTTTCTGTAGTCAATTTCATGGGAATGATTACCATAGGAAATAAGACAACTAATAATAGCCTGGTCAAAGAGTAATTTCACATAGTTGGTCTGCATTAATTTAATCAATAAAAACAAAATAATGTGCACACACCGTGAAAAATTGTACATAAAGTAATTACATCCCTCTCCCTCACCTTACATATGTTGCTTGAATTCTTCAATTGGAAGATATCTGTGTTAAGGACATTTTTTCCCTGTGTGTCTGACGAGGATATTGTGGGTAGATAAAAACTTTTTTATTGCATTTCTTTTTAATTGTGTAACCACCCTTTCCAGTTCATGGGCCTAGAATGAGGTCATCAAAATAGGATAAAACAATTAGGAGTCATGTAGCACCTTAGAGACTAACAGATGTATTAGGCAATAAACTGTTAATCTCCAAAGTGCCACAGGACTCCTGGTTGTTTTTGCAGATACAGACTAATATGGCTGCCCCTCTGAGAAAATTGGATATGTCCACCTTGTAGCTTTTTACACAACTTTGGAAAACTGGGCCTTCCTCAATATATTATGGAAAAGTGGAGGGGAGGTTTAGGGTGGGGGGAGGAATGGAAAGGTGTAGACAGATAAAATTACTTCCAGTATCCATCTGTCCAATGTAATACACTCCCAGGAAGATCTCAAATGGGTGATAAAAATCCCCATAGGGTGGATGAATGACAGCATGGTTCAGCGTAGAATCCAATGGATCCAAATGACCTCTTGGAAGAGGTCGCTGATGGGGGCTGGAGGGGAGTAACATCCTTCTTGTGACAACCAGACCTCTTTTTGGATGATTCTGTCAGCCTCAGAAATGAAATACTGGCCATGAAGCTTGACATATAACTATGGCAGTAGCAATAGAGTAAGAAGCTGTATCAGCATCACTGAAAGAGATTTCTGAGGATACTTTGTTAATTATGTCTTTTTTCTGAAATGAGGGCTTCAAATTGGACCTTCTTGTCCTGGAAGAGAAGGTCAAGATATGAGAAAAATGTAGTGTAACTGATGTGGTGTAGCTATACTTCACCAACAAGGATAGAGAGAGTTGGTGACCCTGAATTGTAGTGCAGCCAAAAAGTAATTCTGGTAACTAAGAAGCTCTTTACCATGGGGAATGGATCAGGAGGTTACAGAGAATCACAAATTGAAAATAAGCCCATAGTATGATGCTGTTGAGAGAAATGCAAATGGCATTCTGGATTGTATTAAAAGGAGTGTCGTATGTAAAACATGGGAGATAATTTTACTGCTCCACTCAACATTAGTGAGGCCTCAGCGAGAGTGCTGTGTCCGGTTTTGGACCTCCTCTACTTTAAGAAAGAGGTGAGCAATCTGGAGTCTAAAAGGGTATGTCTACACTAGCCACCCTTGTTCGAACTAGGGTGGCTAATGTAGTCATTCGAACTTGCAAATGAAGCCCGGGATTAAAATATCCCGGGCTTATTTGCACGTTCCCGGGCGCCGCCATTTTTAAATGCCCGGTAGTTCGAACTCCGTGCCTGCGGCTACACGCGGCACGGGCTAGGTAGTTTGAACTAACGCCCCTAATTCGGACTACCGTTACTCGCCATTTTTAAATTACCGGGCATTTAAAAATGGCGGCGCCCGTGAACGTGCAAATAAAGCCCGGGATATTTTAATCCCGGGCTTCATTTGCAAGTTTGAATGACTACATTAGCCACCCTAGTTCGAACAAGGGTGGCTAGTGTAGACATACCCAAAGACAGCAATGAAAACATTACCTATCAGGAAAGGTTGAAATATATGAACATGTTTCATCTTGAGAAGATAAAGCTGGAGGGAAAGGATGATGATAGTCTTCAAATATGGCTGTTATAAAGGACATTATCAATTGTTCTTCCATGTCCGTTGTGGGTAGGACAAGATATAATTAGCTTACTTTGCAGTAGGGAGCATTTAGGTTGGATATTAGGGGAAAGTGTCTATTTATAATGATAGTTAAGCACTGGAACAGATTATCAAGGGAGACTGTGGAATCCCCATCACTGGAAGTTTTCAAGAACAGGATGGACAAACCTCTCAGGGATGATGTCAACATATTTAATACTGTCTCAGCACCAGGAGCAGGATTAAATGATCTCTCAAGGTTCCTTGTAGCCTCACATTTCTATGATTCTGTGAAAAGTGTTTTAATGGTTTTTTGTTTGTTTGTTTCCCTATTAAATATGAGGCCCAATTCTTCAATACTTTACTTACCCGAAAATCCTTTATTTATGTGGGTAGCTCTAGAGAATGTATCCCCTTTGGGACTTCCGACACAAAAAAAGTACTCATGTAAATTAAAGTGGCAGGATCTAGTACTGAGGGAGCAATGGAATATTTATTACATTTTAACAAACAGCTGTTGCCACTGTGAAGAAGAAAAACAGAGACATGTAAATCTTTGATTGTTTTGCATGTGAGGAGAAGACAGATTAGGGGCTGAAGCCCCTCACCATTTTTGGGGCTATCGAGTGGTACACTGCTCCACCAAGAGATGCCAGAGACACTGTGCCTCTGACGGACACAACGCCTCCTATGGTGCTGAGGGAGTGTGATGCTATAGATTCAGACATGAGCAGATTATGGGTAATTGCTATTTTCTATTGCACAGTATGAAAATATTTCCACATTTTATTTGCAGCCTCTTATTGATTTACCTTCTTGTTTGTTCACACTTTACATACACAAGTCAAGTGCAACTTTAAAGAAATCAATGAGGATTTCTGTTGAAGTAGGCTGTGTGCTGATCATTTATCTTATAGCCTGTTATCTCTTGCTTTGTTTGTCTTCTCCTTCTTTTTCCCTGTGCCACTGTGCTGAGTGATAACAGCTTTCTGCTGATGCCATCACTTTTTACTAAGAGTAATTGGATTGCGATTGGCCATGCAGCAGCTATAGGGTGAGGAAGAAGCTGCTTTCCCCTGCTCATGTGTTGTACAGGGTCCACTCACAATTGCTGCCCCTGAGTTCCAAATGATCTGGTCATGTGCAGTGGGTGAACCTAGGTCTGGGGAAAGAACCCCCCCCCCAGCCCCACCCCTGCCACCCAGGGCCCTAAGGGAGCCAAGTGCTCCCCACACTGTAGGGGCAGGCCACCCCTCCCTCAGTGGGTGGTGCCCAGCCCTAACTATTCCTCCTGCCACCTGGGAGCACAGGCATTACCTTCCCCTTCCTCTTATGCCCACTGCCCATTGATCTGGTGTCCCTCATCTCTGTTTATCAGGACTGAGAATAGGCGACAGGGGATGGATCACTTGATAATTACCTGTTCTGTCAATGCTCTCTGGGGCACCTAGCATTGGCTCAGATGACAGGGTGCAGGGTTAGATGGTCTGACCCAGTATGGCCATTCTTATGTTCTTAACACTGGATCTACTCACTCCTGTTCCTCTCCCAGTGAGGAATACAACAGAAGGAGGATGGGCATGAATAGGTTTGTGCTCCTAAAACCCATGCCTGGCTGCATTCATATGTAATGAGCAAAGCTGGGAGAGACTGGGATACGAACTCTGAAGTGCTCCTTGTGAGATGATTTAGCTCTATATAACCCAATACATAGAACTGCTCTGCTTTCAGCCCTAAGGCTCACAGTCATGTTAGAAAGGTAGGAGCGTATTTGGTATATGTGCTATATGTGATTTCTGGAGTTCAGATAGTAGATTGCTATTCTACCATGCATGAAACTATCAGTGTTATACATTTTCCTATCCTAACACAGCCCATTTTTTACTGTGGGTAATACTATCAAATCACTTATGTGGCCTTGATACCCATTGATTTTCCACAGCACATAGGCTGTTACGTGACCAATGTGTTTTAGAAAATTTCACCCTATCGGATCCTGCAAAAAGCGTAGAACTGAACTAGATCAGTCCTTGAACTAGAGACACCTAAAGGTAGCCAAGGGTGAACCAGTAAGTGATATTTTTCTCTCTGAGTCAGTGCCCAACTAAGGGGGTACAAGAGGACACCGTGAGGAGATAACAGTGCTGTTCTTTTGGATGAGAGATATAATTAAGGTCTTAAGTGCTAGCAGACCTTAAAGATCCCATGGCACATGTTTTGCATCAGTAAATGTATTCTCCCCAATGTTCTAGCCAAATTCCAATGGGAGTAATTAATTGTGTTAGTTTCTGACTCAGAAAATCCCCATAAGATTGTCTAATTTGATAGGCCTTTACTTCCCGCCCCAAACTGTTATATGATGTAGCTGCAGTCTGTTCCAAAAGCTGCCATATTTCACTGAGGTGGCTGCATTTCAGTGAGGAAGACTTCTTTGTGTGTGTCAGTTTTTTTGAAAAAATGTTTGGAAGATCTTGAGGATGGAAGGTGTTATATAAATACATCTTATTGTGCACTAATTCTTACATAAAATAGTATATGGATTCATCTCTTTCAGAGACTATACGTTTATCACATATTCTCCAGTCATGGTGAGGAGCTCAAAGAAACATTTTTAGCACCTCTATGACTTTTGCTCTGTCCTGTGAACTAGAATCACATATTCCTGGATTGGTGCTAAGAGACAAGTGCTACCAGTCTTTTGTAAAAGAGAGATTTCAAACTATTCAGTATCTGCAAGCAGTAACTCAAATGTCACCCTGAGTGTCTTTTACAAATGCCTGTTACTGAATGCCCCAAAAGCTTTGAAATCGATAGCAGCAATTATACACATGTCTAAAAGAGCCTCCCCTCTTTGGTAACTGATATCCTCTGTACCACAAGTGGGTACTTCATAGCAAAGCAAAATCTGCCTTCATCACTAACAGTAGTTAGTTTCTTTCTGTGACCACATAACTGAATGTCATGTCATGAAGAGCACTGTGTTTTGGGAGGATTTTATGTTTGTGGGCATTTATCTACTTTCTTTGAGTTGACTAATTTATAGCTACACACTCTCCAGCTGGAAATGTTTAACCTAATCCATGTCCCATTTTCTGTTGCCGCCTCTGACAAGGTTTTTAGGGATTTTAGTTTGGCAGGGTTGGGAAGGGAAAAGGGAAGAGAAGAATAACTCCAAAATGAGTAGTGAATTATTTTGAATCCCATTGATTCTTCTTATTGAAAATTAACTGCAGCAGGGGAAAAAACAGCAGCTCTCTCTTTTCTTTTAGATGACATGAGGCCCAATGCTACTCATATGGATGCCAGTAGCAGTTTTACAACAGACTTCAAAGGGAGCAGTTTGAGACCTTACTTTGTAACTGATAACTTTTCTAAAAATAAACTGTCATTGTAAACTTTCTTCTTTTGCTCTTTTGTCACTGACATGGGGAAAAGCTGAAATCCAAATCTTGCAAAGACTTATGTACAGGCTTAGTTTTACACAGGTGAGTAGACCTACAAACTTCAATGGAGCTTTTTATAAAGTTCAACACACATGCAATTATTTGCAGGAACTGTACTTAATGTTTCCAAGTCAACACAAATATATTATGATAATGAAGTTTTATTGGGGAAGTGATCTAAACTCCAGCTAGGGCTATATATGCAATTTATGCCCCAGTCTACAAAAATTGCATATGTTTAGCTTTACTCATGTAAATAACCTCATTGATTTCAACTGGAACTGCTCATTTGCACTCAGTAAAGTGCAATTCCTATGTAATAAGCCAGGAATACTGAGATGTAATAATTTCATGAATATTGTATGTGACCTGCTCAGTGAGAAGTTATTGGTTAATGGGTGTAACACATTATACCTCAAAATAATAGTCTGTATTACCATGTTCACCAGTTTCATATGGTTATAATATTTTATACAAAGTATGCCTTGTGAGTTGAAAAGCTATGATTTGCTGACATTTATTGTCCTGTTCAAATGTATATATGATCAATGTATATGAAATTATGTTTTATTATATATTTGTTACTGAAACTTATTGTTAGTCTGGGAAATGCCCACAGACTGGTCCCTTCAAAATAACAAATGGACTATGAACAAAAGACTTGCATGTCATCCCCAGAGATGGCTCAAGTCTCAAGTAGACAAAAAAGGGGAGCAAGGAATTTGCATTCATGTGAGACCCATTTCCATTTTGCACATACACCACAAACTGAGTGTCTGCAGGGTGGTGCTCCTGAAAGAGAGAAGAGTACAGTGGGATAAGGGTTAGTGATATCATCCAGCATCTCTTCCCCCATCTTTACATGATGTTGAGGAAGCAAGATCTTTGTGAAGGCAGAGAAACTCCACTGAGATTATGTGAGGGGCTGGTCCAAACTACTGTAGCAGGCATTCACGTTAGCAAGACCTACTGTGAAGTTCTGGATGAGAAAAATCTTTATGCTTTTAGAGTTACTAGCATGGTAAAGTTTAAGAATTAGGTTGCAATTTTTGTATTCTATATCAGCTCTCTTCTTCGACATCAATAGCACTTAATCGCTTAAAATCTATCTTTCTATAGTTAGTAAATCTGTTTTATATTTAATCGACACCAGTGTGCTTTTGACTGAAGAGTTTGGGGAAATCTACTCAGGTTACAATGGCTGGTACATGGTCAACTTCTTTGTTAAATTGCCAAACCTTATGAACTTGTACAGCTCAATAAGTAACTGAATGGAACAAGACAGCACATTTCTGGGGTGCAAGGCTGGCATTTGGGATATACGGGTGTTGCCCCATATGTTATTCAAGAGCAGCTGGGCATAGCACTCTGATACACATCTGATGGTGGCTTGCATGCTGGAGATGGGTGAGTGGCAGGATGTCAGCTCACACAGCAAAGCAGGGCATACTGCACACCATACTGGAGAATTAAAAGGAGCACAATGATTATGCAATATAGATTGTATGCTAGCTGATGTCACAATGGATTACAAGACTTTTCTGAATGAATGCATTGATCTAGCTGGATAGAGGGTCGTGGAAAGAAAAAAGAGGAAAACAGTGATCCCAGAACACTCTTGAAAGCCAATGGGAAAAGCTACCATTTCATGGACCTTACCTGTCGTCTCCAAGACATTGCAAGTATTCTTCTTAGGGTTACCAGGTGGCTTCAAAAAAAATACCGGACACACTTGATCTCAGATGGGGGAAGGGGGGACAGGCCGGGAGGGGAGTGGGGCTGGCTGGAAGGATGTGTGGGGAGCCAGCTGGCGGGGAGGGAGGGGGGCAGCGGGGCTGGCTGGGGAGATTGGGGTTGACCAGCTGGCGGAAACAGGTTGGGCTGCAAGGGGTCAGGGAGTAGAGCTGGCCGAGGAGATCGGGAGGAGGGGGAGAACCGGCCGGTGGGAAGCAGGGCTGGTCGGCTGGCCGGGGGAGATCGGGTGTGGGCGGACCAACCGACAGGAAGCGGGGCTGGTGGGGGCAGCGGGGCTGGTGGGGGCAGCGGGACTGGCTGGGAGAGATGGGGGGGGACCGGCCGGTGGGAAGCAGGGCTGATCAGGGGCAGTGGGGCTGGCCAGGGGAGATTGGGGGTGGGGAGACTGGCTGACGGGAAGAGGGTCTGGCCGGGAGGAGGAGCGGGGGGAGAGAATCAGCCGTCAGGGAGCGGGACTGACCCGGGCGCCGTCCCGCGCACAGTCCCAGTGAAGCATGAGCGAGTCCAGCCCCTCACGCAGTGTGAGCGTGTCTGCCAGCCAGGCAGTTCGCAACTACGTACTGATACTCCTAATAATAATAAAACTTACCTAATTAAAAAATACCGGACATTTTATGTGTCCAGTATTTTCTTAATTTTTTTCCTGGACAGAACTCTCAAATACCGGACTGTCCGGTTCAAAACCGGATACCTGGCAACCCTACTTCTTCTGCCAATGCTGGCAGTTAGATAAAGGGGCTATAAACAGTTAAAAAGTAACAGTCTCTGGGAAGTGGAGTGATCAAAAAGATTAAGCAGTTTTAAAGGAGACTCTCCCAGACACAGGGGTAATGGATTGTGAGTTAAGAGAAGGGCCTGTGGGAGACAAGCTTTGAGGTCTTGGTGGTTTACAGGAAATTTGGTCCTACCTGACTGAAATGGTGCTGAATGAAAGTCAGGACAGTGGTGGTAATTATGGTTGATACACAGAGGGAGTGCAACCCAAAGCTAGTCTGGTTGTGTAATTCTCTCCTGAGAGAGGTGAGGGCTTGAGGCCTGAGATCTTAGTGGGGATTCACTCAAAGAGACCAGGAGGGTTCAAAGGCACAGTTAGACTAGTAAGTGTGGCATATGCATAAACATTTATAGGATCAGAGTTCACATGCTAACTTTTACAGGCAAATCATTGCATGTTAGCCTTTCTGAACAGAAAAAATAGTAAAGATACTGCATTAAAAAACTAATTCAGTTTTTCTATCAAACCAGCATATTGCCATCTGGGAGAAAATAGTATTCATCAAGTCTGTGTAGGTGAATAAGTCAGCTCTGGAAATTTCATGATATACAGAAATCTTTCTTTTTTTAAAGATACAACAAGTAGACAAAACTATCATCCTGCTGACTGAAAGCAATCCAAGGTATACTGCATTAGTCACTGTGCAGAGAGGACTAACTGTTCATGTTATGCACAAGACGAAGCAAAATTATTTGAGGATAATCTGAAATTCAGAGCTCCTTCTTGATGATACCCCTCATATAGCAAACAGCAAAAAAAGAGCATTCCTGATAATGACAGATGGCTTCTCCTTTGTAAATGGCTGGTGACATCCTTGCTCTTTTTCATCTTCAGTCTTTGATCCTAGCAAATATAATAATCAGTGTCCTATCCTGAGAGAAAATGTACTACGCTCTATATTTACTTTTTCTCCCTCCTGTTAGCCAAAACCCTACAGAAGCCAATTATGGTGCCTTACCAACATCAAACACAACATAAACCATCTTTCTACATGTAGGTGATTGTAAGCACCCAGCTATATTTTAGAATAAGCACTGTACTGTGAAGTTGTGTTTTTACTTTACACAAACTATTTTTTGAGTAGAAACACATTGTAACTTGGAATATATTCAGGTTCTCAGGAGTATTAGAGTTAGTTACAGGAAGACACCTGTGTTGTGCTTCTTACTTATAATTAGAGGGGTCAAATAATTCGACATACATGAATTTCAATTCTTGTCATTTTTGGACTAATAATTAAATATGATCTATGATTCATTCATTAAAGGCATTGTATAAATAATAAATATAACTTTATCAAACATTGACATGTTACACAAAAATTCTTAGAAAAATTAAAAACAGAACATACTTCTCTATGAAAAACATATTAATCTTGCTTCTGCAAATGAATACTTCATAATAACTTATTGTAGAACTGAAATTCAGATGAAGTATATGCTTCATAGATAAAAAGATACCACATTTTCCAGAAAATGAAAAAATAGTCAAAGAGAACAGCAAAGTGAATGCTTCACTAAAGAATAATTAAACAATAATTACAATGACATCCCCAACAATATAGTTATAATTCAAGAATGCTTTTAGGTTAACATCCTTGTAGCTACAACATGCATCATTCTCTTGCATAATAAAATATATTTTTTAAAATTAAAGCAATGTTTTGTGATACAATCAAAGCTCCCTTAATATAATACTGGTTATTGTTGAGTTTTTACACAGTATATGAGTGATTTTTTTTTAAACAGAGAAAAGAGAGATAGAATCAGTTACTTTAATAATGAACCAGGATCAGTAGGGTGGAATCAGGAAAGGAGTCATCTTAGTCCCTGAGACCTGGAAATATCTATGAAGGGCAGACAGGGTCCCTGGCATAGGTCACTGCTTGATTGATGGGATTAAAATACAAAGTTGTGCTTGACCCTGGAATCCAAGTGAGTATTATATTTCACTTGTTCTACCAGAAGATGTTAGGCACTTGCCAATGCAGCCTCTAAATGGAGTACATCCGCATGACCTTAGAGACGATGAAAATCCAAATGTATATTATAGTGCACCTGGTATTTCCTGAGAAAGTGAAGTGCTTCCTGGCTAATGGGAGCTATGAGGGTGGTGCCTGCAGGTGTGGGTAGTGCAAAGGGCTTCCTGAATTGCTGTGGGCTGGCACTTCGAACTCTAGCCCTGTGGTGAGGAGAGGCTGAGGTTCAGGGCTTCCGGCCTGCAACTTGCTGGAGGCTGGAAGAAATTAAACAGGAGGCTAGATTTGACCTATGGGCTGGAGGTCCCCTACCCCTGCTATAAAAGAGTGTAGTATTTCAATTTTTAAAATATTTTTCTAGTTCTGTATGTTTATTAGAAAGGCTGTTGGATTCCTATCTGCTTGCCAGTGCTGACTAAACAACCTGCCAATAACAATGAAACCATGAAAAATCCACAAGCTGGTGGCATTTTGATTTCAGAGGTTCCTCCTGTTTTTCTCCACACCTATGTATCTCCCTCTCTTCTTTTCAGACACTGCTCCTGCCCTGCGAAAAGCTCACTGTTAAGTGTTGAGACAGAAATCAGAGATGCCCTCACTCCTCTGCCCCACTGACTTTATTTACTCTGGATTTTCACCAGCCTGGTTGTGATTAAAATCTGACTCAGTTTCTCCCTCTTCCTCAAAATCAGTTTCCTCTAACTGGGAGGTATTTATAATATGTAATATTACAGTGTGCACAGATAAAACATCATAATAATAATGATTTACTATAGGTGGCAATATTACCTCTGCTTCATGTAAATCTTATGTTAATTGAGGTATAACATGAAAAAAAAATCTTCATCAGCTACACTTGAGAAGGATTATGCAGTCACAGACCCCACTGTAGTCCTGCTGCACGTGCCCACATGCATATTTCAAGAAACCTGCAGAACAATTTATTTTGGGAAGGGAGATGGGATTCAGACTAGGCTGATGCTTAATCTACTACAGCATGTTTCAGTCAAGTAATAGCTTGTTTATTGCACATCTGTCAATTATATTTATTACAGACAGGTGGAGTTAAAGCAAGGGCACCATTTTGTGGGGGGGGAGGAGCAGCAGCCTTGCACTTCAGGATGCGGCTAGCTTTTCATCTCATGCCCTCGACTACAAGGGAGTGAGGGGAAAGTACTTGCGTTCTGTGTTTGCCTCTCACACCTGGCTGGTGACCTCCCTTCACCAGCCAGGTTTGAGAGGCATGCCTGCAGAGTTGAACCTGGGACCTCTGCTGCTTAATATAGAAGCTGCTACAACTAGAGCTATAAAGCCAGCTGCTTCACAAGTAGGGGCTCATCTGGGATTTCAACTCAGTCTCTGAAGCTCGGGAGATGCTTCCTTGGGTAGGGGAAGTATGTAACACACATACCTAGGCTACGTCTATACAGCTTCCCTCTTCCACAAAAGCCTATGCAAATGAAGCACAAGATTAGCATATTGCCACGCTTCATTTGCATAATTAATTAGGAGCCAGTTTTGCGCAAAAAGGTTTTTGCGCAAAACCCCCTCTTGCGCAAGAGCCGTTCTTCCTGAAAAAATGAGGAAGAACAGCTCTTGCGCAAAAGGGGGGTTTTGTGCAAAAAGGCGCTGTGTAGACGGTGCCTTTTTGCTCAAAAACCTCTTGCGCAAAAACGGCTCCTAATTAATTATGCAAATGAAGTGCAGCAATATGCTAATCCACACTTCATTTGCATAGGATTTTGCAGAAGAGGGAAGCTGTGCAGATGTAGCCCTATTGTGGTTCGCGCTGTCCCATGTAGTGGCACTTAGACCACTTATAGTGAGAGATAAGAACAAGGGAGCTCTGCAGCTTAAATTTGGAGTCACCTGTCTTTATAGCTCAAGCTGAAATGGCACCCTCGAGTTAAAGCACTCACAGTGTAAATTAAAATAAGAACAACCCAAATTAGCAAATACAAGGCAAAACCCTGAACCCATGGAAACCAAAGGGAGCTTTGCTGTGGAGGTCATGGGGTAAGGATAACACACATAGATGGCTTTAAATTAGTTGTATAAGAGAAATAATAATAGCACCTGTAACGAGTAAATCTCAAAGTGCTTTACAAAGGATGTCTGTATAAAAATTACCAATAAAATTGGCTAAAAATCCCATGTAATTAAGGGGAGGTTTAACTTCAGCGAGACCAGGATTTCAACTATGGTCTTTAATTGGACCACAAAAAATTTTCTGTACCCTCTGAAACGCAGCATACATTGGTAAAATATGGACTATAAAATGTATTGTTTATTATGAGTTTGTGTAGATGCACTAGATCAAGTTTGGACAAACCACAGCTCACAAGCAGCATGCCACTCTTTTACAGCTAAGGTGCAGCTCATGGCCCCTCCCGCATGTGCTGCCCACCAGACTGGGGAGGGGGAGGCAGAGGGACCTCTGGGCTTCTGTCCTGTGGCAGGATGGTCGTACTAGAGGCTTCTGCCAGAGATGATTGGTGCTTGCTGAGTGTGGGGGAAGGGCACAATCCTAATATTTGATTAGCACTTTCTCACTTTTTGTGCCAAGGTCATTAATACAAATGTTAAATAAGATTGGTTCCAAAACAAATCCCTGAGGAACTCCACTGGTATCTCCCTCCAGCCTGGCTTTCTCCTTTCAGTATGACCCATTGTAGTCTGCCCTTTAAATAGTTCCTTATCCACCCTGAGTTCTTTTACTAATCCCCATCTTTTCCAATTTAAATAATAATTTCCCATGTGACACTGTATCAAATGCCTTACTGAAATCCAGGTAGATTCACTCTACTACATGTTTTTTGGCTTTAAAAAATCAGTTATCTTCTCAAAGAAAGAGATCAGAAAAGCTGGCACAATCTACCTTTTGTAAAACTACGTTGTATTTTATCCCAATTACCATTCACCCCTATGTCCTTAATTACTTTCTTTTGCAAAATTTGTTCCACGATCTCACACAGAATTGATCTCAAACTAACAGTCATAGGCTATACCCCCCTGAGTTTAGGGATTCATTAAAAATCCTTGTTAGTGGGCTTCCAATTTCATGTGTTAGTTCCTTTAATGTTCTTGAATTGAGATTTTCCAAATCCGCACAGAATTGATAGCATTAAACTGAGTTTTACTTTCACCTCAGATGTGGTAATTTCTACTTCCATAAACCCACTTCCATTATCCACCCTGATGCTACACCTGATTTTAAGAGGAATAAGGGACCTTTCGGAAAAGGCTTTATTTTCTGAAAGATCCCCCGTCTAGACTGGCGCTTTTTTCCGGCAAAGCCCCGAGCCGGAAAAAAGCGGCAGACATGTTTATACAAATGAAGCGGGGAAAATTTAAATCCCCGCTTCATTTGCAATTCCGACTTGTCTCATCTGCATCCCTTTTCCGGAAAAGGGGTGCAGTGTAGACACAGGCCCTGAGTTTAGGGGATTCATTAAAAATCCTTGTTAGTGGATTTAGTTCATGTTCATTCAAACCAAGGTTGTCTCCATACAACCAGTTCTACTATGATTTCCTCTCTAGCCACCAATACCAAATCCAAAATGGCATTACCTCTTGTTGATTCAGTGACTCTCTAGTGAAGAAATCTGTCTGCTATCACACCAAGGAAAACCTGGGCCTTACCATTATTAGTATCATTCATCCTCCAATCTTTATCTGGAAAATTAATATCTCTCATTATGATACTGGCAGCCCAGATGCCAACTCTTATCCAGGCCACAAATAACTAAGAACTAAGGATCTTAAGTATTGGGTAATTGACTAACCGAATAGTCGATGCATTTTGCATCAACTATTCAATTAGTTGATAGGGCGCCTCCACCTTTGAAGTGTAGCAACAACCCTAGGGCTGATGCTACACACCAAAGGAGAAAGCACCACATGGAGCCTGGGGTCAGCTGGGGAGTCCCCAGCTAATCCTGGGCTCCACGTGGCGCTGCCCCTTTGAAATGCCGCATGCAGCCTGGGGAAACCCCAGCTGGCCCTGAGCTGCACGCGGCTTTTCAAAGCGGCAGCAACACGTGGAGAATGGAGTATGTCCCCAGGCTTCAATCGGCGCTGCTGCTTTGAAATACCCTCTCTTCTTCCCCCCTTCCTTGCTGCCTCTATCTAATAAGTAATAGAGGCAGCAAGGGGGGGAAGCAACTAGTCAATTATCCTGTCAACTATCTAATAAGCATTTGCTTATTGGATAGTAGACTAGTCGACTAGTCATTCATATCCCTACTAAGAACTGACAAACTCATTTCTAGAGACCAGAACAATTCACCTACATATTAATTTTGTACAAAATTAGTTTTATAGGGATGTATTTAGTGGCTTACACACTCTAAAATGCTTGCAAGTTGTTGCATGCATTAATCTCACTTTCAATATCAATATTCCACACTATAAGAAAATATTTAAGTTTTGCTTTATAACTTTGAATATGTTTGTGCTAAACTTCTGAACCCAGGCACAAGAATTGTTCCTCCTGACCATCCAGAAAAACAATCAAAATTAGATGGTCTATCAAGTTTCAGTTCAAAGGTCCTAATGCACTCATGGGGGTGTACACACAGAAGGCCTGGTCGCATCACTGGATGGGAAGTGCTGAAAGGGGGAAATAAAAATAGTTGATTTTATATTTTTCATCTCTGGTGTTTGAACTCTCACAAGCCTGACGAAACCAAACTGAAGCCACAGATCTCCTGGAGCTATCTCTTGGGCACCGTGAAAGACCCTTTGAATTGATAGAGCATTACAACTCTGACACTCCTAGGATTTAGATGGTAATTCATTTGTGTGCATACATTTATTTGCCTGCTTTAGCCTGTAAATAACTTCTTATTTTCCCCCTAGTTAATAAGCCTTTAAATGGTTTATCACAGGATTGTCTGCAGATGTTATCTTTGCTGTAAAATCTAAAGTAGAAATTGTTCTGGGATAACTGACTGGTCTCTTGGGACTGAAACTAAGCAACCTAAATATAGTGTGATTTTGGGGGTAAGTGACCATTTATCAGTCTGAGTCTACCACATTCACAGCTGTAAAAACCACATCTGCAAAATCTGGTTTACCCCATAAAATTCAGCCTTTTGTGTACTTTTACTTTATAGGCTGCGTCTAGACTGGCATGATTTTGCGCAAAAGCGGCCACTTTTGTGCAAAATCTTGACGCCTGTCTACACTGGCCATGAGTATTTGCACAAGAACACTGACTTTGTAATGTACAAAATCAGTGGTTCTTGCGCAAATACTCCAACGCTCCTGCTCAGGGATAAGCCCTCTTGCGCAAGTATTCTTGTGCAAGAGGGCCAGTGTAGACAGCCACGTTTATTTCTTGCGCAAGAAAGCCTGATGGCTAAAATGGCCATTGGAGCTTTCTTGCGCAAGAGAGCATCTACACTGGGCACGGATGCTTTTGCGCAAAAGCAAATCTTTTGCGCAAAGGCACATGCCAGTATAGACGCTCTCTTGCGCAAATACTTTTAATGGAAAAACTTTTCCGTTAAAAGTATTTGCACAAAATCATGCCAGTCTAGATGCAGCCATACTGTATAAGTACAAAAGTAAACAGCATTTCTCAAACTGACCCAACCCAAAAAGGGATTTCAACTGTACTGTAGGGGAGGGTTGAGACATTGCTGCCCTGACTCCTATGCTGCCTTCATAACGAGGCATGCAGAAAGTGGTGACTACTGGGCAGGCACCCAGCCTCAAAGACAGTGCTGCCACTAACAGGAGTGGAGGAGTAAAGCTGGCATGGTATGTGTTACACATCTGTGAAATTTGCTATTTATGCTACGACTAAGTGACAAAAAATGTGTGATTGCACTACAGTTAGATCCCTTATTAGCACTAAATCCAATTGGCTTGGTGGCAAGATGAACTGAGGAGCCCAAGGGGATGGTCTGTGACTCCATGGTGAGACTGGTATACTGATCCAGGAGTTCACATTTGTTATTGGCTTGATGAAATCTAAATTATATATTATACCACCAATTTGGAGGGCCTACCCTATTTTTTACAATCTACCCAGATGTGTGAGAGGGGTAGCCATGGTAGTTTGTATCTTAAAAACAACAAGGATTCCTGGGGTACATTAGAGTCCAACAAATTTATTTGGGCATAAACTTTCATGGGTAAAGACCCACTTCGAGGAGTCAAATTGGATCTTTGCCCACAAAAACTTATGCCCAAATACAATTGTTAGTTTTTAAGATGCCACAGGACTCCTCATTATGTTTACCCAGATGTAGGCACTCATGGTTATGAGCTACTCTAAACAGCATGACACCCATAATTGCACAATTTCCAGTAGCATTTATTTCATTACAAATATTAAAGTTGTTTCTATCCATGTCCAGATCAGACCTTAGCAGTGTATAACATGCCCCTCTCCCAGGGGAGACTTTAGTAGCTTTCTCACCATGATATTTTCTAAAACAATCCCTGTTTTACCCATTCCATCACTTTTAATTTCTTTGCAGTGTACCTCACTAGTAACACGTAGTGCTACTCCACCACTTTTAACTGCATTTCTGTCTTTTCTGAACTGTGCATACCCTTCAAAACCTGTGCTCCCATCTCCTCCTATTCCACCATATTTCTGTTATTTTGATAGTATCTGATTTCACTTCCTGAAACATTAGTTCTAGATCCTCCATTTTGTTACCCAGGCTCCTTGCATTAGTGTATCAACATCTTAATTGACGTTGCTTGGCATCATCACATTCCTCACTGATTTAGGTAGTCATTCTACTGCCAGTATCACCTACTGGATTGTTAGCATCATTGGTATTGGTATCATTCCCTTACCTTCTCCTGTTCCTTGCTTTCCCTCCGTCATATGCTTGAATCCCTTTTGAAATTCAATCATAGTTTCATCTCCAAACCTCAGAGCTGATGGAAGAGAAGATCCATCAATCAGCACTTCACACAAACAAAGCTCTTTTCAGGAACCCACCCCAGGATAATGTACATGCTACTGCTTCCTCCTCCAGTCATCTTCATTATCTCTTCCATTCGTTGGTTCACTGCTGTATCTGTTATAGCCTTTCCACTTAAGTTCCTGTTGGAGATGGGGTGGGGAACTATAATCGCGCAAAACAAAAAGAGATCACCATACACGTCCTGACCCAAATTCCCTTTACAAACTCCCACTCAAACTTCCTTGTTTTCAACTCTCTTTGCAGGCCTCAGTGCCACTGACTGGCTGCTTAGCTGCTATTCAGTGGCACTGGGTCTCCTAATTTAAAAAGCTCCACTACCCCCTCAGGGCTCCTCTTTGATCATAGGGTCTGCTTCTCTCACAGCACACTGCTCACACACAAACTGAAGAATAGAAAACAAAAATCAAACCAGCAAGCAATCAAAACCAACAAACAAATTCTCAAGAACTCACTCATTGCCCCTAAAGAACAGAGACTTGCCTCTTTTCTCCCCCAGTAGCTCTCTAGCCAGACTTCTCTGTTTTCCTATGTTTGCTGGCTTCTGTGCTGCTGCTCCTGGACAAGGACATCAGGGGAGGCTAGGAGTTGACATTGAGCTGCCAGTCAGAAAACAAAGGCTTGATGGGAAAGGAGGAAAGAAAATGGAACTATCTGAAGAGATGGAGCTGAGCAAAGCAATAGAACTGTCAATCAAAGGGAAAGATGTAGGAAGAGGAGGGAGCAGACCTATAGAGCTGACTAGTCACCTGGAAGGAAGGAAATGGAACCTTTGTTTCTGTCAGCCACACAAGTAATACCTCAGGAGAAATATGCTCTTGGATCTGCCTAAGTCTGGGGTTATTGCCTGCAGCGTTCTGATCTGTTTGTGGTGACTGAGGAGAGAGATTGCATCAAGTCTATTCAGCTACAGTCAGATATTAAAAAATAAACAACAGTTTAATTTTCCAACCAAACCAGAATAGGTGGTAAAACACCTTTTAGAGCTTTGTGCTCTTAGCAGCACCTAACCTGCTTTGACTAAGTACAGTTTAAAAAGTGGAATACATTTGTAAGCTGTGGGTTATAGTCAAATTGTTCAAAGGCAACTAATTATATCCCAGAAGTTCATATAATAGTACTATCACGTTGTTTTATGAAGACCACGGTGTAACTGTAAGTGAAAATTAATTTGTCAGTATTCACACAGTTGGATTAGTGAAACTGAACAGTCTTTATCTCTAGCCCAGTATTTAGTTTTGATTTCAATTCATGAAATGCTGTTTGTGCAGTCAGTAGCTTCATATTCATTACAAAGTGCTGGTGTATGACTAAGATGCCAAATTAGGTCAACAAACTGACTACCATATAGCATAAAACAAGATAGTCATTAAATATACATGGACTATACCACTGAAAACAGGTTTTTTATTTGATTTGTTACCCCCACGCCTCATTATAAATTGGTTCTTTTAATGTGGCCAAAATAGCTTCCTTCTTTTTACTTTTAACAATATTCGTTTATTAAGAATATATCTATAGCATTTTTAAAGATATCCTTTACAGAAATTCCTGTTCATTATCTCAATTACCACTAGAGGTATCCACTACCTGTAATTTCAAGGAGAGAATTAAATATCTATTACTTGTTTTGTCCCTGATTTGACAAACACTTATGCATGTGAGTAACTATAACATAAATCTTTGTAAAACAGGGACCTACATCATACCTTTTACATGAGGAGATAACCCATATTGCTTGGGTTCTGGGGTTCAGTACCAAGTTTTGAGAAGTTGTATGTAAAAATCACATAGCATGTAAAAATTAATATCTTTCTACAAAATTACATAAGAACATAAAAATGGACATACTGGTCAGGCCAATGGTCTATCTACCTCAGGATCCTGTCTTCCAACAGTGGCCAATGCCATTCAGAGGAAATGAACAGAACAGATAAATTATCGAATCATCCCCGCTCATCCAGACCCAGGCTACGTCTAGATTGCAAGCTTCTTTCGAAATACGTTTTTTTCTGAAGAGATCTTCCGAAAAAACTTCTTTCAAAAGAGAGTGTCCGCACACAAAAGCGCATCGAAAAAGCAATCTGCATTTTTGAAAGAGAGTGTCCAGACTGATTGGATGCTCTCTCACATAAAAGGCCACCCGGAACCACTTCAGGCAGGGCTTTAGATCACCAGTTGCTGGTGTCTGAGCCTTGCAGAGACACGCGCTTAAAGGGACCCCCCTGAACAGCCGTTTCTCTGCTTCTTCTGCATGCTTGCCTACCTCTTTGAGAGACAGCAAAGCTCTCGCAGTGCCTGCTGTGGTTGCCCCACTCTTTTGGACACTGCTTTTCTCTTTGTGCCATGGAGCCAGAGCTGCCCCTGGGCATGTGATAGTCCCACACAGCCATGCTGCAGTTTCTGCAGCACTTTGTGCCAGCTGCCTTCCTGGTCCTCGAGCTCATTCTGGAGCTACACTCTGGAAACTGTACCCCACAGTGGAGAGGTGTTTTTGGAGGCTCAACACCAGTTCCGACTGGTGGGACCGGCTGGTCATGGAGTGGTGGGACAACAAGCAGTGGATCCAAAACTTCCACATGCGGAAGGCCACCTTTTTGGAGCTATGTGCCTGGCTTGCCCCTGCCCTCCGAACACACGACACACATCTGCGACCCTCCATCTCACTGGAGAAGAGGGTCACAATCGCCATCTGGAAGCTCGCCACCCAGACAGCTACTGGTCAGTAGGCAACCAGTTTGGCATGGGAAAGTCCACTTTTTGGGGCCCTCCTCATGGAGGTAAGGCACTCTGGGGCTTCAGTCCCTGCACGGGGGAGGCGGGGAGTCCTGGAAAAGGGGGATCCTCAGGAACGGGGGGTGTAGAGAGGGGGTGGGTGGTGGAGTGGGGGTGAAGCCCCGTCCCCGGGGGTTGTGAAGTCCCACACTCACACAGCCCTTCCTCATATGGAAGCTGTTTTGTACCCCTAAACATTTTTGTTGTCCCATCTGTATCTTTTCAAATTCTAATATTCTTTTTTTTTGAGCTGGCGTGACCAGAACTGCATGCAGGATTGGTATACCATGGTTTTATATAGTGACTTTATATTTAGTTCCATATTAAGTATCCATTTCCTAATGGTTCCTGGCATTCTGACATTCTGTTAGCTTTTTTGACTGCTGCTGCACATTGAGCAGAAGTTTTCAGAGAACTATCCGCAATGACTCAAGATATTTTTCTTAAGTGATAATTTTTAAACCAACCTATCAGAATTCTATAAGCAGGCCTATCATTCTCTATTAAAATCTATAGCATACCTAAAACATTCCATAAAAATATGATTGTCCATAACAGGATATAGGTTTTAATGGACTAATGTCTAAAGAACCCCATTTCATTTTTATGAACCCTGCCAGTTTAAGTCCTATTAAATTCTATTGGTCTTTTACATATAGTGAAGAAAAATGGAAGCTCTCAAAACTTCTAGTTCATTAAAGATCTGCTCACATCTCCCTCTAAAGTCAGTGGGAACTACAAGCACTGAACTCCTTAGAAAATCAGGCTCTTAATATATAGTGCAGAGGTTGGCATTCTGCAGCAGGTGGCCCATCAGAGTAATCTGCTAGTGGGCTGCGAGACATTTTGGTTCTGGCCACCACCTCCTGTAGATCCCATTGGTTAGGAACTGAGAACCATGGCCACTGAAATCTGTGAGGGGGGAAGCAAGAGTGCCATTTTACGCATGTAGAGGGGGCAGCAGCCGTGTGCTCCAGGATGCAGCTAGCTTTTCATCCCATTCCCCGGACACTAAGGGAATGAGGGGCAAGTGCTTGCATTCTGTGCCTTCCTCTCACACCTGGCTGGTGAAGGTGAGCTCCACCCCAAAAAGGAAAGGAACTGAGCTACAAAAAGAGCCTGCTAGGGAGAAACTGGTTTAAGGCTGCAGTGATCCTGCATTAGTACAACACCAAAGAGGATTGTGGGGATCCTGATCCAAAGAGGGAAACCTGTCTGAATCAACACAGACCCCAAGGAGCAGAGCTATGGGACTGCTGAACTAAGGAGAGGAAATTGGTGTGAACTGTAACTCAGACAAGGGGCTCTGGAACAGGGGAACCAAGGGGCCATGACCCTCCCACATTAGAAAGTGGATGGGCTTGGCCCATCCACTTTTCACCAGGGCCTCAGACCCCTTGTCACAGCTCAATTCCCCAACCTGACACTCCTAATGCAGAGATGGAGAGCTGGCTAGTAGAATAAACTCTGTAAAACCTGTCTCTGTGACTCCCAGAGACAAACTTGTAAGGTCTTAGTCTCCCTGAGATCCAAAAAGACAAATACTGATTTGCTTGCTGCCACCACCCAAGCGAGTAAAAGAAAATATAAAATAAACCCTTTTCCAGGGCAGAGATCACTTGGGAATCCCCTCCCTAAGGCAAAGCTCTCTCCCCTGTCCCAACATCCATTTTGCTTGGAGTTGGGAAAACAAACAGAGGGAATCCACAGAGAACAATGGGCTTTGCTCCTCCTGGACGATTTAGGCATGTAGGCTTAAAGACACAACAATCAACCAATGCCAGTTAATCAAAACAAAAAGGAAAATACTTTTATTATCAAAACAAATCTACTGTTGCAAGCATAGTAAATGACTGGATGTTAAAAAGCCATGGAATGAAATAGACTCAGGGGAAATCCCTGGGTTGTAATCCTTAGTTACAAAGAGGGAGATGGATTCTGATGTGGGATCAGGGATGAAAGATTTGAGGCATAGGAGGGGGCTCCAGACTGGGACTGAGAGGTTTGGAGGGTGGGAGAGAGCCCTGGGCTGGTGAAGCAGGTTGGAGTGTAAGGGGGTAAGGGCTTCAGCTGGGGCTGCAGACTCTGGGGTGGGGCTGTGGATGAAGGTTTTGGACTGTAGGAGGGGGCTCTGGGCTGGGATTCAGGAGTTTGTAGGGCAAGAGAGTGATCCAGGATGTGATGCAGGAAGTCTCAGAGTTCAGTTTCTGGGCAGTCTTTATCTCAGGCATCTCCCAGAAGCCATACTGTGGCCCCCTCTGGCTTCTAAGGGGATGTGTAGCCAGGTATCTCCATACACTGCCTCCTCTACAGGCAACGGGAGCTGCAGAGCCAATTCTTGGGGTGAGCATTCAGAGCCTCCTGTCTGTCCTAGGTATAGGAACCCTATGGGGGACTGGTTCTTGGAACTGTGCAGAGCAAGGGCAAGCAGGGAGCCTGCCTTAGCCCCACTGTGCCATGAACCACTCTTTTAATGGCCCGTTCAACTGTGCTGACCTGAGCCACCAGGGTTTTTTACCAAGTGTTTCAGTCGAAAACCAATCACCTAGAAACCCTACCCCACTCCCAGTGAGTCTGGAAGCTGGAGCCCAGCCTGGGTAACAGCAGGCCAGAGAGCCTGAGCTGCTGTGGGGAGCAATAGACCCTCCACTAGCTGGTGGGGAGTCTCAGAGCTGCCTCCGACCTGTGACTCCCACTCCCTGTGTCCAGTCGAAGGCCTGTGACTGCACAGCTGCCTAGGTGGCTCTTACCATCTCCCAGCTGTGACTCTTTGGCCTCTAGGCTAGAACCAGGTTGTGGTAAGAGCTGTGCAGGCAGCTGTGAGGAGCCATAGACCCTCCATCTGCCCTGGGTAGGGAAATGGACCAGGGGTTGCTCTCAGGCTCCCATCCCACCTCAGGCAGATGGAGGGACTTCCCAGTCCAGCTCCAGGTTCCATTTTGGACAGAGTGCAGGGCTTCAGAGGAAGAAGCAAGGCAAGGATGGGACCACAGAGAGGGCAGGGCCTCATGCTCACCACTTTCAGGAAGAATCCTTTGTCCCTGATTCAGGCACAAGAAGGAGGGCCATGGGTCTCTGAAACAAAGAAGAAAGACAGGATCTGTGGAACAAAAGAGCCTGTTTTGAAAAAAAAATAAAGGAATGACACCCAACAAAAGAGGAATTGTGTTTTAAGTATTACAAGTCATTATAAGGAACTAAGAAGGAACTGGGGGCAGGGTGCCTGCAGGCCTACTTCAGGCTATGAAAGAGCACTCTGGGATGGCACCCATTCACAATAGCCATTTATGGAAATTATGTGCCACCTGCCACCACTACCCCTTCCCTGCTGTAAGTCAGCACTATCTTGTAATAAATTTTGCCACTATGATTGTGATGAAGTTGTCAGGATGAGGCTGCACTCCATTCAAGGAGCCTGGGATTTCACATTATGAAAACACTGCACACAGTCAGCATCTGTCAGACAAATGTAAATATCTGAGCTATTTCATTACTGAAAATATGCCTATGGTTAAAATTACTTTCCCATTTACATGTTCAAAAAGAGATTATATTTTTAAAACTATTTTTAAAAAAAATCTAAAAGTGATAAAATAAATAAAATGTCTCACCACCTGACAACAATTCTGAAACAGCTAAGATATAAAAACCCTCAGCATTGTGATATTTATAATGAAAATACCCAATCAACAGCTTCCTTGTGGATAATGTGTACCTTTTCCTACAGTGTTGATATGTGTTATCTCTGCAGCTGCCGTGAAATAATAATGCAGCCAAGCTTTGAAAGAAACAGGACAAAAATTCTGTAATAATAGTATTTTGCTTTTATTGCCTACCAATAAAAATAATCACCTGCTCTGCTTGGTATCTAGAGCAGTAAAGCCTCAGTATTGCCTTTTACTGCAAAGTCTAATTGACTGTTGTCCAAACAATGGATATAAAGTGACATCCTACAAACTTGTCTTTTGTCTGTTCACCACAGTTAGCAGGAAGAGCTGTGGTGATTTCCTGTTCTTGCTCATTGTTTGTGATTTACTCAGCAGACATTCAGAAAGTGGCAGGACTGAAAGTGCTTGGGAAGAGTTTGACAGCTAGCCCTGTGGGCTAGTCAGCAAAATATTCTGGTTGGTTATAAGCTATCCTCAATGGAACAATATTTTGGTTTTATTCAGGTTGTTATTGGCTTATTGGCTCCCTGTGCTCTGGAAAACAGGTTCATCTTAAGGTTTTGAATTAAATGTTTATGGATTCTCATCTTCTGTAATTCACTCTCTGCATAAATGAGCTGAATGCTAACTACAAGCAGGAATTCAGAATTTAAAAAGCTATTTTTAAAATAATCAATTGAGTCATCTTAGGAGCACAGCAACAGCATAAATCCCCACCCCCACCCCCACGAATGGTGGATATATGGAGCTATATAAAAACATCATGCTTTAGTACTGCTCCTAACAACCTTGATTGCTTTTTTGCATAGATTTACAAAATTAGCTGTTGAAGGGAACACAGTAAACTATTACCTGTTTGGATTTTAGCAAACATTTGATACCATTAATCAGATTGTTGCAAAGTCTGTATATGCAATAGGGCAGTGGTTCTCTAAGTGTGGGTCGGGAATCCAAACTGGGGCATGACCCCATTTTAATAGAATCACCAGAGCTGGCATTAGACTTCCTAGGGCCCAGGACCAAAGCCAAAGCCCAAGCCCCACTGACTGGAGCCAAAGCTAAACCTGGAGACTTCCGCCTTGATTGGTAGGGCTCATGTTACATGTTCCCCCCCCCCCCCAACACACACCCAGGGCTTCAGCTTTGGACCTCCCACCAAAAAAGGGCAATGGGTAGACAGGCTCACGCTTCAGTTCCTGCTCCTGGGGCCGTGTAATAATTTTGGTTGTCAGAAGGGAGTTGGGGTGCAATGAAATTTGAGAATCCCCACAATAGGCCTTATACCCTCACCACAACTTTCACTTTGGCACACTTCTATGTGTGGGTCACCCACAATCACAATCTTTGCTCTGCCTGAATGCAAGGACTGCTCTGGACAAATGCCACCAGCAGCAGCTGTCTCCTGGAAAGCAAAGAGAAGAACTGTTAAAGGTTGATAGAGATAGCAACTCTTCACAGCATTCTCACGAGAACCTACCTTCTACAATACAGGCAGGGGCATAAAGCCACAGACTTGCCCTCTGTTTTGTAAGTAATAATAGTAACTATTGGTATTCCAAAAGTGCATAGAGGCCCACCCAATATCTAGAAGCCATAGTGTTATGCACTCTACTATAAGACTTAGTCCCTGATCTGGAGAATCCACAATCTAAATAAACAAGCATAATAGGGGGAAGGAGGGATAGAACATACAAGTAGAGTGACTGGAATGATGGATTCCAAATGGTATGCTACTTGCCACAAATTTTAAAAATATTTTGCATGCTTTAAATTTTTTTATATAAAATATATATTATGGCAGTGTCAGTGAAGAGGGAAGGCAGGAATTGTTTTGATGAAAGGTAAAACAAAGGAAGAAAAGGCCGTAATGAGGTGATGTCTATGATATAAATTTACATTAGTATAAGCATGTCACTCCGGGGTGTAAAAAATCCACACTCCTAAACAAGTAGCTTTTCTAACCTAAACCCCAGTGCAGCCAGCGCTATGCTGATAGGAGGACTTCGCCCATCAGCAGGGCTGGCCCAAAAGTTTTTACCACCCTCAGGAAACTATGACTTTGGTGCTACCCCCAATTCAATAATAAAGAGAAAAATGAGAAGTCTAGAAAGAAATTTTACCTTTGTGTACTTGAACAATGTAAAAATAAAAATAAATATTTTATTGATTTGTTTCTGCTTTTCATTAATCCTAACACAATTATACGATGTAGGATAAATTATCCAGTGGCTGACACTTTAAAGTTTTAACCATTTTGAATTGTACACAGTGTTGCTGGTCAGTGCTATGAACAGTTGCATTTCAAGTTGCAACTGTCTTTCATTGAAAGGAACTGATTTATGGGAAGCTGTGAAAATCTTGATTCCTTGATACTGAATGAAATCTGTTTTTGGAGTTGTCACCCTTTTTCACTGGGCCATCATTTTGTGTAAACATTTAGAACTTTGCTTTTTGTGCTTTAGCTTTCGCAAATCGGGCAATATGTTGTGTGAGACAAAGTTTTGAAGCTATTTCATGTTCTATCGAGATGGTAGCCAGTCCAACAAGTCTCTCTTTCAGCAAGAAAGAATGAAGGTATGTATTTATCAAGTTTAACTTTGAAAAGCTACACTCCCCATTAGCAACAGAAACTGTAAGAGTCAAGAGGATCTGAAGAGCAATGACGTTCCCTAAGTGGCAAGCAATACTGACTCAACTCTATGACTGGCCAACACTGGGATACTGAGAATAACTGAACTGCCAGACCCTGTCCCCTGGCAGCAAACCCAGGCAGCTCTTTTTTGAAGTTATGCCATGGTACCTTTAACTGTGTTTACATGCACAGCCATGCTCCACAGTGTGAAATAAATCATATAAATCACTTATGACATGACAATGATGCTCTGTTTTACAAGTACGATATTTGATACTTTCATTTAAAAGATAACATAATCATATATTTTTAAATAAAGAAGAACATTCATTTGATCTAATTTGGTGCCCCTTAAAGCCTGGCATTGTAGGCGACCACCTAGTTCACCTATAAACAAGAATATTCTTAGAACTGAAAAAACAGATTTTTGTTCACATAGAAAATGTCAAAACTGCAGAATTTTGACAATTTATCCCCAAAGTTTTCAAGTGAAAAAATTAATCAAAATCAACTCTTTCCTAGGAAAAGGTTTTGGTTTCAACAAATACACATTCTCCAATGAAAAACATTTTTCGTTAACAAAATTTCCAACCAGCAGTGCAAAGGCATTAAGAAACAGGAAATTTACAACCCACTATGTGTGTAAATTCATAGAATTATAGAATCATAGAATACTAGGACTGGAAGGGGTCTCGAGAGGTCATTGAGTCCAGTCCCCTGCCCTCATGGCAGGACCCAGTACTGTCTAGACCATCCCTGATAGACATTTATCTCACCTACTCTTAAATATCTCCAGAGATGGAGATTCTACAACTTCCCCAGGCAATTTATTCCAGTATTTAACCACCCTGACAGTTAGGAACTTTTTCCTAATGTCCAACCTAAACCTCCCTTGCTGCAGTTTAAGCCCATTGCTTCTTGCTCTATCCTCAGAGGCCTGGAAGAACAAGTTTTCTCCTTCCCCCTTGCGACACCCTTTTAGGTACCTGAAAACCTCTATCATGTCCCCTCTCAATCTTCTCTTTTCCAAACTAAACAAGCCCAGTTCTTTCAGTCTTCCTTCATAGGTCATGTTCTCTAGACCTTTAATCATTCTTGTTGCTCTTCTCTGAACCTTCTCCAATTTTTCCACATCTTTCTTGAAATGTGGCACCCAGAACTGGACACAATACTCCAACTGAGGCCTAATCAGCACAGAGTAGAGCGGAAGAATGACTTCTGTGTCTTGCTCACAACACACCTGTTAATGCATCCTAGAATCATGTTGGGTTTTTTTGCAACAGCGTCACACTGTTGACTCATATTTAGCTTGTGGTCCACTATAACCCCTAGATCCCTTTCTGTAGTACTCCTTCCTAGACAGTCGCTTCCCATTCTGTATGTGTGAAACTGATTGTTCCTTTCTAAGTGGAGCACTTTGCATTTGTCCTTATTAAACTTCATCCTGTTTACCTCAGATCATTTCTCCAATTTGTCCAGATCATTTTGAATTATGACCCTATCCTGAAAAGCAGTTGCAACCCCTCCCAGCTTGGTATCATCTGCAAACTTAATAAGTGTACTTTCTATGCCGATATCTAAATAGTTGATGAAGCTATTGAACAGAACCAGTCCCAGAAGAGACCCCTGTGGAACCCCACTTGTTACTCCTTTCCAGCAGGATTGTGAACTGTTAATAACTTCTCTCTGGGACTGGTTATCCAGCCAGTTATGCACCCACCTTATAGTAGCCCCATCTAAGTTGTATTTGCCTAGTTTATTGATAAGAATATCATGCGAGACCGTATCAACTGCCTAACTAAAGTCTAGGTAAACCATGTCCACCTCTTCTCCCTTATCCACAAGACTTGTTATCCTATCAAAGAAAGCTATCAGATATTGATTCTATGTGAACAATTGTATTTAGCTGAAGGCACCTCAGAACAAACAAATAGTAACAAAAGAGAAAGGTCTGGAAAGAGGAACAGAAATTATCAGGACCTGACAGGAAGTACCTGTGAAAAAAGATGAAAAAGGGTAAATATACGTAACTTCATTAAGTAACAGTCTCTATCAAAGGTTTAAATATACCAAGGTGGTACATAATTGTTTAATATAGAACATGGATGCATAATTAAGAGTAATGGAATGAGTTTTAAGGAAAAATTAAGAAACTAATCACTGACAGGATCTTTGCAGAATCAGGCCTAGCTGGAATACAAGAAATGAGCTTCTGTTTGTGTTATAGCAAACAATACAAACTGATAAATAGCTAACAATTGTGTATTATTTTAAACAATAAATACATAAATACATCTAAGGGAATAGTGATCTGGCAAGCAAAAAAAGGGGCTAAGTGCATCAAATAAATCATTTCTTGCAAATTATTCTCTCCACTCTAATTATAAGTTATTTAGTTATACCTGCAGTTAGATGCTATTCTACTTGGTTCATTACTATATACTAGGGGACAAAAAATCTTAAGTGTCCATTGCAATTAGATCATATCCACACACTTAACATTATGGATAACTAATGATGAAAGGAATGGATTCCAAGTTCCAACAATTTCATATACCTCTGAACTTTCATCCTGAGGGTATTTTACTGTTCTTACTAATGTGTCAGGTAGTTTAAACTATTTCCCTTTTACAGGCCTTCTATTGTTTTTTTATCACATGTGAACATACCTCATTACCCTTTATTGTGCTATTTAATGGACACTTGTTAATTTTTTCTCTTTTTATGATCTTTTAGGGACAGGTGCTCACCTATGGAAAGCTAATAGTCCCAAATGAACAGAGATTTATAAATAAAACACCAATACATAGATAACTTTTTGGCAAAGTTAAGTACCAAATTACTGCCAAGCACTGTTAGCTCCAGTAACTATCACTCATCTGACAGAAAATTAAAGCTGGCTAAAAATTAATTGGCATCCTAACCGGAAATGAGTAGGGCACTTACTCCCTTGCACATTATTAACAATCTGGCTGTTAATTGTTAATTGACATTGCTAATATACTTCTTTTTGCAGGTTTCTAAATAACAGCTACACACTGAAGATCAGACTGTGGTCTGAGTCGCGTGGCCATCTGCAGACTGGAACAAGACAAGGGAGAGAGGATGGTGGAGTGGAGAGCTAAGACTTCCCCCACTTGCTTGGTGAAGTTGCAAGGGCAAGCACCACTTTATTCACCAGTGCCCAAGCTCTTATTCCTCCTTATTACCCTTAATGGAAACCCAAATCGGGCCACAATCTGACATTCAGTGTATAATTGTTTGTTAAAAATGTGCAAAGAAATGTGCAAAGTTCTTGTTCATTACCGATTTCAATTCTCAGCCAGATTGGTAATAACCCTAGGTACAAAGGAGTAAGACACCTCCATACTTTCATGTGTGAGCTACCTGTGCTGCAGGTTGCATGACAGGAGTAGAAGCAAAGCTTCTCCCACCTCACTCTGTGAAGGTTGGAGAGGCAGGGACTGCATCATACTATCTCCCTATTCTCTGGCCACTAAATCTGTTCCAGTACTGACTGGCATATGTTGCACCAGATATGAACCTAAACTTATTTACTTCCTCCCCATAGTGTCAAGGAGACCAGCAGACAAGATTATGACTCTTTGAATCCCCATCTGCTTTCGGGGGCTGCTCCTAGAGCAGTACAACAAAATATAGTTCCTTGCCAGGGTACACTGTAAGGTGACAATGTAGCCCCATGTTTGTAATTCATGTTCTTTGCAGAAATTAAAATCGTATCATTATCTAAAAATGCCTGGCCAGATGTACCTATTGACAGGTATTTCTATTCTTAGGTTTTACGTTTAAATTAACTGGCTTTTTTATATTGTTAGAATTAAATGTGCAGAATGAAAATGGCTTCCGATACAAGATTAATTATGCTTTCAAAACAGTTATTACGAATGATCAAGAAAAAAAGTGCTCATGACAGAATATTACACCAACAAAGTGTCAGATGAAGGGGCCACTTTAAATGGGGAATCCCTTTCAGAGCTAAGTCCCAGAGCTCAGAAGCAGGAACAGTGATTGAAATCCTGGCCCCTTTGAGCTCTCACAGACATCATTAGAGCAAGCATTTCACCCAGTATTTATGATGAGCTAGTTTTTGCCATCCGAGCCCAGAAGATATAATACTTTGAACCAGAAGCAGTCCTTTAAGCATCATTGAGTCTACTTGTGGCTGAGGTACTACTCGGTGTGAGTAAGGATATCACAATCTGGCCCAATACGAATGTTGCATTGGGCAAGAATCTCAATATAATTCTTTTGTCATGCATTTATGAATGAAGTACAGATTGGTATATTTTTCAGTACTATTTTTCTCTTGTGGCTTTTTTTCATAAAATCCTTCCCTGGTGAATCACTCAAAAAGTGGTTTAAGATGCAGATTAATCTCAACCTAGTCGATTCAATGCCAAATAAAAGCTCGGCTTCATTTTTTTCTTTTTACTTAGCAAACAAAATTCAGTTTATCTTAGATAAATGCACCACTGCAAAGCTATTATAATATATAACAAAGGATAGAGAAACATCTGTAGACTATAGATTTTCTACAGAAGCTGAAGTCAAGATGATCTATGTTCTTTTCACATAAGATAGTTATTTTCTATTTTAGAAGAATAAAATAACATTTTAAACTTAATTATCATTTTAAACTGAAATCATCTCCTACTCACTTCAGTATAGGATGATCATGCTCCTAACAGGCAAATTATTCAAAGCAGGCTAACAAAAGCTGGGATGTTCAATAATCAATCCAGCAGGCTACATAGCATTAATCTAACATTGCAGAGTTTGACCTCCTCCATAAGAACAAAAATCTACCCTTAGACACTGTCATCCTCCTACTTGGTGGTTTATTCTGTTCCTTATTTCAGAGTTTAACCATCTAGATATTGAATACAAATTGACTGTCAAGATGACCCAGATGCTATGAGAGATGAGTAAACAAGTTATAATAAGATAAGAACCACAGAGGTCATTTGCCCAAAATTCAAACTAAATTCAGAATGAATTTTCTGGTGTATTTTTAGTTTAGTTATTTTCACACACTTCTATACTTCTTTTCCTGGAGCCAGAAATGCCAAAATGTCATCTCCTTTTCAGTGATGCCTATCAAATACTTGACAACTGTTAAGCTCTTGGGGGTATGTCTAGACTACATGCCTCTGTCGGCAGAGGCATGTAAAATAGGCTACCCGACATAGTCAATGAAGCGGGGATTTAAATATCCCCGGCTTCATTAAAATAAAAATGGCCACCATGCTGTGCTGGATCAGCTGATTATCGGCACAGCGCGGCAGTCAAGACGCGAATCGGTCGACAGGGGAAGTCTTTGTCAACCACTCCTGTAAACCTCGTTTCACAAGGCATAAGGGAGCGGTTGACAAAGGCTTCCCTTGTTGACCGATCCGCGTCTTGACTGCCGCGCTGTGCTGATAATCAGCTGATCCGGGCACAGTATGGTGGCCATTTTTATTTTAATGAAGCTGGGGATATTTAAATCCCCGCTTCATTGACTATGTCGGGTAGCCTATTTTACATGCCTCTGCCGACAGAGGCATGTAGTCAAGACATACCCTAGATGTACAGAAACCACATCTATCATGCTGACCAGTATTGTCTCATTGGCTTTGTCTACACTACAAAGTTTTGTCATCAAAACCTGCCTTTTGGCAACAAAACAGTGAAAGCATATAGTCAGAAATGTTACTTCTGTCTGGAAAAGCGCCCACTGTTGGCCACAAGCAACTTCCACCCCTACAAGATTTTTTTCCCCTCCCTTTATTGTCAACAAAGAGCCAATGTAGACTCTGCTATTTGTTTTCTTAACAGAACTGGCTTCTGCAAGTATCCCACAATGCCTGCCGTGATGACTGTGCTCAGAGTTTTGTGATCTCTGCTTCTCTGTAAGCTTCTCTTACCCTTTCAAAGCTTTAGAAAGCATCTGATAGTTGAGTGAGCTGCTCCCTTTGGAGAACAAAGAAAGAACAAATCATTGGAGTACTTCAGACTGCTGCTGCAAGGGGAGAGGACAGGCTGCTATGCTGCTTTGACATTCCTCAGCAAGGAAAGCTCACAGAGCTACTCATGATCCTGCTCTTGGCAGTGGAAGAGACTGTGGGAAAACTACGGGGGAATCCCAAGATGTGCAGAGATCAGCCCTGCCTTCCCACAACACGGCACTGTGGGATACGTACGCACAGTGCATTGCTCACACTGTCAATGATTGTGTCCTCAATGTGGACATGATCTGTCAACAGAGGAATAAGTGTGAAGACCTTCTGGTGATTTTTGTTTTGTCGACTCTTTGGTGTCAACATAGTTTTGTTGACAAAACTTGGTAGTGTAGACATACCCATAGTTTACCCCCATTAGTATATACTCATCTGCTGGCTCTTTTCTTGTACCTGGATTAGGGCAGGGACTGTCATTTTGTTTTGTGTTTGTACAACCATCCACACAATGGGGCACTGATTTATTACTTCCAAATACCATGGTAAATAAATAAATAAGAAAAAACATGAGACTTCAGATGGTTTAGATAATCTAGAATTAAATATTCACATTTTTTGGGTGCTTATCTATACTGGGTGTCCACAGTTTTTTAATTTGCCTATTACTACTCATACTATCTTTTGGTATTTGATGACATCAGCTACCTGAAAAACAGGATTTTCTTGTGGGGATAAAGGATCACTCACCAGTGTTAAATCACGTTTTGTAGTAAAAATATCAGAGTTTGATTAAAATATATTTTCTTCATGAGACATCTCACACAAATGCACTTCCCTTACATTGCCTAGAGCAGAGATGCACAAACTGAAGAACATGCACCCCAGGATGCAGGGCTGGATTAAGGCATGGGCTAGCTGGGCAGCTGCCCGGGGCACCAACCTATAGGGGGCACCTGATGGCGGCTGTAAAGGGCATGTAGCATCCCGTATAGCTGCCATTAGGCGCCGCGTGCCCGGCTCCTGGATCGCGGGCTGCAGCAGCTCCCAGCGGCCACCCTGCAGTGGCCACCCAGGGTGGGGGCTGTGTTAACCCCTGCAGCACCGGCCCCTCCCCCCACGGCCGCGGGGCCCTGCACAGCCAGGCTCGGCCCGCCCCGGGCGGCCCCGGGCTGCACACCAGTGGCGGTAGCCGGGCTGGGCCGGGCCGGGCACATGCGTCCTGCTGCCGCCAGCTCCACGTGCCCTCCCCCACACGCTGGGCGGGGAGAGGGCCGCGCATGCGCCCTCCCCCAACCCGGGGCACAATTAAACTGTCTGCCCGGGGCACCGGAATGGCTTGGTCCAGCCCTGCCAGGATGGAAGGGACTCAATAGGATGTCTGTGGGGATACAAAGAAACTGGGATTGTCTGGATCCTACATGACCTGCTGCCATAATACCAGAAACAGGATAAAAATCAAGTGAGGTAAATGTGGGATAAAAATACAGTCCTTCCACACTGCAAACAACAGGAATATCTCAGCCAGTAGCCACCAGTCTCCAGCTGCCCAGCTCTGAAGACAGCACTGCCACCAGCAGCAGTGCAGAGTAAGGCTGGCAATGCCTTACCCAGCAGCTGCTGCTCTCTGTCTGCTCATCTCAGAAGGCAGCACCACTGCCAGCAGCAGCACAGAAGTAAAACATTACTTCAGATTACAAGAAAGGGCAAGCATTAAGGGAGGAGGAGCACAACTGGAAAAATGATTGCATACCGCTAACCTAGAGAATGATAACCACAAAATGGCTCATTATTTTACAGTCCGTATCAAGTTTGCTTCAGCTGAATTTAGCCGTGATTTATTTGTGGTAGAAATCAGCTGACATGTTTAACTCGACAGGCTAGCCCTTCTTTGCTCCATAGAAGCTCAAAAGCATGTATCTGTAACCAACAGAAATGGATCCAATAAAATATATTACCTCACCCACCTTGTCTCTCTAATATCCTGGGATTAACAAAGCTAAATCATCACTGCATATGTCACCTCGAGCAAGTGATTAACTCTACCTCAGCGCCCCACAAACAAAATGGTTATAACATTTCCCTACCACATAGAGTGTTGCTAATATAATGTCTTTTGTTTGTGAGGTACTGTGGTGGAGAGGTCTATACACACCTAGATAAAAGATGCTACCTTTCATGTGATGTTCCTTCATTTTAAATTGAGAGTAGAGGGAAAACATGGACACTAAGATTTAGGTCCCAGTCCTATCTATCTCATGGAACCAGAAAGGACCTTGAGAGGTCATTGAGTCCAATCCCCTACCCTCACAGCAGGACCCAGTACCATCCCTGATAGGTTTGGCCCAGATCTCTAAATGGTCCCCTCAAGGGTTAAGCTCACAACCCTGGGTTTAGCAGGCCAATGCACAAACGACTGAGCTATCCTTCCCTCCCTCTGAGCTGTTGAGTGACTCCTGTAAAGTACCTAGGATCCAGTTAGTTTTGGGTGGCATCGAGTGTTTTCTAAGATCAGATACCCAGTTGGACTGTCACCTACCTAAAATATTTTTGTCCATCAAAAAGTGTAATTAAGAAACAGGAAAATAACAAAACTGAGGAACTACATCCTTATTTTTAAAGTGTATCTGCTCCTTTAAGATTTTTAAAATCTATGCAAGAGAGAGTTTTCTCTACAATAGTGTACTAATGCACATCCTAAATTCTTTATGATTACAGGAGATTAAGCAAACGGAATTGAGCAAAACATGGTTTCAAAAGAGATGAGTGGAGGGATTTATCTTCGGAGATATTCCAAATTGTTTTATAACCTAAGATTTTTGAACAGTTTGGCACTGCAGTACAAAACTGATTTGCAGAGGTCTGTGTTTCCATTAAATATAGCATCACCTGCATATAAGGACAATTTAAAATTATGCTTCCCCAAACAGATATTTGCTTTTGGGGTTTCTGCCAGCAACAGTGGTCAGAAAATACTCTTAAAGTCATTGTTCAAAACAACATAATATTCATTGTAAAACAGCAGCAAGGAGACAGCCACACTGAGCAACCTATTTTTAACTGGCTTGTAGCCTGACAGCTGTTTGCAGGCTCACTTTGCACCTCAATTTTTGTTCCCAGAAAATGAATTGCAAATGCAAATTTGAATAATTGCATTCCCACCTACCCAACCTGCACATGCAGGGAACAAGAAAGAAGCACGGCTATTTGCAGTAGAATTATGGTAACAATCCATGGTTGCAACATGCACTTGAAAAATAGAGGTTCCCTTATGAAAATGTATCACTACATATCAGACCAAGGATCATTTCAGTCAGTTTACATTTCATACATTTTCACACTAGGGCTATGTCTAGACTACAGAGTTTTTCTGGGATATCCCAGAAAAACTCCACCGCGTCCAGGGAACGCGTCTGCTCTTCCGACATTTTGTGTGGAAGAGCAGACGTGTTCTTTCAGAAGCCCTGTTTTCCTCATGCCATGAGGAAGAAGGGCTCTTCTGAAAAAGGAGGTTTTTCAGAAATTTGGCCCAGTGTAGACAGGCCAAATTTCAGAAAAGCCTCTTCCAACAAAACTATCAGAAAAAGGTACACAAATTGCGGAGCGCAATTTGCGTACCTTTTTCTGATAAAAAGCAGAAGTCGAGACATAGCCTGGGAAACAAATGCTAGAACTCAAGACATACCTTGAGATACATTAAAATATCAGCTTTATGGGTGGCACAATGTAAATAAACATTAATTTATTCCTAGAATGTATTGGTAATGGTGAAATCTTGTCACTGTGTTAAAGATAGATTTCAATTAGTTCCAAGCCAAATATGACCAGCATTTAATCTGGTAGTATAATGCACAATGCTTTGATTCATAAATTAATTCCAGAAGGAAAATAATTTAGTCTGACTTCCCACATAACACAAGCCATAGAATTTCACACAGTAATTACTACAGTACAGAGAATGATTGTTCCGTGTTGTTTGAGGTAGGCCCTAGTAAACCCAATAACGTGTACGTGAACTAAAGCATACTTTCAGAGTATTGCCAACTGCAAATGTTCAAAAAGCATGAGTTAAACAACTGAAAATCATGGTTCATACTTTCCAGCTTTTCCCCACAAACATGAGGCTCAGAAACCACTGGCGTTGTTCAATGAATGTTAAAAATAAATCCCATATTCATAGGAATAAAAGAAAGCCATCACACACGAACAAGAATTGGCAATACTTCTTTAAAAAAAAACGACATCTGATCTTTAATCAAACAACTCCACATGAGGATGAATTAATTCATTCCCTTGGTAAGCTGGTCCACTGGTTGATTACCCTCACTGCTAAAAAGTTGTGTTTATTTTCAGTGTGAATTTTTTAACTTAATTGCCAGCCACAGGAGATCCATGGAGGATAGGTGAACCTTCTCTTCAGGGAGGCTAACATGCTGGACCCACCCCTTCTGCCCACAGCCAGAGGAGCCCCAAGGTGTGTACTCACACAGCTGAAAAAGTCCCAGCCCATCTGCCCCAACCAACTTAAGCCACTGGCCAGTCTGACCCCCCAGGCCAAGCCACCAGCCTGAGATGCCCAGGATGACCCCAGCTTCTGCCTGGCAAGAGCTCCAGTCTGCTGGCAGGGCCTCACCTCTTGCCAGCTTCAGGGGGGAGGAGAAGGAGATTGGGACTTAGGGCTTGGCCTGCCCTGACCTTTGACACCCACCATGCATATTACTATGCCTTTCTCTACTATATGAAAAGAATCCCATAAGATAATGAAGACATGTAGTGCTACTTATTTTTCAAAGGAAAAGAGGCTTAAACTTATTTGTTCTTGTGTTTTTGTGAGCTCTCTATCTTCCTCCATCCATTCCAAAAGCAGGTTCTGTAAAAGATGCTTTGGGGATAGAGGGGCAGCAAACAATCTCTTCACACCTTGGGACGGTTTTACAGTTTCTTATTTAATCAAAAAGTTTTGGGGCATAAAAAAGTTTTTCATTGTATCCAGTGGTCAGCTATGTGTGTGTGAACCTTGTTTTCCTCTATATGCTACTGCTATTTTCATTATTTCAAGAGACAGAAAGGTAATCATTGTCTAGAGACAGTGTAGGCCTGAGGTGCCCAGTCAGTCAATGGTGAGCTCATGACACCTTCTGTAGATAAATATCCTTTACGGGCCTGTGTACAGTCAGTCTAAGGCCTAGGAAACTAGATATAACTATAACACTCAGGGATGTGAAAAACCCTTAGAGTAAACATAACTAAGTTGACAGGAGAATTCTCCCATTTATGTAGCTAGTGTTTTGGGGGAGATGGAACATCCATGTCAGTGGAAGAAATCCTTCCATTGGCATAGTATCTTCACTGAAGTGCTACAGCAGTGCAGCTGGGCCACTGCAGAGGATTATGTGGACATGATCTAAGATCCCTAAGGGGTTTTATTACTTTTATATCTATGTTGCTCCATAAGCATGGCAGGCTTTGAAGCTGCAGAGGCTTCTTCTCTGTCGTGAGAGCACTCTATGTCAGATTTCAAGCCTCTCTACCCCTACATCTGCAATCTGAAACCCTGCCCCTACCAAAAAGTGCAGAGAATTCCATTCCTCTGAGGCAAGAAATACAAGTCAAATCCTGATAGGCCTATCCTATGATCCTAACTGAGGTACACAGACAGAGCCATAGAAGAAGTTTCTACAGCTTCTGCCTGCACCATTCTTTGGAAGGCAGAGCTATAAATATTTTACTGTTGCGCCAACAAAAATTCATCCTGTTTACAAAAATAAACAAACAGTTGAAATTTAAAATAAAACAAGAAGGCATCAGTGGGTATACAAATGCAGCTTATTGTGTTACACCAGAGCACTTCAATTTGTTTGGCAGCTGCCCTCATCAGCATCCTGTGGAGAATACAGGCCCCAGCATGTCTGGTCCTTCTTATATTAAGATGGATCTGTTCAATTTAGGATGGAATCTGGGACATCCACAGATCATATCTCTGTATAAAGCTGAAGGCAGCTGCAATATGCTCAGTTTTATGCAAATGAAGGGTGACCCTCAGTCTTCTGAAAAGGCACTAATACGTCCTCCAGTTGGGCAAAGTGTGGGTGTTTCAGTGGCTGTGTCAAGTCACGTCTAAAATTAAAATTTGCCAATCGTTTTGCAAGTCTCCATCATTTTAACACAATTTATACTGAGGCTATTGTCACAGTTACTTCCAGGTATTCGTGGCGCGGGGGTGGGGGGAGGGGATGAAGCACAACAAGGAAAAAATCTCCCTGCTCCAACCAGATAGTTGAGTGATTATATTTTATATGTAAGGCTGCGTATCAAAATAACTCTTTCAAGTTCTGGTTTGTTTTAGTATATAGTGATAGAGGTCAGAGGATTGTCTATTTTCCACAGTGCTTCTCTATTACCTAGACACCTGCTTCAAGATGTAGAAGATATCCTGGAGCAACATTTTGTTCCATAGTGATTCTTTTCTCAGGACTTCAGAATATGTCAGTTTTTCACTCTGAGCTAGCTGAAAAGAAAATCGATAAGGGGACAGCTTGGAATGGCACCCAACAAAAGTGTTTCACTAAGGCATGTTGCTTCACCTTTAAATAAAGGCAGAATGGCAAGGATAAATACTACAGTTTATTTATTTGAAGAGTAACTGTTCTGCACCTAGGAAGCCTGAAAGGCTCATGTGTTCTATTGTTTAAAATGTTCACAGCGTACAAAGTAAGGATATAGCGTGTACATTTGAAAACACTGTTTTGCTAATTAACTCTTTACATAATGAGATCTTAAACACTCAAAGAACTGTGATGCTTTCATCTCAGAAATATATGTGTCACCTGCTAGAACCAAACACAAGACTTCCAATGCCCATCCAATATAGGACAAAAGAAAGACTCTGCAATTAAACATACATAAAAAGCATTGTGTGATCATTACTTTATCTTTGCTATTTGCTAGTTTTGAAACAATAATCATCTACCATGAATTAAACAGAAACTAGAAAACCAGCATCAAGTTTCTACTACAACCATGCCAAGAATTTTGAAAATGAAATGTATCTAGCTACTAATATTTTCAAGATTATATGCATGACACTAATGCCCCTGATGTCCCTCCTCTGCCTCCAATCTGGCACATTTTCTATTTGGAGCCTTCAGATTAAAGAACACAGTTCCCAGTCCAATTTGGGGATGCTTTAGGTGGGAGATTCACTAGAGCTATGACTGTGTTGCATCTCTTCAGGAAATCAAATGAATCATCTGAATCAATAAAACTCACAGAGCTAAATTTTTGTCATCTTGAATGTTATGTGTAACAAATGCTTATGTCTCATCAAACAAGCTAATTCTTTTCTCTGCTTCTAGATCTAGCAATGTCTGTCTCTTCATATGCCTACTCATGTAGGGTAAGTTGTCTAATGTGTATGCTTTAGCTTCTGGAGTCAAAGTTCCATGCTTAAAAGTGGGCCCTATTGGCACCAGATCTCAGTACAGCTAATTGGATAAATCAGCAAATACAGGATGCAGAAGACACTGTTAAAGCAAAAATAATTTCAAGTGGTAGCATAACAGTTAAGTATAAACTGTTTAAGCCATTCAATGTGTCCAAATTCAGTTTACCACAGGCCACCCCACATTTCCCGGTAATTTGAAAAACATTATTATGGCAGGTTTAAATCTGATCTGATCTGATTTGGCAACAATGCGGTGTATTTATTCTGATGCTTGTTCAGTACACTGTCATCAAATGTACAAACAGCTGACAACACAAGAAGGAATTCCAAAATATGTTTTTCCCTCCTTGCCAAGACCTTTTCTACCCTTTCCAAAAAAATGTTGACTGAATTCTAGAAGGGTACAAGAATGACTTCACAAAAATAACAAACCATATTTCCCTCCACTTACTTATTCAATGCTATCTCATGCCACAAAACACTTGCTAAGAAAATGCACAGATTAAGAATGAAATTCACATGAAAGCTTGACACCTTTAGATTTTAAAAGGGGTAAGTACTGGAGTTTGTCATGCGTTCTAATCTGTCACATCATTTACAGAAAAATATTTCCATAACAAAGGTTTATTGAACTATTATTTAACATTTTTCTCCCAAAGTATAACAGCTGAAAGAACATTATGGGGTGTGTAATATGGCATGCATGTTTATTTGTCTTTCTTAGCTTCATCTTTTCTAGACTTGGATCAAACACACCACTGAACTTGCACTGGTGGGATTTACATTGGCTGCTTTCAGTATTAATAGCATAATCAGCATTCATGCATTGGAGAGGGTTTGCTTTTCTTCTTGTAGATTTTTGAAGAAACTCTGTAAGTTCAATTAATGAAGTTTTGAAAGGGTTGTTCTCCCTCACTATTAAAGAACAGCTTGACCTACTGCTCACAAACAGAGAGGAACTAATAGGGGAAGTGGAGGTGGGTGACAACCTGGGAAGCAGTGATCATGAGATGGTAGATTTCAGGATCCTGACAAAAGGAAGAAAGGAGAGTAGCAACATACACACCGTGGACTTCAGAAAAGCAGACTTTGACTCCCTCAGGGAACTGATGGGCAGGATCCCCTGGGATGCTAACATGAAGGGGAAAGGAGTCCAGGAGAACTGGCAGTATTTTAAAGAAGCCTTATTAAAGGCAAAGGAAGAAGCCATCCTGATACGCAATAAGAAAATCAAATATAGTAGGCGACCAGATTGGCTTACCATGGAAATTCTTGGTCAGCTTAAACACAAAAAGGAAGCTTACAAGAAGTGGAAACTTGGACAGATGACTAGGGAGGAGTATAAACATATTGCCTGAGAATGCAGGGGAGTTATCAGAAAGGCGAAAGCACAATTGGAATTGCAGCTAGCAAGGGATGTGAAGGGTAACAAGAAAGGTTTCTATAGGCATGTTAGCAATAAGAGGATGATCAGAGAGGGTATGGAGCCCTTACTGGATGAGAGAGGTAACCTAGTGACAGATGATGTGGGAAAAGCTGAAGTACTCTATGCTTTCTTTGCCTCTGTCTTCACAGACAAGGTCAGCTTCCAGACTACTGCAATCAGGGGCGGCCCTAGACTAGCTGCCAGCAACTGGTGCCCTAGGCGAACCATGCAATCGGCGCCCCCCACCTCCAAACCCCTCAATGATATTGCGCCACCATTTGTCTCCCCATTTAACTTGGTGCTCTAGGTGACCGCCTAGTTCGCCTATATGGACGGGCCGCTCCTGACTGCACTAGGCAACACAGTATGGGAAGGTGGGCAGCCCTTGGTGGAGAAAGAACAGATTAAGAACTATTTTAAAAAGCTAGACATACACAAATCCATGGGTCCAGATTTAATGCATCCGAGAATACTGAGGAAGTTGGCAAATGTCATTGCAGAGCCTTTGGCCATTATCTTTGAAAACTCATGGAGATCAGAAGAGATCCCGAATGATTGCAAAAAAGGCAAATGTAGTGCCAATCTTTAAAAAAGGGAAGAAGGACATTGGAGGGAACTACAGACCAGGCATCCTCACCTCAGTCCCAAGAAAAATCATGGAGGGGATCCTCAAGGAATCCATTTTGAAGGATTTGGAAGAAAGGAATGTGATCAGGAATAGTCAACATGGATACACCAAGGGCAAATCATGCCTGACCAATCTGAGTAGCTTCTATGGTGAGGTAACTGGCTCTGTGGATATGGGAAAGTCAGTGGATGTGATATACCTTGACTTTAGCAAAGCTTTTGATACAGTCTCCTACAATATTCTTGCCACTAAGTTAAGGAAGTGGATAAATGGACTGTAAGATGGACAGAAAGCTGGCTAGACTGTCGGGCCCAACAGGTAGTGATTAATGGCTTGATGTCACGTTGGTGGTTGGTTTCTAGTGTAGTGCCCCAAGGATTGGTTCTAGGGCTGGTTTTGTTCAACATCTTTATTAATGACCTGGATGAGGGGATGGATTGCAACCTCAGCAAGTTTGCCAATGACACTAAGCTAGGGGGAGAGGTAGGTACATTGGAGGGAAGGGATAGGGTCTAGAGTGACCTAGACAGATTGGAAGATTGGGCTAAAAGAAATCTGATGAGGTTCAACAAGGACAAGTGTAGAGTCCTGCACTTGGGACGGAAGAATCCCAAGCATTGTTACAGACTGGGGACCGAATAACTAAGCAGCAGTTCATCAGAAAAGGACATGGGGATTACAGTGGATGAGAAGCTGGATATGGGTCAACAGTGTGCCCTTGTAGCCAAGAAGGGAAATGTAATATTAAATTGCATTAGGAGGAGCATTGCCAGCAGATCTAGAGAAATGATTATTCCCCTTTATTCGGCTCTGGTGAGGCCACATCTGGAGTATTGCACCCAGTTCTGGGCCCCCCACTATAGAAAAGATGTGGACGCATTGGAGAGGGTCTAGCAGAGGGCAACCAAAATGATTAGGGGGCTAGAGAACATAACCTATGAGGAGAGGCTGAGGGATTTGGTCTTATTTAGTCTGCAGAAGAGAAGAGTGAGGGGGGATTTGATAGCAGACTTCAACTTCCTGAAGTGAGGTTCCAAAGAGGATGCAGAAAGGCTGTTCTCAGTAGTGATGGATGGCAGAACAAGAAGCAATGGTCTCAAGTTACAGTGGGGGAGGTCTAGATTGGATATTAGGAAAAACTATTTCACTAGGAGGGTGGTAAAGCACTGAAATGGGTTACCTAGGGAGGTGGTGGAATCTCCAAGTCTTGGCTTGACAAAGCCCTGTCTGGGTTGATTTAGTTGGGATTGGTCCTGCTTTGGGCAGGGGACTGGACTTGATGACCTCCTGAGGTCTCTTCCAGCCCTAGGATTCTATGATTCTATTTGTAAGATTTGCAAGATTAGATTTGCAAGAAAGACACATAGATAGTTTAAATGCAACATTCTGGGAGCAGGGCAATGGTCCTGCTCTTGTGGGGAACTTCCCTGACTTATATGATACCCCAGTGAAATGGAAAATCCTCACCCACACTTCCTGTCTGACCTCAAGGGCTCCCCTTCCATTCTCCTGTGTGGCAGAGTCCTGATAATCCCAACAAGGCTGGGCCCAGAATTCCTGAGGGGCCTGACTCACAACCTTGGGGCAGGGGTTAGGATGTTCCCACTATAGGGTGCCCTCTCCTCACTGGACGTTTCACTGACCCACTGATCATTGCATATAGTTCAAAGCAAATACAATTTATTAAAGTCAATTTTTTTAAAAGAAGGAAAAAATTGAAAGAGTTAAAGGAAAACACATTACCCCATGCCGTGGCAAGGGGACATCACAAACAGCAATCTCTGAAATGTAAGGGCAGTTCACAGTCTGTTCCTCCCATGTCTCAAACCTCCTTCCCAGGCCTTGGCTGTGCTTTAAGGACGCTGCAGGTTGGTCATTTTCTCTGGTGGTGGCCACACACCTTCAGGCTCTGTCTAGCAGGATACTTCTCCCCAGCATCAGCCCCTCTTTCAAATCTGGCCTGTAAGACCTCTTGGCTGGGGAGGTGTCTCCCTGCACTGGGCCCTCTGCCCAGGGCTCCCCCTCAATCTTCTGAGCTACTTACTGCACTTGGCTCCAGACTTCTTCAGACACCAGCTCCATTCTGCCTCACCACTGATGCCACTCGTCCACCAGCTCCCTGGATTGCTTTTTCTAGCCCCTTTGGTTCTAGTTGCTACAGTTCTTCTCCCAGGACAGGACTACTCTCTCTTGACTGCTTCTGTGGCACTGCTCCCACGACTGACCTTCCTGGGCTGTTTCTCTGGCTTTTGTTGCTGCGGCTCTTGTCCCAGGTGAGGAAGTCCCAGTGGGGCACTGGTCATGTGCCTCAGCTGGAGAAGGGCTGGAACAACCTCCCTATACCCCAAACCCCACCTCCGCTGCCCTTACTCTACCTCTGCCCCACCCTTGCTCCATCCCTTGTTCCAGCCACTGACCTGTTTCTTCCCCCCCAGCCCAAGGCAGCCCAGGGAACCAGCAAGGCCAGGGCTAACACCAGCAGCAGGAATCCATCCCCTCAGCACCCTAACCCTAACCCTGAAAATAAGCGGCAGAATGGCTCTTGCACAAGAGGGTATAGACTGCTCCTCCTTGCGCAAAAGCCCCTTGCGCAAAAATGGCGGCTCATTAAGTATGCAAATGAGGCACGGCGATATTCATAACCGTGCCTCATTTGCATATGTTCTTGCGCAACAGAGCGCAATGTAGATGTAGCTTCAGAGTTTGGTCTTTTCCACCATCCCCCCAGCAAAGAGCTCCACACATTGACCCTGGAGAAATAATTTCTTTTGGGTTTTTGTTGTTGTTCATTTTGTTTTTTAAAATCTTCTGCCTATACATTTCATTGGGTGAACTTCTTATGTTGTGTGATTGAAGGAGTAAATAATATTTCCTTATTCTATTTATTCCACCCCATTCATGATGTTCTAGACCTAACATACTGAATTGTCCCAGTCTTTTCAGTCACTCCTCATATGGAAGCTATTCCTTGCCCCTAATCATTCCAAATCCACTATATCTTTTTTTTTAGGGTGACCAGATCTGCATGCACTATTCAAGATGTGGGCTTATCATGACTTTATTGGAGGTGATATGGTATTTTTTGTCATAGTATCTATTCTTTTCCTAATGATTCCCATTATTCTGTTAGCTTTTTAGATCACCATTGCACATTGAGCAAATGTTTTCAGAGAACTATCCACAATAATTTCAAGGTGTCTTTCTCGAGTGGTGGCATCTATTTTAGACCCCATCATTTTTTGCATGTATAGTTTGGATTACATTTTTCCATGTTCTTTACTTAGCATTTATCAACACTGAATTCCATCTGCCCTTGTATTGCTCAGTCACTCAGTTTGGTGAGATCCCTTTGTAATATTTGACAGTCAGTTTTGGACTTAACTATTTTGAGTAATTTTGTATCTGCAAATTTTGCTACCTCACTGTCCAACCCTTTTCCAGGATCATTTATGAGTATATTGAACAGAAGTGATCCAAATGCAGATCCTCTGGAGCACACCACTATTTATTCATGATGATCTAATGATCCTTCAATTACTTGTTATCTTAATCACTCTGCCTCTTTCTGTTTATAAACAAACTCCCTGCCCCAAAGGCAAATCTAGGAGCAGAGCTGTTGTAGTTAAGAGCTGCCTCTAGAGCAGGGTTTCCCAACCTATGGGTCAGGACCCAAATATGGGTAGCCATTACATTTCAAAAGGGTTGCCAAGTGTCTCCCCAGGTGGCTCTGCCCTCCCTCCTCCCCCCTGTTTTTCAATTGCCTTGGGTCACTAAGTCTTCCTGAATTGTCAGAATGGGTCCCCATCTGGAAAAGGTTGGGAACCGCTGCTCTAGAGTGAGTGCACCTCAAGCGTGACATGCAGGGGTTCAAACTTTTTGGGGAGAGGGGGTGACTACAGATCCTATTAGTCCCTTCCCCCCTAAATGGTGCCTTTAGGAATTCTGTCTCAAACAGTGATGTGTCTCCTCTCTCTTTCCCAGACAGTGTGATCAGAGGCTGCCTGAGAGAGTGATGGGACCCTTTGCTGCTCCTCCCCCATCCATGGTGTCAGGGGGCACATGTGACCCCCTTATGTACCCTCACAAGTCATCTATGCCCCCTGGCCTCCTGACTCCCTCATTAGCCTGTCTGCCTTGCCCATCAGGCTGACTGGGGCTATGTCTACACTACGGGGGTTTTTTACACTCCGCCATGTCCTGGGAACGCATCTGCGCTTTTTTTTGCGGAGGAGCAGAAGCGCTCTTTCGGAAGCCCTGCCTTCCTCCTCCCACAAGGAAGAAGGGCTCTTCTGAAAGAGGAGACTTTTCTGAAATTTGGCCCAGTATAGACAGGCCAAATTTCGGAAAAGCCTCTTCCAAAAAAACTATTGGAAAAAGGTACGCAAATTGCGGAGCACAATTTGTGTACCTTTTTCCGATAGATCACTGTAGTGTAGACATAGCCTGGGTGCGCTGGCCTCTCCCCATTCCTCTTGAAGACTCTCAGGCTCAGGGTCCTGATTTCCCATCAATCCTTCCCATTTCTTTTGGTACTGGGAGCTAGTTAGCCCCCCAACCCCGCCAAAAAACACCCCTTACAACTGGGTACTTGCATGTGCACATGGATATGATCCAGCAAAGCGCTTACAAGACCTAAGCTAAAAATGTGCTTAAGTAGCCCTATTGACCTCACTGGGAGTACTTAAATTGAAAATTAAGCACATGCTTAAGCGCTGAGCTGGATTCGGACCTAGATACCTCATTCGCCATGTGCATGTGCAAATATTTAATTGTATTTTGTGCATACTGTAATGGAAGTTGCACACAGAGATTTGATCCTGAAGTGTCCTGCTACATGTAATCAGAACCCAGTCTAAAATAAAAAGCAAAGTTCATTTCTGGTGTTACTGGAAACATTTAGTTAATACATTTAGACTCACTCTAAATGTATAAATTAGAATGAAGTTAATTTGCCTCTAGTGTGCCTGGATATTGCATCTACATAATATCACTGAATACTTCCATAATGCCCTATCCCAACATGCATTGCTTCTTGTGTAAATCCTGGGATGGATTCCTCAGAAAATGTCTCTGCTACAATTGTTTCAAAGTTCTGATGTGTTTCCATGGGTAATATAAATAAAAAATATTTTTTCTCTAGTTAGATTGCCACTAAGAAATGGAGCCTTGGAACTTCATTCTCACTCACCTTCACCAGTTCAATATACAAAAACGGGGAGAAAAAAAAGAGTGAAAATGGCCGCATTGTAGAAAGAAGAAATCGGTCCTACAGTGTCTCTTCACTTGCAAAATGGAGCCACCTGTAGGCCAGGTTGGTGAACTCCTTTCTACTAGCAGTGAGCAGTTATTTACATCACTGGAACTTCCTGACCAAGTAACTATTTCAAAGCTGAGTTGAGAGTTCCAAGAATCAAGAATTAGACTGGATGGAGTGCCTACCATGGCTAAAGTATCTCCCTCCCACTCCTAGCAACTGAGGGCAAGGAAAGGGCAGCAGGAGCCCTGCACCTTCTCATACTAAAATCCACTTACTAACTTGTACAGGGAAGGCTCACAGTGGGGTCATAATCATGGATGGCGTCTATCCTAGGCTGCAGGAGGCTATGCCTCCGCAGAGAGTCTGGTATGGCCCTGCCCAAGCTCCACCGCAGGCCCATTCCTGCCTGCCCCAGGCCACAGACCTAGTAAGCTGCTCATCTTCCATCTGGAAAGAGTGCTGGGGCAGGAGCTATCATAGAATCATAGAATACTAGGATTGGAAGGGACCTCAAGAGGTCATTGAGTCCATTCCCCTGCCCTCACGGCAGGACCCAGTACTGTCTAGACCATCCCTGATAGACATTTATCTCACCTACTCTTAAATATCTCCAGAGATGGAGATTCTACAACCTCCCTGGGCAATTTATTCCAGTGTTTAACTACCCTGACAGTTAGGAAGTTTTTCCTAATGTCCAACCTAAACCTCCCTTGCTGCAGTTTAAGCCCGTTGCTTCTTGTTCTATCCTCAGAGGTCAGAAAGAACAAGTTTTCTCCCTCCTCCTTGTGACACCATTTTAGATACCTGAAAACCGCTATCATGTCCCCTCTCAATCTTCTCTTTTCCAAACTAAACAAGCCCAATTCTTTTAGTCTTCCTTCATAGGTCATGTTCTCTAGACTTTAATCATTTTTGTTGCTCTTCTCTGGACCCTCTCCAATTTCTCCACATCTTTCTTGAAATGTGGCACCCAGAACTGGACACAATACTCCAACTGAGGCCTAATCAGCACAAAGTAGAGAGGAAGAATGACTTCTGTGTCTTGCTCACAACACACCTGTTAATGCATCCCAGAATCATGTTTGCTTTTTTTGCAACAGCGTCACATTTTTTACTCATATTTAGCTTGTGGTCCACTATAACCTCTAGATCCCTTTTTGCAGTGCTCCTTCCTAGACAGTCGCTTCCCATTCTGTATGTGTGAAACTGATTGTTCCTTTCTAAGTGGAACACTTTGCATTTGTCCTTATTAAACTTCATCCTGTTTATCTCTGACCATTTCTCCAATTTGTCCAGATCATTTTGAATTATGACCCTATCCTGCAAAGCATTTGCAACCTCTCCCAGCTTGGTATCATCTGCAAACTTAATAAGCGTACTTTCTATGCCGATATCTAACTAGTTGATGAAGCTATTGAACAGAACCAGTCCCAGAAGAGACCCCTGCGGAACCCCACTTGTTACTCCTTTCCAGCAGGATTGTGAACCATTAATAACTGCTCTCTGAGTACGGTTATCCAGCCAGTTATGCACCCACCTTATAGGAGCCCCATCTAAGTTGTATTTGTCTATGGTGGCTGCAGCAGACCTGCAGCTGGGACTTGGTCCTCTGGGCTGTCCTCTGCTTACTGGGGCTTTGCTGCCTGATGCTTGGTGACAAGCCCCAGTGCTAGAACTTACCAATACTAGAGATGCCTGCCCTATGCTGGGGGAGAGCTGGGGGTGCTGGGACTGGGGACTACATCACCTGCCCAGCACTCAGGGGGCCATGCACCACGCAGAGATCTGGAGCTGCAGCAGGAGGAGGGGTGCAGGGCTGACAGTGGAGGGGAGAAGAGCTCTAGAGTCCAGCAAGGCTGGCCAGGAGCTAGCCTCTCCAAGCAGGGGGTTATCTGCTGCCCGTGGCCCTGTCTCGGACCTATGACTTCTCCAGTCTCACCTGCACTCCGCAGAGGCTGTTAACATCTATGGAGAAGGCAAGGAGTTTACCTGCATGACCTTTAGGGGTTCAATAAATCCTGAGCATGCAGCAAGCTGAGGAGCTTTTCCATACCCTTACGGCTGTAGCCTGATTATCCTCAGCATAAAGCATTGCAGTGCAGGCCTCCCTAGTTCCCACCTTTGTAGGCAGCTGAGGAAATCCTTGTGGAAAATTCTTCCAGGCAACTAGGCTTCTGCCGTTCACCTTCTCTAGCCCTAATCCCCGAGGAGTTTTCTTTTTAGTTATCACACATTTTATTTGCATTCAGTGCATCTGCTGCACAGCCAGAAAAAAATGAATGTACTGAAAATTACCTTTGCATCTGTGGAACTCTGAACAGAAAGTGTTATTGAAGCTGGTTAGGAAAATCACTTCTGGTTGCTATACTGCTGTAGCACATATAGCTCCTCTTCAGCTAGATTGATAATACAGAGTAGAACAGAAGACAAAAAAAAAATCCTTGGAATGGAGAATAAATTGCATCTCCTTGTTTCCTTGTTTCAGTCCAAGGATTGATTTCAGTTGGTAGCTTTCTTTATTGTATTGTTAAAACAGTGCTTAAAAAACACAAAGCAGTACTTTATTTTAGAGATTCATCTTCCCCTTAAATGTTAATAAAAGGCCCCTGAATCCAAGACACATGAGCTAAATATAAATTTCAAATAAGGAGCCAGTAGTCCTAGTTTTCATCTCCTGTTTTGCAGGATTCTAGCTGCCATGAGAAAGCAAGGCTATTGCAGTATGCTTCTAAACAACTTATTTATTCTGACAAGCACAATTTTAGCCCACTACATTACTTTGTTCGCTAATGTTCTGAAAATGTTCAACAGTGAGCAGCAATACTATATAACATCTCAAGAGCACAAGTGAAGAATATCTTATCCAGTTGAAAGCTACATTGTGTATTTTGGGTAGACAACATGGATTCACCCAGCCTGGAAATAGTATAAAAGTAAGCCATTTTTAAAAATGCCTTATAGTGCAAAACTAAGATGCTGAGTCTATTTAAGTGACTTAAGCAGTCTACAAGTATCTGCATGGGAACAGATTTCTGATAATAAATTGTCCTTTAATTTACCAGAAAATGTGTAACAAGAAAAGCTATTTCATTTATAGGGAAAGAGACATATATAGAGAACATGTGGACAATTTCAGAACTATTTACAAGCATTACATTAAAAACTTCATTAATATTTGGGATTAGAGACTGGCCCTCACATATTATAAACTTGTAGCAGGAGGTTCATTATGTTCTAGAGTTCTCATATGTATGATTTGTCACCTATGTGAAATTTTAGTATTTTTCTTACAGATATGCTAATCTCCTCTCAAGTTGTGATGCTGCACCCCATGCATTCCGTCTACCACGCTAATGACTTACTGGTAGAATATACTTAGCTTCACTAATTTAAATGCAGAGAGAGAAAATATGAAACCACTTGTGAGATAATATTCAACATCTATTCATGGCCCAGTCCTATTCCCCAATCGTTTTGAGGAAGGACAAAATTAAAATGTGTAGGTAAATGTGACTACATGACTTGGGGGTTAGGTGTCATTCTTAAGTGTATTCAGGACACTGAGTTCCATAGAAAGTCAACTGACTTTCACTCAAGTGACTTTTGAAAATTGAACTTAATCATTTAAAAACAATTACAAACAATGTGTGTGGTTGGGCAATTTGTCAGAGAGTTCTTGCCAAGGCCCTTTTCATGCAATGGGGCTATTCATGTGAGTAAAGTGCTCAGTTAAGTTTTTAAGAGAACCCCTGGAAAATGGAACTTTTTGCTGCTGTCAATATCTGACAGTAATGTTACTTGTGTTGGGGCCAAAATTATTCCTAATGTAACCACACTGAAACCAGCAATTATTTGAAGAGTGTGTCCCATGGGCTCTGTGTTAGGTAACCTCATATTTAATACCTTGAGTTTCATGGGTTTATATTTTTGTGATGGGAAGAGGCATTGTAAGATGACCAAAATTATTTAAATGAATTTATTTTAAGTACTTTGAGCACTGAGCCACCCAGACTCTTCTCAAGTACCTGTAGAAGGGTCATTGAAGGTGGATATAAAAGAAGGCAGGGAGACTCCAAAAATATCCCCTCAGTGAACACTGGTTCTAGGAGAACGAAATTTATTATTCACCATTCACATAGCACAGAGCATGCTAGTCACTTTACAAGCAATTAAACAGATCTCTGCCCTGAAGTGTTTGCAATCCATGTTAGGGAAAGTCATAAAAAAAGACAACTAAATGGAATTAATGAGGTGTGACTGTGCAGAGAAATAAAGGAGAGAGAATGAGATATACAATGTAAATTCATTTTCTGTCATCTCGAACATACACTTTTTATGGTACCTCTCTGCAACAACTCCAATATCTGCAGCAAATACAAGTGATATTCAGCAGTCATTACGTCTCACCATATCTGTAATCTTTATGCAGCGTCTTTTCAGAGTCCTCACAGTAAATTCACCAACTCATAGAAGACTAGAGTAGGAAGCATCCTCAGGCATCCAACCCTCTGCTGAAAGCCAGACCAATCCCAACTAAATCTTACCAGCAAGGGCTTTGTCAAGCCAGGCTTTAAAAACCTCTAAGGACGGAGATTCCACCAACTCCCTACATATCCCATTCCAATGCTTCATTACCCTACTAGTGAAATTGTTTTTCATAATATCCAACCTAGATCTCCCTCACTGCAGCTTGAGAACATTACTTCTTGTTATGTTATCTGTCACCACTGAGAACAGACTCTTTCCATACTCTTTGGAACTCTCCTTCAGGTAGTTGCAGGCCGCTGTTGAATCTCCCCTCATTCATCTCTTCTGCAGATTAAGTAAGCCTAGTTTCCTCAGCATCTCCTCTTAAGTCATGTATCCCAGACCCCTAATCATTTTTGCTGTCCTTCACTGGGTCACTTCAATTTCTATCACCTCCTTTCTATAGTGGGGGGAATAATCACTCCCCTTGTTCTGCTGGCAATGCTCCTATTAATTCAGTTCAATTATTCTGTTAGCCTTCTGGGCCACAAGGGCCCACTGTTGACTTATATCCAGCTTCTTGTCCACTGGAATCCCCAGGTCCTTTTCTACAGAACTCCCACTTAGCCAGTCAGTCCCAGCTTTCAGATGTGCATGGAATTCTTCCATCCTAAGTTCAGGACTCTGCATTTGTCCTTTTTGAACCTCATCAGATTTCTTTTGGCCCAAGCCTCTAGTTTGTCTATGTCACTCTGGATCTTATCCTTACCCTCCAGAGTATCTACCCCTTCCCTCAGTTTAGTGTCATCTGAAAACTTGCTGATGGTACTATCCATCCCATTGTCCATGTCATTAATGATGATATTGAACAAAACCTACCCCAAGGCAGTCCATTTGATACCAGTTGACAACTAGACAGCAACATTGATCACTATATGTTGAGTCCGATGATCTAGCCAGCTTTCTGTCCACTTTATAGTCCATTCATCCAAGCCCTATTTCTTTAACTATTCTGCTGGCAAGAATACTGGAGGTGACCATATCAGAAGCTTTGCTAAAGTCATAGTATGTCATGTCCGTAATTTCCCCATATCCACTCAGCCACTTATCTCATCATAGAAGGCACTTAGTTTGGCCAGGCATGACTAGCTGCTAGTGAATCCATGTTAACTGTGCCTGATCATCTGAGTGTGCTCTGCATTCAGCAACTAACATATAAGTGAAGACTGATCAGTTCTGAACTTCTGACCAAATCCCTGGCCATACATCTGGCATCAGACCATGGATTCAAATATATCAGATCAGATCCATATATTTACTTATTTTGATGTCCTATATTGAAAAGAAGTTTCAGAGGAAAAAAAGCAAAACTTAGTATACACATTTTGTCCATAGTCATGTATAAGTAGTAACGCTGATTCCTTCAAACATATGTCCTCCAATGGCACTGTGCATTTTGACAGATTTCTGTTAAGTTTGTTTATCATTATACAAAGTTTTTGCCATCTATACGTTAATCTGTTTGCAACAACGTAGTGGTGCTCATTTAAATGCAAGTGTCAATCACAATTATAGTTTTGCTTATATTCATATTACAATGGATCATTGGTTCTATTTGAATCATTGGCTTATTGAATTTAGTGAAAGTTGCATGTTGATTTTTTGTATTGGTATAGGTACTTGTGTGGTGGGAAGGGGGAGATGTAAACTATTACAGGTAGGCACAGAGGGAGATACAATCAAGTAAGTTTGAGAACAGTCTAGGCTGTTGACTGCCTTAGTCAGGAGGTTCTAGACCTGTAGTTTGCAACCTGTTTACTATTGTGGGCTGTCACATGGGCAGCAACTGTATACTGACTGAGCCACAAATGGGTCAGGAACTGGGAATAACTGTTCTAGACTAAAGATTGTTTATTGCTCTGCGCTGCCAAGATAGCCAGAGCCCTAGATTGTTGATTGCTGTCTGCTTTAGCCGGAAGGCTCTAGGCCAGGGGTTCTCAAACTTCATTGCTCCATGACCCTTTCCCTACAACAAAAATAGCTACATGACACCAGGAAGGGGGGAACCTAAGCCTGAGCCCTCCTGAGCCTCACCTCTCCAGGTGTAGAGCCAAAGCTGACGCGCAAGGGCTTCAGCCCCAGGCAGGGGGGGCTATAATTTAAACCCTGTGGTCAGGAAGCTTTAGCTTTAGCCCTAGGTCATGGAGGTCAGGATTCTGTTCCAGATGTTGGGTTTTCAGGCTTTGGCTTTGGCCTCAGGCCCCAGCAAATCTAATGGCAACCCTGGCAACCCTTTTAGAGCAGGTTCACAACCACTTTGGGGTCCTGACCCATAGTTTGAGAACTGCTACACTAGGTTAAAAATTGTTCTGCTTAGGGCATCAGAGCCCTAGGCTTTGATTGCTAACCCTAGCCGGGAGGGTGCAAACTATAGACTGCTTGTTGTTCAGGCCTAGATAGCGTGGCCCAAGCCCATCTACAGTTTCCTTACTTAGTGAGGTAGAGTGGCTTCCCTTCCCACTTGAGGGTGATGGATGACTATACTAACATATGCAACCTTTACATAAAACAGCAACATCAGCATGTTACCTAGCAATCAAATTTTAATATTTTATTTTTGTAAAAGTTGTAGTTCATAAAAAGAGAGATTTTTCTGCTTTTAGCACTTCATTTTCATTTCCGTCTAACTAATGCCAGTAATAACTAGTGTTTCAGCAACTTATTACTCATTAAATGCTCATTTAAAACACCTTTTCTACTGTATATTTTGGACTATAGAAAGTGCTTTTAATAGTTCATGCCTTTTTACAGTACATGCTTTTTTTCAAATACAATCTTAGCTTAGGTTCTTCCATTTGAAACCAGATTTTTTTTAACATATATTATTTTTTTTGTCAAATTTCCAGGCTTAGATTTAGTTAAAATGTTTAATGGAAAACATAAAAAGTATTGCCCTGAAATCCAACAAAAGTTGGGGGAAAATATTCTAATAAATCAAGGCTAATAAATATAATATTCAAGTTCACTTTTATTAGACACGCTGGGTCTGCCAGAAAAAAATGTTGATTTTAAGTTGTAATCCATATCCTCTTTAAAGTCCTACAGATGCATCTGGTGTAAGATCAAACCACTAATTTTTATTCCATATTAATATTTTCCCACTTTGCTAGTATATTATATTTTAGACTGACACCAAGGCTTTTGCACTGCCTAGAATTTCTGATACACACAATTATTTACAACATAGATTTGGAATGTTTTGTTTGTACTATTCCTTCAGTGTTATCAGTCATAGGGTACGTCTAGACTACATGCCTCTGCCGACAGAGGCATGTAAAATAGGCTACCTGACATAGTCAGTGAAGCGGGGATTTAAATATCCCTGGCTTCATTAAAATAAAAATGGCTGCCGCACTGTGCCAGCTCAGCTGATTGTTGGCACAGCGCGTGAGTCACGACGTGGATCGGTCGACTAGGGAAGCCTTTGTCGACTGCTCCTGTAAACCTCCTTTCACGAGGCATAAGGAAGCGGTCAACAAAGGCTTCCCTTGTTGACCGATCCGCGTCTTGACTGCAGTGCTGTGCCGACAATCAGCTGATCCGGCACAACGCGGTGGCCATTTTTATTTTAATGAAGCCGGGGATATTTAAATCCCCACTTTATTGACTATGTCGGGTAGCCTATTTTACATGCCTCTGTCAGCAGAGGCATGTAGTCTAGACATACATAGAGATGGATGGAAATGTCTACTTATGCACAAAGCTGGTACAGAAAGGACCACAGTAGTGCATGCTTCCTCTTCCTAACTGTATTAACAGTAAACTCCCTGTAGGTGGGGAGAATATAGTAAAACCTGGATGCTGCTTCAGGGCTGAGCTTTATCCTAAAATAACCACCAAGAACATTAATTAGCACCATTTCTCATCATGTTCCCAAGTGTTTACTAGGAACTGGAGTGAAATCACTAGACAATCATCAGATGTTATTAATATCTGGTTACCTCTGACCTTGTCGAAATGCAAACATTTGACATAGAGATGATAGAGAATGATTGCACTTGAACTGTTGATTCCCTGTATATTCATATTAGGTTTCCCATTTCATAAAAAAGTTATTATATAAGAGGTGATCAAAGTTTCCTGTAAGCTGAACGGCTGGGCAGTCACCCAGGAGAGATTCAAATGCCTCCCACCTGATTAGCGGAGTGCCCACAACCTCTCACAGCTGGCAGCATGTGTTTCTACTGGTGGTGCACAGGCACACATGCCTTGGGCGAGCATAACAAAATGTATCCCACACATGGACGGAAAAAACCAGAGGGAACATTGGAGGCGACTCATGGGGGGGCATAAAGGGTCAGATGCCCCTCCAGCAACCAGCCTGGGTGGGGAGAGGAAGGGGTAGGCGCAGAGCCAGAAGGGAAGAGGAGGGTCGAAAGCCTTTTCCACGTGAAAGCTGCCCACTGCAGCAGTGGCAGCAGCAGGCTGAGGCCTGTCCTAGTTCAGCTTCTGGGGACAGTGGCTGAGTGAGCTGGAGCCCACTCACCACTTCTCTGGCATGCTCACAGTTGGTTCCTGTCCCCAAAAATACAGCTCTGGAAGGGAGCAGGCTGCTGCTGCTGGCACTCCCTGCCCAGACTCAGCTTCTGGGGACAGGAACCAACTCTGAACATGATGGGGGTGGGGAGGCTCCAATTCTCTCAGCTGCTTTCTCAGAAGCCAAGCCAATGGGCAGGAGGCAGCCTGCTGCCACCATAGGAAAGCACCACAGCAGCTGCTGTGCTGAACAGCAGTATCTGGGAGTGGCTCCAGGACCTGACTGCCAAGCAGCCACACATGCTGGGGGGTGCAACCCATCGCAATGGTAGAACAAAGGCTCCCCCACACACACCCATGGGGTGGCAGACAGGGAGAATGTGAGGGCCCTTGGCTGGGGTGCAGAGTGAAGTCACTTGAGGAGATAATATGGAGAGGTCACATGTCCTCCCCTTTAGCTGGTGCCCTCTCTCCTCCAGTATGTCACAGTCATCTAATTGTCACAGTTCAGAGCAACTGCATGCGCATTCTCCTCCCCCCATGGTCCCTCAAGGGCACCGATGCCTTCAGCTCTCCAGCCTCTCTTGAGTGGATTACATTGTGACCTGGCCCAGCTCCCTGCCTACTCTGGCTATTTCTGAACATCCTCAACAGACCTGCTTATTTTCTATTCAGAGACTGCTAACAGTGTAATTGCCCCAGATATAAGTTAACACAGAGTTCTTTCTAAGTTCTTCAATCTTAAGTAAAATGCTTTAAAGAGAAAATATATTTAAAAGCAATAGAAGAACCCACACACATGCTAATCAGCCTACTAGACATCATCCCATTTCAGGGGTTTCTTTGCAGTTATAAGTTCATCATAGCCTCGTCTCAGAACAAGTATACAGTCTTACAGGGATTCATTATACCAAGTTCTTTCAATCCTCCCCAAAGGATTGGGACCTTCCATGGATCAGGGTCATATCCATTTACCGAGTAAGAACGAAGGCCTTGAGTCAGTTTAAAACCAAGACCTTCATCCGTTTATTTAAAATATGCTGGTATCTGGAGAATCCAATTTGAGCTAGGTATGCTTATCCCCCCGTGGGTAGCTTTAAAGACTGATAAGAAAGGTTCATGACCACCCCCATCCTGACTACAGAAGGTGCATACAATGCTACAGTATAACTTAAACAGTTTAATTTTTATACAATGTACCCCAAAGGTGTTAGCCTTAATTTGATAGGTTTAACTTAACTCAGGATATGTCTGCACTGTGCAGCTTTTAATAAGGCTGCATCAACACAGAACTGTTGATAAAAGTCGGCTTGTGTGAACACTGTTTGTCGCCACTTTTGCTGATAAAATATTTCCTGTGGGGTGATGGGAGGCTGCTTTGTTGGCAGATTACTTTCTACAATTTATTTGCAGTTTACCAAACAAAGAATAGATCATTTAACTTTGGCAACATCCTACTAGGGCAAGGCCCACTGAGTTTATACTATACCTGCCTGGCACTCTAGGGTCACATCTACACTACGCAGAAGATCGACGGTGCCACGGTCAATCTTCCGAGGTTCGATTTAGCGGATCTAGTAAAGACCTGCTAAATTGAACTCAAAGGGTGCCCCTGTCAGCACTGGTACTCCTGCTCCTCATGAGGTGCAAGGGAAGCTGACAGGAATGTTTGCTCCCATCATCCTCCCGCTGTGTGGATAGCGCAGAAACACGATGTCAGATACGTCAACAGCAGCTACATAATTAACATAGCTGGAGTTATGTAACTTACTTTGACCTTCCATTGTAGTGTAAACCAGGCCTATGAGTGTTACCCCACTACAAATAATAGGCTAAAAACTGACATTAAACAGCAGTGAAGCTGACATTTCAAATTACTGTCACAGCATTGCCAATCCCAAGTGTTCAAAAATCATGAGATTGCCTTTAAAATCATGAGATTGTGTAAAGAAAGAACAGATTTGGAGTTCTTTTTATTTGCCTTCTGCTTTTTGAATCTTTAGGGTACACTGGTGTCATATTTTGAAGCTTTCTACACAGCCACAAGGATTAGAAATTTCATTTGTCTTTAAGAATGAAGACTGACACCATCGCATATCCACTTGAGCCCAGGAGCTGGGGCTTTAAGGAAAACAATAATTATCATGAGACTCATGACAAAATCAGGAGAGTCAGCAACATTGTTTTTACTTCCAGTTAAAGGTTAATTACTTTCCCAAAGTCTCTTAAACGCAATGCAAGTCACTGAGTTACAGTTCTCATAGGAGAATATTTGAAACCAAAACACCAAGAAATGTCCACATTTTAAGGATGAGAAAAAAAATGGAGTCCTTAGAGGTATTTCAGGGCCACTGCAGGCAGGAAAGGAAAATAAACAGGCAGAGAGCTCTGGGCAGCTCTTCCTCTTGAAAGAAAGTTGGAGGGACAAATCTTCTAGACCTTAATCAGGTAAAACTTCTATTGCCATCAGTGAAGCACTCATAGAGTCCATCTAGACTGCAGAGTTTTTCTGGGATACCAGAGGTATCCCGGAAAAGTTCTGCCGTGTCCAAGGAACATGTCTTCTTTTCTGAAAATTTTTTTGGAAAAGCAGACGCATTTTTTCGGCATCCCTGTAAACCTTGTTCTACAAGGAAGAAGGGATGTTCCAAAAGAGGCGCTTTTTTTTTTACATTTAGCCCAGTGTAGATGGGCCAAATGTCAGAAAAGCCTCTTTTGGAAGAAAAGTAGAAAAAGATATGCAAATTGTGAACCTCAATTTGCATATCTTTTTCTGATTTTTCTTTGTAGTCTTGACACAGCCATAGATATTAACATGTGCTCAATAACTGTACACTCCATACTTAAATATCTGAGTCATGTTATTCAGGGCTACATATTTTAAACACACTGGGCCAGGAACTACATTTTCTGGCATATTCTGAACAGTGCTGTGCACACAGATGGTGCCCAGCAAATAATACAAATTATGATAATAACCATCAATTTTATGGACTATGTGGATTCAATTTTGTTCTTTGTTTTGGAATTTACCTTGATACAGCTGAAACCCTAAGAATTTGAGGCATAAACACATCTGATACTCATAGGACACTAGGGGTATATCTAGACTGCATCCCTCTGTCGGCAGAGGGATGCAGATTAGGCAGGTCAACATAGCAAATGAGGCAGTGATTTAAATATCCCGTGCCTAATTTGCATAAAAATGGCCGCCGCGTTTTGCCGACTCAGCACTTTGTCGGCAAAACGAGGCAGTCTAGAGGGGGATCCGTCGAGAAAGAAAGCCTTTTTCGACAGTTCCTGTAAACCTCCTTGCAGGAGGCATAAGGGATCTGTCGAAAAAGGCTTTCTTTCTCTACAGATCCCCCTCTAGACTGCCACTTCTTGCTGACAAAGTGCTGAGTCGGCAAAACGCGACGGCCATTTTTATGCAAATTAGGCACGGGATATTTAAATCCCTGCCTCATTTGCAATGTCGACCTGCCTAATCTGCATCCCTCTGCCGACAGAGGGATGCAGTCTAGAGATACCCTAGGACACTTTCTAATTTCTTCCCTTTCTCAAACTCTCAACAAGAAATGAGAATACAAAATGGTTTTTAATTAAAATGTAAAATTGCACAACAACGATTGCTCTACAACTTAGCATGGGGCAGAATCTGCTTGGGGATAACGTGATCTCCTCTCACCTGACTCTCATTCTCTCTCTTTCTTCATCCTTCGTCTGTGCTACTTTCCACATTGTCAACCATGACATCTACACCGACCATCTTGGACCAATTTCAGGAGTTTCAGAGAAAGTGGATGACTCTGTTTTGCTCTCATCTATAAGGGTGCATCTAGACAGCTGTGCTGTTTTGGGATACTTCCAATATCCCAAAATAGCTATTCTACATCTTTTAAACAAGCCCATTATTTTGAAATAGCTTTCGAAATAACAGGCTCACTATTCTGACGTCCCTGTAAACATCATTCCACGAGGATTAAGGGACATTTCAAAATAAGCTATTTCAAAATACACTCAAAATAAGCTATGCAATTTTGTAGCTCAAATTGTGTAGCTTATTTTGAGCTACGGGTGCAGTGTAGACGCACCCCAGAAAGTCCTCTTTTTTCATTATGAAGCATAGAGAGGGGTTGTCTGCTGAATAGAGAGCTGCCCCCTGAGAAACCTGGGTTCTGCTTCCTGACTAGACTTCCTGTATGACCTAAGGTCAGAGTTTCAACATCTTTTAGGCACCCAAAGATGTAGCTGAGTATCTAGTGAGGCTTAAAAGCACCTAATCTTCGAGGTGCTTTTGAAAATCCCAGTAGATGCCTAAATACCTTTGCAAATCTGGTTTTTAGTCTCTTTGGGCACATCTACAGAGCAGCATTATTTTGAAAAAACTAGCGTTATTTTGACATAACAAAGTGAGCATCTACACAGCAAGCACATTATTTCAAAATAATTTTGAAATAACAGGCGTCTTATTCTGAAATCCGTAACCCTCATTTTACAAGGAATAATGCCTATTTCAAAATAGTTATTTTGAATTAAGGTAAGGACAGACCGCACAGTTGTGGTTATTTCAAAATAAGTGGCCTCTTGGGCTTCCCACAGGTGCCCTGCTGGCCACTCTGGCCACACTTATCGGGACTGTATAGTTCCCCTTCCCCTTCCACCGCTTCATGATGATCTGGTCCCACCAGTCGGAACTGTTGTCCAGTCACCAGAAGCAGCGGTGGGTGCACAGTGTGCAGGGAAAAGCGGGAGGGTTTGTGCTGCATGAGCAGCACATGGAGAGAGAAGAGGGTGTGTCCTGAAATGAGCTGGGGGTCTTGTTGCTGCAGAGTGATGAGGGCAGCCTGCAGTAACTGCACCAGGAGGTGTGGCATGAGATCTAAAAGCCATTGACTGCTTGGAGGCAGGACTGGCTCCATGGCTGGAGTGCTGTGGTATCTGCAAGGGCAACCGGACCAGGCAAAAGAAAGGCTTTGCTGTCCCTCAAGAAGGTAGGCAAATGAGAGGAGCCTGAGACACGACTGTACAGGGGGGTCCCTTTAAGCTCAAGCCTCAGATAGCCTCAGGCAGCAGCTCCAGGAAGTAACTGCTGTCCTGATTTCCTGCCTGAAGTGGTTCCAGTTGGCCTTAAATGCGATTCAGCATCCAATGAGTGTGGACGCTCTATTTCAAAATAGCTCAGCGCTATTTCAATGGGCATTTGCTGTGTAGATGCACTATTTCAAAATAAGCTGTTTTGGAGTTTCTATTCCGAAACAGCTTATTCTGAAATAAGCATGCAGTGTAGATGTAGCCTTTGTGCCCCAATATCCCATCTGTACAATGGTGATAACAGCATGGTTTTTCCTGACTGAAGGGCTGTGAGAACAGGTTAGACCTTGTGAGGTATTCAGAGACCATGGTGATGACTGTGGGGCTATATAGGTTGCCCAAGTAAAGTGGGAAATCTCTCTATACCCATGGCTATATTTTCTCCTGATTTTTGGCTCCTTCTTTTCACTTATACCCCCAAATCTCTTCCTTCTTTCAATATAACCTTGCCTTAGAGAGCTGGGCTGTATTTTTTTTTTCTGAGTCTCTGTATTCTCTCTAAAACAACCCCTCTTCCCTAGTCCCCACCTCCTGAGGAATTCCTGTTTTGCAAACTAGACTTTCAGTTCTTTAATTTAATGACCAACCCTTTCTTATCTTAATTATCCTATCTCTTTTTGTAAACAAAATACTGACTCTCTGTCCCAGGGGCACCTCTCTTCAGCAGAACTTAACATTGCACACTAATGCAGTGCTGTAGTTAAGACTCCCACTCCCATCTGGGAACACACTTCCTGTACAAAACTCAAGGTAGGGAAGCTCCTGAAACCTGCCCATGCCACTCATCAAATAGTGCCCCCGAGCAAAAGAGTTTTCTCTCAAACTGAAAGAGGCAAAAACATTTAGGGCTTGTCTCCACTACCAGTGGAATCAATGATGCCACAATTGATCAACCAGGAGTCATTTTAGCAGCTCCATTGAAGACTCTGGTACTCCACTTGAACAAGAAGAGTAAGGGGAGTCAATGGGAGAGTTTCTCCCATCAACCCAGCACAGTTTAGACCACACAGTAAGTTTGCTGACTTGACTTATGCTATGAATCAGCTGTTTGTGGTTGTTCAAGCTCTGGGAGGAAGGGGGTGGAGTGGGATGAAGCATAAATCAGTAGGCTCATGAAACTCTGAAAGCACTGGTAGGAAGGGGGAGTAGTAGGAAAGGCGGCACTCAGTGCCCCAGTGCATGAGAGGTACATGGGGAAGGGGAGCAAAGAGGGAGTCAGCGGGCTGCAGGAGGAACCCCAGTGGGCTGTGGGCTGTTGCGGCCCACTGAGATGAATCACTGTTCTCAGTTGCCCATCACTATGTAGGGGGAAGTATCTAAGGGTGCAATATAGAATTAATTAAAATAAGATTTCCTGGTTTCTAACTGGCATCACTTTAACTCATTAAAAAGGGTCAGTAAAGCACTGCAATATGATAGGCATGACAGATGCAAATTTGTACCCTGTAACACATGTTGCTGGTGATTAAAAAGCTCAGAACAGTGACTAATGTTAATGAAATCTGCATACCATAAACACTGAATTACCCTTGTAAGTACAAACACCACAAAAGCAAATTGTGATAGAAAAGAGCATCAAATGCCAACAATTAGAATTTCCTTCACAAAGCAGTTTTACAATAGACTATTCATTTAGACCTATTAGTCACTGTTCTCAACCAGCACTTGTAAATGTATTGAATGGCATAGTCCCGTCTTTCAGTACAATGAATGTCTATACTCTGAAATTCACTGTACTCAATTATTTTCAGCATTATATGACTCATTCTTGCATTGTGCAGAATGTCTGTTTACATGTACCGGTTCTTAAGATGATGGGATTCGGTCACAAATCAGATGGCCTCAGATGAAAATCTATGATTCATATTTTCTTAACAACATGCAATCACTTGATAAAGTAAATCCCTTGGTGCAGGGGCAAGCAAATACCAACCCACAGGCCAGATGTAGTTTGTCAGGGTAAGATGATGCTATATTTACCTGCACCTCCACAGGTATGAGCTATTGCAGCTCCCGTTGGCCACAGATCAATATTCAGTTAGAACAGTTTAGGTTTTGGCCTGTAGCAGGCCACCAACACATATCTGATATACCCAGAACAACATTTTCCAAATATGTAGAAATTCATTCATTTAAAAATAAGTGACCATAAAGGTATATTGTAAAGAAGCCTAAGGAAGTTAAATTTCCAATGCTCATTGAAAGAAACTGCAATGGGAATCATATAATTCCCTTAGGCTCCCTTGAAAATTCCAACTAAGTAATGTCTTAAAATAAGAGTCTCCAGGAGTCAGATATGAAATTACAAGCTCAGAGAAGAGTGTTCAGACTCTGGGTCCCAATTCAAACCACTATACAGACAGTCTTTGCTCAAAATATTGAGATCCAGCTTCTGGTCAGATTTCAAATTTCGACATCTTAGAATTCAGAGCTCAGGTCATTTTTACCAGAAACCACATGGTGTATTCTCTGATCTGTAAGCATCCATGGCAGGTACAAATGCTTACCTCACACTGTTTAATACATAAGGCAAGTGGCCCAGGGAGAGACAGGAAGGGAAGCTATTGAAAATCAGTGGAAAATAATATAGGAAGATCCATTAAAAAGCATCCTGAAATATTCTGATTAATTTTAATTGGATGCAAAAGGCATTTATACTTCCACCATCTTATCAGTGCTGGCATTATAATAAACAGCTGTGGAATAACATGCATATGTTCTCATGATGTGAGTATTTACAAAAAAAATTGGGAGAACATATGATACACACTACTGGGAATGCTGCATTCCCATTCTGTGCATCTGTTGGAACAAAAAATGGCCTGGTTGGGTAAAGTAGCCTCCAAAATGGTGAGCCAGAAATTGCATTTGTGGAAACAACATACAATGATGGACTGAAAAACAGCAGGACAACTATCACTCAACAGATGGGTTTCAGAGGATTTTTTTTTTTTTTTTTTTTTTTTGATGCTGTGGATATGGAACATAAAGTGGATAATATACGAGCAAACTACTGAATGTCTCCACAAAGAAAACAAGATCTGATCAATACCTTATGCAAGAACTATAACAACTTTCCTACAAGGAAAGTTGTCTGAGTTAGGAAAATGTCTCACTCACTTTAGTATTGTACTGAGGACAGAGGTAAAAGTAAGTGCGCCCAGGTGAGCAGCTCCAGCAAAAGCTGGCTGAGCTGCAGCAAAAGCCTGTAGGGGGAGGTATTTAAAGAGCTGACAGGGATCCAGGTTGCAATAGGACAGTACCTGTAAGAAATTTTAAGTTACTTTTACTGCTGACTGAGGTCTATGATTTTTTTTAACCATTACTTACGTGTCTTACTTATTTTGGCAGTTCTACTCTCAAGGTACATCTACACAGCAAGTCTTTATTTCAAAATAATGTCAAGATGGGGGACTTCTTACTCCAACTCCTGTAACCCTCATTTTATGAGGAGCAAGGGAAGTTGAAGGAAGACTGTTCTTCCTTCGACTTCCTGTTGTGTAGACAGAGCCAAAAGCCGAATTAAGCTATTTTGACTTCAGCTATGAAAGTGACATAACTGAAGCTGCATAGCTTAGTTCGACTTTTGCCCTGCTATGTAGATGTACCCTTAATTCCCCACTGAGGTAAATCAGCATCCAATCAGTGCAACTTTTCTGGATTTACACCACATTCAGTAAGAGCAGAATTCAGTTTAGTTTTTGTAGGTATTGACTACGCCCCTCTGGAAGAGTGCAGGTATTTATAATGTAGTGTAACAAGATTCACTTTTGCCGAGTGTCTCTGTGAGTGCTCTTGTAAACTAATCCCTTGGATGTTTAGTAGTTTGCTGGGTATACCACAAGGTCAGAGAGGCAAGTATTGTAGGAAGAGGGCTGGATTTCTTTCTAAACCTCTATCAATGAAAAATATTTTATTTATGAACAGAGAAATGTACACTGAGTTTTTGATGAAGAAATGAGAACTCGAAAGCCAAAATTTCCAGCCAAAACCTTATGGTTTTCAGCCAAAATAGCTTGCTTTTGGGGAAAAACTTTCTTGCTAGTTTGACAACCTTGAAAAATGTCACAGGTTTTTTTAATAATGAAATTGTTTTGATTTCTCGCAATTTTTCATGGGAACAAAATATATTTCCCAGCTGTCTCCAGTTGTAGATGCTCCAAGCACAAGCCTTTTCAGGACTGACCTCTTGGTGGGTTCCTATGAAGACTCACACACTTCACCTAGCTTCAGGGGGTAGCCAAGTTAGGCTGTACCTGATAAACTTAAAAAACAACAAAAGGTCTGGTAGTACATTATAGACTAAGAAAACATGTAGATGATATCATGAGCTTTCGTGGGCACAGCCCACTTCACCTAGCTAGGATTTCTGTGTCCAGATGTATCTATCCTGGACTGACCCCACAGGGATTAATTATGTGTTGCAGGCTGAGGAAGCCACAGCCCTCCCTCCGTGCTGAGCACGCTGAACCTGGAGACAGGATATAAAGCACAGCAGCCCATCTCAGTTGGGTGCGACCACTGAGGAGGACAGACATGTTTGGCAAACTACCTCCATGGAGTAGCAGGAGCCCCAGCTTACAGAGGCCAGGCATGCTAAATACCAGGGGGACACTGGCCAGTGGAGACATGGGAAAGGACTGAGTCACTGAAGACCTGACCAGCAGAGGGCTCTCAAGATGCAGAGGATCCTTCTGGGAGACTGGGTAGGAAGTAGCCCTCTTACAACAGGGTCTGTCTCTGCCTAGATCTTAGCTCCCAGGCAGCCACCCCCTGTTCCCATGCAGCACTACCCCTCTCCAGCCCCTGATCCCAGCCAGCCTCCATTTGTACTTCCCTTTAGCTATGTCTACACTGCCAGGTTATTTCAAAATAGATTATTTTGAAATAATAACTCCCAAAATAACTACAGGATGAAACTCTCTTAACCGGGATTCTCTGTTCCGGCAACATTCATGGTCTGGCATGGATCTTACAGGACCAGAGTGTCCCAGTGGAGGGACAGCAGTAAGGATCCCTGTGGGGCCGGAAGGACGATGGGCTGACCTCAGGGAGCTGATGGTGGGGCTGCCTCGTGTGTGGCAGCAGGGCTGCCCAGTGGGGTTGGGAGACCTGGCATATGGCTGCTCAGCAGGACTGAGCATGTTGGCATGCAGTATGGGTGGGGCTGCCTAGGGAACTCCAGCGCGTGACCCATGGGGCTGCACATGAAGGCCAGCAACCAGACCAGGAGAGTCAGTGGCAGGGGTCCAAAAATGACCACCCCTAGGTCAGCAAAATCTCTCATCCAGGACCAGTCACGTCCTGAGGGTGCCGGACCAGGGAGGTCCAACCTGTATTTTGAAATAAGCTTATTCCTCTTGCAAGCAGGAATGATTATTTCAAAATAACAAGCCCATTATTTCAAAATAATGGGCTAGGTAGTGTGGACACTCACCTTGTTATTTTGAAATAAGGTGAGTTATTTTGAAATAACTCCCCAGTGTAGACATACCCTTCCTGTACAAGAGGGGTGATGGAGCTCTTCCCTGTCAGGAATCTGTCAGCATGCTGCATTCTGTGCCAGTTCCCCCAACATTCCCAAAATAAGGGGAAAGAAGAATACATCAGGGGCAGGAAGGAACATAGCAGAAGCTTATGCTACTGGCAAAAGTTGGAAAATGCCCTCCTTCTACTCCAACCAGCTATCTGCGTGACTGAGGGTAACTGAGCCCAGAGGATCCCTGTATTCATCATTGTCCACTATGTAGAATCATGGCCTTCATATTAAGATTGTTGTGAAAAATCTTATGTACTGAAGTCAGTGGAGTATTGTGGTTCAGATGGATTCCTATATGAAAAAAACCTCTGTTTTGGAAGAGAAACTATAAAAGCTTGGTTAAAAGTGTAGTATGACATAATGAAAAAATAGTTTTTCTTACCAATCTAAACTAAAGAGACTCAGAAGATATACACTAGAAGGAATAAATAATGTAAGTTAAGTAACAGACTAATGTTTTCAAAAGGATATTTTTCCTGACCCAAACTACACTTTCAAGATATTGGAAATTCAGAGCAGAGCACAAACCTAACCAATCTTTATCCAAACATTGATCTATATTTCTAGTGTAAACAAACTAAAAAGGGATGAAACAATATGAAGCAGAAAAAACACATTGGTCTTGAGATAACAGTTTGCACTGGTAAACAAGTCATATTTGACATGAACTTTGTGGAAAGAGAATAAATACTGAACAATCAAGATGTCAGCTTTACATAAGCTCTTCTCTTGATCATAACTACAAAGTTAACTATATTTTAATGTCAGTATTACTTTAAAAGTGATTTGTTTCCATCTATATAACTGTCCTCTGTTTTTAGAGGCTGAAACCAAAACTGAACAGTACATGTGGAAGCTATTGACTTGTGCGGCATAATCATAAATAACAATCTCACTGAGGAACAATGCTGACTGTATGACAGATGACATACTGCTTCCTCCTAAATATATATTGTATTGCTTCAGTGTGATTGGCAATACTTTAAACAAAATGCAGCTAACTATTTTCCAAAATGGTGTATTTTCTACTAATATAAATGTTAACCCTCTGTTATACCAATATAACTATATGAAACATGTCTTTTATTAAATCGAAAAGTTTCAGTATGGTTAGAATTACTTCTGTTCTATTCAGGTTCTTAGGACACACTCATCACTATAATACCTGAGAATAATACTATTTCCATTAATTTTCCAGGATTTTGCGTCTGCTAAAATTGGTAACAAAATTTTCAATAATTTCAGTGAGAACAAGATACTGCCTTAGATCCCTCATGCATAAAAATCCATTCCAGCTAGCAAAATTAGGAAACCACGAGGAAAAAACATTAATTCTTCTACTCACCTACTCAGATGAGTTTTATTCAAGACAAACTATTAACAGCAAGCAAATGTACCACAGATTGATATTAATATTGGGTTTGCAAATTAGAACTCCTGAGGCATATGCAAAATATATAAGTCCCAGATTCTGGTCCTGCAGTCCAGAATCCTGCTACAGGCTAGCTAGTTGGGATTTTTTTTTTTTTTTTTTTGACAAAACTTTTTTTCTCAATCAAAAAATACTAATTCAAAGGCTTTTCATATTGATGTGGGGAAAGATGGGAGAGAGGGAAAGTAACGCTCAGAATAGCCAATTGTCCTGAGTCTCCTTGAAGCAAAGTAAGGAGTCAAGTCTAGGTCTCCTAAATCCAAGCTAAGTGCCCTGACCTCTGGGTTACTGGCTTTTCTGGCATGTGTCTGTGTGCCAGTTGGTTTGAAAAGATACTGTACACAGCTTTCACACCCATATTTCTAAGCTCAGACTTGAGTTGTGAGCATATATTTTTCATGGTGCGGATAACGCACACTGAGCCAGGTGGCAGCCATAGTGGTCTCTCGTCCTACTTTATTACTTTGTCTTTCTTATGGAAGTCCTTGAATATTTAAAGACTGCATTTAAAAGCCATTATGATCTAAAGGAGGGATGGTTTTTAGCTTTCATGTTCCTTCCTCAGGCTATCCTGTTTAACTTTTTAGATGTGGCTGCTAAGGAAAGAGTCAAGAGAAAACAGAACCCATTTTATCAGTTATACTTTCTTGCCCCCTGCTGGAAAAATCCATCAATTGAATGTGCTGGAAACATTTACAAATTATTTTCTGTAGAGAACATAAAAATAATTTATTCTAAATTTTTTTTTAAACAAATTAAAAAAAACTCAAATATGCTAATGAATTTCATTTATAACCAAGACAAGAGGAGAAATTATTTAGAAAAAATACAATGGAAAACAAGAAGGTATTTCAGTGACAAATGGTATTTTTTCCACTTGTAGCTTTGATTGAAAGGGCCTAACTTTGCCCTCGCTCACACATTAATTTAAGAACAGTGCAATTCTAATGAGTTCAAAGCAGTTAATATTGATTTACAACAGTATCAAAGGCTTCAGAAATCAGCCAGCTCACAGCAAGTAGTCTCATGTCTACAAAAATTCCCTATAACTTTCTAGGGAAACTAAATTAGGGCAAATGGACACAAGTAATATTATACTTAATATTTTTTTCTTCAATGCATCTATATTTGGGTTGCTTGGAAGCATTCAGTTTGGAAGGGATGCCTAGGGCACTGTTATATTCCTCCTTATGATATATTATGTTTGGTATGGTGATGTTACCAGTGAATAAGAGGGTGGTAAGTATTTCATTGTCAATAAAAATATATGTACTTTTCTGTTTCTCTGCATAGGAACTTTCTTGATAACAGAGGCTCTATCACTCCTGCAACATGTCCCATTATGGGAACGTATTTTGTAGCTTTTAAAGATCTTTGAAAAAGTATTTTGTCTGAGTGTTGGATAATCTTCACAGTCCCATGCCTCCAACATTCTTTAAACAAATACAGCTCTTTGTGAATAGCAGTCACCCTTTAGAAATGCAGTGAGGTCTATTAGCCCTATCATCAGCATTCTCTTTTCCATCAAAGTCCAGTTATGGTGGATTAAATAAGTGTAACTGTGTCACAAAGAAGGAAGGGTAGTTCTTTGTTAAGTATGCTGCTGGGAAGCGTCTCTCTGACTTTTTATGCCTCTTTAGTCTTTTCAGACAACTAGCAGTTCCCTCCTGTGAGTCATGAACCTTTGCAGAAAGCTTTTCTGTCATAAGTAACCTTCTGATTTCTGTTTAGTGACCTTAATCTTCAAAATGACAGGATACCTCTGTGGCGTGGAAAATTTTTCCTTTTACACCCCCTCCAATGTGGAATGACTCACATGAATAAGCGTATCATATTTAGAAAAATGGATATTTTCATTCAGCCATTCTTTTCAATGAATACTTTCAAAGACCATGTCTTAGCTTGATACTGAGACAAGTGGTCATCTCTGATGTGATAAAACAGATGGAATGTAGATGTGAGCAGAACAGAATCATGTGTCCTTTTGCATTTTTCACTTGCAGGGGGATTCCTGTCTAGACTGTTCATTTCAAAGGCCTCAGTGATCCCTGACATTATCTTAGTCAACAATCCAGATCAGGCATTCTCGGCCCTTTTCAAAGTGTGAACTGCATATTAGAAAGCTTGCACTGGGTATTATCTCTCTCCTTCTTTTTGCAAATATTCAGGGAATCTTTAGCTCTTACTAGTGGTTGCTTATCACCCCTGTGGCAAGGACAGCAATTGCTTATGCATACCAAAGTAAAGTACTTTAATGCAATGTAACCCCTGGAAACACAAAAGACAGCCAGCACAATTCAGCCAGCAAGCTCTCTGCAGACCACCTGCAGTCCACAGACTCCAGAGTGAGAGCAATTGATCTAAATTGTACATATGTGTGTATGTTACACACACATACACACACACACACACAGTGGCAACATTCATGACATGATCATCTGTAAACGTCAGTTTCTGAAACACGATTATAAATACCTGTTCAAACACATCCACATTTCTGTCTGCCTAAAATTGTTGCCCAACATGAAAAGAAAAATCAAAGATGAACTATTAGCAGGACTGTATGGTTCAGGGAGTTGGTAACATCATGCAGAGGCTTTCACCTCTAAGAGACCAAACTGAAATCTAGTAATAATCAGTAACACCCCCAAAGAAATCCCTGCATAGTGTAGCTCTTCAAGTGACCTGTTAGAAATGAGTTTGTGTTCCAAGCCCAATTCCTATGGAAAATGTGTTCACATCACAAAAAATACCAGAACAGCTGCCAACCTTGTTAGTGGCTTCAGCGGGATTAATTGGGAATAAGACTGGCACTCATCCACTCTTAGAGGTGGTACCCTCCAGTATCAGAATACAGGAACACTGCCAGTGCTCTGGCTGCTAAGCACAGTATCAGCTCAGGGGTTCTTCTGATGTGTCATTTCTTCCAAAATGGGCACACTGCCATGGAGCCATGAGTGGCAATGAAAGGAAGGCAAAAGAAGTTGCTTGATGAGGAGGGTGAACTCAAATTCATACCCAGGCCAGGAGGGTACAGTGGAAGGAGATACTGGGCTAGATGGACCTTTGGTCTGACCTAGTATGGCTGTTCTGATGTTCTCATGAGAGACGCAAATGCTTTACATGCATACAAAAGCTGATGACACCATAGAGCAATACATCACAGAATTAAGAAAACTCAGTAAAAATCTTTGACTTGGTGAGCTGACAGAGTCTCTGGTCAGAGACAGAATCATTTATGGCATTAAGGGCAGTATGTTAAGAAAGAGACTGCTCCACATTGGAGATTTAATTTGGCAAAAGCTCTCCGGATATGCAGCTTGGCAGAAACTGTGAAAGCAAGCACAAGCCAACATACTGAATTCAACAGAAAGTTTTTTTTCATGTACAAAGTACAAAATAATATAATCAGAATAGGTCAAATCTAGTAGTGGAATCACTCACTATTAAAACCACTGCTAGGAAGACATGGATCATAGGATGGCCCCATATAGTGTGTTGCTTTGGGACACTCTGTGGCTTTGTCTACACTATGAGGTTTTGCCGGAAGAGGCAATGCAAATGAAGCGCTGATTAGCATTTTGTTACACTTCATTTGCATAATCTATTTCGAGCTGTTTTTGCGCAAGAGGTTTTTGGTTTTGCGCAAAAACAAGCAGTGTGGCCGTGGCTGTTTTACGCAAAAACTCCTTTTTGTGCAAGATCCTTATGCCTCTCCGGCGGTGTGGCTACACCCAGGGCCGGCCTGAGCCATTTTGGTGCCCCAGGCCCCAGGTGCGCAGCGTCACCCCCGGGCGCACGGCCCCGCCTCCATGCGCACAGCGCGTGTGCGGGCCCGCCCCCGGGGTGCGTGGGCGGACACACGGCACATGCACTGCCCAGCCGGCCCAGCCACTGCCGATGGTGCGCAGCCCAGGGCCGCCCAGGGCGGGCTGTGCCTGGCCGTGCAGGGCCCTGAGGCCGCAAGGGGAAGGGCGCTGTGCTGGCCGGTGCTGCGGGGGTTAACACGGCCCCTGCCCCGGGTGGCCACTGCAGCCCGCCGGGAGACGGGCGTCCCCCGTAGGTTGGCGCCCTGGGCAGCTCCCCGGCTAGCCCACCCCTTATTCCGGTCCTGGCTACACCACCAACTGTTTCAGGGCTGGGGAGACTGCAGCAGCTCCAGGGCTGGGGACTGCCACATGCTTTCTCTCCAGCACTTTGGGGATGGGGTTGCTGTGGGCACTTACATTAGCCTGTTGGGGTATAGAGATTATTCCTCATAAGGGCCTTATTTTGAATACAGAAAATTGGAGATGTGCCCTGGAATCAGAGTATTGAGAACACCGTGTATCTGCATAGAACAACTCTCTCTAGTTAGTTTATTAAAAGTTTTATTCCTTTCTCCTTTACCAACTTATTTAAATGAACACCAAGATCATTACAGAGACCACCAGCAAATTTCACTTGATCCTCTGAACAACCCAGTTGAAACCAACTGTCACACCTACTGATGTGTGGTAGATGCAAAATGTTAAGCTAGCTATGAAAAGTTCTGTCCCATTACCAATCTTTCCTCCTCTTGCCCCAAATATTTTCTCAGCTTAATGTACAAGAATTTCTTATGGCTGCTGGACAAATTCCTTTTAAGCAAAAGTTTTAATTCAGGTCATTATCAGCTACATGTTTAAAATAGAGTGACTGTTCTGTGAATCATTTATAAATTAATGTGATTGATTTTTTTTAAAAATAGGGAGGTACTCAAGTCAAACTTGTATTGTACAAATGATTTTAAAGATCACTGCCTTGCACATTTTTACAAGGAATCTAATCTAAAACACAAATTACATACAGCATAATAATTTTTAATCATTCCACACTGTAGATACCTAGCATTCAAATGTCTTCTTTCAAATGTCAAAATAAAACTAATATTTACCATACCTACAAACTAGCACACTTACAGAATTTAAGTTCAGGAAGTTTTCTTCTAAACTATTTTTGCACATTGTCAGTTAAATGTATTTTTTAGAGTTACTGCTTTGTCTCTGAGACTTACAGAATTTTTGAAGTGTTTTGTGGTTTGTTTGGCTAAGTTACGCAGCAAAAGTTTTCCAGGGTGTTGAGAAGAAGTTTCTAAATTCCAGTGGTAGTTTTTCTCCATTGGTTAGGTTGCCATAAATAAGGTCATCACAATCATTGACAAAGCATCCACCAAACTAACACAAAAAAAGTAATTCACAAACAGAAATAACCGAAGATATCCATGCCAAACCAAAATTCTGGGTCTGAAACCCAGAACGCTTGGAGAACAAACTTACAAGTCACTCCTCCATAGCACATCAAATCCAAAGTGAGGTTCTGAATTTTTCTATTATGGGAGAAGATTAGTTCTAGGTCTGAGCTTTATAGACTCATAGAAGATTATGGTTGGAAGAGACCTCAGGAGATCATCTAGTCCAACTCCATGTTCAAAGCAGAACCATCCCCCAATTAAATCATTCCAGCCAGGGATTTGCCAAGTCTGGTCTGTGGCAAGGGCCCCTCTTCCCCAAGCCACTACTGGGGTTTTGCAGCGGGTCTCAATGGTAGGGAGCCCGGGCCACGTGCCCACAGGCTCCCTCCTTAGCTGCCTTTACCTAATGCTGGTCAAAATTGTTCTCTCTGGTTTCTTCCTCTCTGCCTCTCCACCACCTTCTTTTGTCCTCTCCCTCTCCTCTCCAGCCTCCAACTGCTGAGGCTTTTGAAGGCCCTCAGACAGACAGCAGAGAAGTCAGCTGGCCCCAATTAGCCTGAGCCAGCTCCTCCCAGCTGCATCTAATTGGGCTGCAGTTCTCTGCTTCTCACAGGGTTTTTCCCTTTGGTCTGCCTTTTCCCCTCTCTGCAGCCGCTCCTGGCCTGACCCTGTCACACATCCTCCTCTGCTCAACCCCATGGGGTTGGGTTACTTGGTCGGACAACAATGCACCCTTGACAACCCGTCTGCATTCCCATGCTGGGTTCCTGATCTGTGTTGCACATGGAAGTGGAAGGGCTGCAGGGACAGGAACCACCGGGTAACCCTCGAATTTCTGTCCTTGTTTCGTGCATCCACTGCAGAGGTGCATGATCAGTGACCAGAGTAAACTTCCGCCCAAGAAGGTAGTAGCGAAGGCTTTCCATGGCCCACTTTACCGCGAGACATTCCCTTTCTACCACGGCGTAGTTTCGCTCTCGGCAGAAGCTTCCTGCTGAGGTACAGGATTGGTGCTCCTCTTCTCCAACCATTTGAGATAATACCGCCCCAGTCCTACCTCGGAGGCATCGGTCTGCAAGATAAACTCCTTCTTAAAATCAGGGGCTATGAGAACTGGATCACCGCAGATGGCATTCTTGAGATCTTTAAAAGCTTCTTCCGTCTCCATGGTCCACTTTACAATGTCGGGACCACGTGCTCTAGTCAGGTTGGTCAGAGGGCAGGCCCTGGAGGCAAAGTTGGGGATGAATCTGCGGTAATATCCAACCAACCCTAAGAATGCCCTGACCTGCTTTTTCCGGGTTGGTCGGGCCAATTCTGTATTGCATCCACTTTGTTGAGCTGGGGCCTCACTATCCCCTTCCCACGATATACCCGAGATATTTGGCCTCGGCCAGCCCAATCGTACACTTTGCAGGGTTCGCCGTAAGTCCCGCTCTCCTTAATGTCTCCAATACTGCCTCTACTTTTTCAATGTGTGTGTCCCAGTCAGGACTGTGGACAACAACATCATCCAAATAGGCAGCTGCGCATTTGGCATGGGGCCGCAACAGCTTGTCCATGAGCCTTTGAAACGTTGCAGGAGCCCCATGCAAACCAAAAGGGAGGACCGTGTATTGAAAGAGACCCTCTGGAGTCGAAAAGGCTGTCTTTTCTTTGGCCCCTGGTGCTAGGGGATCTGCCAGTACCCTTGGTCAAATCAAGGGTGGATAGAAATCGGGCCTTGCCCAGTTGGTCAATGAGTTCATCCACCCTTGGCATGGGATAGGCATCGAATTTGGATACTTCGTTTAACTTTCGAAAGTCATTGCAAAAGCGTAGGCTTCCATCTGGCTTGGGCACCATAACAATAGGGCTAGACCACTGGCTATGGGACTCTTCAATGACTCCGAGCTTCAGCATTTTTTCAACTTCAGCTTGGACCTCTTTTCGTTTTGCCTCAGGTATCCGGTATGGCTTAACGTGCACCTTCACCCTGGGATCTGTGATGATGTCATGGTAAACCTCCGTAGTTCTACCCGGTTCTGTCGAAAACACATCCCGATTCCGCTCAATCATGTCGGCTGCTTCGGCCTGTTGGTCCGGAGTCAGCTCAGGAGATATTCCCACCTGCCTTGGTGGGTTTTCCTGGGGTGGTGGCCCCAGCACAACCAAGGCCACTTCTCTGTCTCGCCAGGGTTTCAGCAGGTTGACGTGATATACTTGCTCAGGCTTTCGCCGCCAGGCTGGCGAACCTTATAGTTTACCTCTCCCACTGCTTCTATTATTTCATATGGCCCCTGCCATTGGGCTAGGAGCTTACTCTCCGCCGGCACTAGCACCATCACCCGGTCTCCCACCTGGAACTTCCGGGAGGTTGCTCGCCGGTTGTAATAGACCTGTTGGGCTTCCTGTGCCTTTTCTAGGTGCTCCGCACTATGGGGTGACTCTGGCAATCCTGTCCTCATTTGGAGCACATGATCAACTACATTTCTCCCCAGGTTGGGTTGTTCCTCCCAGGCCTCTTTAGCAAGGTCTAGTATGCCCCGTGGGTTACGCCCATACAAAAGTTCAAATGGGGAGAAGCCAGTCAAGCTTGGGGAACTTCCCTTACTGCGAACATGAGGTAGGGCAGTAGCATATCCCAATCTTTGCCATCCCGGCTTACTACTTCTTAAGCATACTTTTAGGGTCTTGTTAAACTGCTCAACTAGACCGTCCGGTTTGAGGATGGTATACCGAGGTCCGCAGGGCCCGTGATGCGGAGCAAGGTACACAAGTCTTTCATAAGCTTGGACACAAAGGGGGTCCCTTGGTCCGTTAGGATTTCTTTAGGAATCCCTACCCTAGAAAAGATTTGAATTAGTTCCTTAGCGATGGTCTTGGATAGGGTGTTGCGAGGGGCACTGCCTCTGGGTATCGAGTAGCATAGTCCACTACAACTAGTATGCTCTGGTGGCCCCAGGCAGACTTCTCTAGTGGGCCAACTATGTCCATAGCAACTGCTCAAAGGGGATTTCAATGATTGGTAGGGGTACTAATGGGGCCCTCAGGTGTGGTCGGGGCCCATGTAGTTGGCACTCCGGGCAGGAAGCACAATACCTCTGGACTTCTACATAGATCCCAGGCCAAAAGAACCTCCGAAGAATGCGGTCCAGGGTCTTATCCACCCCTAGATGTCCTCCAAATAGATGACTGTGTGCCAATTCCAGTACTGCCCTCCGGTGCTTTTGGGGTACCAAGAGTTGTTCCACCTCTTGGCCCTGTATATGAGCTACCCTATATAGAAGCTCCCCTTGATTATATAGTAGGGCCCCGTGCCCTTGTTCCTCCTCCACTGGGACCCCATTAACTTCAACCACCTCCTTACGGATATTCTGATATATTGGATCATTGGCTTGATCCTGCCCAAAGGTCTCACTTGGGGATCTCACCTGCTCAGGCTCCAGGAACCTAGCCCCTTTCCTCCCCTGATGAGCTGGGTCCTGCTTCAGGCTCATCCTGTCCCGGGCTTCTGCTCTAGTAGTTGGGCAGGCCTCCCCTCTACCAGTGCCTGCTTCCGACCTTGGGTCAAGATCCTGGTCCCCAATTTTTTGCGGCCCTCCTCTCCCGTCGGGTTTTCCGGGTTCCCAGGCATCGAGAACAGGTCCTGGGAAAACTCATGGAAGGCCGGGAGGAGCTATCCTCCTCCCCAGTCCCGTGGTAGCAGGTCACTAAACCCGGGAAGTCTCGTCCAATGACCACCGGGTAGGGGAGCCTTGGGACCACCCCACAGTTACCTCTGTAACCCGCCCTTGTACTTCTATCTCCACAGGGATGGTGGGGTAATAATTAGTATCCCCGTGTACACAAGATACCCCAGTGTACTTGGCTTGAGTCAGCTGATCTTGCCCCACTAGCTTCCCTGAGACCAACGTAACTGCACTCCCGGAATCTACTAAGGCAGTGGTTTCTACCCCATTCATTTTCACGGGCTGGGTATACTGATGGGGCCCACTGCTACCCCAACGAGGTTGACCAGGACACTTTGTAGGTTCCCCAGGTCACATTGCATAGGCTCGTCTATGTTAGGGCACTGAACCGCAATATGCCCTATCTCCCCCGCAGGCATAACACCTATAACCTGGGGGACAGCCCCTTTCTTTTTGGGCTGTTGGGTCTTGATCCCTGGCCCTCTCCTGTCCAGACCCCAAGGTCTTTTGCCCGTCCCGGTCGCTCTTCCGCCTCCTTTCTTCCTGTCTGGACTCGGTCAGAAACTTCAGGGCACGGGTCCTTGGGGTGAAGGCAGACCTTCTGCTCTGCTGCGCCTCGACTCTGGGGCTGCGGAAAGTCCCTTAGCTGTCAATCGTCTCTCAACGAGCCACAAGCTCATCAAACGTTGTGGGGTCATTCTGGCCCACCCATTCCCGAAGGTCTGGGGTAAACCCCTCATGTATCGGTCAAGAACGATCACCTCGATAATCTTTTCGGGCTGTGGATGTCGGGCCGCAGCCACTTCCGGGCCAGATGGACCAGATCAAACAACTGAGTTCTGGGGCCCTGGTCATCTCGATATCGCCAGTCGTGAAATCTCTGGGCTCTCACTGTGACCGTGACCCCAGCCCGTGCCAGGATCTCAGCTTTCAGCTGGGGTAGTCAGATGCAGCTTCCTCTGCCATGTCAAGGTATGCCTTCTGGGCTTCCCGCTCAGAAAAAGGGCCAAAATGCTGGCCCACTGAGCTTGAGGCCAGGCCTCCCGCAAAGCTGTCCTTCGAAGGCCAAGAGATAGGCCTCAACCTCATCGTCTTTTGTCATTTTCTGTAAGTAGAAATTGGCCCGTAAGGCGGGCCGCATCTTGATCACGTGCCTGGACTGTCAGGGCTTTCAGCTGGTTCACCACCTCCTGCAGGGTGGCCCTGTCCTGGGCTACCTGGCTCATCAACAACTGGTTGGTTTCTTGTTGGATCCGCACCGACTCCGCTGGGCAGCTGCTTGCACCGAGTAGCCTCTTGTTGGGCAGCCGTGGCCTGCACCAGTGCTTTTACCAGGTCCTCCATGGGTACTTTTGCTCTGCGAGGGGTCAACTTGGCTAGATTTGGGTTGCTGTGAGGCCTCACAGCCACGATCCCACCCCTGACACCACGTGTGGCAAGGGCCCCTCTTCCCCAAGCCACTACTGGGGTTTTGCAGCGGGTCTCAATGGTAGGGAGCCCGGGCCACGTGCCCACAGGCTCCCTCCTTAGCTGCCTTTACCTAATGCTGGTCAAAATTGTTCTCTCTGGTTTCTTCCTCTCTGCCTCTCCACCACCTTCCTTTTGTCCTCTCCTCTCCTCTCCAGCCTCCAACTGCTGAGGCTTTTGAAGGCCCTCAGACAGACAGCAGAGAAGTCAGCTGGCCCCAATTAGCCTGAGCCAGCTCCTCCCAGCTGCATCTAATTGGGCTGCAGTTCTCTGCTTCTCACAGGGGTTTTTCCCTTTTGGTCTGCCTTTTCCCCTCTCTGCAGCCGCTCCCTGGCCTGACCCTGTCACAGGTCTTAAAAATCTTTAAGGATGGAAATCCCATCACCTTGCTAGGTAACCCATTCCACTTTTTCACTACACTTCTAGCTTCCCTTACCCCACCCACTGCAACTTGAGACCATTGCTCCTTGTACTGTCATCTGCCACCACCGAGAATAGCCTGGCTCTATCCTCTTTGGAACACCCCCCCGCCCCCCAACCTTCTGGTAGATAAAGGCTGCTATCAAACCGCCCCTCTGCCCAAACTCCCCTTATTTCAAAATAACAAATGGAGTGTCCACACTACCAAACCCGAAATTTCAAGTGAGGGGCTGGTTATTTCAAAATAATAACTTCTGCTTTCCACGAGGAATAACGCTTATTTCGAAAGAGTTATTTCAAAATAGGGTTAGTGTAGATGCTCCGCTGCTATTTTGATATAACTACTCCTCAGAGTCATTCAGAGTAATTACTCCCCAGTTCTTCCTAGTGCTCTAAGTCGAGGTAGCACATCCACATTAAGGGAGCCTGCCACAGACTAATTGTGAGGGTTCCGTGTAGTGTGGACACACTATTTCAAAATAGCTATTTCAGGAATTATTATTTTGAAAAGTGTTATTTTGAAATAATTCCCTAGCGTAGACATGCCCCTCACTCTTCTCTTCTGCAGACTAAATAAGCCCAGTTCCCTGAGCCTCCCCTCATAAGTCATGTTCCCAGCCACCTAATAATTTTGTTGCCTTCGGCAGGGTTGTCTTCAGTTTCTCTGCATCCTTTCTGTAGTGAGAGGCCCAGTGTGGCCTCACCAGTGATGAATAGAGGGAAATAATCACTTCCCTCTATCTGCTGAAAATGCTCCTACTAGTGGAGCCCAATAAAAATGACTTAATGGCATTTGGAGAATAATATTTTCAATTAGATTTTAACACACACCATTCCCATAAAAATTACAGGTGGAATTTCCAAAAATGCTGAGGGATTTAGAGACACGTGACCCACTGAAAAAAAAATCATTGGAATTCCTACGTCACTTGGCTGCCTTTAAAAACTCAATGCAAGCCATTTAGGAAAGCTATTGTCCAGCAATACCTTGTTCAGGACAAGGAAGAGACATGAAATATAAGTACTTATTACTGCACAAACAAGTAACTAACCTGCATTTAAAACTCCAGGGCACTAAATAACCCAAAGAGTAAAATTCCCCTTGTAGAAGTGCAATAGGAAGGAACAGGAAGGAAGCCCCTATGCCACATTATACCCCATTGAGAGGCAACCATAATTCAGCAGCTGTTACTAGCACAGAGGTTCACAGTGGGCCAGTACACCACAAAGCACTGCTAAAGGAAATGGTCTGTCTTCATATTAATATAACAAGACCTATATAATTATCCCCTCTGTGCGCCGAGGGTTCGGCCTTGGTTGGAGCTCAGAAAAATCTGCATAAACATATGAACTAATGACCTTCCATTGCATTTGTGACCTTTGTGTGTTTGTAATAGTGCATTCACCTTTGGAGTGCCTCTGAGCAAGAGGAAACAGTATCAGTCCTTTCCTCTTCTTTGATGCCCCCTGAAATTTGCCAGCCAACCTTACTGACACTTCACTGGCTTGGCTCTCCAGCCCAGACAAAGTCAAAAATAACCTTTTGCAAAGTATGACACAATCTGGTAACCAATTCATCTTGTTGCCTCAGCTAAGATCTTCAGCTGCAGCTCTGAGCCCCTGAAAATCTGCCTTTTCTGCTCCAAAATAAGCCCTGCCCCTTTTTAGGTTTGCACTGTTTAACCTGTGACCAGTGAGAGAACCCAGGTCTGCCCAATACTTCAGATTCCAGCCCAGGGACTCTTTACACAGCAGCCACCTACTGCTGTCTCCAATCCTCCTGTTGTTATTTCCCTGGGCCAATTCCTATCTTTCATCTCCAGCCCTATGTCAGAGCCAGGACCCTCCTTCACTCCTCTGGTCCTGGCCAGCAACTGTATTGGTAGTGCCCTGCTACTCTTTTTATCTGAGCCTGCTGGGCACTAGTTTGCTATTGCTAGCCCTTGGAGGACCAGGTCTCTCTAGCTTTTTGAATCCACTTACAAAAGAATGGCCTATGGAATATCACTCAGGACCATATCCCTTAGCTAGACATAAAAGCACTGGGAGTGCCATTAGTTAAAGAACATAAAGGACAGGTTTTTCCCACAGAACCTAGTTGCTAGAGGTCCTGTGGTAATGGTGGTCAGATCTAGCCTATAAACTAAGTACCTGACTAAGAAAAAAAATCCCAACAGCAAAAGACTAACTAGTACACTAACTAACTTACGCTGATACTAGCACAATGCACAAAGAACGAAATGGATGCTGCAGATGTTTTGTCTCATTGCCAGAAGCAGAATGAAGGAACTGAAGGATGGTTGGGTTCACTCTGCATTTTACACCCTAAGGCCTAGTCTACACTAGGACTTTACACCAAATTTAGCCACCCACGGTCAATTATCTAAGTGATGCATCCACGCTATCAAGCCAGTTGTGTTGCCCTTAGGGCCTGCAGAAATCAATGTCTGTACTCCTGCTTTTCAGCAGGGGTAACATTACTCCTGATAATGCATGGTCGAAGTTACACTAGTGTAAATGCAGCCCTGCTGGAAATTCAATGTTATTGGCCTCCTGGAGGCCTCCCACAGCTGTCCACTCTGACCGCTCTGACCAGAAATTCCATCTCTACTGCTCTCCCGCTGAGCTCAAAGAGCCCCGGTAACAGTGGAATGGCCTGTCCCATGTAGCCAGCCTTGAAAGCCCATTGCCAATGAGCAGCACATCACAGGACAGTGGAGATGAGTTCCTCAAGCAATTTGTTGGACACTGCACAAAGGGTGAGTACTTCTGCTCACATGGCCTCCACTTCTCAGGGACACAGAAGAGCACCAGCCTGGAGTGTCCAGGAGATCCTGGACCTCATCAAGGTATGGGGAGATGAAACCGTCCTCAATGACCTCAGGACCAGCAAGCAGAATGCCAGTATCTACGGCAGGGTGAAAAATCAGGGCGATGCGCCAGTCGTACCATAAGCCCCAGTTTGCAAGAGGATGCTCTGCAGCTGCACCTAACACTCACCACTTCTATGACCAGCTGGATGCCATTCTGGAGGGGGGCCAGCCAGCTCCCCCAGAGTGGTTGTCAAGTCCAGACAAGACATGCCTCAGCCTGCGGGAGTGTGGGATGGCAGAGGGGTACAAGAAGGAGGAGGAGGAATAGGAGACTAGCCAGCCAGGAGAAGCCCGAGGTGGGCTGCGGCAGCTGGCGCCCCAGGCAGAGCGCGTGATCGGCACCCCCGCCTGCAGGGCCGTCAATGGACTGACGTAGTCGGTGGGCGCCCCGGGCATCTCCGTGACGTCATCATCAGGCGCCCCGGGCGGCGGCCGAGTCCGCCTATAGCCACGGGCTGCCCCGTAGCCAGCCAATGATGCCCGAGAGCCAGGAGCTTCTCATGACTCTGCCACTGGTCCCGTCCCCCCCGGATGTCTCCCAGGCCATCAACAACCCCAGGGATATTTCTGGTGTGTTCACCAACTTTTATCTAGCTACAAGTGCGTTCAGGCAATGGGGTCTGACCTATGGCATGCTTTCCCTTGGCCTACACAGTGTGGGGGGGCCTGAAACAGCTTGTTCATGTGTCTGCAGATGGAGTGGGAGTCTTGTTTGCACAGCTCCATGAAACTCTCACATAGGAATTCTTTGACCCTTCTCACAAGGATTTTGAGGAGGCCATCCTTATTCCAGCCTCCGCAGTAAGACACCTTCCCACACCAAGCCATCAGTAAGTGGTCTAGTGTCATGGAACTATAAAGCAGTGAAGCATGAGGCCCAGGTTTATGGCCACATTTGCTCTGGATCACTTGCAGTGATTCAGAGAAGGCTGATATCTTGCATGGCAACCTGCAGGGAGAAGGAGGAGAAGAAGCTAGTAGCTCTCTCTCCAGAATACAGCATGTGCTGCTCACACACACAGGGGCGCCCCGTGATGACGTCACGGCCATTGACGGCTGTGCAGGCAGGGGCGGCGATTGTGCCGCCCCACCTAGGGCGCCAGCTGCTGCAGCCGGCCTCGGGCCGCTCCTGCACACTCACACCCTCCTCCTGTGGGCAGGAAAAGAAGCACTCTTTCCTGCATGCCACATGCGCCAGACCCAGCATCTGCCAGCCACAGCAGCAGCTGACCCACCCTTTACCCCCCTCCTGGCTGCAGGTTCCTGCCCTGGCTGGAAAGTAGCATTGTCCAGGAAAGCCACATGTGCTGGACACAGAGGCAAGCCACTTTCTGCCACCACATGCTCTGAAGTGCCTGTTTTAAAGCAAACATTTGGCCTTGCATGGAATGTATCTCCATTGTGTTGACTGAAACCTTCAGTGTACACTAAGAAATTAGGCATCACACAATGTAACTCCTGTAATGTCTGTCCTTGTAATTTTTTTTTGCAACTGGGATACCTGCCAGCTCAGTGTATCCTCCACCATTGAGCTCAGCTAGCTCAAATCCGCAGGTGCAAATGCACCAGGGAAGACATGTTCAGGTAGCAAATGGACAGTCTGCACACCCTGATGGCAGAGGCCCAGGCAGAGTGGCAGGACTGGATTGCCAAGTGGCAGGGATGGGTCATGTGCCAGCACAAAATGATGTTTTCTACCCTGACTAGTGTGATGGAGTGTGTGGCGACCTGTTTTGAACAGGCCATGACCCAGAACCCTGCCCACTCTGAGGCTTCCACCCCTCGGGCTCCCAGGACATGGGGTTACCTCAAGGAGAGATGGAGTCTCCATACCCTTGGGAGGCTGAAGGCAATACTACTCCCATTCCTGAGCCCCTCCCCCACCCCAGTTCCAGTTCCAAGTTCATTCCTTTCCCTGTTGTTTTCCCCAAATAAAAATTCCTGTTATTTGCACAACAGACTCTGTATTGGTTGAACTGCAGAGGTGGGGTGAGATGGGGAGGCAAGAGGAGGGGGATTAAAACAAACACAGAGAATGCAAGGGCAACTTCTGGGGAGCCACGTGGAGAATCTCAGAAGAGGCCTTGAATAAAACTGTCCTTCAAAGTCTCTCTTATTCTCACTGCCCCTTACTGCGCTCTCCTGATTGTACTGGTGTCCAGCTGCTCAAACTCTTGAGCCAGGCGCTCTGCCTCAGCCCCCGCAGCCAGCCAGAAAAATCTCCTTGTTCTCACACAGGTTGTGGAGCATGCACATTCCACCACCATTCTGTGCCTGCTTAGCCTGCTGTTGAACTCTCCCTTGCTGGGGTCCAGGCTGCCCTTGTAGGGCTTCATGAGCCATGGGAGCAAGGGGTAGCCTCGGTCACCCAGGATCACAATGGGCATGTCCACATCCCCGACTCTGATGTTCCGGTCGGGGAAAAAAGTTCCAACGTGCCTCTTTCAGAAGAGGCAGGAGTTCCAAAAGATGCGGTTGTCATGCACCTTTCCCAACCATCCAACGTTAATGTTAGTGAAGTGGCCCTTGTGAACCACGAGTCCCTGCAGCACCATGGAGAAGTACTCCTTGCAGTTTATATACTCTGAGGCATGGTTTTCAGGGGCCAGAATGGGGATATGCATGTTATCTGTGCCCCCCTTCCCTCTGCAGTTAGGGAAGCCCTCCACGATGTTGTCCACGTTCCCCAGAGTCATGACCCTCTGTAGCAGGATCTTGTTGATGGCCTTGGCTATCTTTATGAGAACAACCCCAACCATAGATATCCCCACCCCAAGCTGATTCCCGACTGACCAGTAGCTGTCTGGAATGGCAAATTTCTATAGGGCAATTGCCATGTGCTTCTGCACAGTCAGAGTGGGTCTGTCACCTCAGGACAGGGGTGAGCCAGTCACAGATCCCATCCCTGTCTCCCAATGCCAGAACCAGCATTGCACTGTGTCCAGGGGATTGACTGGTGGCTGCACTAGCACAAGCACCAGCACTCGCCTGAATGGAGGCAAGGTTGTTCGCCCTCCTACTCCTCTTCCAGGTGCAGCAACTTGCGGGTGCTCTTGAAGTACAGTGCCATCAGGCGCACCACAAGAGAGATGAGCATGGCCGTGCTTTCCAACACACTTGGCTTCATGCTCACTGTGCTCTGCCATCCATGCAAACAATCAGGGCACAAAAGGGTGTGAGCACACTGTGTCCCTTTTATTTCACGCATGGGGGGAGGGACTAGAGGAGTGCCTTATGGGACGCATCCCACATCAGCCCTTCTAACCACCCGCTGCTGATTTTTTGACCCAGCGGACAATTGAAGCATAAGCAACACTCCCAAGTTACCCGTGGTGCTTTACTGTCTGAGTTGCCAGCAGGCTCCGTAATGTGGATGCATTACTTTGGAGAAAATTTGATTCTGGCCTGCAGTGAGGACATGGACATTCACCTTCTCAACATTGGGTGCCCAGAAATCGATCACTGTAGATTCAACCTTTTCTTGTAGTGTAGACTTGCCCTAAGGTGGTGGCGGGGACTGGCACAGGGACATGTAAGCTGTCAGCGCAGCCTCAACTGGTAGTGTGTTCAAAAGTAGTGTATTCAAATGTAGTGAATCCAACCTTGTGCACATGGGGTGCATGTGCTTGAAGAAGTGAAATTCATCTGGATTAACATTTAAAGAACCATCCACTTCCTTGTTGAACAGCCAGATTTGAGAGCCACATTGTCTTTTGACAATTATATTTCACCTCAGTTATATTTCCTGTGCTGAAGTTTCAGAAGAAGGTTTCACACAGAATTGAAATAGACAATATGTCAATTCATTTTACGCTGATATAAGATATGTTAGTACTCTTTAATATCCATTGCTAAGAGCAGCTTTCACTACAAATATTGTCCCATATATTAGCATTAATAAAAGCAGATCCAAACTCCACAGACTTAAGGGGTTCCCAAGGCAGAAATGGCAGTTGAGAGCCTGACATTTGTAACTTTGGAAATGTTTATGCTTGAGTCAGAGTGTTCTTAGAATGGAAACAAAGCTGAATATTTTGGAATAACTTTTCTATTGGGAGGATGGCTGGATACAGAAAAAGCTGTTCTAAAAGTGTGTGAAATATATAGAATAAAAATGTGAAATACCACCTCAACACTGCCCTGGCCCCTTTTGTGTTCACTTTCTGCAAGTGTTTTACTGGCTGACCATAATATCAGGAGTGTTCACACATGTGTTAGTGACCAGAAAATATTTATAGAATGCAAATTTTGAATTTAATAAAAGTGAGTATTCATTACACTCTTGTTTGTAATTATTCTCATTCAGTCAGCAACTGTAAATGCACCTTGTGACTGATGTAACCCAATCAAAACTGAATAGCATCTGAAATATCAAATATTCATAACAAGTTGCACACAAGCTCCCCCAGATTCAGAGAATCTATGGAATGAACAATATGGAAGTGGAACAAGAAACATGAACTATCTGAAGATATGCTGCCCTCAAAATGACTTCCATGTATAGATAAGAAAGCACAGAACAGACTCTCTGTTGTTGGAGAGAATGCAGCATTTTTGCATACTAGTACTACTAATAAATAGTAATAATACAGCATTTCTTCAAAAAACCAAAACATGCTTACATGCTAAATAAAAGGACTCTGAGACTGTGTAACTATTCCACTTGGTGATTCTTGTCATCATAATATATTCTAACTTTTTCCTTCCCCTTTTCCATCTGGCAGTATTAAGAATATTGCATAGCCACCTGTGCATTGTCCTCCTGGTATAGTGAGCAAAAGCCCTCTAAGAGCTATGAAAGAGGAAAAGATTCTGGAATGTGTGCTTACATACGTATGCACACACATCCCTTGGCATAAGACTTTACAGACGAGAGTAATTTCCAATGCAGTCCTCACAATGTTTAACATAATTAAGATGCTCAAGAGTTCTCCTCCTAATACTATTGTTTCATACATAAGCTCTTTGGGAAATTCAGTAGATCACTTGAACAATATCTGAACCATGTAAGTGGCCGATATATTTTGCATGTTAGTGGTAACATGCAGCTCCCATAAAATGACTTTAAATGATAACAGGTGTTTATTGTAATGGAAATGTCTAGGCATTGTTGGTCAACATGTAAATTAATTTCACTCTTTATAGAGCCAGATGGCAAATTCTTGAAGTAGCAGCATGGGCAAAATTATGTTCTTGTCACAGAACATGTCTCAGCTGTAGATTCGCTGGTTTCTATATCTAGCTACCCCATAATCTAATACAATACCTTTCTGACAGCAAGATTAACTGGCCTACTCTCTGCCCAAGAAAACTACACTATTTATCATCAGGTAAAAGTGGCTAAAGGTCAAACAAACGAACTTCACAAAAGATTAAGAGAAACATTGAGAAACAATAATTTTGTTCTTTTTCATCCCTGCACTGTGGCCCAGTTGCAGTGTTAATTTAGTATGCTGTTTTTTTCTTGCTGCTTTATCTCATCCAGCAGCCTGGGATTGCAGAAAATGCAGTTTAAGTACAATGCTCAGCAATTAGAAAATCAAAATTTTAAAATGTAAAAAAAAAAAAAAAAAAAAATCCTTGGTAATGAATTTTATCTGCTTTAAAAGGTTTGTTTGGAATCCCAAGTTTCCCTCCTCCGTCTTCCAAACACAAGCAAACAAACAACATCTCTGAGATGCTCCCATCAATCTGCCTGTTGATTCCTCATCTAGGCCAGAAGTTTCTCACATTAAGTCAAATGAATGGCTAAAGGATGAATTTCATCCAGGTTCATAGGGTCCATGCAAAGCTGCACATTTAAACATTATGGCTACATCTACACTGCAGGCTTTTTGCGCAAGAACACCTGTTCTTGCGCAAAAACTTGCGGCGCGTCTACACTGCGTGCGCATTCTTGCGCAAGTAAATTTACAGTAAGGCGTCAGAACAGAGGGCTTCTTGCGCAAGTGTTATTCCTCTCCCCACGAGGAATAAGCCCTCTTGCGCAAGAGCTCTTGCGCAAGAAGGCAGTGTGGACAGGCAACAGGGGTTTCTTGCGCAAGAAACCCCCTATGGCTAAAATGGCCATCAGAGTTTTCTTGTGCAAGAGAGCACCCACACTGCTATAGACGCTCTTGCGCAAAAGCACATATCTTGCGCAAAAGCACATGGCAGTGTGGACGCACTCTTGCGTAAGACCTTTTGTGCAAGAACTCTTGCGCAAAACAGTTCTTGCTCAAAAAACCTGCAGTATAGACGTAGCCTATGATAAGAGCTAAAGGAACCTTGCCACAGAGGAGGCTTTCAGGCTTGTTCTTGAAGAACCAGGAGCCACAGATGCAATCCTTGCATCACGCAAAAAATGTCACATTGCAAATACTGAAACATACACAGATTTGAACAGGACTGATCTGTGAAGTGTGTGATGAGGAGGGTTATGTTACCCACACAGTGGGGTCCTCTGTTGCCCTAGGGTGCTGGTGGCTGGGCCTCCTACAACCTTAAAAAACAAAGCAGCATCTCTTGGTATAGACAGGCCCTAGGTTCAACCCCCGTAACTGATCAAGCATCTAGTGCCATGGTGTGTTGGTGCTCATTGGGAACAGGCTAGGGCAAGGAGAAATATATACTTGTAGAGCAAGGCTACTCAATTTGGAAGCCCCAGGGACCACAATGATACTCACAGCACATGCGGAGGGCTGCAACTTAAGTGTGGTTACATATACATGCAAATAGCTTTTTTCATGAATACAAAGATTAAGGCAAGACTACACAACATGCAGCTCCCATTTAAGTCAGTTCTGCTGATATTAATAAAATGTAATAGTTACCTGATTTCCACCCATATGACAGTACTTTTAATGAGCAACAACAGTCCAGGAATTTAACTATTAAAAGCATATCAACAGAAGACCATTATATTGACTACTTTTTCATTTTGGCTCCCACCCGTGGTCTGCGTGTTGAGCCCCACGTAAATCCAAACCGCACCACGGGCTGCAAACAAATGTGCCGAGGGCCGCATGTGGCCCATGGGCCACGTGTTGAGTAGCCCTGTTGTGGAGGTTTCCTCTAGTGCAAAATATCTCAGAGAATTTGCAGTAGGTGTTCTAGCACATAGTCTTTTCTAGTCTGTCATCTCACTGCACAAATGCTTAAGGTTGTGCCTGCTTTTACTAGTCCTTAGAATACTGTAAACCATTTTCTCTGGGGACACTGCAAGACAATTTGACAATGTCTGGCCCTGGCACAGAGGACACAAAGTTTTCAGGAAGAACCTTGAGACCTCCCAGCCTTCTGAAATGAGACAGGAGTCAGAGACACTCTGGTTCTTAACAAAGATGATGGAAATGTGGGCACCAGGCACACTAAGAAAGATACCACCAGCTCATTTCATACAACAAAATTTTATTTTCTTCTGTATTGGAGAAAGACAGGAATTTGCAATAAGGAGAAGTGGAAACAACATAACCATCCTTTGGTAGAAGTGGGTGTCATACTCAAATGTTCTGTCCCCATTAGTATTGCTAAATTTATTTCAAATAACTTTTTCACACAGAAAAACTGAAGATTTAGGAGAACAAGAGGCAGTTTATCCTGGCACCAATCTTTAAAGTTGTAAATAATAGTTTATATTACAGTTTAAAATGAACTATATTTTAAACTACAATATTCTTTGTAGTTTGTGCAAAAAAAATAGAGCAATATTAGCAGCTGATTGTAACTTAGGTTTATGAATGTATTTGTATTTAATTTGGGGAGCGCGTCATACAGTTCAGTTTTATATCCACCAGTATTGTTCAGATTTCATTGATTCACAATATGGCTGTTGATTAATTACAGTTAACTCATGCAATTAATTCAAACATTGTAATTAATTGCAGTTTTAATTGTACTGTTAATAGAATGCCAGTTTAATAAATATTTTAGAAGTTTTTTTACATTTTCAAATATATTGATTTCAGTTGCAACAGAAAAGACAAAATCTACGGTGCTCACTTTATATTACTTTTAATTAAATATTTGTACTGTATTTAATAGTATTAATGATAAACAGTATTTTTCAATTCACCTCATACAAGCATTATAGTGGAATATATTGTTAAAGTGCAACTTACAAATGTAGGTTTCATTACATAATTGCACTCAAAAATAAAACAATGTAAAACTTAAGAGCCTATAAGTCCACTCAGTCTTATTTCTTGTTCAGTCTGTTGCTGAAACAAACAAGTTTGTTTACCTTTACATATGATAATACTACTTTTTATTTACAATTTCACTTGAAAGTGAGAGCAGGCATTTGCAAGGCACTTTTTCAGACACATTGAAAGGTATTTATGTGCCAGATATGTTAAACATTCATATGCCTTTTCATGATTCATCCCCCACTCCAGAGGACACTCATTAAAAAAAGTGTTAATTAAATTTGTAATTTAACTCCTTGGGGGAGAATTATAGGTTTCCTATCCTGTTTTACCCTCATTCTGCCATATATTTCATGTTATAGTTGTTATAGTCAATGTGCTGTTGTTCATTTTAAGAACACTTTCACTGCACATTTGACAAAATGTAAAGCAGGAATCAATGTGAGATTTCTAAAGATACTTACATCGCTCAAGGTTTAAGAACTCAAGGTTTAAGAATCTGAAGTGCCTTCCTTCCAAAATCTGAGAAGGAGAAGGTGTGGAACATGCTTTTGGATGTCAAAAGAACAACACTCCAATGCAGAAATTACAGAACTTGAACCACCAAAAAAAGAAAATCAGCTTTCTGCTGGTAGCATCTGACTCAGGTGATGAAAATGAACATAAGTCAGTCTGCTCTGCTTTGAATTGTTGTCAAGCAGAATCTATTATAAGCATGAACATATGTCCTCTGGAATGCTGGTTGAACCATGAAGGCACAAATATTTTGCAGTGCTGATAAGTGGTATTATTCATAGGGTCCTAAATTATTGTTCTTCCAGGCCTCACTAATTCCCCACGAAGAGTGATGCCCCAAAGATGTAGTGAGAAGGGCTGGCTCCCCACACAGCCTCAGAGGTAGAGTAGCCCTGCTGTAACACACTACACTGACCCCACACTAGAATAGCCAATAGCTTAATGGTTAGATAACTCACAAGACATGTTAGAGACACAGCTTCACATCTCTTCTCTGCCTGATTTGGATCAAAGACTTGAACCTGGGTCTCCTCTATTCCTCTTGGGTTCTATCACAGGGTGGGTTGCCTTCTCCCCCCTGGGAGACTGGGTGGGGCACCTCACCCTGTAGTCTGGCCTCGGATATAGACTCTTTTGATGTAATGGCTCAGTGGCCTAGTCTATCACACCCCAATCGGCAGGGTAATAAGGCCCAGTGGCTGAGTCTATAGTGTTAGATTGACTCTCCCCTCTGGGGGTCAAGGGAGATAGGGGTAGAGGGCCCAGGCCCTCCCCTCTCCACTGGGCCCCAGCCCAGGGCTCTGTCAGTGGTAGGTGGTTCCCACCACTAGCTCGGCAGGGAATCCACCTGAAACATACCGAGTCCACCGCAAGGGCTCCTGCTCCCCACCCTGGGTTGCTTCCTACTCCAGTCCACTGACCAGCATAGTCCCTGCCTGTGATAGCTGCTGCTGCTGTGGCAGTGACCACTGCGGTGCCTGGGCCAGCAGGGGCAGCTGCTCCTGTATTCTGGCCAAAGCTCCTTCCCCTCCTGTGGTCAGCCCCAACTGAGCTGTTCCTCTAGGCTTTGTACTGGGTCTGCAGATGGAGCATGCCCAGCAGGGCTGTGGGGAAGGAGCCTTCTGAGCCCAGCAAGCCTGGTTAACCCCTCCCAGGCCAGTGCGGGGTTAGTACACCCCATCACAGGTTCCCTAACTACTGAATTATTGGCTATTCTACGGTGGTTCTCCTCAGTTTCCAAACATAAAAAAAAATCACCTGGACCTCAGAAACCTTTCCAATGAAAGTTTCATTGAAACCAAAGCCTTTTTCTTAAATGTTTTGGTTTCAGCAAATTGGCATTTTCTGACAAAAATAATTGCATTCAAAATTCCATACCTGCTCTCCTCAATAGCTTGTAAATCTGGTCTAAAGTGTGTTGAAGGGGGCCATACAGGAAGTCAGTTGCATGGCTTGGATTATTACTCAAGATCGACTTGTGAAAAACATGGAACTGCTCTGTAATAATCCATGAATACTGTATGTTGACCTGATTATTGTGGGGTTTACTTAATGACTATAATAGATTAAATCAACAGAGCTATTGAGAAATCAACAGGAAAGTGTAATAATCACTCCGGATAAGACACCTCCCAAAAAGCTGGAGAGTCATCACAGGACAATGGGAGGGCCATTGGCCATGAGGAAATTGGTCCCATCTCCTGTTGAGTTTATCAAACTGGTTTTTGGCTAGCAAGGCCAAAAATCCTAGGAACAGAAAGAACAAAGAACACTTGCTAGATAAACTGTATAAACTTAAAAAACAACAAAAGGTCTGGTACCACTTTATAGACTACTTTATAGACTCAACAAAATATGTAGATGGTATCATGAGTTTTCATGGGCACAGCCCACTTCTTCAGACGACTAGAGTTATGGGTTTAGGATGTGCAGACCCAAAATAAATAGGGGAGAAGGAAGAGTGGGGGAGGAAAAAGAGAAGGATGGAAAACAAGGAGCAGAGAGAATGAAAATATCAAAGGGAAAAACAAGTAGGCAGAGCTGGTGCCTATAAGCACCTGAAGATTGGATAATTAAAAGGAAGCAGATAAGGATCAAAGGGAACTAACACAGTGGAAGATAAACAGTGGAAGACAACCTTTCTAAGGGCGTAGGGAGGCGGGCGGGGGAGATACAAATTGTATGGGGGCTGGTAAAACTTCAACAGTTACCTGCTGGGGATATCTGAAGACACTAGATGTGCCTAGGCCATCATCATAGAATGACAATAGGCCATTAAGGAAAATGGACAAGGATCTAGACTTTTGAATGCTTTATAATTCTCTCACATTGTTGTTTAATCTCAGCTGTAGTACACAACATAATTTGGTCTAAGAGAGCTTGTCTGGTCAATCTATTCTGGTCACAGAGCCCCAAAGAGGAGAATCAAGTTGCCAACCCAGTCAGATGTGCTGGTTAAGCATGCTTGATAGCTGGACTCTGGGCTACAGTGCCCCATCTGAAGAATGAGAGAATTGTGTGATACCACTCAGGATGTATTCCTTTACCTGACCCAAACATTCAGAGAAAGCGAGCAGAGGGGCTATTTTCCCTTACAACCATGATGACACTTTTGTTTTCAAACATCTGTGCTCATTCCTCCAGATGATCTTCAGTCCTGAAGGCTATTCCTTCTGGTGTAAGTACAGCTCTGTATGTTCACCATGAATTTACACCATTTTGCATTCGCATCAGCATCATGCATCATGTCCTCCAAAACATGATTCTGATTTTTGTCCTGCAGCTAGTGATTTGATTCTATTGTTCAGTGCCAACAGTGATATGCTTGAAAAGCACTATACAGTAGCTTAATTAACATATTAGGTAAACAAAGAAATACCTCCCTTTTGGAATCCAAACAAAACATTCTTGGAATTAAAAAAAAAAACAATTACCAGACATCAAACCACTGATAAGCCATTAGAGCAAAACAAGTTTCTACCAAATCATAAAATGAAGGTTCATTAAAGCAAATCTAGTGCTGAGCAGCATCATGCAGGGTTTTCAGTAATTGTCTTTATGTTACTTACTTGTGCAGAACAATAGAAAGTTGAAACTGTACAATAAATTGGCTGTAGTGTGTGTGGTTCTCCTGTCATAGGAAATGCAAGTAAGTTTGCCTTCAGCTGAGATGCACAGATCACAGATATAATTAACAGGTTTTGATCAAGGTTGAAGACTGATGGAAAGCTCAGGCAGAATTCTTAACAGATGTAAATCTCAGGTGGTCCTCAGGTGCCTGCATTCCTGTAGTGTGAGGCTTAGCTGGAAAAGCCTGTGCATGCTGCATGCACAAGCCTCTGGGGTGAAGCTCGCAGAAGAGAGGTGAAGGACACTCTGGGAACAGCAGCAGATGCTAGGCAGGGACAGCAGCTGGGCACAGGAACAGCTTTATATCAAGGTGACTTCTTAGCCCTCAGCAGGGGCTTCGATGGGGAACTGGCATGCAGCAGATTGGGAGCCTGGCACCTCAGAGTAAATATTGTAAAGATTTCTCATGAAAATAAAGAGTTCTTCCATCTGTATGTTATCAGACGAAGAGGAGCAGTATAGAAAGAAGGAAGGGGAAGAGACTGTGTTTTGTTCATGTAGGAGGATGAATTTTTTTTAAATGAGTTGTTTTAGTAATCATCTATGTAATTTGAGTGCACTTCATAAAACTGCTGCAACCCCAGCACCTCAGCCACATCCTTAATAGTGGCAGCATTAATCCACTGCCACTCCTTAGAATGAGGGCTCCATGTAGTGCATGATTCGACTTTTCTACAGTACCTTGGAAATCAAAATTAAAAATAACGAAGTTTATTTACACACCGGGAAGTGTATATAGCTTGCAAGAAAAGGTGGGGAAGGGTGGTACTGTATTATACTGAAGAGCAGATTGGTGTCCAGATAAAATTTTTATTGTGAACAGAACTGTGGAAAGAAATGAGGTAACAAACTTCTTACAGCTCTTGATAACTGCAGCCTGTGACTGCCCTATTACTATGGAATTGGCTGTGAAGCAATTAACAGACATCTAAGAGACTTACAGTTTCCTCTTGTGCAGAACCAATATCATTTTTGGTGCACAGCAATACCCCATCACAGTGATGCAAAAGCAGTCCAGGGCAAGCACTGATGGGACAAAGAACCTAAACACTAATATCAGTGAGGAGAGACATGTTGCAACCAGAAGGATGTAATTGCCTCTGAGAGGAGATGGCCAACAATCAGAGAAAGCAGGCACAAGAGAGCAACAAGCCAGCCAAGGATCTACCAACCCTAGAGACAGGCATTCCTGTAACAACCCATCTTTAGTGAGACACAAGAAGGTATTGTGACGGGTGCAGTGGCACCCATGTCTGCAACATGATTGCACAAGAATGATAAGTGCTTTGAAGGAACACAAGACACTCACAAGTTAGCAGACGATGCCAAGAGAGAGCCTACAGAGAGACACATCATTATAACAGACAAACACTGAACTATCCAAAAGCCAACCCCACAGTGAGGGATGAGATGTCCCAGAGAGAGATTGCTAGCTTGGAGACAGAGTTGAGTCGCTCCTGTTGAGGAGACCAAACTCTCTTCAAAGATTGTGGAACAAGCTAAAACCATGGGAAAGATGGGACTGCAGCCAAGCTATGCATTAGCAACCCCCTGCCCAAGGGACATGGGATGGGGGGAAGGGTGTCACAACATCATTTGTTTTCAATGTTTATATTAAAATATTTGTAAAATAGGGAAGATGTTTCATGATCAGTGGATGTGGAGTCAGAAGGCCCTTAGGAATGTTACTGACAGGATACCAGAGGCACAGTGAACATGGAAAGCAGAGCTGAAAGCAATTCAGCCATATAAACTCTGGATGTTAAAATATGTTTATTTTTGTAAATGTGTAACTGCTGAAATGTTAAGTGGTTACACATTTACATGCAGGAGGGGGAGAGGCAGGAGCCAGTGCTCGTGGGGATAGAGAGGCAGCAGCATGGGGGAGAGTGGGGGTTGTGTGTAACCATGCGGGTTAACTGATGAGCCCAGGCTCAATGGTTAACCATGTACATGAGTACACATGCAGATCCCTAATATGAACAGTGCAATCCGCGCTGTTTAATAAAGTTCCATTTGTTCAACTTAACCTGCATTTAGCATTACTCTTTGGAAATGAAAAGCCCCAACTCAGAGCCACATTCCTTCTTCTTGCTGGGAAAATTAATGTAAATTCCTTCAGCATCATTTTGGGTGGTTTTTCCCCTCCGACAAGCACTGAGGAGACCTTGGGAACTTGGAATCATAATTTTTTATTTGGGGAAAAAGGGAAAAACCAAAAGAAGCATAACCATAAATATATTTACATACAATGAAAAGAGCAAAACCCAGCCAATGTGTCAGGAGTAGAGTCAACACTGCAGCTCCACATATTAATTTTCTGATTTTTCAAGGTCCAGCATTCTTAGTCACACAACAATCCCCACCTACTTCATACCCTCAGGTCCAGCTAGATTCAGAAACAGTCAGGGAAAGATCTGAGAAGGGTTCTGTTTTCTATCTGTTACAATGTAGAGAAGTCTACATTGTCAGGTCCTACTTGAGGTCAGGTCTAATTCTGTGACATCAGTTCTGCAATTGTGGGGCTAGTCAATTTTCACTCCAAACTTGTGCACTTCTGCCACTGGTCAGAATGCTGTACAGTTAGTTCAGTGTTGTCACCACTGGTCCAATCAGGTCTCACTGTGCAGTCAGCATCACCGCCACCCAATCAATTCCAGCCCTAAAGAATCACTCCAGACCAGGGTCAGAATCTGCAGCTGGGAAACCTAGAGGTGGGGAACCTTAAAGAGAATGCCTGCTCCTAGCTCCTTTTCTCTAGAACATCATAATACACCACCTCCTTGTTGAACTTGCATCCCGTTCCCAAATCACAATCCAATTCCTATAAAAGTCAGGGTGACCCACCTCCTTGAGGAGATCTCTTGTGCAATTCTACCACCCACGCTTACTTATACAATCAAAATAGACACATTTCAATTAAAGAAATAAAAGACGCTGTGTGAAACTATTCATACATTCCAAGGCCAGACGGGTCCATTGTGATCATTTAGTCTGACCTTCTGTATAACACAGGCCATAGATCTTCCCTGAGGTAATTCCTAGAGCAGATCTTTTAGAAAACCCTCCAGTCTTAATTTACAAGTTGTCATTGATGGAGAATCTACCATGGCCTTCTGTAAATATAATTATGATTCATCCAAAGATAATTATTCTCACTGTTAAAAATATACACTTTATTTCCAGTCTGAATTTGCCTAGCTTCACCTACCACACTTTGAATATATAGCCTTATTAATTCCCGGATTAATATATTCATTATTGATTGATTGTGTTCTCATAAAACCAGTGACATGGATTAAGAGTTTGGTCTCCCAAATGACTGCAGTATGAGGATTCATAGGATGAGAATCATGATGTGGAATATCACCACATTTGGAGATTCTAGAACCGCACAAAGAACAGTGACCAGAATTGAAGTATTTACAAGTTCTCAATCTTTCATTACAAATCTAATTAAGCAGTTACACAATATCAAAATATTACAACATAAATGGAAAGACAGGAGTAACACAACATACTAATCCTAATACTGGCGTTACTTACATTTCCTGGAGGTGTCAAATCATTACTCCCATTACCAATGATGGGATGTCAGCTTGGCATCTTCTTCCTCCAAGGAATGCATGCTGGCATACAGCCTTTATAGTATGTTATTCTGTTGACCCCTGAATCTTATGTGTATGCATATCAGTTTCAGCCCCTTTCCCTTTCTGCGCTTCCACATCCCACTAATTCCAGGGTTTCTCACAGACTAACTCCTTAGTTCCTCTTACATTCATTGGCATTAATGTCAATGAGTTACTATGGTAACTTGATGTCATTGCAGAGTTTCTCAAGATGTTACTAGGCTACTGTTACTTGTGATATGAACTGATACATTGCAGTGTATTTTCCACTCTATTGCTGCATAGTTTCCAGACAATCCATGGATCATCACCTTGTAGTGGCGGAGAGGCTTGAGTATTCCAGTGATCCCCGATAGCGACACTGCCTGAAGCCATGTACTCCCTTAGGGTCACCCATGGCAGAACGGTCAAGGGCAAGGTTCCAGTCAAAGTGTAAGCCAAGAAGTCCTCAACAGCAGAGCAGATGGAGGATAACTGCACAATGGAGGTGAAACTGTTGTGTAATGTTACAGCGGCTGTGAAGGTGGATGAAGGCTGCAGCACATAGAAGATCTCCAGTCGTCATGGTATCCATGCCATTGGTTTCAAGCCCTCTAAGTCAATTCAGAAATGTTTTGTTTCATCATTTGGATCAAAATAAAATTGACATTATCAAAATTGAAATGTTTAGTTTATTGAGCTGATCCAAAAAGCTTTGTGTTGTGTTTTCCCACAATGGTGCAGTGCCTCATGGAAGTTGTTATTTGAAAACTTAATGCCCCATTTTTTCCCTTATGAACCAGGATAGCTCTCTCATAATGCAGACAGAGTCATACATCTGCCATGATGCACCACACAGCATAAAGGGAAGTCTGCATGTTATTATGGGAAGATTTAGTCCACAAGGGAATCCGGCAAAAATGGGCCTAAATGACAACTCACATCAGTCAATGCACAGATGGAGAAATGCAGTTTAATGTTTTGTTAAACTGTAAATTAAGTATTTGGGGTCAGTTCAAAAATATTTCAATTCAGGTCAAACTAATTCAAAATGAAATATTTCATTTGAATTTTCCCACTAGACAAATATGAACATTCTCAGCAAAATCCAAATTTTCACATAAAAAAGTCATTCCAACGGAAACTTCCTGACCAGCTCTTTTATCAGCAAAAGTAATTTAGAGCAGCCCTTAGGCTTCTCTAAGTTACCCCATCCAACAAGCCACCTTCATGTACATCCATTCTTATTCTGTCCCTAGTGCAATTAGAAAGCGACAGCTTTACTAACCTGGCCACTTACCCAGCTGTAATCACAGTGTCATTACATTCATAATATGTTGATCTTTCTCTAGTCCCTGCTATAGCTGGGCCCATGAAGAATATAATGGCAAGTTAACAGTTTCACCTAATAAAACTAAAAAAATATATAAGATGAACTACATACTTCTTCTAGCATTACTTCACTGGATGTTATAACAGAGATATTCCTATTTGTGTTGCCTTTCCATGGGCAAGAAATACTGTGAGAACCTGTCTTAAAGCAGTAGGAATTCTCTTGCCTATGGTATCTTTTGAGTAGGAAACATTCTTGGTCAGTAATAAAAAAAGGGACGTTTTTTCTAAACTTTTTAAAAAAGAAGGTGTGGGAGTAGCAGTTGCTCATATAAAATGAGCAACCCAGGCCTAATGGTGGGAGATGGAATGGTTTTGATTGGAATGATGGGAGTAGATTAGGCCTAAACTTTAGGAAAACATATCTAAAGTCTTTGTGGACATTACACTATTGGCCTTTAAGAACTATTCTACACAATTTTCAGAAATGAGGGGCTATCAGTGGGTTAGGTTAAAGCCACATAGCATTATATCTACTGATAAAGGACCAGAGCTAAGATTAGAGAAGCACTGAATCTGTGCTAGATCTTTTCAGGTCACTGCTGTCACTTTGCAATGTGCTTTTTCAGTGATGCATTTGTAACTGAAGTGTCTCCACCAACAGAGAAAGAAGACATTGTTTCTTTAGTACATTCTTTCTGTGCCAAGGAGGAGGATTTTCAGTTTACATTTCTGTGATGAACCATGTAAGCAGTAACAGATGGCTCTAGGATTGGAGTGAAGACATGGAGATACCAGGGGAGTTGAAAGAGAAGTTCAGAGCATAACAACCTGCTTTCAAAACCTTCACTAAAGAAGATACTACACTGTAAATACAGTTCCCTGAGACCATTATTTTCTGTTAATTTAACAAAGAAGGTAAAAAGCAGGGAAGTATTTATTTAAAATTTCATAATAAAACTACAAAAAACCCAAACATTCAATTTAGGTATTTAGATGATCCCCATCTCTGTAGTATCTTGCTTCCAGAATTATTTCCCCTTCTTTCTACAGTAGGAAAGTATTATCCTAGTGTTACAAATGGGAACCTAGGGTACAGAAAAATTCAGGGTATGTCTACACTAGTTCGTTAATTCGAACTAGGTAGGCAAATCAGGCAACTGGAGTTGCAAATGAAGCCCAGGATTTAAATATCCCGGGCTTTATTTGCATCTTCATCGACCGCCATTTTAAATCCCCCTTAGTTGAACGAACTGCCCGCGGCTACACGCGTCAGTTTAAAGTTAATCTGAACTAAGTCCTTAGTTCGGATTAACTGTTACACCTCATTCCTTGTGGAGTGAAGATCACCAGAGAAGATCCATGAGGAACGAGGTGTAACAGTTAATCTGAACTAATGACTTAGTTCGGATTAACTGTAAACTGCCGTGTGTAGCCGCGGACAGTTCGTTCGAACTAAGGGGGATTTAAAAATGGCGGCCGGACGGGAACATGCAAATAAAGCCCGGGATATTTAAATCCCGGGCTTCATTTGCAACTCCAGTTGCCTAATTTGCCTACCTAGTTCGAATTAACAAGCTAGTGTAGACATACCCTCAGTGACTAGGCCAAAAACCGCATATGAAATCTGTAGCAGAGTAAGGAACTGAATGCATGCTGATGAGTTCCTGTGGTGGGGCATCTGCCCTGCACTGCCCCTTTAATGGTTAAAACCCAGCCCTGGGGCTGTGAAGCCCACAGCTGTGGCAGGTAGCAGCCAATTAAGGCCCAGTTAGGGCTGTATAAATAAGGGCTCCTGGAGGGAAGACGGACACACACTGTTGCTCTAGCTGGGAAGCAGAAGAGACCTGGCTGCCAGGGAAGCTGGAGGCTTCCTGAGACAGAGCAGTGCTGGGGAAAGGCAGGCAGAGCTGGAGAGTTCTGACCTGACCTCACTTCCAGGGCTTGAGGCAAGGCTCGAATGTACTGGGGCTGCAGGGAAACAGCCAGATAGGCAAAGGCAGCAGGTCCACACCCCCCTTGCCAATGATGAGTGGCCATTTCAGACTGCAGTTTGCCCCTGAGGTGAGGGGCTAGATGATGACTGGCAGTGGGTCACTGAGGCAAGGTGGGTACAAGGGATGGGGGGGGGTTCCCTGGAGAGGAGGACCCCTGAGTGCAGGGGCACTGACCTAGGACAGTCTGAGGAGGAAAGGGCACCATGGCCAGGAAGGGGACTCAGAGCTGAACCAGAGAAGATCTGGAACAGAGGTTTGGACACTGACCAGCAGAGGGCACTCTGAGTCAGGAGTGCTGATTCCCAGAGTGATCAGCAGGAGGTGCTGCAGTGGTGAGTCGCGTTCTGTTACAGTCTCATACAATGCTTTAACGACAATGCCATCTGTCTCTTTGATATATAGAACACTGTCTTCTGAAATTCCTTGTATATTGTTTATCAAAAGAGCTATTATAGGCAAGGCTCAAAGGCATGGTGAGCCATGGCTGAATAAGCATCAAGGCCCAGTGCACAGTGTGGGAAAAGACACCTAGGGTATGTCTAGACTACAGGGCTCTGCCGCCAGAGCCATGTAGATTAGTTTACTAGACATACCCAAATGAAGAGGCGATTTAAATAATCGCCGCTTCATTTAAATTAAAATGGCTGCCGTGTTGTGCCCATCAGCTGTTTGGCGGCACAGCGCTGTAGTCTGGATGCTCCGCAGTCGACATCAAAGGCATTTGTTGACCTCCCCAGTATGCCTCGTGGGATGAGGTTTACCGGGAAGGTCAACAAATGCCTTTGATGTCGACCGCAGAGCGTCCAGACTACAGCGCTGTGCCACCAAACAGCTAATCGGCACAGCGCGGCAGCCATTTTAATTTAAATGAAGCGGCGATTATTTAAATCGCCGCTTCATTTGGGTATGTCTAGTAAACTAATCTACATGGCTCTGGCGACAGAGCCATGTAGTCTAGACATACCCCAAAGTTGGTATTATAAGGAATAAGCAGGAATTTCTAGTTTTTGCAAAAAACTCCACAAAGTTATCCAGAGTTTGGCATTATTTCCCTATTTGCAGGCAACCATATATATTAGAAAGAGGTAATTAGTCTATGACCAGACCTGTGGTCAAATGTTTTATGGGGTGAGAAAATCTGCTTAAGACCAAGTAACAAACAGATACATACGAATTGGGACTTGTGATATAAAAGCACTGCCCTGCACAAGCCTAGGAGCTAGTGAGTGAGAAGTTTAGAAAGATTCCACTGCAACACCACTTCATGCCTGATTGAGACCAAATCAAGGAAGACCTACTCCTGTTTGAGTAACTAGCCTGGATGTTGAGGAGAAGTGCTTACTCACCTGCTATTCCTCTTCCTACAAGTCATGCAGAGAGTTTAAACCCAAAAGAGATCACTAGATCATCTAGCCTGGTCTCAACCCAATACAGCTGTTCAACGCCAGCCAGTACCTGTATTGTAAATCCACTAACATAAGCAACTTCGTTATACAATTAGTCATAAATTTGCATAGCTCTCTTTAAATTAAACTGTTTGCCTACACAGCTCCTATTGGAAGACTGTTCAAGAACCTCACACCTCTGATTTATTTAGAAACCTTCTTCCAATTTCCAGCCTGAATTTGTTCATGGCCAGTTTATATTCCTTTGGTCTTTACCCCTGACTGTATTTATGGAGAGAAATAATATTCACTCAAAGTTTTTTGCCAAGCTCTTCTAGGGCACATCAGGGCTAAAGTCAAATTAAGCTATGCAACTTCAGCTACGTCCATTGTGTAGCTGAAGTCGAAATGGCTTAATTCGGCTTTTGGCACTGTATACACAGCAGGATGTCAAAGGAAGAACACTCTTCCTTTGACTTCCCTTTCTCTTCGTAAATGAAGGTTATAGGAGTTGGAGTAAGAAGTCCTCCAGCTTGACATTATTTCGAAATAAAGGCTTGTAGTGTATACGTGCACTATGTTATTCCGGACAGAAGCACTATGTTATTTCAGAGAGGAGACTAGGGGTACATCTTCAGCTGTGTAGATGTGCCCCTAGTCTCCTTGCATAAGATAGGTCCTCCATTTTCCTTATTTAAAAAAAACAACAGTTATTTTCTCAAAGAAGGAAATCAAGTCGGTCAGGTATGACCTACATTTGGTAAATCCATGTTGCATTATATCCTTTTTCAGTATTTATCTTTTGGAACATTATTCTTTCCTTCATAATTTGCTATAACTGATCTGTAATTTCCCAGAGCATTTTTTCCTCTTTTTCTTTAATATAGATATTAAATTAGCCATTCTCTATTGATATGGTACTGCCACCAAATAGACTTATTGAAAAGCCTTGCTACTTGACTAGCAATCCCATGGAATAGTGTTTTCAGTATTCTGAGATGGAAATAATCTGGTGTCCCCAAAGCGAGTATATTATTTTAAGTTATTCTTCATGTTCAGATGAGGAAGTTTCCTTCTCTAGACACATTTCCATCAGCCATACTGCCTTCCTGTATATGTGCCATATACCTTCCTGTATATGTGCCATATAATCATGCATATGGAAAACCAAGGCAAAGTATACCCAACCACCTTCTTCCTTATTCTCTTTATATAATTAAAAACCCTCTTATGCATTTTAATTCAGCAGTTCCCAACCCCTGGTCTGAGGATCGGTGCAAGGCCTTGAACTGCTGGCAGCCGGGCCACGGTGGCTCTGGCAGTTGGTGGGAAAGGCACGTCCTGCCCCACCTATCAGCCAACCAGAGGCAGCGTCTCCTCCCAGATGTGGAAGAGCAATTTGCTATACAGCAGAATGGGTCATGTGGAGCCCAGCAGAGCAGCCGCAACCTGGGCAGCAGCATTCAGCCAGCAGCTGGGAGGCAGCAAAGGGCTAGGTGAGGGGGGGCGGGACAGGCACTGGGGGTTCTGGAGGTGGGGCTAGTGCTGAGGGGTGCTGGGGGTAAGAGGCCCTAAGAGGCGGGAGGCTGGCGGGCTCTGGAGGTGGAGCTAATACTGTGGAGTTCTGGGAGTGGGGCTAGTTCCGGGGTAGCTCTAAAAGGTGGGGTGGCTGACATTGAGGGGCACTGGGGCATCCGGGATGGGCAGCTGGCACTGGGGCACTCTGGGGATGGGGCTAATATTGGGGACTGGGGACTTGGAGCAGTTCTGGAGGGGCTGGGTGCAGTGGGGCTCTGGACACAGGAGGCTGGGAGTGGGGGTCTATTGGTGGGGCTCTAGGAGGTGGGGCTGGCACTGAGGTATTTGGGATGGGGGCTGGTACTGGGGGTCTGAGGGTGGGAGGCTGGCATTAGGGGTTGGATGCAGGGGACTCTGGGGTCAGTGGCTGGTAATGGGGGTAGTGGAGGGGTGGGAAGCTCTAGGGGCTAGGGCTGGCAGTTGAGGGCTAAGGGGGCCGGGGAGTACCCTGGCCCCCAGAGCCACTGCAAACAGTCGGCTTCTGCTGCAGCAGCCACCTGGTGACTGCTGGAGCTGAAGCCAGCTGTTTGTGGAGGCTTTGGAGGCTGGGGCTTTTGGCAGACCAGTAACATCTTATTTGCATGTTTACTTATTCATTATTTGCATAATTAATATGCAAATATGCAGATAAAATGATATTGGTCTGACAAAATTTTATGAATGCGTTTGCTGGTCCACGGTATAAAAAAGGTTGGGAACCATTATTTTAATTTACTTGGCAAGAGCTAATTCAGCTATTGACTTTTACTAATTTACTTGATTCCTACATTTTCTAACTTCTATAGCTTTTTTCTCTGATCAGTTCCTTTTTCCGTTCCCTACTGGCTTCCAACTTACTCCTCACAACCTTTTGAAGTGGTTATTCATCCACTTAGACCTGAAGACTTTCCCCACAAGTTTCTTCACCTTTCTTGACCTTTGTTGGGATAAAAGTTTCAGATCATTTTTGTGTACTTGATCTGAATACATTTTTAGCCTGACAAGAGGTATCAGAGACATAGGGAAACCTGTTTCACTGGACCTAAGTGCTCACAGAATAACTGAAAGTCAGGACTCTTGGCGGGGCACCAGGTAACCCTACAACCTACAGAACCAGATAAATACTCTGGTGGTATGAACTAAATAACAGATTGGAGGCTTACAAGACCCAAGTACAGGGAATAGAACAGAGGTGATTTCAAGCCGTGAAAGAATTGGCCAAGCAGTTGGGACAGACCTGGCAAGAGACAGCTGACCTTGAGAATGGTGCATGTAAAGATTTGGCCGGTGGGGGACGGGGGGAGAAATACATCTGCCAAGGGAGAGAAACACTGGGTACACAAGACAATGGACAGGAACTCTGTGAAGGAGGTGAGCTGAACTGAAACCTGGAAGAAGTCTCCAACCTAAAAGACAAACAGAAGAAGTTGAGCCAGACAATAGTATCTAACAAGATAGAATAAGCAAATCACCCAAATGACTGCATCCCAGGGCACCGGAAAATCCTTCCCCTTTCATAATAATTGCCATTCCTTCTGTTCTTCTCCTTCAGACATAAAAATATGTTCAAACACTATAAGTCATAATAATTCTGTCTAAAGATGTATAAAGGCAAAATTTGTTAAGCTAAAATTTGGTGGACTTGTCTCAGTTTCCCAGTTATACTTCTGTTACACAAAGCATCCCTGTGGTCAGACTAAGAATTTTTGTGTGAAATTTGTTATGTTGGTTACTATTCGTTCAGAAATCAGCAGGGAGGTGGGAAGGTCACAGAAGGGTAAGAGCATGAGGTCATTTTGCTTCTTACAAAAATGTTTTGGGAGATAAGGAGAAGCAGAGAGCCATTTTAGGTATGTCACTAGACATAAGCGAAAAGAGCCCTTGCATGCTGAGAAAGATAGGGACAGCCAAAGGGGCGTTAAAGTCTCTGGAAACTAAACATAGGTGAGAAATCTGCTTAGAAGAGATCTTTCACCTAGGAAGACCAGCAAAGCCAGTATCTTCCACTTCTATCAAAGCTCCTGATGGAGGGAAAGTGGGAGGCCTAGAAAAAAATAATATTTAAGACTATTTCTTTCACCAGTCAATATCCTGTATGTTGCTACAGTAAGTTTCAAATGCTTGTTTTCACTTTAATCTGCTTGTAACCCCTTAATTGTATTCCTTTTACTTGGCATCTTATAACCATGTCCTATTAGTAAGTTTAATTTTACTAAACTTTACTGCTGTGTTTAAATGGAAGTGTGTAGTTGTGTCTGTTGATAAAACCACATCACAGTTTTACAGGACCAATGAACCTTATTTCTCTGACCTGTCCAGGAGAGGACTGAACTCTTCAGGGGACATAGTTTGGGGGCAAATTTGAGACTATGTCTATGGTGGGGTCAGTTGGCTAGTTGTAATCCAGGCTGGTGGAAACCAAAGTGGGGCTGTAAACAGGCTGCTAAACCACAGGGGTATGTCTACACTAGCCTTCTAGTTCGAACTAGGGTGGCTAATGTAGGCATTCAAACTTGCAAATGAAGCCCAGGATTTAAATATCCCGGGCTTCATTTGCATGTTCCCAGGCGGGCACCATTTTTAAATCCACTTAGTTCAAACTGACTGCCCACGGCTACACACGGCAGTCAGAAGTTAATCCAAACTAAGTCCTTAGTTCGGATTAACTGTTACACCTCATTGCAGGAGAAGTAACAGTTAATCCGAACTAAGGACTTAGTTCGGATTAACTTCTGACTGCCGCATGTAGCCGCGGGCAGTCAGTTCGAACTAAGGGGATTTAAAAATGGCGCCCACCCGGGAACATGCAAATGAAGCCCAGGATATTTAAATCCCGGGCTTCATTTGCAAGTTCGAATGCCTACATTAGCCACCCTAGTTCGAACTAGGGGGCTAGTGTAGACATACACGAGCTGTCTAAGCACACAGACTTAAGGTGTGATCCACATGCTTCTTGCTGACTGAGAGCATCCCACGCTGGAAGCTAAAGCAGCACAGTGTTGTGCAGCACTGAGTTTCAGGGCAAATGGTCACACCACACCTCTGAATTTGCATTGTAAACCAACCAAGCCATCACAACCTCCAAATAAGGTCTTTTGTGATGGCCTTACTAAAACTGAGTAAAAAATTATGTCGCCCTCTTGTTGATTCAGAGATAATTTGATGAAGAAAATTGTCATCTATCATATCCAAGAATAGCTGGGCCCCACTAGCATTTAACAGAATTCTTTCCTCCAGTCTATATCCAGGAAATGAGTCTTCCATTCTGACACAAAAACTAAAAAGTATCTTTAACAACATTAGCCCATTAGTCAAGTCTTACCCTGGGATCTACAGCAAGTCCCTAGTGCTATCCCAACAGAATTCCTTTTACAATCCTTTCCCAAAGTGATTTTTTTCACCCAAACATTTCATTTTGGCCATTGACCTACAATGTGACTCCCCCAGCTCTACCTTTTATTCTTCTCTCTCCTAAATGTCCCATACTTTCAGTACCTGTATTCCACTTATTAGTGCCATCCCACCTTGTTTCTGTAATCCCTATATCAAGTTGGACGTCCTGCACCAGTACCTCCATTTTATTGTCCAGGCTAGTTGAATGCTGTGTACAAGCATTTCAGTAGTTTCCTTCAGTCCTCCCCCAGTTTTCTAGCTTGTGGTGTTCAATAATTCCTTTCTGTTTTTCATTTAGATCAGGGCTACTCAATTTTGGAAGCCCCACGGCCACAATGACACTCACAGCACATGCCAAGGGCCACAACTTAAGTGTGGTTGCATATACATGAAAATATATATGCAAATATATGCAAATAGCTTCTTTCACACTGATGGGCATGAATACAAAGATTAAGCCTTAAGCTGCAGCGCTGGACCCAAACGTGGCCAGTGGGAGGCAGTCAGCACCTCTCAGGCTCTGCCCACAAGGCTAAGCAGCCAGCACTTCCCACAATGCCCTGGCGCTCCCAGCACCTCCTCTCTGGGGGCTAGAAACACTGACACCCTGTACCTGTCTGTTCCAGCTAGCCCATCTGCTTGTGTCTTTCAATGCTCACCCTGTCTGAGAGATGCCTCATTGTGGAGCGTGTGTTTAAAGGCTCCCACCCTCAGGCTGCATGTTGAGCCCCTCATAAACCTAAACCGCACTGTGGGCTGCAAACAAACGGGCCACAGGCCACATGTGGCCTGCAGGTCGCGTGTTGAATAGCCCTGATTTAGATGATTTCCCTCCTCTTATGTATTGAAATCAGGCACAGAGATTTCATGACTCTCTCCCTAACTTATTCCCCTACTTTAAATCTCCTTTTATCCATCTTACCAGACTTGATACCAAAAGGTTAATACCCTAGAGCCCATAAATAGAAAAGAATCTAATTTCTGTGCATGCATTCCAATGGTCAATTATCCCTCAAATTTTCCTCATAGCACAAATCCTTGAGCTGTATGACTTTCATGACCTTGTCATGCCTTTCCCCTCTTTCTCTGGAGATCAGAAGTATTTCACTGAAAATCTGAGCTTCTACTTCTTCACGCATCTTACCTCACAGAGTTGTTCCATTCTATTATGATAGCAATACAGGACAAATGTGTGAAAGTGTTGAATAAAGATCATTTTAAAGCAGCACACTCCCCTGTGAGATGTTTTTTTCTTTTCTTATCTGTATTACAGTAGCATTTTGGGCAACATTGCATGTAGGGTAAAGTAGTGGAGAAGCTGATGTCAGGAAGCAGATTTTTATCACTGAGGTTCTGCTTACCTTTGGAGAAATATGCTCTCTCACTGTCATGACCATGAAAGATAAGCAGCAGCCTGGGGACTAAGAGGTTAACTGTACCTAGCCAGGTATCTGCTTAGCCAATAGAAATGTAGGTAGGAATTTCAAACTGGGCAAAGGAATTTTTTGGTTTTCCCTCCTTTCTCCCTGGCATTTCTCTCTAGCTACTGAGGGGGAACAGACAAAATGTCTCGCTCCAAGAAAAGACTCTTCACTATCTGTAAGTAGGATAAAGTTTAGATAAATCCATTAGGTTTTATTGTTTTATACTTTGGGAATGGGAATCTGATGTCTGTGCATTTAAAAATGTTTTTTTCTCTCCTTTGTAACTAAGTTTTGGCCCATGGTGGAACTCCCCATGAGTATATTAATTAGTGACTTTTCCATCTAGTCATTACCCTGGCAACAGGAATATTGTGGTGATAATAAGTCCTTTCTCTTTTTTTAAATTTTATTAGTATTGGTTAATTTTTGTGTCCTTGTTTTACTTTAGGGGCTGAGATTTCCCAAGTGGTCTCTCCCTGGTTTCCTTATCATTACTTGGGTGGTGGCAGCTGACTTTTATCCCCAAAATCTAGGTTTTTAAGATTTGAGGGGGGGGTGGAGTTTTATACCAAAGCCTGGAAAGATAAGGTTTTGGGATACTTTTGCGGGCCCTCACTTCTGCATTTATCGTGCCAGAGTGGGGAAAAAGGCTTGACACTCACATATACTGCAGTAACTATTGCTAGTCTGAGTTTTAGTGGTGACAAAAGTACATTCCCTCAACTCTTTTATGTGCTCCAGCTATACTGTAACTATCCAACACATTTGCTTCACCCCTTCCTCAATCCTAGTTAAGCTGTTCTATGTTGTTGCCTATAGCAAAGAATGTGAGCATTATTAGCTGCTAAACTTAGTTCATTATATTTGTATCTTATTGCATAAGTGCTCTTTTTTATTAAATCAGAAAGATTTTCATTTAGTTGGGGTTGGTCCTGCTTTGGGCAGGGGGTTGGGCTCGATGACCTCCTGAGGTCTCTTCCAGTCCCCTGAGTCTATGATATTAAAAGCATGTTGGACAATCCTTACTCCTGCACTGCTGCTAGTGTTGGCACTGCATTTAGATCTGGATTCTTTGCCAACATCCATTGCTCTTCAGTTACCCAGCTTTGAAGGCAGCAGCACCACAGATGTAAAGGTAGTAGTACCCCAGCTCTCTCACCAGAAGAACCTTATGGCGCTCCCACAACTCCTTTTTGGGTCAAGACCCCTGCAATTATAACACTGACATTTCAGATTTAAGTATCTAAAGTCATGAAATTTGCAATTTTTAAAATTTGTGACCATGAAATTGACCAAAATGGACTGTGACTGTGGTGGGGCACAACTAATGAAAGTAATGAAGTTAGACCAAGGATGAATTTACCCCTTTATTTTGAGGGTAGTTTTTCTCTTCTTCTTAGCTCTATTGTATATTCTATTATGTTACATTGTAGGATCTTCTACACTCAGCTCAGCCAAGGGAAACACGCCAGACAAAGGTCGAGAAAAATGCTACGGGGACATCCTCAAGATGAGGAAATGCAACATTAACATCAATCTGAGGTAATGTACAATGAATTTTAAAGGAACTGCTTGAGAGAGGAAACTCAGTACATCAAGAATTGGATGCAACTACACATAACCAAAAAAATGGAAGCAACAGAGCATGCCATGGCCTGAACCAATACTCTAGGTCCATCCACCCCTGCTCAGAAGCACATGTCTGCAATGTGGCATAGTCTGTAGCTCCAGAATAGACTTTATCAGCCATCATCAGACTCATCAATTTGAAATTGGTAATCCATGAAAGTCATCTTCTACTTCAAGGGAATTCCCAATGATGATGAAGATAGAGCCAGAAAACTGAATGAATACACACACACACACACACACACACACACACACACACACACACCCCAGCCCAAAGTTAGTTATACAAAATATTTGCATTGACTCAAACCTATTGAAACTGAGCCGACAGTGCTTTAAGAATGACAGCCCCATTCTCATAAATGTTTGGTAAATATGAAATAAGATTCTGTGCTTAGTAGGGAAGCAGACCAGACACCCACATAACCTCCCCCCTTGCACCAAATAAGACTCAGGACCCTGAAAACTTAAGTAACAAGGGCAAATACTGGGTCTGCTTGTTGATAGTCATAGCTCTGGAGTGGTAGTAGGTGTAGTGCAGTCCAGTTTGTTCAACTTAAACATCCAGACAAGTCTGCAGGACTTTATTCTCTTACAAATTCCTTCACAAAATGGAACCTGCAGTATTTTCATAGCCTCAAAAATATGATAGACTGTATCCTCCTAAATATTTGCTGACAGATAGTTTGGAAAACACCAGCATTCAAAGAACAAATTCTTGAGCTTTCAGGGTAAAATTGTGGCCCACATGAAATATCATAACATCTCAATATAAGGGGAACCACGCCATCCCGTCACAATCTAAGTTTTATAAAAGCAAAAGTCTACTGAATTCAGTAAGTGGAATTCTCATTGAGATCTTTGCAGATACATGGTGATGGTATTCAAACAAAGCTTGAAAAAAGGGGGTAGGACAAATAAGCAAGCAAGTTGATCTCACCTTAAAATATGTATGTATGATGTGTTTAACAATACAGTAGTTAACCTGTGAAATTTAATTTAGCAGAAATAAGCAATATATGATCAAAAAAAATATTATCAACAGAATTATGTGGCTTTCCATATCAAGACAATTAAATAGGAACTAGTGGCAATGGGATGGAATTTATCACCCATGTACTCACAAAGTAAATATTGTTATATGTATACGTAACACTTTTTAGTATGACTTATGGGGACAGAATGTGACCCTGTATTTCTACATTCTGCATGTGTGACCCATAGGTGTGTGAGTTACACATGCATTTTGCTCTCTTCATACAGACACAGATCCTCAGAAACAGATATTGTACATATGATTGTCCTCAGAGGTCGGAGAAATACCAAATCACTAGCTTTCCAATATATTAATCAAAGAATCTTCAATATGTGGCAAGTAGACAAGAACTTTGCCTCCAGATTGAAGTTCAGAGAGCAATCCATTTAGTGATGTTACCAAACATAGTCAACATTCTGCCTTGCCTAATTTAATTTGTTCAATTTCAAGCATTCAGTTTTTACTAACTAACTTTGAAAGAATGTCACACAGAATTATATGCTCTCATATCAACATACCCAGTAGGTATGAAGTAGGACAGGCCAAAAAAAAGTTTGAAGGAATATATTTTCCCATCAGAAAATTGGATAATGTCTAAATTTAAATTCCCTTTTGGAAGAGATCAGTTTTAGAGGAATTTTCCATCAACAAACTCTAAATACCACATTTCAGCTCAATATGAGTAGACATAACTTCTGCATCTTCCTGCACTGCCATGGTGCCTCATAAGAGTTAATTGTGGGCCTCTTGTGCCCCTATTCTCCTATACAAGTACTGGTCACTGGCTGGACTACATCTCCATTGAAGCTCTGTGGCAGATGCAAAGATTAAAGCTGACTCTACTCATTCTAATTTAGAATTAGAACTTTTGGGAACATTTGTGTAAAGTTTCAATACTCTTCATACTTATTTGTTCTGAAAACGCGTGTCAAAATATCAATGTTCAATAGGTCAGAAGTTCAATTTTTCAATAAATTCCACTTACAATGTCATCTTCTAGATTTAGTTTAAAAAGTTTTACACATCTGATTGCTAAAGTTGCGAGAGCTCTTCCTAAGATTGGTGTAAGTGCAATTTTAGGCATAGCATTTAGTGATTATGACTTAGGAAGTATGACTTTGCATACTTCCTAGACAATAACAGAAAGCAGACAGACAGAATATCTACATAAAATGAATGACAATATAATACGGTTGTAATAGAAGCATTTCAGATTATAATGATTGCTTTATAAGATGTAAAAATTCTGCAATGTAGTATTTATTTTAATCATATTTCTGTACAATCAACTTCCCACATCAGAAATGTAAAGATATCCAAAAGTTGTTTCAGCTTCTTCATCTGTAAAACAATTGCAGCAGCTACACTTGATCTTCCACATTTCCAGCAGGGCAACAAATCAAAGCTTTTGCTGATATACAAGTAATAGACAAACTAATGTACATAAAAATTTCAGGTGCAAGAAAATTTTGATCATGCACCATTTTCCCATATATATCTGGCATTGGTTTTGACATTAAGTAGACAGAGGTAGAAGCGATGATACATTATATATTTATTGGACTATCATAATCTGTAACAATGAACTAAGAAGCAATATTCTTCATTTCTTCTCATTGCTTCATAATCTAACTATAATTAGACCATATCAATCTAACTATATTTGGACTGTAAAAAGAGGATAGTGAAAAAACTGTAAACATACAAATTAAGTTAGTGACAGCAACACATATACATCTTTAATGCATTTTCCTAGCAGTTGTCAGACACCTGTTTTTAATTGTTTTCAATCACTAATCTCAAGTAATTTTATCAGAAACCATTTTAAATATTTAGAGGTATTTCCTATAAATATAATAGTAACACATTCATTCATTTATAGCTTTTGGTTTTACTGGTTTTGCTCAAAGACTGAAGTACTATTCAGTGAGGCTTGGTCTACACGAGGACTTAACATAGACTTTAATCACATATGGTCGATTTTTCTAAGTGATGCATCCATACTACTAAACTTGTCAGCCCCCCTTAAGGGCCACTGAAATCAATTTCAGTACTCCTGCTTTTCACGAGGAGTAACTCTATTCTCGACTTTGCACAGTCAAATTTATGCTATTGTAAATGTAGCGTTGCTGGAAAGTCCCACAGCTCCCCACTCTGGCCAGAACTTGTGCCTCTACTGCTCTCCCACTGAGCTCAAAAAGCCACGGGGACAGTAGAATGGCCTGTCCCGAGTGGCCAGCATTGCGAGCCCATTCTGAGAGAGCAGCACACCACAGCCCAGTTGGAGATGACTTCCAACAATCCTTCTAACACTGCAATGACTTTGAAGACTTCTGCTCCCATAGGCTCCAGTTCTCAGGGGTGCAGAAAAGCACCAGCATGGAGTGTCCAGGAGATCTTGGGCCTCATCAAGGTGTGGGAAGATAAAGCCATCCTCACCAAGCTCCAAACAAGCAAGAAGAATACTGAGATTTATGGCAGAATTGCAAGCTCCCTGGGGGCTTAAAGCTATTCCAGGGACACCCAGCAGTGTAGAGTAAAAAACCAAGGAGCTGCACCATTCCTATTATAAGATGAAGGAGGAGTGTGGACAGTATGGTGCACCTCACACATGCTGTTTCTACAACCAGCTGGATTCAATGTGGGGGGCAGGGGAGCAGCTTCCCCAGTGTGGTTGTGGAGTCTGGCCAACCCACGCCTGGTGTCAGCAAGGAGAATAGAGAGATGGTGGAGTGGGGGGGAGGAGGAGGAGTCCAGCCATCCCCAAGAGCCAGAAGCTGGTCATGATGCTAGAGATAGTCCCCATCTCCCACAATGTCTTCCAGTCCAGCACCGACCCCGGAGAGGGCACTTCCAATGAATCCACAAACTTTTCTAACTACTAGTAAGTTAAGGCAATGGGCTCTGATGTGCAGTGCACTCTGTGCTTACACAGTGCAGGGGGCCTGGAACAGCTTGTTAACATGTCTGCAGATGGAGTGGGAGTCTTGCCTGCAGAGCTCCATGAAGCTCTCACATAGAAACCCTTTAATCCTTTTCACAAGGTTCTTGGGGAGGCCAGTCTTATGCTGTCTTCTGAGGTATACAGCTTCCCATGCCAAGCAACCAGTAAGTGGTCTGGCATCATTGAACCACAAAGCATTGCAGCATAACGCTCATGTTTATGGCCAAATTCAGTCAACATCCACTCCTGATCACTCTGTGTGATTCGGAGAAGACTGATGTCTCACATGGTAACCTAGAGGAAGGAGGAGGGGAATCTATTAGCGCTATCCCTAAGAAATTCTGTGTGCCAGACCCAGGGTGTGCTGGACCAAATAGGAAGCCACCTTGTGCCGCCTACTCCCTCCCACCTGCAGGCTTCTGCCCTGGTTGGCCCCTTACCATGCCTGCCTGCTTCTGGTCTGAGTGCATCCCAAAGCCCCCTGAGAAGTCTGTGCACCTTTTGTAAAATGCCTGCTTTGAAGCAAACACTTGACCTTGCACAGAACACATCTCCTTTGTCTTTACACAGACTTTCGGTGTTCACTAACAGATTAGATTTAGGCTTAACACAATGTATCTTCTGTAAAGTCTGCCTTTGTAACTTTTCTTTGTAGCTAGGCCAGCAGCCAGCTCGGGGCATCGCCCTCCCCTCTCCCCAGCATCTGTCCGCCTGGCTCAGATCCACAGATGAAAATGCATGAGGGACAACATGTTCCCTGAACAGATGGACTACATGAACTCCCACATGGAGGAGATGCGGGCAGAGCATCTGGACTGGATCACAGAGTGGCAGGAGAGGAGAGCCACCAGGGAGCAGCTGATGAAGCAGCATGAGACCATGTTTGTCTCCCTGACAGATGTTACTGAGTGCATGGCATCCTATCTGGAAAGAGCCTCCTCCCAGAACTCCGTCCGCTCTGATGACACCCCCAGGCCCTCCTGCCCCAGCACCATGGCTTCCACCCTCAGAGTCCCCAGGGGCCGTCGAGGCCCCTGGACATGGAGGTTCAGAGAACTCAAGGGGAGCTGTACCCTCTAGGTCATCAGGTGGCAGAAAGAAGTTCCATTCCTGTTCCTGAGACCTCCCTCCCCTCCCGGTTCCCACTTCTTTCCTTTCCCTGCTGTTTTTCCCAAAAAGAAAGTCATGTTCTTTGACCAACAGTCTCTTTACTGGTTGAACTGCAGGGCTATGGTGGGGGATTAAAGGTAAACACAGGGGATGCAGGGGCAAATTGTGGAGAGACATGTGGCAGTACCTCAAAAAGAGGCCTTGCATAAAACTGTCCTTCAAGGCATCGCTGAGTTGCACTGCCTCTTGTTGTGCTCTCCTGATCACTATAGTGTCCAGCTGCACAGACTCTCTGACAAGGCACTCTGTCTAAGCATCCCATCCTGCCAGGTAAGTTTTCCCCCTTGCACTTGCCCGAGTTATGGAGTACACAACAGGTTGTGACCACAAAAGGAATATTGCATTAACTGGGGTTCAGTCAAGTCAGGAGACTCCTGAACCTCCTCTTTAAACATCCAAAGGCACATTCTACCACCATTCCGCACCTGCTCAGCCTGTTGTTGAACTCTCCCTTGCTGGGGTCCAGGCTGCCCATGTACAGCTTCATGAGCCACAGGTAGGCTGAGTCACCAAGGATTCCAATAAGCATTTCCACCTTTCTGACTCTGATTGTCAGGTCTGGGCAAAAGGTGCCACTCTGCATCTTTTGAAAGAAGCAGGAGTTCTGAAAGATGTGTACACCATGCCCCTTTCCCAACCATCCAACATTGATATTGGTGAAATGGTCCTTGTGATCCACAACCACCTGCAGCACCATGGAGAAGAACTCCTTGTGATTGATGTACTCTGAGGCAAGGTGGTCGGGGGCAAAGATGGGGATATGAGTTCCATCTATTGGCCCCACTGCAGTTAGGGAAGTCCATCACAGCAAAGCCCTCCACTGTGGTCTATGGACTCTGAACTGATTCCCAACAGATCGGTAGCTGTCTGGCATTGCAAGCTTCCAGAGGGCAATTGCCACATGCTTCTCCATGGTCAGAGTAGGTCTCAGTTGGGTATTCTGGTGCCTGAGGGCAGGGGAAAGCCATTCATACAATTCCAGGAATGTGGCCTTGCACATTCAGAAGTTCTGCAGCCACTGTTGATTGTTCCATATCTGTATCATAATGCAGTCCCACCAGTCCGAGCTTTTCTCACAGCGCCAGAACCGACGCACCACTGTGTCCAGAATATTGACTGGTCCCTGCACTAGCATGAGCGCCAGGTCTTCCCTGAGCAGGGCCTCCATGCCATGCTGAGCTTCCTCCTCATCCTCTTCCTGTAGGAGTGACATGCATAAGCTGTTGAAGGACTGTACCATTAGGTGCACCATGACACACATGAGCATGATAATGCTTTTGTGACAACCAGACTCCATGCTATGGCATCCGCACGGGTAACCAAGGCACCAAAAGGTGCGAGTACACTGCCTCCCCTTTATTTCACACAAGGGGGGAGGAACTAGATGAGTGCATTCTGGAATGCTGCTGACATGAGTCCCTAACCACCCACTGCAGTTTTGGACACAGCTGGCACTGTGATCATAGCCCAGAATGTAAAGCTACCTGTGATACCTCACTCTCTGAGTCGACGGTAGGTTCCCAAATGGGATGCTCTACTTCAGACTACATTTGATTCCTCCCAGCAGTAAGGACATAGACCTTCGACTCCACAAAATTGAGTGGTAAGAAATCAACCTTATTGGACTTGACCTTATCTTGTAGTCTAGATGTGCTCTGAGAGTACAGACAGCAGAATCTGGCTCTTAAAAAGAAGATTTATTCAGGATCTCTGTTTTAAAAAACTTGTAGAAATGGATGATTAAGTATTATTCCCCACTTATTCATAGAATAGGCAAAGATTTATGCAAGTACTTAGCTTCATGAACATATCTAGTCCTAATAAAGTCAAGGTAAGCCTGTACATAAGTCTTTGATGGATTGGGGTCTAAGAATACTTAGTCTTTTCACTAGGTAAGTACTTGCTGTTAAGCATCAACATTATTTTCAAAGGTAAATGTCAAAGGATGGATATTGAATTTATGTAAGCAGTACGGACTAGTGAATTGAACATGAGACTGAATTAGGACTCCTAAGTTCTAACATAGCGCCTTCCCACCTATTTTGTGAGTTTAAGGATAGTCATTAACCTCTTAGAATCTTAGCTTCTGTAGCTGTAAAATGAGAGTGAGTACTATTTATTTACAATATATTGTTCACAAGGCTATTGTCAGAATTGTTTATAGTGGATTGAGAAGACAGAAATTCTATATGAAAAATTAGAAGGCATCCTGCTTCAGTTATGACAACTTTAGCCTAGTAATACCTGATCTGACAACTAAACTCTTGCATATCTAGCATGCATTTGCTCAAACAAGCAAGCAATCATGGAGCCACACACTATGTTTATTTTGTACTCAAACTTCCGTGGCTGCAAATAAGAGTTTTATGTATATTGTGTCTAAGCTCCTAACTTCCCACAGTGCATCCTGTGCTGCCAAGTAGCAAGAGCTGAGTATTATCTCTCCATGCTTAGGAAAACTGGCAAATCTTTGCCTAATTGTTTCTTTCAGTAGCTCACTACAGTTCTCAGACTAACCCCTTCAGCTACATCAGGTTATAGCTTACCCTATCTCATCATTGGCACAGCAGAGGGAAAAGTAGGGAAATATCTCTTAGTATTTGGAGGCCAGTCCGGATGTGGAGGCAACAGACTGGATTTCTTAACTCAGTCTCTCTCACAGAAGGAATTTATTTCCCTCTGGGGCCCAAACAGGCTGTCCCCCAGGCAGGGCTCTGCCTGCCCCACACCTCTGTACCTATAGGGCACCCTCCTGGTACCTGACTGTCTCTCAACTGTTTGTGCTCTCCAGCAGCATGTCCTCTTCCCACAGCTCCTGGAGCACTACTGATCTGACTAAAGGAGAGACTTTCACCAGTTAGAGTCATTCCTTGATTGACTCCAGGTGTCCCTATCATATCAATATAACTGTCTCAACTGGTTCTAGCAAGTTCTTGATTACCTACAGATGTTTTAATTAACTGTCTCCACTGGTTAGTACAGGTTGACCTGGATCAGTCATGAATCTGACTTGGGATAGACTTTGTTTGGTTACCAGGGAAACAGCGACTTGTTTAACCCGGGGCTAATATACCTATATTCAGTTACCTTCTTGCCATCTGGCCTGACCCTGACACAATATATAAAGGGCAGGTAGGCAGTTTATTATGGTATTCTGATGTGTTGCCATTGATAAATAGCCTATTACATGTAATATCAGCCATTAACTCTGCTACCTACCAGAATAGTCTACATTTATTGATCTGACTAGTAACACGATGGAGCATATTAAAGATACTGCATAAATCTTAACTCACAATTTCTATGCTTTTATCGATGTGTCATAGTATTTTGTATTTCCATTTATCCACTTTATTGGTGAGTCTTCGATTGCACAGATGTTATTTACCATAACAGTAATGTTCCCAGCTGTGCTATGCGTCAATAACCCATCCTATCAGACCAATTGAAATTATATACTCAGCTGAGGAAATTCATTAATCCATTTAAAAAAAAATCCTTATATTTCAAGGAATGATGACTAATCTGAGTTTTCTCTGTATTTTTAAATCTAAAACTTAGTTGATCTATTTGGACTCTTGTCATCAGTTCCTACAGCCCCTATTGGAAATGAATATAGGAACCACGACTGAAGACTTACGAATAAACTTTTTTAGTTTACTGGATATGTAACATGGTAAGATATTTTATTGTTTCCTTTACAAACAAACATTCTCAACACTTTCATGAACTTGGGACCACAGACGCCTAAGTTCAAGTAGTCATCAAAGACCTTGTGTCTTGCACAATAAAGACTTTGAATGTTTATTGCTGTACCATAATATTTCAGAATACTTACATCTTGAAATTTTCTTTCATGAGATTTCATGCTACAGTGACCACTGACAAGCATTCGTAACATCTGGAGCCTCTTGAAGCCTCACTGCTCAAGTTGCTGAACAGGTTGCTAACACAAGACCCATATGCAGGCTTCACATCAGTACCTGATGTCTTGTAATGGATTTATACAAGAATTGTCATCTCTACCCATAGAAAATTAAGATGAATGTTGCAGTCACCACATGAGATACCTGTGATGCACTTCCATTATTTGCTCACTACTGAATAAAAGGGAAATCTATCACATATTAGTACAATGAAAGAAAATACAGATCTACTTCGATTATTTCAAACTCTGTGCAAGAACCAGAGTCACTGGAACCCCATATAGAATTTGGTGAAAGCCATCAGAAGTAATTCAAAATTCAACAAGAGCTCATCAAATTAACAAAATCCCTTGCCATGGGTCAAATAGGTTTATGTGGGTGCTTCTTCTAGGGGCATGATACAAGAGTTCGAGGCAGATAAAGGGCAGATCTTTGTATTTATAGATTGGAGCTCAAATCTATTCCCGTGCCTTGCAATTTCCTATAGCATAATTCCTATCTTTTTATTTAATTTGTATCTGTGTGCACTTGAGTTGAAATATATTATACTAGCAATGAAACAAACATCGAAGCTTTTTAAATGGATTAATTTATTGTTTACATTTCTTCCCTCACTGTGTATAGGCAAGCACACACATGCACACACACACAAACACACACAAAACAGTTACAGTGCAGCTGCTATGCATAACTAAGAAATAAAGCATGGCTAACAGCCAATAGCAAGTAATTTATAGGGGCTTTCAGTTTCTTTCTTAAACACTGATCTTTCAAAATTATACTTGGGGGCATTTTCCCTTTAAAACTGAAAACAATAATGCCAAGTTCTAAATCACAGGGATGGGGAAGACTGTCATCTAAATTCCTGTTGAATCCATGCAAACAGTGATACTATATACCATACTTGAGAGTTGTGCCCATGCACAATTAATTCTGTGTACATGTATGTATGTCAGTTCTGGAACAATGCTTCCATTGATGAACTTTTTTTATTGGAAACTAAATTTATGATTACAATCAGTCAAAACAACCCTTCAGTAATACAATAAAATATCAGAGATCTTCTCCATAATAGGCCTGTTTAGAGACAAATTTATTAAAATACATTTCTAAAGGGCCTACACCCCACATATCCAGTTATATGTGTACAAAATGGTATATAACCCAACACTTAAAAGGTTCAACATATGCCTGCCTTCAGTATGTCATCCATATGAAATGTGTATGACACATAAATCTTATATCATGCTTATCACTGCTCCATACCACAGGCATCAAGAATCCCAAGTGACCAAAATCACTGCACTCAGTTCCAGTCGTATCACATATCTGCACATATTTGTGGTGCCATTACAATGTTAGAAAATCATTAGAAAGGAAAAATGTATATAATTAAAAACATAAAATTAAGTACTAATTTTGACCCAACTTTATAATTAAGCCAAATGTAGTCTGATGTTCTCCTATACAAAAAGGTATATTCTCAGTCTTGGCAGTGTCTCTCTCCTAAATGTCAAGTTTCTATCTCCCTGTTTACAAGATGCTAGAACTATTTCCAAAAAAGCCTCTGTAGCAATACTGCCTTTCCAATATAGCTTCAGGCTAGTCACTGCCTCAGTTTCTCTTCCTGCAGTCTGGATCACCTAACTTCCCAGCAAAGTTCGGTTGCCATGGTAACCAGCTGCAGTGACTAAGCCGCTAACTATAGCAGAAAAGAGAAGTCCAAAATAAGTACAATTCAACAGTCTTCAACATCAAATTGCTTTCAGTCCCTTCTTCCTGAGTATCTGACTTTTGTTCCCAGTCTTCTTCCTGAGTATCTGACTTTTGTTCCTGGGCTTCTTCAAATTCCTCCCTGCTCTTTGGAAAGTAGCAACTCCTGGGTTTTCTACCTCCAGTTTAGTTACTCTCCTTGTTTTCCACAGACTTTACCCCTCCACCTTTCTCCACCTCTAATTTAGCCATGTGGCATGTCTATCATATAACATTGCTTATTTTCTCCCCCTGAGGAAGTGGAGGTGGACCTATTTTCCTTTAAAGGGCAAATCATCCAGAAACAGTCACAAGTATATATTACATATATATACACATGCACACAAAGTTACACAAGTGCTTTCTCACTCTGTTCATTCTTGGAAATGCCTGAAGTATTGGCTTAAACTTAAAAAACCTCACTTGGGCAAGACTAAATATGGAAAAAGTCAGCCCAAACAGTTAGTTTTAAAAGATTATTAGTAACTGGAAAACCTCTAGACACTCCATATATAATAACTTCACTGGAATGCTAAGAGGATGATTAACAGCCTAGAAAATTTTTAAAGGAAGGTCAGCTTTTAGAACAAACAACTTGAACATTACTTTTTAAAAACTATTTGTTCCATGCTCCTACTGCAGCAATAAAAGGGAAAATATCTGCAAGAAATCACTTGACGGACTCTTACTATATCAGAGTTACCTCTAGCGCAAACCAAATCCTGAAATTAAATTAAATCAGCAGGCCTGTAACAAGAAAAAATAAATATTAATACTATCAAATAATGGCCTAATCATTCCTTTGTATTTACTGCTAAAATCATTGACCACAGTAGATTATTTTTTACTAATCAAAAAATCTATAAGGCCCTGTCTTTTGGAATTTTCAATGCATAGATAAACATTAATTTGACTGTTTTAATTTGATACAAAAGCATTAAGGAAAAATTATGTGACTTGCTGAAGGCTCACATTAATATTTCAGGGTATGTCTACATTACAGCATTAATTCGAGTTAACTTAATTCAAAATAGTTAATTCGAATTAAGCTAATTGGAATTAACGCATCTGCACACAAAAACTATTTCAAAATAGCATTTTGCTATTTTGAAATAGCGCGCCCACACTGAGTGGACCCTGAACCGGTTAAGGCTGGCCGGAACCAGTGCCGGCAGGGCATCAGGTTAGACTTAGTGTGTGGGGCTGCTGCCTGAGGCTAACTGAGCTGCGTGCTTAAAGGGATCCTACCCCCACCCCGACAGACAGTTCTCAGGGTTCCCGCTTGCTTGTCTACCTCGATGAGGGACAGCAAAGCAGTCCTGTCTTGGAGTGCCCTGAGTGCCTGCACTCAGGACACCACAGCACTCGGCCACATGGAGCCAGAGCTGCCCCTGGGCATGCCGGTGCATCTTGTGGGGTCGTTGCCATCAGCCCGGCTGCACTTGCTGCAGGCTGCCATCTGGGGGATTCATCGGGGGGCTGTCAGGATCCAGGAAGCCCTGCGGGAGAGCGTCCACCCTGAGGAGCCCTCAGAGCCACCCAGGTCCTCCCCACTGGGGGCTCGTGCCCCATTCCTCCCTCACGTCCTTCCACTTACCCCTCCCTAACCCCCCTTCCTGATGTCAAACAGAAGACATGTATGTTCAAAAATAGAAACTGGATTTATTGAACAAAACTGGGGGAGGATGAACCTCTGGGGAGACTGGGAAAAGGAGGTGGGAGAGGAGAGGGGGAAACCTGGGAGGAGGGAGCTAGAAGGGGGAAACAACGGGAAGAAGGGGGAAAGGAAGCTCAGGGCTCAGGGGTGGGGGTCTTGCCGGACCAACTTGATGTTCATGCAAACCTGCTCCTGGGTTCTCATGTGGCCTTTGGTGGCCAGGCTGGCAGCTATCCTGCCATAGACAGCCGCATTCCTCCATCTAGTGTGGAGATCATGGATGTTGAGGGCATCCCCCCCAAACCTGAATAAGGTCCATGATCTCCACCCTGGACCAGGAAGGTGCCTGCCTTCTCCAGGCCCTGTCAGGCTCCTGGGAGCTGGCAGACTGCTCCTGGGGAGCGGTGGAGGGCTGGCTGCCAGTGTCTTGCTGGCTCATGTTTTGGGGCCACTGGGTCAGGGGCCCCGGTGGCCACTGCTGGTTCTGGGCTGGCAGGCTTGGAGCTGGCATAGGCACTGTGGCCAGGGTCTACCCCTTTAATGGCCACCAGGGCTCCCTGGAAAGGGCTGGAGGCCCCCTATTTCGAATTAAGTGTCTACACAGCACTTAATTTGAAATAGCTATTTTGAATTTGGCATTACTCCTCGTAGAATGAGGTTTACCAAATTCGAATTAAGCGCTCCGCTATTTTGAATTAATTTTAAAATAGCGGTTTGCATGTATAGACGCTATTAAAGTTAGTTCAAAATAACGGCTGTTATTTCAAATTAACTTTGCAGTGTAGACATACCCTCAGAGCTTTGTAGGGAAAAATCACCTAGCTGAATTTTGTACAATTAGCCCAAAAATCATTGATCAGACCATCAGTCTGCAGAAAGCATCTTCAATATCTTAGTTATATTTTTCAGAGCTGTCTGAAAATGTCATCAAACTTGTGCTTTAGAATAAAAATCTATTATAGACACTTAAAATGTATTAAACTTACAAATGTACTTTACAACACTATTAGCCACTGGAAAGTCAACATCTGAAAAACAATACTGTGACCAGGGCCTGGAATGGGCCTCACTGAAAGAGCCATACTCACGGCAGATTGCATGAAATAAGTCAGAAAATTCCCCAAACTGATGGTTTATTCCATAATAAGATTTACTGAGTCACTGTCCAGTAACAAAAGAGCTTCGGCAGTACCCCCATGGTTAATCAGAAGCCAACTTAATCCCCCTTAGGCATTCCAGCTCTTGGCTTCCATCAAGATAAACAGGTATAATATAGTGTAAGGTTATTGAAAACCCATTTCATCATATTTGTGGTTCTTTCTAATCCCAAGGTATCAGACACAGATACCCAGGTCAATACAAATATCAGATATTATCACACTGTTAGCCTTACTAATCTTAGGAAAGAAAAGGAAAGGAAATTTTTAAATGGTTTAATATATCATATACATAAATATGATTGCCAGGTCCTTGTATCAGGTTTGTAGCAGTGATGGACTATACTGCAAAAGTCTCTCTGGAATCACCCAGCCAGCCTGGGGATCATCAGTCCTTCTTCAGAGCTTCCTGTTAGACATTCAGTCCAGAGAAATAAAGCAGGAAATGAAGATGCCTCCAGTGTCTTCTCTATCCTCCACCTCCAAAGCCCCTGTTTGTAGAAAGTTACTGGCCCAACATGGAGTCCAGGGTCACATGTCCTTATGTGGTTTGCTGACTCTCAGGGAATGCTCTTTGGCTTTGTGCCCAGGCTTGCTAGGGCTGTGGCAGTTCATAGCTTGGCAGTTCATAGCTCTGGGCTTGTAATTTCAAATATGAAAATAAAAATTTGTTTGAACCCCAGCAGCTAATTTCTTGAGCTAATTTTCATTACAAATTAAGGACTATGTAAAATCTATCTTGAGGATGTCACCCTGGAATACAACACAGATTTAAGATCAGGGGCGGCCCTAGACTAGCTGCCAGCAACTGGCGCCCTAGGCGAACCATGCAATCGGCACCCCCACCTCCAAACCCCTCAATGATATTGTACCACCATTTGGCGCCCCATTTAACTTGGTGCCCTAGGCGACCGCCTAGTTCATCTATATCGACGGGCCACCCCTGTTTAAGATACAAACACATAGCCAATATCCATAATTTCAGATACAAAAAATGATACATGCATATAAACAGTGTAATCCTACATAGCAAATCATACCTTTTCCATTGATACCATTCACAACTTACTTAGTACAAGATCTATGGTAACTCTGTAGTACTAGTAATAGCAAAGATATAAATGGTCATTTTTAAACATACAGCCTCATAATTACAAACACAGATTTGTAATTTTCACTCCCCATAGGGGCAGGACTGTGTGAAAATAAAGAGCAAGCTGCACCTTACAAAAGGGAGCTAGCAGCTGGCCCGTGCACCCCTGTGCACTGGAGAGATAAGGGAAACATTCTCCTGTAGGTTAAATATGTTTTGTGCTCTCTCTCTCTCTGGAGCACTGCAACTGTGCACTGCCCCTTATCCTGGCCTTGGCCTGACTGACGGTGCCTTTAGTAGCAATTCTATAAAATGCTATGAATTCTGTACAGAAGGTATACTCAGAATTTTGTTGCAGTTAACTTAATCGACAAACAATATATGACAGAGAGAACAAAAATAGTCATGGTAGTTAATGTGATTAATTACTCTGAATTCAGCAGATTACTACCTGTAATGCTCCCAGTAGTTCAGTAGTTATGGATCAGGTTGTTGTCATCAGAATGCCCTTTATAAATATGATTAATGATATAGGAAGATGACATATTGGGCCTTCAGTTTTCCCTAACTTTAATAGTATTGAGCAACTTTATCCATATCCTCAAAATGATAGATACACTTAATCAGTAGTACTAGAAGTCTCATTACGTTCTCATTAAACTTCTATACCCTATGTATAACCTTGAGAGGTATTAGACACTAATGAGTATATTCTCCTCTCATTGTGCACACTACTCTTCCTGAAGCACTCGGATACCATGGCAATGAGCGTGCTCTAAACACCTACATAGATAAAGATTAATGGGGTTTCCATATAAGCATCACTAGAAAAATTTCATATCAACGAAGAGAACAGTGGCAAAGACAGTTTACATGCAATAAAAAACATACCTGCTGAAGCACTTGCCTCTAGAATCTCATTATTACTTAGTCTTGCATTTGAATAGTGCCAAGAAGCAATAGTCATGGATCAAGAGCCCATTGTGCCAAACATAGAACAAAGAGACAGTCTTTGCCCCCAAAGAACTTGCAGTCTAAATAATAATGATGTTATGTGATCACACTAGCTAACCGCTCCATTGGTGACTGATTAACAAATTCAACATGAAGTAAAACAAATATGATCTATGTGCGTGTTTTAAACTGTGCTCCCTAAAGTGAATGTAATACATTAGCATAATTGTTAATGGTAGGGTTGCCAACACTCCTGTATTATAATGGACATGCCTAACTTAAATAAAATATTGCCTGTACTGTAGTAAGTCAGCATGGGATGCCTTTTATCCTGTATTTCACCTAGAACTATACTCAGTCCTTAGCAGTGGCAAAAAGGGTATTGGTGCCCAGTCCCTGGTAGTGGTTGAGTGTCAGTGTCTAGAACAGTGTCTCAGGGATTCAGACAATGCCCTGCAAGGGCAGGATTTTCCCCAGCTCCTGCTGTGTATTCCCTGTCAGGGACAATTCTTTTCTCTAGTCCCTAACTGGCCACACTTTGCAGACTTCCACATGCTCGCTCCACAGCACTGTGCAGGCTCCCCCTCATTCAGGCATTGGAGCCATGGCCCTAGCTGCAGGAGCAGGAATGATCAGGACCCAATGTGGAGGAGCACGAATAGGACAGTGAGGGCCATCCTGGCCCTCAACCACTGCTCCACTACACCACTACAGAAGTATCCTATCTAGCTGCCCACTCTCCACCCACACAAGAGAGACCAACAGATGCCCCATGGCACTGACTCCCATACCGCGCCAGGAGAAACTGATGTCCCACCTCCCAGTCACCTCTCCATGCTCTGCGCCCCTGACACTTCCCAGGCACCAACCCCCAGGAGAGACCAACCCTCCCGCAACTCAACTGGTACCTGGTACATGATCCTCACTGGTGGAGGCCAATATCCTCTCAACTCTGGGCACCAACACAAGCTCCTCACCAAGCCAATGCTCAACCTCAGAAACTACCTGCTGCTCCTCACACATGAGAATGACCCTCTTGGGCACTGCAGCAACTCTTCCCCCTCCCTCCCCCCAACACACATACCCTGTGCTGCTCCTCACAAATGAGAGAACGACTCCTTTGTATACTTCTGCAACCCTTTCCCACCACCCAAGCACCAGCCCTGAAGATCATAGAATCATAGAACACTAGGACTGGAAGGGACCTCGAGAGGTCATCGAGTCCAGTCCCCTGCCCTCATGGCAGGACCAAATACTGTCTAGACCATCCCTGATAGACATTTATCTAACCTACTCTTAAATATCTCCAGAGATGGAGATTCCACAACCTCCCCTGGGCAATTTATTCCAGTGTTTGACTACCCTGACAGTTAGGAACTTTTTCCTAATGTCCAACCTAAACCTCCCTTGCTGCAGGTTAAGCCCATTGCTTCTTGTTCTATCCTCAGAGGCCAAGATGAACAAGTTTTCTCCCTCCTCCTTATGACACCCTTTTAGATACCTGAAAACTACTATCATGTCCCCTCTCAATCTTCTCTTTTCTAAACTAAACAAACCCAATTCTTTCAGCCTTCCTTCATAGGTCATGTTCTCTAGACCTTTAATCATTCTTGTTGCTCTTCTCTGGGACCCTCTCCAATTTCTCCACATCCTTCTTGAAATGCGGTGCCCAGAACTGGACACAATACTCCAACTGAGGCCTAACCAGCGCAGAGTAGAGCGGAAGAATGACTTCTCGTGTCTTGCTCACAACACACCTGTTAATGCAGCCCAGAATCATGTTTGCTTTCTTTGCAACAGCATCACACTGCTGACTCATATTCAGCTTGTGGTCCACTATAACCCCTAGATCCCTTTCTGCCGTACTCCTTCCTAGACAGTCGCTTCCCATTCTGTATGTGTGAAACTGATTGTTCCTTCCTAAGTGGGGAACTTTGCATTTGTCTTTATTAAACTTCATCCTGTTTATCTCTGACCATTTCTCCAATTTGTCCAGATCATTTTGAATTATGACCCTGTCCTCCAAAGCAGTCGCAACAACCCCTCCCAATTTGGTATCATCTGCAAACTTAATAAGCGTACTGTCTATGCCAATATCTAAATCGTTGATGAAGATGTTGAACAGAACCGGTCCCAAAACAAACCCCTGCGGAACTCCACTTGTTATACCTTTCCAGCAGGATTGTGAACCATTAATAACTACTCTCTGAGTACGGTTATCCAGCCAGTTATGCACCCACCTTATAGTAGCCCCATCTAAGTTGTATTTGCCTAGTTTATTGATAAGAATATCATGCGAGACCGTATCAAATGCCTTACTAAAGTCTAGGTATACCACATCCACCGCTTCTCCCTTATCCACAAGACTCGTTATCCTATCAAAGAAAGCTATCAGATTGGTTTGACATGATTTGTTCTTTACAAATCCATGCTGGCTGTTCCTATCACCTTGCCACCTTCCAAGTGTTTACAGATGATTTCCTTAATTACTTGCTCCATTATCTTCCTGGCACAGAAGTTAAACTAACTGGTCTGTAGTTTCCTGGGTTGTTCTTATTTCCCTTTTTATAAATGGGCACTATATTTGCCCTTTTCCAGTCTTCTGGAATCTCTTCTGTCTCCCATGATTTTCCAGAGATGATAGCTAGAGGCTCAGATACCTCCTCTATCAGCTCCTTGAGTACTCTAGGATGCATTTCTTCAGGCCCTGGTGACTTGCAGGCATCTAACTTTTCTAGGTGATTTTTAACTTGTTCTTTTTTTATTTTATCTTCTAAACCTCCCCCCTTCCCACTAGCATTCACTATGTTAGGCATTCCTTCAGACTTCTCGGTGAAGACCGAAACAAAGAAGTCATTAAGCAACTCTTCCATTTCCAAGTTTCCTGCTACTGTTTCTCCCTCCTCACAGATAGCTGAATCTGTCCCATATTCTGGAAATAGAGTGCTGGCAAATCTAGTTAATGGGATAATTAGCTAAACAGAGAAGCTGAGCTTTTTATAAACGTGACACTGCATACTCATTTCTACCCTGCCATGGTACCCTCTTCTCAATGGAATGATGAACCAGCTCACTTGTCAGCTCTTGTCACTCCCTGCTGGCTAAATTCTACTGTGCAGGCTGCAGTGCTGACTTCTATATGGTGTGTATTTTGCTACCCTGTGGTGGCTGTTGTCTTCAGCTGTTAGGCCCTATTATGACTACATAATACCTTTTGCAGAATGGGCATCAAAATCTTGAGCAATCAAAATGTTTGATCAAGTTATGATGTGAAGGCTGGTAGGGCAATGATTTTTATCAGAGAGCAGATGAATTACATACTCAAGAACTCAGACCACTTTGGGCTATGTCTACACTTCCAAGTGTTCACAATTACTTGACCATGTACTGCTAGAGTGTTTACCCTGTGTCTGTGCTGAGCATGCATATATGCTGTGTTGGGCATGGGTATACACTGTGAACAGGCATATAGCTTCATCAGCACTGCCCCTTTTCAGTATGCAATGTTAGTGCTAACAATTATGGGGTAGTATTTCAGAGTGTGCAAAACAGGATGTGCTTTAGGAGCTGCTTTGCTGAACTTTGCTGGAACTGTACTCCACTTTCACCACATTTGATGATGGCTGCTCCATGTCATCGCGCCCTTCTGTCAAACTGTGCTGGAGACATAGAACAAGTGCCTGAAGATGAAGTTCTGCTGCTGCTAGCTGGACAAATATTCATGAGGTGCGGTACCTGATGCTGAACAGAAATCGCCAGAGAGATTTCAGATGATACAGATGACTGACCCAGAAGGGGGATGAAAATCCATTCGGTCCCATGTCACAGAGGAATTGAATACCATGACTATGATGATAGGCCCAGGGATGGACCACCACTTTGGATCCTGACAACCAGCATGGTGTGGTAGGACCACATCATTGTGGAAATATGGCTGCAGAACTTCAGAATGAGGAAGCAGACTCTCATGCCTTGGCAGCTTGTGCCAGCCCTCCATGCTAGACCACTTGATTAAAAAAACTCACGCCAGTGCAGATGCAGGAGGATATCAAACTTGGGAAGGTGGCAACACCGAGTCCTCAAAGACTAGGGTTGTGTCTAGACTACATCCCTCTTTGGAAAGAGGGATGTAAATTAGACACTTTGAAATTGCAAATGAAGCGCGGGATTTAAATATCCCGGGCTTCATTTGCATAATCGCATCATGGCGCTCTTTCGAAAATGTGCCATTTCGAAAGTAAAACCGCGGTCTAGATGCAGTTCTTTCGAAAATGGCAGGCTTTTTCGAAAGATCGTGTACTTCTCAAAAAATGAGGGAGCATAGGATCTTTCAAAAAAGCCTTCCATTTTCAAAAGAACCGCGTCTAGACCACAGTTTTACTTTCAAAATGGCACTTTTTCGAAAAAGCGTCATGACGCAATTATGCAAATGAAGCCCGGGATATTTAAATCCCTGCTTCATTTGCAATTTCAATGTGTCTAATTTACATCCCTTTGTCGAAAGAGGGATGTAGTCTAGACACAGCCTAGGTAATGATGTCTTCTGAATTCACTTAAACTGCAGCTAGTCTCTGACAAGGTCTCTCTGCTACAGGTGTTTACATACTGCATGATCCAGCATTTTCTTAAGCTGATTTGTTTTGGATCTCCTTTCAAAGTTCAATTTCATCAAATCCTCAGTTGAGTTCTTCCTTCTTTCTCTCTAGGCCCATTGTGGCTGCCATCATGTAACTGAGAAGGTCTTTGGTCTTTGATCACATGCACTCTGAATTCATGGCTTTCGTTTTTGTAAATTGCTTCTGTGATGAACTGGCCCTTGCAGTTCAGAACTCTGCCAGGGCTAATCAAAGCTGTGTCAAGCGATTCAGCTCTGAGAGGGGTTAAAGGTGATTGTAAATCCATTCTGAGATGACTGTGATGTCAGCTCTTGAGTCAATTTTAAAATCAATAGTCTTGTCATGAATATGCCAGGCAAGCACTATATCATAAGTGATAGATCCCAGAAACAATGGCTCTTCATTCTTTGTAATGTGAGTCAATTCCCTGACTGCTTTGGATCAGCAAACAGTTGCAAAATATCTATTTCATTCATGTATTACCCCCCCCAGACATGTATCCTCTCTTGGGATATGAGTTTTTTCCACATCCTGTACATTTAGGCTGGAATTTGTACTCTTAGCCTGAGGGAATCTCTCTCCTTGCCTCCGGGGATTTATGATAATGACTTTTAATACTCAACTGTCTAAGGTAGTTTCAAGTTTTTCAAATTGATCTTGCCTCTTTGTCTACTGTTTAACTTAATTTGATTCCTTTGCCCTCCTTATAACCGTGGATAGGGTCAAATTTCTCTTCAGTTGTAGCTGCTCTGAAAGTATTTTTATCTGTTAATACAATAATCAGCTTGTCTGACATTTTCATGTTTTGCATTCTCAAAATCACAGTTTTCAGCCATTATATGCAGAGCTTTTATAAAACATTCAACATTTCCCCCATCATGAAATTTCCCTGAGATATGAAGTATGCATCAGACATAGCAAGACCACATTCATAGTTATCTTTGCAGCAAAGTCGAGGGATTTAAAGATATGCTCTGCTGGATTCCCCATAGCATAAATTAAAAATGACACTGTATATATCCAGTTTCTTTGTGCAGCTTCATAGCAATGCAAAAATCTTGCAAAATGTTGTTTCCAGCCTGTCTATTCTGAAGGTTTGGAACAGCTGAAGTTCTCTGGTGCATTGAAGAGTGGAAGGTTGGAAAGATTATGCAACCTTTTGTTGCTGTGTTTCTTCTGCCTTCTTTTGTTGCTGTTCCCTCTCTTTCTGTTCTTAGTTTACTTGTGATATTATTTCATGCTTCTGTAACAGTTATGGACTATTCACAGAGTTTTCTTACATACACCAGATGCACTTGTCATAAGTAGGGTCCTACCAAATTCACAGCCATGAAAAACATGTCATGGACTGTGAAATAAGCTCTCCCATATGAAGTCTAGCTACTGGAGGGGCAGGGAAAGGGCATAGCTCAGGATGCCCCATTCAGGGACTTCTACCATTTCCTGGGCTCCAGGTGCTAGTCCCAAGGCTGAGGAAGGACAGGACTTGTTCTTCTACGGGATGGTTGTTCTTGGAGGAAGATCAGATTCACCTCCTGGACTTCCCCCTAATACAGGAAGCTCTAGGGCTGCTGCCCAACTGCAAAACTCCAGTATTTGGAGGTGGATCTGATCTACTCCCTGAGAGCAGAGGAAGAGCAAATCCTTTCCCTCCCCGCTCAGCTGGTACTAGCATCTTGGAGCCCCTGGCTAAGGCACTTACAGCAGCATAGAGAGAGGGGGAGAATCAGACCCACCTCCAGGAACTTCCTGCAGCTGCAGGAAGCTCCCAGCTCTGAAGGCAGCACAGGATAGAAGGTGGCAATCCCACAACCCATCTACAATAGCTTTGTAACCCATCTCCTCACAACCCCTTTGTGTTGGAACTCCCCATGGTTACAGTGTAACTGCCTGCAGGCGGATAAACCTCTACAGCTGGATCTATAAAGCCTGCTGCTTCTTAGCTTAGGCTGTAGAGCTCACTCATTCTTCTCTCTCTGTGTAAGTGGTCTAAGTGCCACTATATGGGACAGTGAACCACACCCACTAGGTGTGTAGGTTACAACAGTCCCGTGGGATTTCAGATGGAAACATCTAAAAAAACATGAAATTGACTCATTTTCAAATCCTATGGGTGGATTGTGAATTTGGCAGGGCCCTAATCATAAAGTCCTGTAGTGCTCTGTCAGATTTGGCTGAGGTTTGATGAAATAAGGTCTTTTACACACAGTGCCACCCAGTGGCTAAGCAATACAATACAGTTTATAATTCCATTGCAAGAGAAGAGGAGACATACCAGAGACGGGGTATGGTAATAAATATTTCCTATGGTCACAAGGAAAGCAGTCTGCCCAGACTTTCCTCAGACAAACAAACCATTCCCTTTCCCTTCCCAGACCCAAATCCAAGCCACCACCCATACCCATCTGCTTCCCACAGAACTCCCATTTGCAAGGGAAGAAAAGGAGAGTGGGGAGAGGGTAGTTTGGGGTCTTTGTAAAGCATATGTCAAAAATTCTTCTTTGTCCCACTTGTGCCCTTTCACATCCTCCCCCCATGGTCAGCCTTGTCAAGGAAGTATCATTGTTCATCATGCTGAACAGAAAAAAACCCAGATCCAGGACACAAAGACAGCCTGTTAATAACTCTGCTATAGTTTTCACTAAGAGCTTTATAATGGTTCATAGGGTTTCAATACAATCATTGATTTACAGCCATGGCTTGCTCATGAACCATGTCAAGGTGAAGTTGTGTTGTGATGAGGGAGCTGGCTTCAGGCATGTAATTCCAGACCCAAAGGGCTCATCTAGACTACGCTAAAGTGTCAAAAGAGGAATTTACATATCTTCTTCCAATAGCCGTGGGAATTTGCATATCTTCTTCCAATCTCACTTTCAAAAGCAGAGCTTTCGAAAGCAAAAGTAGTTTGGACGCAGCTTTTTCAGTGACCCCCTCCCCTTTTTCAAAAAGCCGCATAAACCTCATTTTTTGAGGAAGAGCGGCTTTTTGAGAAAGGGGGAAGGAGGATTTGCCGTAAAAGCCGCGTCCAAACTACTTTCACTTTCGAAAGCTCTGCTTTCGAAAGTGAGATTGGAAGAAGATATGCAAATTCCCGCAGAATTTGCATATCCTCTTCTGACACTTTACGTTAGTCTAGATGAGCCCAAAGAGATATTTCTGTGGAGTGTGCAGACATAATGTAACTTACCAGCCTCAGCCTGTTTCCTGCCACACCTCAGGGTCCTTGTCAGGCTCCTCAAAGAGGGCATCCTCAATGAGGTCCACCACATAGAAGTGTAGAATAATATTCTTCCAGGTCACCAGGGGCTTTCTTCAGGACTTCCTCCCACAAACCTCCTGCCTTCTAGCCCTGCCCCTCATCAGGATCCCTCTATACCAGGGGTGGGTAATAATTTTTTCTGGGGGACCACTTAATGAATTTTAGTAGGTGATCATAGGCTGGCTCCACCCCCAGAAGGGGCGGGGCTTGGGTGGAAGGGGCGGGGCTGGGGACTAGCCTCCCCCCCAGAGTTGTCTGGGGCTGGAGGTTTTGAAGTAAAAACAGAGCAAAGGGCTCATGGCTCCTGGTCCCACTGCTACCACAGGCACCCAGTTTGCTGTGGCTATTTAAAAGGCTCACAGCTCTGTCTCCTTCCAGGGTAGCACCACAACTGGGAGACAGGAGCCATTTAAATAGATTCCGCTGCCTGAGCCACTGCCTGGAAATTCGGTGGCTCGGACAGCAGAATATAAATAGAAATCAGCCAGATGCAGCGCACAGGCCGGATCAAAGTGTTAGGTGGGCTGGATCTGGCCCCCAGGCCACATCTTGCCCAGCCCTGCACTATACAATGGTGCCAGCAAGATCAAGAAGGGAGTTGTGAATTCAGCTTCAGTGGTTGCAGCCTGGGGAGCACCCAGTCCAGCTCATTGTAGCAAGGGAAATTGCTTGGTCCCAGCCCAGAGAAACTGTTAAGAGTCCTTTACACACTGGTGCAGGTGCTTGAAGTGCCTCATGCACTCTCAGCATTGGGACAGAGTCCAGTGAATTCCTACCTCCTCCAGTCTCTGTGAAATCTCCTGGTATAGGTGTGAGTTCCTGCCAGTACAAGAGAAGTCAGGAAGGATGGTGTACTTGACCATACAATGATCAGCACACAGGTGCACTCCAGGGATCAGACACATTTTTGGATACTAGAGTTAGTTTTATTGATTAATGGGATATTAGACAGAACATGCAAGTTATTTCACTACTTTATTCAGAAAGAGTTGTAGAGTATAATTTCCATGCAAATAATATGGAGAATGCTATTCTTTGCTTTGTCTTAAAGATGTCCTAAAAGGAAACAGCATTGAATCATTAGCAACAACATTTGTTAGCACTTCTTCTCTAACTCTGCCTAGCAAGATGGTACAGGTTGGACCTCCGTTGTCTCGCATCCTTGGCACCTGACCCATCCTGAATGAGGGAATTTGCCAGATCAGAGGAGGTCCCCTGTCACCAGCCTCCCAGGACACTCCCGCTCCCTATGGCTGGCTCTGCTTCATCCCCACTGCCACTGAGCTCCAGACTGAGCGGCTTGGTCTTGGGCTCCGGCCCACAGGGCTCCCCGGGGATGGAGCTCCCCAGCCCTGGCCCCACTTCTCCCTCACCCGACTGGAATCCCCAGGGATGGAGCTTGCCGACTGCCCCACTTTTGCCATGCACTGCCAGGGATCCCCAGGGACAGGGCTGTCCAGCTGTCCCACTTCTGCCACTGGCTACCCTGCTGCTGCCCCACCCGGTCAGGGCTCCCCAGGGATGAGGCTCACCAGTCCCGCTGCTGTACTGTATGGCCGGAGATTCCCAGGGACAGGGCTTGCCAGTCCCACTGCTGACCTGCCCACCCAGAGCTCTTCAGGGAGGGAGTTCACATTCCCGGGTGCCAGGGTTCTGCTGAACCACGGATGTTGCCAGACCAGAGAGTCCCAGATTTTGGAGGTTCAACCTGTAGCTATATTAGTTAGAGGACTACTAGCAGATGTGCACATCCTCCTGTCACTGGAGCATTATGTATGTGAACCTTAGGTTTAGCTCTTTGTAGACTGGAAACTTTTGAGATAATTCATCTTCAATTAAATCCCCTGAACACAAATGCCCTGTTTTCTTTTTGGAAATCTTTATGACCATAATTATCTGATTATCTGACAATAAATATGTTTTGACACCCACGATTTCTGATAATGATTGTCCTTGTAATATATATAGCTGCCTGAAAAGATGACCCTGATTTAGCTAATAAGAAAATTTAGGCAGTTGAAGTTTGCATAATTAAGGTTACACTAAGCACAACATTGATAGTTTTCACATGTTCTCTCCTTTTGAAATGCTTATGTTTCTAGAAATTTGATGTAAGACTGCAAAGTTTTCATAAAATGCCAGATAGCCTGGTTTAGTCTCATGTGACTCAACTTAAGCAATATGCCTAACTGCAGATATTCCTTTCCTACTCTTTTTTTACTTCCATTTGATATTTTCAGTATTGCTATTGGTTCTGTTGCTGGCTTCTCCTCTTTCTTCAGCATTGTGAAACCAATATGTCTGCTAGGAATAATTAGCTATGGTTTATCACAGTACTGGTGTAATACTTTATCTATGAAAAAAATCATTACTATAGCCTGTTTTAAGCAAGCCTCAGCTTCATTCCGCACCAATATTCTTGGCATCCATAGCCAATCATAATGAGGAACTGGAGCTAATTCAATCTGGAGCTAGAAACTTGACAAGCCATATCATGAGCAATAAGAGGCTATGCAAGTTACTTATGTAAGTCCTTTTACATAAATTGAAAAAGCCTTAACACACGCTCTGGATATGGGATATGATATTTATTAGACTTCTGAATAAGGTAGTGTTTTGTGGAGAAAAATGAGAATTCTTCTTTCCAAATAATACAGTGAATATGCCAAAGGGCTGCAGTAATTTACAAGTTTACCACATAATCATATATAAAAAAGCCTATTAAATTCCAAGAAGTAAGCCAAGTTCAAGTATTATGGGAGCTTTCCAGAGTGTTCTCAAAGATAAGGATTTTTATATCCGAAGACTTTTACCCAGATATACCCAATAAACAGAATAACATGTCTCTCATACAAAAGCTTATTTGAATGACAATAACCACACACAGACCCTAGTCATGGATCAAGGCTTCACTATAAGTCACTGTGCAAACATAAGAAGATATCCCTGCCTCAAAGATCATACAATCTGAAGTCATAATTTGCTGCTTCTGAGCATGATCAGCAGCCTGATTTGACACTTTTGCTTTAATTGCTATTTTCCCCTGACACAACCTCCAGATAACCATGCCTCCCAAATGCAACATATCTTTCTTTCAATTATGTATCAAATGAATTTCTACACTGTTCTGCAGGCTGAATGAAATATGAAACTATGTCAGTGTTTTAGATCATCTATGCAAAATATCAGGTTTAGTATAATACAATAAAAACAAAAGAAATAAAGGAATGTAAACAATATTTATGAATTGTGAGTTGAAGTAGAAAATTAGATGATTTATTTAATTTTTATTTTTTTTTTTTTGGTCCTCATGCAAAGTCAGAGTCATAGAAAAATGCAATATTTTTTAGCTCAGAACAATTACAAAAACCAAAATAGTACCATGTCAGTGATCTCACATGGATGCCTGAGGAATGTAGGGCCAGGCTTTTGGTTTGCTTCAATTTAATCTTCATTGCTATGATTGGCAGTCACATACAAATGTTTCAGCATTTTGTTTCCTCACAACATGAGAAGATTAGTCTCCGGTGTTTTTTGTCATGAGCTTTAAGCACAAGAACCATAATGGCCATCATTAGTTAAAAGCTACTTGAATAGTTATCCACATAGGCCACAGGTGGCTTGGGCTAGAAGGACCTCAACTCCTTCACAGCTATCTTTGCCAAGCAGAGCGCCTTCCCTGCTGGCATGACAGAAGAGTGGCCAGGTCAAACTGAGTGATGTTGTGACCCACTGCCTATGTTTCTGCTACCATTCCTTGGGTTCCTGTGCAGAGTCTCTGCTCTGTTCCCCATCATCACAGGTTGCAGCTCCATCTCACATCAAACAGCTCTGGTTATTTCATATGCATCCTGTACCAGCCCACTGCACCAGTTCCACCTAGCCAGAACCCAACTGGCTTTCAGCTCCCAAACAATCAGCCAATGGGGAAGTAGTAACTGGAGCTGTGTATTGCTGTGAAGCACAGGGGCATGAGGCAGGAGTAGCCTTACTAAGATTGCTCCCTGCAGAAGCTCAGCTCTATCTTTGCATATTTTTCCTGGGGCTGCATTGCCTGTCCACCTGCCTCACTTTAATAACTGTGCCTGTTTCTCCAATGGGTCCAGCCACTAATTGGGTGGGCCATGGCTCATTGTCATCCTAACTATGCCAAAAAATAATTTTACTGAATTGGTAAATAAAATGAAGGGGAAAAATGGAGCAGTTCACAGAGCACACTAGAAGATAAGAGCTATGACTTGATCACAGGGAAGTGAATAAAAATAATTTCAAAGTGAAAAACCAAGAGTAAGTGGGTTAAAACTGAGAACTGTTGCATTAACACATGAAGTTGTCCAAAAACAGTTAACTGCAGCATGTAAGGGCACTCCCACAATCCATTTGGCATGCATATAAGCCCTGTTCTATACTAGGGAAGTTATTTCAAAATAACCTCCCTTATTTTGAAATAATAAGCAGAGTGTCCACACTACCAAACCCATGATTTCGAAATAACCGGCTGGTTATTTTGAAATCTGTGTTCCTGTTTTTCTCAGGGAATAACGCCTATTTCAAAATAGTTATTTCAAAATAGCATTAGTGTGGATGCTCTGCTGCTGCTATTTCAAAATAACTACTCCCCAGAGTAATTCAAAGTAACTATTCCCCAGTGCTTCCTGGGGCTTTAAGTCGAGATAGTGCATCTATAACTGAGCCTGCCTTGGACTAAATTTGAGGCTCCCCTATAGTAGAGACATGCTATTTTGATTTTGCTATTTCAGGAGTTATTATTTTGAATTTAGTTATTTCAAAATAATTTCCTAGTGTAGGCGTGCCTTAAAAGCAATGGACACTAGGGGGGAAAAATCAGGTTTTACAAGAGTAGGTGACTACCCCCACTCACAGCTCAGAACCAGGATAGGATGCTGGTTCCCAGCTGTTTTGACCCACAGCCCTACACTCCATGCTCAGATAAAAATATAGCAGTATTTCTTGAATTCTTAAACATACCAGTGTGTTTTTCTTTATATCCTTGCTCAGTTTGCTAAATTTGCTGCTACTGCCTGTACCTTAAGACAATTTTAAGAGTTAATCTTTCTTGGCTCAGGTCTTGCTATCTTCCTAAATTGCCCTTCATTCCTGCTCCCCTTCCCCTTGCACTCCCAACCTCTCCTAATTTTGACTGTCTTTGTGTTAAAAGCTGTAGTTTTTACAGAAACCTCCAAAAGATAAAGCAATTGAAAACAGAACAAAACAAGAAACAAAAAGAAATCAAGGTAATATCTTTAAATAAATCCAGTACATTAATTATTTTAACCTTTCAAGAATGCAACAGCTGGAATTACTCTCAACTTTCTTGAAGATATGGTTGCTAGGCAACAGAAATGCCTCTGCTTCTAATCCTAACCACTGACTAATATTTGAAACATGGGCTTTTCTTATTTTAATATAGCAGAGTTTTAAAATAGAGTTAATATAAAGTAATGAAAAATGCCTTAAGTTACTAAATGAATGCAACAAAATTGACAAGTATTAGTATAAATTTTAATATTTTTATTAAAAGCTTAAAATAGGGTAATAATTTGCTCATTTAAATGTTTAACATTTTTGTTATTTTTCCTATTTTTTATTTTTGTTTGCCGTATCTTGTACAGATATAAATAGAATTCTGGCACTATTTGTTTTCAATTGTAAGTTTGTCCTTTACGTCATGTATATTGTCCTTTGTTGTATGTTGTATGTCACATGACTACTTTTTTATTTTTGCCCATATACCCTATTTATGCCCATATACCTTACAAATATATATATACCATATCTATACCAAATATATACCATATCTATATTATCCATATATATACCATAGCAATATTACTCATATATATTAATTATTTGGAGATCCCTCTAAAACTGCATCATAAAAATACATTCCCTAGTCATGGTGTCAAGCCTAACATTCCCAGGCTCACCATAAAGGACTAAACATGATTGACAAATAAAATCTGTCCATCGGTCATATGAGGGAGTGTGCAGACTAAGGGACAGATGGGGCATGAATTTGGGAATGGTAAAGTAAGGTATCCACATAATAGTTCTTTAGCTCATTGGGTCTCCTTCAGTCCATGCATTATGCTTTTCCGGGACAATGAGTAAACATCCTCCCCATAAAAAACAAAAAGTGGGGAAGCTATTACTGTGCTTTGTTTATGATTAACCTGGCCAAGTGGCTTTTGGGGGTTCCCTCAGAGTCTGCTGTATCAGCTATCTGTGCAGAGCCAGTACCACATGCAGGGGGCATACACATGCAATCAAATGGGTACCATTATAGAACAGAGCAAGATGCCTGTGAGGACATCATACCGGTGATTACTGACCCACAGCATTCTGTAACAAAGCACAGAATAAGAAAAGGCGGGATTTATTGTAAAATAATTAAGCATATTTTTAAACCCATCCCTATATACTTAGGTAAGTACTTCCGCACATGCTTAGCTTCCTGGTAGAGTGGTCTTCACATGAGCCCCTCAGCTCTGGAATTCACTGCCCTCCATGGTCCCAGTGGACTTGAAGTTGTTGACTTTATGGGAAACCTAAAGTCCTGTGCGTGCCCTCATTGCACGATTTAATTTAAATTGATCTATCTAGATAGATAGATAGATAGATAGATATATGGAAGTAGGGAAATAGGAAATGACTGTGGACTGGGAAGATCAGTGTATTCCTAGATTATTTTTTGTTTTGTTGAATATGTCATGATATGGGGAAGGAATATGTTGCTGGATTTTTGTATACAATGTTATGGGTAACATTTCCTAAAAGATACCAGGAGTGTGAGATAGGCACTTATTCATTTTAGTCATTAATAAATAGATAAAATGATTTCTGAAGAATCTGCAGTGCATGTTTGTGCAAAGAGAATGAGTAGGTGCTGGCTGGGGACGAATTCTCCAGAAAATTTCAAATGCATATTGTGTTCAGCACTAAGCATTTGACGGCTATTGTTTTCTTATCTTCTGAGATATTGTCTGATAGCCATCAAATGAACTCCCCGTGAAGCATTCCCACATACAGATTGAAGGCACACAGTTCTCCCACTTTCTTAGCACTTCTCCTGGATTACTTAAACTTAAGTCTGTGATAAGTTTTCCTGGAAGGAGGACAGTCACTAATTGCATTCCCTTAATCTTCTACAGCTTCACACTAATCACTGGAAACTTCCCTCCAAATAGCTGCCACCAAATTGGTTGCTGCCCCCTGGATCCATGATATCAAAGAAGGAAAAACAAATTATTCCCACTGACATAAAAAAATGTTCTCCCACAAGTAGGACTTTTAATAAGGCAGTGTTTAAGCTGGCCTGTTTGTGCCCCCATTGCACAAGTGAAAATGCACCAAAATCCAACCCTTTTCTTTATGTACTTTACCATTTGAAATCTCATCTTCATGTTTCTTTTCTGCAGGAAAGTTATTCAAGGCATTCATGTTATCAAAGCCATCTCTTGGATTTCTTGTGATGTGAATTGGACATCCAAAAAATCTTGTCATAGAAATCAGATAGCATCTTTTGCAGTGCTGGGGAAATGATCAGATTAAAACATTATCAGGTAATTCCATACCCAGTACAAATTCAAAACTATTTCTGCCTCTTGGTTTGTAAATGCAGGCTAGAGAGATTACTGCAGCCTACCTGCACTTAGCAAATGAGAAATGTCAAACCAATAAACCATTAAATCCATATTGAATCATGACAAATTGATTTTGAAATCAATCATGTGCTGCTCTAGTGATTGATTGTTTCAAAATTTCATATGGATTTGAGGTCTTGGACTCATATTGTTGAGAACAGAAAGGTGATTTAGCAATTCCAGTGATAAACTCAGTATTAGTTTTTATGTTTGTCATCTTTTGATGTTTTAGGAAATCCCTACAGAATTGCTTATGTGCCAAAAACTCTGGATACCAGATAAGCTTACAGTATTTTGTATTTAATTTTGTACTTTGTATTCTGTATTTTAATTTCTCTGTTGAGCTTGTGTGTGTGTGTATATATATATATATATATATATACACACTAATATAACTATATATAAACAAATGCAAGCTTCCTAATCTTTAATGAGAAATTATTAGTTTAGCAGTCTTCATTATTTAACTAATCATTTTCTATGGATTAATAGGCATATTAAAGAAAAATAGAAACATATGGGGAAAACATTATTTCCTTTTAGGTTCCATAATATCAAATTGCTCTTTTCTTTTATTTTCAATAATCGTCTCCAAAAAGAAAAAATTACCATAAAAAGGTACTTTTTAATAAGCGGTGTTGCACTAAGAATTAAGTAATTAGAAAGATATATCAAGTGGAAAAAACCATCATAGCTGAATTTTAAGATCTGTCAATGGATCTCTTGAAAGAGTGAGATTTCCAGTATCATCCATACAGAAAACTAAAGAACTACTAAGGACCCTAAAGTCAACTTACAGTGTAGCAAAAATTATGACAAGTGTCTAATTACTTTACTGATCTTGCTAAAATTATAATGAATTAGCATATTCAAAACAAGACTAATAAAATTCATCAGTTAGTTAGCAAATCCAGACACATTCTACCAATACATTCCCAGTAAAATATTTAATACAGGGCTATCAGGAATATGAAAGTGTCAGACATCAGCAAAACTGAAGAAAGCTTTTTTTTTTTCTGCTTTAAAATCTGTGTGCATTTAGCTGGAAATTAAACTGTAACAGTTATTCCTTAAGGATCAAAATTTTGCCTTGATATCCAATGGATATGAATTATTTCTCTAAAGCAGTCCTGGGAAGCCAGGAGAAGTATGAGATTATAGACAGAATCAATACAGTGAAGGAAAGAGAGTGTGGTAGAGTAGCTTTAGGGATAATATTTTCATTGTTTGGATTACAGTAGCATTGTTTTTTCTTTTCCTAATACATTTCTTTGCTCAGTATTCCTCATTGTTTTAAATGACATTACATGAACTATGACCACACTCCATGAATGTTTGTGGCATGTTCCAAGTTTAGGAAAATGTGTTTATACCTTCAAATTAAAAAGTATCATTTTCTTCCCTGTGTTAAAGTCAACACCAAACTAGAAATATCACTTCCGGAGCAATATCATACCCCTAAATATTTCAAGTGACTAAAGCAGTATGGGTCCTTCCTCCAAGGGGTGGAACAACCAGGACGGTTTGGATGCTGCCCTGGAGGTAGGAGGTTAAAAGACTGGAGGGACTGGGGAGTTGCAGAATAAGCTTGCCTCACTCTGACTCTATGGGGAGAGGGGAGGCACTTCATATCTCAGCACTGTAACTCCATGCACCAAGTTGCAATACCCGGAGTGAGAACTGGGAAGCCATGCCCAGCCAGCTCCATAGGACAGAAGCCACTTCAAAAGAGAACAGGGGGGTTGTAGTTCAAAGCAGGGTAACCACCTGAAACCCAGGACTGTTGGACCATCTGCGATACGCAGGAAATGTCGGGAGAGGACAGAAATTCCAAAAGATTGCTAAGAAAGGTTCTCCTGGCACGAAGGGGGCAAGGGCTGCAGCCTCCAAGTCCCTTTAACCCTAGGGTTCTGCAAGCAAGGCCTTTGCAGGAGGCGGTCACATGGACAGCTGTTCTGCAGGCCCTCAGGTCTGGTAGCAGAACTCCACTACAAATCCTACACCTATTGACAAAGGTTTCACAGCCTTCATTCACCCTCTCACAGGCTGTGAAATAGCAGCCACAGAGGAGACTGTGAAGGAGTCAATTTATTCAGCTCCAGCTCCCCCCGAAGAACCTGCAATGACATTTTAATACATTGTACAGATGGGATATTTGCAGTGCACAATTGACCAGGTGTTTTTGTTACCAGTTATAGGAAAGTCATTTAAGTTTGCCAAAGATCCCTGCTGACCCTGGAAAACACCACTTTACCTCTGCCACACTGCAGCCCTGCATGAACTCTTTAATACTGTCGTTTTGTTGCAGTTACCAACATTCATTTTCCTATTCCACTTCCTGTGGATTTAGGTATGATAGATCTGAAAATCTTCAGTGTCTAGGCTGCTGACATGCCCTGAACCTTCCAGGATGGCAAGCTACACAAACCTGGTGTGTGTTTTTAATTTCCTTATCTAGCAGCTCTCCGCACCGTGTGAGGCAATAATACCAACTCAGTTCTGCCAAGAGGAAACATGAGATGTAGCAGCATGCCTAAAATACAATCCCCTTTCCCTTCCCCCACTTTATCATAACTCACAGAGGCTCGGAACACAATCCCTGAGTTCTACCTGATATATATAAAGCCATTTAAAAATCCACCCTTTTTAATTTACTACAAACTCAGTCTCTGCAACATATAATTATCTTGAAGTAGTGGAGTCATTTTTCCCCAAGCATTTCTCGTTGTTGTTTCTTAGTAGCTTTGTCACGTAAACAGTTCTTAGATTAAAACCAAATTAGTGATAGCAGACAGCCTCTGATCCACAGGTGGAGAAAACTGTTCTCTCAGTCAGGATAAAAGACCTGCTTGTGTCTGGGATTATTTCTCAAACAAGCCTATAGAAGTTATATTATCAATAACCACTGCATATTACATAACTACTCCACCACACTTAATGCTTCTTATGTTCATCCTTCCCATCAGTCTGCAATTCAAGCCTCAGAACAGGTCAGAGTTTGTTTGTTTGTTTGCATTGGCCAAGCTCACATGATACTACCAAAATCAAAAGGCCCATCAGTAGGCCAACCAATGTGGGGGTGGGGAGGACACAAAAGGGGCAAATTAGGTCCAGTAATTTGAAAGGGTCCAGGGTTCCTGGTCCAGCAGCAGCAGCCAAAGCCTTAGGCCCTTTAAATTGCTGCACGGCACTCTCTGGGAGGTTCTTAGGGCTGACTGGGGAGGAGGTGATGCGGGGTGCGTACACTCCAGACAGTTCTGAGGACCGCCCTTTCCAGGACTATGAAGCTGGGACCCTCCCCCCCCAACTTGGCACGGGGCCCGGCAAGTCTATCGGCCCCCCCTGCCTATCAGAGAAAACCTTGTAAGTTCACCTCTCTGCTCTTCACAAGCAAATGAGCCTGCTGCACGGCCAGCTGCATTTGATGGATCTTGGGAGGAATCTGACAACATGAGCATAGGCAGTACAAATTACACCACCCGAACCAGCGGGAGAAGTATCAAGTCCCAATACAGTAACTCCTCGCTTAAGGTTGCCCCAGTTATCATTGTCTCATAGTTACATTGCTTATCCGTTATAGCATGTGCTAGTTTAAAGTTGTCCAATGCTCTCTTATAATGTAGTTTGGTTTTCTGCTTTGTCCACTACTTATAGGCTTTCTGGAAAAGCAGCCTGTCCTCAGGGGTCTTGGAACCAGGATAGACTGGCAGGCCCTATATCCCTGTAAGCCAAGGTATGCGGCTGGGCAGCTGCTGTTCAGCTGCCCCTCCCCCACTGCTGCACTGCTCCTACCCTCAGCCTTGGAGTTGCACTGCTTGCTGTGCAGGGGAGAGGAAGAAGGGTGCTGACATCAGAATGTCTCCCCTCCCACCAGTTGAGTCCCCCACTCTGCATACCAGCTCCACAAAACAGGATATCCCTGAGTCTGAACTTGCTGATCTACTGTGCTTAAAAGGGCAGTGTACTTGATGTGAGGTCAGCATATTTACAAGAGCAATACGCATCTCTGTCTGCCTTCCTCTCTCTCTCTCTCTCACGCACACACACACACACACACACACACACACACACACAGCGTGTGCACGTCTGTCTGTCTCTCACACACACACCCATTGGCACTGCACAGTTGTGTGTGCACCATCCGGAGGAGAGAGTGGTGCATTCCAGAAGGGTAGTATGGTTCATCATCATGTTCAGTTTCTGCGGGGAAGTGTTTGCAGCAACTGACATGTGTCTCTTGTGTTTCCTCCCTCCTGCCTCAGTCCATGCTGCCTGGTGGAGTGTGAGGCTACATTAACCACAACATGTTAACCCTGGAGGGCTCAGACGAATGCTAGTTCATCATTTAATAGCAAGACATTCCCTGGGAAATATTCCAACCCCTGACTCCATGACCTCAACCAAGCTTCACAATCTGTGCATAGTATTAAGTTGTTTGTTTAAAATTGTTTAAAACTTATACTGTATATGTATATACTGTCATGTCTGCTGGAAAAAAAAATCCTGCAACCTAGCCCCCATTTACATTAAATCTTATGGGCTAATTGGATTAGCTTACCATTGTTTTGCTTAAAGTAGCATTTTTCAGGAACATAACTACAATGTTAAGCAGGAATTTGCTCCAATACCACAGACAGAGACAAACACCTACAGGCATTCTTAAAACTGAAATATCCACCCAGAAGCCAAATACCACACCTCAAATACACTCACCCAGTAACCTATCACTGCAACAAACCCCATTGCCAACTCTGTCCACACAACTATACAAGTGACACCATCACAGAACTTAACCACATAAGCCACACCATCAGGGGCACATCCACTAATGTGATATATATGCCATCAAGTGCCAGCAATGCCCCTCTGCCGTGTTTATTGGCCTAGGTTTCTGTGTGTTACCATTCCTGATGTCTGATTTGTGTCCATTTATCCTTTGGTCACAGAGACTGTCCAGTTTGGCCAATATACACGGCAGAGGGGCATGGCTCGCACTTGATGGCATAGATCACATTAGTGGATGTTCATTTGTATGAGTGCCTGATGTGCATTGTGAGGAACGCAGTCTACCCTCTGCTCCCCTGGCTTATGAAGCCCTACACTAGACACCTTGACCAAAGCAAGGAACATTTTGTTTCAATGGCAGGCTCAACAGGGCCCTCATTGTTGTGGAGAGCGCCTTCAGGCACCTCAACGAGAGGTTCTGCTGTCTCTTCATCTGGCTGAACCTCGGAGAGCAGAATGTCCCCCAAATGGTGGCAGCCTGCTGTGTCCTCCTCAATATTTGTGAAAATATGGTGGAGATGTTCCTGCCAGGGTGGGGGCAGAGGCCAAGCAGCTTTCAAGGGCCTTTCAGCAGCTGCACACGGCTGCTGTCTGGCAGGCCTATCAGTGGGGCTGTGCACATCCAAGAGGCCCTGAGGAAGAGTTTCAGACAAGACCAGCTGTGACATTCTCCCCTGGGCCTCCTCACAAGGGGTCCCTGCCTTGCCCCATGTGCCTTTCCTTCCTCCCCCTTCCCTGCTGATAAAATAAACAAGAGCTTTTTCTGTTAAAATAATTAACTGTCTGGTTTTTTATTTGGGTATTCTAGAACTGGGGAGGGACTAGGGAAAGAACCTGGGGGGAGGAGACGGGAGGAGATGGGAGAAAGGGGAAGGTGGGGCTCAGGGATGGGGCTGGGACTGGTGCCTGCCTCAGGTGGTTCCACTGCCTCATGTGTGGGGCCCTCAGTGGCCACAGGTTGGGCTAGGGGGAGAAGCCAGAGGAGCAGTAGCAGGAGCAGGAGCAGGTTCAGGGGGAACTTGGGAAGGAGCGGGTGTGGGGAGTGGTGGCTGCTGGACCACTCAATCGCAGTGACCAGGTGGTTGACAGCAGTGTTGTACACCGTGCACATGCTCCGGGCCTCCTGGGAGAGCTCCTGCCAGGTGGTGCAGCACAGCTCCCAGTCAGCACAGCGCTCCTCCAGGTCCACATCCAACCTCTGGTCCTGCCACTCTAGAGGCCACTATAGGGAACAGAGGCAGGCTATGTGTTCCCACTCAAGTTCCTTATGAAGTCTGCAGCGCCTGTGGATCTCGCGGGGTCAGGAGTCTGGCACAGGAGATGTGGCTCGCGCCCCATTCGCAGCTGGTCCAGCTGTGAAGAACAAGAAGGGCAGTCATCCCAGGAGACAGGGTGCCTGAAGCTAGCCCTCATCTCTGAGCCCACACCAAAAGGTCTTGGTTCAGGCAAAGGCGATATGCTTTGAGGCAAGGCCATCTGAGGCTTCGACAGTGGGCCCTTTCCTGCAGAGGCATAGATGTCCTGGAGGGGAACCTCACTACCCCCACGTCCCAGGGGAGTAGCAGGCATAGAAAGGTGCCGGCCAGACGAGGAGCCTGAGGGCAGGAAAGGGGCAACATGGCAGTTTGACTTCCTTCTGTGCCATGCACATGTTGGGACCAGCAGTGGCGGCATCCTGCAGGGAGAGGACTTGAATCCCTGCCAGCTGGAGGTGGGGGGTAGTTTTGGGGGCAGTATGTGTGAGTGGCAGATGCCACTTGCTGGAGAGGATGCTACTGGGGTCACATCCACTTCCTCCCCTTCCCAGAAGGCTCCCCCCCTGGCAGGGGCTCGGTGTCCTCCGCCTCGCCACACTGGCTTGGACGTGCAGGCATGACCATGTGCCATGTGTGGCACTGCTGTGTGTGTGTCCATGACCCCAGCCTCCTTAGTGGTGGCTTGTGGAGGGAAGATGTCCCACCATGAAGTCAGGAGTAAGGCAGGCCTGTGCAGGAACCCTGCCAGCAAAAGGGCAAGTTTCCTGTGTGGCAGCCTCATTTCAGCTGTGTGCTCTGGAGCGGCATTCCATGTGCTCTGGACTGGAGCTGCTGTGTGATCCCCAGGCTGAGAAGACCAAGCGAGGAGCATACAGCCCCTCGCCACCCACTGCCTCCCCCTACGTGTGTCTAGGGTAAGTAATGGAACTCACTTGATGGGCTTTCCCAGGCCTCATCCAAGCCCTGGGTCACATCCTGGAAGGGGGGTACTTGCTCCAGGGACAGGCTGACCTTCTGACTGGCAGGCATGCTGTTGGTGCTGGCCTCCTCCTCCTCCTCCCCTCCTCTTCCAACTCCTTCTCTTCCTTGTCCACAGCCCTGCCCTCCAGGAGGCTGATGACAGACACCTACAGCCCAGAGTCCACAACAAAGGGGGCAAGGGACTGACCCCTCTCCCAGGATTCAGTGGACCTGGTCAAAATAGGGGCATGACTGGGGTGCCGCCCCTGAGTGGGAGCTGCACTCCCTGGCCTTGGCGTAGGCCTGCCTCAGCTCCTTGACCTTCATGTGCACCTGCTCCTTGGGTGCACATGTAGCCCTTCTGGCCCAGGGTGTTGGCCATTCAGCCATAAATGTCCACATTCCTGCATCCGATGTGGAGATCCTGGAGGTTTGCCTCCTCTTCCCAGACCTCAGTGAGATCCAGGATCTCTGCACCAGACCATGATGGGGCCCTCCTATTCCACCCCTGGGTGGGGGCTTTGGAGCTGGCTGCAGCTGTGCTAGTTGCCATGGGGGGGGCTCAGATGAAGCACTGGGGTCTGCCATGGCATCAGGGAATGCAGAGCAGGGTGCTGCTGTGTGGCAGGGTGCTAGCAGAGCTCGCATCATGTCACAAACTTTTTCCCCTCTGGCTGCACCTTTAAGGGCTGCAGGGGAAGGGGAACTATAGAGTTCTGATGAGTGTGGACAGAGTGGCCACCAGGGCATCTGTGAGAATCCCTGAAGCCACTTATTTTGAAATAACCACTGCTGCGCTGTCTATACTCACCCTATTCTGAAATAACTACTTTGGAATAGGCGTTAATCCTCATGAAATGAGGGTTACAGATTTTGGAATAAGAGACCCATTATTTTTAAATTATTTCAAAATAACGTGCTTGCTATGTAGACACACACCTGGTTATTTCAATATAACGTGAGTTATTTCAAAATGACTCTGCAGTGTTCCTTTAGTGCCACAGGACTACTCATTTTTAAAGTTACAGATTAACACGGCTACCCCTCTGAGGCTTGTTAAGTGAGAAGTTGCTGTATACATGAAGTACTTTGCAGTGCTTGGATGAAATTACTAAGTAGCAATATTATTTTACTACAAGCATGTTAGAGTTTTGTCAGTCATAACAGGTAAATTATGCCTATGGATTTACCCTTCAGTTCTTTTACTGAAATTTCCCTGGATAGCTTCTGAACATTAAAAAAAAAACTACACACTTTCAGAGATACAACTATCTAGGGATTCAGGGTATAATCTGATGCCCACTGATGTCAAAGAACCTTTACATTGACTTCAATGGGCACTGGATTTAGCCTTTATAGGGCTCTCCTCAACCTGAGCACCAGCAGCTGATCACAATTTGCTTTTCATCCACCCTCTTCTTCCCAGCCTAGCCTATTGTGAGAACCAAAAGCTAAACAGTGGTAGGAACCACCCATCCTTTTAGTTTTGGCAGCATAGTACACTGTCACTACAATTTATTTAAGATCAGAGAATCACAGAAATGTAGAATTGGCAGGGACCTCAGTAGGTCATCTAGTCCAGTCTCCTGCACTCTGATCCATATGAAATCAACACTAGACAGAAGCTGCATTTATATCTTTGCTAGTCTTTTCTCTTCCCTTTTGTGTTTTTCTGGTGTTATGTTAAACATTGCTTAGTGACCTGTATGTACACTTGATTTTTGACTGCGTCCTCCATTCATCTCCTGGCATTGAGACTGTGATATTATATCTTTTAGGTATCCAATATGGTAAAAACAACAGGTTTAAAAATAACTGAGATTACACCAGAACTGAACACCTGTAATTCACAGATTTGAGCAAAGAACACAATTGAGCATTGAATGTCAAAAAGATGTAGATGATGAGAGTTTAATGGGTCTATTGCAGTCTATTGAATTCCTTTAGTAGAAGTATAAATGACTCCCAGTGGTGACCTATTCCTGAATAATGACAGCATGAAGAGAGCGGCTTATTGCAATAATTGTGCCTACAAATTTGCCCTAATTGTAAACTCAACTAGGGAAAATGGATAAAAGTGCATCAAGTGTCACACTAGCCTGTAACAACAAATGTTACATTTTTAACAACATTAAAAAGGCCGTGGAGCAGTTTTTAAACTAAGAGATGGGGGAAAGCCGATTGGTGTGGAGATGCACGTAAATCGGATGGAGACTTCTCTTAGAGGAGAATCCATTGAAAGAGATTCTCTAAGCTGTAGTCAGAAAGAGAGGAGGGGAGAGGACGAACCATGGGCCAGAGCAGACAAACAACCGCATATAAAGGAATCCAATGCATCAGGGAAGGGCAGACAAATAAACAGTGGCAAATTTTTAAAGTGCTTCTACACAAATGCTAGAGTCTGACTAATAAGATGGGTGAACTAGAGTACCTCGTATTAAAGGAGGAGATTGACATAATAGGCATCACTGAAACCTGGTGGAATGAGGAAAATCTGTGGACACAATCATACCGGGATATAAAATATATCGAAGGATAGAGCAGGCCAGCTGGGTGGCGGAGTGGCACTGTATGTGAAAGATAATGTAGAATCAAATGAAATAAAAATATTAAATGAATCAACATGTTCAATAGAATCGCTATGGATAGTAATTCCATGCTCCAATAATAAGAAATTAGCAGTAGGGATATATTGACCACCTGACCAGGACAGCGATACGGACATTGAAATGCTGAGGGAGATTAGAGAAGCTACCAAAATAAAGAACTCTATAATAATGGGGGATTTTAATTATCCCCATATTGACTGGATACATGTCACCTCAGGAAGAGAAGCCGAGATAAAATTTCTCAATGGCTTAAATGACTGCTTCTTGGAGCTGCTGGTACAGGAACCCACAAGGGGAGAGGCAATTCTCAATTTAGTCCTGAGTGGAGCACAGGATCAGGTCCAGGAGATAACGGTTGCAGGACCACTTGGGAATAGTGACCATAATATAATAACATTTAGCATTCCTGTGGTGGGAAGAACACCTCAGCAGTCCAGCACTCTGGCATTTAATTTCAAAAAGGGAAATTACGCAAAAATGAGGAGGTTAGTTAAACAGAAATTAAAAGGCACAATGACTAGAGCCAAATCCCTGCAAGCTGCATGGAAACTTTTAAAGACACCATAATAGAGGCCCAACTTAAATGTATACCCCAAATTAAAAACATAGCAAGAGACCTAAAAGAGTCACCGTGGCTTAACCACCATGTAAAGGAAGCAGTGAGGGACAAAAGGCATCTTTTAAGAAGTGGAAGTCCAATCCTAGTGAGATAAATAGAAAGGAACATAAACACTGTCAAATCAAGTGTAAAAATGTAATAAGAAAAGCAAAAAAAGATTTTGAGGAACAGCTAGCCAAAAACTCTCAGAGAAATAACAAATTGTTTTTTAAGTATATTAGAAGCAGGAAGTCTGCTAAAAAAACCTGTGGGTCCCCTAGACGATCGAGATATAAAAGGAGCAGTCAAGGACGATAAACCCATTGCGGAGAAACTAAATGATTTCTTTGCTTCAGTCTTCACGGCTGAGGACGTTAGAGAGATTACCAAATCTGCACCGTCCTTTGTGGGTGATGAATCTGAGGAACTGTCCTGGATTGAAGTGTCATTAGAGGAGGTTTTGGAACAAATAGAAAAACTTAATGTTAACAAATCTCCAGGACCGGATGGCATTCATCCAAGGGTTCTAAAAGAACTCAAATGGGAAATTGCTGAACTATTATCTGGGGTTTGTAACCTATCCTTTAAATCGGCTTCCGTACCTAATGACTGGAAGGTAGCCAACGTGACACCAATATTTAAAAAGGACTCTAGAGGCGATCCTGGCAATTACAGACCGGTAAGTCTAACTTCAGTACGGGGCAAATTAGTTGAAACAATAGTAAAGAATAAAATTGTGAGGCATGTAGAAGAACATAATTTGTTGGACAAAAGTCAACATGGTTTCTGTAAAGGGAAATCATGTCTTACTAATCTATTAGGTATGTCTACACTAGCCCCTAGTTCGAACTAGGGAGGCTAATGTAGGCATTCGAAGTTACAAATGAAGCCGGGATTTAAATATCCCGGGCTTCATTTACATCTTCCAGCGCCGCCATTTAAAATCCCCCTTAGTCGAACTCCGTGCCACGTGGCTGCGGTAGGTAGTTCAAATTAGGATCTCTAATTCAACTACCAGTACACCTCGTTCCACGAGGTAATGGTAGTTCAAATTAGAGATCCTAATTCACTACCTACTCCGTGCCGCGTGCGGCACGGAGTTCGACTAAGGGGATTTTAAAATGGCGGTGCCAGAAGATGCAAATGAAGCCGGGATATTTAAATCCCGGCTTCATTTGCACTTCATGCCTACATTAGCCTCCTAGTTCTGAAACTAGGGGCTATACCTAGAGTTCTTTGAAGGGTTAACAAACATGCAGACAAGGGGATCCAGTAGATATAGTATACTTAGATTTTCAGAAAGCCTTTGACAAGGTCCTCACCAAAGGCTCTTGTGTAAATTACATGGCCATGGGATAAGAGGGAAGGTCCTTTCTTGGATTGAGAACTGGTTAAAAGACAGGAAACAAAGGGTAGGAATAAATGGTAAATTTTCAGAATGGAGAGGGGTAACTAGTGGTGTCCCCAAGGGTCAGTCCTGGGACCAATCCTTTTCAACTTATTCATAAATGATCTGGAGAAAGGTAAGCAGTGAGGTGGTAAAGTTTATGGATGATACCAAACTGTTTAGGATAGTCAAGACAGAAGCAGACTGTGAGGGACTCCAAAAGATCTCACCAAACTGAGTGATTGGGCAACAAAATGGCAAATGAAATTTAATGTGGATAAGTGTAAAGTAATGCACATCGGGAAAAATAACCCCAACTATACGTACAGTATGATGGGGGCTAATTTGGCTACGACAAATCAGGAAAGAGATCTTGGAGTTATCGTGGATAGTTCTCTGACAGTGTGCAGCGGCGGTCGAAAAGGCAAATAGGATGCTAGGAATTATTAAGAAGGATAGAAAATAAGACACAGAATATCTTACTGCCCCTGTATAAAACTATGGTACGCCCACATCTTGAATACTGTGTACAGATGTGGTCTCCTCACCTCAAAAAAGATATTTTGGCCTTGGAAAGGGTTCAGAAAAGGGCAACTAAAATGATTAGGGGTTTGGAACGGGTCCCATATGAAGAGAGGTTAAAGCGACTGGTACTTTTCAGTTTAGAAAAGAGGAGACTGAGGGGGGATATGATAGAGGTATATAAAATCATGAGTGGTGTGGAGGGCAGATAAAGAAAAGTTATTTATTAGTTCCCATAATAGAAGAACTAGAGGACACCAAATGAAATTAATGGGTAGCAGGTTTAAAACTAATAAAAGAAAGTTCTTTTTCACACAGCATGTAGTCAACCTGTGGAATTCCTTGCCAGAGGAGGCTGTGAAGGCTAGGACTATAACAGAGTTTAAAGAGAAGCTAGATAATTTCATGGAGGTTAGGTCCATAAAAGGCTATTAGCCAGGGGATAGAAATGGTGTCCCTGGCCTCTGTTTGTCAGAGGCTGGAGAAGGATGGCACGAGACAAATCGCTTGATCATTGTCTTCAGTCCACCCTCTCTGGGGCACCTGGTGCTGGCCACTGTCGGCAGACAGGCTACTGGGCTAGATGGACCTTTGGTCTGACCCAGTACGGCCGTTCTTATGTTCTTATGTTGATGAGAAACGGTTCTAAAGAGAATCAAAGAGGCTGAAATAGTACAAACAAGAAGGCCTAGTGATAGAATTTGATAACTTTATTAATATCATGCCTGGTAAACAAGAGAAGTGAGTTGGAAATGAATGGACCCAAACTGATGTGTCAGAAATTAGGCCTAATTGTTGGACAAAATAATGAGGGGATTAGCTCTTCCACCCATCCCTCCTTCTTTAACACTCCTTCAAAACAAGGTTTTGGATATAAAAAAAAAATTAGAGGACAGCTGTGGATGAAAGATGGGAAAACAGGAGGAAATGAGCTTCACAGACATGGCAGCCACCTGCACAGTCTCCTCTTTCCCCAGTAACCTCTGTGACAGTAGTAGGCCTGAAGAGCTGTCCTGACCCATCTGGAGAGAGGAATCCAAGTGGAATTGCCACCTCCACCGACTCGAGCTAACTCCTGACCACCACTGGGATGTGAGACTTTGCCATTTCCCTCCCCACTCTCCTCCCACCATGTGTACTCTCTTTTCCATTCCTTATATTTTCTCTTTCCTATCCTTCTCCTTTCACCTTTTGTCTAATAAGAGTCTGGCTTAACTGGCCAAGACTAAAGTTCGTAACACTGCTTTGAGCCTGTAACTAAAGTGTCAAATAAAAGCTATGCCTTATATAATATAGAGAATGAGTTTGCCAGGCCTCAGGGTAGTTGATTAGACTGTGTGCTGTCCCTGTGTTTTGCAAGCAATGAGATCGTACATGAAAGTCAATACCAAAGACAAAAGCTGTGTTTCCTATTCCTCTTGGCTGTTCTTTTCTCTTTGTGTATTTGTCTTGTTTGGCATTGCAGGAGATACTATCAGACGTTAACAACAGAAACAGCGCCAGCCTTTCTCAACAAACTTTCTCCTTTTTTACTACCCTCCCCCCAAGAACAGTTATTACCATCTACAAGACTGTCAAATAGAGGCATTTTCCTTTAAAAACTCTCTCCAGCAAGAGGGAAAGGGAATGCTGAGTAGTGCCTTTTGCTGGTTAATCCAGGAATTAGCTCTGTCTATTGAGTGCACCTCTACCTGTCAGTGTCTCGCCTGTCATTGCTCCACACTCCTTGTCTCCACCCGCTGCTTCTGGACCGACATCACTTCCTTGGTCTGCGTTGTCCACATCTGGACACTACCCTCCAGAAGTGCCCTCCACTTTGTTCTCCCCCCTTGTGGGGGGGTATCAGCATCCCTCAGTCCATACACCCATCTTAGAGGCCAATTGCAGCACCAAACATCTAGCCCCTTGCCTCAGGGGCCAGCCAAATTCTGTTATGGTCATTCTTGGTAGTGGCTAGGTGCGGTGCAAGAGGGGGACTCAGGCCTGCTCACTACCCAGGGACCCTCTGGCAGTAGCCATCTCTTGCCCTTCTTCTCTCCCCTTGTCTGTTCCCATTCTCTGGGCCACTTCCACATGATCTTTGTGTCTTCCTGGCCCTTGTATCAGGGTCCACTGCCTGGGAGGTTTCAGTCTGGTGCTTCTCTACTGCTCCCCTGAGCCTGTCTAACACTGCTCTCTCCAGCATGATCTGGCTCCCTCCCCTATTGGGATCCAGCTCTTTCTCCCTTGCTGGTCAGGGCAACAGTGCGCTCTCCTCAACTCTGCCAACCTTTATAGGGACCAGCTTGGCCCTGATTGCCTGACTGCTCCTCATCCTGATTGGCCAGGTTTGTGCTCCAACCAGGAGCTGGTTCTCCACACAGTACTGAGAGCAGGATGAGTCCTGTGAGGGAGATATGGAGAAGCAGTACAACTGAGGGAGTGAAAGAGAAAAGCATGGCGAGGGCAGCAAGGGGGGAGCATATAAAGGGCCATTAGGTGGGCAGCATGTAACTAACCACCACCTGGCACCAACCTGCACTTACCAGCCACCACAGCTCACTGAGCAACACTAGTTCCAGCCAGAAACAGGATAAGAGGGTGGGGCCTTGCTGGCTGAGAGCCAGCATTCAGTTGGGACTGTGCTGATGGACCAGCTTGGGGAACATGCGGTCTGCATGCTGCATTTTCACTCTCACACCAGCCTTGTACACCTACCCTGTCATCAGCTACTAGACCCACCTCACTCGCTGTTCATGGGCAGACAGCTGGTGAGGAGGGATCTGGTCAGCTGTAGAACCTGCTGGCCTTGATGGGAGGAGGGAGATAGAAAATACAGGACCATTTGCCCATTTTAAGAAAAAGTGGAGACACCTGCAGGAAGGCTTAATACAGGACTGTCCCTTTAAAAATGGAACATAAGGTCACCCTAAGCTTGCACCAACCCTCCAGTGTCAGACCACTCCATTTTGGAAATTCACAGCAATGGAGAAGCAGATGACCATTGCAAGCTGAAACCAACTGACAGCTTAGTTGCAAACCAATTTGGGGTTGGGAAGTCAACTCTCGGGGCAATGAGCATATATGTGTGGAAGGCTAACACTGCTGTGATTCTCAATGGTTGGTTGCCTTCACTCCTGTATGGGAAATTATAGCAGAATTTCAGCGGATGGGTTTTCCAGATTGTGTAAGGGGCTATCAGTGGACCACACATTCCTATCATTTGCCCACCAAAAGGGGCCAGTGAATATGTGAACCTAAAATGGTACAAGTCACCAATTCTCCAAGGACCACGGGGGTCAGTTCAGGACACATGGGAAAGGCCCATGACACCAAGGTGCTCAAAGGTTCAGACTGTACCACATGTGGCAAAAAGGGATTTTATTCTCCAGGAACATTAGCATTATGTTTGGTATTTCTGTGCTGGCATTTATTTGGAATAACTCCATACACATGCTCCTACCATAGCTAATGAAGCCATACCTCAGCAACACTGACCCAAAGAAAAGGAATTCAGCTACAGACTGAGTAGCTGCAGAATGGCGGTGGCGTTGGGCATCTGAAAGCCTTTTGGCAATGCCTTGTCTGAACACAGAATGACAAGGTGGCCAACACAGTTTGGATTATAGCAGCATGCCATGCGTTTGCTCAGTGTCTGTGAATGCAAAGGGGAATGTTTCCACAGCAACCGGCACAGGACAGAACCGCTTTCCAAAGCCTGTATAGGCAGCCTGATCCAACACATGTACACACTGCTCCTCATTCCCAGCAGTCTAGGGAAATTCAGGGTGCTCCACCATGGACTACCAGGAAGCCAGAAGGTGACTTAAGACTGTGTTGAGGTAGACTTCCAGTATGGTGGTGCTGCTGCAAAAGCTTAGAAAGCACCCCCATTTGTGTTGCAAGTTAGTTGCACTAACAACTAACTAAAAGCACATAGTTATTGCAAAGAGCCTCCAGGTTAACACCTTTGCACATGCTTTTGTGCTGAGGACACTGTTAATGCACTGCAATGCCACCATTCATCAATGTTGTTTTGATTTGATTTGGTTTATGGGAAGCACTTAAGCCCTGTTAAAAATGGGGGTAATAATTTTTGCTTTGGATGGGTCCTCAGGCATTGCTTCTTCACAACACTGTAAGATGCTGTGCTCATAATTCTTATTAGGTGTTATGCATGATTACTCACATGGCATGAGTACTCCCATAGTTGCTAATTACAACTGCTTGGGGGAGCAGAGGTTGTCCACGCACAGTATGACCTGTCTTCCATGTGACTTTACTTTTGTTTCCTTTGTATTGTGAATTAACTAAAAAATCTGTATAGGTTTGTTAGTGATTTAACTTCTCTGTTGCTCATGTTGGTGCTTTTACGCAGCAGCCATTATTTCACAGTTTATTTCATTGCCATTAGCCCTTTTTATTTTGTTTGTTTTACACACAATAATCCCATAGTCAAAGGGTGGCAGGTGGGTAAAGGTTAGGGTGAGGGATATCATTATTTGTACTTCCATGGCTCCAGACTTATACAGACAACACAGCTTTTACTGTGGTTCCTTCTACCCCATCCCAAACCTCGATTCACTAATCACTTTGATCATCCTTGGAAAACAAGGTGCATGCAAGTATATGTGAAGTGCGCAGTAACATTTATTTTTGAATGTACATCTAAGCCACTTCAAAAATGCTTTGAAACAGGAACAAATCATACAAAAGAAAAAAACCAGGCAAATTCCCCAACAACGGGCAAACATTACTGTCTTTAGGCATGTATACAAGCTCTTACCCTCCTGCTGTCCTGGACAAGGAGAGAATGGCTGATAAACACTGTGCAGGGGGATAACCAGGGAAGTCTTCTGCATGGCGATTGGGTGCTAAACAGGCTTGGCTACAAGCAACAGGATTGGGTTCTTCGTTGCCCCCCAAATGCACTGCTAGGTTTCCAGCATGCTCCTCCTTGTCAGGCTGGGAGATGGGATTTACTGGCTCAACAGCAGCCTGGCAGGCAGCCGGAGGAGAATGAGGTAGAGGAGGAAATGGAGGAGGTGCTTCTTGTTCTCAGGCCAAGCAGCAGAGATGGTGGTAGGTGATGTCCAGAAACATTTCATCTCCAGTTGAACTAGGCTTAACAACCTGCAGGTTGTGCTAATCAATAGCGCTCATGGCAGGAGAACTGACAAGTGCTCGGTTCAGGTAGCTACTACCACTGGCAACAAACAGAGACCTTTTGTGTGTGTGTGTCAGACAGCAAAGGGAGCAATAATCTGTGGGTACCTGTGATCTGCCCGTTGTTCCCATCCACACTGCACGGTAGAATGGGCCACAGAATTGGCATGTACATATCCGCACCCAGGAGCGGCCCTAGCCGAGCTGCCAGCAACCGGCGCCCAAGGCGAAATGCACGATCGGCGACCCTGCCTCCAAAGCCCTCAACGGCCCTTTATCTTGGCACCCTAGGTGACCGCTTAATTTGCCTACATTGACGGGCCGCCCCTGCCCACACCTCTTCTGTGTGCCAGAGGTGCTGGAACAATATTAATAGTGGGGGTGTTGAAAGCCATTGAACCAAACTGTAAATCCTGTATATAATGGAAATTACTTCAAGTGCCCACTTCACTCTCCTTCAGGAACATGTTTCTTGGGTTCAGTTACAGACAGTAGTGGCTCTATAGCATAACAATACCCATGTAATCATGTTCCTCAAAGTGTACATAGGGCCATAAAAAGATTCCTTTTGACAGGCACCCTACATATAATTCTTTCAGTGCCAGTTGGGAAATCTATTACTGGGGATTTTTGAGCTTAGCAGATTCCCAGAGAGCTTTGGAGCAAAGTGCTTATGTCCAAGCAGCTAGGACTCTCCTCAATGGCCCTAAGTGCTCTTGACATCTCTCCTGTGAAAGGTGGCTGCAAGAGATGTGTCAGAAAACTTTATGGCATGTGAGGACAGGTCTCCGAGGCTCTGCTGTGAGAGTCTCTTCAGAGGACAGCTGCAGTGCTGTGGCACTCTGTACCACAAAGCAGCACCCTGAAACCCCCATATTCCCCACTGTCCTATAATTAGGATATATTTTGTACATTGTGTGCCTTGTGAAGTTTCATTTTAAAAGTCTTGATCTGTTGAACATTAATATGTTTGATTGTATGAGCTGTCATTGTATGTGCAGTTATGAAGTGCTGTCATGTGTGTGCTGCTGACATATGCTGTGATGGTGGGAAGACCCACAATCAGCCTTTCAGGTACTACACTGAAGTAGCTAGGTAGCCCATTAAAGTGGATCCATTTTCCCTGCAGAAGATGTCTGAGAGAGGGAGCCCATGGAGAATGGAGACTGCTTGAGTAATGGGGGCAGACGCAACACATCACAAGCATCCCACACTGGAATAACCTATAAGAGAAGGTAAGTGACAGCATCATTCAACCGCTTCCCCACCCCCAAGATCAATACCTGGAAGAAACATCAGGAGGACAAAACCTTTGAACTGGGAAGGAAGGTCCCAGTCTGGAAAAGAGTCCCAGCCTGCATATTGAGAAATCGTAACCTGCTCGTACCATGTGTCAGGGTGAGAGAGTGCTTCATTCAAATCCTCCTTAGTTTGTAGAATTCTGTCTGCAAATGTATTTTTATTTCTTAAGTAAACAAACTTTAATCTTTACACTGGCTACCAATAATAAATCTATCTTTCTGTAGTTAATAAATCTGTTTTATATTTTACCTCAAACGGTGTGTTTTGGTTGAAGTGCTTGGGAAACCTCAGGTCAGGTTACAAAGGCTTCGGTGTGTCCTAACCACATTAAGGGAGCTGAAGACTAGATAATGAACTTATTCTGGTTAGGTTTCTAGCCAGGGCAAGATGGTGCAAGGCTGGGGAGCTTGTGGGGGCAGGGGGATAAGCTGAAGCTTCTTATTAGTGGTTCATTAGTGGCTGGAAAGCATTCCAGTAACTCATTTAGGTGTGTCGCTGCCTGTGGATGTCTGTGCAAGTGCAGGACCTGCCAGAGGTTTGTGGCTTAACAACAGCATCACAGTGGGAGAGGAATACCTCAGGTTGGTGGGGCAGAGAGTTCAGTCGTCCCACAGGCCAGGATGTACCCCAAAGACCCTGTCACAAGCATTGAGTGAACTCTGCCAACCCAGCACCTCCATAAAGATGAATCACTGTGCTAGGTTAGCAAGCTTGCCTGGTGGCAAGCTATTGCATAGAACTGAAGATAGACCTGTAAAACAACTGAGACTACTAATCCTCACTGATCCAAACCACAAGCGGGGGGTATGTTGGATGGTTGAGATGGGAACTACTGATTAGCTATGGGCTATTCTCCTGTGGGAGGGTAGTGAATTAAATGGACTGTATGGAGATATATTTTACTGTTTATTTGCATGTATAATCCCTTGCTCTGTTTTCCTAACATTATGTTTTCCTGAGATTTCCTTGCTGCAGGATGGGAGCTCTGAGTTGCTCTCACTGCCCTGTATTTGAGCATGCTGATTTACATATGTCTACATGGCTGACTATCTGACCTGCATATGCAGATGTGGCTTTTTTCCACATGCTAATTTTGAAAAATTGACCTTCGATATCTATTAAAACAAGATGTGTTTTCTTATTTTATCCAATTACTGGAACCCAGAAATGCAGATGTTACCCAGCAAAACATGGAAGACTACAGATTACATAGGGTATAGCTGTATTACAAAATTAGATTGAATTTATTGAAGTTGATTTTTTAGCATCCCGTTTTATAAAGTCGAAGGTGTATGTCCTCACTAAGTATATGTGATACTTCAGAATGTGTCTCTACTGCCACAGCTAATACTGACTCTAGGGCTATGTCTATACTGCACCATTCTTGCACAAAAGCCTATGCAAATGAAGTAGAATATCTCTGTGTTTCATTTGCATAATTAATTAGGTGCTATTTTTGTACAAGAGGCCTTTGAGCAAAAAGGAGCTGTGTAGATGGCTCCTTTTTGCGCAAAACCCCCCTCTTGCGCAAGAGCTGTTCTTCCTCATTTTTTCAGGAAGAATGGCTTTTATACAAGAGGGGGTTTTTGCACAAAAAGGAGCCATCTATACAGCTCCTTTTTGCGCAAAAACCTCTTGCGCAAAAACGGCCCCTAATTAATTATACAAATGAAGTGCAGCAATATGCTAATCCATGCTTCATTTGCATAGGCTTTTGCACAAGAGTTAATTCAGTCAGAGTGGATGTGGATAAGAAGGTGAGAATACCTAAAGTGGAAAATTACTTATTGTAATGAGAGAGCCATTCCCAGTCTCCATTCAGACCCATTCTGAAGGTGTCAAATTTGCATATGAATTCCAGCTGAACAGTTTCACTTTGCAGCCTGTTTTTGAAGTTTTTTTGCTTGAAGATGGCTTTCAAGTATGTAACTGTGTGTCCAGGGAGGTTAAAATATTCCCTGGTTTTTGTATGTTATCAATCTTGATGTCTGATTTGTGTCCATTTATTCTGTTGCCTAGAGTCTGGTTTGTCCAATGGCAGCATGGCACAGGGGCATTGCTTGCACATGATGGCATATATCATATTAGTAGATGTTCAGGTAAACGTGCCTTTGATGGTATGGCTGATGTGGTGACGTCCTATAATGGTGTCCCTAGGGTAGATGTTGTATAAGAGGGAGGGCAACAATGTGCTGACTATATGCCCACCGCCCCCAACCCAATGCCCTCCCCATTTCAAGTCAATGTGGCAAGGGAAGGCTGCAATCTGCAAGCGTGATGCGTGGAAGGGGTGGTCCCCCTTTCTAAATGCCCCAAATTGGCCCCCCCTTTCTAAATGCAAAAGTGTGGGAAAAACAATGAAGATTGTAGTTTGCAAGCACCATTTCCTACATATTTTCAAAGCAGAAGCTAAAGAGCCCTCCTAGGGCATGTGTGCACTAGGAAATAATTTTGAAATAAGTAAAATCGAAATAATAACTCCTCAAATAACAAAATCGAAATAGTGCGTCCCAACTATGGGGGAACATTGAAATAGCTCAGAATACTTTCAAAATAGGGTGTCCACACTGATTGGAGTCTGCCTCGGATTTAGAGCCCCTGGAAGCACTCCGGGATGGGCACCAGGAGGGCGGATACTTCCTGTGGCTGCTTGGTCAGGCAAACTACAACTCATGCTTTCAGGGGCTCCTCTCTACAGCCGCGTCTCACAAGCCACTCCTCCACTGCCTACCCCTTCAAGGGACACAAAATGGACAGAGTGTGCTCTGGTTGCCCTTGCAAATGCCACAGTACTCACGCCATCTCTATATCCCTACTCTCTTTTTCTTTCACTTCATGCCACTGATGAAGTGAGTTGCAGCTCATGAACGCTTATGCCATAATAAAACTGTTCATCTTTAAGGTGCCACTGGACTCCTTGTTGCTTTCCCTGTGGCATATGGCAATTTCTATTTTTTTTTTATAGAGACATGATGAATCCATTTTTATTGTGACGCCAAGCAGTAGGCATCAATTGCATCGGAATACAGCTAACATATGAGTACTAAGATACTTCATATATCTTGTTTAAAAGAAACTGAATACCAGTAAACAAAGGCCAACACTTAGTTTACACAGTAGTGCGTACCTCGAAATAAGCTACATCATTTGAGCTTCGGAAATTGTGTAGCTTATTTCAAAATAGCTTATTTCAAAATTTGGCGCGATCTACACAGTGCTAATTTTGAAATAAATCACTATTCCAGCATCTTCCTTAATCCTGGTGCAACGAGGTTTACAGGAAGCTGGAATAAAAAACGTACTGTTAAGATGTGCAGAAAGTTATTTTGGGATAACGGACGTTATCCCGAAATAGCGTCACTGTGTAGACGTACTGTTACAAACATGCTTGAAGTAGAGTTGCTTTAAATAGAATTGCACATGGCCTAAAATGTAGGTCACTTACTTATGTGCCTAAATCTAGATTTAGGTTACTATTGTTAGATATATGGCAAACATTTATTAAATTACATAACTTGACTATCTGTTTTATTATTATTCTGTAGTGTGATAACATCCAGTGCAAATGGGCATGGACCAGAAACCCATTATTCGAGGTGCTTTGCAGACACAGAATAAAAAAGACTTTCCCTCCCCCAAGAGACTGACTCTTTTCCCTTACTATACCTATCCCCAGCCAAACAAGGAGCATTACAGCCAATGTCCATCTACCCTCAAGGGCATGACTCCTGCCTGCTTATATTTCTTACTACCATATAGCTGCCTGGCAACATAGAAGTAGATGACTAAAATTAAGCTCCCAAATCCATATTTAGACACCTAAATAAATGGCCCAATTTTCCAAAACACCAGAACTTAGTAGCTCCCAGGCAGAGATTTGCATACATTTGAGCTTTTGAAAAAATGGCTTTAATAACTTCAAAACCACAACTTTAAAACTTTTATTTCAAGAATTTTCCCTTAACAGCTGCCGTGACAACAGTCTCTCAGACACAATAAAATTATCTGTAGAACCAATCCATCACTGAAACAAAGCTCCAGTAAGCTGAAGCCGCCAGGGATCTAGATACTGTTGTGCAGTCCTGACAAAAGTTGCCCATTATAATGAAAGACGACATGGCAGTCATGTTAAAGTTAAACTAGAATGACAGGACTGAAGTAAAAGCCTATTCTCCAAATGATAACAGCCAAGAATTTTTAAACTTGATTTTCAAAAAAATAGAAGGTGCAAAACTGCATACCTGATCTGCATAAACCAGTGCTGCTGTTGTGCATGCAAAGTGGGTATTTGGGCAAGCTACTATCATAATAAGTAAAAAAGTCAAATAACAGCTTATATTTATATGGAATTGCAGAAGATGTAAAGCAACTTCAGGCAGCAAGAACTCTGCTGGATTTTACACAGAGCTTGAAGTATCCCACCTAGCGTAGCCATGACATTTACTCAAGCCTTCACCTCCAGAGTCTTCGATCTTGCATCCAAGAGTTGAACTTCATCATGTCCCAAGCAGAGAGGGGATAGTGCTCACCTTCCTCGTACAAGAAAGGGGACAGCTACATGGAAAGAGGGATGTGCTGTATCCACACTACGGGCCTAGTCATCCGGCTCCAAGTGTTTATATTGGATTTACATAAATCACTGAAATCAACGTTCAGGAAATTTTTATACTAGCTACAAATTGTATAGTTCATAACTATGAAAAGTTAATTGGATTCACTTAGCCCAGTTAACATCTGGGAGAGCTATTTCTGGATAAATGCCCCAAGAGGAGGAGCAGAGGGATGGGGATGAGTGACAGACAGATGATGCTTATCTCACTTTTTTTGCTTTTCCTTTGCATCTTTTTCCCCATTCCTCTTACATGTGGTTTGTCTGGGAGGGAAGGAAGGGATGGCTGAAAGGGAGGAGGAGTTTGCTCTGGAATAAAACAGCGTGATTGTGCTAAAGCATGAGAATGAAGGAGGGTTACTCTAATTGAATTGTGAGCGATTACACCCTAGTGCTTTTAATCTTTCTTACAAAGCAATAGAGTTGTGGTCTTAACAAATTATACTGTGTTCAGAGTACATGAAATGCCTCTATACCATCTAATTTATCTAGTAAAGTATGGCTAATCAATGAGATATAATTTGTGCTGCTGACTCAGATTAATTGGCTAAGGTGCCTTGGAGTTGCAGCTATAGACTGATTTTAATTAGGGAGATTTAAACTGTTAGTAACTGTGTGTGTGCATGTGTTTTGCATGTCATGTTTTAAGTAGAGATATAGAACCTGGACAAAATCAAATTGTAAATATGTATATATATTTCTATGGGCTGTCATGTTTTAAACTGTAAACAAGTGACAGTTTTCTGCTCTTATTTATAGAGCTTTCGGTACAACACATTTTTGCAAATCTCTGACCTAATTCTGTAGCTATTACTAATGTGGAATAGTTCCAGTGAAATCAATGTGACTATTCTATGTCCAGGAACAGAATTGGTCCCACAATAACTGAATTTATTTATTTATTTAGAAACAGGCTTGCAAAGATAAGATTTTCAGACGTGCCTACTGGATTTAGAAGGATACTGAGTTATGGAGACTCTTTCCTGGAATAAGTGCATTTTTAAGAAAAACAGGTGACACTGTAAATTTTGGGAAACTTAGGAAAGGAATGGGATTTTGTTCTTTGAAGGAGGGAAGCGAGTTTTAAAGTGGATTATTCAACAGATGAAAGTTAGTCATGGTCAGATGGAACTATGAGGGCTGAAGTGCTGCAGCAGTTGCTTGTGATAGGATACTGTGCTTTAACCATAAAATGGCATGGAAAAAATCTAACTCCTCTTTCTAGTCTACTCTGTTCTCAGAAGGTGAAGGTCCCATTTTATTTGCCTTTAAAATGAGAATGTTGCATTTATTTTTAAAATAATCCCAAAATATAGGAGTACATTGACATCTCTGGATTGTTGAGAAATTATAGAAAATTATTGTGCGAATAGGCTTGAGCGTTTATAGATTGTTATGCCATTCTGTTTGAGCAATTGTTAAGAGAAAGAGTGGTCAAAGCTGAATGAGTCAGAAACAATAAAAACTCTTTAATGGACTTTAATTAATGGAGTTCTTGTTTGCTTGTTCATTTCTGTTAATTGCCAATGAATATAATTTATTTTCTGTAATCTGAACTGCGCATTGACCATGCTATTTGGGGCTGGCTATTTGCTGGTTCACTCAATGGGAATTAAGGTCTCTGTCTCTCTTTCTCTCAGGGTGCGTGTAGACAGCAGCACTATTTCGGGATACTTCCTGTATCCTGAAATAGTGATTGCTGCATCTTGACAGCACGCCTGTTATTTCAAAATAGCTTTCGAAATGTCCCTGTATTCCTATGTCTCTGTAAACTTCATTCCACAAGGATTAAGGGACATTTCGGAATAGCTCTCTATTTCAAAATTAACTTGAAATAAGCTACACAATTTGCCTATATCAAATTGAGTAGCTTATTTTGAGCAAAGGGTGCAGTGTAGACATACCCTCAGAGAGAAATGAACATGAGTGGGGAGTTTTATTTAGAGGATCAAAAGACACAGTTCATCTTCAAATCTGACTACCTATTTCTTTGTTTAATATTTAAAACAAAATAACTACAACTGTCATTTGATTTCAAGGCCAACTCTCAAAGCAAACTTAAACATTCTGAAAAACTCCCTATAATTTTCTTGTTTAAAAAAAAAGATAATGTATCATATTGTTCTTTTACTACCAACGTTGTCTTCACAATGATTCATTGCATTGATTTTCTGTGCATATGTAAGGCGGGGCTGAATTTCTCCTTGCTATCAGCCAGCTAAAAGGAGAAAGCTGCCCCGGGGGTGGGTGTGCTCACTCCAATTGTTTAGCTCTGCAAGATAATTAACTGTTAACTGTTGATATGTAAATACAGCTCATGCCAGGAGGGGGAAGGACACCAGTGCTTGCAGGAGAGACACCATCATTGTAAGAGGTCTCAGAGGAACAAACCTCCCCGCTGCCAGAGTTGAGTGAACTGAGTTGGGGGGGAAAGGGCTTGAGTCAGCCTGCTTCATGCCTGCCAGGTGTGAGCTGTAAGACTGCCTCAACCTGCCCCTTTCCCCCTGGTTTTAAGGACAGACCTAAAGCAGACTTCATGAGGAGTCTGTTTGCTAGTCCAGTGGAAGCTGGAATCTTTGGCCAGCCTAGGTGGTGGCTAAAGAGTTGAAATCACTAAGAGCTGAAATCACTGGTTTGGCTGGAAGCCAGACCCATTGCAGCCAGTGGAGCGGCTGGTGGGAACGACCGGTAGGCGGCCAGCAGGAGCAGTGGCAGGTGGCCCGCAGAGCGGCTGGTGGGAGCGACCAGTGGGCGGCCGGTAGGATCGGCAGCAGGCAGCCAGCGGAGGGAGGCCAGCGGAGCGGCTGGTGGTAACGACCGTCAGGCGGCCAGTAGGAGCGGCAGCAGGTGGCCAGCTGTGCGGCTGGTGGGAATGACCGGCGGGCAGCCAGCAGAGCGGCTGGCGGGAATGACTGGTAGGCGGCCAGTAGGAGTAGCACAAAGGTGGCATAGCCTCAGGCTCAAGGAGTAGAGTCATCAGGATGATGTGTCAGGGTCTGCACTGACTGGACAGAGCTGTAAGTGGGGCATTTGACGTGGGGTACAGAGAAAGTTTGAGTAAGTGAACGGAACCCTTACCTTGTTGGACTTGGGAGCCTGAGAGGCAAAAGACATTGCTCAATCCTTTTGAGCTGGGACACTTACTCATGGGGGAGGGGGCTACAAACTCTGTGGTATTTTCCCAAGATAATGCCATGTGACTTCTCTCTCTCTTTCATTAAAAGTTTCTTTTAAACACTCAGACTCTGTGCTTGCGAGTGGGGAAGCATTGCCTCTCAGAGGCGCCCAGGGGTGTGTGAATTTCCCAGGCTACTGGGTGGGGGCTCGAGCCGGTTCTATGAGAGATGGACCCCTAGATATTGAACCCAGTCCTGGTTGCTGCTGGGCCTACCCGGCGGAAGAGTTACATATATGATTAAGCTGCAGTGAAATTAAACTAAAGTAATTCAAACTAAATACCAGGGACTAAATTGTGACACTGAGTTCTACTAGGCTGAAGAGCAGTCTCCTGAGGAAATGGGAAGTGACCTCACCCACTGTGGTAGAGTAATATCTTTTATTGGACCAATTCATGTTGATAACAAGAGACAAGCTTTCAAACTAATAGTGCTCTGTAATCTAAAAATCTTTCCTGTCTCACGAACAGAAGTTGGTCCAATAAAAGACAAAACTTCACCCACTTTGTCCACCCATATCCTGGGACAGACATGGTTAAAACCACCCCTCCACTTGAGATATTTAAAATCAGAACAGGTCCTGTGCATGATGAATCCTTACTGAGATCATCTGCAAGACAAATGCCCACCCTTTTCACATTTAAATCCAGTTAAATCCCTCTTGAAGATCCATTTCTTCTGTGCTACTTAAAGTGTGACTCATGTTTACAAAAAATTTTAAATTACAGAAAAAAATTTTATTTCTCATTCCACCTAATCTGTCTACTTGCCTACCTATCCTTACATTGCAAGTTCCTAGGGACAAGGACTGTGTTTTTTCTCTGTCTGGAAAGCACATAGCAGGATCTACTATAAACAATTTACAGAATATGTCAAGTATTATTAAGTATGCCACAAGGAAAAACTCTGACCTTGCAGAAGGATGAACTAAATTCACCGGATTTAAGGTTGTACTGATACTATTGACCTTGTACATGTCTACAAGCAGTAATAAACACTGACTTGGAGGAGAAGGTATGTGAGACTACAGTTGTTCCAAACATTTTCCTTCCTCCAGATGCCATAGTTGCATGATTTACATGTTCTAGGACTGGAGTGGGGATTATTAGAGGGGAAGAGGGTCCACAAATTGGCACAAGAAGAGGAAACTGGCACAAAATAAGTTTATGGAAAGGAACCTAGGATTAAAAGTAAAAGGGGATTTGGAGAGGAAGTAATTGGCATAGTAAAACCTGATTTATGAAGTACTGCGTTTATTTTAAAATGTAAATAGATGTTACTTGAAATCCATTAAACTAGCAAATATGTAGCTAACTAGAAAACCAGGTGCAGGGAATAGAAGACAAATTGCTAGCATGTATTTGAAAGGTGTAAAACTGATTAATTTCTTTAATAGGAATAAGTAACATTTTATCATTTAATTAATTCCTACCACTTGGTAATATATAAGGAAATTAGTTCATCATTTCAAAAATACAGTATGTGATATTATTTCTTTATAGAAAAGGGAAGATATTGAAAGTGTTCTGTTTCTAGAAGACTCTGATGTAGGAATTTGATACGCATTAATACTGCTCAGTAAATTCTTCCCTTTAAATCTTTTTTGATAATCCTTCTTTTATACTATGTTTTTTCTTATATCATTGCTGTTAAGGTTTTTTAGCTATTTTAAAACATGCTAAGTACCTCACAGAATCAAGTGAAGACACAATCCTTCACTAAAGATTGTACAATCCAAGTCTGAAGTAATACAATGAGAACCAGAGACAGGCCCACTGATGGGGGGGAAAGTGCATTTCAAAAGGGCCTGGGGATTCCGGCCACTGCTGCCACACCCAGAAGCTTGGGCCCTTTAAATCGCTTCTGGAGTGCCACATCGAATGCTCTGTGTGGTTCTTAGGGCTGCCTGGGAAGCAGGGGCCTGGTGCAGCACCTCACTTGTTTACAGGAGGCCCTGCCCATTCTGGAAGCACAGAGCTGGGCTCCTCCCAACTTGCTCAGAGGCCCGGGGAGGCTGCTCCCCTGACCATAGACCAAAAAGGCGGGGAGGAATGGGAGAGGAAGCACAAACGTGACAGTATTCATAGTAGTCACTTTTTGGTGATCCTCTTTCTGGTATGAGAAAGAATGGTCATGTTTAAGGGACTCAGGAGATATGGGTTTAATGACAAGCTCCAAGATAGGCTGTTTTCCTGTGTTCTTGGGAAAATCACTTACTCTATACCTTAGTTCCTCAGGTGTAAAATGGGGATAATGATACTTCCTTTTCCCCACTTCTTGTCTGTCCTATCAGGGCGGTTCCTTCTCTGTGCCTAGTTGAGGAGTAAGGGAGTACGTACCTTGGGGTAAAGCCACAATCAAGTCCTTAGATTGTAAGCATTTCAAGGCCATGCCCACTGCTTATTATAGATGTATGTAACATTTAGCACAAAGGAAGAAGGCACTGACCTCAGCAAAGAGCTAGCTCTAGATACTACAATAATGAAAGTGTTAATCTGGTTCATAATTCCATAACAAACCAGATCCCACAAGAAAGTGTCTCCAAATATATTGTAAGGTGCGGAAATCTATGTTACGTTTACATCAGATTTGATTAAAGTTAATTTAAGTTAAAAATCAGAAAAATAACCTCATGACATTTCTAACTTTGTACACACATGCAAGAATATCATCTGGATCACAGAATTACCCAGAAAAAGCAAACAATATCTTGATGATTTTGTTGCTTTTTCTCTATCCTTACCTTCACACCTTGGAAATACTTTATTTTTAGCCTGTTCCTTATTAAAATGTTCTCTCAACATATGACACACTGTAAACTGTCATCTATTTGTTAAACTGTTAATGATACCAACAGAGAATGCACCATACTGTAAAGAGGAGAAAGGTCATCTTGTGTTTTGGGAGGCAGTGTTCTGGTCTGCCAGGAGAAGGAAAAACTGCAACACTCACTGTTGTGTTGTGTAATATTTATAATAGAAGCTATTTAAATACAAGCTCTCTGTACCTTAAATACAACACTACATAGGTTAATGAATAAGTGCATCCACCTCCATTCGTATTTCAAAAGGTTCTCATTTATACTATGCATGTTTGGATTCACACCTGCAAATTTATCTGTTTATGTTGTATGTTTGTTGAGCCACCTCATTTTAATATATTGATAAATGAAGACAGAATATGACCTGGAAGGTCTACTTTTTCCATTTTTAAAGGGGTTTGTAATAAGTGCACACTATGGCTGTGTCTACACTGGCACCCTTTTCCGTAAAAGGGATGCTAATGAGACACAGCACAATTGCAAATCCGTGGGGGATTTAAATATCCCCCGCGGCATTTTGCATGAACATGGCTGCCACTTTTTTCCGGCAGGGTTTTGCGGAGAAAAGCGCCAGTCTGAAGGCAGCGATCTTGCGGAAAATAAACCCTTTTCGGAAGATCTCTTATTCCCACTTTCAAGGAAGGAATAAGAGATCTTCCAGAAAAGGGTTTATTTTCGCAAGATCGCATCTAAACTGGCGCTTTTCTCGGCAAAACAAGCGGCAGCCATGTTCATCAAATGCCGCGGGGATATTTAAATCCCAGCAATTTGCAATTCGAAGTGTCTCATTAGCATCCCTTTTACGGAAAAGGGTGCCAATGTAGACACAGCCTCGGACTACATTGAGCTTCCCTGAAAGGCAGAGGCACATCACATACAACCAACTAATAAGAACAAACATCTGGCAAATTCAATATCCAAGACTTTTGTCTTGGCAGGATTTTATGCTGCTTACTGAAATTTAGAATCATAGAATCCTAGGACTGGAAGAGACCTCAGGAGGTCATCGAGTCCAGCCCACTACTCAAAGCAGGACTAACCCCAACTAAAACATCCCAGCCAGGGCTTTGTCAAACTGAGACTTAAAAACCTCTAGGGTTGAAGATTCTACCACCTGCCTAGGTAACCCATTCCAGTGCTTCACCACCCTCACTCTTCTCTTCTGCAGATCAAACAAGCCCAAATCCCTCAACCTCTCTTTGTAGGTCATGTGTTCCAGCCCCCTAACCATTTTGGTTGCCCTCTGCTGGACCCTCTCCAATGCATCCACATCCTTTCTGTAGTGGGGGACCCAGAGTTGGATGCAATACTCCAGAAGTGGCCTCACCAATGCCGAATAAGGGGGAATAATCACTTCTCTGGATCTGCTGGCAATGCTCCTCCTAATGCATCCTAATATGCCCATTAGCCTTCTTGGCTACAAGAGCACATTATTGATTCATAACCATCGTCCCACCCACTGTAATCCCCAGGTCCTTTTCTGATGAACTGCTGCTTAGCCAGTCAGTCCCCAGTCTGTAACAATGCTTGGGGTTCTTTGTCCCAAGCGCAGGACTCTGCACTTGTCCTTGTTGAACCTCATCAGATTTCTTTTGGCTCAATCCTACAATTTGTCTAAGTCACTCTGGACCCTATCCCTTCCCTCCAACGTATCTACCTTTCCCGCTAGCTTAGTGTCATCTGCAAATTTGCTGAGGGTGCAATCCACCGCTCATCCAGGTCATTAATAAAGATGTTGACCAAAACTGGCTCTAGAACTGATCCTTGGGGCACTCCATTAGAAACTGACCACTAGCCAGACATTCAACCGTTGATCACTCCCCGTTGGGCCCAACAATCTAGCCAGCTTCCTATCCACCTTACAGTCTATTCATCCAATCCATACTTCCTCAACTTGCTGGCAAGAATTATATCAGAGACCATATCAAAAGCTTTGCTAAAGTCAAGGTATATCACATCCACTGACTTCCCCATATCCACAGAGCCAGTTACCTGATCATAGAAGCTAATCCAGTTGGTCAGGCATGACTTGCCCTTGGTGAATCCATGTTGACTATTCCTGATCACATTCCCCTCTTCCAAGTGCTTCAAAATGGATTCCTTGAGGATCTCCTCCATGATTTTTCTGGGGACAGAAGTGAGGCTGACTGGTCTTTAGTTCCCTGGATTGTCCTTCTTTCCTTTTTTAAAGATAGGCACTACATTTGCCTTTTTTTAGCCGTCCGGGATATCCCCCGATCTCCATGAGTTTTCAAAGATAATTTACTCACCTTCCTTGGTTCAATAGTGATTTGCATTCCTAGTTTTATCATGAACTCTGGCTGTGTTTTTAGGGGGGAAATTTCCTTATCTTGCAATTGATCCTACAGACTATAATCAATTATATGCAAAATTAGAGGAGTTAATTTTTATTCTGAAAAGAGATTAGAAGTCCCTGTAATGACATCCTACTTTAGCTTTAGGATTTTTAAAATCCAGTAAGTTGTTGAACAAGAGACCAAAAAAAAAAAAAAAAAAGCTCACACCACTTACACATCACAGTTTGGTCCAACAAGCCCAATAATCTTTCCTGCTTAGTAAAATTATAACTTCTGAAGCTAAAGTAGAGACACTGGACGAATTTGCATAGCATATTGTCTGTCAAAGTCCAAGGTTGATACTTGCTAAGGAACATGAAACACACTTGTATTAACAGATTCCAATCCAATAAAATCATTTGGCAACTTTAAAATATGCACTTATGGGATGATTCAGTTCTTTGACTTCAGTAATATGAAATTATTTACCTTTCAGCTGTTTAGCCAATGATGCTTTAGGTCACCCTTACAGTTCAATGACCAAAAGGCCAAAAATTACATTCTTGGTAAACCTTTGGTATTTGTCTTATAATATGCAATCCTTACTGCACCATATAAAAGTGCAGCTCTCACCACATGTTCTCATAAATGTAGTAAAAAGGGAAGAGTTCTTTGAAATCTAGGACACTTGCACTCTGTTGCTCTCTGTTGGGTAATCACATGCTTCTGAGATGCAACATTCTGTTCTAATCAAAATCCTGGAGTTTGGCTACAAATAGACAAATACATTAGAAGATTAGATTTTCTATCATGATTTTGGTATGCTAACATGAAATATTTGATAGAAAGCAAATGTATGGCTGAATTTTTTCATGTGTGGACAGGGATTAAAAAACAATTTAGCAGAATCATGCTCCCCCCAATTGATTGACTGCACAGGTGTACCAATGGGTTGAAAAACCACTTCTCAAGGATAGTGCCCCAGAAAATTGATTTTACACATGATGTATGTATATGCAATTACCTAATTCTTTTTCCCAGTTGATCTTGTCTGCTTCGTGTTTAATCTTCAGGAAGAGTTGCCTGAGCAAGACAGCAGGTATCTTGGAGATGTCTTTTTAGTCTGCATTGGAGAATGGAGCAGACTGGCAGAATGTAGAGTAGAATTCCATGAATGCATTCACATACTTGAGAACTAGCTTGTTTTCCAATTTAATTTTTTTAAATCAACTTTACAGGGATTTACATTTGAAAAAAATAAACAGAGTTTTTAAATTCTGCAATTAGAATGAAGTTAGAGACTGAAAACACTTTTGAACATGCAGACCATCTCCCTGAAAATGCAAAATTGTACTCTACAGACAGTTTCCTGTATTTTGTCTAAGCTGGTTTTAGCAGTCCCAGGTGTCAGGGATTTTCCAACATCCCTCGGAAGAATTTTATGTAGCTAAATGTATTTTAATGTCAGGAAAATTTTCTTGCTATTAGTAATACATATTTTCTTTTTCTTGATTCCGTCCTTTACTCTTAGTTATACAGCAATACTGCTTCCAAACTAAGTAATTCTCTTCCTTGACAATATATAGAGTTGAGATTATTAACAGATAAACAAAATATAATGGAGAAGACACACAGTAACAGGTTATGGTTTAGTATGCACTTACTGTTCATGTGTTTTGGCACTATTTTTGAGCTAGTGGATCTCTCATTTAACACAAACTACATATATTTAGAAATACATAAGGCCAGATACCCTTCCAGTGTTATTCAGCCTAGATTTATTTGCTTCAGTGGAGCTACCACAATTTACACCAGAGAAGATCTATCCTATAGCTCCTGAAAATTCAACAGAGCAGTATTCAATATTTATGACTCCGTATTCGGAAGAGCAGGCCATAGGGATCATCCGCCATTGAAATTCAAAAAGTCAGTTATAACTTTGGCTATGTCTACATGTATTTTGGAATAAGCAATTTTCAAAGAAATAATCCAGAATAGTTTATTTTGAAATAGTGCATCTACACGCCTAAAGCTCATCAAAATAGCACTTAGCTATTTTGAAATAGAGCATCCACATTGATTGGACGCTAACTCGCATTTAAGACCACCCAGAACCACTTCAGGCAGGGCTTCAGGACAGCAGTTACTTCCTGGAGCTTCTGCCTGAGGCTATCTGAGGCTCGTACTTAAAGGGACCCTCCTGTACAGCCGTGTCTCAGGCTTTTTTCCTTTGCTTACCTCATCGAGGGACAGCAAAGCCTTTTCTTTTGCCTGCTGTGGTTGCCCTTGTGGACACCTCAGCTATACAGCTATGGAACCAGAGCTGCCTCTGGGCAGTCGACAGCTGTTGTAGCTTGGGCTGCAACTCATACAGCAGTTTCTACAGGATGCCGCCCAGACCCTGCAGGAGCCCAACCCCCTGCTCTGCTTGGAGACCCTCCTCCGCTCTCTGCAAGTGTTGCTCATGCTGCTGGATCCTGCCTGCCCTCCCCTGCACACCGTGCACCACCACTTCTGGCGTCTGGACTCCAGTGCAGACTGGTGGGACCAGTTCATCATGGAGTGGGGAGGTGCCCAGCAGTGGCCCCAGAATTTCAGGATGAGGAAGGAGACCTTTCTGGAGCTGTGTGAGTGGCTCGCCCCTGCCCTCAGGTGATGGGACACTGACATGATATCCACTATCCTCCTCCAGAAGAGGGTCACCACAGCCTTGTGGAAGCTCGCCACACTGGATCGCTACCGATCCATCGGGAACCAGTTCGGCAGGGCGAGATCGACCGTCGGAGCCATGCTCATGCAGGTATGGTATTCTTAGGCTACTGTCCCAGGAGGGAGGTGGACTGCTGAAATGGGGTTCCCTAGAGAAAGGGGGGGTGCAAGCCTCCTCCCCAGGAGGTTTTTTTCAGTCCCTCCCTCACAAAGTCCTGCTGGGGGATGGAGTAAGTGTGTGTGGGGGGGGGGGGGTCCTGGTGGGACTGAGGAGGGGGGAATGGGCTTGAGGACCTTCTGAGGGCTTTGGCCACCCTGTGATTTTCTGTTTGTTTGTCTGTCTCCTTCTACAGGCGGTGAGAGCCATCAACACCATCTTGCTGCACAGCGTCATCTACCTCGGCGACATGGACGCCATCATCGCCGGCTTTGCTGACATGGGCTTCCTCAACTGTGGGGAGGGGGGATTATTAACAGATCCCACATCCCAATCCAGGCCCCCAGTCACCAGGCTTCTGTCTACATCAACTGGAAGGGCTACTTTTCGATGGTCCTGCAGGCCGTCACAGACCACTGGGGCCAGTGGGGAAAAGCGGGAGGAATAGGAGTGGGAGCAAGAGCAGGGGTAGGAGTGGGAGCAGGCACAGTCAGCATGCTGGCAACCAGGGATTGCATAGCCACACGCACGGCACAACCCTGATCCAGCATCTCCCACCAGGTGTCTCGCCGCAGCTGGATGTCTTCCTGCAGTCTACAGTCCATGCATGGTCTGCTCCATGGATCGCAGTGCATGGGTCTCCAACGCCTGTAGGTCGCTTGGGTTCGGGAGGCTGCCCCGGGTGGTGTCGACCACCCCCGTCTCGCAGCTGATCCAGCTGTGGAGAAAAAGATAGGTGGTCAGTCATCCCAGGAGACACTGTGCCTGAAGCCTTGCCTTCATCTCTGAGCCGAGAGTGACAGTTCTCGGCTCAGACAAAGGCGATGTGCTTGGAGCAAGGCCATATGCACTTTACCCAGGGAAGCCCACGGGGTGGCTGGGCTTCCCTATGTGCCACGCATCTGCCTGGTCCGACAGTGGCAACGTCCCGCAGGGAGAGAACTTGTATCCCTGCCTGCTGGGGGAGAGGGGACAGGGTGTTGTGGGAGGAGGTGTATGTAAGCAGCAGACACTCCTGTGCCTCCCCACACTGTCCTGTGTTTGTTTGAGCCAACGAGCAAGGCAATGAAAATAAAAATGGTATGTCTTTCTTCTTGAGACAAATAATCGATTCCCTATAATACAGGGTGTAATATTAATTATTTTTAACTCCTTCTCTTGCTCCTTTCTACTTTCAGATCATATTCTAATTCCCTCATTTTCTTCCTCCTTTACTAACCACATTATTTAAAGCAATGCAGGTTACACACAGACATTCTACAGCCATGCCTTTTAATTGTCTGTCTTTCCCTTTTCTATCTATCTCCTCTGACTCTTCTTCAAACAACTAACACCTCATTTCCAAAGATCAGTTTCATCAATTGCTTTTAATGCAAATAACGTGGTTCCTTGTTCAGTAACACAGCTTATCATAACATTATCTAGGGTTTCCCTTGGTCAGCTGACATTTTTCTTATTTAATCTATTTCAGCATTTTCTTATCATCTTATTGTTACCTTATTCTTTCCCCCCAAATCACCTTTTATGATGGAGTGAGCTGTTCACTTAATCTTTAGAACTGCACAGAAAACTCCCTGTAAATCAGAGGCTCTCAAACTTGGGGGACATGAGGTAATTATGTGGGGGATCACAAGCCATTCCCCCCCAAAACCCACTTCTCCTCTGCCATTTATAATAGAGTTAAATATAAAAAAGTGGTTTTAATTTATAAGAGGGAGGTTCAAACTCACAGGCTCGCTATGTGAAAGAGGTCACCAACACAAAAGTTTGAAAACCACTGCTGTAAGCTGTCCCCTGCCTGCACCAGAAAACCTAGGTCATTATCCTGGGTAAATCTATATCCAATGATGCCATTCTTGCCAAGCAAATCAAAATAACCAACTTGTTATATGTCTGAGTTAATGACCCAAGATAGTTGACTAACAGGCTCAATTGGAATTTAATCAAAGCTTATGAATCAGAGATTAGTATACACTGTACAGAATACAAAAAGAAATGGATACATTACCATTCTTTGTTGTCAGACCAAGATCTGGCTCTGCCTATATCCTTCCTGCAGTTTTTACTTCCCCCGACTAAGCTAACATACCAGTATCATTATATAGGGTTTTAGACAAAGAAACACTTTTTGCCAAGAATATTCTCCCAGTAACGTATGTGCCAATGTCATTTCTATATATTTTCTGTGTACCTGATGTATGTGTGATGGCATGATTATTGGCAGCTGAGAGGAATGACAATTCTTCAAGATAAACTCTGTGGGTCCTTGTTACCTCACAATCATTCTTTCCTATTGATTCTCCAACAGAAAATATCTGTTAAAACAATTGTCCCTTATTAGTTTTACAATTCCCTCAATATATGCTTATATAAGCATTATATTATATACACAATTCCAAGAATATCTGCAGATGTATGGACATGAAGGTACACAAGATTGTTAAAATATGGCATAATGGATAAAAATACTAAATAGTGTTACTTACTGACCAAGAACCAGTGTTCTGGTCCTTAGAATTCATGAATCAAAATATACTAAAAGAACAAACTGACAGTGTTAATATTTACTAACAGATACAAACAAACCTGTCCCTGGCCTGTCCCTGGCTTTAACTAATCAGTAGTTAAAAATTGTCTCCCCAGTAAGTGCAAGAATGAATTAGAGACACAAACAAGAATGAATTGGAGGCCCACAGTAATCTCTGGGAATCATGGAGAAGGGTATCCAAAATCTTGTAGCACTAGATCAGTTGCTGTTCACTCTCAGAGCAGCAGGCTCCTTTAGAAGGAATCCAGATAATGCCACATCAGTCACAGTCTAGGTAACAACATTGATAGCCATTGCCTAGAAATGGGAGAGTAACATAGACAGTCTCCTCAGACTGAAAATCTCACAGAGTTTAATTTCACACAGATTGGGACTGTAAAGCTAAGCCCCCTTTACATGGAAACTTAACTGATACCTACGAGATCAAAATCCCCTCCACGTACAGGAATACAGGGAATTATCTAGTTCATAGTGTCTCCAAAATGATAGAAAAAAAATAGGCAAAAGTATCACTTATTCCCAAAAGCTACGTCTACGCTACAAGTTTTTTCAAAAGAAAATATGCTAATAAGGGACTAATTAGCATGAGTCACGACATCATTAGGATATTTTCTGCCATTTCTCTGGGACAGGCATAAGGATCTTGCGCAAAACAGGGTTTTTGCACAAAACAGAAGCTCTTTTTGCACAAAAATCCGTTGCGCAAAAAGAAACAGCAGAAAATAAGCTCATGATGTCTCGACTTATGCTAATGAGTCCCTTATAAGCATATTTTCTGCTGAAAAATCTGGTAGTGTAGATGTAGCCAAATAGTGTCCTTGCCTATTCATTTTGATTAAGCATCATATACAATACACATCTGGTTTCTTAGGTTGGCTCTGTGAGAGTAATATGTCCATCCCAAACTCATCCCAGTAAAGTCTGACCATCATATGATCACTCTATCTGTTTTATTCTTCTATATATATTTATGTATGTATGAATTATAAACACACACAATTCCCTTAGGCATGAGAGAGAGAAAAGTAAAAGGAAACAGCAAGTCTACTTCCCAGCTTCAAAAACTGACTGTCCACTTCAGAGCTGCAGCTGTTTATCTGCTTCAAATATAGAGAATCTGCTACCACAAGAGTATACTAGGACAGACTTCTCAGAGGACAGATCCAGAGTAAGGACCTTCATGCTAACAAATCCATCAAACAGAAACATGAGAAGGCATGAACACATACCATCTTGAAAGACAGAGTTCTGCGTGGATCACTAGCATTTTCCAAGGAGGAACTTTTGGATTTGGGGTAGTCATGTTGTATTTTCCTCTAGTATGACATGTTTCTGTGCTGAATATTGAAATGCTTTTTGAACATCAACTGCTTCCTATACACCAAATTTACCACCACCCTAGCAAACATACACACACAATTTAAAATGAAAAGGCACCTCTTGGCCTGGGATATGAATTCAGATTAGTTAGCACAGTTAATCAGCAGGCTAGAGACTGTAAGGGTATGTCTACTCTAGCCCCCTAGTTCGAACTAGGGTGGATAATGTAGGCATTCGAACTTGCAAATGAAGCCCGGGATTTAAATATCCCGGGCTTCATTTGCATGTTTGAATGGCGCCATTTTTAAATCTTTCGGACTGACTGCGGCTACGCGGCAGTCAGTTAATCGAACTAAATCCTTAGTTCGGATTAACTGTTACACCTCCTGCAATGAGGTATAACAGTTAATCGAACTAAGGACTTAGTTCGATTAACTTCTGACTGCCGCAGCCAGCGGGCAGTCAGTTCGAACTAAGGATTTAAAAATGGCGCCGTCTGAACATGCAAATGAAGCCCGGGATATTTAAATCCCGGCTTCATTTGCAAGTTCGAATGCCTACATTAGCCACCCTAGTTCGAACTAGGGGGCTAGTGTAGACATACCCTAAGGGAGGTTGCTTTTTTCTGGCCATTTTGGGAATAGCACCTAAGTCCACCAAAACAAAGCAAATTCATGAACTGTTTTTGGCTTGACTACAATTGCCTATTGCAGCACACATGCTGTTTGTCTGAAAAATTTCACCTATCTCTATAGAGATGTTCTTAAGCTTAGAAGACAGTACTGTGTGTCAGGAGACCTGCGTGCTATTTCCAGCTTTTCCACTGACTTCTTGTATGAAATGGGGTAGTCATTTATCCCAGCTTGTGGACAGGAAGACTGAGGTACAGCAAGGTTAACAATACCAACCTGCAAGAGCTATTGTGAGATTTAATATGTTAATATTTGTGAGGCTATGATAAGTATCATACAAATACCTATACGCATATAAAATTAAAAATAGTAACTTCCCAAAGAGGTAAAGCTAGGAGGTGGAATCAAATTCAAGGCATTGAGGCTGGGAATAAGGGAGCCAACATGCACAGGTGCCTAAGGAGCCAGGAACTATGAGGATCTCTTAACAGAAAGTATGCTATATTTTTGCCATATGCAGTGACAAAAACCAAGGCTCAATCCTTCAGCTCTTATTCATCCAAGCAAGCCAACTAAAATCATGACGCACATGAGTAAAACATGTAAATTTGGACCTTAAAAGCTAGAATTTATCTTATTGTAATATTCAACGTAGCATTTATTTTTATAAATTTAATCATAAAAAGAAAACAGGGGTGTTCTGTGGGCTCTCACAGTCACATGATAAATACAGCAATTGATGTGGAAAACTTCCCAAATTCATTGCAATGAGCAGTACAATGAGATAAAAGCTTAAAACCTTCATCCAATAAAGTACTGACATATGAGAGTTCTCCCCATGACTTCAGCAGGACTACTCAGGTGAATAAAATTTATTATCTGTATTAGAGCATCTAGGAACCCTAATCATGGCCCTAAATCCCATTACAATAGGCATTGTACAGAGTAAAGAGATAGTTCCCTTCCCCATAGAGCATACTGTCTGAGTAAGGGAGAGGAGAGGAAGATCCCTTCAAATGAGAGGTCAGGGTGACAGGAGTGGGAGTGAAGGAAAGTACTGAGACTATGTGTGGGGGAACTGGATCCAAGCTGGGAAGAAGGTGTCAGGATTTCCCATCAGCCTCTACTAATCCCTTTACCAGGCTTAATGCCAGCCTCTCTATGCCCCACAGCCACTCACCTCCATACCGACTGCCCAGAGGTGTACAAGTTCATACAGAGCTCCCACAGTATTTCCATTTTGGGGATGCTATCCCACACTCAGCTCCCCAGCTGTGCTACCCCAATCAGAGGATAAAACAAAAGACTACATATAGATGGGGCATTTAAAGGAACCAATGACTATGCACATGAGTATTTGCACCATCAGAGACTTCATTGCTAATTTTTATTTGATCAAAAAGTTTAGTTCCTAATTCTACCCAGATGGCCAGACCTCAGAACCCAAGCACAACCTCACCTCACACCATTCTCAGTGCAGGACAAGGGCCTCAGTTTGTTCTGGTGTTCACCTCTGCCTATCTGCTGCAGAACCTAGTGTTGCGCTATGTATTTTGTATGTGAGTTTCCAGTGATGATAGTTGCACATTGTGATGGGCCAGTCCATATTCTTTAGAGGACTATGCTTATGAAGATGAAAGTGATATAACTGGACTATGCTTTATGCGAGATAATTCATATGAGATAATTCATTGGAAAGGTTGTAATCTAGTGAATATGATTATGCCATTTGTATGCATTTATCATTCCTGTATGTGAAATTAGAAATATGAAGACTAAACCTATGTCACTAATGTAGTTATGGTAAGTGAGGACCATTGGTAATAATCAATGGCCCAATACTCAGGACAATGAACTGTGAATTGACTTGTTTTTCCTCTAAGCCTGGGAGAAGGATGTATGAGGGCTTCTACCAAGACATGTGACCATGTCATCTGATGCTGGGATCCATCCTGGATGCTGTATTTTGCAAGAGCAAAGGGAAAGTTTATACTGAACACAAAGGATTTCCACCTTATGCAAAACCTATTTAAGGGCGGGGTGATCTTGCGTCATCAATTCTCCCAGATTACATCACCCAACATGATTACAGGAAACATCTCACACTGAACTGGAGGAATGATTGGGCCCAGGCTACAAAGCTTTCCAGTCTGTGAAAAAAGCTGATTAGATCAACTTTGAGAGTTATCTATAACAGGTAATCAGTTTCTTAGTGCATTAAAAATATCTTGCGTGTTCTGTTTTATTTTTTGCATTGTTCTGTCTGAAATCTCTTATGACCACTTAAATCCTACCTTTTATACTTCATAAAATCACATTTGTTTATTACTAAATCCAAAATAAATAATTGTTTCCTGGGTGGGGGCAAGGAGTCTGTACATCTCTCTCTTTACATTGAGAAAGAGGGTGAATTTCATGAGCTTTATACTATACAGATCACTCTGCAGCATAAGACTGATTTTTCTGGGGCTTTGGCCTCCAGTGGGGCTGGGGAGCTGCATGCTGGAGACAGGTATCTCACTGTGCTGTTAACAGTTAAAGTCTGCAGCCACGGGGGTGTGAGCCAGACCCTATGCCTGTGTTGCAGCAGGCTAGTGTAAGCGGGGGAATGGTCCCGCTACTGTGGGGAACTTTCCTGGCTTCTATACTACCCCGGTGAAATGGACCAGCGAAAGGATCTGAGTCCCCACTCCCACTTCCTTTACCCCACAGCCTCCCTGATCCTGAGGGCTCCCCTTCCACTCTCCTGAGTAGCAGAGTCCTCGAAACCCCAACAAGGCTGGGCCCAGGTTTCCTGGGCCTTAATCCCCGACCTTGCAGTTACCTGGGGCAGGGAATAGGGTGTCCCCACTCCGGAGTACTCTCTTCACACTGCATGATTCTTGGCCAGTGATCATTTCATAAAGTTCAAAGCAAATACAATTTATTAAACATCAACTGATTAAAGAGAAAAGAATAAGAAAAAAATGAGAATGGTTAAATGAGAACACACACAGTCCTGCTCTGTAGCTTGGGGACATCAAAACAGCAGTCTGCAGAGTGTAAGGACAGTTCACAGTTTGTTCCTTATAGGTCCCTTATAGATCCTGGCTGTGCTGCAAGGGGGCTGCAGGCTGGACACGCTTGCTCTGGCAGTGACCACACGGCCTCAGGCTCTAGGTGGCAGAACCCCTCTCCCAGTCTGGCCTGCAGGGCCTCTTGGCCGGTGGTGTCTCCCTGCCCAGAGCCTCTCCCCGCACTTTGCTGGTCCCAGCTGCTCACCATACCCAGCTGCAGGCTGTGCTGCTTTGCCAGTCTCCAGCTCCTTGTACTGTTTCTCTGTCCCTTTTGGCTCTCTATTCACTGCCAGTCTGCTGCTCAACACAGGGCCTGCGCTCCTTGGGCTGTGTGTGCCTGCCTCTGTTGCTGCAGGACTGCCTCTCCACACAGCTTGCACTCCTTGGGCTGTGTGTGCCTGGCTCTGCTGCTGCAGGACTGCCTCTCCACACAACTTGCTCCTCTTAGCTCTCTCTTCTTGCTCTGAGAGACCCAGAAAAATCCCAGCTCACACGGAGGATAGGGCCTGGCCACTTATTTTCCTCACTGGCCTGTCCAAACTGTCAATCAGGCCGAGCTGGAGTGTTGGCTGCTTTCCATTGTCTCTGGGGTCTGTCAGTCTCATGGACCCTTCCCCTTTTGATACTGGGAGCTGGCAAACCAAAAACTCCCACAGAGTTTTAGTAAGGGGCTAACAGTCCCCTTACAGTAGTGTATCTGACCCAACAAGACAGGGCACCAAAGCTGGTAGGGAAAACGAGCTTATTAGAGTGACTGCAGCAAAGGAAACCTAAACCTGTCACGCACGTGTACCCACGAGGCACATGTTATTGTTAAAATGTCCCCAGCGCCCCTAAAACATAGTTTTGTGCATATTAGTAAGTGTAATTCATGGACTTTAAACCTGCAGGCTCTCATTGCTTAGGAGGATTCTCACCATTCCAGAACCCCATTGACTTCAAAGGGGTTCTGTGAAGGAAGGGGCAGCCCAACCTCATACATAAATGGAAAGATAGGAATGATAAAGTCAAAGCTCCAATGGAGCTCACTTTGTGTTAAAACTATTTAACAAAACTAGCTCATGGTTTTAAATATTAACACGATTGCTCTTCTGGTGTGGAAATGTATATGACAGTATGAATAAATGATTAATTAAAAGTTTTCTGCTTCAATAAGATAGCACCAATTAGATATACCTTTGTGAGTCAGCACTATTACTTAGAATCGGAGTGCAAGTATTTATTGCTCTTTATTGCCTTGCATGTCATTTAAAAAGAGCTACCAAGAAGAGTGCACGTACAGAAATCTTAAAAGCCTGACTCAGGTGAACTGGAGAAGTTCTTTATTTTAAAAGGTGGCAGTAGTGACATTCAAAGAAATTTCATTTTGGCAACTTCAAGATGACAGCAAACTCAACCACAAATATTTCGCACTGTTCTGTAAATGCCACCGTTTGCGAAGGCACTTCCTGTGTGTTACCTGATGACAATTTTAATCAAGTTTTGAATTTAATTTTAAGTACTGTCCTAACAGTCTTGTTGGCATTGGTGATGTTCTCCATGGGCTGCAATGTGGAGGTAGAAAAGTTTTGGGGACACATAAAAAGGCCCTGGGGCATATGTGTGGGCTTTCTCTGTCAGTTTGGAATTATGCCTTTGACAGGCTTTGTGCTGTCACTCCTCTTTGATGTGTTTCCTGCTCAAGCTGTTGCTGTGCTGATCATGGGATGCTGTCCAGGTGGAACATCTTCCAACATTCTAGCCTATTGGGTAGACGGTGACATGGACCTAAGGTAAGAGCATCATTTCTCTGGAGAATTACTTTCTTTTTTAAAGTTACACTTTAACCTCTGTGGAGGAAGAAGGAAGGATGGGTCAATGGTTAGTTAGCCTAGGGCTTGGGACATCCAGATTTCAATTTTCTGGCTGATTTTCTGTGTGACCCTAAGCAAATCACTTAGCCTTTCTGAATCTTAGTTCCCATTGGTAAACACTAGGGTAATAATACTTCCCTCCCTGGTCAGTGTGTTGTGAAGATAAATGCCTTAATGACTGTGAAATGCTTTGGGATCTATTGATCTTTACTATTACTATGCATCTCTTCAGTTCCAAGCACAATGGGGCTCCAACCTGGTTGAGGCTTCTAGGAACTATTGCAATATCAATTTCACAGCAATTACCTTTATAAACAGGGGTCAATAATCAGCTGTTGTTCTAATGTCTCATTAAAGAAGTCACCTGTGGAAAATTATTTATCCACCTACGTGTTCTTCACAATGGCTAGACTTGAAAAGATTTTATCCAGACTCCAAATTCATTCATAACAATTCTGTATGCTTCTGGCACATGTGCCAAGTTTTCAAAGAGTGTTTTGTAGGATATAAGCCACAGCCTATTTACTGGTTGCAACGAAAAAACTTCTTTGTGAAAGCGATGAGCTCAGTGGCAGGTCACTTGGCTGCAATGTTAAGATGCTATAGAGTCAGAAATTGTGTGTGTCATGCAACTGGCATGTTTGCGGACATCAAATGCGTACTCGAGGTGAAAACTGCTCTTGATGCAAATCCCGAGACACTTATTTTTTCCATCGTTTCACTCTAACAGCCTGTAAAAAAAGCGCAATATTTTTTTAAAAGCCTGATTACCTTGTTCTAAAAGAAACAGAAAATTCTCTCTACTTCCCACAGAGCAGCATAAATTACAGCATTTGTCCACTTCATCGTATGCCAGTCTGAACTAGCAATGGAAAAACTAATAGAAGTAATATGATGGGAAACTAAGGTGCATAGATGAAGAATTTTAATAATTGCACCCTTAATAAGACATTTTTCCACATTGAAAACAGTGAATTTCTTTGTGACATACAGGTGTCAATGTAATATTTAATCAACTGTGCTAATTGCCCACTTTTTGCTTTGGAGAGAAGACCTAGAAATATTACACATTGCCAAGTGCTTTATTTCAGTTTAGCACCAATCAGGTAAAACCAAAAAGGAAGGAAATTCAAGGGGGGTGGGGAGGAGGAAAGAGGCTGTAATTCTGTTCTGGTCTCAACCATTCTGCCTAGCAGAACTGTATATGTAGTGCCAAATCTTGCTCTGACTGCTACAGCAATGTAAATTCAGAAGAACTCCATTGAAGTCACTGGTATTATTCTGGATTGACACTGCTGTAAGTAAGCACAGGACCCGGTCTCTAATTTGAGGGAGGAAACTTCTGTGACACTTGCAAAGTTAAAGATAAATGCCTACAAAGGACACATTCTTCAGGTAGAGATTTTAACCCTGAGACTTCCATGGGCTTTCAATCAGACCCAACACACACACACATAAAACCAAACAAACCATGGCATTGATTCATATTTTTGAATCAATCAAATTGTTAGCCAGGGTCCATTGACCAAGGCAGTTACAGGTCCTTTGTTGCAAGACATGGCCTCAGCTACCATAAAGCAGGACCATTGAAGTCACTGGTATTATTCTGGATTGACACTGCTGTAAGTAAGCACAGGACCTGGTCTCTAATTTGAGGGAGGAAACTTCTGTGACACTTGCAGGGTTTTTACGCAAGAAGCTTTTTGAGGAAGATATCTTCTGCAAAAACTTCTTGCGCAAAAGCACGTCCATACCTCAAAAGCACATCACAAAAGTGATGTGCTTTTGTGCAAGAGAGTGTCCACACTGCATGGACACTCTTGCACAAGAAAGCTCTGTTTGCCATTAACAGAATGGCCATCAGAGCACCTGTGCTTTTTCTCATAGGCTCTTTTTGCACAAGAAACCCCTGCAGAGTGTCCACACATGCTTTTTTGTGCAAGAGTTGTAGCGCAAAAAGGAATTATTCCTCGTGGGGAGAGGAATAACTCTAGTGGAAAAAGCCCTCTGTCCTGTCAATTTACTGTATTTTTTTTTTTGCACAAAAATGCGCTTGAGGTGTGGACGCTCCACCGGTTTTTGCGCAAAAACGGCCGCTTTTGCGCAAAAACCTTGTAGGGTAGACATAGCCAGAGTGAATTTATGAGTTCCTCAGAAGGTCACCCTCATTATAGGATTATGATTGTTATTTATTTGTATTATCATAAAGCCTAGGAGCCACAGTTATGAACCACGGCCACATTGTGCTAGGTGATGTACAAACACCAAAAAAAGATGGCCCCTACTCCAAAAAGCTAACAATAATAAGGGAAGAGATAATGGAATAGTAAAGACAAAGGTGTACAAAGAAACAATGAGACAATGTGTCTGTCAGCACAATAGAACATAGTCTCAACACACAACATCCGGGGTATATCTACAGTAGGAAATTATTTCATAATAACCTATTTCAAAATAATAACTCCCAAAATAACTATTTCAAAATAATCATTATTCCTTGTGGAAAGCAGGAGTTATTATTTTGAAATAACCAGCCCCTTATTTCGAAATAACAGGGTTGGTAGTGTGGATTCTCCACTTGTTATTTCGAAATAAGGGGAATAAGCCAGGGCCCAGCAACTTGTCAAGGGGAATTTTTAGGCATTAGGTAAAAGGAGTTTTAAGGGGGACTTTAATGAGGGATAATGAAGTAGCTTATGGATGTTAACAGGGAGCATCTACCAAGCATGAGGGAGAGGGAAAGGGAAATGACCGTAACTGTATGAAACTTTTAGAAGTGGGCAACAGAGACTGTCATCATGGGCCAATCAGAGGCTGGAGTGAATGTGAGATAAGTAAAAGTGAGATAGGATCTTGAAAGTGAAGACAAGCATCTTATGTTTGATGTGGATAGATGCAACAAGTATGCCATGGTCCAAGCTAGAGGCCAGGAAGATTATCTTCGGAGCAGCATTCTAAATGGATATGAACATGACAAGTTTGCATTTGTCGAGACCAGAGAGAAAAATGTGGCAGTAATGGAAACCTAAAATGATGAAAATCTGGATGGGAGTTTTAGCTGCCTGGATGGATAAGAAAGGAAGGTATCGTAGAGACATAATGAAAAATAAATCTTGCAGGGTCTGATAAAGCCTGAATGAGAGGACCTAAGGAGAGTTCAAAGATGATGCTGAGGTTACAAAACTGAGTGAGAGTCAGGAGGGCAGTGTTGTCTGCAGTGACTGAGAAAGGTGGTGGGTGGAAGACTGGAAGGGAAAGAAGCAGAGCTCTGTTTTAGCCATGTTTATCTTGAGATGATGTCTAGAAATCCACAAGCTGTTGTCAGAGAGACATGCCACAATAGTAGTTTGGACAACACAAGACAGATCTGAGGTAGAGATGCGAGTTGTCAGAACAAAGATATTAGCTGAATTGTGTTTGTGGATGGGATTACTTAGAGACAATGTGCAGAGGGCAAAGAGAAGGAGAACAAGTATGGACCCCTGTGCATTCCCAACAGAGGGTTGGAGAGAGGATAAAGAGGATTCTACAAAGAATATGCCAAAGGTACAATTAAAGAGCAAGGAAAATTAGTAGAAGACAGTCACAGAAGCCAAAGGAGGACAAGATTTCAAGAAGAACATGGCTGACTGCATCAAAAGGAGCTGATGCATCAAGGAATGGGGCTGGAATGCTTGTTCTTAGCTTTAGCTAGAAATAGGATTTTAGAGACTTCTGTGAGAATAGTTTCAGTTGAGTGCAAGGGACAGAAGCTAGACTGAAGAGGGTCAAAGAAGAAACTAGAGCAGAGCAATTCCAGCCAATGATCACAAACATTTTCAATTAGCTTAAAGAGGAAAAGAAGAGTGAGATGAGGTGGTAGTTGAGTGGGGTTTTTTTAGAGACGGGAAAGATTAAAGCATGCTTGTATTATGAGTAGAAAGAACAAGAGAAGAGAGAGGTTAGAGAGAAAGGCAAAGCAGGGGATTAGACTCCGCATAAAGGAGGTCAGGAGATTGGATGAAGTCACTGGCCCCTCGTTCTACCTTACAGAGAAGAGATGTCTGTGCCAAGAGGAGATTCTATTGTGGGGGGAGTTTAGGAAGCAGGGAAGGGACAGACTTTGATGGCCAGACAGGAAGGTGAACCCATATTATTCCCTATAACAAAGCCCAAGGTCCAAGTCTATTTTTTACATGAAATCTTTTTACATAAAATCCTCCAACTGGAGCCTCTGGGCAGCCAAGGGGATAAATTAAGGACCAGTGAAAACATAGGGCTTCCATGTTGATGGTCCTTGACTCTCATGGATCCCCCAGGTCTGGAGGAAGGCTCCATGGCCTATTCTGTTGGCATAGTAAGGGGAAATTCAGATTTCCTTCCTAGAGTTTGTTTCCATGGGGGTTACCTCTGGAGAGGGAATTTAGAGCCAGGCCTTTATCTACAGTTCCCATATTCCTGGGATTCTATTTGTTACCCACCAACCTTTCCCCTCTACATCTTCACTCCAAGGGTAGGCCTTGTCAAAGAGGTGTAACTGCACTGTTGATAAACCAAATGACTGACTGCCATAAATAGGAAGAACTCCCAAAGGCTTCACATTAAAAAAACAAAGATCCATGAACAAAGAAGGAAGCACTAATGCAAAACTTCACTATTCAACCACACTGCTTTTCACTGCACACATCCTTCGTCCTTTGGCCTCAATCCTGCAATGTGATGAACCTAAATAGACCCCTGACACCTGAGTGAAGCACCAATAACTTCCTAGTGACTTTGGATCAAGCCCCAAGATTATGAAGTTTTGGTGGCAAGGACTTTGGATTGACTTCTGTCCTGTAAAGAACCAAAGGCACTATATTCTGTAAATTCCTATGAGTATCCCATGGACAGGGTATTTTTAAACTTGTTTACCAGAAGCCGTATTTTCATAGTCTACCAAATAACAGGATAGTGTCCATTTTAATAATTAAAGATGGTACACCATTAGCAACTGAGGTGTGTCACTCAGCTTTCACTGATTTTATGAAAGACCTTTCTGATTTGTTTTCATATTTTCAGTATTTAAAGAAATGAAATTATAAAACAATGCCTCACATTCATATTAACCAGACATAAATGATGCTTTAGAGGTGAGCTTATCCTTTGGGGTAACTTTTTTTTCTTTCATTTGCACCTGGATACTGAAGGGGTCAAGTGACAGGATCTGACGTATCATGTGTTATTACATGGTATAGCACAGGATACCTCACCAGGGCAGGCAGTGTGGTGCCATGGTGATGACACTGAAGCTGATCTTAAAGAGTCTTGGGTTCTATTTCCATTTCTATAGCCTGCAGTTGGACCTTGGAGGTGGGGGAAATCACTTCGCTTCTCGGCCTCCTTTCTGTAAGATTGGATGAATAAAACCTCCTTTATAAAGTGATTTGGGAGCTACTGCTGAATAGCTGTATATTATTACTAATGGCAAACAAGCTGCAATAGCATCCATAAGGAGCTAAATCAAGCTTCCCCAGATAAAAATAATTGGACATAAGTTTTAAGATAAACAACAAAAAAAAGCAGGTTAGAAGCTTATAAAGAGCCAATTCCAGCACAGTGCTACAGCTAGATTCTGCAGTAACTTATATCATGAGTAGTCTTATTGATTTAGTGAATCTAAAGGTGGCAGAATCTGGACCAAAGATGAGGCTACATAAAGCTTATTGGGTCTCTCTGCTCCCATCACCTGCACATGTTTAATGCAGAATGAATCCCCATCAGATAATCTCCCAGTCAGTTAACCATATCCCTTACCTCAATCTACATCAGCATGAAATCGAGGAGTCTAGTTCCGACCTTATGTACAAATACTTGCACTAGCTTAAAGAGAGCCAGTGCAAAGATAAATAGCAGTGTAGCTGTGGTAACATGGGCAGCAGCATTACAACTTAGCAATGTCACATATGTACCCGCAGGGTTCAGGCATGTTTGTACTTAGCACAACTAAGCCATGTCACCCCAGCCGGTACTACTTCAGCTATCTCAACAAGAGCTAGCACAAGTGTGCATACACAAGCTGGGAATCATACCCCCCTATCTCATCGCGTAAGTTTAACCCTAAGATCCTACCTTAACTTGAAATAGTTGACTTTTTTCCAGTATAACCTGGAACTTCAACATTAATTTTTTGGTGGATTAAATATGTAGGATAAATTGATTGCAGACAGTAGCTTTTCTTTCACCATTTTTCATAAGTCATTACATTATAAGAAGAGAATAGGAGACTTCTTGGAGAACAGGTGGTGAACAGTAACCTTTGCCAATGTCCTTGCAGTATCAGTATGACAACATGTTCAACACTGCTTGCACTGGGGATGATGCCACTTTGTCTCTTTGTGTATACCAAAACGTGGACAGAAACTGATTCCATCATAATTCCTTATGACAGTATAGGTGAGTCAAATCAATGTTTTCTTTCTCTCTCTCGCTCTCTCTCTCTCTCTCTTTCTCTCATTTCTTTCTCCTTTGGGTAGTAGCTATCTTTGTACAAGCAACCTACAGGTTCCTTCTGACAGAGACTAGGGTACTCTGCACCTCCCAGGACAGAGTCAACAGCCAATATAAATATAGGACAGATCATTTACTTTTGGGTAACAAATCTCTACATCCTTTGTGGAAATGTTGTAAGGCTAGAGGGAAAACAAAGAGATAGAGATTTTTCCCTACCTTTGGATAAATATCTGCGCCATTTTTGTAATGGCCATAGGGCACCAACCTGCAGGTGCTGAGTGCTCTGGCCCTGATCCAGCAATACACGTAAGCACATGCACAGATGTAAATTGCCAACCTGAAACCCAAGGCAGTCAACAGTGGGCACCATAAGCAGTGAAACTTAATTTGACTCCGCACAGGAAATCTCACAGGGCCAGATTAAAAAAGAATGACAGCTGAATGCTTGAGGTCATTAGGGCTACTCACATATTTAGAATTCAGCCCTTAACGCCCACTGGTTTATGTTTGAGAAGCTGTTCCTCACACACCAGTGTAGTCACGTTCGTTCGTATATTTAAATGTCAGTTCCAAAGAAGAGTCATGTAAATCATTTGTATCCTTAATATCAGTGCTGGGGAAAATTCCCACAACATAAGTTCTAACATGGTTGCTGCTATGGCACAGTAGAAACACCTGCAGGCAAAATACATGTTTACTTCTACAGTAAGCAAACAGTACACCACACTTATATTGCTACAGTAGACTTCCGATAATCTGGCACCTTTGGGACCTAGGTGGTGCCAGATTATTGGATATGCCGGAGTATCGGGAGGTCCCGGTACAGCTGCACAGCCTAACAGCTGGCCGGGACCCAGTCTCCCTCCCCCTCCCCTCTCCTTTCCCCTTAGCTGAAGCAAAACGTTCTTCTCCATGCTGTAACCTGATCCCACTTCCCCCCCAACCTTATGTTCAGTCCGGGTGCAGCCGGCATGTGCGCTGAGCAGCTGGCTTTTTAATCAGCTGATTGGGAGCGCTTGACATTTTGATGCCGGAGTATCGGGAGTGCTGGACAATTGGGTGCCGGACTATTGGAGTTTTACTGTATATGCCTTTTTACCTTCTGCCTGAGTGTCTATTTAATCACAATTACCTCAGAAGGTTTCTAAAGATAGTACAATTCATACTCTTACACTTTACATTACTATGCATGTGTGGACGCACGTGAGTATAAACCGACAAAGAGCTCCTATTTAAACATCTCATCATTCAATATGTTTTCTATTAAATGTTATTTGTTCTTATTTTCAGGTATTTCACTGGTTGCCCTCGTAATTCCTGTTTCAGTTGGAATATACGTTAATCACAGATGGCCCAAGAAAGCTAAAATTATACTTAAGGTAAGATAAGAACATAAGAACATAAGAAGGACCATACTGGGTCAGACCAAAGGTCCATCTAGCCCAGTATCCTGTCTGCTGACAGTGGCCAATACTAGATGCCCCAGAGGGAGGAATCACAACAGGTAATCCTCATGTGATCCCTCCCCTGTTACCCTTTTCCAGACAGAGACTAGGGACACCATTCTTACCAATCCTGGCTAATAGCCATTGATGGACCTAACCCTCCATGAATCTATCTAGCTCTTTTTTGAACCCTGTTAAAGTCCTAAATGATATGAAGCCTTCACATACTGATTTGAACCATTATTCCTTATGGGCCAGGTTATGGTTTCAATATCTTTCTATTAGAAGATCAGTAACTAGCTTCATGATAGCAGCGTGGTTCCCCATCTAACAAAAAGTTGCTCCATCCTGTACAAATAGTTGTGTGATTTCACATGTGATTTGTTGTTAATTTAAATGGATTATGGACTCTATCCTACAAGGTTCTCATTGCTTCTGAAAGATGCTGAGTTCTTTCAACTTCCACTGATTATCATTAAGTACTATACATAATCTCTTATGAAAATAATCCTTTCTAGTCTTTAGTTATTCCCTTTAATATTTGTCATCCTTTCAGTGATATCATGTAATGTTTCTCTGTATGTCAAATTCATTTTCTTAACATATTCATATACTGCGTTGTATTTCAAAATTGATTCAAAGCTTACTTACAAATTTGGACATAGTACATTTTTGGGCCAAAAGACTTGACAATTATGTATTAAAACTGGTAATTTCCTTTTTTTTTTTTTAATCTAGAAGTTTAAACTTTCAGAAATGTTTAAATTTTACACAAACAAAGAGAAGGTGTACACTAAATAGTACATATGCACAGTTTGCTTTGTGTAGGCCAATGAAGGGTCAAGTAAAGGGCAAGGGCAAGATGAAGGAGGCATAACTGACAAGGTTGGGTTCAAATAGGGTGAAAAGGACACAACTAGAATTTACTAGAATGCATTTATTAGAATGAAATCAAACTAGATTTTCATAACCAGACACATTTCTCTTCCCTAGAATAATCTGATTGCTATCTCAACCCAAACCAAAACAAGAATAATCACATGAAGTCACATTTCTCGTAGGCCTGGGCCAAAGTCCATTGAAATAAATATTTCCATTGAATTCAATAATAGCTGGGGCAGTCCCACAGTCTTAATAGTTGAATAATTCATTCCACCAGAGTCCAGCCACATACCCCAGTCTGACAGAGGGTCAGACATCTGGGCTAGATGTTCTCCTCAGGAAGAGGTTTACCTTTTCTCTCTGCTAAATGGAGGAAGGGATTGCCATACATCCTATCACAAGGACCCAAATTAAGTGTTCAGCTCTAAAAAAATAAGTAAAGAAAAAATGTTGTAAATACAAAACAGAAAATCAACAGAAAATCTTTCCTTTGGAGACTTGTCACAGTAAGAATTTAAAATTGTGTTAAAATTTTGACCCAAAGCATTTCTTAGTGTTCCTGCACATTGCTTTTATTGTTGACTGCAGTTCTCATAGTTATATGTTCCCATAGCTTGTTTCAGCATATCTTGTGGTAATGGGGTTCACAAAGTCCATGCAGAGCATAGTCAGAAAGGAGAGCAGAGTCTTCCCCACTTATAGGAAACCAAGATACTATGTGCAGCACAGCTGCCAGATATACTCATCATCCACAGCTGGGAAAACAAGCATAGCTATAAGGGAGCAGACGAGAGAGAGAAAGAGAGACAGGGAGAGACAGAGAGAGAAGCAGAAAGGCCTAGGATGGTAATGGGATAACCGTCCCATGCAAGGGCAAGTCTACATTCCTGCACTACACAGCTGTGCTACTGTAGTGCATCTGTTGAAGATGTGCCATGCCAATGGGAGAGCATAATTACTCCACTTCTGCAGGAGATCAAAACTATGTCCTCAGGAGTCAGTATCCTGCTGACATAATGAGGTGTCGATTGCACATAAATCAAAGTAACTTACGTCGCTCCAGGAGGGTGTCTTTTTTCACAACCCTGAGCGATGCAAGTTACATTAATGTATGTGGTAGTGTAGACTGGCAGTAAGAAATTGACAGGGAAACAAAGGAAGACTGCAAGCCCTGGAGTTTAAGGGCTGCTAGCTTCATGCCAGGTAAACTGATGAATCAGGCTACTTTTACATGAGTAGAGGCAGACCAGTTAGAAGAAAGCTGGGACATCCAGGGAGTCTGGTACCAGAGCAATGGATACTTGGCTTTTTGAGTACTTGTCTTTCACCCTATCCAATGCAGCTTTTATGAACCATTAATGTAAACCCTAAATTTTACATTTTTGAAAAGATATTTTAATGTGATAAGAAATAAATGTTTGTGCATGATTAAATCATGGCTGATCTTCTTGATTTAACTAAGGTTTCTTTTTTAAAACCCCTGTTTTATCCCTTCAGGCTGGTTCCATTACTGGTCTAGCTCTTATAGTGATCATAGCAGTGGTTGGAGGAATATTGTACAAGGGATCCTGGATTATCACCCCTCAACTGTGGATCATTGGAACCATATTTCCAGCTGCTGGCTACTCTCTAGGTTTTCTTCTGGCTCGCATAGCTGGTCAGCCTTGGCACAGGTAGAGATTGTTTTGTAACACTCTGTGTAATCTTATTCCAGCCATAAAAGAAAATTGGCCTATTTCTATTTGATGACTAACCAGTGATTGGCTTTTAAGAATAGTTATTTTACAGCATCACAGCCCTCACCTTTGAGTGTACATCAAAGTGATGTTCTGAACACTTTTAGTTATACTGTAGTTTCTGGCTAGTCTCTAGGTCCACAAATTCTTCCTCAGAGTGGTTGGGAATACAGCAGAGTTCCCTAGGAAACGCCCAATATCTGTACACCTGATATTTTAGTGAACTGTTTCTTCCCCCATTTGCAGCTTCCTTTCTCCTTTACAATAGAGGTCTTAGCACTGTGACTAACCTTCAGCTGAAAGAGCTCTGATGCATCCAAAGATTGATAATCATAAACCACCACTGCATATCAAACCCCTACACCCATGCATGTACATACTTACATTGCCTTCAAACAGCTCCTCTGTCAGCAAAGAGAATGGCCCTGAGATTCTAAATTATCTCTCTTGTTTCACAGGACAGAGCACTATTACAGGGTCCAGTGATAACCAAAAAATAGAATAATAGAAGTGTAGAACTGGAAGGGACTTTGAGAGGTCATCTAGTCCTGTGCCACTGCACTGAGGCAAAACTAAGTATATCTAGACTCTTTCTGGTGGGTGTTTGGAGGTTTTAAAGATCAGGTTGGTCAATAACAGGGATTGCATAACCTCCCTGGGAAGCCTAGTCCAGAGTTTAATTATCCTTGTAGATACACAATTTCCTAATACATAATCTAAGTCTCCTTTGCTGCAAATTAAGCCCATTACTTATTGTTCTACCTTCTGGGGACATGGAGAACAACTGATCACCACCCTCCTTGTAAAAGTCCTTAGCATGTTTGAAGCCTGGGGGAAGGACTGATAACAAACTAAACATGACCAGTTTTTTTAAAAACCTTTTCTCACAGCTTCAGGTTTTCTAAATCATTTTTGGTTTTTGTAGCTCTCCTCTCGACTATCTCCAGTTTGCCCACATCTTTCCTAAACTGCAATTGAGAAATGGACACAATATTCTAGCTGAGGCCACACCAGTGCTGAGTAGAGTGGGACAATTATCTCTAGCCTTTTTCATATTGTTGACACAGACTCAATTTGTGGTTTACTCTGCTCATACATACACAGGTCCACATCCTTTTCAACAGTGCTACCACACAGCCTGTTAATCCCAATTTTGTAGTTGTGCATTTGACTTTTTCTTCCTACGTGTAATGCTTCACAGTTTTCTTAACCTAATTTCATCTTGTTGATGTCAGACCATTTATCCAGTTTTGTCGAGATAATTTTTAGTTCTAGCAACTTCTCCCAGCCTGGTGTCATCTACAAATTTTATAAGCACACTCTACTCCATTATCCAGGTCAATTATTGAAAATATTGACTAGTACTGGACCCAGGAGTGACCCCAATTGTTCCCCACTATATAAGTTCTCTCAATTTGATTGCAAATCATAACTATCCTTTTAATCTGGTCAACCATACAGTGTTTCATTCACCTTCTTATAATTTCTTCCAAGCCACATTTCCATAGATTGCTTATGGGAATGCCAGGTGGGACTGCATCAAAAGCCTTACTAAAAATCAAGATATTATTTCTACAGCTTCCCCTCAACTCACTAAGTTAGTAACCTTGTCAAAGAAGAAAATTAGGTTGGTTTGGCATGACTTGTTCTTGAAAACTCCACATTGGCTATTCCTTGTAACCCTGTTATCCTCTAGCTCAGCAGTGGGCAATAACCAGCCTGCCGGCCAGACACAGTTCACCAGAGTTAGCCCCTAGTGAGCTGCCACCATTTTATTTATCTGCGCCTCTACAGGTATAACTGCTTGAAGCTCCCATTGGTCATGGATCGATGTTCCTGGCCAAAGGAGAGGTGCAAGAAGTGGTGTCCTAGCCCGTGATGTTTCCTGCAGCTCCCATTGGCCAGGAACAGTGACGCACAGCCAGCAGAAGCTGCAACCATCTGTACCTGCAGAGGCCCAGAAAAATAAAGCAACCACAACCTGCCAGAAACTAAAATTGGCAATCCACCTCTGGCTTATTACCCACCCCTGCTGTAGGAACTTACACGGTGATTGTTTAATAATTTCTTTAGTATCTTTTCAGGTATCAAACTTAGACTGTCTATAATTACCTGCATCCTCTTCGTTCCTCTTTTTAAAGATAGGTTCCTCCTTCTCCATACCTCTGAGAACTCATGGAAGACATGTGATGTCCCTAAGATTATTATTAATGGTTTTGAAATTGCCTCAGCTAGTTCCTTAGATACCCTGAGATGAATTTAATTGGACCCCACTGACTTGAATACATTTAACTTATTTAAGTATTCTTTAACCTGTTCTTTCCCTATTTTGGCTTTCCTTCCTTGCCTCTTGATGTAAATATTATTTTTTTGTGCATCTGGCCAGAATTAGCCTTTTTAGCAAAGACAAAGCAACATAGGTATTAAACACCTCACTCTTCTTGATATTATTAGTGTTTTCCCCTGCTAAGTACAGGATTTAAGCTTTCCTTCATCTTTTTCTTGCTCCTCCTCTTCTTCTTGTCTTTTATGTCCCTTGCTAGGTATAACTCATTCTGTGCCTTAGCTTCTCCAATTGTCTCTACATGCTTGTGCTATTCTTTTGTATGCATCCTTAGATATTTATCTGTGTTTCCACTTTTTGTAGGTTATACCTTTGCTGGACAGTATATCAATTCTCAACACACTTGTGGCTTTGTCATATACTGTTCCACTACTCTGCTAAGCCATTTGCAAACAAGTTTAATATGTTATAAACTGTGGGTCACAAATAACATTATCCAAAGTCCATGAACTCCATAGACAGATGTGCACTGACTTTGAGAGGCATACAATCATACCATGAATTCACTGAACAATTTTCCAAGAGTAGTTAATGAGATATCATCAGTTGAAAGAAGCTGAGAAGAAAATCCTGCATTTCTACAAAGATCTCTGTGAAATGGGTCCTTTTCAATGCATACATTTGATTGAGTTGTGGGACTAGATTATGTGAACTAGATGGTTCGTTTCTGCCCTGACATCTGAAACATATGTATTTCTTTCATTCATTTGTATTCTGTCAAAGTACGTTGGCACAATGAGATACTATAGGATTTTTTTTCCTTTTATCGTTCCCTTTAGATGTCGTACAGTAGCTCTGGAAACAGGTATGCAGAACACTCAACTGTGTACGACTATAGTGCAGCTCTCCTTCACCCCTGAGCAGCTGGCATTGATGTTCACTTTTCCACTCATCTACAGTATTTTCCAGCTAGCATTTGCTGTAATATTTGTAGGAGGTAAGCCACAGATATCTTCTCCTTTACTAATAGACTTATTATTAATAATACTCCTTACATTTATTCCTGGGTGCCCAGTGACAAAGAGACAATTTCAAATACAGAAATACAATCCAAATAATAAGTCTCCATTGTGCTAGTCACTATACAAAAGATAGCAGACATGGATTTCAGTTCTGCATTCTGGCCAGGCCCTTTATTCCATCACAAATGGAACATCTAGAACTGGCCAATTGGGAATACCCCCAACTCAAGAGCATCTCCTGGAAGGCATACCAAGGGTATGACGAAGGTAGAAAGGAGGTGCTTTAGCATAGAGCAGATGTAACTGGATTCTGAGCAGTTGCAACAGCCAATACAAGACCAGGGCAGCATAAATTATAGCTGCCCCCTGCTGCTGCTATTTTCTACTTAGAGAACAAAAGATGTTTTAGTGGCTAGGGCACTGAACTGGGACTCAAATGACCTACATTCAGTTTCTGGCTCACCCACAGACTGAGTATGACCTTGGCACATCACCTCATCTACTCTGTGCCTCATTTTCCCAGCTGTGAAATGAAATAATTCTTCATAGGGATATTGTAAGGATAAAAGCCATTAGCGATTGTAGAGATACACAGACACTGTGGGGATAACAGACATAAATAGATATGTCAGAAGCTAAAGAAAGAGCCTCATCCTTATTCCTACCTTTCTACACCACATATGTGGGCAAAAGCACCATATAGGGAGCCTAGAAAGTGGAGATAGCGTGACCTTAGGGATAGCACACTAGCCTGTGAGTCAGACACTGTGGGCTCTACTCCCAGCTTTGGCAGTGGTCTGCTTCTCTCAAGTCACATCACAGCTCTGTGCTCCATTTTCCTTATCTGTAAAATGGTGATAAAGAGACGGCTCTCCCTTTAAAGCAGCTTGAGAGCTAATGATGCTATAAGCCAGACAGATGGTGTTGGTATTAGTTTCATTGTAAGTTCCAGTTCTGTCCAGGGGAAGATATCTCCAACCTAGACCTCATGAAAAACAGCCATAAGGCTTCTTCCTCCATAACACCTCATAACATTGCACTGCAGAGATTCCAGGCCAAGCTGTAGCCTACAAGTCAGCCTAGGTAACCTGTCATAAATTAGCCTGCCAAGCCCCTCCAAATTTTGCCAAGCACCCCTCCAGTTTTGTCCTCGGTGATTGTAAGGTCAGAAAGGTGACCATGCCACCTTAGCCATTGCCCCTGTCCACTGCAAGTTCTATTCTACACTCTAAATAGGCACAGAATCTCAAGAGGTACACAAGTGTCACCTGACTACTCTTTCCCTGCTACTTTTTTCCAGGATGGGTTACTGTTGATAGATTTCCATTTAGAAAACTAGGTTAAACATTAAATAGTAGCTGGCAGTACCTTTTATTAAATATTAGGAAAGTAAAAGCCCAGCAGCAAAATCTTACTACAGTAGCTTATTATAATATCTGCCTTTATTGTAACATACATATTGATTCCTAGTCTACTACGTGCACAAAAGATACTGCGGCCCAACAAAGTCAGACTTCATAGAACCAGCAGGTGAAACTGAATCGATGCCAGAAGCATATGGCCAGATGAATGGAGGATTTACATCAAATGAAAAGAGTACAAGAAACACATATGACACGATCATCTCCTGACATCGTGCAAAAGAATTTTGCAATGACTGACTGGTGAAAGGTTTCTTTGTGGTTTTCTGTTTTAATATTTGAATGAAGCTTGTCTCACCGGGATAAAAATCTAGGTTTCACACTAATTTGCTTCAATATGTAATGGTCCATAATTGTTCATTTGAGCAAGGGAGAACAGAGTAAACCTAGGAAATCTGAGCAAGATTTCAGACACAAGCTTCCCTCCCCCCAGTTAATGCAAAAAAAGAAAGAACAATCCAAAGTGCAAATAATTACACAATATTTCATTTAGGTCAGCATGAGCAGCCAAAACATTGTATTGAAATAATTACGTGCCATTATCAAGGTATGCAGTTTGTTATTTTTAACCTGACAGATTTTCTATTTATCACAAAAGGCAGATCAGATCAGAGCCCTCAAATTCCCAGTGCTCCTTCACTGATGCAGGGCTTAAAATGGGTTTATTTGTCATGGTCTTGGGAGGAGGTGACAGAAACCACACAATTTTAAGCCATTGCTTACAAGAGGAGACAGTAACAAAGGGATTAATTCATACTAACACTGTTATTTGAATACATAAAAATGCCTTGAGTCCCAAATTTTGGGCCTACATTAATTGGAGTAAAAATTCTCACATCTTCAGTGTAGGTCAATTAGATATGTTGATGAAATCAGGAACTGAAAGATTTATATAATCTAAACTATGGACAGTAATTGTAAATAAAAATGCACTTATTTATTCCTGAAAATTGGAGGCTACTGTTTGAAAATCTGCCCCTAAATGCATGGGTGATCTGAGGTTGCTTACAAGCACAGTAATTCTTTAAACCCCAAACATATTTAGTAGCCCTAATTCTGCATCCCTTACACAGGGAAAACTTACATCAAAGCTAATGAAAGGGTAGTTGAATAAGAACCTCAACAAGGGGCTAAATATCAACACATGGAAACTACCAGTCTCTTTCAGGATTGGTTAAGTCAAGCAAACATTTCTTGGTATTGTACCTACACTCACACATACCCAAGCACTTTATAATTTTCTATCCAAAATATGCATTTTGCAAGCACAGTTTAGCTAAAAAATTTAAGCTCCAGCCATACAGTTTTTCACCATTTCAGAAATATGCTCCATACCAAATAAAGTGAATCACTTTAGTGTCCTAGATGTGGGGGGGAAGGGTCCTAATTAAATCCTTTATAATATAGCAAAGTGCTGAGAAATTGAGTGCTCCTAACATTCTGGGAAGTTCTCAGTGTTTGGCATGAACTGGCCTATATCACCTTCACTTTGATTTAAAAAGACAGGTGCACTGCAGCCAGTTGTGGAGCTATCATAAATGTGAAAAGCAACTTAGTAAGCAAAAGCTAAGAATTTAACTCCAATAGCAATAGTAAAGGTCTTTGGACCTGATTCTTTGGGTCAATGAGAGCTCTACTGTTCACTTTACATTGGTTGGAGACTATTTTCATGTTTGTTCCCTGCTTTAAGTGTGGAAGGCAAAATTCAAATTTTGCTCACTTAATATTCCTGTCTGCTATGTTAAAGCTAGAATCACCTCTGAGCTTTTGAAGTGAAAATTTTCTGTACATGCTTTCACTGTATTTGAAAAATATATTAAGTTTCATAGTTTGTCTTGCTTTAATAGGATACAAGCATGTGTTACAGGATACACTCTCTGCTGTGATCACCTACCCCTGGTTGCGTTAGGTCCAATCCAGAACCCCCTTCTGTCATCTGACCCTCACCATAGCCCACTTGCTCACTAGGATGTCACACACTTCCTCTTTGCAAGTCAGTCCTCCAGCCAGGTCACCATGTGTAGTTCAAAGTATCAAAATCCCACTGGTAAGCTGTCCTCATCCACTCCTGGTTATCTTCCAATCCACAGGTAGATTCTCTGCTACCTTCCCAGCAATGAGTAGGAGAAGACAGACCAATCCACCACTTGCGTAACTATTATCTGCTTGCTCTCACATCCTATTACTATTTCCTTGGACTTTTTCCTACTTATTTGCTCTCTCTTCTGCCCACCTTCTGGCTTACCAGCCCAAACTCCCTCCACCCAGGGAATAACTGCAAACTAAACATTTTAACCCCAAACACACCTCCCTTCTTCTACAGAGTGACTGCAGTTTACTTTCTCTGTAACCAGTTCTGCTCCCAACTTCCTGGTTTTATACAAGCCCTGCCTGTTCCTTCTCAGCTAAACCGAGAAGACTTTTAAGTCTTCAATCAAACTTTCAAGCCCTGGCTATCCCCCAGGTGCAGTCTATCCAGTTAATTAAACTAATTTAACCGGCTTTGCTTTCTCTGGGATGGACACCAGAAGCACAAGCACATATGTGTATATATAAAATAAACACTTGTAAATAGTATGAAATGATAAACTGAAATAATGTTTGTACTTTTGGTCATTGGATTTGTTTGAGATGGAAAGAATCCAGTTTGAATCCCAAGAGCTAAGAGTTGGGGGTGAGGTGATACCTTTGCTTACTTGTAAAAATGAATATGTGTGATTGTGATGTGAAAACAATCAGGGGACAATGAACATGGAACACTATGTCAAGTTTTACAGAGTCACTTTTCAGGAGAGAAGTTCACTTTAAGTTCTATGGGCCAGAACCTCTGCTTAACATAAGAGAATTGTTGTGTGTGAGAGGAAGGGGTAGTTGGTCATCTTCCAATACCAAAAGAAAGGGGACGGGCTGATGGGAAATCAGGTCACTGAGACTGACAGTTCCCAGGTGGAAATGAGGAGAAGCCAATACTCTAGGTCACCCTGATTGGCAGGTGGGTAGGCTATGAGGGAGTCGGCACTCCAGGGGTTCCATCTTCTGTGTGGGCTGGAGCTGCCTGGGCCATAGTGGGCCAAGCTAAGGAGGGAGCAGAATCCCAGGCTGAGCTGGGGAGCTGCATGGGCCAGAGGAACAGCCTGAGCTGAACAGAACTGAGCCACTCTGACTACAGGAGAGGCCCAAGGATCTGCATGCCTGGAAGAATGGCAGCAGCTTGGGCTGGAGCATTCTGGGGTCGGGTGTAGCTAGCAGCTGGAGGGAGAAAAGGAGGACCCTGGTCAGAAGAGATGTCCTCAGCCAAGAGGCCTTGCAGGCCAGACGTGAAGGGGGATCATAAACCTGATGGAAAAGGATCTGGTGCTGTAGTGGTTGGCAAATTGAATGAGTCAACAATGTGATAAAATTGTGTGAAAGGCTAATATTCTGGGGTGAATTAACAGGAGAGTTGTTTGTAACACTTGAAAAGTAATTGTCACACCCTGTTTAATGCTGGTGAAGCTCAACTGGAGTCCTGTGTCCAGTACTCAGTGCAATGTTTTAGGGAAGATGTGGACAAATTGGAGAAAGTCCCAAGGACCATAACAAAAATGATAAAAGTTTTAGAAAATGAAGGTTAAAATAAAACCGGTCTGGTTAATCTTTAGAAAAGAAGATTTTGGGGGCACTTGAACATAGTCTTCAAACATGTTAAGGCAGGGGTAGGCAATAATTTTTGACTGGGGCCACTTCAGAAATTTTTAAAGTGGACCTGGGGCACCCTGGAAAGAGCAGGTCCTTGAGAAGAAGGGGCAGGGCCAGGACACTTTCATGTTTTCCCACCCATAGACTCTGATTGGTCTTGGGATGGGAGAGCTCATGAAATCTTTGCCTCCTCCCGCCCCCGAGAGAACCACCAGCTATTCTGAACAGCTGGCGGTTCCCTACAGGCGCTCGCACCCCTGGCGGTGGAAGGAGATTTCACATGCTTCCCCTCTGCCCTCAGGTCAATCAGGTTCTGGGGGCACGAGGAGCATGCTAAGTCTGCCCCTGCCCTGCAAGGGAGCACCAGGCTTAGAGTCACCTGCCAGCTGAGCAGCAACTGGCGGTTGACTCTAAGTGCCAAGCCCCTTGCAAGGTGGGAGAAGACTTCACACACTTCCTCCTTTCCCCAGGCCCTGATTGGCCTGAGGGTGGGGGGGAGCGCAAAGTCTCTCACGCCCTGCCCTCCAGCACGTTGCGTTTAGAGTCAACTACTAGGGTTGACTCTATGCGCCACACACTCCCCTGTCCCTAAGATCCAGCTCATGGAGGCCATTTTGCCCACTCCTGTGTTAAGGGCTATTTTAAAGAAGGCTGTGATCAATAGTTCTCCATATCCACTGAAGATTGGATAAGAAATAATGAGTTTAATCTGCAGCAATGGAGATTAAGGTTAGGTTGTAGGAAAATGTCACTCACAATTTTTAAGAACAAGTTAGTCAAACCCCTGCCAAAGATGGTGTAGGTTGACTTGGTCTTGCTTCAGCAGAAGGGACTGGATGGCTTCTCAATGTCCCTTTCAGTCCTACATTTCTGTGATTCTTTTACACAGACAGTTGTGCCAGATTCATTCCATCCTAGTACTATGCCATTGACTTTATTGAAGTAATACCATGGGTGGATTTGAACACTTTTTGTGCCAACTGTGCCTGATTACATTGCACATCTCTTATTTTTAGACCTAAAGTCACCATTGTCCCATGCTCAGTTGAAAATGTAGGTGAAACAAGATTACATACAGTTACTTACAGCTGGGGACTTAAAATTGTCTATTGTGAACTTTGATTTGGTGTCTTTCTCTATTTTCTATAGGTATTGCCAGCTTTGATGTTAGGAAGTACTTAATTTATTAATATACGTGACCATAATTTAAATTTAATTCCGCCCACAGCATGCATTTATTTTTCTGAAAAAAATAGAATCTAGCTATACAGCAAGTTAAAAATTGCCATGCAGTAATTAAATGGAAGAAACATAGCATGTTGAGAAATGATTATTAAAAATATAGCCATATTTATTAAGATAGAAAAAAACAGAATGCACTCCCATTTCATTAATACAGTCACAAACATGTTATAAGACCACTGTGAACATATGTATTAGATAGGTTTTAAACCACTTATTTACTCAGCATTCTAGAAAAGCACTTAATGAGGTATTTTGGTTTATTACATGAACACTGAATAGGTATTTTACAAATCTTTTTTTTAACTCATTTTTATTTGATAGTCATTTCTGGCTTTAAATGCAGCTGCTATAATCTATGGAGCAAACATAGATTTAGTCCTACAATAAAAATCCATACTTTTTTTCTTGGCAAAAAGGATATTGAGAAACTGAATTTTAAACCTTATTATACAAACTATTTTAAGTGTTAACTTCTTTTATTTAATACTGCAGAGAGATAAAGATACAATATGGACTAAACACCCAATAAATCTCTTTTAACCACAAGGCCTTACAATTCTAAAAAGTCAAAATTGACCCAAAACCAAATAGTTTTTCACACATTTTTATCTTATAAACAAACTAATTTTTTAATGACTAAAACTATAGTGGACTGGCTGGCTCAGAGAAATGGTAGTTTTGCTGGAACCTCCCACTAGCAAGAACTGAATGTTATTAACAAGCTCTATCGGGCGGCCTATATGAAATGAGTTTGTGAGTTCAGTCCAATTAAGTTACAGTCAGAAACAACAGTGCTACAACTAATACTAATTGAGATTATTTTTGGCATCCTCAGCAGAGAGGCCTAGTGTAATGAATTGATGTGCTACAGACAACAGGATCTAAGATAGATAGATAGATTATGTACTCGTTCATAAGCCCATACATTCATAAGCCAATACGACCCCAGTTAGAAAAATGTAAAAATCACAATGACCCATTCATAAGCCGATTCTATATTGACGGTTTGCAAACTTCCAGTCGCAGCTTGTCACCATCAGCCGCTGGCACATCAGGTTGTTTTGTTTATCTGAAGCATCTGCAGGCACAGAGCCTCTCAGCTCTCATTGGCTGTTAGTTGCAGTTCCCATCCAATGGGAGCTGCAGGAAACAGTGCAGGCCAAGGGACATGTTGGCTGCTACTTCCCACCACTCCCATTGACCCGGAACAGCGAACAGCAGCTACTGGGAGCTGAGGAGCTCTGCGCCTGCAGAAACTCCTGGTATATAAAACGTCCTGGTGTACCAACAATTTGCCCTGATGAGCTGGGAACTGAAGTTTGCCAACCTATCCCCACCCCAAGTTTAAAAAAATGGTAAAACGCAATAATTCATTCAAAAGCCGATCCCTGCTCTTTACTGCATCATTTTTTACCAAAAAATTAGGCTTATGATCAAATATATATGGTATATATTTGAGTCTGTGTGTCTGTCTGGAGACCATTTGTTCAAGAACTCCTCCTAAACAATAAGAGCTAGGGCCACCAAATTTGGTATATGGCTTTCTCTTCCCCTAACTTAAAGCAAGGTTGGGGTTTGGTTGTGCCAGCACAATTGGAAGCCCTTGGAAAAGGACTGTTTTCCATAATATGCAAAGGGAAGGGCTGCTGTTCGGAGGGATGCAATATGAGAGGAGGCAGTGAACCCATGGGGAAAAGCTATCCTGCAGAGGGTCCACTGGAGGCAGCTGTGCCATCAAAGGAGTGGCCAGCAGGACTGGGGCTCTGCCATCTTGCCTGCCAGCACACCAAGTAGCCCCCCTGCACCACCTCCATTCCCCCATCCCAGCCCTTGCTTGGCTGCAGCACCGGGGGGGGGGAGAAAAAAGGCCCCCTGGCAGCTGGGGAGGAATGGAGGGTGGAGAAAAAAAGTTCCCTGGCAGCCAGAGGACATGTTGGGGGAAAAAATAAGGTCCCTGGTGGCTGGGCTGGGGGGAAATAAGGCCCATGTCAACCCTGAGCCCCTCCTCACCCCCAACTTTTTTTCATGCCCCTTTGTCCTCAGCCTCTGGCACACACACCCACATCCTCAAAGCCCTGTCCTGAATCCTGCCCCCTCGCCCCCCACGCACACACAAACACACACTACCAGTCCACTGTCCTGAAGGACCTGGACAATGCCAGATAAGTCTGGGTATGTCTACACTACAGCGCTATTTCGAATTAACTTAATTCAAATTCATTAATTCGAATTAAGCTAATTCAAAATAACGCATCTAGACACAAAAACTAATTCAAAATAGCATTTTTCTTATTCGAAATAGCACGTCCACATTGAGTGGACCCTGAATCAAAGGTAAGGCTGGCCGGAACCAGTGCCAACAGGGCATCAGGGTCGGACTTAGTTTGTGGGGCTGCTGCCTCAGGCTAGCCAAGGTCTGTGCTTAAAGGGACCTGACCCCCCATCTCGGACATACAGTTCTCAGGTTTCTCTGCTTGCTGGTCTACCTCGCTGAGGGACAGCAAAGCATTTGTGTCTCGTAGTGCTCTGCTTGCCCTCACTCGGGGCACCACGGCACTCTGTAACATGGAACCAGACCTGCCTCCAGGGACTCTGCTGCATCTCGTGGACACGTTGCCGGCAGCCTGGCTGCACTGTCTGCAGGCTGCCATCCGGGAGGACCATCGAGGGGCTGTCAGGATCCAGGGGGGCCCTGCGGGAGAGCTTCCACCCTGAGGAGCGCTAACAGTCTGCCCCATCGGGGGCTTGTGCCCCATTCCTCCCTCTCTCTTTCCACTTACCCTTCCCTAGCTCCTCCTTCCTGATGTCAAATAAAATACATGTATTTTCAAAAATAACAACTCTCTTTATTGAACAGAACTGGGGAGGGGGAATGAAACTGTGGGGAGACGGGGGAAAGGAGGCGGGAGAGGGCAGGAGAGAGGGTGGGAGAGGGGAGGGGGGAAACTGGGAGAAGGGAGCTGGAAGGGGAAAGCAAGGGGAAGAAGGGGGAGAGGAAGCTCAGGGATCAGGGGTGGGGGTCTCGCTGGGCCAACCGCCTCCCAGCATGGCGAGGGAGGGGGCCTCGGCGTCCCCAAGGGGATGGGGAGGAGGGTGTGAAGGTTGAGGTGGGGGGTGTGGACATTGAGGGGGAGGGTGTGGAGGTTGAGGAGGAAGAGGAGGGAGGAGGGGCAGTAGTTGGGGGGGCAGCAGGCGCAGGACCGGCACAGGGCACCATGCTCTGCAGCAGGGCCTGCAGGTGACAGTTCCTCTCTCGGTCCTCTGCAAGCTGCTCCCGGTAGAGCTGCAGGTCCTCCAGCATCCAGGCCTGGACGGTGCAGTGCAGGGCTCGCAGGGGCCCCAGGTGCTGGTCCCAGTACTCCTGCCGCATGGTGGTGGTCTGGAGCAGGCCACGGGTGCGGGAGCATGTCCCGGGTGGGGTGGTGCGCCCTGCACGAGCAGCTGGTGCAGCTGTAGAGAAAGAAGAGAAGTGGTCAGTTCTCCCTGGGGACACAGTGGATGATGCCCAGCCACCCCCTGCAACGTGAGGGCGACCATGCCCTGCACCGTCAGAGCCGCTGTGCTTGCACAGAGGCCATGGTCAGGATGTCTGGCTCTCCCCAGGACTGGGAGCTGCCCCAAGACTGCACCCATGCCCCTGTGCCGTATATAGTGTGGCCAGGGCGGGGGGAGATGTCCCCTGCCTCTGTGTAGAGGGGGCGTGTGAAGGGATAGAGTCCTGCTGGGTCCCACCCCGGGGTCAGGAGCGTGTCAGGTCTCTTTACACACGCATATGCCTATCGGGCCATGGCCCCTGGGTGTCACACAGCTGGAGCCACCTGCCTAAGGGTGGCATGGCATGTGCTCGCACGTGCACAGGTGTCTGCATGATCCGTGGGAGGCATGGCCCATGCGCGCGGTCCCTGGTCTCCCTTCCCGCTTCCCCCCCAGGCAGGGGACCGTGCTGGCACTTACCCGGTATGGCCCTCCTGGACGACCCTGCCGATTCCGGTGCCAGAACACCTGACGGTGGCCCCTCCGGTGCGCCCGGGTCAGGGTCCTCCGGTCCCGGCTCACTGCCTCCCGGGCTGGCATGGACCGCCCCGCCCCCCAGGAGTTGGTTGAGGCAGCCCCTGCTGCAGCACCGCCCCTGGTAGCCCTGGCGTACGCCTGCCGCAGCTCTTTGACTTTCAGGTGCACCTGCTCCTGGGTGCGCCTGTGTTCCTTTCGGGCCATGGTGGCCGCTATGCGGCCGTAGATGGCCACGTTCCTCCACCTAGTGCGGAGATCATGGACGTTGGGGGCCTACCCCCAAACCTCAATGAGGTCCATGACCTCCACACTAGTCCAGGAGGGCGCGCGCTGTCTACGGCCCCTGGCTGGCCCCGGGGTGCTGGGGGACTGGGCAGGGGACGGCTGGCTGTCACTGGCTGCCTGGCTCATCCTGGGGCCACTGGGTCGAGGCAGAGACTGCTGGCAGGCCTAGCTCTGGCAAGTGCCGTCTGGCCAGAGTCTATTCCTTTAAGGGCCCCAGGGCTGGGGGAGAGGAGAGGAGATTTCCTGGTTTGGCCCAGAGTGGCCACCAGGGGGAACTGGGAAGGGCTGGAGGCCCCCTAATTCGAAATAAGTGTCTACACAGCACTTATTTCGATTTAGCTATTTCAAATTAGCCATTATTCCTCGTACAATGAGGTTTACCAAGTTCAAATTAAGCGCTCCGCTATTTCGAATTAAATTTGAAATAGTGGTTTGTATGTATAGACGCTATTAAAGTTAATTCGAACTAACAGCCATAGTGTAGACATACCCTCCGCTACTACTATATAAATTACATTCACATGGGGAGATCCAACCACACTCTGTATCTTTTAACTTGAAAATCACAGGCTTCTTTACTGGTAAATGGCCACTGATTTTTGCAAATCAGTCACATCACTCAAACACTCAAAGATACATTATAGTAGAACTGCATCCGAATGAAGATTAAACTAACCTTTCATTAAGTAGTGGACTTTCCAGGCCAGCACTGAAAACATGTATTGGGAAGCTTGCACTGCTACTTCTTAGATGGTACACATTCTTTGTGCATAGGATTTGAACTTCCAAAGATCTCAGACAAGCATTCAATTTACTTAAAAATATAAACTGATAGAAGCAAAAATAGTTAGTGGCCAGATTGTTTGACAAATTTTGTACTGAAGTAAAATGTATTATGCTAAGTCATACACCTCTAAAAGACATGCAGCATAATGAATAGTGACGCTATAATAAACAATATTGTTCTCTTTTAGTAAAGAAAATAGTATACTGCCACTGACTTGGTATCTGTTGAGTCTGTTTTCCTACTGGAGTCTATTTTGGGTTATTTGATATGATGACCTTGCATGTTTCACAGTAGAAGAGCTCCTATAAAGTAATGCACCTTTAACTATACCCAGTGATAACATCTTTCATTTATACAGGTATATAACCATAATCATGATAGTAGGGAGTAAAACATACAGCCAGATCACACCTGGCCCAGAGCCACATAAAGAGGGTCTCTCTGGAAGCTAATCTTGCCCTTCACAAAAAGTGGCTGCTTCTACAATACTGCTCTGCTCCCAACCGAATGAAGTCCAGTGGGAAATCCAGGAAAAAGTTAATTCTGCTTAAGTTCTCCCCTCTATTCTGTGAATTTCTTCTCTTGTTCAATGAGCAGCTGCCATTTAAGGAAATTGTGGTAGTGTGTTTCCAGAGGAGCCATTCTCCATGGGAAGAGGGCTGGGTAAAGGGTTACAGATGATATGTGGACATATGGTTCCCCTATTAAAATGCTTCCTGTTTCTTTTGGATCCCTCATGATCCACAGCTCCCAAAAGCTTAACTTCGGCTCATTCAAGGAGCGGGCTGGGAGAGAAACAGTATAGTTCCCATGCCACAATTACAGTCCCATATGACTGAATTTTCCTCCCACATGGCATTTCCCATGAGGTTTCATTATAGAGTTTTGGCAATCAACACCTTCAATATTCTGGAGTTTAGTAAATATATTATTAGAATGTTATTTAAAAATAAATAATACTACTGGCATAACGAATCCTTTAACAAGCTTTACCCAGCCCAACCTCTTTGCACAGAAGCATCTACAAAGGATCATCAGAAGGACCACAAGTAAAATTCACTGAAGACATTGAAGACTATGAATACATAGATTAACGACAGAGACTATGCTTCGTTAATTTTGCTATCTCTGGCCTTGATCCAACAACTATTAATAAAAAGTAGCAATGTTAACCCCAAGGCTGTGAAAATGATGTCAGGTCCCTAAAAAGCAGTGGGATTGTTTTAAAATCATGAGACTTTTTTAATAAAAAAATTAGGGGTAGGTGTTATATGCCATCTCGGCTTCAAGTATTTCGGATTCATATTTTTACACTTTTCTCTGTAATCATGAAATGTGCTTTGAAAAAAGAAATCTGAGCTCCACATATTATCACAGAATTCCAGGATTTGTGGATTTAAAGCAAGCAGCAAATATTTCAAAGCTTGCAATAAAATTTCAAGGGTCGGCAATATTTCCGTTGACATCAATGCAGGTTTGATCAGACCCTGTGTATGTAGTTTGTCCTCTATTTAGTATAAATTACTATCTTGCTGTTGAACATTATGGACCAAATCCTGTTCTGAAACATGCTGTGATTCAACTCTAGGTGAAAGCAGAACCCCAAGGCTTTTTCTGGGAGCATGCAATTCAAGGACATACTCCCTTATTTCTCCAAGGACTCACTACCTTATATAGATTTATATGGTCTCAGATGTACTTGACCATGAGGAACATAATTCATTTTACATCTAGTCTTACCATCCCATATAAACTTTGTTATCTCACAGTTTATAGCTGTAATTTAATTTTCAGATCTGCTGAATCATTAGGTTGTAGAAAACCTAACATACATTTTTAAAATGAGCTCCCACACCTCACTTCCTCTTTCCCTACCACTTTTATCACACATTTCTGTTACACTCGTTTTAAGAATTTTTGCTTTTCAGTACAAACACCACAATACAAAAGAATGATAAACACTTCAAACGTATTTACCAGCAGTGATATACTGCATTGTGACAACATACTTATACAAAAACAGTTTAAGAATCATAATATTTTAATATAAGAAGATTGACTCAGCCTTGCTTGGGTCCTTAACTCAATTAATTTTTGATTTTTGAAAAATAGATTGAAAGCATACATGCTTCATTTAAACCATTTCTCTGGGATGGGGATGGAGTTGCAGTATGCAGTTCAGTATGCAGGCTGCCCCAGGGGAAAAGGACTACCCTAGCTCTCTCTCTCACCAAAACAACTTGGGGCTAGGTGAGAAGTGCTTCTCCATGACCTCTGCAGCTCAGGGGACACAGCCAGAGGATGGGTGCATGTCCCCAGGTGATGGCAGGTCCAGGTTTGTCTGCCCCTCACCCCCGCGCTCCCCAGCCAGAGTGAGGAATGCAGAAAATGGTGTACTTTCCCCTTCCTCCCTGACAAAGGGGAACAGCCAGCAATGTCCCCATATGAATTGGGGGGAAGGGGCTTCATACATCTCTGCACTCCCTAAAGTGTGCATGAGGGGTGGGAGGCTTGGGGCTGGGGCAGTCCCCAACGGGGGAAGATGGTTTCAACTATCTCTGGTCCAGCACTTATCCCTATGATTACCCTGATGCCTCATACATATTTTTTTCTGATGTCTCCCTAATGGATAAATCAAAGTATACTTTATTTACAAGGGGAAATATAGAGAAAGCATATAATGGAAAAGGGAAGACTGACTGGGTACATCAGTAACACCATATAACCCACAAGTAACACAACCCACAGAGTGGCTGTCTCTGGATTCCTGCATCTTGTTTATTCCACGCTAGTGGGCTCTGTATTGTAGAGGATCTTGGGGGAGTAACTGCAGACCTGAAGGTACTTGAGTGTTGTAAGGTAATGAAGACACGGGGGACCAACCACCGTGTGGCAACATTAGCCATTACTCATAGGGGAAAGTGGCCCCAAGGCATATGGAACCTCTTTTGTGTTTCTAAACCCAGTTGCTCTCACCCACAGAGTAGTTCAGCAACCTCCTTTTAGGCAAAATAGGCAACATCCCAGACAAGGGAAGAAAGTAGGGGATCCCCACAACCCCTCAGACAGGTTGAGACAGGCAGGGGATCATCCACACGCCCTCATAAAGTACAAGACAGTTGGGGGATCACCCGCTTTCCTTCTGGCATGGCTTTGCTTAAACAATTTGATGATCCCACGAGTGGAATTTATTACATGGGCGTGATAGCAGATTCCTAGATAAGCTTGTTCGAGTTCTAGTAGTAGCATTGTCAGAAGAGAAGCTGAAGAGAGTGAAGGGCCAGAGAGATGCTTTTGTGGCTCCCTGCTCAGCTCTTGTTCCTGATGATGGTTGTTGTTTTATTCCCTCACTCCACCCTCCCCCAAAGTAAAGGAAAATTTTCATTCATGTGACCAGGTCACCATCTCTAAAAAAGCCTCTCCTGGCATAAGGTGGCCCTGTTTTGCCACACGACCTGTTTCCTCCTGGGTCTCCCAATGACTTTCCACAGTTCAAAACAGTGGGTATGTCTACACTACAGAGTTTTTTTCAGAAAAACAGCCATTTTTAAAAAAAAACCTTCAATTACGTCCACACTGCAATCGCATTCTTTCGAAAGAATAGAGGGGTTTTTCTAGCATTGGTAGTCCTCTTTAGGAAAAAGGTGTCTATGGACAGGGAAGAGGGAGTTCTTTTGGAAGAAGAGGAAAGAGGAAAAAAGCACAGGTGCCCTGGTGGCCATTCAGTTCATAGTAATCACAGTTTAAATGAGAGATAGCCTCTATTCAGTGTGGACGCTATCTTTCAAAAAAGCAGATCACTTTTTCAATGCACTTTAGTGGTGTGGATGCTCTTCTTTCAAAAGGAGCCTGCAGTCTAGACGTAGCCAGTTTGGACAAGATTCCTCTTCTTGCTTCTAATTTAATAAGTCTTTACACACAGATGTCATTGGCCCTCCTGGCCCAAAACAAAACCTTCTCCCAAGACATCTCTGCTGAAGTGGAGTTTCCAACCTGCTTTTAGAGTTTGGAAGCCAGTCATGCCACCTTTCTCTGCTGGAGTTTCCTCTGGTCTCATAGGGTATGTCTACACTGCAAGAAAATATGCACAGCTGGCCCTATGTCAGCTGACTTCAGCTCATGACACTCAGGCTGGGGGACTATCAAATTGCTGTGTGGACATTTGGGTTCATGCTGAGGCTCAGGCTCCAGATCCAACCCAAACCCAAACAGCTACACTGCAATTTTATTGCCCCACAGCCTGAGCCAGCAAGCCCAAATCAGCTGATATGGGCCAGCGATGGGGTATATTGCATTTTAACATACCTTCAGAGGTTCCTGCAAGAGCCTTCTTTTTCCCTGCCATGCTCACACAGCCTCTCTCTTTATGAGGGAAGAAGCAGCTAATATACTCCTCTCTGCCTCCATACCATGTCCTCGTTGGGACCTCAAGGTTCTCCATTATAGGCCCTTACATTTTCCCCAGAATCTTATTTCATGGAGACTATTTCCTCTTTTACAGCATCTGTTCCAGAACTCCTGGGCTACGTCTACATTGCGCTTTCTTGCGCAAGAACATATGCAAATGAACCATGGCAATGAATATCACCGTGCTTCATTTGCATACTTAATGAGCCGCCATTTTTGCACAAGGGGCTTTTGCGCAAGAAGGAGCAGTCTACACTGCTCCATCTTGTGCAAAAAAACCCTCTTGCACACGAGCCATTCTGCCACTTATTTTCAGGCAAAATCCCCTTGCGCAAAATGGCGGCTCATTAAGTATGCAAATGAAGCATGGTGATAGTCATCACTGTGCCTCATTTGCATATCTTCTTATGCAAGAATGTGCAATGTAGACGTAGCCCTGGAGTTTGGCTAACCCCAGTCCTCTCTGTTTTTTAAAGGGGATAGACAACCCTGCTACACTGTCCAAGCCTGTATTCCTCACACATTCAAAAAACTCCCACTGGATTTAGTGTGAGCAAAGAATGCAGGACCAAGCCTTTCATTTTTCCTTAACATTGCCTCATAGACCTAAGGCAGCCCTGACTCCTGCTGTTAATCATAAATGAAGTTTACATAACTGTCATAAATGAAACTTCTTCACTTAAATTAAAATGTTTTCTCTCTTGTGGAATGTATTAGGCCTCATCTGGAGTACTGACTGATTACCCTCACCTGGAGTACTGTGTCCAGTTCTGGGCACCACATTTCATGAAATACGTGGACAAATTGGAAAAGGTCCAGAGAAAAGCAACAAAAATGATTAAAGGTTTTAAAAACATGACCAATGAGGAAAGATTGAAAGAATTAGGTTTGTTTAGTCTAAAAAAGAAAAGACTGAGAGGGCACATGATGACAGTTTTCAAGTATCTAAAATGGTGTTACAAGGAGGATTGAGAAAAAGGATTCTCCTTAACCTCTGATGATAGGACAAGAAATAATGTGCTCAAATTGCAGCAAAGAGGTTTAGGTTGAACTTCTTAGCTAACAGGGTGGTTAAACACTGGAACAAATTGCATAGAAAGGTTGTGGAATCTCCATCACTGGAGATATTTATGAGCAAGTTATAGAAACACTTGTCAGGGATGGCCTAGGTAGTGCTTGGTTCTGCTGTGAGGGCAGGGGACTGGACTTGATGACCTCTCAAAGTTCCTTCCAGTTCTATTATTCTATGATTCTTTTCTCAGTTTGCACAGTCAATACAATATAGGCTTTCCCAATGTTGCTACCTTTGATGTATTGTTTTTAAAGAGACTAGTTTAGTACAATTTATATGCTAGTTAAAGGATTTGGATGGATTGTTATTAATAAACAAGTTAATGATTATATCAGGGAATGAAAGGGTGTGCAGCCCTGATAATGAGGAATGAGGAATCTCCCACAAAGGTGGAGGAGGAGAACCCATGTACCCCACAAAGGCCGTAAGAATTGCAGACACTTCTGCCAAGATGAAATTAAAAGTCATGAGTGGTTGGTGACTCCTTTCTTACGGGAATGCAGAAATCCACCTACAGACCTGACATGGCATCTTGGGAGGTGTTGCCTGCCAGTGGTCAATATCTGAGATACTACAGAAGGATTGCTAAGCTTCATCAAGACCCCTGACTGCTATCCATGTGGATACTAATGATACAGTGAAGTATGACCCTGAGCAGATCAGAAGTGACTACATGGGGCTCTGGAAGTACGGGTGAAGTAGTTGGTGGGAGGGGGGAAGATGTTGGCCTTCTGGCCAAGGGCAGGGGCCTGCGCAGGGATGGACAAAGCCTGGATGTAAATTCACTACAAGGATGGTGTCACCAGTGGCACTTCAGCATCCTTAACCAACAGATCCTATCTGGCTAAGAAGTCCTGCTGATTAGAAATGGGGTCCACCTGCCAAGTACTTTTGGAAACAGACCGAATAATCTAGTGTGGCAGCCTTTACACTAGGTTCCACAAGAACAGAAGATAAAAACCCACATGTAAGCACAAAACATGGACACTTGGGTGAAGAGAATATGGGGGGGAACATGAGCAATCACAGCAGGAAAAAAGGAGAGTCAAGCAATACAGAAGGAAAATTAAATGAATGTCTTAGATGTCTGTACACAATATAAGAAGTATAAGGAAAAACATGAAGAACAAGAATTACTACTGAACATATTACAACACAATTTGCATCATAGAAACTTGGTGGGATAATTTGCATGAGAGGAATATTGGTATAGAAGGGTACAGCTTGTTCAGGAAGAGCAGACAGGGAACAAGAAAGAAGGTGTTCCCCTGTTTATCAAAGATGTATATATCTGCAGTGATGTAGAGAGAGAAGTGGGAGGCAGACCTACTGAAAATCTCTGTGTAAAGATAGGGCTAAAAAACAAGGATGATATCATGGTAAGGGTCTACAATAGACCATTTAACCAGGAAGAAGAGGTGGATGAGATTTTAAACAAAATCATCCAAAGCACAAAACTTGGTGGTGATGGGAACCTTCAACTATCCAGACATCTGTTGGAAACATAATACACCAAGGCAAAGTTTATCTAACATTTTCTTGGAATGTATTCAAGACAACTTTTTTTATTATGGAGAGTAGAAAAACAATTAAGGGTGAGGCCAATCTGGATTTGGTTCTGACAAACAGGGAAGAACTAGCAATGAATCTGAGGGTGAAAGGCAGCTTGGGTGAAAGTGATCATGATTCAAAGGAATGATGGGAGGGAAAACAGCAGAATAAAAAGAGTGAACTTCAAGAAGACAGACTTTAGCAAATTCAGAGTTAAGGAAAGTTGGAAGTTTTTTAATATGCATATTAAGGGCACAAGACTGAAGAATCCAAAAAGCATAGAAAAGATAGGAAGTATGGTGAGAGGCCACCCTTGCTTACCCAATTTTCAATTATTTCAATTATCTAAAACTCAAAGAAGAGTCACATAAAAAGTGAAAGCTAGGTCAAATTTAAAAGGATGAACAAAAACCACTAGTATTTAGAAACAAAATTAGAAAGGCCAAGGCATAAGATAAAATAAGCTAAGGATATAAATGATAGCAAGAAATCACTTTACAGATGCATGAGAAGCAAGAGGAGGAACACAGATAAGGTAGGTCTACTACTCAGTGAGCAAGGAAAAACAATAGCAGAAAAAACAGCAATTGTTGAAATATTAAATAACTGTCATATCAATTTTCATCTAAAATTTTAACAGTAATTGGACAACTAGAATAGTGAACATTTTTATAAATGGGATGGGATCTGAGGCTAACATAGAAAATGAACATGTTAAGAATTACTTAAGTGGGTTGTGCCCATGAAAGCTCATGATACCTTACATGTTTTGTTAGTCTTCAAGGTGCTACTAGTCTATTTGTTTTTTTTTAAGTTTTTCCTGATAGAGACTAACTCAGTTTCCACTCTGAAGCTTTAGATAAGTTAGATGTCTTCAGGTCTGCAGGGCCTGATATATCCTAGAACACTTAAGGAACAGGCTGAAGACATCCCTAAGCCATTATTAGTGATTATCTTTGATAATCCAGGGGACTGGAAAAGGGCAGGAGAGAAACCAGGGGACTGGAAAAGGGCAAATATAGAATTTATCTATAAAAAGGGGAATAAGGACAGCCAAGGGAAATATAGACCATTCCGCATCACTTCAGTACCCAGAAAGATAATGGTGCAAATGAACAATCAATTTGTAAGCACGTAAAAGAAAATAAGGTAATAAGTAACAGTCAACATGGATTTGCCAAGAACCAGTCATATCAAACCAACCTAATATCTTTCTTTGACAGGGTAACAAATCATGTGGAGGTGGGGAAGCAGTAAATGCACTATATCTCAACTTTATAAAGACTTTTGGTACTGTCTCACTTGATCTTAGAGAAATATAAACTAGAGAAATGTACTATAAGGTTGTGGAAACCATTTTCATATTTAGCTAGAAGCCATCTTGTATAACAGAAACCATTTCAGCTTCTTGCTTCTGCACGTATACCAGAGTGAACTTTCTGTTACCCCAGGACAGAGGCCTGCAAGATGAGCTATTGGAATGTGTTAATTGAGCTGGTTAAGGAAGGAGCCTCACTCCCTAGTACCTGCCCTATATCTTGCTGATAACGGTTTTGCTTCCTGAGTTTAATTGATGATTTTTGTAATTGGATGCCCTGACAGCAGACTTGTTTGGTTAAGGGTATAAAGATACTAGGATTGATTGTATTAGGCAGCCTTACTGGGCCCGGCTCTGCTGGGACCACGTTTGGCTCACTCTGTGCCTTATTGATCAATAAAGCTGTTTGTTAGCCACCAAAACACATGGAAGTTTTTGCTTCAACAAGGTGGATGAACAATTGGCTGGAAAGCTATATACAGAGAGTAATTATCAAGGATTCAAAATGAGCTGAAAGGACATATCAAGTGTGGTCCCACAATGATTAGTCCTGACTCAGGACAGGGGACTAGAGGTCCCTTTCAGTCTTACATTTCTATGATTTTATTAAATGTATCATCAATTATATTTACCCTTACAAATACCTGGAAAAAACACACATTTAAACCCCTTCAGATTTTAGGGCCTGAATTCTAGGAACGAGGAGGCAAAGTTCAGTGGTTAGCACACTGACCTGGAACTAGGGAAAGGAAGTTCAAGTCTCTTTTCTTTTGAAATGAAAAGTCACCAGAAAGGTTGATTACATAATAACTCTAAGGTTTCCCTTTAGAGATTCAAAATTAATTGTTACTTGCTGTGACTTTAATGAAAGATAACAAATCGAGATGGAAATCAGATAGGGTGTGCCATATAGTTTTATGAAAGAGTACCATCATTACAGTTGAAAACAGCTTCATTTCTTATCAGATAAACTATGCGGATAAGAGGACTAAGTTCAGATAAAAGATATGCACTTTGAATGATCAAAGGGGCAGTCAGCCCTTAGTAAACTGTAAAGCAGCACAAGGAAAACAATTATTTTTCCCTGCTGCACATGGAAAGATTTTCTAACTTTCATTCCTCTGAACAATTATTTCAGTCAAGTTTTCTGTTTTGAAGCAGACCCTCAGATTTGCTAAGCTGCAGAACAGGACAGAGGGCCATGTTTTCAGTCCATCATTAATTAGCCTGACACTGCTAGATTAGTTAGCATGTGGGTTGGTATGATAAAGTTAGGGAGAAGGCTTTGGTTCTCTACATTAAATCATGTAATGTGCTATTTAACTTACTTGATACCATGTTCCTACTCACCACAATGATGGGTTTAGCAAAATTATATAATAATATATTTTTTCTATTTATTGCATCATCAAATATCAAGGTAGTATAATCACTGCAAATATAGCTTGTACTTACAAGGTCAAATTCACAGCACAGGCTAAACAGGTGCAACATACACCTTCTTCTGGCCCTCTCAGTATGTTACTCACACTACAGTAATTCAAACTCCCATTCACTTAATTATGTCTCAGTATTGCTGTTGGATCTTTGCAGGTGGACCCTTTCTTCAGCAATGAATGGAGGTTCATTGCCAGGCATTCCCCTTGGGAATAAGCCTCTGGCAGGGTGGATTTAGCTGTTGAATTGAATTATCTTAGAACAATTAGATCCAGACTCTCTAGCTATTTACATACATGTTAATTAAGCATGAGAACAACTTTCTTAGGAACATGGGTTCACCATCATGTGAAATCTTTAAATCAATGGTGGTTATGTTTCTAAATGATGTTCTAGCTCAACCAGAAGTTATATACTCGGTGCAAGTGTAACCCACACAACTAGTTCCTGTGACTGTCCCATGAAGTGGCACTTATACCACTTACAGTGGGAGATAAGAACAAGGGAGCTCTACAGCCTAAACTGAGAGCCAGCTGGCTTTATAGCTCAAGCTGTAAAGACTCCCACACTAAAGTCTGGAGGTCCCAGGTACAAATCCACCCAGTGGTGATTACACAAGCATTACTGGGTGGTGTTCCATAGCTTGTGCTATGCACAGGTCCCTACCAAATTCACGGCTATGAAAAAACATCTCGTTGATCATGCAGTTGGATTTTCCCATGAGGGGCAGGACTGGTGGTACCCCAATCTGGGGCTTCTAGTATCACCAGGCTCCAGCTGCTACCCTCTGAGCTCAGTAAGGATGGGACATCCTCTTCTCCCTGCACACCCACTCTGAAGGCATCACAGAAGTTAGAGTAGCAGTCTCATGACCCTCCCTGCATCAGCTTTTTACCCTCTTCCCCATGACTCCCTTTTGGGTCAGGTTCCTCACGGTTATAATGCCATGAAACTTCAGCTGTAAACATCTGAAAACATGACATTCACCAATTGTTTAAACCCTCTGACTATGAATTTGATCAAAATGAACAATGAATTTGGTAGGACACCATTTATGCAGTATGTCAGACTAGATAATCATAATGGTTCCTTCTGGCCTTAAAAATGCGTTTAATCCACTTACTAATATGTGGCTTACAAATCACTTGATCTGTCTTGTATTTTAAGTAATACAGTTACAATTATACCACACCTACTCTGTCATAGTAAACTATAGTCATTTTTCCAATATCTGTGTTATTAACAATATGTCCCAAGTCACAATACTAAAATTAGTAGGATTGTATGAAATATTTACAGTCAAATGTGAAAACCCCAACATGTGCACAGAGATGTCATTGAAGCAGAGCTACTAAGGTCAGAGACCTCATTGGACACACACAATTTGAGAGGAGGGAAAAAGAAACATTACATGTCATAGCCCAGCATGTGAAAGTTATTGCTTCTCAGTACAGTTTGTTCTCTGGAGACCAGGAAAATTGGATCTGAAAGATGTATGTTCTGATGGTTCAGTTTAAAACTAGGCCTTCCTTAGTTCAACATTTAGCTTTAAACAACATAGTTACAGTCCACACCTATCATCCCTTTTAGTGCTCTTGTCAAACAGTATTGGATTCTACTACAAGTTCTATATTTACTACTGCAATAAAAACCCCACACCCCTGAAAGGCTTACATTCCTCACTTACTTACTGGACAAGCATATTCCAAGCCTGGCTCCATCTTGGCCTTCTTTGCTGCAATGGGCACAGATGCCACAGAGCATTGCTTTATGGAAACACAGGGAGAAAAGTAATTTTGCTTCTTCATAACACAGTCTTCCTCCCTTCCCCTACAACACAAAGACTTTCCGAGCTTTTATGCCCATGGCATCCATGGAAGGGCCTAGCATTTTATCCATACCAGGGACCCCAATGGATGACTTCAATAGAAGCAGAGATCAGGTTCTTGTGCAGGCCATGTTAAAAAAGAAGCTCAGTGCTTTCAAATACCCCTCCACATGTTTCAGATCAAAGACATGCCATTAAACATTTCTGTTATTCTCTTCTGACTGATGAGCCCCCAACTTGTAGCAAAAAATTAGTAGTAGTAGGGCCTAACTGCCTGATCATGCACTCTGCACTGTTACATTTCATCCCATATAAGCATTTCTATTCTCCTCTGTATTCATGGTGCCTCTCGCCTTTGTATCATCAAGAAATTTCATTAGCGCACTCCTACTTCTGTGCCAAGGTCATTTATAAAAATACTAGAAGACTTGGAATTGCCTGGATCCAGCCTGGTGGCAGATGGGGTGGCCATGCAGGCCTCCCATCAGTACTTCCCAGGCTCAGCTCTGGGCTGGAGGGGGGGATCCTGGCCAGGGGCCGGGAGTAGCGGGGCCCAGTCCCAAAACGGAGGACAGCCCAGGGGCAGAGGGGCCATTCAGGCCTCCCACCAGTGTTCCCTGGGCCTGACCTGGAGGGTGGAGTTGTTGTGAAGACCATACTAGGCAGCCCAGCAGTGCTGGGGGGAGTCGGCTCTGGGTCCCGCAGCAGGGGCCAGAACTGTGCTGCCATGGTCCCAGGGAGCCATGGGGTGGGGCCAGTGGGGCTTCTTCCCCAGTCTAGTATCAGAGAGGTAGCCGTGTTAGTCTGAATCTGCAAAAGCGGCGAGGAGTCCTGTGGCACCTTATAGACTAACCGAAGTGTTGGAGCATAAGCTTTCGTGGGCAAAGACCCACTTCGTCAGATGCATGTAGTGGAAATTTCCAGAGGCAGGTAAATATGCAGGCCAGAATCAGGCTAGAGATGACGAGGTGGATCCAATCAGGGAGGATGAGGCCCACTTCTAGTAGCTGATCTGGAGGTGCTATTGCATTTCTCTTATCTAAAATATCAGTTATATCTCAAAGAAGGAAAACAGGTTAGTCTGACTGATGTCAGACTAATAAATCTGTAGTTGCCTAGATCTCTTTATTTCCCTAAAGAATATAAATATCCATTTACTTTTAATTACATTTGACTGACACTGTAATAACAATGCCATTATTTGTCATTATTTCTGCTTGTGAGTATGTCCAAGTGCATCCTAGCAGAATGGCACAGGGAGACACAGAGGCTGTGTCTACATTGGCATGATTTTGCTCAAAAGCACCTGCTTTTGCGCAAAAACATGCTGCCTGTCTACACTGGCGGGGAGTTCTTGCGCAAGAACACTGACATTCTAATGTGTGAAATCAGTGCTTCTTGCACAAGAACTATGATGCTCCTGCTCAGGAATAAGTCCTCTTGCACAACTGTTCTTGCGCAAGAGGCCAGTGTAGACAGGCAACAGGAATTTCTTGCGCAAAAAGCCCGATGGTTAAAATGACCATCAGAGCTTTCTTGCGCAAGAGAGCGTCTACACTGGCACGGATGCTTTTGCGCAAAAGCACATCTCTTGCGCAAAAGCACATGCCAGTGTAGACGCTCTCTTGAGCAAATACTTTAACGCAAAAACTCTTGCGTTAAAAGTATTTGCGCATAATCTTGCCAATGTAGATGTAGCCAGAGACTTTGAAATAGTAATCTTTATGATCAACCACCTAAAGTCATGTCTACATTAGGAAATTATTTTGAAATAACTAAATTCAACTTAATAATGCCTGATTTTACAATATCGAAATAGTGTGTCACCACTACAGGGAAGCCTCAAAATTAGTCTGAGGCAGACTCTGTTAATGTGGACATGCTACCTCAACTTAGAACCCCAGGTAGTACTGAGGAGTAATTAGTTTGAATTACTCTGGGGAGTAATTATTTCAAAATAGCAGCACCGGAGCATCCACACTATTGCTTTCAAAATTAGCATAATTCCCCAAGGAAAGCAGTAGTACAGATTTCAAAATAAGTGACCCCTTATTTTCAAATAACAGTCTTGGCAGTGTGGTCACTCCACTTAGAAATTCTGCCTCAGAGAGGTTATTTAGAAATAAATCCTTAGTGTAGACCAGAGCCAATGTTGTCAACAAAAGGAAAGGGAGCCTGTTTGCAAGAAGTAGTCCTCTTATATTCAAAAACCTAGTCATGGAAATAGTATGTTTTATTTTGCTTGGGAAGAGAGGAGGGAAGGGAGAATAAGAAAAGGTAAATTTGAATTAATAAAATTGTAAACTGTTATTTCTGTTTACATTATTTGGTAACTTCAATGACAATTACCAATTTGAACAGCGATATTTGTGCAGCCTTTTCTGTTATCACACACTAGTTGCATAGCTATGTGATCTCAGAAATGAAATCTTATGGGAAATTCCACACAAAACAGTTAAGCAGCGGTTGACAGAAATTCATGTGGCCATCAGTTATGTATGTTATGGCTAAACAAGCCCTACGTTACTATAAAAAGCTGGAACAAGGAATGAGCATGACATGTTACTTTATATTATATCACACCCTCCTCCTAGCTGCCTTTCTTATTCCACACCTCTTTTCCCACTCATCCGCAAGTAAATTATACCACCCTAGTTCTTCTAGGTCCTGTTAGACAATTGTGAAACCCACTTTCTGGTCTGTAATTCATATCACTTCCAAATTCCATCTCTAAGGTAGATAATATTGCATATGTTGGCATTCCTTCCTAGGTCACTACATGGCATGTCACTTATGCACCACAGGAAAGTCACTTTTCAATCTTTCCATCTAATCTGCCTAAGCACTTATCACCGTGCTTCGGAACACTGTGTGTGTGTGTGTGTGTGTGTGTGTGTGTGTGTGTATGTGTGCGCCCGCATGAGAGAAAGAGCATACCTACAAAGTAAAGTCTTTGTTAATCCATTGCCATTAGTCTTTATTTTATTGACTTGTGTGATACGACTGTACTCTGGGCATGTATTGTAATGTGCATCATTGAGAGAGGGAGGAGAATTTTGATCCCAAAGCCTCCACTAGTAAAAACTGGAGCAGAAATGTGGTGTTATTTAATACAATCTTGCTTTCTTTCTGCATTCTTCCTGCCTTCATTGTTGCAGCCAGCATTGGTGCTTCTCCTTGGGTGCTAGGACAGCTATGCTTTGGCTAAGAGTCTGTCTCCCCAGACTGGATGGAAACCTCTCCTGTTAGCAGCATGTATATATCCAGAGCAAGATGACAGATGGTTCCACTAAGCTAGCACTAGGTAAATTCTTTGGAGGCTTTAGAAACACTCGCAGTAGAAAACATAAACTGTTATAATTTAACACATGATGACCAAGCTAAGCCAAGAAGAACATGAACAGGTCCATTTCAGTCCAATTATACTTTATGTTAACAAACTTTGTCCTTTGGAGCTTTTGTTTTTGTCTTTTACGGTGATTGGCCTGAATAATGTAAACCATATCTGATCAATCCCATTCAATGTCCACTGAAAGAGGGAAAGAACAGCCATATAAAGGTGTGATATCTGCAATAAGAGCCAATTTGCTGAGGGGTTAGCCCTTCAAATGGCCAAGTTTAATAAAACAGAATTAGTATTAACTTAGCTCCCAAGAGCTCCCAAGTGTGGTCTTACAAATGCCTTAAGGGGCAAGTTAGCCCCAATTGTTTCTTATTTAACTTGACCATTTAAATGGCTCACTCTTTTCTAACTTGGCTCTTGTTGTATATATCACAACTTTATATGGCTTGCCATTATTTCTAACCTGTGGGTTTTTTCCACATGTTAAATAGTGTTGATTAGTATTGCCATATGTGTGTATGCATAATAAACACATATTCCTTTATACATGTGCATATATATTATATCCACACATGCATATATATGAGATGGCAATCTCTTAGATTGTTAATTTTTACAGGTTTTTTTAATAACATCAGACAAACTGAGGGCAAAATCCTGACTTAGACACATGGTTTTAAATGGCAAAATATAATCACAGTAACTCTATATGTGTCAATTGTGCATAATGCCAATAGATGCTCAGAAGACTCAGGCCCATGGAGACCAGGATGTAGAGGGATCTCACCAACTACATGGAGTTTTTATGAAAATTACTTAATGCCCTGATTTGCATATCAGATAAACATAAACCTCCTCTCTTGCATAAGCTCGTCGTTTCTCTCTCTCCCTCTCAAGACCTTCTGCAATCTCTGGCTGACTTCCCCTTCCCTCTGAAAGTGTCTTTCCATATCTGCCTTCTAACGTTGAGTCCTCCCATTTTCTCCTGGTCCATCTACAATGTGCTTATTAACCACAGCCACCTTCCCTGTAGTGTTGTCCCCAACCCACCTTTGGCCATACAGATGTAGCTAGAATGGCAGATTACCTAGTACCACTCTATAGACTTTACCACTTCATACTCTAGCTGTATCCCTAATGGCTATAGGCAGGCAGAGACCTATGTTATAGGCAGGACCTTTATGGGACCTAGAACATGCCTCCAAAACCTTAGCCACAGAGTTATAGCCTAGAGTACCACAGTGCTCCCCTGCCCACTCACCCACAAAACAGGAGACAAAATCAGGAGTATAGGGATAAAGGACCAAAGATTGGAAGCCTCTGGGCCAGTCCAGGAGGCCAGTTGTCGCTGCAGTTCTAAACAGTTTATTATTTTATACATATGTATTTGCAAGAAATGGGGGGATGGGTACTAGCTCAGTTCTTGTGTTCCCATCAATGCAGTAATCTATTGCATTCTAACACAACACTGTAAACATTCCTTATTAACTCCAGAATTAGTCAGATAGGGCACGTCTACACAGCACGGTAAAACTTGAATTAAGATACGCAACTCCAGCTGTGTCAATTGCGTAGCTCGAGTCAAAATAGCTTAATTCAGCTTTTGGTGCTATCTACGCAGCAGGAAGGCGAAGGAAGATCACTCTTCCTTCGACTTCTCTTACTCCTCATAAAACGAGGGTTACAGAAGTCAGAGTAAGAAGTCCTCCAGTTCGACATTATTCCAAAATAGTGCTGCTGTGTAGAAGTACCCATACTGTATTTCCCAAAGGTCAGCCTCTATCTTATTAAATGCATTCAACCTTCTCCTTATTAGCAACATCACTCATAGCACCAAACTTTCATTCATTTCCAGTTCTGTAAAATTTAATTCTTACCTCAATGAATTACCTGTTCCCAGAATCAGTAAGCCCATTTATAATTCCAGTTTCTTCTCTCAGTAGAGCTGGGCTTGCTTTTGATAGTCAGTTTTGTTCTGTTTCTGACCAACGAATTTCCTGCTTTTTTATTCATTGTTTATCATAATTCACTGAGCGGTTTGTACAAACAAATTACTAATTACCTGTAAATAGAGACATATAAATCTATTTGAGGTAAATTATCTAAGTTGCATGGTACTGCTCCTGACTGGATGGCTGAAGTATTTTGAAAAGATGAACAAATAGGAAACAACAAATGTAAGTATGAGTAGGGGTATGTATACAAAAACTAATATCTCTTTAAACAGAAGCATTTGTATAGAACAGTTGCACAAACAAAAACCATTTGCCCCATGTTTGCAGAGAAACAGAAAGGATCACAAAATATAAGTCTCTACTGTCTGACTTAAAAATAAGTATTTCTTAGCTCAAAGGTTGTAGCAGACTCCCTAACTACTCTATACAGACTAGTCACTAAAGGTGACAGAAAGACACTGTGTATGAGTTATGGCACCATGTGACTATAGCCCCAGATTACACTCATACAAGTACGTGTTATTGTAACTGAGGGCAGATGTTGGTCCATTTTCATCACCATCATTCCAACATCTTTCATTTGCTTTGGTGTCCCTATATAGTCTTTCGTACTTTAATAACCTAGGTTTTATGCTCTCTGGTGAAAGTCAGAAAATGGTCTGACCTAAAGTGATCTAACTCTAGTGTTAGACACAAAAAATCAGTAAATAGTAAACTGGGGGAAAAAACATGTTTGGGAGACCAAAACTGCTCACAAATATGGAGAAGGTTTGGTGAATAATTTTGACCAAAAAATAGACCCAAAAAAATGTAAACTGGTTCTTTTCTGCCATTTTGAAATGAAATGTGTCAACTTTTCATTTGGAAACTGTGTTCCTTTAGAAACTTAACTTTTATTTGGAAAAGGGGGAAACACTAAAAAAATGACTTAATATAAAATGCAAAATTGAATAATGTTGTTTGTGGATGAATAAAATGTTTTGTTTGACCCAAAATCACTTTTCTGGTGGGGGTTTTTTTTTCATTTCACTAAGCAAAACCAAAAAAAATGTAGTCTGGATTTGAACATTTTTCTGATTTTTCAGCTCCAGCTCACAACCAAAACCATTATTTATTTGCTCTGCTCTAATTCTCTCCTTTCTCTGAAGAGCTGCTATCAATTACACTCAAGTTTTGAACCAATGTCCTTGAACAGAGGTCCAGGGTAAAGCTTCTAAGCAGCTTCATTCCAGAAATAGACTTTTTCCCCAAAACAGTTTTCTTCTTAAATGAAAACAAAAAATAAAAGAAATGTTCTAATTTGGACAAAGTAAAAAGCAGACACTAGAAACAGAAATTGCAAGACTGAGGGGCTGACTAGAGAGGCATTTTCCATAGGAAATAAGGAACTCCATCTCCATCTCATTTCTGGCGTGATTTCATCCATAATTGGACTATATTCTTTTATTGACTGTCAGCCCAGAAAAGTAAATGTCACTTCCCCAAGCACCTCCCAAAACAAATTTCAAGGTTCAAAAATGATTACAGGTGGCAGCTAGACTACAGGATCTCCTTGATGTTCATCTCAGCAAGAAAAGCAACTTAGAAGGCCAAGATTTAGTGACTGCTCTTAATCAATAATAACTGAGCAGCCCATTCTTTAAAATATACACACTTGAAAAGTGTTGTAAAAAAAAGTGATTTTCTCTCGGTTTCAAAATGAGTCCTGGTCAATGCTGCCACTTCTTCCATTACTTGTTAATTCTCAGGAGTATAGCAATTGTTTCCTGATCTGCAGCATGAAATCTGGAAAGGAACAGGTATCAGATAAGGATCATGTGCTCTCTGTCCTATGACCTACTACTCCATTTTGGCAAGAATCTATATTTTGGGTGCTATCACAATTTAAATTATGATACTATAGATGATCCACCATTCCAGCCCCACTACAGATGTTTCTTAATAAGAGAGTGCACAAGTCACATAAGATAATTGCAGCATTACATTGCCTTTCATTCCGCTTTATCTCTTCCCCCATATCTTTACATATAATCCCTATTATCAGTGGAACTACTTAAATGATGACCAATTATAAGATTTTCCCTATACTTGTTAGTTGTTTAGGTGGCAGTATAAGGTCATATGCTGCCCTCAAACCCCATGCATGATATACAGCATGCTGCTGTATAGTCATTCCCTAGTAGATTAGTAAAGAATGAATTCGCTTTACAGAAACCATGTTGACATTTCCCCAACAAATTATGTTCATCTATGTGTCTGACAATTTTATTCTTTATTCTTTATTCTTTAGTTTCAACTAATTTGCCTAGTACCAACATTAGACTTACCGGGGTCTGTAATTGCCAGGATCACCTCTAGAGCCCTTTTTAAATATTGGCGTCATGTTAGCTATCTTCCAGTCATTAGGTACGGAAACTGATTTTAAGGATAGGTTACAAATCACAGTTAATAGTTCTGCAATTTCCCATTTTGAGTTCTTTCAGAACTCTTGGGTGAATGCCATCTGGTCCCAGTGACTTGTTACTGTTAAGTTTATCAATTTGTTCCAAAACCTCTTCTAATGACACCTCAATCTGGGACAATTCCTCAAATTTGTCACCTAAAAGAACCTCAGGTTTGGGAATCTCCCCAATATCTGCCATGAAGACTGAAGCAAGGAATTCATTTAGCTTCTCTACAATGACTTTATCATCTTTGAGTGCTCCTTTAGCATCTCAATTGTCCAAGGGCCCAACTGGTTGTTTAACTGGTTTCCTGCTTCCTGCTACAAAACATTTTGCTATTACTTTTTGGCTAGCTGTTCTTCAAACTCCTTTTTGGCTTTTCTTATTATATTTTTACACTTAATTTGAGAAAGTTTATGCTCCTTTCTATTTTCCTCACTAGGATTTGACTTCCACTTTTTAAAAGATGTCTTTTTACCTGTCACTGATTCTTTTACTTGGTTGTTAAGCCACGGTGGCACTTTTTTTGGTTCTCTTACAGTGTTTTTTTTATTTTGGGGTATACATTTAAGTTGGTCCTTTATTATGGTATCTTTGAAAAGTTTCCATGCAGCTTGTAGAGATTTTATTTTGTCACCGTACCTTTTAATTTCTGTATAACTAACCTCATCATTTTTGTGTAGTTCCCCTTCTGAAATTACATGCCAAGGTGTTGGGCTGCTGAGGTGTTTTTCCTACCACAGGGATGTTAAATTTTATTACATTATGCTCACTATTTCCAAGTGGTCCAGTTATATTTACCCCTTGGACCAGATCCTGTGCTCCAGTTAGGACTAAATCAAGAATAGCCTCTCCCCTTGTAGGTTCCAGAACCAGCTGCTCCAAGAAGCAGGCATTTAAGGTATCAAGAAATGTTATCTCTGCATCCTGTCCTGAGGTGACATGTACCCAGTCAATATGGGGATAGTTGAACTCCTCCACTATTATTGAGTTTTTTTATTTTGATCTCCCTTAGCATTTCTTAGTCACTATCACTTAGCCACCTGAGCAGGTGGTGGATATTATATCCCTACTGCGATTTCATAGTCACTATCACTATCCTGGTCAGGTGGTCGATAATATATCTCTACTGCGATATTCTTATTATTAGCGCATGGAATTACTATCCATAGAGAGTCTATAGAACATTTGGGTTCATTTAAGATTTTTACTTCATTTAATTCTACATTTTCTTTCATGTATAGTGCCACTTCCCCACCAGCATGACCTGTTCTGTCCTTCCGATATATTTCGTATCCTGGTATGAATGTGTCCCATTGATTGTCCTCATTCCACCAAGTTTTTATGATGCCTATTATATCAATATCTTCCTTTAATACAAGGCACTGTAGTTTACACATCTTATTATTTAGATTTCTAGTGTTTGTGTATAAGCACTTTAAAAATGTCTCACTATTTAGCTATCTGCCATTTCCTGATGTGTTAGACTCTTTTTCATTTGATTGTGTCTCATAGGATCTTACCCATACTTTATCTGATTTTACCCATACTAGAACACAGAGAATCTCTATTAATAGACGCTCCCCTAAGAATTGTCTCTTTGTACTCCTCTGTAGCCGTTGGCTTTCCCCCAGCCCTTAGTTAAAAAAAACTGTTCTACAACCTTTTTAATGTTAAGTGCCAGCACTCTGGTTCCATTTTGGTTTAGATGGAGCTCATCCTTCCTATATAGACTCCCCCATCCCAAAAGTTTCCCCAGTTCCTAATAAATCTAAACCACTCTTCCCTACACCAGCATCTCATCGACGCATTGAGACCCTTCAGTTCTCCCTGCCTACCTGACCCTGCACATGGAATTGGAAGCATTTCAGAGAACACTACCATTGAGGTCCTGGATTTCAATCTCTTTCCTAGCAGCCTAAATTTGGCATCCAGAACTGCTCTCCTACCCTTCCCTATGTCATTGGTACCTGCATGTACCACGACCACCGGCTCCTCCCCAGCACTTCACATGAGTCTATCTAGATGTTTCAAAAGATCCACAACCTTCACGCCAGGCAGGCAAGTCCATATGGTTCTCCCGGTCATCGCAAACCCAGGTTTCTAATGATTGAATCCCCCATTACTAATACCTGCCTTTTCCTAATGACTGGAGTTCCCTCCCCCAGAGAGGTATCCTCAGTGCAAGAGGATAGCACAACATCATCTGGAAGGAGGGTCCCAATTATGGGATCATTTCCCTCTGCTCTATCAAAAACATGGAGGAGAGTACATCCATTGTATTCAGTCATCAACTTACTAAAGCATTTACCACCAGCCACCCCATTTGGTGAGATCATAAGTTCATGTAATTTGCTTTGCTAGAACATCAACTTTTCACAAATACAATGGAGGGCCAGGAAACACCATCATATGAAAAAAGAAAATAATTTTAAAAACCCCACAAACACCTATATCACTTTTCATTTCTAGATCTCAAAGTCACAAAGCCGAGACATGATGGTAATGCTGTTCCACAGAATTCAGGTCTTGTGTACAGCCTGTAACTTCATGTAACAGAGGGGCCTACATTTGAAAATCCCTAAGCATTTTATCTGAATTAGCAGTCATACTAGACATGGTCCAGTTGTAACTGAAATCAGGGCAAAACTCCCATTGACTTCAACTAGGCAACTTTGAAATATGTGTGTCCTATGAAATAAGAAAATCTTTTATAATACTGAATTATGTTAATCTGACATTAAAGCAGGCTTTCCATGGGTTTTTTCATTACATAATTAAATTTTTGCAGTTTCTTAAATATTAAAGTGAAATTTATATCAATGTACTTTACCACTGAGAACAATTAGGTACAGTAAGTACAGTATTAGTGATGGCCAAGGTCATACTAGTCAGGATAACAATTATCACATTATTATCTCAGTCAGGTGAAAAGGTTTCATTCCCACTCAGCACCCAATGGTCCTAGACATTGTCAAAACATGCAGGTGACATCGTCCCTGCCCCCAAAAGCTTACAATCTAATTTAAGATAAGATAGATCAAGTGAGTGTAATAAACAATTGGAGGAAGTCAAGGAAAGACAGTAATAAAGCAAAGCTGCTTAGGCTAGCTAGTGCAAATCTTGGTTTCTCCAGCTCATCTAAAAGTTTTATTTAGAGCCATATTCAAAATAAAAAAAATACTAGCTTGACAGATGGATAGCTCTTCAAGGAAAGCAGGGATCTTATCTTTGCAATTTGCAGTACCTAGTACAATAAGGTCACAAACCTGAATGGCGCTTCTGGGTGGTATACATATTTAATGACAGTGATAGATAGAATTTAGGGATTTTTCTTTTTTTCTTGTATGGACAGTAGTTTATTTTGAGTGGAAAAGCAGACCATATAATTATTAATGTACTAGACGATTTACCCAATGCTGCTCAGGTCCTTACCTCAAATAAATTTTGTTTTTCTGTGTTGAAATCATCGTTCTGGGGTGCGGCTGGGGGGATTTAGTATGCAGGCTGCTCTAGAGAGAAGACTGCCCCAGACCTCTGTCATCACAGCAGCTTGTGGCCAGGTAAGAAGCACCTGTCCGTGGCTGCTGTAGCTCCAGCAGACACAGTCTGGGAAGGAATGCATGTCCCCCAGCTGGGGGTATAGACAGACATACAAACAGATAAACTCTCTGAAATATATAGTAAATAGCTGTCCCTTTCTCCACCCCTGCCCACTGCTGGAGCAATGGGGTTATAGCAGTCCCGATTCCTATCTCTGGACTGTTGCTGTCCTTGCGTGGTCATTCTGGAGTATAACTGTCCTTCCTACCAGACCCCTCGCTTTCCATTATGAAAAACAATCGAATTTCAGGCACATCCCATTGTCCTGGCACAACCAACCCTTCCCTTCCTTTAAGTTATGACCAAAGAATGCTGCAGATCAAATTTGGTAGTTCTAGCTCTTACTGTTTAGGAGGAGTTCTTGAACAAATGGACTCACAGATACATGGACAGACAGACAGACAGACATTTCTAAAATACAGAGTAAAATTGCAAATCCTAGCGGAAGTCTGGATTTTCCATAGTATTGGTCAGATTTTTTCCCTTAACTGATGTGTAATTGTGCTAATTTAGCCTAAGAGCTGTTCAGAAATAACTTCTTTTGAAGTGTCCCTAAATAGTTTCCAGATGTGAAAGAGGTATTCCAGCACATGCCATTGGGACAATGCAAACAAAACCCTGGTACTTGTTGACTTCAAACACTGAAGATATTTCACATCAGTGACAATCAAGTAGTATGTAGACATCCATATGGTTTATATCTCTTGAATGGAGTGTTGAAATGAAGGGGTTTTTCCCTTAACTGGCTATGAGTATGATTCTCAAGTAATAAAAGCACATAAAACTCTGAATACCATTCCTAACATGATCATCACTTGATATTTACTGTCTATATGGCCAAAGCAGTGGGTTTGAGCATGCTTAAAATATTGGAGGTTCTCATTTTTTACACTGCTGCCACAAAATTTCATGTGAGCCCCATGTGATCCATATAGTACACAGCAACCCTAGTTTTTGGATGTTCTCAACTGTGCATGTGTGAGAAATGTGCAACCTGGAGCAAACATTTTTTTTATTGAGCTATTTCTAGGGTTTCTGTGTAATAGTGATAGTGATAGAAGTGTTGATGCCAGGCCTGGAAGGAGTGCTAGAAATAACACCCCTCTCTCTTCACACTCAGAGATAACCCAGTGAGTAAACTGCAACAACTTTATACATACAAAGCCTACCGCTGGTGGGTAAGAATTGTCTGCTTGGGAAGCAAAACATGGCTCAGAAGGCTCTAAGAAGTTATGGAAATTGATATCTTCCACAGAGGAGTATGGCAGGAGATCAAAGGCCCTCATCTCTGGAAATTCCTGTGTGAAGATAATGTGGTTGGATGCTTTCAGCCTTCTAAACATATTACAATTAAAATTGTTGTAACCTAAGTTATTTGTTCCCATTTCATGGTAAAGAGGTTCTTATGGGACATGCTTACAGACTTCTGCTGAATAAAGAGTTGCTGGATACTATTTATTTCCCTAGCAGAAGGGAGGATGCAATTCTAGTGCACAGTACCCAAGAAACCAATTCCCAAAAGGGATCATCCCACCCCCCACAAATAAATCTGTCTTTCTCTGTATACAGAGGGAAAGTTCATGATGTTCACTCTCTTTATTTACCAGGGGAAAAGAGATATGCACAATGTTTGCTGCCCCCAGGGAAAAATTATTTATACTGGGCCTGATAAATAGGGTTACCATATTTGAACTTTCAAAAAAGGACACCCCTAAGAGGGAGTGTATCTGTATCTACCAACTCACATTATATTATATTATATTATATTCAATACAACGTGAGTTGGTAGATACTGATACAGAAGCAGTCCCTCTCAGAGGTGTCCTCTTTTTTGAAAGTTCAAATATGGTAACCCTGGATAGTAAACAGAAGTGTTTGTTTTAAGTACAAACAGTAGGATTTAAGTGGCTGCAAGTGAAAACTGGCAGATCAAAGTAAGTTGCCACATTAAAATAAAAATGCATTGCAGCTAGTTCTAATTCCCTCAACAACTTAGTGCAAGCAGATTCTTCCTCTAAAGAGCTGTTATTATTTCAGGCATAGTCTTCAAGTCTGAGACAAACTCCTTTTATTCTGACTTGGGTCTCCAGTCCTCTTTGTATCCTTTTGCAGTGTGCAAGCCAGCCAAAGATAAAGGGCTGATAGCTTCCCATTATTTAAATAGATTCTCCCCCATGGTAGGAATCTTTTGTTTTACAGCCCACCTGCTGTGGAAATTTACCAGCTTCAAGATGGGTCCCAGTACCAGGTGGCATGGTCACGTCTTACTAGTCCAATCACCTTTGGACTTACAGGACAAACAAGTCTGTTTACAAGTCATTAAGTTAAACACCTTGGCTATGTCTACACTCACGGCTTCTTGCGCAAGTAATATGCAAATGAGGCTAAGCGTGGAATATCGCCGAGCCTCATTTGCATACCTAATGAGCCACCATTTTTTTCAGAAGGGCTCTTGCGAAGAAGGAGCGTTTACACTGCCCTTCTTGCAAGAAAAACCCTCTTGCGCAATGCCGTTACACCTATTACTTGAGAGGAAGAACGGCATTGCGCAAGAGGGTTTTTCTTGCACAAGAAGGGGCAGTGTAGACGCTCCTTCTTGCGCAAGAGCCTCTTCTGAAAAAAATGGTGGCTCATTAGGTATGCAAATGAGGCTCGGCAATATTCAACGCTTAGCCTCATTTGCATATTGCTTGCGCAAGAAGCCGCGAGTGTAGACATAGCCCAAGTTCTTAAAGCTTTGGGGGTGGGAGGGTGAGGAAACCAGTAATGTCTATCATTAGCACATTTAAAACTATAAACAGTCTCAGACCTCATATTTCTAACTTCACATACAAGAATGATACATGCACCAAAATAGGATATACAGATCCAGCAGATTGCAACATTAAAATGATAGGTTACATGAGGAATTTTGTCTCAAGCATCTTTGAGTTATGCATATTTACAGTAAAACTCCAATAGTCCGGCATCCAATGGTCCGGCACTCCTGATAGTCCGGCATCAAAATGGCAAGAGCCTAGTGAGTGAGCTTCGGCAAAAAATGAGTCACAAGGTAACAGCGGCAGCAGCTGAACTGAGCAAAAAGGGTAAAAAAGGCTTAAAAACTAAAACATTACAGTATACTGTATACAGTATGTACAATAAAAAGGGTTAAGAACACTTTATATACAGCATATAATGTATACAGTATATATATAAAACCATCTTATAGTACCTCCTGATAGTCCGGCATATCTGATAATCCGGCACCACCTAGGTCCCATAGGTTCCGGATTATCGGAAGTCTACTGTATATTCATAAGCCAATTTTCATAAAGCCTAGGGTGGGAACCATCATAGTAGCATCTCAACTTGTTTGCCCTTCATGCTAATTTGGTGGAGGAAGAGGCTGGGGAAATGGTTATGGTTATTTATACATTTCAACTTTTAGCCACCTTTGATAAATTCTTTAATAAGGGAAGGATGGACTCTGTGTATGAATGTGTGTGTGTGTTTCTACATAGAAGTTCCGTGAACAAGGCAGGACTTTCATGGAGCACTGTGTCAGTCACTGTTCACTTTGTGTGTAAAGGGCATGCTGGCCTAGATTATTTATACTGAACATTCACAATACACTAATAAAAAAATGGTAAAATGCAAGAGCTTCTATACAATCTAGTGACCCTCTGATTTTTCAGTTAACAAGAGATATACCTTTAATTCCTTTGTTAGGTATAAAAATCTTACCTGATAAGCTAAAATATTTAATATTAACAGAAGGTTAAGGAAATCAGACTGCATGTTAAATGTTAAGCGTATAAAGCTATTTGAAAACCATGTACCATAGTAAATGCTGTAAAAAAGAATGCATGAAATCTAAAAAAATGAAATGGGTTATTAAGAGCTCAGAAATTTCATATAGAAAGTTCTAAGATTCTGAAACCGCTATGTATCAGTGTGGTTTGATTTAAAAAAGAACATGTCCTTAGAAATAAAGTACTACCTATCCATACATTTTTCTACAAGTTAGGCCTGATCTTCTACTGCCTTGCACCATGCATAGTTGTTTGCCACAAAGCACAATCGGGTACAGGATGTGGTGATAAAGCTTAAAATACCCCACAACAGGGTAGCTTTACATCAATATGAATTGGAGGCAGGGCATGGGTAATTGTAGATGAGGCCATGATGACAAAAATCAAATGTCACAGCTATTAAACAGTTCACAAGATTTTAGTTTTTAATTATACAAACACATATTAAACTTTATGTATTACTCTGTATTCAATTTTCTTAAGTCCGAATTTCTCCCATTCCTTATGATTATTTTTGCAGGCCTCACCGCGTGGTGCTGTGACACAGTCTTCCAAATTCTTTTTCTAAGCTTGCAAGCAAATGTTCAGTCTTGGGGAGACATGCTGCACTTCAGTTAGTGTGGGATTATTCAAAGTTCAATGTAAAGACATCTTCTAGAAAGCTGTGTGAGTAGCAGGAGAGTTTACACTCTCCTTTCCTCTCTGAGTAGAGACAGTTCTTGAGGCAGAGCTGTGCCCTGGGATCCAGATGCTAGTGTTGGGCTGAAAGTCTCAGTAGAAGTGATTGCCCCATGTGCTCTTTGTGACCACTTCTAATCCTGAACAGGCATATGTGTTAAGTAAATTAAACACTTAGAATATACTCAGACTCCATGCCACTGATTTCTCCTCCGGAGTGAATCTGATATGCAAGCCCCCAGACATCTACTGACACTAAGGAAATGAGTAATGCTGTCAGAAAAAAGATGCTAATAGTGTCAGAAAAAGGGCAACATTATTTATTATTTTTTAGCATCAAGGATTGTACTATAAACTCTTAATCTTCTCCTGTTTCTGTTTGGGGGCATTAATATCCAAAACTCTCATTCCATAAGTGCCTCATAATTCTATCAGGGGTAGCTTTTATATTACACATTTCAAAATTGGTGGCTTGTTCATCTAGGAGCTAACTTGTGCTCTGTATTTCCTGTGATGTTGTTCTGCTCCATCTAATAATGGATCTGGGGTCTTCTGTTTCTGTTCTGAACCAATGGTTAGCTCGTTCCTGACGGAGGAGCATGTTGCCAGATGAACACTTTTTTGTTCCTGGCTAGCCTGTATAACATGACTGGTCTGCTGAGCCAATGCAGAGCAATTGGTGTGCCTTTGTTACCCGGAACACACACTTACAAGAGCATTTTTTTTATACAGAAGTTCCAACTTGCATTTATCCATTAAAAATTGCAGATGTGCTCATCATCTGAAGAAGTGGGTTTTGTCCACGAAAGCTCATGATACTGTATAGATGTATATTTGTTAGTCTCTCAGGTGCCACAGGACTACTCGTTTGTTTTTTAAGTTACAGACTAACACGGTTACCCCTCTGAGATAATTACTCAAGGGTCATTAAGATCTGCATGCATAAATCACACCAAAGGGGCGTGCCTGCTGATTTTATTCATAGAATCATAGGGCTGGAAGAGACCTCACAAGGTCATCAAGTCCAGCCCCCTGCCCAAGGCAGGACCAATCCCAACCAATTATCTCCCTTTGCAGCACATGATAAGCAGTTAAAAGGGCATATTCTGCTCTCAGTTCCATCATGCATCATAGCTGAGCCTAATAAGCTTGCCCACGTGCAACTGACAACAGAGTTTGCCTTCCATTAATTTTCAGCTAGAATTGATCCTTGATCTGAAACAATCAAAACAAAACTGCTCAAACAGGTCATAGGAGGACATGCTTATTCTTAGAGTGAAGCAGTTAATATCCCCAGAGGCACATTAACTTATGTTATAAATGAATGAGAGTTTACTAAATGACTGTCACTCATCATAACTTTATCTGCGTTTAAAAAACAGCTGGCATTCCTTCCCTAAGCAATGACTAAACAAGAACACTGAGAAACACAAAAATAGGTTCTCCTCTGTCTTCATAAAGCTATATTTAAGTCAAAATTTTCAAATTTGGGTGCCTGAAAGCAAGGAGCCAAATCCATATGTAAGCACGTAAAGAAATTTGCTGGTTTCATTGGCATTGAGCTCTGATATTTAATGGGGAACAGGGAGGTAGTTGGCAAATATAAAACGGTTACTCCAGAAGACTTTCCTGGACCCACATGACTTAAATAACTATCGCCCAATTGCTAATATTCCCTTCGTGGGCAAGGTACTCGAGCGGGTGGTGGCGCTGCAACTCCAAGCTTTCTTGGAAGAAACAGACTACTTAGATCCATTTCAGTCTGGCTTTAGGCCTGGTTTTGGAACTGAAACAGCCTTGGTCACCCTGGTAGACGATTTACGCCGGGAGATAGACAAGGGGAGTGCATCCCTGTTGATTCTCCTAGACCTCTCAGCGGCTTTTGATACCATTGACCATGATATCCTTCTGGGACGCCTGGCGGAGTTGGGTATTGGAGGCACTGTTTTGCAATGGTTCCAGTCCTACCTGTTGGGACGCTTTCAGAAGGTGGAGCTAGGGGGCTGCTATTCGACCCCGTGGCGATTGTGCTATGGGGTCCCTCAAGGTTCCATCTTGTCCCCTATGCTGTTTAATATCTACATGAAGCCTCTGGGAGAGGTCATAAGGAGTTTTGTAGGACTGTGCCATCAATATGCAGATGACACCCAACTCTATTTCCCTGTGACATTAGAACCAGGTGTGTCAGTGACTGAGCTAAATCGGTGTCTGGCGGCAGTGTTGGTTTGGATGAAGTCAAATAAGCTGAAGTTGAACCCAGACAAGACTGAGGTCCTGTGGATCAGGAGGCCATCTGTTCATGAATGTGGCATGGCACCTGTTCTAGACAGGGTTACTCTCCCCCTGAAAGAACAGGTATGCAGCTTGGGAGTCCTCCTGGACCCTTTTTTAACATTTGAAAATCAGATTTCTTCGGTGGCCAGGAGTGCCTTTGGGCAACTTCGTTTGATCCACCAGCTGCGACCCTTACTGAACAAGCATGACTTGGCCACAGTGATCCATGCTCTTGTTACATCCCGACTGGATTACTGTAATGCACTTTATGTAGGGCTGCCTCTAAAGAGCCTTCGGAAACTTCAACTGGTCCAGAATGCAGCTGCTCAAGTTTTAACTAACACTAGTTATACGGAGCACATTATGCCAGTGCTTCGGCAGCTGCACTGGCTTCCAGTATGTTTCCGGGCACAATTTAAGGTTTTAGTTATGACCTATAAAGCCTTAAATGAGTTGGGTCCAGGGTATCTGAAGGACCGTCTTCTCCCATATGAACCTGCCCGGGGATTGAGGTCAGCTGGGGAGGCTTTGCTTCGTGTTCCCCCACTTGTGGAGATAAGATTAACATCTACGTGGAACAGGGCATTCTCAGCTTTTGCTCCCAGGCTGTGGAATTCTCTTCTTCGGGATAGTCACATGGCACCAACGCTAGCGTTGTTCCAGCGTCAGGCTAAAGCCACCCTTTTTACTCGTGCTTTTATTAATGTTTGAGTCTGTATGTATGTATTCCTCCTCTCTATATGTTTTTAGCTGGTTATGTCCCTCTGGTGTCTCATATTTTAAATTTTCATATTTCAAATTTTTATATATGTTTATATTTTTTTGTTTGTTTTTGTAAGCCACCTTGAATATTTTAAATAGAAAGGCGGGGTAAAAATATTTAAATAAATAATAAATAAATAAATAAATAAATATGGCAGGGTAAGAGGCAGGCACCCAACATTTCTGAAAATCAGGCCACTTGTATTTAAAAGTTTAAATATGCATTTAGGAGCCTAACATGAAATACTCAGGTTTGATAATGTTGGCCGTAAATAGTAGAACTATAATTCATAAGTGCAAAACATTCTCATTTCATGTTGCCAGCATTGTCCTATAGGCTCACCTCCAAGTTATGTTACTATCCTCATGGTGAGTAAACTTCAAATCATTTGAGACTGTGCTTCATTCATCCTGTACCAGTCCTATGATGTGGCAGTTTTAGAAGAACATTATCCCCCATCACATGGCAGGGATTGCTATAATTTGGCTCTAGCAGCTACTGTTGCAAATTCCCTTTTAGTTTTATTTATTTATTCGTGGAAAATCAAATAATATCAAATGAAAACACCCAGCTGGAAAGAAGTACAGATATTGCACCAATTGATAAAATACAGCAATGAAGATTTCAGGTCCAAGAAGACAACCTGAACATGCTGCTTTCAGGGTATTAGAGAGACAAGGCCTGAACAGGAACTCTGCATAGCTCAAAAGCTTGTTTCTTTCACCCACAGAAGCTGGCTCAAGAAAAGACATTACCTCACCCACCTCATTCAGTTTTCTTGTCAGGGTATTTATTCTGCTCTGGTTTCCAGCCCTATTGTTCTTTTGTAACATCTTCCGGGTTAATTGTCTTTGGCCCAAGAAGCTTTTAAGATGTCAGCACTGAGATTTTTATCTTTCTCCCCATAAGTCTCTGAACTAGTCATCCTAATGAATCATGGTGAGGTGTGTAATGACATTTCAACCATACTAAACATTAGTCTTTTGAAACTGCCAGAACATTTTCTTTTTTAACCAAGTTCCTAGCTCTTTGTACTGGTTTTTCTGCTAACCCATTTAGCTGTTCATATTATAGCCTTGACATGATTTGCTTGAAATGATATATCAGAAAGAATTGCCCACAAGTCACTCATGATTCGTGAGCTCTTATCCATTATTAACTAACTGGGAATCCAATGGATAGCAAATTACATTGATGCTTAATGTCTTGCATAACAGCTCTTTTTAAAAGAAATTGGAGTAGTGTTCTACTAATGAGGGCTTATATGCATAGGGTAGTATTATTGCACACTAACTTCAGTCTGTGTGCATTAAATGACCTGCTTACAAATGGTGTGCATTTTGACATACAGTATTCTAACTGGTCAATTAATATGTAATCCACTTAGAAATCCACCATGTTCATTCTCTATTGAGTTAGTGTAGCCAAGTGCCCACACTCCTCATTTGCACTAGCATGCAAGCTTCTATCCCACACTCCTTATGTGATGTTAGGAGTGACATGTGTAACCATAGGACAGCCCAAATTCTGTATACTTGCTATGTACAAAGTCCTGAACATGCAGATACAATGATTTATTCTGAAGCAGGAAATAGTGTGCACTATTACTGTGGATTATCTAATGCATACCACGTAAGGCACCAAAACTCAGTGTGAATGAAAACCCCCGTGGGAACAAGCCATAATTCAGCAAGCTCTGCTGCAAATTTGGACCAAGAATATTCAGAATTGTATTGTGGTCCCACTGGTTCTTTTGCATTCTCTTTCAGATATTGACCAAAGATTCATATTTGCATACCTTGTCTTTGATGGCAGAATTCATACTTGGCCAGACTAGGACATCTTGAACTCTTTTAGACCTTTCAATACTCAGGTCTAAACATTGTGAATTATGCTTACCATTTCTGATTTTATGCTCTGTGATTTATGACATGATATCCTTTCTATAGAATCCTTTATATACAATATACAGCAATTTTACTTCAGTAGCCACAATATGTTTATAGGCATGGAGGTACCTGTGCTTTTTTTGTTGCCATATGTCTGGAATTATTCTCTCAAGCTTTTGAAAAACTGGCTCATTTTGTGTTTCTCATTAGAATCTTTCATTTTTTGTCTAGAAATGAGTATTACTGGAGTCATATTTACTTCAAACTTCTGTGCTTGAAGCTCCTGACTTTCGTTATTTATAGGTACTTTAGAAATAGTATCGTCTCTATTAGAAGTATTTTACCTGGCTTGCATTTCACATTTAATGAACTGATCATTTTCTGAAGTCTAGAATGGGCTTTTGCAATGGTTTCTGCAATATGGCTTCCTACAGTTTATGATCTATTTCTACTCTCATCAATTTTTACTATCAAAACCAGAGTGTTTTTCAACCTAAGTATAGTTATAGATCAGTCAGCTAAATTTTGTTACTTGGAAAGATACTGGAACAAATTATTTAACAATCAATTTGTAAGAACTTGCAGAATAGGGTTATAAGTAATAACCAACAGAGCTATGTGAAGAATAATCATGCCAAGCCAACTTAATGGCCTTCACTAAAAGAGTTTTGCAGGTCAAGCATGGCCAGGCCCCTTTTGGGAATGGGTTCAGGGTTATTGTGTCCCTTCAGCTGTGTCTGTATGATCACCCCTTATCTTGGGATAGCATGACTGCCCTTTCCTACAGGGCTGTGTGGCCAAATGGCCAGACTCAATATAACTGCCCTCTTCTTTAGGGTTGCATGGCCCAATGGCCAGAGTCAATGGGGTGGGTAATGGCCAGGCCCTGCTTCATTGAGTCCCTGCTCAGGGCCCAGGCAGTGGCCAGTAAGGGCAAGTGTGCCCCATCACACAGGGATACTGGCTTTGTGGATGGCAGGAAGCTGAAGACATGATGTATCTTGATTTTAGTAAGGCTTTTAATGCATGCCTACACTGCAGTCTCATAAGGAAATTAAGTAATGCGGTCTAGATTAAAATACTGTAAAATTAGTGCAAAATGGGTTGAAAAACCATACTTAATGAGTCATTGTCAAGGTTCACAGTCAAGAGGACGTACATAATAGTGTCACACAGGCAGAGCCATCCAATGCTTTTGAGGGCCCCGCAGTGACTGCCTCAACGATCCTATGGAGGGGAGAGGCCTGGGGGATTACACAACCAAATACAGGGTGGCAGCACAAATCGCCAGCACGGCACTCACCATAGCGGTGTGAGATGGAATGGGCAGCCTGATCCACTCTGCCCCACCACCCTCTCACAGCCCACTGCACTCGGCTTCTCAGAGGTGGCAGGAAGTAGAGCACTCTGGCCCCAGGGCACTCTGGTTCCTGCCACCATGCAGAAGTGAGGTGAAGCAGGCTGGGAGGGTGGGGTGAGGTGGAGGAGAGGAGGCTTTCCACTCTGGGTCCCACTACCGTGGGGGCGGGAAGTGATTTCTGCTGCCACTGTACGAGGCCCCATAATCCCTAGGGTTCCTCCTATCACTTGGGGCAAGGGGCAAGAAGGTGGGGGGTGGGGATTGCGAAGAGGTGACATGGGTATGGAAGTGGGGCAGGCCGTGTGGCACCTGGAGTATGGGGTGGGGGAGAAGATTTGTGTCAAGTCCTGCAACCCCCTCAGGATGGCCCTGCACATCTGTCTGTCCTGGGGTCTGTCCTGGGACTGGTACTAGTCACTGTTTTCTTTAATAATTTAGATAATGGAATGGAGAGTATGCTTATAGCATTTCTGGATGACACCAAAGTGGGAGGAGTTGCAACCACTTTGAGGGCAAGATTAAAATTTAAAATGACCTTGACAAATTAGACATCTGGTCTGTAATCAACAAGATTAAATTCAATAAAGACATGTGCAAGTAATACACAAAGGAAGGAAAAATCAAATGCACAACTACAAAATGGGGAGCAACTTGCTCAGCCTTAGTACAGAGAATCACAAACTGAATTTGAGTAAAAAATGTGGTACAGTTGTGAAAAAGGCTAATATCATACTGGGATGTATTAACAGGACAATTGTGTGTACCACCTAGGAGGTAATTGTTCATTTCTACTCAGCACTGGTAAGCCCTTAGCTGGAGTACTGTGTCTAAAACTGGGCACCACAGTTTAGGAAAGATGTGGCAAATTGGAGAGAGTCCATAGAAGAGCAAAAAGCAATGACAAAAGGTTTAGAAAAGCTGGCCTGAGATAAAAGTTGCATACATTTAATCTTTGGAAAGAAAGATTGAGGTATGACCTGAGAACCATCTTCAAATATGTTAAGGCTGTTATAAAGAATGCTGTGATTAATTGTTCTGCATGTCCACTAAAGGTAGGACATGAAGCAATGGGCTTAAGCTGCAGGAAGAAAACTTCATTTAAATTTAGGAAAAATCATAGACTCATAGACTTTAAGGTCAGAAGGGACCATTATGATCATCTAGTCTGACCCCCTGCACAATGCAGGCCACAGAATCTCACCCACCCACTCCTGGAATAATCCTCTCACCTATATCTCAGATATTGAAGTCCTCAAATGATGGTTTAAAGACCCCAAGATGCAGAGAATCCTCCAGCAGGTGATCCGTGCCCCATGCTACAGAGGAAGGCGAAAAACCTCCAGGGCCTCAGCCAATCTACCCTGGAGGAAAATTCCTCCCAACCCCAAATATGGCGATCAGCTGAACCCTGAACATGTGGGCAAGACTCACCAGCCAGACACCCAGGAAAAGTTCTCTATAGTAACTCCTATCATCCCACCATTGGCCTATTTACCACCGATAGTGAAAGGTCAATTAGTTGCCAAGATCATGTTATCCCATCAAACCATCCCCTTCATAAACCCATCTAGCTTAATCTTAAAGCCAGATAGGTCTTTTGCCCCCACTACTTCCCTTGGAAGGCTGTTCCAGAACTTCACTCCTCTAATGGTTAGAAACCTTCATCTAATTTCGAGTCTAAACTTCCTGGTAGCCAGTTTATATCCATTTGTTCTTGTGTCCACATTGATATTGAGCTTAAATAATTCCTCTCCCTCCCTGATATTTATCCCTCTAATATATTTAAAGAGAGCAATCATGTCTCCCTTCAGCCTTCTTTTGGTTAAGGTAAACAAGCCAAGCTCCTTGAGTCTCCTTTCATAAGACAGGTTTTCCATTCCTTGGATCATCCTAGTGGCCCTTCTTTGTACTTGTTCCAGTTTGAATTCATCCTTTTTTAAATATGGGAGACCAGAACTGCACACAGTATTCCAAATGAGGTCTCACCAATGCCTTGTATAACAGCACTAACACCTCCTTATCCCTACTGGAAATACCTCACCTAATGCATCCCAAGAACATATTAGCCTTTTTCACGGCCATGTCACAATGGTGGCTCATAGTCATCCTGTGATCAACCAGGACTCCGAGGTTCTTCTCCTCTTCTGTCACTTCCAACTGATGTGCCCCCAGCTTATAACTAAATTTATTGTTATTAATCCCTAAATGCATAACCTTACACTTCTCACTATTAAATTTCATCCTATTGCTATTACTCCAATTTACAAGATCATCCAGATCCTCCTGTATGATATCCCAATTCTTTACTGAATTGGCAATACCTCCCAACTTTGTGTCATCCGCAAACTTTATTAGCACACTCCCACTTTTGGTGCCGAGGTCAGTAATAAAAAGATTAAATAAGATTGGTCCCAAAACTGATCCCTGAGGAACTCCGCTAGTAACCTCCCTCCAACCTGACAGTTCACCTTTCAGTATGACCCACTGTAGTCTTCCCTTTAACCAGTTGCTTATCCACCTCTCAATTTTCATATTGATCCCCATCTTTTTCAATTTAACCTTTCAATTTAAAACTATCTGCCTGTAAGGCTAGATAAGGTCTGAAAAAGGTTTCATAGGGAGGTTCTGGAGTTCCATCACTGGAGGGTTTTAAGAATAGGTTGGTCAAATGTCACTTGTAATGGATAATCTAAATATATTTGGTCCTGCATCAATGCATGGGCCTGGACTCTGAAACCTCTTAAGGTCCTTTTCGGCCCTATTTTCCTCTAGGTTTTTTTTGTGCTTCAATCAGCACTTTGGAAGTATATGCCACTTGACTACTATTAAAGAGAATCTACAAAGTCCACACAGAGATAGAGGAATACTACAAGCCACTTCTCAAAGGGACACTCAAAACATCTGATTATGTACAAATAGACTTTTATGCATGCAAATTCAAATTTACTATGCAAATAGCTGCATGTGTAAAAGATCTCAGTGCAACACCCTTAGAAAATGTGATCCTAAATATCTAAATTGTTGCTATAACTACTACAATAGAAATAGACATGAAATATAAAATATGTAATAAAGATCTACCCTATTGTTCTTGAAAGAAAGAGATGGAAGAAAAAAGAGAAGTAGGTGGAAAACACTTAAAGGAAAATCCTCTCCTGCACAATCGTCAGGGTAACTTTGAAAAGATTAATTTTTTCACTGTATATTTATTGACCCTTTATACAAAGGCAATGGGTATATTCTGCACTGACTTTCAAAACTCACCACTCTCAGTGAGATTGCACACAGTGTAAGTCCGCACATGAATTGGCTTAATAACTATTTGTTTGGTCCGCTCTTTCTTCACTTCTGGTCTGATGTAAACTTTACATTCTCTCTAGATTTCTTGCGCAAAAGTTCTTGTGCAAGAGCGTGTTCACACTGCCATGTGCTTTTGCACAAGAGATGTGCTTTTGTGCAAGAGCATCCATGTCAGTGTGGACACTCTCTTGTGCAGGAAAGCTCTGATGGCCATTTTAGCCTTAGGGGTTTCTTGCGCAAGAAACCCCTGTTGCCCATCCACACTGCCTTCTTGCGCAATAGGGCTTATTCCTCGTGAGGAGAGGAATAACTCTTGCACAAGAAGTCCTCTGTTCCAACTCCTTACTGTAAATTTGCTTGTGCAAGAACGCGCGTGCAGTGTAGACGCTCCTCAAGTTTTTGCACAAGAATGGCCGTTCTTGCACAAAAAGCATGCAGTGTAGACGTAGCTTAGCAGTTTAAATAACTAGATTTACTACTTGCAGAAAAATGTTACCAAAGAATAACTTTATTCTGATTGTTCTCCCTAAAAATATAATTTCAAGATCTAGCACAAAAAAGAGTTACACTGTTATGAGTAGGAACAGAATCAGGACAGCACAGCTCTATTGACCAGACCAGACCAATAACCACTAAACCACTCAGCCTAACAAATGTTGAGTTTTTGTGTAATCTTTTCAATCTAGGAAAAGTGAAGAGTTTTAATTCAGTAGTTTTTTGTAAATAGATCACAAATACCAAGTACAAGAAAAATGAGCCTAAATATAGTGACAAGACACTACATTGTAGCTGTTTAAAATGGCATGGAGAAAATTAACATTGATATAGGAAAAAAGTCATCATAATGCCAATTCAACTTTATACATTTATAGAGGAAAATAATCTCATTTTTTGTACAAAACCTCGTGATTTTACAAAACTGTATTATTTTTCCTTTCTTTATAGAGAATATGGTATTAATAGCTAAGTGAATTCTCACTGTTCATATCCAGGATGTGGTGCAAAGGTAACTATTGGTTGACCAGGTCATAGCAATGTACCTTAGAATATATACAAGGAATTCATCAACACTTATCTAAAATCCCAGAGAGCTAAAGTTCAAGATAATCATTGATGACCATGAGCAATACATCATGTAAAAAACCAGCCATATAGCTACTGTTTATTGACACTGAGAAGTTCATTCCGAGAACTGCTCAAGGTTTTAAGTACTTAAATGTATCTAAAGCAATGTCTTAGATTGTAGTTTAACTTTTAAGACTATATCAGCCTGTACCAATAGCATGACAACTATAGGTATTAAAAAAAAAAAAAAAAAAGCCTAACAATGTTTTAGCTTCACCTGTGAGTACAGTATTTGGTTTGCAGTGTTATCAAATATGCAAACAACACATGTGCTCACCGTATTCACCGAAAACATTTTAAAATAGCTTTAAAAAACTCAAGTGATTTAATTAAATGCAGGTTAGCAAAGTGGAAGATGTAAAGGTTAAGTCTGTAGGCAGCTCAATAAGGATCCATGCTGGGTTCACTGTTTAAAATATTCATAAATGATCTGGAAGATGGGTAAACAGGTTCTCAGGTGACACAAAAATGATCTAGGTTAATCAAGGCCAGTGAGGACTATAAGTAACTTCAGAGAGACCTAGATGACTCATGTGAATGGGAAACACTGTGGTAAATGAAGTTCAGTGTTGCTGAAAACCAAATAATGCACATGGGAGGGGAAAAACTCATATTTCATAAAAGATTAGCTGTCTCAACTTAAGATGGGACTGGGTGACATTTTGGTTAGTTCAGTTAAGGGGGTTTGCTCAATGTGCATCTGCCATCAGAAAAGCTAACAAGATGTTAGGTTCTTACGAACTAAGATGGATGAAGAATATTATGGTCATCATACTGTCATTATAGAAATCAATTCTGCCGTCTCATCTGAAACATTGTGTGCAGTAGTGGCCCCACCCTGCTGTGAAAGGACATTGCAGAATTAGAAGCAGTTCAGAAAAAGAATAAGGAATAATTATGGGCACAGAAAACTCTGATAGATGGTACAAATTGGAATTGTTTACCTTCAGAAGGAGGTGAATGGTGACTCGATAAAAGCATATAAAACAAGGATACAATTGAGAAGGTAGAGTGGTAATTTTTGCTCTCCCTCTCTCAAAGCAAGAATAAAGGGACATACAGAGAAAATGGAAGGTAGCAAATTCAAAGCTGATAAAAAGCAATTTTTTAAACACGTGGAGTCTGGAACTCATTGTTCAGGCTAAAGGGACTGTCACAAGTCATAACACGAGTTAACAAGAATATCTAGCATTATTATGGTTAATGCTAACAAAAAATTCAGAAGACATTAAATCTCATTATTCAGACTTTAAGACCATCTCTAAAAAATTCAGAATTTGTTTTTTAGTATGAATATTGCAGAATAACAAATTCAAAATAACTGCATCCACGTGGCCCACTTTAACCAACTTCCTTTTAGTCAGTGCATCCATCACACTGAGGGTCCTTGCATTAGGGTGTAGAATGGCAAGTGAAGAAACTTTCATGTGTAGTTGCAGGAGTGAAGGTAGGGATCCCACTGTTCGCTGTTTTTATTTACTTGGGCTGAGGAATGGAAATAGAAGTGCCTGTGGCAGGAACTTGGGGATGTGCCGCTCCCCAAGTGCACTCTTTTCCATGGGCTGCAAGATAAAATGGATTATGGTTGTGATGTTGTATGGGAACAGTGCACCAAAATGATGTCCAGCAGGCCCATCTGCTTCTGCATCAACTACAACAGCATTTTTTCCATATCCCTCTCTTTATCAGTGTTGTTTGTAGTCTCTTTTCTCTGGGCCTCTCTCTGCAAGACTTCCTTTCACTCCTCCTCTCGCTACAGTGCAGATGTGAGTCTGCAGACATTTCATCTCTTGTTGTCCTGTTCTTGACCTACAGGGTCATCAGGCATGATGAGATTGGTAACACTCTTCTCTGGGAGGGCAGCGCTGGCTCCCTGTCAGGTGCAAGAGCTGGGCAGGCTGAGCAACAGAGTAAGTAGTTATTGTACGAATTCCAGTCCATGTCAACAATGACAAAATGTTGTGTTTTCCTCAGCCTTGAAATATTATTCCCATAGTCCCTTCCCAGTCTGTGGTGAGCTAAGAAAAGTTAAGACATTTCCCCCCTTATTTCCACTTTCTATGGGATCAGTCCTGGGATGGTGGTGCATTGGGTGGTCTGGAGGGCAGCCAGGGATAGGTTAGTAATTGTACATGTGACTCTGAAGGTTGTCCTTTCTTTGGAGGATGTTATCCTGAGGTATGTCTCCAAATGGCAAAGAAATGTCTTGTTTAAAAAGGCAGACCCAGTACTGCTGCAGGACTACATAGTTGGCCTCAACAAGCCTGCCTTGCCTTTCAATGTTCATACCAAACCACAACATTATCTTCGCATTCAATTTCCTTTTATATCATTTGCAGATCAGCACAAAGTGCATGGTAAAATAAACAGATGTCCGTAGTAATTATTCTGGACCCAAGAGGTTAACACTTCTGACAGTCTTCCTAAAACTAGCTGTGTGTTTTTTAATCTCTATGCATTTTTAAATGTCTCACAATGGGAAATGGATGCCATAAAATGCTGCAATCACTAAATGCTCAGGGCATTACTCAAACTGTGAAGAAAAGTGCTTTTATATTGTGTTTTCTTTTCCTGTATCTCCCCTTTCAATAAATATGCCTGCATTACAATGTTGTAATTATTGATGTTGCTCAGGGCTGGAGTATACCAACCCCCCCAAGATGCTAGTAACATGTTAGATGTACCGTGCTTTGGAGGCAAGCACTAACAATGATTCAACAGCTAGACTTCAGAGGTGCTAGTCTTAGTGGGTCCCAGTCGTCTTCTTTTCTGTGGGTTGGGTAGGTAGCAATGACTACAAAGTTGTATCTCAGTTTGAAGTTTGATAGCTATCACACGGCCACAGCAGTGAGCTGATGAATGTCCTTCGGGCTCCCAGCAAAAGAACAAAGGGAGACACTCAGGCATGATGTTCTCCACTGTTTGTGCCTGGGGACCACCGTCACACACAGGCATTTGCCTCATTTTCAACCTAAAGAGGGTTTGTCCACATCTCCCATAAGATGCTCTGATGCAATTCAATCTGCACCAGTCTTTCCAACATAACTAAAGCCCAGTGGTTCAATTGGCCGCGCCAGTGATGACCTGTTGTTCTGAGTGGTCGAAATGCTCCATGTGGCACTCCTTTGAGCCTCAACCATAAAGGGTTGTGGAATTTTAATTTCATCTTTGGTGGGTTCTGCAGGTCATCAGGCAGCGAGATCCTCTCATTTGCACAGACTGGGTTAAGGCAACGAGATACCTGAGCCACTCTTCTAATCTGTGAAGGCTAGATGTGCAATAGGACCAGGAGTCAGTCGATTAAAGTTGATTTGAGCATCCCCTGACACTATGCACGGAGGCTACGTCTAGACTGCATCCCTCTATCGACAGAGGGATGCAAATCAAGCACATCAAAATTGCTAATGAAGCTGGGATTTAAATATCCCGTGCCTCATTAGCATAAACATGGCCACCGCTTTTTTTCGAAACGGAGTTTTTTCGAAAAAAAATGGCAGTCTAGATGCGGATCTGTCGAAAATAAAGCCTTTTTCAACAGATCCTGTATTCCTCAAAAAATGAGGTTTACAGGATCTGTCGAAAAAGGCTTTATTTTTGACAGATCCACGTCTAGACTGCCGTTTTTTCAAAAAAACCTCCGTTTCGAAAAAAAGCAGTGGTCATGTTTATGCTAATGAGGGTGCAGGATATTTAAATTCCAGCTTCATTAGCAATTTTGACGTGCCTAATCTGCATCTCTCTGTCAACAGAAAGGTGTAGTCTAGACACACCCATAGTGTTGTTGGGTTGAACGTCAAGGAGTTTAGTGTGACTGCTGTGAGATCAAACTGGCATGCAATATTCAGCTGCACAATATACCAAGCCAATTGTTGTGAGTCATAAGGTCAGTGCACTGGAGCCCCATGATGTTCTGGCCAATTGTCTGGTAAGTGCGACCTGAGACCTGACCTTATCCTGGGTATTCTCTATGTATTGTCAAAAGGTTAAGCTCTGGCCCAGTGCAAGATACTTTGACAATCTCACCACAGAACTGCACATCCAGTTTGGTATTAGCCATTTTATTGTTCAGATGGAAGGCAGTACCATGGGGGGAAGAGTTGGTTAGCACTGGAAATAATTAGCCATTGTGCTAAGACCTCAGGCTAAGGTGCAGCTGATGGTATGAAGACTTGTTTGCTGAACAGCTAGAATAGTGTCATCCATTCACTTTGTGCTGAATGTCCTTGACTCGGTCCCTGGTATATCCATGGTGTTTAGATTTAAAAAGTATGGGGGCCAGGACTGAGCACCAAGGGATGCCAGAGTTAAGAGTTCTAGGCTTACTGACCTGGCCATTAAGGTGTACCATAAAGTGGCTGTTGCGAGTCATTGACAGCAAGAGACAGATTGTGTGCCAGCAGTGAATGACACAGAAGATCTTGAGGAGGAGGCCCTGTCTCCTGCCATTGCCATATGCCAAGGACAGATGCACAAGGGCAATCTCTGTCTTCAACGTGTGGTGGAATCTTGCCTCAGTGTGGCCAGTAAGTGAAGCTAGCAGTTCCTCTTCAGGTGAAATCCTGCCTGCTATGCTGGGAAGATGTCTTTGATGACACTATACAGATGGTGGAGCAGCACCCATTTCTTGAGCTTGCCAGTAGTTGAGAGGAAAGAGACAGAGCAGTAGCTGGCTGCATTCCCTGGCGTTCTCCAGGTTTCAGTAGGGCAACCACTGTTGCCTGTCCCTGGCTAGTTGACACTTCTCCAGTTCTATGCCTGTCAGTAAGAAGCATTGTTAGCCATTCCCCTTCCCATCTCCCCAGGTTCTAGAGAAACTCTGGAGGAATGTCATCAGCCCCTGCAGCTTTTCAGCTTTAGGTTTCTGACAGTGCAACACTGATGTCCTCAATAAAATATGGAGAGTCGAGCCGGGATTCCTCTGGGCATTGCTGGAGGTTTCTGTGGTATTCCTGCTGGACCTCCTGGTATGTATTCTTGTCTATCTTGCTATGAGAAAGAAGATGAAAGGCAACAGCATTTGCTATCATCTTTGCCAGGCATTCCATGACTGGGTGGGATCCTCCAAATTGTAAAAGAGCCCATGCCTTATGGCTCGAATGAGTGAAATCAAGGTTTCCAAAAGTCTCTTTCCCATTTCCTGGCATGCCATATTCACACATTCAAGCAGCGCAGTGTCTTTACCTGGGTTGTGGCTCCTTTCATGCTCTCTCAGGAGGGACTCAGATTCTTTTGGACAGCAGGAGGCAAAAGCCTTGTAGTGACCATGTGGGATGCACCCAGATACAATACCCAGCAGTCACAACCTCTTCCATAGGTGGCTTTACCTACAGTGTCTGTGAGGAGGCATGTAGCAAGCCAGTAGGCAGCAGAAGAGTGAACCAACTTGGCCAGGTGCTACCCGGCATTAGGAGGGCTGGTGGGCTGGGGTTGGCGCTTGAGCCCAGACCAGTGCCTCAGCCCAGCACTGGGGCTTGACGTCTGGCGCTGGACCAGCTGGCCCATGGTGGGGAGTTAGGCTGTTCAGCCTGCATTTGAGGGAGCTAAGGCCAGTGCTGGGGCCAGCTCAGCTCTCAGGGGACAGGGGCCGTGGCCTGGGCAGGCACCTAAGCTCAGTGCTGGGGCTCAGGGGCCAGCAGCTCAGCCTGGTACTGGAACCAGCCTGGCTTGTCCAGGGGGGTGGTGTCAGGATGGGGGAGGCCCACAGCTCAGTCCTAAACCCCCCTCAGGAAGGGGGTTTAGGCAAATACTGGGGTTGGGAAGGTACTTGGTGTTAGGGGGGCTAACAGATCAGCCTAGAGGGGCTTCAGGAGCAGGGAGGCCAACTGTTCGACCTGCATTTGGGGGGATACTTAGGCTGGCACTGGGACTGCCCAGGCTCAGCTGAGGGAGGAGCTTCAGAGACAGGGAGCCAGCGGCTTGGCCTAAGCTTGGGAATGGGGGGGGGGGGCTCAGCCCACACTTGGGGGGTTCAGCCCAGTTCTGGGGCAGGCCAGGGTTCCTCCCATCATGGGGGGATTTTCAGAGTTCCTCCTGTTAAGGCAGAGGAGTTTTCAGGGTCCTGGTGTGTCGGGGTGGAGCCTTGGGCAGAAGAGAGGGCTAGCAGGAAAGCCCCTCCCCCCTCCAAGCAGGGGGGTCACCCACTGATCACAGCTATAATTGTGCAATTCTATGATTGGAAGGGACCTCGATAGGCCTTCTAATCTAGTCCACTGTATTCGCGCAGGATAAAATATTATCTACACCATCCATTATAGGTGTTTGTCTAAACTGTTCTTAAACGCCTCCAGTGATGGACATTCCACAACCACCCTAGCCAGTTTATTCCAATGATTAACTGCCCTGGCAGTAAGTGTTTGCTATTGTCCAACTTAAATCTCCCTTGCTGCAATTTAAGACCATTGCTTCTTGTCCTATCCTCAGAAGTTAACGAGAACAATTTCTCTCTCTCTCTCTCCTAATGGTAGCAATTTTTTATGTACTTGAAAACAGTTATCATGTCCCATTTTGGTCTTCTCCAAACTAAACATGCCCTTTTTTTTTCAGTCTTGCCTCATCTAGGTCATGTTTTCTAGACCTTTAATCATTTTTGTTGCTTTTCTCTAGACTTTCTTCAATTTTCCACATCTTTCCTGGAATGTGGTGCCCGGAACTAGACATAGTGCTCCAGCTGAGGACTAATCAATGTGGAGTACAGCAGAAAAAATACTATTTGTGTCTAGCTTACAACACTCCTGCTAATACATAGCAGAATATTTTTGCTTTTTTTTTTCCCAACAGTTTCACACTGTTCAATCATATTTAGCTTGTGGTCCACTCTGACCCTCAGATCCTTTTCTGTAGTATTCCTTCCTAGGTGGTCATTTCCCATTTTGTATGTGTGCAACAGTTTGTTCCTTTCTACATGGAGTGCTTCCCATGTGTCCTTATTGAATTTCATCCTATTTACTTCAAATCGTTTCTCCAATTTGTCCTGATCATTTTGAATATGAATCCTGTCCTCCAAAGCATTTGCAATCCCTCCCATCTTGGTATCATCCACAAACTCTATATGTGTACTCTCCATGCCATTATCTAAATTATTGATGAAGATATTGAAAAAAACCAGACCCAGAACTGATCCCTGTGGGACCCCACTCAATATGCCCTTCCAGTGTAACTGTGAACGAATGATAACTACTCTATGATAACAGTTGTCTAACAAGGCTATGTCTAGACTGCTACTTTTTATCGGAAAAGGGTACGCAAATTGCGCTCTGCAATTTGCGTACCTTTTTCCAATTGTTTTCTCAGAAGAGGCTTTTCCAAAATTTGGCCTATCTACACTGGGCCAAATTTCAGAAGAATCTCCTCTTTCAGAAGAGCCCTTCTTCCTCATGAAAAGAGGAAGACAGGGCTTCCGAAAGAATGCATCTGCTCTTCCGCACGCAAAAAATGTTGAAGAGCAGATGTGTTCCCTGGACGCAGCGGAGTTTTTCCAGGAAACCTCCAGTATCCTGGAAAAAATCTGTAGTCTAGACATAGCCTCAGTTATATACCCACTTCATAGTAGCTCATCTAAATTGTTTAAAACAAACAAAAGGAAGTTTTTCTTCACTCAGCTCACAATCAACCTGTGGAACTCCTGGCCAGAGGATGTTGTGAAGATTAGGACTTTAACAGGGTTCAAAAAAGAGTGAGATAGATTCATGGAGGTTAGGTCCATAAATTGCTATTAGCCAAGATGGGTAGGAATGGTGTCCCTAGCCTCTGTTTGTCTGGAAATGGATGACAGGACAGGGATTACATGATGATTACCTGTTGTGTTCCCTTCCTCTGGAGCATCTAGTATTGGCCACTGTCAGAAGACAGGATACTGGGCTAGATGGACCTTTGGTCTGACCCAGTATGGCTGTTCTTATGTTCTTACACTAGTTTATTTATGAAACAGCATTGAAAGACTGTATCAATAATGCTGAGAATGGCATGTGACTCAGGGAATACGTGATTGCAAATGGGGTGAACCTGTTTGGGCATCAGCAACAGGATAGTAGCAGGTGCACAGGTTAACTGGGAGGTTGATCCAGCTGTTATCCACAGGCAGCTTTTTGCAAATAATTACTCATATAATGAACTTAATCCACTTTCAGATAGGTAATTTAGAAAAAATAGAATACTTTTGTGTGGACACAAAGTATTTTAATTCAAAAACACCATAGGTTAAAAAGAAAAAAAAAAAAACCTTTCCCTATAATCAAGTTCTAAGGCAGGGATAGTCAGTTACTTTTTGCCAAGATCCTAATTTCCTGGTCCAAGAATAGTCTAGGTCCAGACTCCAGAGAAAATAATTTTTAAATATAATAATGATAATAAGTGATAATGAGATGAATTTGGAGTTCATTTAAAAGCATTTTGCAGGCCAGACATGGCCCATACTCTGCCTATTGACTACCCCCGCTCTAAGGATATGTTTATATTTTAAAAATAAAATCCCTGCAACAGAGAATCTGAGGTCTGGGGTCTGAGCTTGCATGATGGTGCTAAAAGTAGCCATGTTTTTGCCTGGGCTGAAGCTCAGGCTCTAAAATCCGCCCCCATCTTCAGCTGATATGGGTGCCTAATATTAGTTCTAAAAGGCAAGTCCAAGCCTGTAGATGCCATCTCTGAAACTCTGTACTGTAGGTTGCTTTTTGTTTATTTGCCGGATAGACAAACCCCATCAGATTAGAACAAGACCTAATGTGGGGAGTAGATTATCCCACATCTGCTTGCTGCAGGATTCCTCTGAAGCAGTGGTCTCCAACCTTTTTACACCCAAGATCACTTTTTAAATGACAGAACAAGCCAAGATCTACCACCCCGCCCCTTCCTTGAAACCCCACCCTCTCTATTCTCCTCCTCTCCATCACTTGCTATCCCCAACCCTTATACTGCTGCTTTTTTTCCCAATTCTTCTGTAGGAAGAGGTTTTTCCAACATTTGGCCTGTCTAGACTGGTCCAAATGTCAGAAAAACCCCTTCTTTTGGAAGCCCCCTTATTCCTCATGGAAAGAGGAATATAGGGGTTACCGAAAGAGCATGTTTGCTCTTCCACTAAAAGAAGCTGAAGAACAAACGCATCCCTGTATGCAGAAGAGTTTTTCTGGGATATCTCTGGAATCCTGAAAAACTCCTGCAATCTAGCCGTACCCTCGCTGGTTTGAGACAGGATGTGTAGGCTCTGGGGTGGGAATGAGGGATTTGGGTGTGGGAAGGGGTGAGAGGTGCAAGCTCTGGGAGGAAATCTGGATGCAGGAGGAGATGGATAAGAGGACGCCACAGACTTCTAGATGTGAGGGTTCAGGAATTTGGGTTGGGGTATGTGAGGGGCTCAGGGCAGGGTGTTCCAGTGTATGATAGGCTCAGATGTAGAGTCTGGGGGAAAGGGGAGTGCAGGAGTGTTATGATGCTGTCGCCAGATGGGGGCTTGGCCCCAACTGGGGGTTTGTTGGCCAGGCTTCATTTTTAAATAAAATACTATGTCAAACACAAAAAGTTTCTGCATTGCCTTTATTTATGAGAAGGGCAGGGAACCTGTTTTGAGTCAGGGGTCACTGACCCACAGAAAAGTCAGTTGGGGCCACACAAGTGAGATTCAAAAAAAACCCTCCTCCAACCGCCCCAAGCTTCACTAACGTGGCCACAACTGTGTAGGTGGGAGCAGGGGACATAATATTGGGGAAGGATGCTAGTGGGTGCTTCGGCAGGGGACAGGGTGCCAGTGGGGACAGAGTTCTGCGGCTGGGGGCAGGGAAGAGGGAACAGGGTGCCAGGAGGGCAGGGAACAGGGTGCCAGTGGGGACAGGTTTTTGCAGCAGGGACAGGGTGACAGTGGGGACAGAGTTCTGTGGCTGGAGACAGGGGAGTGGGAACAGAGTTCTGTGGCTGGGGGGTGGGGAGAGGAAACAGGGGGACAGGGGAGAGGGAACAGGGTGCCGGGAGGGCAGGGAACAGGGTGCCAGTGGGGGCAGAGAGTCCCCTGCACCCGCCTCCTCCCAGGATTCCCCCTCCCCGAGGGAAGCCAGTGCATGCCTCCTCCGGGCCCGACTCCCCCCTCCCGTGGAGCAGGGAACCCCCGTCGCACACCTCCTCCAGGGCCGACCCTCCCCCCCTCCCCCCGTGGTGCAGGAAAACCCCCATGCGTGCCTCCCCCTGGGCCGACTCACCCCTCCCACGGAGCAGGAAGTCCCACACGCACCTCCCGGGGTGACCCCCAGCAGCACAGGAAGCCCCACACGCCTCCCGGGCCGACCCCTGCAGCGCAGAGAAGCCCCGTGCATGCCTCCCCCGGGGCCGAGTCATCCCTCCTGTGGCGCAGGGAAGACGCCACATTCCTCCTCCGGGGCCGACGCCCCCTTCCGCAGCGCACCCGACACGCCACAGACCTGAGGGAGGGGAGCAGCCAGCATACTTCCAGAACCCCCAGAAGTGGCGCGAAGCTGCAGGACTTCCGTTCACCCTGCGGGAAGCCGGCACTACCTCCATTGTCACTGGAGGTAGATAGCGGGGCTTCTCGGGGGTGGAGGGAAAATGGGGCAGCCCGAACACCTCGTGATCGACTGGTTGGTGACCACGGCTCTGAAGCATCTGGTCTGGCCACTTCCAGGCAGGATATGATGTACTTAGTCCTTGGGTTTGATCCAGTCTCGTCACTTCTATTGTCTAATTCTAAATTTTGTCTCAATTCCATTAATTTTGACTGCAAATATTCTGGAAACTCAGCATCAAAAATGGCATGACCATAAAATGGATTTCTTGTGCATTAACACAGAGTGTTCTGTACACTTACTTCCAGAAAGTAAAATGGAAGTTTCTCTTGCAAATTCTCAGGATGGTTATTTCGCAGCATCCTAGCAGCCCTCTGACCAAATCTGATTTCCCTTTAAAAAGGCATTCAATAGTGAGGGAAATGCCAAGTTCCCTTCCGCTTTTTTTTTTTTTTTTGTAATGCATTAAATCAAGCATTTTGATGAACAGAAACACTTTGACACTCATGATTAATAGGTTAACATCATAACCTTGAAAACACACATTTAATTCATTTGCCTTTCAGAAATGTCAGGATATTATGACAGCTTGAATATCCTGTCATTATTATTAGGATATTATGCTATGTATTGTTCAAAAAGTGAACTCTACACTTCTTTGTGTAGCTCAGTGAGTTTTGATACACATTTTCAGTTGAAAACATTCTAGTTCTGCTTTGCAGAAGCTGCTTAAGCTCACAACAGATTCCACTGCTTCTTGGAAGACATGAATGAAATGTTAAGTGAAATGCCTGGATATGATAAGTGTAACCATCTTTACTGTTCATGTAAAGTGTGTAAAAACTGAATCTCATCTGAAATGCCTTTCTTATTATACTGTGATTCAGGTTGCTTTTCCACTCATTGGAGGTGCATCTTCACTGCAAACTTGTATGAACTACTGCCATAACAACCATTTTGCAAGTACAATTCTACCATTCTTGTAAAAACACATTCATATTATTTGACCAGCCCATCTCTACCCTCCCTGTTTGTTTCACTCACTTATTGTATCGCGTTTTAGTCTACATACTCTTTGGGACAGGGACTGTCTTCAACTGGGGACTTCTGGGGCTATTTTAACACAGAGTTGGTCAGAAAACAGAATTTCTATTCCCCAGGAAATTCCTATATTTCATGGTCTGTTTTGTTTTCACCTGAACAAAAAGTTAAAATACCTACGGGACTGAAATTCAAAAAAAAAAAAAAATTGCTTCAGACACAGGAAAAATTTTGTTTTCAATTTATTTTTTCAATTCATATCACATTGACTTTTAATTTTTATAAAATTACATGTTCATTATTTAAAGTCAACATGAAATGAATCAAAATGATCAAGTCAAAACAAAACATATTTAGCTTACTGACATGAACCATTTTAACATGAAAAGTGCTATGTAATAGGTATTACTTATTATATTACTGTATTATTATTAAAATGAAATGTTTCAACATTATTTCAATTAAGTTAGTCAAAACAAAATGTTTCACTTTCCTATCAAAAATTTCATCTAAACTGACACATTTCCACTAAATGTTTCAATTTTGACAACGCTTCCTCTTCCAGTTGAAAATTTTCAATCTAAAATACTTCTGTCTGTGCTATAACTTTGAAATACCTTCTCCAATATCTCAATAGGTATCAATATGCAAAAAATGTGCTCATGAAATAATCCAAAAAGGTAAACTGATCCACTTTAGAAATAATTTCCTCTTGTTACAAGGGAGATTATTATAAAACTATGTCAGTTATATGTGGTTAACAATGTCTTGAGCCATTTCAACAAGATACCATGACATGCTATTATTTGAACAGATGAATGCTTTATCTGGTAGGAACCACTTTGGAAAATAGCTGGCCTAGCAACAAGGAAACCTCTAGTCTAGTAGTATTCAGCCTACTCACTTTGGCCATGTCTACACTACAGATAAGATCAAAGCAATTGCAGTCAATCTTCTGGGGTTCGAATTAGCGGGTCTAGTGAAAACACACTAATTCGAACTGAGGGTGTGTCTAGACTACAGGGTTTTTTTTTTAAAAAGTGGCCTTTTTTCGAAAAAAATTCCCCTGCATCTAGACTGCCGGCGCGTTCTTTCAAAATTAAATTGAAAGAACGCAGTAGTTTTGTCTACTGCGGTAAACCTCATTTTTCGAGGAAGAACACCTTTTTTCGAAAGTGCTCTTTCAAAAAAAGGCATTCTTGAATGCAAACAGGGCTTTTTCAAAAGAGCATCCAGACTGCCCGGGTGCTCTCTTACGAAAAAGCGGCTTGCTTTTTCGAAAGACATGGTTGCAGTCTAGATACTCTCTTTTGAAAGAGGCTTTTTTGAAGGATTCTTTAGAAAAAGCCTCTTTCGAAACAGGCTTGTAGTCTAGCCATATCCTGAGAAGGCACTCCTGTCAATGCCAGTAGTTCTGCTTCTATGAGAAGTAAATGTTAGCGGGGAAATGGACCCACTATTGTGGGGAACTTCCCTGGCTTCTATACTACCCCGGTGAAATGGACCAGCAAAAGGATCTGAGTCCCCTCTCCCACTTCTTTTACCCAAAGGCCTCCCTGATCCTGAGGACTTCCCTTCCACTCTCATGAGTAGCAGAGTCCTCGAAATCCCAACAAGGCTGGGCCAGGTTTTCTGGGGCTTAATCCCCGACATGGTAGTCACTTAGGGTAGGGGTAGGGTGTCCCCACTCCGGGGTGCTCTCTTCATATTGCATACTCTCTTGACCCACTGATCATTACATACAGTTCAAAGTGAATACAATTTATTAAACAGCAACTGATTAAAAAGGAAAGAATAAGGAAAAATAAGAAAGGTTCAATGAGAACACATAGTCCTGCTCTGTAGCATGGGGACATCACAAACAGCAGTCTGCAGAGTGTAAGGACAGTTCACAGTCTGTTCCTTATAGGTCCCAGGGCGCTCTCTCAGGCCCTGGCTGTGCTGCAGGGGGGCTGCAGGTTGGACATGCTTGCTCTGGCAGTGATCACACAACTTCAGGCTCTAGGTGGCAGGACCCCTCTCCCAGTTGGAGTTACAATCCCTCTCCAAGTCTGGCCTGCAGGGCCTCTTGGCTGGTGGTGTCTCCCTGCCCAGAGCCTCTCCCCCCACTTTGCTGGTCCCAGCTTCTCACCACACCCAGCTGCAGACTGTGCTACTTTGCCAGCCTCCAGCTCCTTGTGTTGCTTCTCTGACCCCTTTGATTCTGGGGTCACCGCAGGTCTGCTCCTCACCACAGGGTCTGCGCTCCTTGGGCGGTGTGTGTCTGGCTCTGACACTGCAGGTTTGCTTCTTAGCACAGGGTCTGCACTCTGTGGGCTGTATGGGCCTCTGGCTCTGACACTGCAGGTCTGTCTCTCCACACAGCTTGCTCTTCTTGCTGCTCTTCTTAGCTCTCTCTCTCCTTTTCTCAGCAAGACCCAGATCACACAGAGGATGGGACCTGGCCTCTTAATTTCCTCATTGGCCTGTCCAACCTGTCAGTCAGGCCGAGCTGCAGTGTTGGCCTCTTTCCATTGTCCCTGATTTCTCATGGACCCTTCCCCTTTTGATACTGGGAGCTGGCCAACCAAAAACTCCCACTGAGTTTTGGTAAGGGGCTAACAGTCCCCTTACATAAAGAAAGTTGAAGGGAGGGCATGCTCCCCTTGATTTCTCACAGTGTGGACTGCACCAAAATTCTATTATTTAAGATACTTTGACTCAAAATATGCAATTAACATAGCTGGAGTTCCATATCTTAATTCAAACTCATCCCCTAGCATAGACCAGGCCTTTGGCATTGATTCTGCAAGTCCTTTTGCTGTAATGTGTAGCATGGAGCTCAAAGCTTTTGCATTCCAGCAGCATCTCATGCACACAGAGTGGAGAGTTAGGCATAATCCTTCACACTAGGCAGCAGTCAGTCTCAAGCTACTTACACATCTTCTCCCTTATACCTCAAATGCAGCCTAGAGAAGTGTCAGGTGAGGTGGAGACTGGGTGTGTGTCAGAGGAGACCTGAAGTTCAAGTGCAATTCTCAGCATGTAAATGAGGCAGTTGGTTATTTCCTTTCCTCTTTGACCCTGTATTAAGCAGGAGTAAAAAACTTCACATTAGGAACATGCAGATAGTGCTGAAAAAAATCTTTTCTGCAAATAGTGAATTTGTTTTAAAAATTATCTTTTTAGAGCAACAAAATGTTTCACAAAGGTGGGTCAAATTCAGAGAATAGTTTTAGCCAAAAGTGTTCAGATGCTTTATTTTGAAAAAATCAAAACAAACCATTGAGGAAATATCAGTTTGAAACAACACTTTGATTCAAATTCAAAATTTGAAACTTGTCATTTTGACTTGAACAAAATGTTTTTTGCTTTGTTTTGTTTCAGCAAAGGGTAAAATCAGGTTTGGTCCAAAAATAACTAGTTTTGTTCTTTTATGGTTTTGGATTTTCATTTGGGTCCCAGAACAAAAAAAGTCAATTATTCAATCTTGTCTATACATGCAAGGGGGCCATTTCGGGAGGGTAGGGGGGGCAGCAGCCATGCGCTCCGGGACGTGGCTTGCTTTTCATCCCATTCCCCAGACGCTAAGGGAGTGAGGGGAAAGTGCTTGTATTCCGTGCATACCTCTCACACCTGGCTGGTGAGTAGGGTTGCCAGATGATCCCCCCAAAAATACCGAACACACGGTATTTTGGTCAAGCAAAAAAAAAAAGAGCGCAGGATAATAAGTACTGCCTCTCCCAGCCACTCCTCCTGCCCCTTCTGACGGGCCCAGACTGACGGGCCCTGGCTGGGAGCCTGTGATTGAGCAGAAGCCTGGTGGGGGAAGGGAAGGCAATCGCAGGCTCCTAGTGCCGATCATGGCCCCACCTTCCAGCCACTCCCCCCGCCCACACCAGGCTTCCATCCGGTGCGCAGCCAGAAAAATCAGAGAATCCTGGACATTGCACATGTCCGGTATTCTCTGATTTTTTTTACCGGCCAAAGAGCGCAAAAACTGGACTGTCCGGTAGAATACCGGACACCTGGCAACCTTACTGGTGAGGTCTCTTCACCAGCCAGGTGTGAGAGGCATGCACGGATTGCAAGCACTTTCCCCTCACTCCCTTAGCATCTGGGGAACCGGATGAAAAGCTAGCCATGCCCTGGAGCGTACGGCTGCTGCCCCTTCTATCCTCCCGAAATAGCACCCTTGTATACATGGAGCCCCAAAGACACATTATGTATCATCTCCCTAGCATGGCTGAATAGGCTGGAATAGACACCTTGGAAGAGAGTCTGGTTGAAAAGCTACTTAGGATGGTTGGACATTTAGCCACCAGCATGAAAAGCTGTAATTTGATCAATGTTAGTGTCTGCATTTTTACCTGAACCAGACTCTAAAATCAGGAAACAAAGCAAGAAAGTTAGATGTAGCTCCTAAATTGTAGTGAACAAAGCTAGAGATACCCTCTGGAGAGACTCTGAAAAGGGGAACAAGGTTTATTTTAAATTGAGAAAATCACTCAATGAATTCTGTGGGATTAGCCTAGGGTCCTTGCCATTAATCAAGAGAGTCAGGAATCAGGACTTCTAAATTAGACAGGTCCTGGCACAGACTTTAAAAAGAGTTACTTCAATGTACACAAGAGTTCAGCAAACAGCTTTCCTAAGACTACTATTGACCAAACGGGTAAACCAGGGATCTTACAACAATCTTTATTTGTTGGTCCTTCTATGACTCTCGCTGTTACATCTTAAGCTTGCTACAAGAATGACTAGCTTAACTACCAGTATTTTGCTAGATCTTCCTAAGTCTATCTAGATCAGAGAGGGAAGAGAGAAGATAGAATAGAGTGAACAGTGCTAAATAAGGATTAGTTTCAAAAATAAATTGGCTGAAGACAGTATAGTGGCATAAAACTGGCATGCTGTGAGGGTAGAAGCAGATCAATTGTCTATAACTTTGGAAGTGTTCAATGCAGCTTATTATCCCTTGATGTATTGCAGGAAAAATAAAGGACATTATCTGGCCACCAATTGTTATGAGAAACAAGGGTAATCAGATGCACAAATTCTAAATTGCCTGCTGTTTTATGAAGTTATGTATCTGGGATGACACCTTTAAATATGTGGAAGGCTGTATCTAATTGAGACAATTGGGTATCTCAGGTCAGGTGAGATACAGTGTTATATCAGCTTTAACGAAATACAGTAATGCGGGAACAACACAATACTGAGTCTGCATTTCCTCTAAAAAGAAATACATGATTAGAATAAGTAAGCTGCTTTGTAATGAAAGGAGACCAACCCAGAAGTCATAGACAGCAATTCAGATGAATTTTTATAGCGATGGCAGTGAGATAATATGCTATAATCAATTTTTGTCACGTATAAGATAACTCTGCCATTTCACCCATCAGGGAATAATTCAAGTCACAAAGCTTATCAGTGTCATATAACTTATCAGTCTTCAAGTTATATTTGCCAGCACTGATTGCATGCGGACGTCAGAGTTTGAGACCCCTCTCTTTCTGGAAACATTGAAGAAATAGTAAAGTATCCTGATTAGCACTCTCACAAATAGGCTAAGAATGGAATGTTTATGCAGACTGAACTTCCTTCAGTGGAGGGTTTGGGCAGGGTCTGCTCCGCCTATGCTTTTTGTGTTACATGGATGACAAGAGAACGCCACACTATGAGTTGTTCATCTGCTTCTTTTCACGAAGAGTAAATTCACCCATAAAAATTTAAATGCAAGGGAAAAGCCATTTCTACAGTCTGGTAAAAAAAAAGGAAGAAGTGCATCCTTTCTAACAGTGAGAGATGAGAAATATGGAGGAGAGAATAAATACAAAGGAGAGAAAACATTGACAGAAGTAAGGGAAGAAGAGGTCACCAGAGATGGAAGGAAAGTGAGAGTTTATTGCATATGGAGGTATCCACGGCTCATCAAAGAAGCTAAAAGGCAAGGGAATCGCAGAAAAGAAGATCCCTTACAAGAAAGAGAGGGGTGATACCTGTCTAAGCATGATGGACCAGTAAAAAATAGAAATAAATTCACACTTTCACACAGATTTGTGATGCTGTCAGAATGCTGCAAAGACACTTCAGTGTCAATGAGAAGCAGATCCTAGGTGTCTATTACTGTAAAAGCTGTTATAAATTACATATTCTGAAAACCTACTTGTCAGCTAGTAGCATTATAGTTAATTTAACTTGTTTGCTCTAATTAATCATTGCTGATTAAGAACTGTCAATATGCTTGGTACTTTCCAAAACAAAATGATCAAGGCAATTCAGGAGGGTATTTTCACCAGCACAACTGCCAAGCCAGGAAAGTCCTATGCAGGCTCCATAGTCTGCCCAGTTAGAGCAGTTTGCAGGATCAGTGCTCTTAAAATGCTCTCTGAGGTCATCGTGGGAGCTGAAACATGAGGAAGTTTTATGTCTGTTCATTGAAAGCCATGTTTAGAAGGCCCTAAAACCAATTCTCTCTTCGCAGTACCTGACAAATTCAAATAGACTGTGAGCTCAGTGTTGAGATTATTGTTCATACCAAGTATTTAAGCATATATTTACCTCTTTAGCCCATTCAAGTTTCCTCTAAGTTGATGTTAGGTCACTTTTAGGTCTCCCAAAAGTTATGAGATCAGCTTTAAAATCATGGGACCTTCTAACCAGTGTTTTTGTTCTTTTATATGCCTTCTGGCCTTTGAGCCTTCAGTCTGTAACTTGCTTCACCTTTTCAAGATTTTCTCAACCAGGGACTCTAGAAAGCCATTTTATTACTTTAAAGAAATTGAGATTTCCTTGCAATCTCTTGATTCCAATAGCTGAGGCTTGAATGAAAATAACAGCAACCATGATAGCTGGCAACACTGTGTTCTCAACCCTTGGTATACCAGGTCTGCAATGAGGCTAATATGGGGCATGGAGGGGGGAGGTCCCTCTACAGGAGCCAAATAAGCCTCATCCTTCCCATGGAAAAAATCTGACTGCCACCTGAGACACCCAATCATAGGAGAATGGCATTGGAGGAGACACTAAATATGAGCAGTGCCTCTCTTATACTACAGGAAAAGATGGACTCCTTCTTTGGAAAGCAACTGAAATTGGGACATTCCGTGTAAAGGCTGGTTGACAGCCTTGAGATAGTACCTAGCTGAAGAGATGAGAATGAGGCTTGTCGAGATGAAGACATAAGTTCTATACACATGCAGGGAATGGGATCAGGAGAGGAGAGAGACCTCCATCAACAATCCCTCCCATCTCTCCTCGCATCCCCCTTTCCACACCCTTAAGGGTGGGATTGGCAAAGACACTATGAATTCTGTTGGACTCAAAAGTTCATAAGTCAGGTAATAGTGCAATCCGTTTCTCACCCCTTACTATGGTTACTGCACACTGATAGCTGGTGTAAATCCTGTTGTATTTGAGGTGCCAGCAGAAAGGGGAGGGGAGACTCCAGGAGCTCGTTTACATAAGTTCATTGCTCTAAGCAGTTTTATAGTTCCTTTTCCCCACTTTAATGAGCCAGGCTGACCTTTCCCAGAACAAGCTGGCCTGGCTCATGCCTAGCTGGTTTTTACAGCCTACTAGTTCTCATGTGTCACTTGCTGCCAAGTAAGCTGGAATCATGATTTGGACCTATCCCAGTAACGAAATAAACCACTGTATTAAATTTTTAAAAATAACAACATTCGGAGAGGTAGAGATGGTTCATTTGATGTTAGTCAGACTTAACAAACATTTGCAGTTCAGCAGTCAAGGGCAGAAAAAGAGCAGATTCTCAGCTGAGATAATTTGTCATAGCTCAAATTACTTCAGAATGGAGTTGATAATTTACACCAGCTAAGTATCTGCCCTTTAAGACAATCTTTGGCTCACTTGAAGAGACTGGCCCTGGACAGTGGGTATTCTACATTCTGAAAGGACACTCATCATAAAAGGCTACAAGGTGATTCCAACTCACAGCTTTACTATTAGTATTTAAGGCCTGGATTTACCAAGGGACCAAAGCACATGTTCAAATTTACGCACATGAATAAACAGAGTTGAAGATAATGAGGATTTTAGTGGAATGGAACTATTCATGTGCTGAAATTCAGGCACATGATTAAGCTCCGTGCTTAATCAGCGCATACATTTGTAAAAATCAAGGAACTATGAAGATAAAATCCTGGCCCTTTTGAGATCAATGGGAGTTTTGCCATTGATTTCGATGGGACCAAGATTCCACACAGTAAGTTACCTGAATTAAGCCTAAGAAAGAAGCAGAATAATCCCTTCAACTTGACAAAAAAAGTCTATGTTTCGGAAATAAAGAATACCATATGATATTGCTATAACCTACCTTATCTTATCCTCCTCCCTCCTTCCCCCTCTAACCCCCTGCTGTCTGGTTATTCCCACTTGTCAAGTCACATCTAAAATTATATTGTAAACTGTATGCAATTTGTCTTTCTATCTGAACGGTACCCAGCATACTTTTAGAGGCTCAATAAATAAATAACATTAAAGCAATAAGTTATGGTTTGATTGACAGTCATGGTTAAATGTTACCTTTGTATATCATCTAAATAGAGACATTTTAATATAGCAACCATCAGTTATTTTCACTTTTTACCAAAAACATGATTTATTGTCTATTATTTTATATGTAAATGTCTGTGTTACATTTCACATTAGTTCTATCTACTTTAAAAAAGTTAATTATAAATCATTCAAAGTACAAGGCATTAATTTTATTCATAGGATTAGGATGTCTCTGGATGATATATTAACTGTATCGAAATAAATAGGGAGATTATTAAGATATTTTATAAACAGATGTTTACATTAAAGTTAGCAGCTGATAAACCCAAAATTATGAAATTTCTAATATTAAAATGCCAATGCTGTAGCAGTCAGATGATGAGAAACTGATTGCCTCAATTACCACAGAGGAAATTAGTACAGCAACATAGAAATGTGCTACCGGGCTGATGGATACCGAACAGAATATTTTATAGGATTTTTCAGAAATGGGTTCTAAATGAGGAATATATAACTGAGTAAAGCCTGTCCCAATGAGATGCATACTCACAATTGTAATCCCCATATATCATAGATGGGAACCTTATTCTAGGTGATAGCTCTTGTCCTATTTAATTAAAGTTGTGTTTCAAAAATCCCATCAGGTACTTTAGAATGGATCACAGATAAACTAATTCACAGAGACTGGGTTAGTTTCCTGCAAGGCCAATTTATTGCTGGTAATATGCGTAAATACCTAATTGAACACAACCACTAAATAGATTAAACATCATATCTATGGCAGTTTGTGTTGATGCACAAATAACCTTTGTCTGGCTATTTGGGTGAATTCCCAAGATAATTACATTCCCAGGGACTTTTACAAATATGATTTTACACTATAGTCCTCTGTTACTGCATCAGCTCTTTCCAGTACTGCCAACTCTTTCTTATTTTTCAGCAAAGAGACTACTATTATGTCGTTGGTGATGTTTTGGGATCACTCAAACCCACTAAGAGGTTTTATCATTAACTGCCATATAACCTTAGGTACCTTAATGCTAAGCTCCTATGGCTCAGAGTCCTGACACCTGTAGCCAACCTATAAGCATAAAGGCCTCACCCAGGCCTCCACAAGCCTAGTTATTCCTGGCAGGGTGACCTCAACAACCCTTCTGGTTCAAGTCTCCCCAAATCCATCACTTCAACTTCTTGACTACCAGAAACCAGAATTCTTCCTTTTGGTTTGTCACTCCTAAAGGCATTAAACCTGTCCCCTCCCCAGTTACTAGTTCACTTTGGCATACACATTCCACTCATTCGGCCTAACAGAGCCCTATTTGGGATAAAAATAAACAAAAAGTTTATTTAACAGAAAAACCCCAGGTTCAGATGCAGCCTTAAAGAAGAGAAAACATATAACAAATCACCCAGAAAATGACCATAAAGAAACATCCTCAGGCTTTACATTTCTATACAAGATACATTCCCTTCTTTAATACAAGCTACCTATTGCCTCTGAACAGTTTCCCACAGACTGCCATCACAGAGGGGATTCAGCATTTCACAGACAGCTTCCCACTTAGAGGTGTCTCTCAGTGTCTATCTTTCAATTCAAACCCCTAATTTTTAATGAGTTTGAGGGGGGAGAGTTGTTTGTTTTTTTGTTTGTTTGTTTGTTTCATTTTAATTTTTCACAGATTCATGGTAGGGAAAAATTCCCTGCTCCCTTGGTTTTCCAAAACAGGGGGGAGAGTTGTTTCAGTTTCAAATGGGTTCAAGATTTTTCCCATCAACTGTAAGGGCCCAACATGGTTCTTTTCCTGCCTTGACAATGGACGGGTAATTAAAGTTAGTTTTGTGTAAATAACTAACTTGACTGAAGCCCCATCCTGCTTTGAAATCTGCTTGAAATTGTAGTACTAGTCATAATATTCTATTCTATTCTATTCTATTCGCACTCCTAGAGTTACTGATATCTGACTTCAAAACATCTGCACATACAAACCAAAGCTCACTTGTAGCCTCACAGAAACAGGCGAGAGGTGGATGTGGTGGTGAACGGTGTTAGTGCTGGCTGGAGGGAGAGTGGAAGAGGGGGGTGCCTAGCTGGTGGCTGGAGAAAAGTGGCGCTTAGAAGGGGAAACCGCTTCATTCCAGCCACCAGCTGCACAGCCACCTCCTTGCCCCTCCTGAGTCCTCCAGTCCACGCTCACATTGTTCACCACCTCCTGGTGAGCAGGGGGCTGGGTGCAGCCCACAGAAGTGGGAGAGATGGATGAAGGGCTGGCGCAGAGCCCATGGGAGGGCAGGAAGGCAGCCAAGGAATGCCCAGAAGTCCCCTTCAGAATCTCCATCTACCTCCTCATCTTCCTCTAATTAAACCTGCCTTCCCTTAAGCACCAGTGTTCAAGGTTAAATAAAAAGCAATTTCTACTCCAGGTTGGATCCGCCTGGTCCGACATCCTTGGAACCTGACTGGTCCCAAACGAGGGGATTTGCCGGATATGGAGAGGTCCCCTGTCATTGGCTTTCCAGCTCCCCACTCTCCTACTGCCAGCTGCTTCCGGCCTGTGCCTGGCCCCAGTGTCCCCAGGCTCGGGCTCCGGCCCTGGATCCACAGCAGCCAGGCTCCAGCACCAGTTCCCCTGCTGCCAGCCTGGCTGAGACTCCCCCAGAGCTGAAGCTCCCTGCTGCATGGCCAGGGCCAGAGCTCCTCACTACGTCGCCAGACCTGCTGCTGCTGGGACCGGGGCCAGAGCTCCATGCTGCATCGCCAGTCTCCCCCTCACCACCACCCCCCGCCATGGGGCCCCCCCCACCATGCTCCTACCCTTGCTGCCAGACCTCCTTATCCCTGGGCTTTGTGGTCCAGTAACATCCGTGGTCCTGCCAGACCAGGGATGTTGCCGGACCAGAGAGTCCTGATTTAGGAAGGTACAACCTGTATTTTTCATTGCAAATATACAGTATTTCAGCTACATTGTAGGTTACATAGGCTTCTGTGGGCTATCTGGGAACCTAACCACCACTTACAACACTGTTTCTATGGGAAAATGCATTCCAAGTTCCAAACAACTGACTTTAGGAACACAACCCATTCGTAAGCTGGGGATTTCTTGTATATACATAAATATAGAGCTTCATAGCCACAGTCTGTATACATATAAAGACCACCAAGCTCAGAACATTATAAGCTTTCATAAAAGACCTTACTTGGCATATTTTTATTCACAATTGCATTGTATAGTCATTTGATTCAGTTAAGTGTGCAAACCAGCAGAAATGTTTCAAACATTGGTTTGAGAGAAACAGTGGGAGGTTTGTCAGAGTAAAGCAAGCAAAGGATCAAGAGTCAGATATGATGGCGGATTGAGGGAAGCACAACAGTGTAATGGTCATTGTCCAGAACTTTTTTTATAAGCCCTTTAGGGCTGTCGACAAATCACAGTTAATTAAAATTAAGCACTATTTTAAAAATTAATCAAGATTAACCACAGTTTTAATCACACTGTTGAGCAATAGAATGCCAATTGATAGTTAAAATATTTTGGATTTTTTCTATATTTTCAAGCAAAACAATGTAAAACTTCAGAGCCTATCACTAAGAGAAACAAGTTTGTTTACATTTATGAAAAAGAATACTGCCTGCTTCTTATTTACAATGACACCCGAAGGTGTGAAGAGGTGTTCACATGGCACTTTTGTAACCGGTGTCATAAGGTATTTACATGCCAGATATGCTACACGTTTGTATGTCCCTTCATGCTTTGGCCACCATTCCAGAAGACATGCTTCCACGGTGATGACACTTTTAAAAAAATGTGTTATTTAAATTAAATGTTCTAATTAAACTTCTTGGGGGAGAATTGTATGTCTCCTGCTCTGTATTTTACTCTCATTCTACCATATATTTAATGTTACAGCAGTCTCAGGTGATGTTGTTCGTTTTAAGAACACTTTCATTGCAAATTTGACATAACACAACAAAAGTACCAGTGTGAGATTTCTAAAGACAGCTACATCACTCAACCCAAGATTTAAGAATCTAAAGAGCCTTCCAAAATCTGAGGGATAAGAGAGCCTACTTTTTGAAGTTTTAAAAGAGCAACACTCAGATCAAGAACTACAGAAAGGAAAATCAACCTTTTTTGTGTGGCATCTGACTCTGTCCTCTGAAATGGTGGTTGAAGCATGAAAGGAAATATCAAATCTTTAGTGCATCTGGAACATAACTATCTTGCAACACCGGCTACAATTGTGCTATGTGAATGCCTGCTCTTACTTTTGGGTGACATTGTAAACAAGAAGTGAGCAACATTATCTCCTGCAAATGTAAACAAACTTATTTGTCTGAGCAATTGACTGAACAAAAATAGGACTGAGTGGACTTTAAGAATCTAAGATTTATATTGTTGTATTTTTGAATGCAGTTATGTTTGTACATACCTCTACATTTGTAGGTTCAACTTGCATGATAAAGAGATTCCACTACAGTACTTGTATTAAGTGAACTGAAACTTACTATTTTGTTTTTACAGTGCAAATGTTTTAAACAAAAATAAATATAAAGCAAGCACCAAATACTGTTTGATCCTCAATCTCATAAATAAGACATTTCTATGAAATAATTTCCACTATGTCAAGATATTGGGCTGAGGAATGCTGGGTTAATTCTGATAAAACATTGATGATTTTATGTGCACTTGCACGGATCTATGGGGAACCAAGCTAGAGGTAATTTCATCACAGGTCCACAGAGAATTGTGCAGCCTTGTGGCAGGGAGGCTGGGATGTTAATGCAAAAGACTCTCCTCGGTACAGGTCCTTGTTGTGGTACAATGTACTCAGCTCTCAGGACATCTAACCGGTTTCTTTGGTATTAATGCCCAGAACCAGCAAAGTATATGCTTAAGTGCTTTGCTGGTTCTAGGTCTTAATATTGATGAAATATCCATGTGAAAATTAAGATTATCATCTGAAAAATTGCATGGAAGGTGTTGTGCTATTTACTGTTACATAACAAAAGAAATTAAATGACAAAAATATGAAAATTGCATTTGAAATATCTTTTATAAATTAAAATAGGCCTTTTAGAGCCTCTTGCCAATGAACACAATCATAGAAACAACCCTTAGAACAAGACCTGGCCAGAAAACAACAATTCCATCTTCTGGAAAACTGTTGAGGCTTCATAATTTGTTTTGGAATGAAAATGAGACTTTTTAAATTGAATGGGAGTGTGAGTGAGAATGAGACAGAGAGAGAGCTTGGCACCAGTCCATTACTCCAGAATAATTAATAGTCTGGTGTTTAGAGCACTTCCTTGGGATGTGGAAAACTCAAGTTCAAGTCCCTGCTCCAAATCAGAGCATGGCCTTGACCTTATGTCTCCCACAAGGAGTTTTAGGCCTTGCTACATGAGGCGGTGCTGTCTGTCTACTTCAGCGACACAAATAGCATAGCTGGAGTCCACATACTCACCACAGCATCTAAGGTCAGTGGGGGCTGCTCTCCCATCGATGCTGGCTACTCTTCTTGTCTTGGCAGTGTACTGGCGTCGACGGGAGAGCACTCAGAAATCGATTTATCACATCTACAGCAGACATGATAAATTTACAGCCAGCGGATCGTTTGCTGCAGCATCGATCCACCACGTAGTGTAGACAAGACCATAGTCTCCCTCTCAATATCTCCTATTGGTGCAGTTCCACTTTGAGTCAATAATTCTAAAAATTAAATGCATAAATAAATAATAAAAAGAAGTGCAGTTCCACTGAGGCTATGTTTACACTGCAATGTTATTTTGGGATACCAGAGTATCCCAAAATAGCTATCCCGCATCTTCACAGAAAGCTCGTTATTTTTGAGCTTGCTATTCCGACGTCCCTGCAAACCTCATTCTACAAGGAGTAAGGGACATTTCAGAATAGCACTTTATTTTCAAAATTTGGTGCTGTGTAGACAGCGCCAAATGACGAAATAAGCTATTTTGAAATAAGATACGCAATTTGAGCTACGCAAATTGCGTATCTTATTTTGAGTTACGGTGCAGTGTAGATGCACCCTGAGACACTGAGTTCATATCCTGGTAGTTGGGGCCCTTGCCTGGAATGTTCAAGTCCCTGTTCTGAAGCAGGCACAACTGGGCTATTCCAGGTTGGGGCTCCTTCTCTCTCTCTTAACTGACAATTTTTTCAATGAATTGTACTGATAACACCAGAAGGATGGAAACCATCCGTTGTATTACAATAGCTCCTCTTACAACTCCAACTTTCTTCCTTGCCTTGAGCTCTTTCTTGAGTCTCACTCTCTGCTACTTTTGTTTAATTGAGAGTGGTTGCTTTATTTGGCAAAACTTCCTGGAGTACTGTTTGTAATAAAAGATGTTCTATCAAATACAGTTTATTGTATTGTAAAGTTAAATGCTGCAAACCAAATGTTACTTCTGGCTTTAAAACAACAAAAAATAAAACCTAAGTGGAGGAACATAAATACCGCTTTAACAATCAGAAAGTGATTTGGCCAGTTTCCACCCTGCCACCTACTAGTCGCTGTTATGCCTGTGCTACATCTGCAACTTAAGTCATTTACGTTCATATGTAATACTCATCACCACAGTGTTGGAATGCTTTAGCATAAATGGTGCACAAATCATCAATGCTTGTAAATGGTGGGCTAAATTCTGGCTGCCTCTCCTTTGGTGCAGCAGGAAGGGAAGAGATTCCCATGGAGCAGTGAGAATTTAGACCTGAAGTTTTGTGGAGCATGAATCTGGGGTGCTGGCCAATGCACCTTCCTGTGTTTGATTATGACAAGACAGATTCATCATGTTGCCATCCCCCACCTCCACTGCACATCTGATGGCATCCAATAGCGAGCACTGGGGGTAAAAGTGAGGATAAAATTTCACATTGCTCTTCAAGAAAGCAGTTGATTGCACTGTCCCGTAGGCCACTCTGAGCAATTCTGCTTGCATCTGTTTTATGCAGGCGGAATGGCTCTATCCAGAAACAACCTCTCAGCTGCTTCAGCTCTACTCCTCCTTGCCAAACCGTAGTGTACTTCTGGCAACCAAAGCCTGCACTTAGTTCTATATTGGAGTTATTGTACCTAAAATGCTGTTTAGTTGGATAAAGCCATCTGTGCTGACTTGTATCCTGTATATCAGTGGAACTGTGAAGGGCAAAAATAGGTGCATAATTTATCCCTGAGGTTTAGCCCCAATGTATTTAAAATATCTGAGCTATAAAACTCTGCCCCCCCCCCCTTGGGGAGGACAGGGGGAGAGGTTCATTGACAGATTAACTAGCAAACTGTTTAAATCCTGAATTTCCATATCAATGATTGCATTAAATTATTGATAAATTATTGCAATAGAATTTACCACTGTGTGTTTGTATTTCACTAATACATAACACTATTTTTTTAATGACTGTAGCACTTCTGTGTTCTAGTGATGGGCCCAGGTCCCCATCATGCTAGGTGCTCACCAGCTGTAGCCAGACAGGCCCCCCCTGTCACATCCATCTTGTTTGCCCCTCTGAGGTGCCTGAAGAATACAGGGCAGAGAAGGAGCAATAAAATCAGCATAGTCTTTAAAGCCTTGACAGAGGCCCGAATATGCTGGCTCATCTGACCCTGGGTGAGCTGAAAACATAGATACGAAAGAAGAATCAAGCCAATAAACTAACCTCGAGGCTGCGAGAACTGCCCTGGCTGGCACCTATATTGATACGATCACACACAGTCATCCCTGGGAGAGGAATCTCCCACTGAGAAAAGAATGCCCAGTACCCCCAATTTAGTTATCTCTCTTGCAAGTGTAAATTAAGTTCACAACTCCCTTGTAAGAACTGGCGTCACAAAGACGGACCAGCACCATTTGGCATCACAGATAAGAAAAAGAAATAAGTGACCCCATGGGTATAAAGATGGGTCCAGCAGCACACTCACTTTGAGTGCCAATCCACCCTTTTCCTGCTGGTCGGGTTAGGTGTATTGCCTCCCGAGGTTTCCACGGGGATGCCCACCTCGTATTTCGTCTTTCCAAGGAATTGAGGGACCGATCCTGGCCTGACACGCTGGGACCGAGCGACGCAGAAGGGGGTAAAAATTGTACCCGTATGTGTCCTTTTGTTTTAGTGCATGCATAGAATAGAGCTCTTTAAAGATTAAGCTGTCACTTGGTACCATTATTTTCTATCTTCCTTTTTCCTTTGTAACCATTTTAAGATCTGTATTTGCTAGCAGTTAAGAAGTAGAGCAATAGCCATTGTAACCACATGCTTTATAAGCCTTCTTAATAAACCTGTAACTGGTTAAGTTTTAACCTGACTCCTTCAGTTGCTGTAACAGAACCAAGCACAATTTAAAAGAACTCCAGCTGGTCATAAGGGACAGATATAGGGAGAGCTGGAGCTTTTGGATCATTTCGCTTCCAGAGGACAGATCCGTGGGGCATCTCTCAGCCTTCCCTAGGCTGTCCGCTGCGAAGGGATCATGTATCCTAGCAGACAAAATCTGAGGTGTAATAAGCTCTCCCTGTAAACTCTGGGGCATCTGTCGGCCTGTTGGCTGCCCACCGCGAAGGGATCCCAATCCTAGCGGTCAAAGACACAGACGTTAAACTTCTCAGGGCTCCCGTCAGCCTCCCTAGGCTGCCCGCTGCGACGGGACCTTGTGTCTCAGCAGTTGAAGACTCGGGTGTAACACACACACACACACACACACTGCCCTGACCATCAGCTGACACCAACACAGGCCAAAAAGCTTGACCCTATCATGCAGCTTCTAAGTCTCCTCAAAGAATTTTCAGTGCTCTTGTGGTAAGTAGATTGACATGGCTTTCTTTATCCATGCAAACTAAGTAAATGTGATTGCTGTGTGTCTTAGATCCTGTACTGCAGCTGGGACACAAGGCAGTGTGTGTTGGAGTTTATGAAAGAATGTGTTGATTAGTTCAGTAGTTTTAAAAACACATATCTGTACAATGTTATAGTATCTCTGAGGCTACATCTACATTGCACTCTCTTGCTCAAGAACATATGCAAATGAGGTGCGGTGATGACTATCGCCACGCCTCATTTGCATACTTAATGAGCCACCATTTTTGCACAAGGAGCTTTTGTGCAAGAAGGACCAGTCTATACAGCTCCTTCTTGCGCAAAATCCCCCTCTTGAGCAAGAGCTGTTTGGCCTGAAAATAAGCAGCAAAAGCCCCTTGTGCAAAAATGGCGGCTCATTAAGTATGCAAATGAGGCGTGGCGATATTCATTGCCGCACCTCATTTACATATGTTCTTGTGCAAGAGAGAGCAATGTAAACATAGCCTGAGTGTGCGGGGGGAACAATACTGTATTTCAGTTTCTGCTTGTACATTTTTTATATTCTTCCATAATTGTATCAGGTTTAGTGTCACCTACTGCCCAGTGTAATTAAAAAAGCTTTTGCAGGAAAACAGTCAACTCTGAATTTCAAGTCATAAAGTTTCTTAAGTATCCTGGTTAGAAAGGGGGGTTGGATTCTCAAACTATAATGGTCAATGGAATGGTCTTAGTCAGAGGAACGATCAAGTTAAGTATGTGGTTAGGTGTAGAACCCTTCAGTGGGCTGAGGGTCCTGGAAGATCTGCTTCCATAAAAGTGGGAGAAGGCAAAATATACTTTGTTGCAGGCAGAACTGGGTGGGCAAAAAGAAGTCTGTGATAATTTGCAAGCAAATGCAATCTTTCATCAGTTTGTCATAAATTGAATTTTAGCAATGTAATGAAGTTTTTCTTTTTATTAATTATTTTAATACTTAAATTTAAGTGAGGGATAGAAAGAGATTTCATGCCTATTATAAGATTTGTTTTAATTTTTAATGGTAAAAATTGTGTCTGAATTCCACTTAGATCCCACAACAAAGACCCCACGCTACTAAGAACAAAAGAAACTCCCTCCTAAATCAACATACCCATTTATATATCTAAGGTATTTGCAGGTAGGAGCAGAATAAAACTGTAAGTGACAATGTGGGAGTGGATATTGTGGGGTGAATATGATTTTAAAAATAGTCCCCCGCAGGGCTTTACTTAAATGTTTTACTGGACCGGGTAAAAAGTCATTCAAAAATACCTCTAGAAACAAAGTATCAGCATGCATTGATTTTCTATCACAATGGTACAACACAGAGCCAGGACCTCATGGCACACATATCACAATGGGACAACTTTTTTACCAGGAGACAAAGTCAGCTGGAACGCCTTTTGGGGCTCCTGTGGTAACACAGCCTCTTGTATTCGGCAAAATGTGTGCCTCTTCTGGCTAATCAATGAATATATGAATCAAAGAGATTTTATAATTAATTTCATCTTATGATTTTATAATTAATTTCATCAAATGATCCAATCCTCATTTTGGAAAAGAATGACTGTGTTGTACACAGTATGTGTTGCTCTAAAGTTGAGAAAGAATTCTGATGTTTCCCTTGTTAGTCATAGAACCATTAATTATGACCAATTTATTTTATACAGATTGTGGTAGCATTTAGGGTAGCATCTGCCCTAATGTGCTAGGCCCTACACACATAATAAAAAGACAGTCCCTGCCTCAAAATGATTAGAGTCTAAATAGATGAGAACAGGTAAGTACAACAGACAGAGGAAGAAGCATTACGTAACAATGGGATGCACTTAAAAGGCTGCAGAAGCACCTCTGTAAAGCTTCAGTGAAGACACCACCTCTGCCGACAAGAGGGCTTCTCCTGTCAGCATAGGTAACAAACCTTCCCAAGAGGCAATAGGTAGGTCTTTGGGATAATTCTCCCAATTGACTTAGCGCTGTCTACACCTATGGTCAGGTCCATTTAATTGGATCATTCGAGTGAGGGGCATAGATTTTTATAACAACATTATTTCTTAGTATAATAACCAGGCCAATAAGAGTATTAGGATAAGTGTAACATGCAGTGACCATTGCTTACCGCCCTCTCACGGTATCACAGCAGAAGTAAGATTTGAAGGCAGATAGTGTAATGATCTCGGGCATTTTTAGAAGGAGCTTTTTCCACTCATAAGGTCTAGTACTGGAGGACATACATTTTATGCATAACACCATTTATCTAGAAAAAAATAATATTTTCAGTTAGATTAGAAAAATACTGGCAACCACGCCATACCAGCATTATGAGCCGCCAGAGGGTTTTGTTAAGGAGATAAAGCCAGGGCAAAGTTTAATAGAACATAATTTAGTTTCATTAAGAGCGTGCAGTCTCAACAGGAGCCCCGAGCAAACATTTTTCACTCCAGTCCCCTGATAGGAATATCCATGGCAGCTGACTCAAAACAAGCTAGGTAAACACTGTATGTGATCTCCAGGATGTAGCTTCTAAATAATAAAAAATAGGCCAATTCTTTATAACAAGGCTCAACATACTAAACTGTTAATAAAATCATCTCCCTTTCCCCTTTATAAACAAGAATCATATATATTATTGTAAACACGGACTTCATTGGGACTGCCCACCTGAGTCAAGTTCAGCATATGCTCGAAGGTTCATACAATCGGGGGCTTTTGATTGTTAGGTCTGTGGGTCAACACCGGCCCCACCAAGCCCCTGGAAATTTCACCATAGCTCTCATTGAGGTCAGGAATTAACCCATTGAATCAGCCACTTCTGTATTTTTATAATGTCAATCACAGCCCTTGTCTAGACAGAGTAAGGCAAGACAAACTGGGGTATAAACCTACAGCATATGGTACTAATTGTCCACGGGAGCCTGTTACCATGGACTAAAGGTTCCCTTGTGTGCTTTGATATACTCCTCTTTGAAACACAAATAGGTAAATGCTCACAAAGAAACTTTTATTGCACAACCTCTGGGTACACACGGACAGTTAGTTTACTTCATGCTAGGTGTGCTGTCGATTTACACCTCTGCTTGCCGCTCACTAACTCTGTCTACGCAAGCCAGTAAAATAAATAAATAAATAACACATGAAATAATAATAGTTAGAATTAAATAATAGATGTCAGAGATCTGGAGAGAGAACTTTATGACACTTTTAAACTAGAGGGTGCTCTAGGTCTCAGAGTTAAGTGCAGTGACACTTACAGCACTAAATAATTCTCTCTCAGCTGTCTTTAAAAGTGAAGGCTATATTTAGATCTGCAAGGAACTGTTGAAAAAGCAGAGAATGGCAACTCTGACAAATGAAAAGAACTGCCAAGTAAATTTTCAAAAGTGTAATAACTTATCCTGAAATCTCACAATCTGCTTTTAGTCTAGTAAAAAGCAATTCTCTTTACTAACTTTCATGACAACTTAGGGACCAGCAACCTTCAAACTGATTTTTCCTTGCAGTGATACTGTTAATTATAGAAATGAGATATCTAAGAATCCAAGTCCTTGTGAAACTGATGTAATATGTACCTCCTTGTCTATCAAACTAGAACACAATCAATACAAGAATTTGCCATTTTAAATGTTATGTGGAAAATTTTCTCATACATATTAGGTCTGTTGGAATTTCATGAATAGCTAGGTTTAAAGCTTCCCTGATGTTTGCAAGACACAGCTGAGGCATGAATTAGTGTCCCAGATATAATTACGTGGCATATTGCCTTGACTTTCCTGATTTCCATAGACTGATAGACTTTAAGACCAGAAGGGACCATTATGATCATGTGATGTTGTGGCCCATATGTCAAAGCACGCTATTGATTAGAGTCAGGATATTATCTTAATTTCTTTAAAGAAAAACATTACTTACTGGTTATTTTTCATCGGATTTTCAATCAAATGTGATTTTGTTTCAAATTAAATAAGTCCTTTGGCACTAATTGAGTTAAATTTGGAATTTTCCCCCTACCCAGTCCTGTTATCCTCTCATTCTAAAACAACTAGACATAAATATGTGCCAGCCTGGGACATAATTAGCACTTCAGCCAAGTTTCCAGTGAGCACATGGCCTCATCATAAAAAACATCACCCCCATTTTGTTCTTGCTGGCATTCTCAGCAGCAGAGAGGCCAAGAACTGAAGGGACAGAAACATAAAACTACTCCTTCACCCCTCAGAAGTAATTCCTCCAAGTTACAGGGGGAGCATGGGGAACTTGCACTGATCCATCTCATGCTACGCCTGTCCAATGAATAAACAAAGGACATAATGTTCATGAGGTAGTAGTAGACTGACCCCCTTCTTCTGCTGTGAAAGATCACTATAATAATTTAAAAGGGGTGGATGAAATTCCTGGGTATGCTTCATAATCACACACACACCACATAACACATCACCTTCTCTTAAACTTTAAATTCACTCCCTGTGTTACTTTAAAGCTTTGGCTCCTCATTGTAGCACTGGAAGTTCCCTTATATCCCAAGAGGTTAAACAGGGGGCAAGTCATGGGATCCCTACATGTCATATTTCTCACACTCCTTGGAAATGCCCTTAAGAGGAAACCCTGGGGATGGCACTAGAGACTTTGATGCTATAAGGGTTGCGCATACACCACTGAAGTCAATGGAAGATTTGTGGACATGATTTTGACTAGTTCAGAAAACACTGCGAGGAGTTTGAATACTTCTGCTCCCCCAGGCTCCAATTCTCAGGGGCGCAGAAGAGCACCAGCATGGAGTGTCCAGGAGATTTTGGACCTCGTCAAGGCATGGGGAGATGAATCCATTTTCTCCAAGCTCTGAACCAGCAAGTGGAATGCCGACATTTACAGCAAGATCACAAGCTGCCTGGTAGCTAAAGGCTATTCCAGGGATGCCCAGCAGTGCTGAGTGAAAATCAAAGAGCTGAGACAGTCCTACCACAAGGGGAAGGAGGAGAGCAGACAGTCTGGTGCAGCACCACTACTACGAGCAGCGGGATGCCATTCTAGGAGGGGCAGCCAGCTTCTTGAGTGTGACCGTGGAGTCCAGCCAAGACATGTCTGGCGTCAGCATGGAGGACAGAGTGGTGGTGGAGGGAGAGGAGGAAGAGCATGGCCAGCTGGCAATCCCCGAGAGCCAGGAGCTGTTTATGACACTGGAACCGGTCCCCTCCTCCCAGGATGTCTCCCAGTCCAGCACTGACACCAGAGAGGGCACTTCTGGTGAGTTCACAAACTTTTTCTAACTGTAAGTGTGTTAAGGCAATGGGGTGTGATGTGCGGTGCACTCTGTGCCTATGCAGCATGGGGGGGTGGAGGGCTGGAACAGTATGTTTATATGTCTGCAGATGGAGCAAGAGTCTGGCCTTCACAGCTCCATGAAGCTCTCACATAGGAACTCTTTGATCCTTCTCACAAAGTTTTTGGGAGACCAGCTGTCCTCCACAGTAGGGCACCTTCACATGCCAAACAACCAATAAGTGGTCTGTCATTGAACCACAAAGCATTGCAGCATAAGGCCCAAGTTTCTAGCCACATTGTCAGCATCTGCTCCCAATCACTCTGCATTCAGAAGTTCTGCAGCCATTGTTGATTGTCCCATCTCTGCATCACAATGCGGTACCACCAGTTTGAACTTGTCTCACTGCGCCAGAACCAGCATTGCACTGCATCTAGAGGATTTACTGGGGACACCATTTATCCCTCCTTGAGTCTCACTTCAAAAGAATAAATAGCAGGACAGAGGAGAATAGCTCCAACTGTCCTCTGTATCAGAACTCCATTTGGCGCAGCACAGAGCGATGTCAGGTAGTAGTAGATAGCGATGTCAGGCAGTAGGTTACAACTTCCCAGTCCTGCCACACTTGAGCCCAGCACAAGTTAGAGCAGCTGAGACACTGACGAGTATGAGCAAGCCACACTCTCTTGTACCATATACCCTCTCAGCACACTTAGAATCAAAGAATCATAGAAAATTAGAGTTGGAAGAGACCTCAGGAGGTCATCTAGTTCAAGCCCCTGCTCAAAGTAGAACCAACTCCAACTTATTCATCCCCCCAGGGCTTTGTCATGCCAGGATGTAAAAACCTCTCAGGATGGAGATTCCACCACCTCCCTAGGTAACCCATTCCAGTACTTCACCACCCTCCCAGTGAAATAGTTTTTTCTAATATCCAACCTACACCTTCCCCACTGCGACTTGAGACCATTGCTCCTCATATTGTCATCTGCCACCACTGAGAACAGCCTGGTTTCATCCTCTTTGGAACCCCTCTTCAGGTAGTGAAAGGCTACTATGAAATCCCCCCTCACTCTTCTGCAGACTAAATAAGCCCAGTTCCCTTATCTTCTCCTTATAAGTCATGTGCCTTTACCCCCAAATCATTTTCATTTCCTTCCACTGAACACTTTCCAGTTTGAACACATACTTTATGTAGTGGAGATGGGGGGAAGGAATTAGACATTTGCCTTTTTCCAATTGTCCGAGATCACTCCTGATCACGAGTTTTCAAAGATTATGGACAACGACTATGCAATCACATCGGGCAACTCTCTCAGCACCCTCAGATGCACTGCATGTCCAGCTTTTCTAAATAACCCTTCACCTCTTCTTTCAGCACTGAGGGATGCTCACCTCTGCCCCATACTATGCTGCTCATTGCAGCAATCTGGGAGCTAACCTTCTCTGTGGAGACCAAAGCAAAAAAAATCAGTGAGTACTTCACTTTTCCACATCTTCTGTCACAAGGTGGCCTTCCCCATTCAGTAAGGGTCCAATAGTTTCCCTGACCCTCTTGTTGCTAACACCTGTAGAACCCCTTCCTGTTAGCCTTCACATTCCTTGCTAGATGCAACTACAATGTGTTTTTTGCCTTCCTGATTACGTTCCTGCATACACAAACAATGTTTTAATACTCCTCTCTGGTTGTCTGTTCAAATTTCCACTTTGAGTAAGCTTCTTTTATGTGTTTAAGTTCACTGATGATTTCTGTGTTAAGGCAAGCTGGTCGCCTACTATATTTGCTTTTTTTAACTGTACATTGAGATGGTTTGTTCCTCTGCCCTCAATAAGGCTTCTTTAAAATACAGAGAACTTTTCCAGATTCCTTTCCTCCTCATATTAGCCTCCCAGGGGATCCTGCCCATCAATTCTCTTTTGCTTTTCTGAAGTCCAGGGTCTATGTTGTGCTGCTCTCCTTTCTTCCTTTTATCAGGATCCTGAGTTCAATAATCTCATGGTCACTGCCACCCAAGTTGTCACCTACTTCTACCTCCCCTACCAATTATTCCCTGTTTGGGAGCAGAAGGTCAAGAGAAGTTATAGCTCCTGTTGGTTTCTCCAGTACTTGCCCCAGGATGTTGTCCTCAACACTCTCCAGAAATTTCCTGGATTGTCTGTGCACGGCTGTATTGCTGGCCCAACAGATGACAGGGCGATTGATGTCCTCCATGAGAACCAGGACCTGTGATCGGTAAAATTCTGCTAGTTGTCTGAAGCCTTCTCTATCTCATCCTCCTGGTCTGGTGGTCTAAAGCAGATGCCCACTGCAACATCACCCTTGTTGCTCTCACCTCTAGACTTAGGGTGCCCATATTTCCTTATGCTGAATATGGGATACCTGGTAAAATGACTCATATTTAAGTGAGTTCAATGGCAATCAACCAGAACTATTCAGTACAAACATTCAAATTCACATCAAGTTGAGTAAGGCCCTGTTAAAAAGAAATACTGTGTAGTTAGATTATTTTTATTTACTTTTTTATCTTTAAGACTTTAGGATTCATATGGGGAAAGGTCACACACACACACACACACACACACACACTTCCATACAATTTTATGCTGGGAGAGAAAGCTCCCTCCAAAGAAGGGGAATTCTCCACTGACCAGCTCCAGCCAAAATACCACCCCTTTGTGCTGTGTGACTGGCACAAAATAACTGTAGCAGACTAGAGACTCTCTTTTCTTGCGTTGCTTGCCTAGATTGTAAAGCTAGTTGGGGCAGGGACTGTGCCTTCTTCTGTGACTGCAGAACATCCATTGTAGGTACTACCAGAACACCAATCAGAAATAATAATTTAAGGAGCTTCATAAGCACCAGTGGCTGCCATGTCTCAACATGTTCAGCATCTTCTGACCCCCTTCTAGTTTGAATAATTGAAGTCAATCGCACTGCTTGTGTGCTTAAGTGCTTTCCTGGATCAGAGCCAGCTTGCTTCGTACCTCCCAGGAACAGAGCTCTTAGTGGGCAAAACAGTCCTTTCCCATGAGCACTGTGGGTTGGTATTGCTCATTCTGTTCGTGGTACATGCAAGAGAGAGCTACAATTCAGGCAGAATAGGAGAGTGTTAGGCTTATTACAGTTGATGCAAGAGGAAAAATTTAGAAGTCTGAAACACAGGTGCATACAGGCTAGGAAAGGCATTTAGCCAGGAAGGCAAAACAACAACAACAACAACAACAAAAACCCACACTTCTATCCCCCTTCAGCAACCTCTGGCATTTTTCTATTACATTTCACATTTTGCTTATTTTTTAAATTATGGATATTTCATTTCATGTGCTTCTATCAGGGCAGCTACACACTGGCTAATTCAAGCATGCAGTGTGCTTCAAGTATATATAACACTGCATCCAGTTCTTGGTCAATGAATCTTACTGACATAGAGGTTTGCTCCAGGGAAGGGAAAGACGACACTCCTGTGGGATAACAGGTGTCAGGCTTATGAGGTGGTAAGCTTCAGGCAACTGACACTCATAGACCCTCAACCTAGGTTCTCGTGGATCATGTTCCATAAATTGGTGGCCAACTGAAAGATATTCTACTTTGGGAGATGAAGGGGAGTCACAAAATGAAACCTCAGACAGCAGAAGCAGGGACTGCTTCTCAATGGGAAAGGCAGCACCTGCATGTAAAAATGAGAAACCAGGGGCTAACTTTTCCTCTCTTCAGCCACTCACAGCATGGCTGATGCTCACTTTCTAAAGAAGGGGGCTGTGGGAAGTGGACTCCTACACTTTTTGCTTAAAATAATTCCTGTGAATGTCATATATTTGTAATCATAGTTTATCGTGTTTGTTTGTACCTCACAGTTTTCACACCAGTTACTTACAAAGTCCTGGAGCAACTCTGTTGTATTTAATAGTTGCCTATTTTTTGTAGAGCTACGGTGACCTCCAGTGGTCAGAATGATCACAGCCCTTTGGTTCATGCCACTATTTCTGGAGTGGCAATCAAATCCCTGATTATTATCTGAGTGTGACATGCTGGTTTGGAATGGGAGACAAGAGAGCCATCCATTGGCCTGGGAGCAACATCAAAGCTGAAATGCTAGCTATATTATCTCCAAACTAAAGGGGGAAACCTGAGTTTACGGAATCCATTATTCAGCCATTTCTTTAGCAGTGACACTTTAATTAAGTAAAACCGATAACATACCTTTCTATGAGTCTCCCTATCAGAATCTCTTCATTTAGAGCTCATAATTTTCATTTCTTTTCATAAAAAAAAAAGTCTGGCAAGATAAAAGGTAAAAAAGGTTTAAAACGTGAAAGAACCTGAATGGAAACCAGTTTTTCCATGTTCCAATTTCCAGGAAAGAGTTATGGGTGGCGAGTTAACACATGGCTGAGGAAGAAAGCAGAAATTATTTACTTAGAACAAAAGCAAACAAATAGATTTCTGGACTTCAAGGTGTCCAGGATATAAAAACCACAAAATATCTTTGGGACTGGTAGATGAGATTTGTTCCAGGTACAGGTCCGCTGACCAGGAGGGAACGGGAGTGGGAGGGGAGCAAAAGGGACAATTGCCCCAGGGCCTGGGGCTCCAGCCATCACCACTGCTGCCCTTGAAATCATTGCCAGAGAGTGCACGCTTGCTCTCTCTCTCCCCCCCACCCGCCTCCCACACAAGCCTATAGCAAGCCTCCATTCCATTGACCCTTAGCTAATGACTCACTACCAGCTCACCACTATCACCCCATATTGGTTTTACAATGCATTTATCTTCTTATCTGTTATCAGGTTTTGTACAGGAACTCATCACTGTGGTTTCTGAGCACTGCAGATACAAGAGTTACTCATACTGAAGGTTGCAAGGTAGCTGAGAAGACTAACAGACTCAGTAAGATTACCACTGAGATGCTAAGTTTGGGCTTAAATTGAAAAGCAAGTAACCTTGTGTTGGTGAAGGGAAAGAGGATGTCCCAAGGACTCAGTGGGCTTGTTTCATTCAAATTAATGAAACAAATGAGGAAGAACGGCTCTTACGCAAGAGGGGGGTTTTGCACAAAAAGGAGCTATGTAGATGGCTCCTTTTTGCGAAAAAGCCTCTTGCACAAAAACAGCCCCTAATTAATTATGCTTTTGCGCAAGAAGGAAGCAGGGTAGACGTAGCCCTAGTGACAGGTTAATTCCAGAGGTGAACTAGGGGATTGAGGTCGGCTGGGGGGGCTCTGCTCTGTGTTCCTCCACTTACGGAGATAAGGTTACATCTACATGGAGCAGAGCCTTCTCAGCCTTTGCCCCTAGGCTATGGAATTCTCTCCCCTGGGACATTCACGTGGCACCAACGTTGGCACTGTTTCGGCGCCAAGCCAAACCCACCCTTTTTACCCGTGCTTTTATTGTGTGTGTCCTCCTCCTTTCCCCTCTTTGGAGTCCTATATTTTACTTATATATATATATATATATATGCATTTATTGTGGTTTTTTTAAATGTGTAAGTTGCTTCAAATATTTTAAATAAAAAGGTGGGGTAAAAATATTTTAAATTAAATAAATATACATACAAACATACCCTGCACACTGATTGCCATACCTGATCGCCATCAGTATAAAGCAGTGTACAGTCTGACACCATCAACTGTCCTCACTTCTGGGACAAACTGGTCCAATGTTCAGTCAAGCTGGAAAGGACTCACCACACATTAAGATGTGTAAGAGATTCCTGTACAAGTGCTTTACCCTGGTGCCTTGTTGTACATTTGGGGTAACTGAGCTGCAGTGAGGTTAAGTGACTGGCCTAAGGTCACATAGTCCAGTGGCATAGCTGGGGAAAAATCCAAACTCTCCTGCCTTTCCATATCATGGTCTATCCAAAACCAAAGTTGCCCCAGAATTAATAAAATGCTAAGGGAATGGCGGCAGCATGACAATACTAGACTCTGACACTCACAGAACAGGTATACCAAATTGATTAACTCCCCACGGTGTACATCGGGCTTCTCTCTCTCAATTCTCTGGAGCAGGGCACATATGCAGCAGTGAGGATGCTGAATCTGAGGGAGGTAGAAATAAGGGCGCTGAAATGAATGTTGAGGAAGCTCAGAATAATGTTGTAACACTGAAGTTTTGGCCACGCTGGTTTGCAGACTGACAGTTTACAAGGTTAGGCTGGTTGATATTCTTGACAGCAGGGTGGTGTCAGCCAGTTCTTGCAGTTGGTGCAAGTGAAAGGACAATAGTTAGAGGATCTAAACAGAAAGTTCTTTATTTTGAATTAGACTGTACGCATTGTAACTACTCCTCATGAATTAACAGCAACTCACAAGGGGCAGAGGTGAAGTTACAGTTGCTGTATCTTCAGTAGACTTACAAGAAGCAGCATGCTCAAATGTCTCCTCAAAACCATAAGAGGTCATTGATGCTACATACAGTGGCTTGCTTCAAAAAGAGGACAATCACAAGAGGCCTTGATGCTAGTATCTCAAAAAGAAAGGGAAAGCAACATTAAATTAAGTTTTAATTGTCCTTATTTAAACGTTTTCCTGCCCCTGTTATATTCAGTTGCTTGTGGCCATTGTGTGGCCTACCTGGGTTTAGCAAATTTGTTTATGCAACACTACACTACTAAATAAAATGGTGCAGTTTTAAACCATTCTACTTTAGTTTCCTTCTTATTGCTACTAAGGCCTTCTGCACAGAGAAGATTTTATCTGTTATGTTCTCCTAATGAGTTTTGTATGGATTCATGCTTTTTTAAAAAAATTATACACTGTGTATAATTAACCTAACTGCAATTATTTCCTTGTTTTTTTTCTGTCTGTTCTCTCCTTTTTTCTGATAAAGCATGAAAACCCTGTTAGAAAATGCAATTATCTATATAGTATTTACCTCGGAAGTTTCTAACCATGAGCCCTTCTCTGCCCTGCCTATCTCACAGGGGTTGGCTAGAAAGTATCTTTCCAAATAATGATAATTATCATCCTCTGTATCCATCTAAATACAGCTGTATATTCTCCCTATATCTCAAGGCAACATTGTATAGCACACAATAAGCCAGAATGAGCACAAATCTTTTCTAGCTCTTATACAGTATGACAGCAAGTTCTCTCAGAATCTCATTGTCAGGGTTCTGAAAGCTCTGTCAATGATAGAGCTGGTGGCTTGGAGAAGAGCATCATACTTTTCCTGTTGAAGTATTTCTGAGATCAGTCAAAGGAGTCATTAACCACATTTTCAAAGCCTACAGAGTATTCCCTGTTAGCAAGAAATCTTTTCACCAGCCTACAGCGTGTAATCAGGGGTGCTGATAGCCTCTGCAGACCCCCAGGCAACGTGTGCGTGTGTGTGAAGCCAGCTCAGTGCTCCCAGAAGAGGCGAGGCATGGGGAAGCCAGCCCTCTGCGCCACTCAGAGCTCTCTGCCACCGCCTGCCAGCCCCGCCTGGATTGCACTATCCCATTCAGCCCTCACAACCAACCAGAGCACTTGGCATGGCAATCCAGTGACGATTTAAAGGCCATGGGGCTATGGCCGCTGTCATGGCCGCAGTAGCAGCAGTGAGAGTCAGGAGCCCTGGGCCCGGAGCAATTGTCCCCTTTGTTCCCCCACCCCTGTCAGTGGGCCTGCATGTAATGCTACCTTGAGCTGATTTGTTGTCTTTATCCAGAACCCAGCCTCCTGCAATCTCTCTGGTCTCTTATCCCACTGTCACACCACAATGTCTGAGAACGTGACAGCCATGGCATCTTCCAGAGTGAACTGCTGCTTGAGTTAATGAACCCTGGACTTTCCCCCCCAAAGGTGTGTAGGCGGGACATGAATGTTGTCAGGAGCACAAAGGACAGATTGGAAGTCTGTCATATCAGAGACTCCTCTACTGATTTGGCTGCCTATGGAAAAATCTGTGTAATTATTAACCATCCTGAGAATAATACACAATTCCTCAATGCAACTGGAGGAGTGTAGCTTACCACTGGAGGTGACTCCTTCGAGTCTTTGAAATGTTCTTGTTGCCAGCAGCCCCAGAGTAGTGCTAACTTTGACTATCAGAAGTATGGTTCTCATAGGTGCCTCTCCACATCCTCTACGAACTCTTCACAGGAGTGCAGAATGGAGCTAGTCAGGCCTTTAAGCTTCAGAAGACTTCTGAGATAAAATCATAAACCTTCAATTTAGCCTACAGATCCTATTTTTCAAACTGTAGTCTGGGTACACCTGCACAAAATAGAAAGCTGAAATGCACAAGGCTTTCCTCCACCTCTCTCTATCCCTCATCTCCCTGCCCCTTCCTTCTCCCCGATCTTCACACATCTATCTGGTTTCTCTCCCACTTGAAAAAAAAAACAGACTTAAAAAAAATAACACAAATGCAACTCTTGCTTTACTATATGTGAACACTGACAATAGTAGGGCACAAGGATTTAAGAGATTTTATTTTTATGGTTTAAGGTACTGCACTCTCACTCAGGAGATTTGGGCTCAGTTCCTACACTCTGCCACATGCTTCCTGTGTCACTTTGGGCAAGTCATTTAATCCATGCCTCACAATGTCCTCATCTATGAAATGGGGATAACAATGCTTCCCTACCTCACAGTAGTATTGTGAAGATAAATATATTACGACTTTGAAGTGCTAAGCTGCAACAGTGATGTCTTGCCTGGACACATCTCTCTCCCTCAGCTACCCCTCTGAAGCTTATATTGATTAGCAGAGGTGCAAAATCTGGTACAAGCTATTGGGTACCTAACTGCATGTATGCCAAAGTGCAAGTAGTTGAAAATTTCTTGGCAACTGCATCCTTTTAAGCCATATCTCTCTGTGACAGAAACCTTCCTCTTCCCCACATGCTTTATGAAAAGGCCTTATGGACATGAATGTACATAACTCAAAGGTGCTTTGAGTTAATTATTTCATGTAACTATCAATCAAACCACGTCATGATCCACTGGTTCTGTTTATCTTACTTTGATGTATGTATCATTTTCATGTTTAAAATTAGCCATATGGAATGGGGAATACTTTCTGGGTTTTAAATGTGTGAATGAGAGGCAAACACCCTCAATGTCTTGATCAGTAACTAGTAAACAATCTCTTCTGTCCTTTAGCCTGAGCAGTGGTTGGTAGGGACTGGCCTCAATTACTAAAAAAGAATAAGAAAGCAGAGGCCTGGGTCTTTTGGCTGGGCTGCACCTGAAAGAAAGGAGCGGAAGACCCCAAGTTGGGGAGACAGCCCTGGTTGGGAGGGGCAACTAGAAAAGAGGTCTCCAGGTGAGTTTGAAGAGTTTGTACTGAGGTTTCAGCATAGAATTAGCCAAGCGTTTTTGTTTCTTTTGATTTGTAACCTACTTTGCTCTGCCTGTTCTCACTTATTACCACTTAAATCCTACTGCTTGTACTTAATAAAATCACTTTTATTTTCTATCAAACCCAGTGTAAATAATTATTACAGGGAGGGGGGGAGGAAGGGAACCACTGTGTACATTCCCCCTTTCATTGTTAAAGGTGGCTTACCCTTATCTAATTCTTTAGGGTTTGATCCCATCTGGGGAGTGGTATCCCAGGAAGCTGCGCCCTAAACTGCACTCTCCTCGGACCTGAAGAGGTTCATTGTCTGTATTGCTTCTCGGTGGGGGCAGGGATCTCAGGCCGGAACCTTGGATGGGGGAGACTAGCCAAGCTGGTCCAGCAGGACCCGGCGGTGAGGAACCTCAGAGAGCAGGAAGGCAAGTGGCAGTGGCTGTGTCAGCACCTCTGGGAGGCACCCCACGGGGTCTTCTGTGACTGCACTGTGTCACACTCTCCCCTATATTGGTGCTGCCAACACAATGCAATGTATTTGGATGCAAACGTAGTCCAAAGAATTACACCCCTGTTGCACTCTTTGAACTGCTTTGCAGCAGCACTTCCTCTTGGGCCTGTTAGAGACAAAAGCCTGATCCAGTCACATAAACATAGATAATGCAGAGCAATGATTCAGACATGTAACCTCATAGCATGACTATAAGAGAGAAAGCTATTCAATACAAGCATATGGAAACCAAACAAGGACGAGGAAATTTGTTACTTTAATGTTTAATAGTGAAAAGTAAAAGATTGTAACTAGAACTCTCTAGACAGTATAATATGCAGTGAATGGAAGAACATTAATGTTTGTATAAATATTAAATAAAAAAATTAAATGGATGAAAGACATTAAAGTTTAAGGTTCAAATGCAAAACGTTTGAGGCAAGGAAATTCCAACAAATGTTGTCATTACTTTACAGATGTTGCTGTTTGTGAAATAATTGTTAGATTAGCACATAAAGAACATAAAAGTTAAATTATGTGACTGTTCCATATAGTACCTCCCAATTTGAATAATCTTCTCCTTGCAGCCAACATAATCTCATTATAGCATCTGTAGCAATTCCTCACAGGTAGGGCTCTTTCACTTATAAAAATTTGCTGGACTTCATTGTTTTCTAATCCTTCGAAACAACCATCTGGTATAGTTAAAGATCTTTAGAGTGTACAGTTACGTGCAATATAAATACACCAAACAGTTAGGAGGGGCATTAGATTCTTTATTTTAGAGGAACAAAAATCAAACACTATATAAGTAAACTTAAAAAATATAGTTGGTGGGGAACTTGTCTTGAAAGCTATAACCATACTTGATATTGTGGTAGGACTATTACAGCAGAAAAGAAATAACTTCTCTATTCAAATGCAGTACATGAGTGCCAACCTCTCATTAGTCATGGCTAAAACACTTCTAGTCATAACGGAGGACAAAAGGTCACAGGCACAATAAAACAGTCACTAAAGTATTCCCAGGAGGTTTCAAAGAACTTTGCTAAACAGAAGTGTGAGAAAAGAGTAATGTTATAATACAATAAACATTAACAAAAAGTTCATCTTGTGGGCCCAATCCTGAAACCACTCTGAGTGTAGACAGACCCGTTGTTGACTTCCAAGGGAGTTCAGCATGTGGGTATACTGAGGACCTGGGCTTTAACTGAAGAACTAACTGGTATAACAGTCACTGAAAAACAGCTGAGTTTTATTGCCTCTTTGTAACACAAAAGGTTTCTGTTTTCTTCTTTCAGAAAACTGGCCATATTCCCCTGAAATATTTCAGAGATCATTTCCCCTTTTAAAGAACTTTCCTGTTGTGGGTTTGGGTTTGTGCAGGACCTTGCTGTTAATTACAAGTTAAAAGCCAGCACTATTCATTTATCTATTAAATGCTCCTGTGTTGAAATGACTTTTGGAGTGCCAGACTCACAGCCGCATGCCCATATGACTCAAGGAATCTAGAAATGACAGTGTTCCCTGGAAGCTGTGCACTTGTGCAGCCACTCAGGAGCAATTCAAATGCTACCACGTTGATTAGCAGAACACCCACAGCTAGGTTTTGAGTTTCTATTGGTGGTGCACATTCACACATGCCTCTATGCATATATTTATTCTGCACATAGATGGAAAAAATCTGCACAGGGAAAAAGTTAGAGGGAACATTGGCAGAGAGTGTTGGCTTTCTTTAAAAAGAAGGATGGAGCTCTTTTTCTTGTGCAGAGAGATTTGCAAGCAAATGGATCTACTGGCATGGAAAGTTTGTCACTGATTTTTCCTAAAAACTCTCAATTATTTTCATCCCCACCAAATCATCTTTGGCATATCTTCCACCAGAAAAAAGGGATGCAGCTAATATGCAGCTCCTTGTATAGATACTAAATCCAGGGCTGGAGCTACAGGTGCCAACTTTCCACTGGGCTGGAGGGTGCTCACTGTTCAACCCCCAACTCTGCCCTAGGCCCTTTCCCCCTAGTATCCTGCCACTTCCCACTCTCTCTACTGAGCCTGTCACATCCATGCGTCCCCTCTCTAGTGTCTCCCTCTGAGAGAGTGCTGATCCCAGGGGGCAGGAGAAGGAGGCACTGACTGGTGGAGCTGCCAGTGGGTGGGATGTGCTGAGAGTGGTGGTGAGGAGATGATCAGGGCTGGTGACATAGAACTGTTGCTCTTTGGCTACGTGCATTAGTAAGTTCTGGCTCCTCCTTAGGTTGGCCACCCCTGGGTTAAGTCCTTCCAGGCTGGCTCCCTGTAGCTGAGTTGGTTCCTCTGCCAAGAGCCCCTGTGCTCCCTAACCACTGAGAGAATGAAAGCTCAGTTGTCTGAGATAGCCAATATATCAAGTGCAGGACTGAGCAAGGGATACTTACATTCTAATATGGGTTTTCTCACCCACTGGTGTTAGACAAGTTGCTTAATTTTTCGGCCTTATTTTTTTTCCAGTTTGACCCAGGAGTCATGAGGATGAATGCATTTTGTAAAGCAGCATAAACAAGTGCTACAGTTTACACACATGCTGTGATAGCTGGGGGATGGGCTATTAGCCATCAAGGCCCCACATTATAATCCTTAAGAAAACTTTTCTAAATTATGGTGATTTCATGCATGGACTCTAGCCCAAGCAGCTGAGTTTGCCTTTCTGCTTTGTTAGGCTGGAATTGACCTGAAAATCCCTACATCTATATATTTAGGAGTACATCCATCTGTGCATCTCTGAGTCTGTTTGTTCAAGAACTCCTCTTAAACCATAAGAGCTAGGACCACCAAATTTGGTATGCAGCTTCCTTTTACCCTAACTTTAGTTTAAGTTAGGGCTCGGTTGTGCCTAGAAGATAGGAAGTGCCAGGAATGGGAATGTTTCCATAAAATGGAAAGGGAGGGAGCAGAGAGAAAAAACGCAAAAGGAAAGGGCAGAGAGAGGAGCAATGTGATACTGAGAGTGGCCCCTGGGGGCAGCTGCAGCACCAAGAGAGTGGCCAGCAGGTCTGGGGCTCTGCCATCTTTCCTGCCTCCAGACCAGGTAAGAAGCTCCCCTGTCCCAAACCTGGAGCCTGTGCCCCCCATCCTGCCCGTGGAGAGCCTGCAGGAGGGACGCTGCAGGAGGGGACAGCTACCAGAGCCTGCTCCCCCCATAGAGAGACTTCAGGCCACAGGGAAGGCTGCTGGAGGAGGGGGCAGCCCCCAGAGTCTGTCTTCCTCCCACCAGACAACCTGAAGGCTCGGGGGGGGACTGCTGGAGGGGCAGCCTCTAGAGCCTTGACCCCGCCTCAACAGCCTGTGGTTCATGGGGGAAGCACTGCAGGAGATTGGGGGCAGCCCCAGGAACTTCCTCCTCCTCCCCCCCGACAGCCTATAGGCCATTGGGGGGTACTGGAGGACAGGGGCAGCCCCCAGAGCCTTGCCCCCCAGACAGCCTGCAGGCCACAGGGAGTAACTTGGGGTGAAGAGGGTTAGGGTTAGGAGCGGGCAGGCCCCAGAGCCTTGACCACCCCCCCAGACAGCCCGCAGACCTCAAGGAGTAACTTGGGGGAGTAACTCCCACTTGCAGGGGAACGCTGCCTTGGCCCCCTGGGAGGAATCTCTATTGGAGTAGCATCTTCACTGCCACAAGCGGTCCCAGTAAGACCCCTTCCCACCACCCAGCCCCGTCCTGACTCCTGCACCTCCCACCTGCCTTGAATCTCCCAACCTTCTGCCCTAAGCCACCCACCCACTACCCCTTCTCATCCCCAACTCTCAGTCCAGCTTTCATTTTTGAAAAATTCAACAACTGGAATAACGCATGTACATTTTCCATTTATTTTTCCGAAAAAAATTACTTCAGTTAAAGACCTGAGCAACGCCAGGTACATCTGCTAGTAACTTACTTAATGAATCAGGAAATTTGCTAGCGTTCAAAGAATCATCCATACAAACCTCCCTAAAACAAAATTCTTTGATCAGTTTCAAGCAAAGTTGAAATACCAAACTCTACTGTAGTTTAAAGAACAGGACAAAAATTGCCCAGGGTATAATCTTGACTGATAGACAGCTGGGTCCCCTCAATTTGCCAGTCTAGGGTGCTTTGCCATAAGAGTAACAACTCTTGATCTGCTCAATCACAGCCTCGAGCATGCAAATCACTCTCAGCTATACTGTATGAATGCTATAGCCAGCTATCTATGAATTGAACTGCAGGCCAACACCAGCAAACTCCTAGTCCAAGACTTCATTCTAGTAGTGTGTGCCTTGTACGGCCTGGCATCCTCCTGGACAGCACAAGCTCATATAAAGTCTATAATTTCATTAACAGAAAGTGTTGTGCACAAATCTTATAATCTCAGATGGAGCTTCCCAAACACTCCAGGCACACTGGTTTAGATAAAACATGTATGTTTATTAGCTACAAGGAGATGGATTTTAAGTGATTACAAGTGGTTAGGCATAGGAGTGAACACTGATTACAAGAAAACAAAAGATAAAATCTAACTTGACAAGCTAAATGAATTCAAAGCAAAGGTCTCTCTCACCACATGCTTGAGTAGTCTTACTGCCTGGATTTCATTTGGCCAGGACTACAATCTTCCTCTGCACACCCTCCTCCTCCTTTCCCCTTCCCTCACAGTTCAGTGTTTCTTTCCTTGTTTTTCAGGTGTTGTTGTCATGGACAGAGAAAAAGGGAGTATACAGGGCAGGGGGGCTTGTTTCCCTTACTTATAGTTTTCTTTTTAATCAATTCCAGATAAGGTTCAGAAGATCTGTGGAAATAGGAAGCTCCAGATGTTTCTTTGCCAAGATGTAAATTTCTCGCTCACACCTTTTCCTACCGAAGAATGGCAGTTTAGCCAGATGATAGACCATGTGATTTTATTAACACCTGAGGTGTCAGTTTGAATTTTGTCTTTGAGGAACTGGTTTGTGCCTGTTTTTACAGACTTAGAATATCTTTCAATGTCATATAGTAGAGTCTTATAACTTTACATACAATGTTGCCACACCAATGTTATCAGGACAATAATGATCAGTAAATTATGAATTTTCAAATGATACTTCAGAGGCATACTTTTTAAAAAAATGCAATCTAGTTTTGTAAAAGGTGAACACGGGGATAAAGACTTTCACAATGGGACTATCCAAAAATGTTAATGCAGTTTTACTATTATCTGCCCATACTTAAGCATGCAGAGTATTTTTGGTCTCAAGGTACCACAATCAGGCAGGGATGCAAAACATTGTCTTGAGAGCAATTGCTAGTATTGTTGGGTTCTCAAAGTTACAGGTGCACAGTGGTCTATTTTGAGAAGAGAAAAGCTCCAAGGATTTAATAATTTGTTTTAAAGGAAATTGGTAGTAATGCAGCACTATTCTTATGCGAGACCATTTGTTCAAGTTTACAACATGGGGAAAAAGAGCCACTTGCCCCAAGGCTGTGATACTCACAACAACCATACTTAAAAGGATGCAAAGAGTGGTACTGGAAAGGGACTTTCTTCTGAAGGGAACAGAGGCATCTATCTACTGACCTGACATCTCAAGAAACATGTTGCCTGTATGGAGGTCATATCAGAGATATCACTGATATATTGTCAAGGAACTATTCACTACAATATATATTCCTATACTCTGGCCTATGGTTTATTGTCCTGTGTAAACTATTAAAACAAAATTACTTTGAACAGAATAGGTGGCAGTGAAGAAATACAGGAATGTAATTTGATAGCACAACTTTTAATTTTAACTAGATTTTATTATAATCTTATGTTTTGTGTAGTCAGCTGTTCTTATCAGGCACTATTATAAATTGCAACAACGTTGTTGGCAGCAATACAACAAAATTGTGAAAAACTTTAGTGTTGCACAATTTAGTACCTACAGTTCAGGAAATGCCAAAGGTATGTTCCCCTCACATGTACCACCAGATGAAAATTTTAATTCAGGCTATCATTGCAAGCACTGTAGGGGAGCCTAGGCTACCCTGCCTTGGCAATAAATGGTGATGTCTGCCTTGTCCAAAGTGTGGATTTCTTGCCTGTTTCAATTTGTGTGCAAATAAGCACACAGGCAAGGCCCGAGAGTCAGGAATTGTTTTGCATAACAATGCAGATTAAGCATGGTATGCAAGACCATGTCAAGAACACAGGACAAGTAGCCTTGTACTAGTACTTCTGTTTCTGATAAGCAAAAAGTACAGATGGAGCCATGGAACTGTCAACAGCACACGTAGTTAGGTAACATGCTGGGTAGCAGGATGTACCCCAAATAGGGGCATTGGGCTTTTTACGTATCCTACACAATACGTAATCAATTGGTAAATATTAGACGTACCAAGTCTCGCCTTGCTATAAATTGCGGTTAGTAAGAACAATCGATGGGAGGGAATGGGTAGGATTGACCTACAAGTCCTGCTCAATGTAACTAGAAGTAATTAGGCCCTTCATACCGACAGCCCAGTGTTCCAATGAGTGGGAAGAAACAGAACCACAACCTCCTGCCTGGCACTGTAGGTAGCATACCGGTGAAGTGTAAATGAGTTAGGATTTATTATTGTATATAGTAGATCTTTTAGTAATTGCTTTTGCATTGCTTTGCACTGTATTAATTACTTCAGAATTTATAATATTTAAGGTTTAAATTGTATAGTAATTGTTCTTAAGGCTTGTAAAACTTAAACAACTGTATTAACTGCTTAAAGCTTGCAATAAATAAGAAGGTGGTTAAGTAGCCCTGGAGTGTCTGTTTTCCCTTGGATCTAAAATAAATCAAACTGCACAACAAGCATATAAGAGGTTTTACACTTTATTTAAGATATCACATTGGTTTAATCCTAACACCACCATGAACTGCAGGTGTCATTAAGCATTATCATGAAACCTGTGAAAAAACTCAAACCGCCCACACACACACTTACTTTCTAGTACCCAAATGGGGACATCACATCATCTTCTTGCCTCTTCTCATTGCCTTATACAACGTTATGTTTAAACTGGGGAAATTGCAAATTACCTCCAGGTCAAACAATTCCTGAAATCTGCCTATAAATTGATTCTCTTTGTCCAGCCTGAATCTCATGGCCCAGAGAATAACAGTGTTGTCCTGACACAAATGATTGAAGGTAAGAAGGAGCTCCTCCAGGAAGGGATGGTAGTATACCACATCAGCAGCCATGATGTAGTCGAACTGACACAAAGACTTGGGGAAATTCTTTTCTAAATCAACTCCCCATGAGAGTTCTTTAATCTGGGGCTGATGCTTACATTTCATTGTAGTATTTTTTAGAACATTGTACTGAAGGTTTCCTAGCAATTCAGGCAGATCTGTGGCAGTCACATGTGCACCTGGGACAAGAAAACAACCACCACAGATTAACCTATAGTTCAAGAATTACAAAGAAATCTGTTGCAGTACAATATACATTTCAAGTGTGTTTCCACGCAAAAACAAACAATTAAAATATGGTCCTGTTCTGCAAGGTCAAAAATAGAATGGGGCCTTTATATCAAATCTGCTTGGTATACTAGTCAAGAGATGGGGAGAGCACTTTAACTACCAACCCTGCAAAATCAGCCCAGGATCTGAAAATCCCCTGAATTCTTTCCTTCTTATAAAAGACACTGCAGGCGAAATGGTGTCCTCAGTTACAATGCAGTGGTTAGCAATTCCAGTTACTGTTGGTAGAGAACAGGTTGTCAGGCAAGAAGACTTTATGGATGACAGATGGGACAGCAAACTCAAGCATACACTGTGTTCAAAGTGACTTGAGAAAACAGGAAGGGGTTACTTAATAATCAGAAGATAAACTGCTCTTGTGAAAAGTTGTGTCTGAATCCAGCCTCTTCTACATGAATCTGACCTCTTGGTCTAATAGGACCCCTAGATCTCACAACATCTGACTTTCATCCTCTGTTTAATATTGGATGGAGGCCAAAACTACTGCCTCCCAAGTAATTTTATGAGGATAAAAGCAGAACTGGCTTAGAAGTTGGCTGGAAATCCCAAAGAATTCAGTGTTTCTTCCTTGGTTTTCTACAACATTTTAGAGGAACTGAACAAATATACACTCCAATAGTCATCAATATTCATCTTAATGAAATTTCCAAACCCAGAAAAGCAAATCTAAATACTTACCAAGTAAACTGGCTACTATGGAGACCAGCCCTGTCCCAGCTCCAATTTCAATTACACTTTTATCAACCAGGCTGTATTGTTTAGCGTTTGTTTCCAAAAAGTGACATAGAACAAGAGCCTGCAGAGAAAAACATAAGAACATATTGAACAAAAAGAATACAATCTGTGCACACATAAAACCTATCACTACATGAGCACTGACCTTTCTGAATCTGAATTACAAAAACACCCAGCTTTTTTAAAAAGTCAAGATTTTATGTAATTTATTTCACATCTATCTAGGTCCACCTGCACAGTAATAAGGCAGATTTTTATTTCAGTTCTCTTACAATAACAGATCATCCTTTATCCATTATCTGATGGAGAGATTATGCACCTTGCCTCCAACAGCACCTTCTGCTGCCTAATTTGAGGAACTGCATTATCTTTCCAATCACAGCCATCTGAATAATTCCACCTACCACTGAATAATTCCACCTACCACTTCAATAGCTCCTTCCATTCCAGAATCTCAAAACACTTCACGACCATCATGCATTTTTGTCCAACCTCTCTCCACCCCTCTCCATGTGTGAGACACAGAAGAGTATGATGAGACAAGGGAGAATGATGAGCCTGAAGCACAAATTGCTGAAGTGATTTGCCCAAGCTCACAGCACAAGCTTGTGATAAGGCTGGGAACACAACCAGTATTTCCTAACTCCTGTGCCTATGCCTTAAAACACAAGGCCATCACTTTCTCACAGAAACAATGAGAATAATGGGAGCATTGTGGTTAACACAGTAGAGGCAGCCAGTGCCCTGCAGGGGAGGGGAGACAGGAAAGGGGGCCAGCGTGAGAGCACTTGGCTTCAGCAATTAAAATCTAGGGGGAGGAGTGTATGGCACATCTAGGAGGCATGTGACCCTGTATGCACCACACACACAGCACCCATGTGGGGAGATTTGCGGTCAGAACCAGAGGAACCAACCCAGAAATGACTACTGAGAGATATACTTCAACCCCAGCGCAGGTACAGGAAGCAGTGATTCTGAATCTCCATGTCTCTGAGTTTTCAGTTGGACCATAAACATCTTTTAACGGTTTGGGGGTCTGGTTCCCATGTGTGTTCCTAGGACCCTTCAACAGTTGTTCTGGCACCCTTACTGAAAAGATTTTCTCGCAATATCTAGTTGTGTTGCTGTTTATTGTATTAATTTTCATCCTAGTCTACAGTGGGGGAGGAGGAAGAGATTTCATTTGTAGAGTGCCCTGGACATACACAGATTAAACACAAACATGATCTATATGCATTCCAGAGTAGTTTCCCTCTCTCCAAGCAGGTTGGGGGAAGCTATTACTAAATATTATTTGTTAAGATCTTATGTCATGCTTTGGCACTGAATGATACATGCATCTAAATGCAATTCCTCTCCTGAAGGAACCAAGGTTCTTAATCACCTTTGAGCTATATAAGCTGCAGAAATATACCACAACAAAAAACCCTAGATATAGATTCATAGATTTTAAAGCCAGAAGGAACTGTTGTGATCATCTAGTGTGGCTTCCAGCAGAACACAAACCAAAGATGTAACCAGTAATTCCTGACTGAAATCCAATAACTTCTGGATGATTTAGAGCACACAGTTTAGAAAGGCATCTCATTTTGATTTAAAGACTTCAAATAACAGAGAAATCAATACATCTCCTGCTAAGCAGCTTTAATAGATAATTACAGTTAAAAGTCTGCCCCTCTCTCCCACTTTCAAAATGTCTAGCTTCAGCTTCCAGATATTAGCTCTTGTTACAGCTTTGGTCTACCAGGTTAAGAAACTCTTTACAATCTTCTCTCCATGTATGCACTTACAGATTAATTAATTAATGGAGATGCCTATCTCCTAGAACTGGAAGGAACCTGGAAAGGTCATGGAGTCCAGTCCCCTGCCTTCACAGCAGGACCAAGTACCATCCCTAACAGATTTTGTCCCAGATCCCTAATTGGCCTCCTTGAGGATTGAACTCACAGCCCTGGGTTTAGCAGGCCAATGCTCAAACCACTAAGCTATCTGTCCCCCCAACTTGATTGATCAAGTAACATCTTAAACTTCTACAGTCACTTCGGTGCAGTAACTGTCATTCAAGATGTGTCCCCCCGAGCTCCACTGTAGGCACTGGAGAATGGAGATTTTTCTAGTAGCAGTACTCGGCCGGACTGCACATGCGCGGTGGTGTCTCGCGGCGTTCATGCTCTTTTGCGTGATTGCACGGACCGGCACCTGCCAGTTCCTTGAGACCGCTTCGGAATCTGGAAGACATAAAGAAAGAAAGACTCCGACGCAGGGAGGAGAGTGGGTAGTGGAGCACCCATGGGGACACACATCTCGAAGAACGACAGTTACTGCACCAAGATGAGTAACTTCACTTTCTTCTTCGAGTGATGTCCCCGTGGGTACTCCACCATAGGAGCAGCAGTACTCCACTAAGCAGGAAGGTGGGATACGGAGTCCCTATTTGTCTGCTGAAGAGAGCACTGCTGATGCCACCGCGGTATCTGAGAGCCCCCTCTGCTATACTGTATAATGTTTTACAAAAGTGTCATGCGAAGACCAGGTGGCTGCTCTGCAGATGTCTTTAAGGGAAACACCCTTGAGAAGGCTGTTGAAGCTGCCATTGCTCTCGTGAAATGGGCTCAAGGTTGTGTCAGAAGCGGTATAAGCCTGGATGCGTAGGCTTCAGTTATGCACATGGTTATGAGTTTTGAGATGCGCTGGGATGATATTGGCTGTCCTTTCGATCTCTCGGCCAGAGACACAATCAGCCGGTCAGTTTTTCTGAAGGGTCTCATGCGTTCTATATAAAATGCAAGGGCTCTGTGAATATCAAGTGTATAAAGGGATGCATCACACAACGAAGCATGAGGTTTCGGGTAAAAAGATGGAAGAACAATTGGTTCATTGAGGTGAAAGGTCAAAGAAACTTTAGGGATAAATGCTGGGTGAAGCCTTAGGACTACCCCATCGGTATTGAAAATGGTATATGGGGATGTTGCCATAAGTGCTGATAACTTGCCAACTCTGCGTGCTGAAGTAATGGCAAGAAGGAAAACCACCTTCATAGTTAATGTCTGAAGTGGTATAGTTGCCAACGGTTCGAATGGTGGAATAGTTAGAGCTCCAAGTACGACATCTAAGTTCCACACTGGAGGAATGGGCTTGTGAGGGGGGCTTAGGTTCACAAGGCCCTTCATGAATCTCTTGATAGTTGGGTGGGCTAACAGGGAGATGCCTTCAATCAGTTGTCTGAAAGCAGAAAATGGCTGCTAGATGAACTTTGAGAGAAGCTAACATCGGCCCTGTGTGTTTTAGGTGTAGCAAGTAGTCGAGAATAATGTGAAGTGGAGTCAACTGAGGGAGCAGTTGCTGTGTGGAGCACCAGGAAACGAACCTGCGCCATTTTGAGAGGTAAGTGGTTCTAGTTGTTTGTCTTCTGCTGTGGATTAGTATTTCTCTGACTTGTGTAGAGCAAAGGGAATCGGAAGGATTCAGCCAGCTAGGAACCATGCGGCGAGCTTCAAGGTATGTATCTGGGGGTATCGTAATGACCCTTGGTTCTGGGTGAGAAGGTTCGGGAGGGCTGGAAGTGGATACGGTCTGCATAGTGACATGCGTCAGAGGAAGGGAAACCAGTGCTGATGCGCCCATGCTGGCGCTATCAGTATGACCATGGCACTGTCCGTTTTGACCTTCTGCAGAACTTTGGGAACGAGAACTGTAGGTGGAAAGGCATAGAGGAGAGGTCCGTTCCAATTGAAGAGAAATGCAACGCCTAGGGAGTCAGGGCCGAGTCTGGCTCTGGAGCAGTAGTCTTGACATTTCTTGTTGTGACAAGTGGCAAAAAGATCTATTGAGGGTGTGCCCCAGTGTCAGGACTCCATCGTGTAACTCCCACTCGTGATCAGGAGCGAAGTGCCTGCTGAGAAAATCCGCCGCAGTGTCCGTGGTGCCAGGTAAGTAAGATGCCACAGGCATAATGCTGTTGCGAATGCACCAGTTTCAAAACTGGATTGCCTCCGCACACAGGGAGCGGGATTGAGCTCCGCCTTGATGGTTTACATAATACATTGCTGTGAAATTGTCTGTGAGGATTCTCACTGTGGTATTGCGGATGTGGTCGTGGAAGTATCTGCAGGTGTTGAAGATTGCCCGAAGTTCCAGAAGATTTATGTGGAGTCATGTCTCTGATGGCGACCATCGGCCCTGGGCAGATATGATGCCCATATGTGCTCCCCACCCTAGAAGGGAGGCCTCGGTAGTGATGTGGTGCGAGGGTTGGTGGTGGTGGAAGGGCACGCTGGCAAGAAGATTTGTGCTGTTCGTCCACCAGTGGAGCGACTGGAGGACCAATTGCAGAGGGGTCACTGATCTGTATAGATCACATTTCATGTGATTGTATACCAGTGCTAGCCAATACTGAAGGCTGTGAAAGTGTAGTCTGGCGAAGTGTACCACATTAGTTGTGGCAGCCACGTGACCCATGAGCATTAAACAAATGATTATCTGAACGGTCAGACTGCCTTGAATGATTTGTATCAAGTCTTAAATGGCCTGGAACTTCTGGAGGGGTAGATATGCTCTGGCGGTGTTCGCATCTAGCAGGGCACTGATGAATTCCAGCTCTTGAGTAGGGTGAAAAGTGGACTTTTGCTCACTGATAAGAAGTCCGAGGGTGTGGAAGGTTCTCATAGTGGAGTGGACCATATTGAGCACTTCAGTACGTGAGTGACCCTTCAGTAGGCAGTCGTCGAGGTAAGGAAATATGATTACTCCTTCTCGATGGAGGTGTGCCACAACTACCACCAGGATTTTTTAGAATACCCTGGGGGTGGTCGAGAGGCCAAAGGGTAGGACCTTGTACTGGAAATGATCCATGCCGACTGTGAACCGTAGGAATCTTCTGTGTGCTGGATGGATTGAAACATGAAAATACGCGTCCTGGAGGTCGAGGGCAGCAAACCAGTCATCGCGATCCAATGCGGGTATTATAGCAGCCAGGGTCACCATCTTGAATCGTTGCTTTCATAGAAAACTGTTCAAATACCAGAGATCTAATATTGATCGCCATCCTCCCGACTTCTTTTGAGTGAGAAAGTAATGGGAGTAGAAACCCTTGCCTTTGAACTCATCTGGGACTGGTTCTTCTGCACCTAAGGAGAGCAGGTGGTCGACTTCGGTGCATAAGAGACCCTCGTGAGATGGGTCCCTGAAGAGGGATGGGGTGGGAGGGGGTAGTAGGGGGAATGATGAGGAAGGGTATGGAATATCTGGATTGAACTATTTCCAACACCCACTTGTCTGTGGTGATTGCAGCCCATTAGTGGTAAAACAGCCTTAAGTGTTGGTGGAAGAGGTGAGTGTGGTGACTGCTGTCATTGTAGGAGACTGTCTGCATACACCCCGACCAAGACATCAAACCTGCTGTTTGTTGTTCAGCGGGGTCTGCGTACGGTTGCCCAGGTTTCGACGCCTCTGAGGTCTTTGGCGCGGACATTGCTGATCGAGGATCCGTTTTTGGTGCTGATTTGCTGCCTGACATATGGGTAATTGTAACGCCGTTGGTAGGCAGCATAACAGCATCACCTATATGGTGGGGTATACATACCCAATGTCCAGAGGGTTGTGCGCAAGTCTTTAGATGAATGTAACACCTGTCTGTCTTTTTGGCGAATAATTTGTCTCTGTCGAACGGCAAGTCTTCTACTTTATTTTGTAGGTCTTTTGGGACTCCCGCTGACTGAAGGTAGGATGCGTGTCTCATGACTATCGCCATAGCTGTGGACCAGGCCGCTGTATCCGCTATGTTCATGGCTATCTGGAGAGCTGTTCTCGCTGAGGGTGTAGCCCTCCTGCACAACTGATCTTAATATGGGTCTTTTTTACTCCAGTAGATGGTCCAGCAGTGGCATCAGCTTTATGAAAGTATCAAAAATGTGCTTGGAGAGATGTGAGGTGTAATTAGATATCCTGAGCGTGAGCGTTGCGGAAGTGTAAACTTTTCTGCCCAATAAAATCGAGTCTTTGTCAGAAGAGACGTGTTTGTATTGCAGCGTTTTAGACCTTTGATGGACTGCATCCACCACTAAAGAGTTGCGTTGGGGATGGGTAAAGAGGAATTCCATGCCTTTAGGGGGGTACAAAATACTTCCTGATAGCTTTCTTGCTGGTAGGTGGTACAGAGGCTGGGGTATGCCAGATTTCTTCGGCGACCTCCAGTATGGCGTCATCTAACGGTATAGCTATTCTCGATCTGTATTGGGGCTGGAGATTTTTAAGAAGGCGATGTTGCTTCTCCTTTGTTTCATCCAACTGTATCTCATGGCTTACCGCTACCCATTTGAAGAGCTCTTGGAATTGTCGAAGGTCATCAGGCCGAGAAACATCTCAAGGGATGACGGCTTCATCTGGAGAAGAAGAATGGTCAGTAGGGGACACTTCTGGTGGGTGCTCCTTGGTGATGGAAAGATGCGTATCATCTGGCTCCAATAGAAGTTGTAGAGATGCAGGCTGCCCCGTTGGGGTGGGAGGGGATAGAATTGGGGAGTGTCTGGGAGATGTACAGCCACAGTATGATCTTCCATGAGATCTGGACCTATAGTGGTATGAGTATCTGTTGGGTGAGTAATGATGGTAACGGTCATTACGGTGGTAAAGTCTGTCAAGTGGTGAGTGCCTGTCAGAGTAAGTAGGTTGGCCACGTTCCCAATGCCTTTTGTGAGGACAACGCGGAGAGCGGGGAACGGATGTATGAAGCTCTAGAGGAAGTCGGAGATATGGAGAAGTGTCATTGATGGTAGTGACGATGATCCCTGTGGGCTGCTAGGAATGGAGAGGGCAGCCTCTGGTGTGGAGAATACGGTGATCAGTGGTGTCCCACGCTGTAAGATCTTGAGGAGCGTGGTGCCGGTGGGGAAGGGGACAATGCTGGTGAAAATACTAATGAACGAGAGCAACTCTGCGGAGGAGGAGTACTCAGTGCCGAGACATGTGGTTTGGTGCTGCTCATATGCGGAGTCGGCGCCATCGGTGCCAGTACTGTAGATATCAGTGCCGACCCCCGCCCTGAAACCGTAGTGGGCACCGGTGCTGAAGTTGCCGCTGCCAGTGCTGATGATGACCTCAGCATGGAGGAATCCTTTGGTGCTGGAGGTTTAATAGCGGGTGGTGCCAAGGCAACCTTCGGTGCCGCTATTGGTGCCGCTTCTGCTGGTCTTTTGGTTTTCGGCACCGCAGGAGTCTTTAGATGCGGTTTCGTGGTGCCTGAACTACCGGGCTTATCTCCTGTACTAACTCTGATGTGCGAGATGGCCGGTAGAGACCTGGCAGGTGACGCCCGAGATCTTTTGGGTGAAACAGTTGTAGGAGATGAAGTCCTAGGTTTCGGAGGCTGGTCTGAGGAGGCCAACTCCGAGCCCGTCGGCTGGAGGGCTTTATCAAACAAAATCATCCGCAGCCTCATCTCCCTGTCCCGTTGGGCCTTTACAGTCAGTTTTGTGCAATGTGAGCACTTTTGTGGGACATGAGCTTCCCCGAGGCAACGAATACATGAGGAATGCCTATCAGAGGTGGGCATTGCCTTGTGGCAAGTGTCACACTTCTTAAAGCCAGGCGAGGACGGCATTTTCAATCTTCAAGTTTGGGGTTTTGGTTTTTTTTAAGTTTTAGGGTTTCAAAGGGGAGTTCAACTAGTAAACATCTCTATCTCTATATAACTATGCACAACAGGAGAGGAAAAAAACTTGAGGTATTATTATTATTATCAGGGCTCGCCAGCCGCGTGGTTCGGCACACTGCGCATGTGCAGACCGCACTGCGCGGCTGTGCCAGCTTGTAATCTACTCTCCACGAGCAAGTAGATTACAGTAATTGTTGAGCCCTGATCATTATTATTATTATTATTACTAGGAGGAATGAAGTAAAACCATGAAGAACAGTAACTATTAACAAAAACAATCTCATGATTGAGGTGGTAAAGGAGGGAAGTTGAGGAGACCAGTTCACTCCGTCTGCAGCCTGAGACAGTTGAGAGGAACTGGCGGGGGCCAGACCGCGCAATCACACAAAAGAGCGCGAACGCTGCATGACACCACGGCACATGTGGTGAACTAGAAAAATCTCCATTCTGCGGTGCCGGGGCAAGCCCAGCACCTACGGTGGAGCACCCACGGGGACATCACTCGAAGAAGCAGCACTAGTTCCATTCATCATCTGAAAAAAGGTAGGGGCAGAAATTCAGAACTATTTCCAAATTTAGGTAAAAGTTAAATGACAACTTTGGGTAGAAAAGTTCCAAGTCCCCATGAAAAAGAATACATATAATGGTTTCTTCTGGTCTCCTTGCAACAGAAATGACTTTTAGGAAGGCTACTTTTTAGAGGTCCAGGATATAACAAAATAGTTCTTTCCTTTGTTTTATTTGTAGCAGGTTAAAAAAGAAATGGGAAGCATTGACCCAAAAGTTGCTGAAAGCACAAAAAAAAGAAAAATTATATACGTTTTCCTTTACTAGCTCTTCAACTGAAGGACTATGGAGCCCTGTGCACTCAGCAAGTTCATGATTAATTGTGTGGAAGCATGGCCATCTCCCACCTGCACAGCTCTGACATAGAAGATTTGTGGGTTGCAAACTAGAGGCAAAGAAAATGCAGAACATTTCTCTTGGTTTTATAGGGCTGAACAAATATGCAAAGCAATTTAAAGGGCTAGTGTTTTAGAGGAATAAAACCTGATAATAATTCATAAATATTGTACCGATGGCCAGACGAATGCCCCATAACACTCAGTGCCTTCTGTAATTTTTATCTCATGACCGGCAAAGTAAAAACCTTCCCAACATCTGTTAGTTAAAACAGAAGGAGAAAAACGCCTTCTCATGATTTCTGCAACTGTCTGTTCGTCTTCATTTTTACCTGGAAATAAAATGAGGAGAGATCATACAAGTTATACAGTATTGCAACAGAACTGAAACAGACACAGAACTGACTGACCACGAAGCTACTGGTTTATACAGGCAGGCAGCTCTCTAGCTGCCAATCTGACTTATGCCTGAGAGTGGAAATGTATTTTACAATAAATTGTCTGGTATGATATGGCCCTACTTTTGATGGTACTACTGCTACTAGTACTGCCACTACCAACAACAGTCTCCTAAGATATAATTCAAAACTATTTATACAGATCACAATGCATTTCTTCTCATTGATGATGCAGATGGGCACAGAAAATATAAAGAAAGCAATTAGAAAAGTGACAATATCTTAATATATATATACATACACACACACACACACACACACACACATATATACACATATAAAATTATATATAAAAATATATAACCTTGTTATTAAATAGGAAGTATTTTCAATTAATGCTACTATGCTGTTAACTCTCATATTTGCATTTGTGTATTTTTCATGTTTTATTTCCAAGGCTCTTTATGGGATCCAAGAGTGCTATTCCCTTTGACAATTTACAAAAGGAGTCAAAATACCAACTTGAATCTGTCACTGAGCATGTGAAGCAAAGACTTTAGCAACACACATTATGATAGCTAAGAGAAGAAAGCACGACTGTTGGCAGATAAGCATATCCATTCAACCCACTGTACCCTTATACACAAATTCTTTCCAGTTGGCTAGATCATCCAAATATCATCCTTGTTGCTGTGTGAAGAATATTTAGGACAGCTAACACAACCATGCATACATTTTAATAGATACATTTATATATATGGTGTCACCTGACATCTCACAATAAAAGGAAATTACTCACCTTGTGCAGTAACTACTGTTCTTCAAGGCGTGTGTCCCCGTGGGTGCTCCACTATAGGTGAAAGGTCTCCCTGGAGCTACAGCAATATCCACAGCATTCCTTAAGGGGGTGCCTCTCAAAGACATTTATTGGGCAGCCACATGGTCATCAGACCACACATTTTCAAAACATTATGCCATCATGCCCCAACTGGCAGCAGACACATTAATGGCTAAGGCAGTTCTATCTACCATTACAAAGTAGTGACTCCAAGTCCCACCAGCCACTCTGAGCACTGCTTTGTAGTCACCTATAGTGGAGCACCACTGGGACATCACCCGAAGAAGAAAAGGAAGTTACTCGCCTTGTGTAGTAACGACTGTTCTTTGAGGGTGTGTCCCCCCATGGGTGCTCCACGACCCTCCCTTCCTCCCCTCTACTCAGAGTCCAATTGCTCTGCAGTAGATGAGGAACTGAGAGGAGGAGGTCGGGCCGTGCTCAACTGTCAAACCGCCAGCAACGCGAGAGGTTCACTGAGCATGCGTGGCTCGACTGCTAACTGCCATCAAAAAGTCTCCGATCCTGCAGCTCCAGGGGAGACCCTTCACCTATAGTTGAGCACCCACAGGGACATCACCTGAAGAAGAACATTCAAAACTATATAAATATAACCACCATAAAAAGCACAGGAGTTAATTTTCTACACTAAACTATGGACATGTTTCAAAATGGGCTCTTAGGCTAAATCATCTGGAAGACTGGAGCTTCTTGGTTAACTACTGGAGGGTCAGTTATATAACAGTGTAATTATATTTATTTCTTAAACCTTACATAGGGGGGCAGAGCTCTTTCCATTATAATATCAAATTAGGTGACTTCTTAGCTCAAAAACTGGAGTAAAAAAGGGGTTGTGTTTCCTTTTAAAGAACAAAGAACCAGGGGCAGAGACACAGGGGATCTGCAGTAAAAAACATAGAAAAAAAAGTTCAGAAGAAAACTTGTGCTGAAGTTTATTTTTGTTCTGTAAGTTAATAAATTATATCCCTAGAGTGGGGCAAATTATAACTATGTTGAGTCCGAATACTTTGTTTGGAAGTGGTCGGAATACAACCTGTTTAAAAGTAGGTACATTCCAGTAACTATCCAATTTGCACTAAATCCCATACACTTTAAACAACAATAATCCGTTGTTTTAAAATCACCAAGCAGTAGCCTAAAAACTGAGTTAAATACCATCCCTCAATTACTAGCATGTATCAGATATACTGTAAGACAGGGATGGGGAAATTCCGGCCCACAGGCCGGATCCGGTCCACAGAGTTAGTCCCAGGAGGGCCCCCACCTCCATGCTAACCCTTGTCTCTGAAAATACCAGAGGTTCACAACTCTCATTGGCCACAAATTGCCATTAATGGCCAATGTGAGTGGCAGGAAGTGATGTCTCGGCCCACGATGCTTCCCGCCACTTGCAGCCAATCAGATCTGTGATCCTCTGACACCTGCAGAGGCGCAGGTATACATAGTGGCAGCGGCCCACCAGGCTGCCGGTTTTTTTATTGTCCACCCCTGCTGTAAGAGATAAGGTGAATTCAGCAATTTTTTTCCTCAAATTATGAGCTAAGTAAGAATCCCCTTGTTACCAGATAATTTGTTGCAAGGATTGATCAAAATGTCCTGTTGTAGTGGAGCAGCAGAGGCGGTGTAATAATCAGGTGCCTGTTCCAGTTTTGCTTGCAATCAATGAATTCTTCCCCAATAAGCAGTTAGTAATACTTTGCACTTATAAAATGCTTTTATCCAGAAGATCATAAAGTGCTTTATGAATATTAATTAAAATTCATACCCTTCTGTGACATAGGACAAGGACACTTCACCTACTACTGAAAAGCAGCAGTTTTGGGGAAGGAACATGGCATCATTCAACAGCACAAAGTGGAGGAAAAGAAGTGAAGACAATTACATTGAAACAGCAGGAGGACTGTTAATAAGCAAAAGTTAAGTATCCAAGCTGGCATGTGACCAAGACAATGGGATTAAGTACCCCTCCTATACAGGATCTGCAATGATTATCAGCAATCAGATAGCAGTTTTCTGTCTCATCCATAAGACACACATGCAGCAGCCAAGCACACACTGTACACTTTGCTGGTGGAAAACCACAGCACTTACTCAGATGCAAGAGTGCCACCTACTGAGTCACCTGAATCACTTCCTCAGGAAAAAGTCCATAGCCCCTTCCAAGTATTGACCTGACCTAACCTTACTCAACTTTCTAAGTCTGATGTGGCACACAGCAATCTTATTTACCTCTGAAGCTGTATCATCTTGTGCTGTGACCTTAACTCTCCCAGCTGGATAGCCCCTCTTCCAGCTGACATGAAAACAGAAACCCAAGCCTTCCTATTTGCTGTGTAGGACATGACCTGACAAGGTTCAGCTCTGCAACAACATATTCAACCTGCTACAGAAGCTACATACTCGCTAACCTACAGTTATTCAAGCCCTGTACTTGTAAATATCTGAATGCCATGTATCGCAGCTCTAGGACTACATGTGGTTCCTCCAAGCACTACAAACTTAGTTCTCGTCAAACCTAAGCAGTACAGTATAAATGCCTAGACAAAGTGATTTGTATGGCATCCTGCTGGTGTATATTTCCATTTGAAATGACCATTTTCTCTAGAGCATATTCTACTAGTATATCCACTTGAGGCTCTTGGTAGAGCCACAATTTCTAATAGTTATATTTAGAAACAAGCCAACTCAACATTCTGATTCAACTTTGAATGTCATGTTGAGCTCTAAACAATACCACAAAAGCCCTATGTTAGATGAGCCTAAATTTTTAAAAGCCACTATTAATTTTGGGTGCCCAGTCAGAGCTATCTTAAATGGGCCTGCCTGATGTTCAGAAAGTGCTGAGAATACACCCTCTGAAAATCAGGCCCCTTCATTTTTAAGTATCTCAAATTGTCCTAAAATGGAGGCTCCCAAAGACACTTCAGATGAAGACAATATCCTTATTTAGCTGTATTTAAGTCTTACTTATTAATAAACTTGCTGCATTGTGTATTTTAAGCATGCTAATGTCTTTTGTGGTTCTCTCTGACTCAATCTGATGGCAATATTGCCCTTAAACTACTGAAGGATGAATGCTACCAATGCTCTAGTAGTGCTGCAGCAACAATTTAGAGAAGTTTGGAGGATCATGTGCTTCCACTCTTGTTAGCTACGAAGGACAGAGCTGGTCATAGATTATCAGAGGAGCTAGCGAACAGGAACAGCTAACAGGGGAGTTTTACGAGGTAATTGTGAGGGGGCATGTGAGTGGGGCTAGATACACTTAACATTCTTTAAACTTCTGTAAACTTAAATCCAACAGATCAAGAAAGTAGTTCCAGGCGTAAAAAGAACATGAAGGCAAAAGTCTATCAATAAACTGGGGCCTATCCAGTTTATTGCACCTCATGTAGCATGTATGATTACCTGCCCTATGGATAGGTAAAGTATTTGCACATTTAGTGCAAGAAGTTCCTTGCCCTCAGAGTCCATGTATAGGCTTTGGAGACCAGAGTGGACAACTAAGAGGGAATATGATAAAGATGTATAAAATCATGACTGGTATGTAGTAGGGATGTCAGCGACTAGTCAAGTAGTCAAAGTCGACTACTTGATAAACCTAGGCTTATCAGGTAGTCAAGTCACTACTCAACTAGTTGCTTCCACCCCTTCTCCCACCTCTGTATTAGCAGCAAGAGGAGGGAGTAGGAGCCGGTCCTCCCCAGCACCATCTCCGCAGGTAGGCAGGGGAGGCAGATGTGCAGCAGGGGACCCGGCATGAACCAGGACTGAGCACTCCCAGCTCACGTCAGGTCCCAGACCCGGTGCCTCTGCTTTTTAAATGTAGTAAGAGATGCCTGGCGGCTGGTCACTCTTATTACATTAAAAAAGCAGAGCTGCAGCATCTGGGACCTGGTGTGAGCCGGGGACTCAGCTGTCCCGGCTCATGCCCTGTCCCAGATCACTGCAGCTCTGCCTTTTAAATGTGGTAAGAGCCTGGGGGCTCTTACCACATTTAAAAAGCAGAGCCACAGTGAACCCCCTTATAGATTAATCAAATAGCCGATAGAAATTCCATCAACTACTCAATTAGCTTACTATCCGCTATTTAACATCCCTAGTATACAGAAAATAAATAAGAAAAAATTTCCTTCGCATACCACCAGGTAGGGTGTTACCACATGAAATTAATAGGCAGCAGATTTAAAACAAACAAAAGGAAATATTTCTTCATGCCACAGTTCATCAGTGGAACTCCCTGTCAGAGTATGCGTAAGACCAAGACTTTAACAGGTTAAAAAAAAAAACCCTAGATAAATTCATGGAGGATAGCTCCATCAATAGCTATTGTCAGGATAGCGTCCCTAGCCTTTGATGTCAAGGCTGGGAATAAGCAACAGGGGATGAATCATATGCTTGTTGCCTGTTCTGTTCATTCCCTCTGGGATACTTGGTATTGACCACTGTCAAAAGAGAGGATACTGGCCTAGAAGGACCTTTGGTCTGAGGCAGTGGGCCATTTTTACGTTAGCTCAGTGCTTTTTTTATAAACAAAAAAGGTGCTGGTACTAGGGTTGCCAAGCCAAAAAAAAAAAAAAAAAAAAAAAAAGGTCAGAGGTTGGGGCCGAAATGTGGTAACGGCCCCTTTAATTGCCAGCGGGCTTCTGTCCGGTGTGGCACGAGTGCTCCCAGGGCCAGCTGGGGGCTTTGCCGGAAAAAAGCGAGTGCTCCCAAAAAAAGATAACGGAAGGTCGTACTGGTGTGTAACAGCACAAAAAAAGCAGTGAGTTACCTGAGGCTGAGATGGAATTTTCATTTCATGTTACTATTTTCTTTTCATAAACTTATTTTGGGAGCTGAGATTTATCATGCTGAAATACAGCCAAGCAGCAATGTGCACATGTGGTAAGTTTCTGATAAATTCTTATGTTCATTTTTGAGTTATCAGAGTGGGAGTAAGTATTTTTCTGGAGTCATATTTGGGTTTGGATAGCTCAAAAGCAGGGCTCCTATAAAATGTCCAACTTTGCATATGCAGAGATATAAATGTGGGGAAAGTTTTGTAGTAGTTGTTTTGCTTTATCTGAAGAATTTTGATTTGAAATAGCATTTTGTGAGTTTGAAATCAATGGACTGCATTAGCAAAGTCATAACTCAAAATGATCTGGACAAATTGGAGAAATGGTCTGAGGTAAACAGGATGAAGTTTAATAAGGACAAATGCAAAGTGCTCCACTTAGGAAGGAACAACCAGTTTCTCACATACAGAATGGGAAGCGACTGTCTAGAAGGAGTACAGCAGAAAGGAATCTAGGGGTTATAGTGGACCACAAGCTAAATATGAGTCAACAGTGTGACACTGTTGCAAAAAAAGCCAACATGATTCTAGGATGCATTAATAGGAGTGTTGTGAGCAAGACACAAGAAGTCATTCTTCCGCTCTACTCTGCACTGGTTAGGCCTCAGTTGCAGTATTGTGAGCAGTTCTGGGCACCACATTTCAAGAGAGACGTGGAGAAATTGGAGAAGGCCCAGAGAAGAGCAACAAGAATGATTAATGGTCTAGAGAACGTGACCTATGAAGGAAGACTGAAAGAATTGGGCTTGTTTAATTTGGAAGAGAGAAGATTGAGATGGGACATGATAGCGGTTTTCAGGTATCTAAAAGGGTGTCACAAGGAGGAGGGAGAAAAATTGTTCTTCCTGAACTCTGAGGATAGAACAAGAAGCAATGGGCTTAAACTGCAGCAAGGGAGGTTTAGGTTGGACATTAGGAAAAAGTTCCTAACTCTCAGGGTGGTTAAACACTGGAATAAATTGCCTAGGGAGGTTGTAAAATCTCCATCTCTGGAGATGTTTAAGAGTAGCTTAGATAAATGTCTATCAGGGATGGTCTAGACAGTAGTGGGTCCTGCCATGAGGGAAAGGGACTGGACTCGATCTTTCAAGGTCCCTTCCAGTCCTAGTATTCTATGATTCTATGAAAGTGCAATTTTCTGACAATAGTGCTTTCATCTTAAAGCAATTGTGTAACATCATCTTTATTTTTACTTCCAATAATGGTTACTTTCCCAAATCATAAAGGAGGGGTAGGGGGAACACACAGTCATACTTAGTAACACTTAAGGGTAAACCTCAGAAGCTATTGCTCATTTTGCATACAACATGTTAGTCTGAATCTCTTTGGCCTATAAAAACCAGAGCCTCTATTTTGATCCAGATTAGGGTCCAATCCTGAGAATACTGACAAGTCCCCTGAGCTATTAGCATGATCTAAGAACATAAGAACAGCCATACTAGCTCAGACCAAAGGTCCATCTAGCCCAGTATCCTGTCTGCTGATTGTGGCCAATACCAGATGCCCCAGAGGGAGGGAACACAACAGATAATCATCACGTGATCCCTCTCCTGTCATCCATTTCCAGACTAACAAACAGAGGCTAGGGACATCATTCCTACCCATCCTGGTTAATAGCCATTGATGGACCTAACCTCCATGAATTTATCTAGCTCTTTTTTGAACCCTGTTAAAGTCCTAGTCTTCACAACATCCTGTGACAAGGAGTTCCACAGGTTGACTGTGCCTTACTCTTACAAGCCTTACTCTTGTGAAAAATCCCACTGACGTCAATGACCACTAATAAACTCATTGCACACGCAAAGGCTTCAGGATTGGAGCCCAGAGTCCAATAACCTTTGTTCCTATTTCACTTTATCTGCTCTCTCGTTACCTTGTTCGAGGGGTCCTTGAGAAACGAGGAACTCCTCAGTTATTCGTGCCCTTGTCACCTTTCAGCTCGATTGCAGCATGAAGCGCTCAGCACTTAGGAAACACCAATGGATCCAGAAGGCCACAGCTCATCTCTTCAGAACCACAGGCTACCATGAACTCATCAAACCTGACCTCTGCTCTTTACTTTCTGTAGAACACTGAATCAAATTAAAGGTCTCACTCCTTATCTTTAAGGTGAGCCTCAGCCTGGGGCCAAGGTATCTAAAAATGCCTAATGATCCAGGATGAGGACCATAATCTACAACTTCATTCCTGAGGTACAACAGAAAACTGCCGTAGATGGAAGTCTGTGGAATATAGTCCCTCCCAGGAGCTAAGGGCCAGCACAAACTTTATCATCTTCTGCTCTAAGTGCAAGGCATATTTCTTTGACCTGCCTTCTCTAACAAACACATACCAACATGTGTGCACATGTGTACATTACACATAAAAAAGGATATACTGTAGACTGAATAAGGCAGAGGTCCTGTGGAAAAATCAATAAGTGTTCATGTAATTAAAGACCGTATCATAATGCACATGCTCAAGGAACCCAAATAAGGGCTAACAGCAGAGGAATGCTAAAATGCTGGGATTTGAGTTCCAATCCAGGTGCTTGAGGGAAGCGTACTTTAATGGTCAGTCTGCTGCCCATTCCCCTCAAACTGGACCCCTTCTGCCTAGTATGTCAACATGAAGGATGACTACATAAGTAACCAATAAGGGCTTAATGGTTACTTGACAACACACATACCTCCCCCCCCCACACACACACACTGTCTCTGTATCAGGGCAGCAGGGGAGACACGTGGGAGCCAGTGCCATGGGGAACCAGCTTTAAGCCAGCTCCCCACAAGCACCGGATCCGCCTGCTCCTCCACCCCTGTGCTGCTGCCTCCGATAGAAAGGCAGAAACACAGAGTGCTCCCCAGGATTGGGGCCGGGAATGCGTGGCTCCCGGCTCACCCACAGGGACTATAGAATAACTGTGTAACTAAACTTTGATGTGGTTACACAACTAATTACACACTAACTGTCTCTGTCCATCAGTCCTCTCTCTACCTCAACACTGGCTCCTCCTCCCATCACATTCTCCTTGCCTAAATCAGTCTCAGACTCCCCTCCTCAGGTTTCTAGTCCCAGTCTCAGTAATTCCAAATCTCTCCATTCCAGACTCCCCATCCAGCAGCCCCAGTTATAATTAAAAAAAACTCAACCAAACAACACTCTTTCACATACCCCTCTGCCACTGTGAAGAATAGGACAGAAAATATGTGACAAATGATAGTTATGCTGGTTTATGCTCACATGATATTACTGGGATGAATGTAGTATAAGAACCTAAATAGAACATAACATTAACCATGCCCTTGAAAGATTTGAAAGAATAGTCAGGAAGCGCCTTGCAGACTAATTCAATATAGCAATTGTTAGATGAGCTAGCAGTGATTATCAGAGGCTGTAGAACACTAAATCCTTCCACTTCACTTAACACATCCTGACAGTAATTTGCTACTTTCCAAGAACATGAAACAAAATATTTTTCCAGAGAATAAATTTACCTAGACTATTTGACTAATGTTCTTTGGCTTCGTCTTTTATAGGACTTGCAGATAAGCCGATACTACTGCTATTAATGCCTGCAAAGATATTAATAGGAAAAGATGAGCTCTGCAAAGACCTGGGTAATGTCATCCCTTCCCCTCCTCCTCTCCCCCGACTGAAAGGAGCTCCTGACTCTTCCCTCCTGCAGTGCCAAAAGGCTGCTGTTAAGTCATGTTTGGGTGTGAACCCTAGCAGAAATAAGGGGGCATGTGACTCTTTGTACTTCCCACACACACATTGACTTGGCAAGACATGGCACCAGGAATCAGGAGACGTGGGTCCATCCCAGGTGCCCAGCCAGGCATGGAGAGTGAAGAGTGCTGAGCAAGGAGGGTTGGGTCAGTTAGTCAGCTGCTTGATCTCCGTGTAAGAGAGATGTTTGGGAGTGTGCATGTGTGTATGTGGCAGGGTAGGGGTGTGTGTGCCACCTTTCTCTGTGGAAATCCTAAAGCCTTAAAGAAGGTAAATAAAATAAACAATAATCTCAGCTTCACAGTATTTCTTTTTAACAGTCACCTTGATGTTGATTTGAACATTTGTATTGTATAGATGATTGCCATGGAACTTGCTTGAATAGGAGTAATTTTACTAGGTGTCCCATATTCAGCATGAGGAAATATGGTCATCCTATGTTGGCAGTAGGTCTATCTGGATTGGGCTCGAGTGCCAACAAGAACTTAATGAATTAAACGCATATGAATGAAGTATCCAGGAGAGAAAGAAAGACCCGGTAGTCAAACACTGACTACACATTGACTTTTAATGCCTGGTAGTCAGGGAAGGAGAAGGCGTGGAACACATAGGGCTGCAACTGGGGAGAAAGATACAGGAGAGTCTGTGAGTGCTGTTCTTCTTAATGTGGTCACCTGACACCAGGCAGACAGACATACCAGGGTCAGGGGTCCAAGAAGTGACTGAGATGGACTGCAGGAAGCCATGGAAACATAGACCAGTTTTTCCTGTCACTATAAACAGACATGAGCTTGACTTTTCCATGCTGATCTAAGGAGTCTTAAAAGATTGTATACCAGCTAATAAACGCTATCTTGTTTTGAAAATGCTGCCCAGTGCAGCTGCAACAACTTACTGGTTACATTGCTCCCTGAATAAGTACAATCTGTACAAGGAGTTTTAACTCATTTGGACTTGCTGTAGAGGAAGTCTTATGCTTGCTTGAAACTAATCCCCAAAGCATTGTAATGCCTGCATTTCAGACTACTGATCTTCTGCTTTCTGTCTGCATGACAAGAACCAGGGAAGGAGGTGAATGGAAAAGCCCTTGAACAATTGTGGGTGCCTTTTTCTGGTTACTTAACTTGAGACCATAGAGTTTGATTTGCAAAAGTGCTGAAAACTCATAGCAGCAACTAACATGAACGGGTACTGAGCTTTATACGTTCGAAAAGCTATATAATGGCAGGACCTAAGCATCTCAAATTGGGCATCCAAAATAAATGGATACTTTTGACTTCAATCTCTCTGTGCCTCAATTTCTGGATAATACCACTCCCTGACCTCACAGGGGAAGTGTTATGAAAATAAATGCTGGTGTTTGTGAAGCATGCATATACTGTAGTGATTAATACAATTGAAAAAGCATATGAGGAAGTTAATAATTGCCTTTAAAGCAGGGTCTGAATAATGTGCAATAGAAAGCATGAATACTGAATAGCTGCTCAAGAAGTGAATGCTGTCCTTTCATTATGACAAATGTCCAGTCCTAGCTATAAGTTAATATTTTGAAAACTCCTGTCACGGCCACTATTTTAGAGGGTTTTTTTTATTTAAAACCTAAAATCTGAGATTAGCCGTAAAGGTTAAGGGTCTTTACAAATCAGAGGGCCCGCAGTCACAAATTTTGTAGGAGCAAAGCCTGACCCTGTTACCAGCTTTATGTGATGATTTCTCAGGATTAAGTTGGAGGCAGTCCAAACCAAAATTGAGCTTATAAGTAATTCATTTTGACTAATTGACACCCCACATAGAAACTCTACATTAATATCCTGATCTATGGCAACAGCTTAATTCACTGGAACCAGAAATGGGCAACCTGCCATACACACTACTATGCACTCTGGTAAGAAGCTGCTAGGGTTGGGGTGAGCTGGCATGGCATAATATTATGAATTTTGGCTATAAAACTGCAATAAATGCATTTTTATATAAATGTTAACACAGTTCCTTATGTGAAATGAGTATGAAAATACCTCACAGAACACATTTTCCTCCTCAATAATCTCAAGCATACAGGAAAATGAAGCAGATAATTAAAATAAATTACCTTCTCTGTGTTCCAGATTCCTTGTTAATACAGCAGATATCAGATGATTACACTGCGATGGTATCATGTCCATTTTATGTGATACAATACTGGACAGAAAATATATTAGTTAAAATATCAAATAGAATATTATTTATTTAAATATATATAGTGTGTGCGCATGTGCGTCAGAGAGAGAAAGAAAATTTTGTGCTGGAAACCAAAATTCTGCTTAGGAAAAAACAGACAAGGCAAACAATGAGGAATACACAGTTAAGAGCTGCATGAAAAATACAAATATAGTTTTTAAAAGTGAGTTGATATCGACGTATAATGCATTGTTTTTCTTTATATTGAAGGAGAAATTAATGTAGCACGCTGCATGACAGACAATATTGTTTCACCACACAGCCACTTTAAGCTGGGAAAACATTTCTTTTAATATCACCCATGCGTATTTTCTTCTGAAGGTCATGTCCACAATACACTTATGTATACGAAACTAGAAAACATCCTGATAGATTCTGAATGTTAATTCATAGCCTGTTGACTGGATTTTGCATTCCAGTGCTATGATTAACTAAAAGTACTCCAGTACTAAACAGTTCAATCAGTAACTTGCACTATTTAATATAAGCAGTGTAAAGTAATTCAGATTAATTAGAATGTATTATGAAAATTCAGGCATGAAGAATTTCTATGGTGTCCAGTGTGTAAAAGCTGTATTACATTGTATCCATCAACATACCTGAATCTATTCTCCTGGCCTTCAAATAAAGGAGATACAGAAAGGTTTATCTGCTGGACTTTCCCCAGCAATTAGCTCAAATAGTCCCCGATAGAAAAGCACTAAAGTCTGTGTTACATACTGCCAACAATCCCCCACCAAAAGGCATTAATAAATCCCGACAGCTGCAGCCTGAACACAAAGTGGTCACACGGTGCTGCGTTTCCCAGATAACTTGGTACTCTTACATAAGGGAGGAGGAGTTTCGTAACAGCAATAGGTCTAAATACAATAGCACTGCAACAAGTAAAATTAAGTAATCTGGACAAATTCACAAAAATAGAATAGCACTTACTAAGGCTGTCACTATCTAGATCATTTAAAAAAAATAAAGGAAAAAAATCATTCAAAACTAAACTTTTCTTCCAAACATTAAGGGCAATATTTAAAGCAGCAGAGGTCTGATTTGTGAAATGCATGTACAATTGCATGTCTAAATTTGAGTGCACAATTACTACAACTGATTATAAAAACTGAATACCTCAGAGCAGATTTGTACACTCACATGCTCAATTTAAAAAAGAGGCAAGTACAGGCATATAATTGTACATCTTTGTATACAAACTTCAAATACTGAAAATTTGGCAGTAAGTGCATCTATAAGATCTCTCATCTCAGAATCTTTTCTATCAGCAGTTTCCCCTTCAATCTCTTCCAAAAAAGAACAATTATATCAGTGGAGTCACACGTGTGTCTCAAAATCTTATTTAGACTGTAAACTCTTAAGGGCACAGATTGTTTCTTACTCTACCTTTATATAGCACCTAGATCAGGGTTTCCCAACATATGGGTCGGGACCCAAATATGGGTCGCCATTACATTTTAAAAGGGTCGCCAGGTGTCTCCCCAGGTGGCTCTTAAGGAGTCATTCACATATTTTTTGAATTGCCCTGGGTCACCAAGTCTTCCTGAATTGTCAAAATGGATCCCCATCTGGAAGACTGGGAACCGCTGATCTAGATACAATGGAGCCTCAAAATCTCATTTGCCTATAGGTGTTATTAAAAATATTCATAAAATGAAACTGCACTAGAACTTAAAGAACAGTAGAATTCTACCATACTCAGCAATTGTAAATACTGGAGAGCACATTTTATACTTGGGAGCCACTGTCAAACAAAACCAATTTATTTCAAATACAAGGCTAGCTTACCACTAGAGAAAGATCTGCAACCACCTCTTTCAGCTGAATCCACAACTATGGATATTTGCTTGGGATATCAGAAACAGGGATGTTAAATTTAGATTAATCAAACAGTCGATGGGATTTTTCTTATAAAGGAAGCACACAGGGATTGCGGGGCCAGCAGGGGAACTCCCGCTGGCCCCTCGCTCCCTGCGGGGCTTCCTTTTGAAATGTACAAGAGTCCCATTAGGGCTCTGTACATGTCAATGGCTGAGGCACTGCAGGGCTCTTGTACATTTCAAAAGCAGACTTGCAGCAGAAGCGGCGCAAGTGGAGACTGCTTCTGTCCCCACTCGCCGTTTCCACTGTGCCTCTACCTCCTGGCCCCTGTGGAGATGGTGCTACAGGGAACCAGCTTCTAAGCAGAAACTTATCAGATACAACTAATCTCTTACATCCCTCATCAGAAGGCATCATTTTCTACACAGAGGGTTTGGATTACTACTGTAAGACTCCTTCATGAAATACTTGACTCCCGGGAGCCCCAAGGTCAAGTCCTATCAAAGTCATCTCAGCATTTCATCCTTCGGAGGTAGATAAATAAAGTTCTATGCAATTCACTGTATGTCTGTGGACTTTCAAATGTAGCAGTGGGCATCCTTCCTCGAGAGGCCATAGGTAGGCTCCCTAAGAGGTAAAGAATTTATTCAGATGCTTTTATGGCAGACATGACTGAAGAGACCCATTCAAGAGAGAGAATTTCTGCCGCATGTCACATTTCAAGGTGATGTTTTGACCCTTTGGGCTCAGACTTCTGCAAGCTCTTGTCTCCTCTGCTGAACTGAACTGTTTCCTCTCATAACTCCAGAGACCTTTGTTTAGCGTGTTTCCAAAGGCTGCAGTTTTGAGTGTGATCTTCCCAATTGTTCACATCCATCTGATGTCACATTCAAAGGATGAAAAGTTAAAACTGAAGATCCTTCAGCTATATGGAAACATTAAAAAGATAGCATTCAGGAACTGAAGTTTACACTCAGAACTCTCCCCAAGGAACAGAGATATTTAATTTCTGCTGTTTTCTAATCTTGAAGAGCGAGAAGTACAACAGAGAGGAAAGTTGGACAGAAAAAACCCCATAAAGTTACACCAATATAGATACTCTTCAATTGTGATAAAATTAAGTGGCTCATATGCAGAGCGGGTGAGAATTTAGGGATTTTGGTTTGCCTCTAGCTGGGATATATTGCTCCTGAAACAAAATGTGAAATTGGCATTATTGTCTATTCACTGGATAGTCACAAAACAAAGAAATATAAATTTTTCTTTGCTGCTAATTGGCAGGTAGCCTACCAGCTTTGGGAGTCCCAGTTGGAAAGCTGCATCTCTAGAGGCTTTCAGCCACAGAGATGTCCTGGCTCAAACAGATACCCCTAGGGATGCTATCACAGCATGGGAAGCCTGCCAGTGTGCCACAGGCTAGCAGGCACACTGAAATACCAACAGGGTATTTTCATCAAATCACTGCCTGCATCAATGCCAGTATTTTGTCTATTCTTATGGAAAGTCTAAGGAAGTCTAAGTTTCACATCACCTCTGAATTTGGACATTTTTTGCCTTCACATGCTCAGATGACTCCCATGACTTCAATGAGAGTCATACACATCTGAAGGCAAAATGTATAATTTTAGATTAATACCACAGTAGATTAATACTACTACAGAGATAATTCCTGTTTGGATTATGTAAATTGTCACAGTGATGTCTCTTCCCCTACCACAAGATTCAATAGACTTTTTTGTACTATGAATGATGCAGTAAACAAGAAACTTCGAACATGCAGTTTTTGAAGACAGGTAGATAGATAGATAAAATAACCAAAACTGGCTGATTTTTTCTCCCAGTACTCAAATTTTGTACATGACTTATCAAACTTCACTGAGTTATGACACTGATAGATGGTGATGTAACAAAACTCTCATTTAAGCCCATAGGAAATATAACTGACAAATCATCTTCTGGCCCAATTTTATTAATTAACTCAGAAAACTCGCATTTAATGTAACAGATACTTTCACTGAATAAGAAGTCCAACAGTGGACATTCTGAGTAACTGTCCTGAAAAAGCTATAATTCAAGCTTGCTAAAACTACTTCTTGTTTAAAGTCTAGACACAATGTCAATTCAATACACACAAAAACAAGGGATAATTTATGTTTATTCTGTTCTACCAAAGAATTCATTAGAATATTTACAATGAAGACTTGATCATAAAACAAAATACAATTAGCACTTTTTCTTTTTTCTTCCTCTCATATTCCATGATTTCCCTTTTTTGCCCTCAAACACAGATCTGGCGGTCACCATGACAGTTTTCTCCTCATTTCCATCCTCACTACTTGAGCTACCATTCCCCTCTTCCTCTTTAATGTACTTTTGTCTCTCTGTATTTTTCTGAACTGGTGACTTCTTGATAGTTTTTCCTCTTTTGCACATATGTAAATCTTTGCTTTCAGAATCTTCCTCTGAAGACCCACTGGATGCTTCCGAAAGCTGCACATCTCCAATGAAACCACCTCCATGGAAACTCTCCTCTTTGGACTTTGAATGCTTTTTCCTCTTTGTCTTTTGGCTTTGTACTACAATATCTTGAACAGCTACTTTTCCTTTCTCATCATGTTTCAATTTTTTCTCTGCGACAGCAGTAGCCTCCTGAATCTTATCAGTTGCTGCTTCTTTTTCTTTCCTCTGCATACAAGTCACAGCTCTTCGAAGTCTCTGGCTCTTAATGGCTTGCTTTTCATGTTCTGCTAATCTGAAGAACGAATCAATTCGAAGTTGAGTCTACAAGTGTACACAACAATTAAAGAGGTGTAAGTTTAGATACCATGATGATAAGCATTCTATAAATAAAACAGATTATGCCATAGTCTAAATTGGAATAGAACAAACACTAACCAAACAAATGAAATATGAACCACAAGTAGATATAGAATACGAGTTACCAGAAGAGTTTAGTAATCTTACAATAATATAATTATGCAGTAAGTTTTAAAAGCTTCCTTACAGCAAGAAAGAAACACTACAGCCCCGTTTAAAGAAACAAAGTAATGGTTACAGAAACAAAATTTACTTCACATTTTAAACATACTACATTTATACTTATAACAACAAGTTATTTGCAATTACAGCACAAATGGAGACTCCCAAACGTGCAAAAAAACCCACACTTCAAGTATTCTCAAATGCAAAATTATTAACATAATAATGATTGCTTTACTAACAAAGCCTACAACTATGTCTTTCATTTGCTCAAACCAGCAAAATAAAAACATTATTTTGATTAAATGAACTGAATGCTTACTGCAACATTTTAAAGTCTTAACTGCAACCTTTCTGAATCATTTAAAATTCAACATTTTTAACTGTGTGTGTAGATTAAAAGTTATCAATATATTCATGTAATACAATAAAAAGTATTCCTATTCCTATATTACTATAGTTGCATCTCCCTGCAAGAGCTGATATTTCTAATGTATAGACTTTACAGGGAGTAAAGTACAACCTCATTTAGTCAAACTGTTGGAGAGAATATTTTAAAACATTCACATATATTAGGCTTTTCATCAGTGGTTTTCAAACTTTTTGGCTGATGGATGACCTAGCTCAATGTAAACCTTTCCATGGACCACCAGCTGCTAATGGAAACTCACCATTAAGTACATAATTACACCCGAGCCCTTTTGCTAGTGCTGCAGCTAAGGACACTGGTTTAATTTAAATTATTAAATAGATGAAGCACTTTAATTTTCTCATGTTAGTTTATGAAACTTCATTTTAAATAAAATAAAATAAAATATTAATGTATGTTCAACACAAAAGCTTTCAATGGTTTTATTTATGGCAGGTGTGGGGAACCTTTTGTGTGTTAGGGCAACTGACCCACAGAAAAAATCAATTGGGGACCACACAAGTGAAAAGCAAAATATGTCTTCAAAATAACCCCAACCTTCACTCATGTGGCCTCCAACTGAGACATACCGCTCCTCTGGCTCTCCAGCCCCATGGGGCGAGGGGAAGGACTGAGGTACAGGACTTCCCATAGACCAGATTTACTCTTCTGGGGTTCTGGAGTTAGTGGATTTTATGGACCCCCTTAAACCCTGGGGTGAAGGGGGAGAAATAAGGAGTTCAGTGTTTGGGACAGGGCTGCCAGTGAGTGGGATGGGCTGCAGGATCTGGGAGGTGGGGTCCAGAAGCAGACTAGGAATAGGGTATCTGGCCGGGAGGAGGGTGCAGGAGCAAGGGAGGGTACAGGCTGGGTATAGGGTGTCTGGCCAGGAGGGAGGGTGCAGGAGCAGACTGGGGGTAGGGTATCTGACCAGGAGCAGGGAGATGGGGGCAGGGAGTGCCTGGGGCTAAAGCTGGTGGGCAGAGTGGCTGAGGGGGTTCAGGCAGATGGAGGCAGGGTGCCCCTAGGAATAGTGCTGGGGTCAAGACGGCTCGGGGGTGGGGTTCAGGGAAATGGAAGGGTAGGGAGGCTAGGCGCAGTGCAGAAAGGCAGGGTTGGGCAGGTAGGTGACCCCGGGTGTCCAGCACTGCAGGGCAGACTGGCCAGCACACTTTGAAAATCCTAGAAGAGTCAAGTTTAAATGCACCAGAAGTAGGGATTACATGGGTCTTACTTATGCTAATTTAGGAATCGGTAATATTAGCTACTGCAGAACAAACAGAAGCACGAACTCATGAGCTGATAGGCAGCAGTACTAGATTTTACTAATTTATAGTTTGCACCTCCCAAACTGTATTTATGGTCAAAAATTTAGAATCTAATGATATTTAGTTTTAAAAATATATGTATTTATAATTGTACTATTCATATACACAAGGCCTAATTCCATGCTGATTTACAACTTATGAGAGCCCATGAATTCAATGGAATTGCAGGGGTGCAGTTCAGCTCAGAGTCTGTTAAATGATTTGGGTTTGTAATACATTTTTGGTTGAAGTTTTGTGGGTTATTTAAAAAATACTAAATGTTTATATTTTCCAACCAACCTTAAACTACATTAAAGCCTCCAACAACATGATTACCTGTTGTGAGTTCAGCTGTTTAAGTACAGGCAAAAGGATTTCATCTGTCTTTGTCCTAGTCCAGCCAAAGCAATTCTGACAGAATGTATAGACAGTTAAGGTTCATCAAAACTTAAAAAACACTTAATACCAAAGTGTGAATATGAAAGATAGAAGTTCCTCACCTACCTAAGCATCTTTCAAAGATACTGTAAATACACATTTTTGAACTGTAAGAACAAAGGACAATTCAAGATCTAGTAATAAATAATGCCAGGATTATCCTAAATGTTGTCAAAAAAATGTTCCCACCTATTGTTCATAAATTGTGTTAACAAAAAGATCACTCCGGATATATCCATTATTGAAAAATATGTGAAACTTGAGGAAAAAAATCCCAATGTTTGTACATACAGCAAAGGCTTAGTTACCTAACAGTAGATCAATTACCACCCATTTTTAGACACAGAGCACGCTCTCTCAAATTGCAGTGAGTGCAAGAAATAGAAGTGCACTATGACAAGGGATGCTAGGCAAAGTGAAGATGGGATAACTGATTTTGTTTGCAGTTTACATTTAGAGCGAAATCTTCCTCATGGAGAGAATTTGGTTCTTGGTTACTGAACTTGCTAACTGACTCTTGTACTCTTTTTGATAAAAGCAACTACGGTTCACAACTCCAATCACATATGATTTTAAAAAGATATTCTCTGATCTGTTCTACATCAGGCCTTCCCCAGATGAATGTTCCCTTTGATTCATCCACCACAGGTTTCAGGTAAGCTTCTACTACTGCTGGATTTGGGAAGCCAGGACTCAGCTGCAGTTGGCGCAGTTTTTTCTTTACTTTGGTATCATGTGGGTTGGGTCTTATTTTCTTATTCTTCTGAGCTTCAGTCCACCATTCACTGAAGAATATAGGAGGAGAGAGACATTCAGTTGTTTTAGTGAAATACATTTAGAACGTCAGAGACTATTAAGCTAACTTAAACAGATTTTATTATTATTTCTTATTTGTTTCCAATAGTGCCAAGAAATGATAGGCAATTTCCAAACAGCAATGTGTTACAAGCTCTGCCCCCAGAAGCATGCAATCAAAAGGCACACAAACGTGATAGGGAGAAGGTACACAACCTATAAATACCGTTGGGTCAAGGTGATCTTTTGCCACATCTTGATCTGGACAGCAGAAGTCAACTAAATTTCTCAAAGCCAGCACACAACAGAAGTGGGTCTTTAAGAGGCACGTAAATACAAATGGGTGAAAGCCTCCTTGATTAACTGCGAAAGAGTGTACCATGCCTAGTCATAATTCTTGGATGACTTCTGTAACAAAATCTGACTTTCATTGTTTTTTAAATAATAAGTCATAGCCTCAGCCAACTCCACTTCCAAGCGAAATTTCTCCATAAAATTTTAAACATTTGGCTCCAGTGTAGTGAGCTATGGATATCTAAGTGGTTTAAAACAATTTTATTGGAAAATAGGGAAATCTTCCTACTTACTAAATTATTTTATTCACTGTGGTTTTCTATAACAACCTGTACTTTTCACCTATGTTCACATTTATCTCTTTACATTCTAAAGTGATAGAAAAACATGTGAAACTAACATCTGTATTAGAGAAAGAAAAATTAAATAAATCATACGTGAATTTTAAGAGAGGTTCCATTCCATGCCCAGGGAATTCATTTAAAATCTCCATTGCTGTTACATAGCCAACAGATGGGATCCCTTCAGTGTAGTCACTTCCAAGCAAATAGGCCAAATTAATTAACTTGCTTCTGTCTAACCCTGTAAGACAGAAAATGTAAACTAGACATTCTATGAATTTAAGCTCTGTTCTCCTAAAAACAACAACAGCACATTATCTGAAAACTAAAACAGCAACAAGAAAAAGCACAAGCAAGAACAGAGATCGAAGCTACTCTGATTCAAAGCAGGGCTTACTTTATTTCATTCTGGACCAAACACTATGGCTAGTCCAGGCACTAGTAACTGGCTTAACATATTGCATCAGACAACCCCTTAGAACCAAAATTAAATGCTATTAGGAACCCTGGAGAACTGCATTAATTTCTGGCCTTTACGTGATTTTACTTTTTTTAAAGAAATCTACATCTCACCCCATCATCAATTCTGAGCTAAAGTTTAGTGGCTTCTATATCAGGAATTCAGAAACTGTGTGCAGCATTAGTTCTATCTCCTGAAGTCTGGAATCACAGTATTCAAATGGCTTAACGTAGTGGTTCTCAAACTGCATGCTCTATGCTCCCTGGCTGGAGGCTGATCACACTGTGTTGGCAGCACACAGGGTGATGATGTTCGTTGCTTCAAGTTGCATCAACAGGCCTCCAAGGCTCTTTTTGAAACTGCTGGAAAGGAATAGAAGAAATCAGCCTAGCTGCTTCTACTAGGAATTGCTGTTATAAAATGACAGAAAAAAAACTGAACTACTCCTCAGGGACTGAATCCACCAGTTTACTCTCCATGGAAATAATTTCTGGAAAGAGACAGGAAGAGCGTGCATGCTGATGAGGTTCGTCAGACAGCTAATCAGAATGTCTGAATGTCTAGGGCAGCAAAAGAGAAAGGTCACTGAGTATAGGAATCCATGTGCAGAGGAAAGGAAGAATAGGAAAGATGGCAGAGAGAAAGTGAAAATAGGCCAAACAAAATATAGGTTAGCAAAGAAAAGAGGCTTGCTTTTATACATTCACAATTTGATATTTTCTGCACTTATCTTCTTGAACTTCTGTAGCTTCTGTTGCATACAGAAATAAGAAGCGTCTATCACATCAGCCACAACAGTGGACAAAAATATTCTCAGAATTTGCTCGGAGAAAATAATTTTCCATTATATAAAATAGAGAAATTCTGCATGATCAATAACCAACAAACACATTACAATATTATTTCAAATCCCTAAACTGGGAGTTTTGAAATAGTTGTGTAGAAGTAATGGCTAAGAAAGAGCAGGAATGGGCAAAAATTGTCCATAGTAAATTAAGTGACAGACATTGAACTTTTAAAGTTCAATAATTTACTACGTGCCATGACTAAAAACTTTTTTGTTCAGATCAGTATATACTTTTTTAATCTTTGGTCTTATAACAGCAACCAGAAAGAAAAACACTACAATGGATTAATTAGTAACTGAAAATCTACAAAGTGATTTAATCCCTTGGATCTCCTTATAACACAGTGTTTGTCAGTACGTCCAAAACAAACTTCTATTTAGAGATGTTTATAATCTGCCTATATAATTTGCTCTGAATAAAACTATGCGTGGTCTTTTCTTCACACAAAATGTGAATGTTTACCAGAAAGCAGACATTCCAATACATACTATTACTATCATAATTGGGTCAGCAATTATAGCCCCAGATGCAATAACTGGCTGTGAACTCAGAGAAATTACTTAATGCACAAACCACATAGAAGTTTGATGTGACTTTGATCTCTCAAAAAAAGTCATCACTGCTAGGGATGTTAAAATTAGATTAATCAACTATTCAGTTAGTTGATAAGGACACTTCTGCTTTGAAATGTAGCAAGAGCTGCCTGGAGCCTGGGTCCAGCAGGGAGTTCCCCACTGACCCCCAGGCTCCATGCGGGCACTTCCACTTTGAAATGTACAAGAGCCCCAGTAGGGGCTCTTGTGTATTTCAAAGACTGAAACACCCCACTGGCCCCGAATCCATGTGAAGTCCCCTGCTGACTCTGGGCTCCATGTGGACACTTCCGCTTTCAAATGTACAAGAGCCCACAGGGGTGCAGCAAGGGGTTGGAAAGCCAATAGTGAACTAGTGTGTTGACTAGTCAATTAGTCACTTACATCCCTAATCAACGCAACAGTTATATAGAATACTGAGTTCAAAATTGAAAAGGAATAGAACAAAACTGCCCATCAAAAACAAGCAAAAAAACATATCCATCATACAAGCACTTGCGCCTTACCTAGTTGGTTTTGAATGTCCACATATTGGTAATATTCCACATATTTATTTTGACTGAAGAAATTTTTATAAACATGCCGTGCTCCAAATAGCCAAATATCACTATCATCAGTAATTGTCCCAGAGGTCTGATCAGTAAGGTCCAAGACAGCACACTGGGCCTCTGCCTCCATAGGTGCTTCAATGTAAGGAACTCCAAACAGACGGAGAAGTTCCTACAGGAAGCAAGGCTAGGGTTAATAAGTAATAAAAAAACCCACAGCTCATCACACATGCATGCCTGAATAAAAAATGTGCTTGGTTCACATCTGGAGAGCGTTTAACCCATTCTTTACAAATCTAAATTATTTACATTAAAAAGTCAAAGGACTAAACCTACTCACTTTACTCATACAAGCAGTGCCATGGTGGAGTTTGAGGATTTTGGTTTCTGGCCTATCTTAGTTCTTTTTATTTTATAGGGGAAGCAGTCCTGGAACATGCTGGTAGGGCTGAACTGGAGAAGAGATGGGGGCACCCCCAAACCCCCATCCAAACCCAATCCCCCAGTCTCTAACTGAAATGATATGCTGACCTCATAAAGAAGGTAGACTTCACCAGCTGGATAGGGTCATTACTTTGTCATCTGTTCTCTTTGGATCCAACCCTAACACATGGCAAGTAGCACCTTATTCTGCGAGGAAACCCAGTATGACTCAATGTAAGCTAAATTGAAAGAAGACAGTTCAATAATTTAAGGTGTCAGGCAAGTTATACTTAATCTAAATATGTACAGGAACAGGACTGTATTATATTTCAAAAGCATATGTCTATTGATTTTCTTTTAAAAAATGTTTAAATGAAACATTTTAAATGAAAAGAATGTATACAGGAATGGTGTGTCTCAGTGCAGAGACAAAAGAAAACAAATCTGTTTCCATAGACTTTTGAGGTCTAATCTGATCATCTAGTCTGATCCCTGAAAAACACATCTCATCAAATTTTCCATAGTAACTCCTGCAACAAACCCACAACTTTTGGTTGAATTAGAGCATACCTTTCAGAAAGATATCTAGTCTTGATTTAAAGACTGCAAGTGACAAAGAATTTCTCCACATCCCTTCATAAGTTGTTCCATTGCTTACCTTTTCCCCCAATTGTTAAAAACACGAGTCTTATTTTTACACTGAATTTGTCCAGTTTCAGCTTCAAGCCACTAGATCTGTTATAACTGTCTTTAGATTAAACAGCCATCTGCTGGCAGAAATCTTTTCCCCATGTTGGTACTTATAGACTACAATCAAGTCAATCCTCTCTCTAATTTATCTCCTTGTGTTTCTGAATTCTGAAATGACTGAAAACTAGATTGTGGAATATATGTAGATCACTAATTTGAGAGGGGAAAACAAGCAGCCTCCTTAACTGTTTGCAATTCAAGTTACTCTTGTAAATTCTCTTTTAGGAAAGTGAAGTTTTACAAGGATTGAAAAGTCTTCAAGCATGTTTGAGAGCAGACATCAGGTTAATGCTGGGTGTTCCCAATGTACAGATTCCAGTAAGACCACTTTGGACTACATTATTGCTATTATTTTAACATGAAGGATGTTCTAATTCTATAATGATTTAGCATAAAACAGGAAGCAAACAGTTGTGAGCAAGTAACCTTATAGTCACCTTTCTGACCATGAATGGAAGCAAAATCATCATAGGAGCTTCTTATTTGTTTTTCAAAACAATTTACTTAGTTTTTAATATCAAATAAAAGCATAGGATCAGTTACAACATTAGTAGTCTGTCTGCCACCACATCTCTTGCAATATCTCAAGCTCTTACTTAAATATTTGAACTTTAAAAAAAAATTCACATCAAGGTAAAAGTATGAGGAAACCTTTTAACCAAGGAAAATTTTTAATAATTTATACCATATGAACTATTCCCCTTTCCTTTCAAAGAAAATCTCTAATTTAGTGTTTTGGAACATCATTTACAAATATTAAATCATTTATACTACCACTGTGTATTACTTCATGTGGTGTCAAGTCAGTATAGTCTTTAATCAAGATCAGAAACCTTTACACCCAAAAGTATTTAAATCAAAATAGGACATCTTTCTAAAATAGGGCTACTCAACTTTGGAAGCCCTGGGGGCCACAATGATACCTCACAGCACATGCCGAGGGCCGCAACTTAAGTGTGGTTGCATATGCATGCAAATATATATGTAAATAGCTTCTTTCACACTGAGGAATGAATACAAAGATTAAGGCAAGACTATACAACACGCAGGCCCCATTAAAGTCAGTTCTGCAGATATTAATAAAAATGTAATATTTACTCGATTTCCACCCCTATGACAGCACTTTTTCTGAGCAATGACAGTCCAGGAATTTAACTACTAAAACACATATCAACAGAAGACCATTATATTAACTATTTTTTTGTTTTGGCTCCCACCTGCAGGCCGTGTGTTCAGCCCCTCATAAACCGAAACCACGCCAGGGGCTGCAAACAAATGTTGTAGCTCTAACTAAAGTTATGGGCTTGATGAAGAGACAACTAGGTGAGGCTCTTTGGCAGGTGGCATACAGGAAGTCACGTAATGATCATAATGCTCTCTTCTGACCATAAAATCTATTAAATTCGAAGGAAACCTTAGCTGACTAAAATTTGCCTTCATTAAAGTGATTCAAGGTTGTTTTGAGGGTTTAATACTCAAAGGAGTATGCCTGGTACACCAAGACATACTGGTCTTGGTCAAATCCTGGGGGTCACTTCAACCTGGCTTCCCATACAAAATTATACAGTGTTGTACAGATTTTTTTTATTTTTTTATTTTTTTAAAGTCAGGGGTAGCACACAAGCACATTTTTCATTCAACTATGCTAAACATGAAATCTAAGGTCTACCAAAGTTAAAATCCTGAAATACAAATACTTTTGTGCATACATGCAATAACCAGAGCCTGATATGGAGAGTACTTACACTTTCAAAAACTCAGCTACCAGACTGACTTCAATTGGTAAGAAATGCCAAAAAATGAACACAGTGTTTTAGAAAGCTCAATATGACACACCCAAGCATAATCCAAAAGAGTTTTTTTAAATTTTCATTGAATTATAGAAATGTAGAGCTTAAAGACACCTCAAGAATCATCCAGACCGCCCATCCTTGAGACACATTGTTCTTTAAAAACCTCCAATGATGGGAATTCCCAACGTCTTTTGGAAGCCTATTCCAGAGCTTAACAGCCCTTATAGTTAGAAAAGTTTTCCTAATACCTAACTAAAACCTCCCGCAGATTAAGGTCATCATCCTTCCTTCTGTGAACATGGAGACCAATTGTTTGCTTATTTGTATATTTTTAAAAATTGTATATTTCAACAATAGAGTTTTTTAAATGTTTCACTTCAAACATTAGCTACAACTTACTTAGCTTCATCTTAAAGGCTTTTCAATTTCTATTCAATTTTATTGTTTCCTTCTCCTCCCCACACTAAAAAAAAAGTTATGTTAAAAAAATGAAGGTATTTTCTCTTATTTATTCACAAAATATATACTATAAACTGGTCAGTGTTATTTCTGGCATTTTGAATCTGAAACACATGTTCTTTTAATATTCTCTCAAGTAGGTGGAGGAAACACTAGCTCATAAGAGAGAAAAGTGACGCAGAATTAAACATTATAAACAGTGCTGAACGCACTCTTTGACTTGCCAAGACATACTGTGATTTTTATTTTTAAAGTCAAAATGACCTTCAACAAATATTACCTGACTTTCCAAGAACATCTGTCCTGTTACAGTGGCAGCAATACGCTCCTGCTGTTGTTTTTGAGCGTGAAGCATATTTTGTTCAACAGAAAGGTCATTCTCCAAGGCTTCCAATTCCTCCTGAATATTAAATAAAAGCAAAGTTTGATCATATCAACAGTAAAGTATATTAATCATATATATGTCCTTGACTATAGTTACAACAGAAGCCTGTGCACCACTAACTCACACAGTTGCTTGCAAGTCTTCTTACTCTATTCACTCAATATAACTGACAAAAAAAACAAGCATTGTTACCAAACTAATATCTCGCCATTCATTCACTGCATCTTCCCCATCTTTTTTGGTTTCAGCATTCTGATGACAAGCCAACTGCACTCCTTCGGTAGTGTCTTTAAGGGGGTTCTCTGTGGCACCGTCCTCTCCTTTCTTCTGCAGTTCTGTAGCTGCTGCTTCAACAGCGAATGTCTCATCAGGTTCAGAGTGAGCATCTGATGTTTTAAATATTTCACCTGGAAACTCAGTGTCATTGCTACTTTCGCTATCCACTTCAATAAAGCTACCTGCATGGGGAGAGGGAGGAGGGAGGAGAGAGAGAGAGAGAGAGAGAGAGAAAAAACCAAACACAATTTCCTCCTCATTAAGGGGAAAAACATACTCCAATCCTAAGATACATTAATAGCTTTTTTATTTCCAACATTAATGGCTTTTTTTATTTCCATCAGACACAATTCCATGCTCCAGGATTCCTGTGAGCAGCCCTACTGTTAGATGTTGGTATTCCCTACTTCTCTCTAAAATTACCAGAGCTTTTGCTGCTCTCACTGTTTCTGTATATCTTTTTGTTTGTTTACACTAGTGATGTTCTGAGCAGACAGAATTAAGTACTGATTGTCTGAACTGGCTTTACATTTCTTTATAGAAGACTGATATGGAAGTAGATTGTGAAAGGGCTTAAAGAGTCTTTAGAGGTAATATAACAGATTTTCTCTTTGGAAATGTTAGCAATTGGCCTTTTTTTATTCATTCATTTTTAAATAATTCTGTATTGAATTGATGAAAACTACCATTTTACTTTCCTCTCCACTCCATGTAAAGTTTTTAGGGTGAATGCTGACAGGAATGTAAAATAAATAAAGATGTGCAATTTAGGAAATTTCAAGCTTTCTGGAAGACCACCAATAACATATTCTTTACACAAAGAGAGTTATTACTTTAGAGGAAAAAAAAGAAGTTGGGGATGTACATGTGAGACTAAATATTTGTGTTTTTCCTATTGGGTAGAACTTCCCACAAGATATTCATGTTAAATGGCTTCTGATTGGTATGACTTCTGGAGAGCTTTCTATCAGAAACCCTTATACAGAGCTGTGCAAACCTGTTTGAATGAAAATGTGGTGGGAAAAGCAGATTGATTTATTCAATGGCATTAGGCTACCTGTTTTTGGGGGGCAACTTATTTTTGGTTTGTTTTAAAACAGAAGATAACACTCATTACTTTGCATAATATTGTTTTAAGTGAGTATTAAAATTGTGTCAGTGTGTATTAAAAGCACAAAACTGAGCATAAAGCATTTACTGTTTTATACACTGTACAGGAAAACAAAACAGCTCAATAGCAAATTTTAGTGTAGGTTTTGAATGATAGAAGCAGGCATCTATATTATTCCATCCCCTCAATGAATTTATCTCTTCACCACCTCTATAAGAGGAGGGAAGCTTATACTCATGAATCCAGCACACGAGGGGAATACAGCCGGTCCCCGACTTATGAACGGGTTACGTACCAAACACTTGGTTGTAACTTGATCTGTTCGTAAGTTGGATTACATTCACTTACCGCTGTTCGTAAGTGCAGATTTTGTTCGTAACTCGGGTTCCGGCTGTATAGGAGGCTGGTCGTAAATACAAATGGACGTAAGTCGATGCGTTCGTAACTCGGGGACCGGCTGTACTGCCCTTCCTGCTGATCTCATAGCTCTATGGTTAGGGAAGGGCATCAGGTGTCCACTAGATTCTATATCAAGCCCACACATCAAAATACTTTAAATTAATTTATGCGGCTTAGCTATCTGTGCCACAGAATTTCCTCACCCCTTCAAGGTAGGATCCAGGTAGAGCAGACAGATAATACCTTAACAGCATGGCTTTCTGCATGAGTCAAATGATTCGTGGAGCTAAGTCAGCTAAAGTGGCTGATCATCAATACATACTTTGCACAAATATAGGGAGGAAAAATGGTAAACTTTGCCTTCCCTGTGCAAAAATTACATAAAACTACAAACTGAAACTACAGGTTACAATTACCACAAATGGCAATAAGGTTCACAAGGAGAATCTAGCCCCTGGGGTGGACAATTTTTGATGGGGAGCCACACCAAGATTTTGGTAACGGGTTCAATGGCTGCATTTTTCTAGGAAGCAGGTACGGAGTCTGGGGCACAAGTTGAGTACAGAAGGGAGCATGAGGAGTTTGGGTGAAGAAGGGGATAGTGATCTGGGGCACCCCTGATCTAGCCCAAAGATTTTTCTCTCCTATACAAAAAGAATGTTTATTATAGGGGTGTGGGAACACCTTTACAATTAAAGCAGCAACATCATGGCATGTGCTTAAAGGTCAACCTTTCTAAATCCTCTAAAATTGACATTTCTTTTAAATTTGGTGTCTCTCAGGATGTTGCTGGATAGGGTTAGTGACGTAGATTTCAATTAACTGAAGACAGAAGATCTGGAGATAAGGCCTCCCCAAAATGACATTTTAAAGTTTCTACGTGTTTTTCCCCCCAGACCTAGAAACCAAACTATCGATGACAATAGGTTAAAAAATTGATTAAATCTGCAGAGTTTTATCCAAGGTTGTGCCTGGTACCCACCAAATCTTTGGGGGACCCAAATAGAGAACAGCATTAAAGAAAATATACATGTTTGCATTGTACCAATATAGAGAAAAAACTAGAAAATTTTCACTGAGTTTTTTTTCCCTACCGCTATTACAAAACTGACATGCACTTAAAGCAAGAGCACATAAAGTGTGGTGCCTGCTGATTGCGCACAATACTGTAAGAGCCATGAACTCTTTCTGCATCCAATCAAAGTGCTACTATGGTTCAATCGGCATACCCTGTAAATTCTAGGTACGCAAGCAGAGTTAGCAAAACTACCAATCCTGGGAGACTGTCTTGGTACCAACAATCTTGCAACCCACTGAGATGGAAGGCCACTCATGTGCCTCACTCACTAGCCTCACATAGCTGGATTATGTATTTATTTATTGTCAATAAGACCAGATTTTTAAAAAAATCATACATGAGATGTTTTAAAAAATATAGCTGTCTATTAGAAGAGGAAACTGCAAGGTTCTCATCAGAAGATTGTAAACTCTTCAGGGTAAGGAATAGTCTTCCTGTAAATCTGTTCAGCGATAAGCACAACAGGGCTCTAATCCTGACTGAGGCTTTGGCTATCACAATCAAATGTGGAAAAAACCCAGCATGCTGCACATACCATCTGAATCACTCTCTTCAGACTGTGATTCCCTTTCCACTCTTGCCTCATTAAGTTTTGCTATTTCTGGAGCGACTGAAAGTGGATGCTGTAGCTTAGAGATACTCATCTCTGCTTTTGGTAAAACACACACTACGTTTTCAGATTCCCCATTGTTGGAAATTTCTGTAGTTTCTGTATGAATCATAGCTACTGAAGTAGTCTCTGTTGTGGAACTTATTGGTTTCTGCATGCAAACATTCATGTTTTCTTGCAGAGAACCTGATTCCATTTGTGAAGTGTCATCTTGTTGACTTTCTGTCTCTTCTTTATCTATTCTAATGTTTTCAACAAATGAATAATTTTTAACACAAGGTGTGCACGCGCCTTTAGGTAAAGGGATTAAAAACAAATCTGATTGACTGTTTTGGTCTGATTCACCATCTTGCACAAAGGCTGTGTTTGCTGAAAGAATTGTAGGTAAAAGTAGTGGTTCTTTTTCATCCTTAATTTTAGGAACCTCATTTTCCTCATCTGAGTTATTACTAAGATCCTTCACCCTTGACCTTTCCATTTGTGTTATATCAGCACCAGTGGTAATAACTGCTCTCACATCACCATCAACACCATCACTTAGATCTTGCTGAACAGCCTGTACTGTTCTTGGTGAGACACTGCCTTCAGCTATACTAGGGTAGAGAGTGGCTTGGTCCAAATGCAGCTGCCTTTTATCTTCATCCTCTGGCTCCTCTTCTGAGCTGTTTTCTAGCAAAGCTGCTTGTATAGCAAGCAAAGTTCTGGGGGAAGGTGGTGCTCCGACTGCACTGCTATCCTCTGTCTTTAACTTTTCAGGTGAAGGTGGCTTGGGATTAGCATTAATTTCATTATGTATTTTATCAGGTATATTATATTCAGATCTTGTGGAAGAATGCCCAACCGAAAGAGTTTCCAAGTTTTTACTGGTGGCTTCCTTTACTTGAATTCCTGAAAAAGAAAAGAAAGGATTGCTACATTTCTTCATATGTTTATATATTCATTTTCTGCTATAACAAATTAGATTTAAAATCATAGAAGTTGGTGCTTGATAACCAAGTAGTTTATTATTCTATTTCACTGCGATTTATAATTCATTATACTAAAAGTATCAACTGTAAGTTTCTGTACATGAAACTCAGGTTTTTTAGCAGTACACATAAGAATGACAGCAATACAGAGTGCCTACTCCCAGTGAGAAATTTCAGGAAGTGAAGCAATAAGTCCACAATACCTTTTATCAAAATATAGTGAGAAGTATCTTCAGAGACCACCCTCTTGCTTTCCACTTCTTTCATAAAGCCTCCCTCATTTTCATACTGGGTTTGGATATGGCCTGAGTGCTGCTGATTCATCTCTTTTTCCACATTTTCTATGTATCGATTGAGATTATTTTTTTTAAGCAAGCCATTGAGTTGGTATTGCGAGAAGTCATTGGACTCCTTAAATAAACAAAATAAGCTTCAAATTAAAACGTAAAATGAACCAAAGTCTATTTAAATAAAATGCAACTTTTGAATCTGAGGCAAATGCATTTACTGGGCTCTGGAGAAAAAGGATGTGTTTTTCTACATCTCACCACTTTTAGACACAAGATATTTTTCTGTTATGGGTTGCAATGTCACAATATCCTGACATATTAATACAAGACAAAAATAAATTAATTAGTGAGATAGATTGACAATGTTTTGCAATATCCTGAACCGAATGGAATTAAGATAAAGTTTCACTTCATTCAATAAAGTTTATCAAATTAGTGGTATCGTCTTTATTTATGATGTATTAAAAATGCAATTGTGTATGTTACTGTGGCACTGCAAATACCTTTTCTCATGGGAGTGGAAGGGGGGAGGATTATAATATACTTCCTATATTATAAACCCACCTAGAAATATATATATTATTTCCAACTAGATTCTCCAGAGACCAACAGGCAAAGAAAGAATTTTTGGATTAAAAGCCTGGTGTTAAGCTCCATGATCCATAGAGGGCCCTGATACTTAGTGCAGGGTTCCAAATACTGAGCCTGCCAGAATCCAAGTTAGAGGTGAAGTTAATTCTGCTACACTTAATCACTTGCTCATAGGTTCCTTTTCTATTTGTTATTATGTTTTACCTTAATAATAAAATAGACTTGTACAGAGTGTGCTGCATGTTAACATAATTGTTGATAATCACCCTTATCAGTCTCTGAAGAGAAACCAAGCAGGTGTTCCTACACAACCTGTCTATGCTGAGAAATAGTCAGTTAAAGCAGGGAACTGAGCAGCTTGGGAATACCAAGGTCAGAAAGGAGAGAAATGCAGATCTCTCCCTCTCTGTCCCCCCTCCCCTCCGAAAGGTAACAGCTGGTAAGCTGGAAGCAGTCAGTAGGTGCCCTGGCTATACCAAAGGGAAATACAGACGCAGCTGTCCTTGACAAAGTATTAAACAATTATTTTAAATATGCTTAGTAACACACTTTAAATATTCTGAGACCTCTATTACATGTTCAGCTAAAACTGCTCATTTAATGGAGATGGTCTATAACTCAAGAGCAAACAAAATTATAAATGTTACATATAAATTATATATCACACTGGGGTGATTTAAATGTGATTGCCTATTACAATGTCTACCCTATCATACTGTAAAACATAGCTGTGGTCTCAAAAGTAATTCCAAAAATAGCACTGCAGGGTTCCAGTTGCCTCTTAATGACTTCTACGCATTTGCTTAGTTTACAATTAAAAAAATAATTTCCCCAACTGCCAGCTCTGCATGCAACTTGGGATTTAGAAGTGAAGCTGTGTTCTATCCACCTGACTTATCATAAATAATAAGATTCTGTAATTGGAACTTACTAAATAATTCTGGTGAGGATGCATGAGCAACAATATAAATTGCCCATTCTTACAAGACAATCTGGGCTCTGCAATTCTAACAGAAATCAGAGATTAAGATTCTGAATACACACAGAAAGCAAGTTTGTTGAGAACCATTACCCTGACTTTTTTGTGCAGTCACTTTTCTTGACATAGCACCAAGAGTAAGGATTTCTTGATGTCAGATATTAATGCAATCTTTATCAGCACTAATGGCAGCAGATTCTATCCTGGCTTTAAAAAGGCTGAAGAATTGTTTTTTTTTATTTTACCTCTGGCATTGCCTCAAATAATGTTCTTCGTCGCTTTGTAAACTCCTTTATGTCCGTCAGGATTTCATGTTTCACCTCTGGAGGCAGACTGCTGAAGTCTTCTGATTCAATGTCTACAGAATGAGGATTGTCAAAGAATTCTTCCTGTAAAAAATGAAAGAAAATTTGCAAACACTGATGTCACATGATCAAGGCAACATGTGCATGGAGGCACTCATAACCAAATGGAAAATCAACATGCAATATTTAGTGTTTGAAAGGAGAAGCTAAAAATAAAAGCTCTATTGTACTATCTACCAGTATATTGTACCACACTAAGAAGGTAAAAAAAAAATTGTTACCCTTACAAAGCCAACTACTGAAAGTGCTAAATTATATGGATGAAGTATTAGAGGAAATTTACTTCTGAATCAAATAACAGGTTTCTTATAACAAGCTAATCATATATTTGGCATGAATCACATCATTTACGGGGAGTAGAACTGTGCAGCTGGGGCCATGGCGTGCCATATGTGACCACCCGCCCAGCCCCAGTTTTGCAAAGCAGCCCTGCCCCCTCATGAAGCAGGAAGCAGAGCCTGTAGTGGAGGAGGAGGATTAACCTCTTAGCTCCCAGGAGCTACATGCCCAGGCCAAGCAGGGGCAGCCCCAGGGACACACGTGCCTCTCCCATGCCCCCTCCCCACCAGCAGGAAGCTGATGCCCTTACAGGGGAGGGACAGGGCTAAGCTCCTGCCCACGTGCTAGTGAAAATTGGTTTGCGTGCCACTTGTGGCACGCGTACCAGGGGTTGCCGACCCCAGGCTTAGAATTATTCAGTGAAGAGAAAAAGGGAAGAGGAAATATTTAAAAGGAGTGCATGTGCTGAAGTTCCAGTTGTATGGACAGCATTTGTTGTAGAGCCAAACACAAAAGTTGGAATGTGAACCAAAGGGAGGAGCAGAGACAACAGGACAGGAACAAACAAAAAAGGGACATCTAGCTATATTATTATAAAAGGAGAGGTGTCTGTCATGCTATCTATCACAGAGAACATTTGAAAACACTTGAGAAGCTTCTAGGGGGAGTCAGGCCTCCAGCCCCACCTACAACCCCGCCCCATCAGCTGAGGCCCTGTTCCCACCGGGGGAAGGGAGGAGCAGCACGCCGAGCGTGCATGCGCCTGCACCCCACCACAGGAGGGGAAGAGTGCACGTGTGCCACAGCATCCCCAGAGCAGCACGGAGGGAAGAGGATGCACAAGTCCAACCCCTGCCCCTCAGCCCCAGGAGCAGTGGGGAGGGAGGAGGACACATGCACACGCTCACCCCCACCACATTGAGGGGAAGAACATGTGCATGCTACAGCATCCCCGGGGCAGTAGGGAGCCTCCCCATCCCCAGGAGCAGAAGGGAGGGAGGAGGCCCTGCGGCCCAAGCAGCCCAGGGAGCAGCAGGGAAGGTGGAGGCCACGTGTACATCTACTGTCATAACGGGACGGGTAATGCTAGTAATGATAAAAGAGGAGGCCCAACTGAGTTAAAGTTTTGAAGTTAATAAATTGTGAATTTTGACAGGAGGGACTCCAACATCCTCTCAAACTTCATTGAGAAAGCAAATGACAGAAAAGGTACATATATTAATTTTCTTCTAAGTTTTCGACAGTGTTTTAGAGAGTTAACTTCTAAAAATTTATTTTTCCTTAAATGGTCAATATTTCATGAATCACCTTAGAAAGAAATACTATAGAATACTGGAAAACTGAGTCTCTAGTTTTCCCCCAATAGGTGGAAAGCTCTACTTTCTACGTTTTGAGATTAGCAAGAAATCAGACATTTAAAAAGTCATTGGTCCCTTAGGGCATGTCTACACTAGGAAATTATTTCAAAATAAAAACTCCTGAAATAACAATTTTGAAACAGCATGTCCACATCACAAAGAAGCCTTGAAATTAGTCCGAGGCAAGCTGCCTTAATGTGGACAAGCTACCTCAACTTAGAGGAAACACTGGGGAGTAATTACTCTGAATGACTCTGGGGAGTAGTTATTTTGAAATAGCAGCAGTGGAGCATCCACACTATATAACCATTTCAAATATATAACTATTTCAAAATAAGTGTTATTTCTCATGGCAAGTTATTGTTTCGAAATAACCAGACTGTTATTTTGAAATAACAGGCTTGGTAGTGTGGACACTCTGCTTGTTATTTCAAAATAACTCCCTAGTATAGACCAGGGCTTAGGCAGACAATCCTATTGTGACACCAGGAATTAAATGTGGCACGTACATACCGCTCCCCTCTCGTCCCCCCCGGGTATATTTTCGTTCTTGTTGTTAATATTATCCATTTGAAGTGAATGACTGAAAATGTTCACAATTACAAGGCTACCCAACTGCAATTACCTGCAATATATTTTTTTGGCTCATTCTTTCTTCCCACTCTTTTTCATCTTCATCTTCTGAGCTAAAATTACAAAAGAAAGCAAGGTGGACAAAAAGGAAGCGGTAGGGGTTTTTTAATGCATGTATCAATAAAGCTTTTTTATATATAATAATCAAAACAGAATTCACCTACTGCTTGCTCGTGAACAGGAAAACCATAGGTCATTAACTAATCTGAAATGTACAATAAAAAAGATACAGGCTAGCAGAAAAGATGGAGAGGAATTGAATGGGATATAAAGATCATCACTAAGGCTACGATTATGTCACAGTCACGAAAGACACGGAATCCATGATGTCGAGAGACCTCCATGACATTGGGTCACTGGAGAAGGTCAGTCACTGCTGGTAGTGTGGGACCCTTCTTCAGCAGCCCAGCCACCACAGTCAGCAGAGGGACCACAGAACTCCCTATACATTGCAGGCACCTCCAACCCAGCAGCTTCCAGTCCCCGTACACCCCCCAACAGTTCCCAGCCCTGCAGAACAGTAGGGAACACCACCTCCCAAGCTCCTAACCAACAAGCAGGAACTGGGGGTCGCTGCCAGGCGTAGCACACAGCAGGGCATGCTGGAGCCTCCTCCCTTCCCATTTTGTCAGGTATGTTTTTAGTTAAAGTCAGGGACAGGTCATGGCTTTCATTAATTTTAGTTTGTTTATTGCCTATGACCTGTCCATGACCTTTCAGTAAAAACATTCATGACAAAACTGTAACTTTAATCATCACTACAGATAACAACATACTCATCAGTCAAATCTGGACCAGGTCAGTTGTGACAGTTATTTGAAGACCTCATGCTGATTCTTAGCACAGAAACAGCAGCACTAAAAACCAATACTATAAAAGGCACCCCTGCAGGTTACTCTGATCAAAAAAGGGGCCAACAACTGAATAAACATGGAGACTAATCTAACCCTCTCTTCCTAAGAAATCACTGCAGATCAGTATGGAGGCACATTTATAGGTTAGTGTAGGAAAGATTCCTCTATCAATTACTCCCCTATAAATACAATAAAGGGCTTCAGTCTCTGGAGCTATCAACCTAGCCTCTTTCATGAAAGCTAAATGAACTTAAAATAAGGAGAAGCAAGTAAATACAGATGGTGTCCAATCACAGAATGCTCTAGGACAGGGTGGCCAACCCATGGCGCTCGAGCCACATGCGGCTCTTTGCTCAAAGAAATGCGGCTCTTGCTAGTTCGGAGCTGCACACCCGAACTGCTCATGGCTGCTCTGCGCACCCACCCCAGCGCCTGGAGGGAGACGCATGTGACTGCAGTGGTGGCTCCAGTGAGACCCAGGCATTGGGTTAGAGCAGGGAAGGAGGGCTGGGGGGGGTGCCTGGCTCTGGGGGAGGAGGACTAGGTCAGAGAGGGGGCTGGGGAGCCTGGCTCTGGGGGAAGGGCACTGGGTTTGAGCGGGGGGGGCCTGGAGGTTCCTGGCTCTGGGGAAAGGGTGGGTGCATTGGGTTAGAGCAGGGCAGCTGGTGGTACCTGGCTCCGCGGGAGAGGAGGGGGATTGGGTTAGAGAGGGGAGCTGGTGGTTCCTGGCTTTGGGGGAGGGGTGGGGCATTGGATTAGAGCTGGGTGGCTGAAGCATCTTAAACTGAGTCCATGGATGGAGCATAAGGCAGCCAACACAGATGTCATATTTAAATTCCAGGGCAAAAAAAGAACCAGCATATACCTGGTTTACACCTGGTTTACACCTGTTACACCTGGTTTAAAGAAAATTCAAAGGCTATTGTTTGCCAAGCTGAGGCAATTATTCTGAGATAGGAGTCTCTCCCTTATTGTATTTGCAGTCTGGGACAGACCTGAATTTTTAGAATTATAAAAAAACCATAATCATAAGTAAAAAAAAATAATGAGGAAACCATATCAGAGATCAACAAGCTGGAATGAAAGAGGAACTTCAAATTGTGCTAATTTACTTCTCAATTCAGTTTAATCTAAAAAAAAAAAAAAAAAATCACAGGACAGAATAGGGCAGTAGTGTTAAATTTAAAATACATGGTGGTGATGCTTATTTTTAGTGTGAGAATATTACTGTATTTTTAATCTGATGTTTGTTCCTTATCAAGTTCTCTGAAGATCTATGGACTGGCCATGAATTTTTTAAGTGACTAGAGACTTTTTTATTGTTTTTTGTCCAAAATGTTATTTTTAATCACTACGTTTTGTGTACTATAGATAGATAGATAGATAAAAATAAATATATAATACGTGACTCTATCCACAACTATTTTGGCTCTTTGTCTCTAATTGGTTGGCCACCCCTGCTCTAGGACAAAGAGTAAACCTCAAAAGCAGCATTAAAAATGTTCAATATGGATTTTAACTTATCAGACTAAGCTACTTGTCTTAGCATTGCTTACCTATTTTTTTCTTCCTCTTGTAAAGACGACAATACATACATATCATCAATTTCTTCTCTTTGAACTTGTGAAATACTGGGCAGTGCTTCATTGCTTAAGAAAAAGTTGGAAGAGTTATTAATATATAAGTAAAAACAGCAGAGAAACAGGAGGAAAATCAATTTTGTCCTTGCCTTTTGCCTGTTAAAGCCGTTTTGATAGCTTGTCTTTTCAGGAAAGTTTTCAAGAGTTTTTCGGTAGTTTTCTTAGAGTCACTGACTGCCAATTCTTTTCTTTGCCTTCGCTTAGCCTAAGAACATGTAATGAGTAATATCAGATCTCATTAAAAGGGTATTTCTTATTAATTGAAGATATTTTTCCAGTGAATTACTCTTATAAGAAGCTATAAACTGAGAGTATTATACAACCCAATCCCGCAATATTTATTCATTGGTTTTCAGTTTTAAAATGGGTAACTTGGAAGCTCCTAAACTTTTCCTCCTCCCTCAGTTTTCACAAATATGCTATATATAATCATATCTAGAATCCACAATAACCTTGTAAACTGCACCATTAGTCTACACATATCCCTGCCAGTGCTATCCTCATTCTGACTCTCCTAATTCTTTACACACACTTGTTGTGTCATCTTAATTTAGGGTCTAGTCCTGCAACTGATTCTGTGCAGACAGACCCCTCTATCAGACCTTATTAAACTTGAATCTCTAGGAGTATCAATCTGGCCCCAATAAATTAGTGCAAACTCCAAGCAGGGACATGTTACATCCACACAATGTCAGATGCCCAAACAGAGGCCAATATTTTGACTTGCACAGTACTTGGGACACAAGACCCACAATCTTAAAGAAACTTCTGCACACTTCTGTAGTACAAACCACAGCAGTGGTTCACTATATAAATTATCTCTGTAAACTTGAGATGAAAAATGTATCAACCCTGGCACAAAAATCCATTAGGCCACCATTTAGATTATCATAAAAAGTTATTGTGGTAACCATATATTCTATTCATCCATTTAAACATACACATGCCCAGACAAGTGAGAAACTAGAATTTTTGAGCCTGGTTTAAATATATCAATTCACTTGCATGAGCAGAGTAACTATACACTATCAACTGATCTTTAGACTATAGTTATGCGTATATGCATGCAGAAACAATGTATAAGAATAACCTTGGTTTCTACACTTGTAGCTGATTTAAGACCTATCCTGCCTTCACTGACATCAGTTGCAGAATTGCCATTAACTACAAAGATGCAGGACTGGGTACCTACTCATATAAAACTTTCCTACTGATAATTCTCTCTCTTATTTAGCACTATAAAGAACATAAAATTGCTCAAAGGAAGTACATACCAAAGTTTGTCTTTTCAGTAATGGTGCCTCCCCATCAAAAACAAAGACAGGCCGGATTCGAAAAAACAATAATTTACAGAGTCGATGGAACAAAGTGAGTAGGTGAGCATTTTGTATGGTGTTACCATGACGGTCCCTTACTCCTTTTACTGCCTGATTCAACCAAATGCTAATATCTTGAAGGACAGTTAAGAGAAAAAAATTATAGCCTTACAAGTACATTTCACACTGTTAACCATGCAATAAACAAGTTATATAAAATATTTAGATCTAAATCTTGTCTAAGGTTCTAAGCCCAAGAAGATAGGTTTGGTACACAGGAGACCAGTTGATCCTCTGAGGAATATAAAGATGGGGAAAAAAGGAATTCCCAACATCATATGTAAGCTAAAAAGCAACAATTGAGTCACTCTGTAGCCAATACAAGAACACTCATTATCCCTGTAAGTGAATGAACTGTAATAGCTTCCCAGCTTTCACTCATGTTAATAACGTGATTTGAACTGTTTTTTTCCTGTCCCAACAGATAATCATTTGAACAAGAATTCAGAAAAAGGGAAACTATCAGTACTGCAGACACCAGATGTTCTCATGAAATACATAAACAAATGACATGTTGTAGGAATCTCTAAGGAACATATAACAATAAAGTCAATTTGTTTTTTCTTAAGTATCATCCCTTGATTCCTAAATTTGTACTGGTAAGCCTTGAATTCAGACCATAAAGATAACTAAATAAGATTAGTGCTTAGTTTCAAAGCCACATAGAAGGTAATAAAAATAAAATATACAGAATTTTGACAAAGGCTAGTTCCAAAAGAAAAAGTACACCTTCATTTTCAAAAGATGTGTCTCATGAATGCTTTGATAAATTTTCAGCCAGCATATGTCCTAAGCAGAACTGTTATAGAATACCACTCCCCTCTGCCTCATCTAGAATGCTTGAGCAACTATGCTTTGCAAGTATCCTTTGATGCTCAAATGATGAGTATGGTACAAGTGGTTCATATAATTTATTTTTTAAAACACAGCAATAGCCAAATTAAGCTTTGAACAGCCAGGTGGGCCAGACCTGCCACATTATGAGTTTTTTTTTTTTTTTAAATTGGCTTATATCTCTTCCTGAGCTAATGGGTTTTTTTTAAATTCCTCTCTATAACATCTGCCTAACCTGTTGTGTAACTCATTTCAATCTGAAGTATGTCTTAAATAGAGACTTTGAATGTGTCTTTGGTAACAGCGGAAAAGCCTTTTATTAACTGACTGCACTTGAATGTCTAGAAAAACTTCAGGAACAGAGCTAGAGTCAACCAGATGCAGCATTCCACCTCATCCTCTTTTGACATGAGCTGAAGTCCAACATACAGAATAGCAGAAGGAATTCAGTCCCTTTCAGCTTTTCAGACTAGTACCCCCTCGTAGGCACATTTCATTTGACATTTGTGTGTGAGATTTAAAGCCCAAACTAGTGGAAAGCATTCCTTGCCATTTCATCTATCCAAACATGAGGAGCTGTTGTTTCTCCAACTGCCCAACTCACAGGCTCTATACCTGTACCCTGCCTAGCTCTAGCGGACTCTTCTGTCCATTCGGGAGATTTCTGCATCTTTCCGCGGCGGGGCAGAGGCTCCGATATGTTTCAACAGCGCCGTGGCAGCGCACGGGGAGAAGGATACCGACAGCAAGAATTTTTCCTTCCAAAGTTTCTGGGTTTATTGGTCTTCCGGAGCATTCAAGCAGCTTCCAAAGTCCTTGGACTCCCATCGCGCTGCCTCACGTTGCAGGAAGCGAATCGGGCGGGGCGGCGGCGGGGAGGGGTGTTGAATATTTGCAGCGCGGGGCAACGGCGCTCGCAGCCGAAAACGCAGGCTCGTTACAGGCACAGACACTGACACGCAGCCACGCGGGGCACGACTAGATCCGGCTCCCCCACAAGCAGCTGCATTAAGACCACGGCCCTGCGGGCTCCTCCCCAGGGCGCAGCCCCGGCGGCGGCTGGAGCTGGGGCCGCGCGACTCACCCTCCCGGCGCCGCCAGCTGGTCTCACCCGGGATAGGGCCCCAGCGCCTGCGCGGAGTGGGAAAGCGGAAGGGGCGGGGCCTCAGGCGGAAGGGGTGGTCTTGGGGCTACCGCTGGTTCCCTTGGCTGCTCGCGCAGCCGCAGGGAGCGTTGACGCAAGGGAACGGCCCTATGGAAGGCCCGTGGCGTGGCGTGCCTTGCGCTCTGCGGGGTTTCCTGCAGGGGCCGCGGCCCGGGCGCGTGGCGGTCGCTCGTAACGGAGTGGGGGCAGCTTCGCGCCCGAGCAGCCGCCCCCTGGCTCTGCCCCACTCGCGCCTGCTTGGGCGCTGCGCGTTCGTAGCCCCTGCTGCGGTGGCAGCTTGGCCTCCCGCCGGGGTTGACTCCGAACTGAAAGGCTAAACCTGTTTCGCTCAGACGGAACGTGGCGAGCCCGCTGCCGCTCGCACAGGGGTTGGGAGCCTGTCTCGGGCCCGGGGCCGCTGGCCCACAGCAAAAGCTAGTTGGGGCTGCCCACAGGTGAGCAAAAAATCTCCCCACACCCCCAGCTTTCTCTGACGTGCCCCCCCCAGGAGACAGATGCCCCCGCCCTATTCCCCTTGCACAGGGAGGGTAGTGGATTGTGTGCTCCAAACATGCCTCACGGATGGTGGGGGATCTGGAGCCCCAGTGCTGGGGGAAGCCCTGAACCTCAGGGGCTTCTGGCCCCCAGGCTTTAGGTTCCTGACTTATGCTCTAATAGCTTCGGGGGGAGGCTGCGTTAATCTGTACAGGATAAACTTAAAACAAAATAGTCTGGTAGCACTTTAAAGACTAACAAAACATTGTAGATGGTACCAGGAGCTTTGTGGGTACAGCCCACTTCTTCAGATGAAAATCAACAATGCCTGGATGTAAAACTTCTATTTCACTCTCAATGCATCTTGAGAGAGGAGCTAGGTCACAACTTATCTCCTGGGTTCTTAGAGCACTTGCATACTTCAGTCTTCAATAAATTCCACTTGTACTGAATCAGAATGACATTATGACCCTCAGAACAAAACTTGTTTTCCAGTAGGTATAAAATCATGTAATAGTAAGTGGAATGCCAACTGGCGATGACATCTCAAATTAACTGCATAACAGGCTGGCCTTTTGTATGACAACAATTGAGAAGTCTTTGAAAGGTCCATTCAACCTTAATCTGACAAGAGGATGTCTTGGAAGAGTATATACACAAAGTATGTTTTCTTAAAAGTTAACGGAGTGTGAAGTATCCTGTGGTGTACATATTGCAGTCATATGTTTGCACTACATTTTGGGTATGTCTAGACTACATGGCTCTGTCGCCAGAGCCATGTAGATTAGTTTACTAGACATACCCAAATGAAGTGGCGATTTAAATAATTGCCGCTTCATTTAAATTAAAATGGCTGCCGCGCTGAGCCGATCAGATGTTTGTCGGCTCAGCGCGCTTGTCTGGATGCTCCGCAGTAGACATCAAAGGCATTTGTCGACCGCCCCGTTATGCCTCATGGGATGAGGTTTACCGGGGCGTCAACAAATGCCTTTGATGTCGACCGTGGAGCGTCCAGACTAGCGCGCTGAGCCGACAAACATCTGATCGGCTCAGCGCGGCAGCCATTTTAATTTAAATGAAGCGCGGCAATTATTTAAATCGCCACTTCATTTGGGTATGTCTAGTAAACTAATCTACGTGGATCTGGCGACAGAGCCATGTAGTCTAGACATACCCTTTGTTTCACCAGATGGATGCCTCCTTTACTGATCCTGCTGTATAATATACAAACTCAGAAATGTTGCTGAAATGATGGTATCTAGATATTTGTAATTAAATTCCTCACACAATATAGTTCAGATGTTCTTTTAGTAAACCTCTTGTTGATCCAGTATCCTGTTAAGCTGTCAAAGTTTTTGTAGTGTAGCTCTGGGCACGCTTTCAACTTACATTAAATCAATGGGAGTCATTTCCATTGAAATGTTAGTAAGGAAACACAACTATGACATAGTTGGTACAACAGAAACTTGGTGGGATAATACATGGTTGGAATATTGTTATAGAAGGGTACAGCTTGCTCAGGAAGGATATGCTGGAGAAAAAAGGAGGAAGTGTTGCCTTATATATTAAAAATGTACAGCCGGTCCCCGAGTTACGAACGAGTTACGGACCAAACACTTGGCCGTAACTCAAAGTGTTCATAACTCAGATCCCATTGAGTTACATGGCGACCGCGCTGTTTGTAAGCGCGGATCGCATTCGTAACTCGGGGACTGCATTTACAACCGCTTTGGTCGTAAGTGCGGACGGTCGTAAGTGGAGGTGGACGTAAGTCAGAGACCGGCTGTATACACTTGGACTGAGGTTGAGATGGACATAGGAGACAGACTTGTTGAGAGTCTCTGGATAAGATTAAAAAGGATAAAAAAACAGGGTGATGTCATGCTAGGGGGTCTACTACAAACCACCTAATCAAGAAGAAAAGGTAGATGAGGCTTTTTTTAAACAACTAACAAAATCATTCAAGGCACAGGACTTGATGGTTGATGGGGGTCTTCAACTATACAGATATCTGTTGGGGAAATAACAGCCAGCAGGTCACAGGTTATCCATTGTTGGAATGGATTGGAGACATTTTTTATTTCAGAAGGTGGAGAAAGCTATTGGGTGAGTCTGTTCTAGATTTGATTTTAATGAATAGGGAAGTATTGGTTGAGAATTTGAAGGTGGAAGGCAGCTTAGGTGAGAGTGATCATGAAATCAGAGTTCATGATTCTAAGGAACGGTAGAAAGGAGAACAGCAAAATAAAGACAGTGGATTTCCAGAAGGCAGATTTTAGTAAACTCAGGGAGCTGGTAGTTAAAGTGCCATGGGAAACAAGCCTAAGAGGAAAGACAATTGAAGTCAGTTGTCCGTTTTTCAAAAGTACTTTATTAAGGGTACAAAAGCACACCATTCCACTGCGTAGAAAAGATAGGAAGTATAGCAAGAGGCCACCCTGACTTAACCAGGAGATCTTAAATGGAGTCCTCTAAAAAATGAAAACTAGGTCAAAGTACAAAGGATGAATATAAACACAAATATGTAGGTGCAAAATTCGAAAGGCAAAGGCACAAAATGAGCTCAATCTAGCTATAAAGGTTAACAAAAAAATATTCTTAAAATATATTAGAAGCAAGAGGAAGACCAAGGACAGCGTACGCCAATTGCTTAATTAAGAGGGAAAAACAATAACAGAAAATGTGGAAATGGCAGCGATGCTTAACAACATCTTTGTGTCAGTTGTCACCAAGAATGATTGGACGCCTAACATTGTGAATGCCAGTGAAAATCATGTAGGCTCAGAAGATAAAATAGGAAAAGAACAAGTTAAAAATTACTTAGAAAAGTTAGATGTCTTCAAGTCACCAGGACCTCATGGAATGCATCCTTATCAATAAATTAGGGAAATACAACCTAGATGGAGCTACTATAAGGTGGGTGCATAACTGGTTGGATAACAGTTCTGAGAGAGTACTTATCAATGGATCACAGTCATGCTGGAAGGGCATAACAAGTTGGGATCCGCTTAGGAAGGAATAATCAGTTTCACACATACAAAATGGGAAGTGACTATCTAAGATGAAGTACCGCAGAAAGGAATCTAAGGGTCATAGGAACCACAGGGTAAATAGGAGTCAATAGTGTGAAACTTCCAAAAAATGTAAACCTCATTCTGGGATACATCAACAGGAGTGTTGTAAGCAAAACATAAGAAGTAATTCTTCTGCTATATTCTGTTCTGATAAGGCCTCATTTGGAATATTGTGTCCCGTTCTGAGCACCACATTTCAGGAAAGATGTGGAGAAACTGGAGAAGGTCCAGAGAAGAGTATTACAAATGATTAATGGTCTAGAAAATGTGACTTATGAGGGAAGACTGAAAGAACTGGATTTGTTTAGCTTATAAAAGAGAAAACTGAGATGGGACATGATAGGCTATGTATTAGGCTATCACCTATGAATTAATCACTGAAGTAGATCCCCTCTCCCCCCATTGCTCTCTTTATTGTAGGTGCAATAAATAAGAGTATGCAATGTTGAGGTGCGTACAAGGTAAAATGTTATTTAGGAATTAATTACAAAAGAGGGAGAAATGGGGAGATAATCTGATGCAGATATAACAAACATAAAACAAAACTGGTGATAGTGACAGCACAGATAGGGACTTGAAGCCCAGACCAACTAAATCAAACCCTTTTGGCCTAGTGTTTTAAAATGGTAAGAATAGCCCCTAAATGCAGTGACTTTTCTCTCCTGAGGACTTGTTAGTGGCGATGGTGGAGGTGCCCAGAACCTTCTACCCTCACGCTGATTTAGAGCCCTTGGAGAGGAGCACTGGAGAGTCTCATAATGTTCTGTCCCAGACTGGCGGTTGAAGAGAAGTCGCAGGCTGTTGGTGGTATGGGCAGATAGTGTGTTGGTGAGGATGGTAATCCCCTTCCTCCTCCACTTCAGATCTGACTGGGTTTGTCCTTTGTTGCCAGGTGGCAGAACAGACAGACCCGTGCACTGCTGCCACTATGGCGGACAGCACTGAGGCTGAGGCAACACAGTCATTATAAAGTCACAAGGGCCGGAAAACCCTGAGGAGAATGGAACCCTTGTGACCACTTGGCGGGAAAATCTGGTTTAGACTGCTCTCTGAATCGTTAGTGCATGAGGAGATCCAACATGGAGCCCTAGCTCAAGGGTTACAGACTCCATGTTGGTTGTCCCAATTACTGACTTAAACACTGTCATAACATTATAGTTAACAAGGTAAACCATACTGTTACCTGGGAGACTTAGGTAAATAATTGCTGTGGAGCCTAAGCAATTAATTAAAGCCTAAGGCTGTCCCCCCACAGAAGATAGATTCGACCTGGTGGTACGTATCTAATCACCGTTGGAATGGAGCCACAAATCAGGCCAGAGACAAAATTTAGGGCCAAACCATATATTTTGAAAATAGGAACGCGCATCAACAAACAACAACACAACTGTAATTCTCCCACCCTATCCCAGAAGAAAAGAGAGATAGAAAGGTTCCCGTACACAAAAGGATTATACTTTACAAAACTTGAAGGCGGCGATGGGTGCCTGCGACCTGCTACCCTGTGGCTAATTTGAAGCGTAGGGGAGGATCAGCAGGGAGATCTCTCGAAGGTAGATCGGTCCGGATTCCGGAGCAATCCTCGAGCTGGATCCTCACCTCCACGTGGGTTAACACCTTTAGGATCTGCTGACACCAGTCCTTTGGCTAGATGCACAATCCGTAGGCAGGACACGTAGTGGATAACAACAGTCCCAAAGTCCCACAGCACCGGTCCCAGTTTCCTTAAAGGGGAGGCTTCCCTCACACCTCAGGAGAACACAGCACTATGAATGGACTCGGGCAGTCCTAGTCAGATTACCACGCATGGATGGAGCTCCTCAAGAATGACGACGACGACACACAATCACGGAGGAGAACCAACCCGAGCTTTCCTCAACAGAGGGCTTATAAAGAGTCTAAGGCGAGAAAACTGGGTTGGCGTGAGGGGTGCAGAAAATAGGGCGGTGTGCACACAAAAAGAGGGTTGGGTACACAACCTAGATGCGCACGCATCATATTGGAGAGGAGTACACAGGTATAGGGCCGTGTGCACAGGCTAAGGGGTGGAGTGCAAAGCCTTCTGAGGCGATGCACTCTGTATAGGGTTTGGCGGGAAAAACTGCTGAGGTAAAATGGAACCCAGCAGACTCCATTTTGATTATGATCTCTTAGCCTGGGTAACAGTTCCCCTCCTTGATGGTGGCAACTAAATTACTGAGGATGGGAATTTTGTTGCACCACCATCACAGTTACAAAATATACAATGTAACTAGTTACAAGTTATTATGATTAACAGTAACAATGTAACGTTAGGCTTCTTCTTTTTTAAGTATAAAGGTATCCTTATGCCCCCTTTTAGATTGTGTTAACGGTGTACATATGTAACCAATTACATAGAATAATATACAAACATGCAATACAAAACTAATAATCAAAGGATTACTAAACATGGAGGTGATATTTTCGAATGGTACAAACAGTTCCCACCAATGATGAGATACAATACTGGTTTTAACATTTTTACTAATTTTACAGATTTCATCTATAGCATACTGCACGATGATTCCAGTCTTATTACCGACATTAGTTACTTCTTCTATTAGACCAGTTAATTCAGGATGGTGGAATAGGGAGGCCATCATATTTAAATTAGGTCCTATTTGAATGGGTTCAATTTCCTTTATGATTTGTAAATCAATATGGAGCTGTTCTTGGGACACCTTAAACAGAGTTATCTCTACATCGCAACCTTGGATGTGAAAAACCTTACACAGACATAAATTGTTTACAACCGAATTATTTACCCAATAATAGGTATTTACAGTAAAACCTGGGCATAGGCTCTGGATACACACACACCCTTCTGCGATTTGTACTACCACTGAGTGGTTATTTGTGGAATCAGAGGGTTGCAGATCCTAATGACATTCCCCTGAATCTAAGTTGAGACAAATATGATCGTTTTCCCACAACCCAGTGGTACAGGTGTACCCTAAGCCCACCTGCTCTACGCAAGCTTGTAGATTTACTGTCTTGATTATATGACCTTTGACATGGGCCCACTTTCGGTCTTGTAACGGGAGTAACAACGAATGGCTGACAAACAATCCAAGAGGAATTATAGGATATATTTGTTCCTTAAGGGCATCCTGTAACATAAGTATTGATAATTGTAATTGTTCTTCTTTTAAATCATAATTAGTATTTACAACTGACCACCATTCTGGGTTTTCTTGTTCAAAAGCACTTAATTGAGGCCTCAGTAGTTTCGCGACTTCCATTGGCATTTTTCCGGCAGCACTGTCTCTAATAATGTCTTTGGCGATGTCAGTCAACAAAGATTGAGCTTGGATGCATGCTCAATAAGTGACACATTATTTTGGATATATTCCATGGCATGTAATAGTATGAGGTTATCCTCCTCTTGCGCAGCAATCCATAATGGGAGTATTTTCATTATATCTATTTGCAATTTATCCAGGGCTAGCAAGGCATCCTGAACTGGATGAGTTAGTTCTGCAAAATTAATGGACAGGGCGGCTAACCGTTGAGCCATATGGATTTGATCTATCGTATTTATTGCCCCTAAACTGGCTCCAGCTCCTCCCATCAGTTTGGCAATGAGATCTCGTTTTGGGCGCTTGGGAGCAAGTTCTGGTTCCATGACATGTATCCACCTATTCCATCCGGTTAGTAGTGGAAGCACGTAGGACTGACATGCGGGGTTCAGCTTGATTGTGGAAACGTGTAGAGGTATGGTGACCATCTTTATAGAGTATTTAGGTTCCACCATCACAGTTTGATGATATCCCTCTTAATAACATAAGGACCCGCATTTGTGATAGTTGGAGGATGGGCTACCGTAACATTTAGCTTATATTCGACCTCATAAGGCCCTCAGATTATCCAAGTGCCAGATGTTGTTGCCTTCATCTCCACATCTCCATTACATCCATGCCCGATCATGTTGCTTCTCTTCTCCCATGTACAATATAGAGATCCATGGTGGGTATTGGACTGGGCGGCCTGTCTATGTGGTCCACATGGAATTCGGTGATCATGTTTTTGTCCATCAGGGCTGAAGATGACAACAGGAACATTCTCGATATTAGATGCAAGATGTACTGTCTGGATGGTGATGTTCATGTGACCGGGCTTGACAACGGTGGGGCTTAATACGTCCATAAAAACACATTTGGTGTTATCCCATTGGCTAATGAGTTGAAGGCAGTTGAGGATATACCGCACTGGCTTTCGATCTAGGTACCCAACTTGTTCAATATCAATGCCCCAATCACATCCACCGTGGGAACTTAGGCCCATATCAAACCGGTTAGGCGTTCTCAGAACTATCTTTTTAGATTCCTTCTTGGCTGCAAAGTTTAATTCTGGGCAGCCTGTCTGCTCGTCAATCACATTGAAATAACATTTCCCTTCTGCAGAATAGGCATACATTAACAAGTCCTGGGACTGGAAATATTCCAATTCTACTGCTCCTTGCCTATTGGTGATGAGGATTGAGGAAGTTTTAGGTATGTTCTAGTATCATAATGGTCAATCAAGAGCAGTACACCTCCAGTAGTCATTTTCCAAATAAAGCAATCCTTGTCCCATCTGGACATATGCTAACACTAAAACTATGAACAGTAATTCTTCCATATCCTGGAAAACAAGTAGAAAGAACAGCAGTTAGTTTCAACCTTATGGAGGATTGTCTGGCACTTGGTCTTTTGATGAGGGTAATACGACTTGTGGTTTACTATTTTTAGGTTTCCATCTTTTTAATTGGGAGCTATGGAACCATTTTTTTTATTTTCCGCTTTCCTGAGGTAATTTTGACTTGATAGACGGTGGGTCCTGCTTTGTTAATGATAAAACAAGCTCCCATCCATTGAGGACTTAGAGGATGTTGTTTTTCGCTTATATATCCGTACAAGACTCGATCGCCTACTTCCCACTCCTGGGTGTTAAAATGCTCTCCCAATCTCCGGTCTACCTTTTGGATGTTTTTCTTTAGATTCAGAGCCACTGTGAGTTGGATAGAAGAGATAGTATTAAGTATTTGCCATATATATGGGTCGGTTACTAAGCGCAGCTGGAATTCATCCGGGGGCACCCCTTCTTGAATCCACCATTGTTCAGGAGTTTTCATTGGTCTTCCAAACAGGGCTTCATGAGGTGAGAACCCATTGGCATTTTGGTAGATCTTATTGCCATAAGGATTATCGGGAGGTGTTCATCCCACCGTTTTCCAGATGAATCGATTACTTTCTTCAGCGCCGTTTTAAATGTTCTATTTGATCTTTCTACCAGCCCAATGACTGGGGGTGACCTGGAATGTGCAATCACTGGCATATCCCTAAAGCCGTGCATAGGTGTTGGGTTACATTGCCAGTGAAATGTGTCCCCTGATTGCTGTCAATTTCTGCTGGCAAACCAAAATGTGCAAAGACTTCATTTAGCAGTACCCTGGCTGTTGTCTTGGCCATACAATTTCTTGTGGGTATGGCTTCGATCCATTTGGTAAAGGGATCCACGATGACCAGGCAATATAAGTTTCCCTTTGCAGTTTTTGGGAGCGGTCCAATGAAATCCACTTGCAATCTATGCCAGGGACCATTTACAGGCTGATGTCGAATAGGTTTACAGTGATTGTCATTTTTGGGATTGTTTTGCGCACAGCGAAGACAGTTCTGAATAAAATGTTCTATATCAGACTGGATATGTGGCCACCATGCTACCACTGATAATCTGTCTGAAGTTTTCTCCAATCCGAAATGACCTTGTGTGTGGGACAGGACGATTAGTTCCTGCCTAAGAACAGTTGGCATAACCACCACAGGAATTCCTTTCTTGTTACCAGTATCCCCCTGCTTCTGGGCCAGTATTACCCCACACGGATGGGTGAAAATTCGGTAATTCTTGTATTTTCCGTCCTTGACTAACGTTATTTCATGATCCAAAGCTTGCATCTTAATTAAATCCAAGGTGTCTTGATCGTCTTTAGGCTTTACTACGTTAATCACTTCTTCTGGTATTATTTTCCATGATTGAGCAAGGGGTAAGGTGGCTGCTCTTTTTGCCAACTGGTCCACAGAGTTATTAAATGTTGGAAATCTCGGCTTGATTTTTACTTTAAATAAATAATTTTTTCCCGTTCAAGATTTTGCTAAATTCCAAGTGTAGTTAAGTAGGGATGCATGTGCCACCGGTTTGTTATTGGTAGTGCACGTACCTCTGTCCTTCCATACCACCATCCAGTCGATCAAAGCTCACAGTACCCATTCTGAGTCTGTACATATAGTAATGTCTTCGCCAAGATCACTACTCTCTAAAGCCAATATTACCACTACGATTTCTGCGGCCTGCGCTGACATGATGTTTATAGGTCGTAATATCTCCTTCTGTGATTGCACATGCAAAGCAGCTGCTCTGGCAGTCAATTTTCCTTCCATCCGATGACAACTGCCATCTACTACCCACATATTGTTAGGGGTACATTCCTTGATTGACTCATATCGTTCTATTAGAAGAAATGGAGAAACTATCTCTGGAGGCCGAATCTCAGGTATAAGGACACTCATGGTTTTCTAATCCCGTGTGTTCAATGGGTTGGCACAGCAATGCTGGAATGACGTTTGGGGATTTGGATGGTTCCACAGTAATGGGGTGGCTCATAAGAGCTCAAGTCCATTGAGCAATACGGGGATGGCTCTCACGTCCATTATTCGCTCTACCGGAGATAATATATCGCATCGGAGTATGGCAGGTCTTTAAAATGATGGGGGCCATCCCGATGAGGTACTCCCAGTGTTGTAAGGCCCATACTAGGGCCAGCACCTCTTTCTCATAACTGGAATACTGTTGTTCTATGTCCGATAGCGTTCGGGATCCGTAAGCAATCGGTTTCAGCGTGGTTCCTTTCTTCTGCATTAAAACAGCGCCGATTGCCTCTTTTCCTGTGGATAACTGCAAATTAAATTATTTTGTTGGATCCGGATAGGCTAATGCTGGTGCTTGCATCAGTGCCTGTTTCAGTTGCTTGAACGCCTCTTGTTGAGGGAGGCCCCATTGCCAGGCTTGATTCTTTTTTAACAACTTATATAAGGGTTTTACCTTTAACCCAAAGTTCTCTATAAAGTCTCAGCTGAACCCCAAAAGGCCCCAAAACATTTGCAAAGTGTGGGCATCGGTGGGGGCAGCAAGGTTAGCAATCATTCTTATCCGCTCCTGGTCTGGCTTCCTCCCTTCTTCGCCCAGTTCTACTCACAGGTAGGTAATCTTTGTTTTCACTAGCTGAGCCTTTGACGGATTAATTAAGAACCCAGCCTTTTTCAGGGTGTCTAAAACTCATCTAAAACCTTTAAGTGCATCTCCCGATCCATTGTAGCAATTAAGATGTTGTCCATGTAGCTGATAATATGTTTGGCATATTTGCACTCTTTCCACAAATTAGAGACGATTCGGTGACAGATGGTAGGAGCATTGTGGAACCCTTGGGGCACACAGGTGAATGTGAATTGTTGATTTGCATATGTAAAAGCAAACTTGTACCAGGAGTCCGGATGCAAAGGTATAGAGAAAAAGGCATTTGATATATCAAGTACGGTAAACCACCTTGCTCCACTAGCTATTTGGGCTATTATTTCGGGGTACTTGGCAACTACTGGCGTCATCTTAGGTGTTATTTTGTTCAATTCTCTATAGTCCACAGTAAGCCTCAACGATGTTCCATCAGGTTTTCGGACAGGCTAAATAGGGGAGTTACACGGACTGTCACACTTTACAATTACCCCTTGAGTTAACAGCGCCTGGATAGTGTCCTTTATTCCTTCTTGAGCCTCAATAGGGAATTTGTACTGTCTTAGTGGCTTTGGGTCCGGTCCATGCACCATGATGGTTTGCTGTAGTTTACCACAACTAAGTTTGTGTTGTGCAAAGACTTCCCGATGATGGTCCACTATTTCTTGTACTGCTGGTTCCCAAGTAGGTAACAGTATACCTTGGCAAGCTTTTATAGAACCCAATCAGTGGGAGGGTGATATAGTAGCTCCTACATCATTCTTTTCATTAGTCTTGCATATACACTGATTGGGTAAATCGATGACAAGTCCGTATCTTTTGATTAAATCCATACCAATGATACCAGTGCGATTAAGCTCTTGTATTCCCATAGCATTTGTAATCCATAAGGTTCCCAGTTGGCATTTGACGTCTGTAATAAATGGCACAGGGGATGTTTTTCCATTATATGATTGCAAAGTCCTGACATAATCAATGTATGCGGTCTTAATAATAGGAGATTGCTTTGCACAGATTAGGCTAGTGGAGGCCCCTGTATCCACCAGTGCCTTTTGGTTGATAACTCCAAACTTCCCTTCATAGGTGATATTTACAATAGGTCTTCCATATAAATCAAATATTATAGATGTAATCCATTCCATTGTCAGGGGCTGGGAAGCTTGGCATCCTCATTGCGAATCTTGGTTCCCACGGTTTGGATAGTTCCCACGGTCGTCAAATTGGCAGTCCTCAAGATGGCGGTCCTGGTTCCCACGGTACTCAAAATGGCGGTCCTGGTTCCCAAAATGGCGGCGCCCAGGGCTGTGGCAAGATGGCAGTGCCGTACAGTCTGTGATTTTTGCACAAGATGGCATCTCAGCCGCTGCGGCTGCTCTTGCTTTTCCTTCCCAGTAGATCAATTCATTGAATATAGAGTCCGTATTCATGGCCTTTATTTTCTCCCAGGGCATATATTTGGACAGTCTTTGGGCTAAGACCTTTCTGATCACAAAAATGTCCTCCCTTTTGCCCCAAAGCACCCAGGGGGGAAAACCGGACTTGTTGGATTTCATTTCTTTTCCTTCAGTTTGAATTTCCCCTTTTAAAGCAGAAATTTTTCTGGGATGTTGTTTAGACCCAGCAGTTGCCAATTGTTGGAGGTCAAAGATTTCTCTCAATTTTTCCTCCAATATAGGGAGCGGGGTGTTTACGTAGTCATAGGCCCCCAGAGCTAATTTTAAGGCAGGAAGCAGATCTTTCTAAATTGGGGAGTATCACATTCCACCTTATCACCCCTCTGATCCCCCAATCCTGTTAACCAATACAAAGTCTTTTTTCTTATGAGATATTGATCAGGTTTTTCACCCTCCTTTTGTTGGTTAGCATATACTTTCCCTATGATGGCCTCTTGGGGAAAATATACCTGGTATACTGCCTTATTTAATTCGCTGGACTCTATATTGGGATTGTTCACTACCATACAAGGCAGGGAGAGATAGTCCTCTACTGGCATGCACTTTTTTAATAGCACACCAATATCCTCGGGGCTGAGGTTCGGGGTCACGCATAACCTGGCCATCCAGTCCAATGCCCTTTCCTTATTACACGGTCCCATGTTCTTTCCCAGGGCCCGAGCCTGTTCAGGGGTTAGGACTCTCTGTTCTTGCTTAATTACAGGGTACTGCTGCCCAGGATATTGCACCCGAGTGGTGGTAATGGGTGCCATTGGGTCCACTTTTTCCTCCCCACCTGGATACAAATGAGGGGGAGCTGAGGGAACATAGGGGTCAGAGCCATTTTCCCCCAACCAATCCACCTGATGGAATGGGGGCTGAATAGCCGCAACCACTCCCTTGGCTAACCCGAGCTGCTGCTGCAGTTTACAGATTTCCTGTTGGCATTGGGAGTGATCCCCTGCAGCATGAACGCTACTGGCCTCTTTAAGAAGCTGCCTCATGGCGGCTTGAGTATCATTGAGCTGCTCAGTTCTTTCTATAACAGCTTTCTCCGCCTTATCCCTTTTTACACGTAAGTCATCCATCTTATTTTCCAGAGCAGAGACTTTGGCATTTAAGCCCTGGATCTGGAAATCCTTAGCCTCTATTTTTACGGCCCTCTTTACAAATTGGTCTTCCACCTCATTTAACCGACATACCGACTCATCATATTTTGATTTTAACACTTTCATTTGAGAAGCCAGCTCCCAGCTAGTCATAGCTAACCCATACAACAGAGCACGCTTTTGGTGCTTTTTCTTTGGTTGAGGCTTAGCTCCCATATACTTTTCCCACAAACTACTAACCTTATCCAGGGAATCCTCCCCCTTAAAAGAACCTTCAACCCAGGGGTTAGTCCCCTTCCCATAAGAATTAACAGCAAACTCCAAAGACATTTTATTGTGCGCGGGCCTCCAGCCATCGTCGAACAGTCTGGGTGTAGTCATTTTGCTCTACGGGTTGCTTACCCAGCCTCACTAAAGGAATCTGAGCCACCAGGTTATGGCTAGGCCTGAAGACCCAAAGCCTGCCAGTGGTGTCTCACTGAAAAAAAAAAACCCAAACACAAAACGCAGACAGTGTAGAGCAGTGCAATACTAGCTGCCAGCAAAAGCAGCAAAAAGGGTTTAAAACCCAGAAGTAGGCCACGGCCTGCTTCGACTATCACTGCTCTAAAGGATAGGGACTGCCCTCAGCCAGCCAGGCCGGGAACCTGCTGCTGTCTGGTGATCTGGGATACAGAGGAGCATCCTCGCTCTACCTAGCCACAGGATCACCTTGAAAAGCCAAACGGGGAACAGATAGGGTCCTGCGGAATATAAAACCGGGAAGTAGGCCACGGTCTGCTTCCACTCCTCCCCGAGTCACTGGACCATGTACAGTTATTCGTTTTTTGCTGCGTGCTCATGCACCACCCCTATAAGTGGGGGGTGGGCCCAGGGCCTGACAAGGACTAAACCAGTCCTCACCAGGTCCTGCTGCGGTCGCCAAACTGATACCTGGGAGACTTTTACCTTGTTACCTCCCAGAATTTTAGCAGTTGCATCATGTTTCTTCTGGACGTTCACCGAGTCTGAAATTACCATCATCTTCCTCAACCATGATTCCCATCCTACTATTACAGTCTCCACAAATGGTGCACATTATTCATTTAATGCAGTTACTGACAGTTGTAATGGCATGATTATGGTCTTAATGGTGTATTGGGGATCAATCATTAGTGTTCTACTAATGTCTCTTTTTATTACATATGGACCAATCTCAATTATTTCTGGTGGAAATATCACTGATAGATTGAATCGATATTTTGTCTCAAAAGGTCCCATTATTAACTTTCAGTTGCTAAATATCCGAATTGTCCACATTTTAAAATGGCTTCCTGCCGATCACCTTTTGGAGAGAATACAAAAGACGAAACGACTTCTGTGTCTTGATCCAGATGAATCAACTGGAACGTAAAGGTGGTTAGACCAGGTTTTATCAGTGAAGGACTGGTGATCTTCAAAGAGACACATTTGGAGGATTCCCAATGAGGTAATGTTTTGTGGCATCTGCAAATATCTTTGCGAGGAGACTGTAAACTACCTTCTACCTTTTTTTCCTATATCCACAGTATAGTCACATCCTCCCCATGGCTGCAATGCCATGTCGTACCAATTCCTAGTCCTGATGACAACTCTATGTTGTGACTCTTTCTACATAGCAAATACCAGTTCCTCAGAATCTTCCTGCTCATAAGCTATAACAAAATAACATTTCCCATCCCAATTATAAGAATAAGCTATAATCCATTGTTGATACGGGACATTTGCTATTCCCTGATCTGACACTTGTCTAGAATCTGGGCACTTCAATATCATAGAGGATCTTGGGATGTTCTATTCCAACAGTGGCTTTCCAATAACTAGACACCTCCAATGTTCATTTTCTTTAAAAATCATAGAATATCCAAACCTTGAAAATACACTACCATCAGGATCTTCATCTTTTCAGATCTGCAAATAAACAAAAGAAAAATAAAGTCATGGGGGTTTCAATTGATTCTTCGGTTGAATTTTTCCTCTTCTACCTCCTCCTTTCCATTCTTTGAGCTGGCTACTATGGAACCATTTGGTGTTCTTTTTTTTTCCAGATGAAATTTCCAATTCGTATACCGTTGGACTCGCTGTATTTACAATCAAGTGTGGTCCTACCCATCTGGGATTCAACAGGTGATGCTTGTCAGAAAAGAACCGAAACAGTACACGGTCTCCTACATCCCACTCCTTGTGTTTTAGATTATCAGTCAAGCGTTGATCCATCTTTACAATATTTTTCTTAAGGTGAATCATAACAGATCTCTGTACTTCAGTGATTGTATTTAGCAGCGACTTTATATATTGGTCTAGCTGACAATTCTTGGTTTGTATTCGTCAGGTGGCACCCCTTCTGGCACCCACCATTGTTCTGGGGTACACATCGGTCTGTCGAACAATGCTTCATCGGGTGTGAACCCATGGGAACTTACGGTCGATCAAATGGCCATAAGGATCAAAGGCAAGTGTTCTTTCCTGAGGTATCCACTATTTTCCGGAGAGCAGTTTTAAGAGTTCGATTTGACTGTTCCACAAGCCCAGAGGCCTGTGGATGGCCTGCCACATGGAACCATTGTTTTATCCTAAGGGCTGCACAAAGACATTTAGTTATTTCTCTGGTAAAATGAGTGCCTTGATCAGAATCTATAACTTTTGGTAGACCGAATCGAGCAAACGCATGATTTAACAAGATTCTGGCTGTAGTAACAGCGGTACAATTCCTTGTTGAATGTTCCCATAGTACATGTATAACTCATAGTACAAGACTGTAAATTGATGGTCTTGTAATTAGCTTCCTTAACACGAACCCATTTACAGCTTTTTACAGGTGTCATGAGTGATCCATTAATGTATATTTCTAATGGAATTAGAGAGGGTTAATATTTTCCTTAGTGGCAGCTTTCAAGGTATTAGTGTAACAGTGATCTCTTTTTTGGATAGTAGGTAAAATTAATGACTTTCCACCATTCATAATGGTCTCTCTTGAACTGATGGACACTCCTCCATGTGATTTTTCTTAATTCCAACGGCACATCTCCCTTGAGACCATCTCTTATGATAGACATTCTGGTGCCCCGGGCAGACAGTATAATTGCGTCCCAGGTTGGGGGAGGCGCATGCGCGGTCCCACCCGGCGCGTGGCCCCCCTCCCCTTTGAATCAGGCGCCCCTTACCTTATTCTTCATAATCTGAAGTAGAACAGGGACGGACTGACCCGGCAGGTTACGAAGGGCCGTGTGACGGGGCGATATGGCCCCGCACACGCAGCTGGACCGGTCCGGCACGGACATGAAGCCGGGGCCGCAACCGGCGGCATGGCAGGAAGAAGCGGGGGACACGCTGGAGCAAGTGGCGTCCACCGCAGCCGGGAGTAAAGGGGGCCGGGAGGGCATGCCGGAATGCCCGAACACTGCCACAGGGCAGGCCGGACGTGGGGAAACACCTTGTTAAGGGGCGGGCCAGGGCGTGACGCAACGCCCGGACACCGCCGAGGGGTGGGGCGAGGAGAAAGCGGGCCCTTCAAAAGGGCAAAGACATGGGAGGTGGCAGGGTTGATGCTCTCAGTCTGCACCCGGTGCTTTCTAGACTTCAGCTGCATCTTTGACAGTGGAAAAATAAAAAAGAGAAAGATGAAATTTCACCTTAGCGGTTCATTAGCTATAGGCTGCAGACATGTTAAAGTCCAGCCCGAGGAAGAGCAGGCGGGGAGCCCCGCAGATGCCGCCCCGAGCTGGGAGCCCTGAGCCTGAACTAGAATACTGTGAAATATATTTTTATAGTAGGGCCAGGATAGTTCAAGAAAAACAGGATAGGTAGAAAACAAAATATTTATTCACTAGTCAAATAAATGTCAAATAAACATTAAAATTAGCTACTATTTTTGAATATATTTATTATATTACGTTACCATTACATCATTTTAAAATGTCTTTTTTCTGGCTTTTAAATCAGCAAAGTTTTTTATTATTTCCTCCATATCTAATTCTCGAGCAATGTCATTTTCTATGGATAATAAAGCCAAAGAATTGAGCCTTTCATTACTCGTGGATAAGTTCAAGTAAGTTTTTATAAGTTTTAATTTGCTAAAACTCCGCTCCCCACTAGCAACAGTCACAGGAATTGTGAGTAATATTCGCAGTGATATCCAAAGATTTGGTAGCGTATTTTGTAAATTGTTCAATTTTATAAATCTCAACATATTTTGAAGGTGTATAAACATCATCAGGAAGGAGGGTGGCGACGGATTGCAACTCCTCAAATAATTCGGCACCATTAATGTCGCAGTTACATCCATGCTTTAATTTGATATGTAAGTCATTACAAAACTTTGCCAATTCAGTCAAAAGTGGTAATTTTTTAATATTATATAAAAATCCCCAAGATTGCTGAAATTCATCGAGTTGTTCAAAACGCTCTTGAAGAGAAAACATTGAAAACATTCCTTTTGAAATAAACCCGAGGATCTTCTATTGCCTCGTCTCGACTCTCATGATCGAACATTCGCTTCTTGCGACGCACTCTTTTTTCTACAAAAATTGGTTGTACATCTAGAGCTTCTGCAAGTTGTTTCGCTTCCACTAAAGATTTTTCAAAACCTACTGATTGATATTCAGTCACGTATCCTGAGCATGATTTCAAAAGTGACACTACTGAAGCCATATCCATTGTAGAAAATTGCATAGATTTGCTAACAATATATTGGCACGATGTAAAATATCAATCCAAGTAACAAGCATCACCAGAAAAGAGAAATCACAAAGTTGTTTAGCCAATGTTTGAGCTTCATGTTTTATAGCGAGATCTGATGAACCCGTTTTACTCAATGTTATTAAAGCGTCATGAATTTCTATTATTTGATATCATAATGGTTTTAAACATTCAATACGACTCTCCCAGCGGGTATCACAAAGAGGCTTAACTGTAAAATTGGGTACATGGTCTTTCAGTATTTTCCATCTTCCTACTGAAGCTGAAAATAATGTATATATACGGTGGACAACTCCAAAAAACGATGCAGACTCAGTACAAGATGACGCACAGTCATTTATGACTAAATTCGGAGAATGGCATCCACAAGGCATGAAAAAGGTTCTTGGGTTAATATCACGAATACGTGCTTGAACTCCTTTACTTTTTCCCTTCATGTTAGACGCATTTTCACAGCCTTGACCTCTACAATCACTTAAATTTAAACCTTTTAACAATGTTTGTGTTATTTCAAATAAAGATTGACCTGTTGATTTCTCGACTGCTTGATAAGTAATAAAATGTTCTTTGATATTTATGTCATCATTTGAAATATCAACAAATCTCAATGTAAAGGAAAGTTGCTCTATATGACTCACATCGGGAGTGCAGTTGAGAATTATACTGAAATATATGGCTTGTTTAGCACGTTGTAATATGTTATTTTTCACACCAGATGCTAATAAAGAAATTATTTCATTTTGTACTGTTTTGCCACAATAAGTAATATGAGAGTCACTTGAAACAATATGTTGTGTATGCTCACGCAAAGTAACATCATATTTGCTCAACAACTCTACAAGGCCCAAGAAATTTCCATTGTTCGGAATAAATAATCGATTGGAAGAACCACGCAGCACTAAATTATTTTTTGTAAGATATAAAATTATGTTACACATGCGATCTAGAACAAGTCGCCAATGAGTCCTTTCTTTAATGACAAGTGATTGCATATTTTGATCTATAGTTTTATTTGTTTTAAGCCTACAACCAGCGTCAAACCAATTCGTAAAACACTGTACATGTTCTGGTGAATTTTCGTGCATTTTTAAATATTTACTAATATGTTTCCAGTTATTATTGCCGACTGTTGCCAGAGATGATTTGGTTTTAACTGAATAAAATAGTTTACAACAAATGCAAAAGACTTTGTCGGAACTCGCTGAATATAAAAGCCAGGTTCGCAAATAAGATTTGCCATTGCTTGTTCTTCTGTAGAATAATGAATTTGAGAAACAACGATTATTAGAATCACATGGAAAATAAAAGAAAGAATTAATTTGGGTTTGCGCATTTATGCCTATAATAATTATATGATCACGGATAGCTGAGGTAAGAGGAAATGGCCATAGCGCAGGATCGTTGTGGTCCACGTTATTAATAGTACTGGAGGTAATATTTAGACTATGTGATGTACCTTGTTTTTGTTCTATATCATTATCTTCTACTTTAAAATTCTCTTCAAGTCTAGCAGAATCAGTAGCACTCATAACCATGTCAGTTATGGCGCATGATGAGCTAGCAGCAGCAGCAGTGTTCTGCAACTCTGTACATTGGGAAGTTGTGTCTGATGTATCAGTTTTAGGTTGAAAATAACTGCCAAATACCTTTGCCAACTTTTGGTTGTCGTGTTGCCACTGCAATTTTCTCTTCCGGTTTGCAGCACCAGATAGTTTTTTTGAAGCCATATTGTAGAAGGACTAGAATTTATAATAAAAAGTAAATGGACGGAATGTATACGTAAATGAGTATATTTAGTTTTTCATTCAAGCTAGGATATCACCACTCACTAATTACAATCAGGGCCGTGGCTTGATTTGGCTACAATGTGGCTGCTCAGATAACTCCCTGTGCTGCTGCAGCCACCTCCCTGCTGGTACTCAGAGAATCCCACTTCTCTCCCATTCCTGTAACCCCTTCCTTAGCCCTATTCCCTCTTTCCCCCCATCTCTTCCCCCTACCTGCCATGGGCACTAACTGTTATACAGGTAACCCTCCCCCTGAGGCAGGCCCCAGTGCCCCCATTCCAGTGCACTCCTCCCCTGAGGCAGATCCCCAGCACCCCCATCCCAGTGCACCCCCTCCCCGAGGCAGGTCCCCAGTGCCCCCATCCCAGTGCACCCCCTTCCCCCGAGGCAGGTCCCCAGTGCCCCCATCCCAGTGCACCCTCCCCTGAGGCAGGCCCCAGTGCCACCCCATCCTCATTGCACTCCCCTCCCCTGAGGCAGGCATCCTCAATCAAATTTCCCCCTCCCCCCCACAGAGCCAGGCACTGAGAAGCAATCTTACTTTTAAAGCAGTCAAGAAATCAAAAGGTCAATCTTTATTTGAAATAAGAGCTGCCCGTCTCTGCTGCTCATGTTGGCCAGAGCAGCGCGCGCTCCGGTGCCCCCCTAGTGTGGCGCCTGGCAACTGCCCCCTCCTCCGCCCCCCCCCCCCCCACTAGGCTTTGCGGTGCTCCTCACTCCTCCACCCCTGCCAGACACGGCAGGGGAAAATTGTCCCCGCCGGGCTTCCGTCCGGTATGTCTTTTCTTTTCTTTTTTTTACCGGACGGAGCCCGCGGAAACCTGATCCAGCTGCGACCCCCCTGTAAGTTTGATAAACGCTAGGTTAAGCAATCATTTTGGTGCCCCCTACAGTCAGACGCCCCGGGCTGGGGCCCGGCTGGCCCATAGTTTGGGCCGGCTCTGACTTGGCCACACTTATTAGCCACTGCTGTGCTTCCACACAAGCAAAAGCCTCTGACAAATTCAGCTGGAGAATTCCAAGGGCATCTAACACATGAATTCATGTTCCTGAATTCCTAACCAATAAGGTAATAGTTTCACCAAGTCAAAGTCCATAGTTCCTAAAGCTGTCAAGGCTGAGGATAAAGGCTCAGTTAAAGTTGACATATCATGCCCCAAATTTCCTTTGGGCTAGAGGTGCTGATAACAGTGTTGATTACCCCAAGACTTGCATCAATGCCACCAATCCCTTTTGCCACGATATCTCATCTGTTTCTAGATTGTACAGGTGCTAGCCGGAATTCCCCTTGACCTAAGGAGAACCAGTTTTCAGGCCCGACTTCCACATCTATCATCGGGGTTCCCTCAAATAACTAGGTCAAACAGGGAAGGTAAACTAACAAGGATTTTATTACAACAGGTTTAAAATAAAACAGATAAGTAACTACAAACAGGATTAAAGGACCCCACTAATAAGGGACTAAACAGAAATAAAAGCTGAACTGAGACTAAAGGTAGCCCAACGAGAAAACCCCAAGTGACCAGGTGAGTGGTCACTAGGACCATTCCATGTCTCGCAGCTTTGTCTTGCCCCGACAACTGGTCTCCGGTTCTGCTCCAGGAGAGGCTGGAACAGTGGGGATGACAGGTCTTTTCCCTATTATTCCCTCCCCTGCGTCATCATAGCAGCAAGTATGAGATGACCAGGAAAGAATGGCAGGTAGCTACACACTCCTTGCTTGTGAGTGGGCTTCCCAACCCCAAAGTCCTAAAGGCATGGCTCCGGCATACCCAGCAGATGGCTCTACACTCTGCCACTCTGATGGGCAACCACGGGCAGCACCTGAGGCAGCCCTTAAATAGCCTGCTGTAGCAGGGCAGACTATGGTCACATGTCTGCTGTTGCTGGGCAGACTTGGGTCCCCTAACACAGGGCTTTCCTGCCAAAGCACAGGGTTTTCCCGCCAAAGCGTGGGAAAGGTGGGAAAAGGAGGGAGAAGAAGGAACCAAGATGGCGTCTGGTTGTTGTTTCAGATCCCAAGATGTCATTCGTGCCCAAAATGGCATTTGTAAGGAAATCTCTCCCTACATTCCCCTCCTTGTTGGCAAGAAACTCTATTTTAAGGGCTCTGGTGCCAACACTCTATAACGATGGCACAGGATGATGGGTTTCTAGTTCCTTGATTTTTCTTCTCGTCCACTTTATAGTTACAATAATGGCTATAATTAATAAACATTGTACAATTAAAATTATTACAAAAGGATGACTCAAAAGAAACCATGGATTATCAAGCTCTGAAGGGCTGGCAAACAAAAATTCCTACCACTTAAGCTTGAAGCCTGGAGCACCCTCTTTAAAATCTTTTCGGTTTTCTTGGTGGAATGGTGAACGGTGATCATAATACTCTGTCCTTCCTCCACCAGTTTGTGCATATGTGCCTTCAGCTCAGGATGTTTCATGAGTTGTTTCTGTACTGTCAAATTAACTCCCAGGCTTACTGGCTCTATACTTATATAGGCCATAAGCGAACTGAATATCTTCAATATCTTCAATATTTAGTTTTTCAGAGGTGAAATTAATGTCACAGCTCTTTAAAGACAGTAGAAAACAAACACATTTGGTAAAAGCATCGACCACCACTAGACAAAATCCTTTTCCTTGACCGGTGCACAGGAGGGGACCAATGAAGTTGATTTGCAATGGACACCATGGACCCTCCACCATGTGGTTCTGCCACGGGCCTTTAACAATGCGGCTGTCTGCATTGTTTTCTGCACAGCTTAGGCAGTACTGGATGTGCAGGGCCACATCTTTGTTCAACTCTGGCCACCAAGCCACCCAAGTGAGCCTATCCACGGTCTTGTCTGCCCCAAAGTGACCCTGTTGGTGGGCAAGGGTCACCATCTCCTTATGAAGGCATGATGGGAGCACCAAAACCGGGAGTGCCTCAGAGTTTTTCCTGAGGGCCAGAATCAAACTGTTCTTATCTTTGAAGATGTCATAGCCTCTACACTCCTTCTTTTCTAAAAGGTGTTACACACCCAAGTCTCTTTGCTGCAGCTCCCTGATGTAAACCTGTGCACCCAGATCGATAGTTTGCTGTTGGACCTTCATCACGGTTAAGGACGGTGTTAATGTCCACAGAAAATCATCCCCCAAGAGTGCTACTCTTTCGTTAAGTTATCAACCCGATGGTTCGATCTGGAAGCTTCCGCAGAATCTTTGTGGTGAGCCTTTACCTTACATAGGACTGTCTTCCCCCTTGCGGATGGAGGCCACTTACCATGCATGGCTCAGGTATGCAGCATACTTGATGAGCTTCCCATCAGCGGACCACATACCTCACTGCTTCCAGATGGGCATCCAGGATGTTAAGGCTCTCACCACCTATTCTGAGTCGGAACAAATGCATAGGTGTTTGCCTTTGTCCTCCTTGTACAGGACTGCCACAACAGCCACTACCTCAGCAGCTTGTGCTGAATGGAGTTTTACAATCCCCTGCAGCACTCACAGGGAGGAGGGCTGGAATGCAGCATACCCTAAGTACTCTTAGGGTGGCCATCCTGATAATAGCTGCTTCCGTCCACTGCCCAGATGACCAGACTCCGCTCCTTGGCTCTGTTGAAATGGCTCTCCATCTGAAAGGGCGAGGCAAGGACTGGGTCTGGTACTGGGAGTGGGCACTCGTGCTCTTGACCCTCGATCAGGAGCACATAAGGCAACACACTCAATTGGGGTGACTTTTGCACCGTGATGTCTCTATTCAGGAGGCTGAGGGTCAAGTTGGCCAGCCGAGGGGTGATGACTGGCCCTCGTTCACCCAGCCAGAGAGAACATACTTAACTGGGGTGTGGGATGTCCTAAAGATAACTGGAGACATCCCCACCAAGTACTCCCAGTGGCTGAGCGCCCAGACCAGGGCAAGCACCTCCCGCTCGCAAGCACTGAACTGCCTCTCAACCTTACTGAGTATTCTAGAGCCATAGATCTTGTAACAGGACTGCGCTGATGCCACTGTCTGAAGTTCCCAGCTGCAGATGATAGGGACAATCACGCTTGGGGTAAGCCAAGGCTGGCGCTTTTGCCAAAGCCTGCTTGAGTTCAACAAAAGCCTGTTGGTGGCTTTCTCCCCATTGCCACTCTTGCCCCTTCCTCAGCAGCTGGTACAACGGTCTGGCTCTTTCGGCATATTTGTCAATAAATTCTCTGGAAAATCCAGTGAGTCCCAGAAAAGAATGGAGAGCCGATACATTGTAGGGAGCGGGGAGTTTACAGATTATCTCTGCACTCTGTTGGTCTGGCCTCCTCCCCTCGGCTCAGTCTAATGCCCAAGTATGTCATGGTGTCTTGTGCCATCTGGGCCTTCGCTGGATTAACCAGAAATCCAGTTTCTTGGACCTTCCCCAAAACCTCTTCCAGGGCAGCTAAGTTTTCCTCTCTGGTTGGAGGGGCTGTCAAGATGTCATCCACGTAGCTCAAGACACTCCCCCCGTTCCTCAGAGACTTCCATATCACTGACACAAAACCATGGCAGATAGAGGGGGTGTTGTGGAGCCCCTGAAGAACCCTGGTAAACGTAAGCTGTTTACCCTCATAGGTGAATGCAAATTTGTGCATTGATGACGGATGCAGGGGGATGCTGAAGAAGGCGTTGGAATGGTCCAGGACCGAGAAGTACTTGGCACCTGCGGAGATAGCAGCCATGATTTCATTGTATTTGGCTACTACTGGAGCCAACCTGGGTTTAACTCGGTTGAGCTCTCTATAATCCACAGTCAGGCGCCAAGTCTTCTGACCCGCCTTCAGCACCGGCCTGATCGGAGAGTTACACGGACTTTCAGTCTCTATTAATACCTCCTGCTGCAGGAGGGCTTCGATGGTAGATCTCAATCCCTCAGCAGCTGCAGCAGGGTAGCGGTATTGTTTCAGAGGCTTAGGATCCGGGCCGTGCACCCAAACTTCTGCATTAATTCTGCCACACTGGAGCTTGTTGGTGGCAAAAGCACCAGTGTACCTCGGCACAATAGTTAAGACCTCAGCGTCCCATTGTGGCCTCTCCCACTCTCCAACCTCATCCCCCACTGCTACCTGGAGAAGCTGATTATTGGGCAAATCCACAGTTATTCGCATTGATCTTAATGCATCTATGCCCAAGATTCCCTGGCCCCCTAGATGCTAAATGCCAAAGGACATCTTGGTCACAAAGTCTCTGACCTTATAGGTGACCGGAATGGTGAAGAGGACAATGTTATTTCCCCCTGCATACTCTTCCAGCACCTTGCTGTCCTGAACGGGTATTCTATTGATGGCTGGGTCCCCCTTAGGGCTGAGGAGAGAGACCGAGGCGCCAGTATCCACCAGCAATTGCTGGTTGGTCTTCCCTCAATATAGGCCAATATTTCGGGCCTGCCCCAGGCATCCAGCTGGATGGGCGCCTTCCAGTTGGGGCTGAGGGGACACTCGGCCTCATCACATTAAATCAGGTGACGATGGTACAGATGCCGCTGCAGGCTGTTGCACTTCCTTGCATGCAAGGCGCTGCAGCAGCACCTTGGTCGTCAGACCGTCTACCTCTTCGCATTTTTTGAACTGCCGCAGCTGCTTCCAAACAAGGTTTTGAAATTGCTTGGCCTCCTCTTTTGCCAAATTGCTGCCAACCGGTCCAGACAATTTCGGTGAAAGGCCTGGATTTTTGGGGTATCCTGGCCCTTTGTAGGGCTGCGGACTCTTAGGGCTGTTGACATTGCTGGCTGGCTGCTTCCAGGTGTGCCCATGTGTGATTCTTGCACTGCTGTTGGTGCTGCTCTGACTGCTGGGAGGCTGCTTCCTGGTATATTCTTGCAGGCCCTCTTCGGTCACCACTGAGACTCGCTTCTTGGCGAAAACCTCCTTCTGCGGCTCATGTGTCACTCGGAGCCGGTCTTTCAGAGAGATGGTCCTGGGATCTACTGGGAGGAAGGCTAACCTAATGGTGAGGCTTAAACCTTGCAGAGCTGCCTCTATAAACACAGGAGTGTCACAGAAGAGAGCCCTTGCCAACCAGAACAGGAGTTTTCTCCTGTTCAAGTAGCGCTTGGGACGCTTTACCGGATGCTGGTGCTCCGAGTAATACTTCCCAATCAAGCTATGGTTTCATCATGCCCTCGTTCAGCTGCAAGCAGGAATCAACATCCCCCACCTACAGCTGACATGGGAACGCAGCAAAATCCTCCCCAACCATGCATTCCCTGATGAGGGTAACAGTGTCCTCTTTTAAAATCCCTGGAATGGCACACAATTGGGACAGACAGTCCAGAGTGGTCCCCCTGTTGAGGGGGCCCAATGACTTCCCAATGGGTCCCCCTTCCTAGCCTGATCCAGGGTATACACCCTTAGCTTCTGCCACGTCTCGGGAGGCTTAGCTGACCCAGGCCCATAGCTCACGACAGTAGTCATGACTGGAGCCATGGGTAGCTTCCACCCCTCCTCACTCAGTTTTACTAGGGGAGTAGACGGAGTCCGAGAACAGACAGCCTCCCACGGGGTGGCACAGCAGAACTCCTCCTTGGAGAGGACCGGGCTGCTGTCTGCACTCGCGCTAGTGCCCACCTTATTGACAGGGGCCTCGTTCAAAGCTCTTATCATGCCCCTCGCCCGTCTCAGCTTATCCTCAAGTTTCCTTTGGTCTTTGAGACAGCTGCTGTGCTCAACCGGGTTTACTTTGGCTGGCATGCAGCTCCCTGAGAAGCTCGGGAATAGCTGCCTGTGACTCCCCCTTCTGATTCTGAGCAGATAACAGATTTTTCTCTCTCTTGCGCAGAGCCTCAGTGAGGTCCTGTACCTTAATTTCCAACCTCCCCACGTGTGACGACATATTGTTCTGTGTCACCAGGCCCTCTATCTTGAATTCCAGCCTTTCCTTTTTTTGGAGTCCCGAGCTGCTATTTGGGACTCAAAATCTCTCATCCAGGTTGCCAGTTGGGACTCAAGATCTTTAATTTGAGTTGCCTGCGTGGAGCGGCATCTGTCAAGCTCCAGGCATACCAGATATAACCCATAAATCAGGGCACATTTCTTTAACTTTTTGGATGGCTTAGTTTTCTTCCTCATCAGAGTCTCCCAACTGTTGGAGAGCTCTGTCAATGCCTCCGCTCCCTGGAACAACCCTTCAGCCCATGGTTCTTCCCTTTCCCAAAGAAATTCACAACAGCAACAAGACAATCTTTATTATGCAGCTAGGTCCAACTGCTTTTCCTATAGTCCTGTGCACTCATAGTGAAACAGGAGTGCTTCCCTGCATCCCAAGCCTTTTACCTGGTCAAAGACAGCCCAAATCCACACCCGGCGCCTTGCCGCGGTGTGTCAGGAACCAATACAGCCCCCTCGTTAGCGGAGGGATATGGCACTGGCGTGGGGTGAGGGCTCCCTGGTACTACAGAGTGCAGGCTTACTTTGCCACCTCCTCACCACTGCCGGTTCCCAGTATCGGGCCCCAACCAGAGAGGGTTGGTGGGGTGGCCTCGATCCGCTGCTCGCTGCCACTAGTCGGCCTCTGAGCAACTCGGTCCAAACACCTCGACTGCTGGCTTATCCGGGTGTCCTTCCGTACTAAGGCGCGGCAAGCCCACTTAACCTTCCGGCCAAGCGCCCCCTTATCACTTTACTGCTAAACCGTGAGAGCTACTCCCGGCATAATTCCCGGTACACAACCACGGTTGCTACATATGGCACTGACGCCTCCGGCAGCTTCCGGTAACCCTGCTGTGGGACACAACAACAGCCTCCACTGTTGCCAGGCCTTGCGGCCTACCCATCGATTCCCAAACCATGTGCGCTACAGCACGGGAACCCCAACCACGCAACCAAGCAGGTTGCAGTCGCAGTCAGCAAATAAAAAACAAACAATAAAACAGGAGGGGGAAGGATGTTATCCCTAACAACTTCCAGTGGGATCCTGCTGCGGTTGCCAAACTGCTAGCCGGAATTCCCTTGACCTAAGGAGAACCAGCTTTCAGGCCCGTCTCCACACCTGCATCTATCATTGGGGTTGTTGGGGTTCCCTCAAATATCTAGGTCAAACAGGGAAGGTAAACTAACAAAGATTTTATTACAACAGGTTTAAAATTGAACAGGTAAGTAACTACAAACAGGATTAAAGGACTCCACTAATAAGGGACTAAACAGAAATAAAAGCTGAACTGCAAGTAAAGGTAGTCCAAGGAGGAATCCCCAAGTGACCAGGTGAGTGGTCACTGGGACTATACCATGTCTCACAGCTGTTACCAGCAAAGGCGCACTAGTAAACTAAATGTAATGGGCCTGATCTTAAACGATGTTAAATGCCTTTGTCCCAAAAGAGGGTTCGACTTGGAAACCACCGTATCTGTCACCGGCGGATTTCTCAGCTCGAGTCCGAATAAACACAGACACGTATAGTGTTCAAATTTAACAGTATATTGTAAAGTACAACAGATAATAGGTAAGTTAAAACAATGGATTACAAACACTGAACAGATAAAACAACCCCTCACCCTCTGATATAATAGAAGACAGGATAGATATAACAAATGGCAGAAGTTAATACTTAGTCTGTCTGAGGCAGCTTGAAGCTCAGGACCTTCAACCCTTTAGCTGGTGGTAGCTTTCAGGGGAGGAACACTGAGGCGTCCTGATGCTCCGGTGTTAGCGGTGGTATGGCAAACAGTTCAGTTCACTGCTTAGTCCCTGCCTTCACAATGGACCAGTGTACAGTTTGTGGATTGCAGGCAGAGCAGTTTGGGGCGTCTTAAAGGACCTTTGCCACAGCAGGCGCAGAACGATGGATGAAGCTCTGTGGTGTCACAATCCCGATGGTGTGGGGAGAAGCAGGTAGCTGAGGCTCACTGAGCTGAGCTATTGCTACAGCTGTGGGTCAAAGCACCCTGTGGGCGGCAGCGGAGTCAGGTCTGGGCTATCACTGGACTGGGCCTTCACCACGGTCTCTGATGATGGAACAACTCTCCTCCAGGATGGTAGGGGAAACTGCTGACCCGATCTCCTCAGGGATCCAGGTTATATAGAGCCCAAGGAGGGAAAAGTGCCTTGTGCAGATTCTGTGCCGTGTGCAGCTTAGTGGTGCTGTGAGCATAACCACGTGCCGTGTGCAAAGGTGGTGTTTTGGCAGCAACAGTCTCTTGGGTTCCATTTTGAATTGTCTCTCAGACCACAGACTCCATTTTGATTTTACACTGTCCATAGCTAACAGGGGATTGGGTTGGGAGGGGGTGCACATGGCGTCCCAGCTAGCATATACTCCTCAAAGCCAGCTGCTCAGTGTATGCTCCCCAGCACTTGGAGGGAGAGGCGCGTGGTGGTAGCGGCGGCTCCAGCTCTGGGTTAAAGCGGGGAGGCGGTGACTGGCTGGGAAGGAAGGAGGGGTTGGGTTGGGAGGGGGTGCGCATGGCATCCCAACTAGCACATGCTCCTCAAAGCTGGCCACTCAGCGTACGCGCCCCAGCGCTTGGAGGGAGGTGTGCGTGGCGGTAGCATCGGCGGCTCTAGCTCCGGGACCCGGGCATAAGGTGGGGGAGAGATTGGGTTAGAGCAGTGGGGAGAGGAGGTGCCTGGCACTGGGGAAAGGGAGGGGAAGGGGTGTGCATGGTTTCCTAGCCAGCACATGCTCCTCAAAGCTGGCCACTCAGCGTACGCGCCCCAGCGCTTGGAGGGAGGTGTGCGTGGCGGTAGCATCGGCGGCTCTAGCTCCGGGACCCGGGCATAAGGTGGGGGAGGGATTGGGTTAGAGCAGTGGGGAGAGGAGGTGCCTGGCACTGGGGAAAGGGAGGGGAAGGGGTGTGCATGGTTTCCTAGCCAGCACATGCTCCTCAAAGCTGGCCACTCAGCGTACGCGCCCCAGCGCTTGGAGGGAGGTGTGCGTGGCAGTAGCATCGGCGGCTCTAGCTCCGGGACCCGGGCATAAGGTGGGGGAGGGATTGGGTTAGAGCAGTGGGGAGAGGAGGTGCCTGGCACTGGGGAAAGGGAGGGGAGGGGGTGTGCATGGTTTCCTAGCCAGCACATGCTCCTCAAAGCTGGCCGCTCAGCATATGCGCCCCAGTGCCTGGAGGGAGACGCGCATGGCGGTAGCAGCGGTGGCTCCAGGATCTGGGGTGGGGGTGGGAGAGGGAGTGCCTGGCTCTGGGGAAGGGGAAGGGAGGGGGATTGGGTTACAGCGGGGAGGGAGGGGAGAGTAGGAATCCCAGTACTGCATGCCAGCTCCAACTTCTCAGGAAGCACCTGGCTGTCGTGGGGAGCAGAGGAACTTCCTGAGAAGTTGGAGCTGCCATGTAGTCCCAGGTCTCATACACACACACACACACCCCTGCACAGGCAGGCAGCAGGGGGGAGGAAGTCCCCGGCCCAGTGACAGACCCGGTGTTTTAGGAAGCGTGCCAGCTGTTTATGGGAGGGCAAGGAGAGGGGAGGGGAAGAGCAGCCCGTATGCTTCCTTAGACCCAGGATCCCCAGGTACCAGCTGAGCTGTCCCTCTCCCCTCCCTCTGGCCAAACCTTCCTCCTCCCCACCAGCACCTTGTCCCCTGCCACCTGCCCCAGCACCTTGCCCTAGCACTCTGTCCCCTACTACCACCAGCACAATTGGGGCCACATTAGTGAGGCTTGGGGGTTTTTGGAGGGGTTGTTTTTTGCATCTCACTTGTGTGGCCCCAACTGACTTTTCAGTGGTCAGTGACCCCTGACTCACAACAGGTTCCCCACTCCTCTCATAAATAAAGACAATGCTAAAACATATTGTGTTTGACATATTTTATTTAAAAATGAAGCCTGGCCAACAAGCACCCAATTGGGGCCAAGCCCCCATCTGGCCGCAGCATCATCACACTCCTGCACCCCTCCCCAGGTCCCAAACTTGAGCCTATCATACACTGGAACCCCCTGTCCTGAGCCTCTCACATCCCCAAACTCCTGCACTGCCACATCCCCCAGTTTTCTGCCACAACACTCCTGCACCATCCACACACTGCAAATCTGTGTCCTGAGCCCATCATACTCCCAGTCTCCTTGCCCTGAGCCCCTCAGTCTAATCCACACTCCTGCACCCTCACAGCCACAAGCCTGTGGCTTGCTCAGCACCCCAACCCTCCACCTGACCCCAACACTCTCCCAGCCTGGAGCCCCCTTTCTGAGCAAACATCCTCTTCTCTACTTCCTCCTGCACTCAAATTCCCTCCCGGAGCTTGCCTCTCTCACCCCTTCCCCTTTTTTTGCGATGGTATGCCCTGGGATGGTGTACCGGCACCTATTTCCCCCCTTTTCCCCTGGTGTGGCTTTTTTTTTCCTCAGCAACTCCCCCCCCCCCCCCCAATAAGTGGCTCTTCGCACTCTATCCACTGCTATTTTGGCCCTTCGTCTCTAACGGGTTGGCCACCCCTGCCATAGGCGATGAACCCCAGAGCCCAGACCCTTACAATAGGGGAACAAGACAACAGAGAAGGACTATACCACATCCTGCAGACACTGGGATAACACAGAGTAGGACGCCAGGAACGTCAGATACTAGATTCCAGGAACCTCTGGAATAGGTAAGTGGATTTCCCTCTTCTGTCCTGTCTGTGGTATGTGGACATGCCCTGTCTGTTTTTGTGAATGGATGTAAGTTAAAGGGTCCACTCTAGATGTTATCTCCCCTGGCTCTAGTTCTCAGCAAGGCCGGCTCACTGTGGGAGGTCTCTGTGCCCCATTGGGATGACCTGCTTGCACAGCATCCAGAGGCACAGAGCACTGTCACAGTGACAGATGCTCCCCTATATGCTTTCCAGTTGCTGGGCAGATTTACTGTCACATGGTTCTCCATGTTCCCTCCCTTTCCTCTGTTTTGGCACCAAAAACCTGGAGAAGAAGGGGCACGAAAATGGAGGCCAGGTTGATCTTTAGCCAATTCAAGATGGAGATTCAACCAAAATGGCAACCATATAAATCAAACATGTACTTAACCCATTTCTGTCCAACAGCGGTGGTGATGAGAATATCATCCACATAGCTTACTATATTGTCAGCATATTTCAAATGTTTCCATGGACCCGCTAGCAGTCGATGGCAAATACTAGGTGCATTGAGGAATCCTTGCAGCACGAGTAAATGTGAGCTATCTGCCCTCAAATGTAAAACAAGGGTAGAGGAGAATGGAGAAGAAAGCATTAGAAATGTCCAACACCAAAAACCAACATGCTCCTGCTGTGATTGCGGACATTACTTGTGGGAATTTTGCCACCACTAAGGCCATATTCGGTGTCACTAGATAGAGAGCTCTATAGTCTACCGTAAGTCTCCAGTTATTTTGTCAGCCTTCCAAACTGGCCATATCAGGGAATTACAAGGGCTCTCACAGGGAATAAGCACACCTTGCTATAGAAAGGCATCTGTTGTGGGCCAAATTCCCTCTTTTGCTTCATGTGGAAATTTATATTGCCTCTGCGGTCATGGATCAGGACCCTCCACTTTAACAGAAGCTTGCACCCTGCTGCAACTTGCATATCTTTTTCCGCTTTTCTTCTGAAAGAGGCTTTTCCCACATTTGGCCCATCTACACGAGGATAAATATCAGAAAACAACCCTCTTTCCGAACATCCCTTCTTCCTCATAGAATGAGTTTTACAGGGATGCTGAAAAAACGCATCTGCTTTTCCGATTTTTTTTTTGGAAAAGCAGACTCATTCATTGGACGAAACAGAACTTTTCAAGGATACCTCTGGTATCCTCGAAAAGCTCTGCAGTGTAGACATAGCCTGATAGAGCACCTTCTGTTATTAACAAAAGGGGTTGCACTGTCCTTACACTATACGACTGGAGAATTTTAACTTCTTTGATAGGTAAATCCTTCATCTCAGGGCTTGCTTTGGTACAAGCAAGGCTGGCAGATGCCCCAGTATTTACCAAAGCCCTCTGTCTGAAAGAAGCAAACCTCCCCTGATATTTTAGATCTATGATTGGTCTACGCACTGGTCTTGGAAAATTGGGAGCTACGATCCCTTAGGTCTGAGAGGCTCGGCCACTTCAGTATGTATTGCTTACTGAGGTGCCTTGCTCTGGGAGGCTGGCTGATCCTTTATGCACTGACACCTGCTCTGCTGTTTCGTATTTTGCCAATTGGTGGAAAATGTCTTTTAGGGTGAGCTGTTAAACCTCCTCCCACAACTCATATTTCAACAATCTCTTAACAAGCAATTTTCTCATTATTTTAATTTCATCATGACAGACACAAAATATAAACTAGTTCTGATTGTAATTGGATGACCCCTTTTCATTTAGCTCCTTGGGTTTATTATCTATGTTGAGAGCACATATCTTCCTTTTCGCTGCTAACCCCGGATTTGCCAGTAGCTGCAGCTCAAATACTTCCCTAACTCTAGCCTCTAACACAGGCAATCTAGTGTTCTGCGTGTCTACCAGCCCATACCTAACTTGATAACAGGAGAGAAACCCTGAATGTCTAGATCCCTCAAATTCAGGGGTATCATAATGAATCATACCATCCCTCAGCACCCCCAATCCAGCCATCCAGAATAACAACTTTTTCCTCATGAAGTGCATTTCTGGGTCTTAGTCTGCTGCCTTTCTGCAAACATTTTGTCCGTGATATTTTCATATGGAAAATATAGCCTTAAAACACACTTGTGTTAACCCTGAACAGTGACATCTACATTTGTATAAATCAAAATGGCGTTTGTGAACTGAGGGACAATTCAAGACGGAAACCTGGGAAGCTCTTGCCGCCAACATCACTATCTGCACATGGCACATGACTGTGCACACTGCACCACGATGCTGCACACAGCACGAAAGTCTGCACCCGGTTCTAGTCTTGCACCCAACACCACACCCTGCTTTGCACTGGGGACCATTGGAGTTTTCCCGCCTTGAACGCTATAAAATCTAGAGTTCTGAGGAGATCGGGTCAGCAGTTTTCTCACACCACCTTGGAGAAGAAGGAGTCGGGTCACAGAGAAGACCGTGGTGAAGGCCCAGTCTAACCTACCTGATTCTACTCCTGCCGCCCTCAGGGTGCTTCGGCCCACACTGTGGCGATAGCCCAGCATCGTGAGCCTTAGCTACCTGATACCCGACCCTACATCATCGGGACCGAATAGAGCCTCCGTCACCGGCTGTGGTGAAGGCCCTCATGGTGCTTAGAATCGCTCTTCAGTTATCCTTCACAAACTGCGTGTCTGTCCACTGTGCAAGCGGAGACTAATATCACATCGAGTGTCTCCCTACTTCACCAAGGATGCCTCAGTGCTCCTCCCCTGACAGCTACTGTAGCTAAAGGATTGATGGACTAAGTATAACATTCTGTTGCCAGTTATATCATTCCTATCCTCTTATTTTCAGAGGGTGAGGGGCTGGGTTATTGATTCAGTGTTGTGTTATTGTTACTTACTTGTTGTATATCAAAATACCTTTTTGACATTTTAAAATCTGACACGTGTCCTTGGTTATTTTACGGGACTGAGGGAGAATCCGCCGGTGACAGATACGGTGGTTTCCAGGCCGGACCTCCTTCTGGGGACAAAGGCACTTTAACATCAGATCAGATCAGGCCCCAGTAAAATTTCGTTTACTAGTGTGCCTTTGCTGGTAACACTTGTATAACTCAAATTGGCTGGTCTGTTTATCACTAGTACATGATAAGGTAGGGCACTAAAATCCTTGCCTGACATGCATTCCCATAGGACGGCAACCACATCCTCCTGGCTATGGTTAGGAGTAACTGACAACCTTGCCAGCCAATTTAGTTCGGTGTCCCGGGTGCAAGGACCCATTTGTTTGTCCCAAGCTCTTGCTTGTTCTGGGGCTAGGGCTTTGCTCTCATGTTTTACCACAGAAGGGTGATAATTGTTATAACTTGTCACTGTTGTGACTACTAGGGCAAGTGGCCCTCCAAATGACACCTCTCCTTCATACCCCCCAGGAGCAAAGAGCGTTAAGTGATGTCTACTGGCATATATTGGCAGCTTCTCCTCCTTATAATACTCCATAAGGGATTCACTTACTCCCATACCAAATGCTACCAAAGGGTTTGCTTGGATAGCATCGACCATACCCTTTGATGATTGCAGCTGCTGTTGCAATTTTCTTATTTGCAATTGACATTCTGCATAGTTCAAATGTTCTGCTAGCAGGGTGTTAATCTCTTTCATCAGCTGCCTGATTGCTGCTTTTGATTCTGCTAACTGGTCTTTTAAACTAGCAGCCTTTTCTGAAGCACCTTAGACACCCTTGAAGAATTCCACATGGATTTCAACAACTTCCACCATCAACCTTAGCCTGGACCAGTCCACACAAGAGATCCACTTCCTTGACACTACAGTACAATTACACAACAGCCACATTTTCACCACTTTATACTGGAAACGTACCGACCGTTACACTTACCTACATGCCTCTAGCTTCCATCCAGGACACATTTCCCTATCATCTACAGCCAGCTCCTAACATACAACTGGATTTGCTTCAATCCCACAGAGACAAACACCTATAGGATCTATATCATTCTTAAAACTAAAATATTCACCCAAAGAAGTAAAAAAACAGATTGACAGAGCCAGATGGTACCCAGAGATCAGCTTCTTCAAGACAGGCCTAACAAAGAAAACAACAGGACACCACTTGTCATCACCTATGGCCCCCAACTTACACCCCTCTCCCAGCACATTATCAACAATCTACAACCTATCCTGGAAAATGACCCCTCACTCTCACAGGCCTTGGAGGACAGGCCAACCCCCTAATCTCAAACAAATTCTTTCCATCAACCACACAGCACACCTCCATCATATTCATCCAGGAACCCACCCCTGCAATCAACTCCGGTGCCAACTCTGTCCACACATCTATACAGGCAATATCATCACAAGACCTAACCACATGAACCACTACATCAGAGGTTCATATAACTGCACATCCACCAACGAGATCTATGCCATCAAGTGCCAGCAATGCCCCACTGCCATATATATTGGTCAGATTGGATAGCCTTGATGACAAAGGATTAATGGACACAAATCAGATATTCGAAAAGGCAACACACAGAAACCTGTTGGGGAACATTTTAACGTGCCGGGCACTCATTAATGGATCTCAAAGTTACCATATTATTACAAGCCAATTTCAAAACATAACTTAAATTTAATTTACAAGTTTGATACCAGCAATAGAGGTTTAAACAAAGACCTTAACTGGATTATCCACTACACTGCACATCCTAATGACATAAATAGCCAACCACTGGGTACTTAAGAGTACTTAGAATCCACCCTATCAGCTTCATTTAGCTTGGGTACTCTAATTGACATTTTTTCCCATTGTTTTCCTTCTCTTTTTCCTCCCTATCCCCTCTCTCTGCTATTTATTTTGCAATCTGGCTCCTTTAACTCCAATTTATCTGAAGAAGTGAGTAGTGCCCATGAAAGCTCATGATACCATCTACATCTTTTGTTAGTCTCTAAGATGCTGCAGGACTATTCATTGTCTTTAAGTTTTTTCAGTTACAGACTAACATGGCTACCTCTCCAAAACTTTTTCTGCAGCAAACACTCTTAAATGTAGGTCCCGTAGCTGCTGTTCTAGCTGGGACACCTGCAGAGTGAGCCTAATAATCATAGCATTTGCTGCCTAATGTTCAGCAGTCTGCTTCTGGAGATCTTTTTCCAGCTTTTGTTTCTCATCAGGAGCCATTTCGGTCTGGGTTTTTAGGTGAGCCACTTGGGAGTTTAGTTCCCAGCTGACTGAGGCCAAGCTGTGTAGATCAAGGCCCATTTCTGTGCCTTTTTTTCAGGGCTAGTTTAGCTTTTAAATACTGAACCCATAAAATTGCATATTCACTTAATGAGTCTTCTCCTGTCAAGGACTCTGTCACCCAAGGATTTTTCCTGAAATGATTCATACTATACTTGATGGAATTTTTATTATTCAGGAACGTCCATCCTTGGAGCCTGAATAATTTTGATGCCATCAGCTAAAGGGTTGATTACCCATCAACCCAAAGAAAAGGTTAGCAGGAATAGAAACTTCTACAAGCCCAGGGGAGGCAGTATTAGCCATGGTCTAGTACCACTAGGCAGCTCCCTCTCTGGGTACAGACTGTTCCAGGGATAGGGTGACAAACAGGCAAGGAATCATGAACTGCCAGCCTCACCCAGGCCTCTAAGGGTATGTCTACACTACAGAGTTTTTTCAGAAAAAATGGCAGTTTTCTGAAAAAACTTCAGTTATCTCCACACTGCAAAATCGAAAGAACAGAGAGGTTTTTCCAGCATTGGTAATCCTCTTTCTACGAGAAAGAAGACTTTTTCCAAAAGAGCTCTTTTGGAAAAAGGTGTGTATGGACGGGGAGTTCTTTCAAAAGAAGAGGAAAGAGGAAAAAGCACAGGTGCCCTGGTGGCCAGTTCATCATTAGTAATCACAGCTGAAATGCAAGATAGTATCTATTCAGTGTGGACGCTAACTTTCGAAAAAGCAGTTCGCTTTTTCAATGTGTTTTTGCAGCGTGGACGCTCTCTTTCGGAAGAAGTTTTTCTGGAAGATCTCTTCCAGAAAAGCTTCTTCTGAAAGAAGCGTACAGTCTAGACATAGCCTAAGAGGGGTAGATGATCAGTTTCAGCATTAATACCTTATGATAGTTCCCATTTGCCCTGTTGCCACGGAAAAGGGCAGTTGATAACTTCCCCCATGTCCAACCCTATGGTTAGACACTAACAAGGTAGTTGGAGGTACACCAGCACTGCTACCTGAGTCTCTAGAGGGACTACTGAAGGCATCCCCTCTCCTCCACTCCGAATATCAGGATTTAATTGAAAGTCCTGAGGCCACTTCTTGTGAGTGGCTTACCTCACCAAATGCACCAAAGAGAAACAGGAAACCCTCCCCAAGTCAGTGGACCATTAATCCCTGACACAGAAAAAAATAAAATGTCCTAGGATGCTTACTGGACCTAATCAGGGCAATTACTCCTGAGAAGGTCCTGCCGTGGTTGCCACAAACTGTTACCCAAGGTACAAAGGCAACTAGGAAAAATAGGAAGCAAGAAAGTGACCCTGTTTCAGAAGATATGAGCACCCTTTTCCCATATTTGTCACTGGTATGGAATAATCACACTGGGAGGGTGCACTGAGTAATGTGATGAGAATAAAGAATGACAATCCAGGTAAGTTTAACAACTGTATTAAGGGATTAAATTACAATAATTGGGAAAATGGGAGAATTCAGATTACAACCGAAAACAAAGAACAATCATAAGCATCCTTAAATCAACAAATAACCGTACAACAGTGCAGGGATTCTATCAGTGGGGTATGTGGTCTAGGCCCAAAAGCCCTCTTTGGCCAGTAAGAAGGGAAAAGACAACAGTAAACACTGCAAAAGTAGTAAACCCCTTTTACATTTTAGAGGCGCCGATGGGTGCTGTGTGCAGCCCGAGGTCTGGGACCTTCTACCCTCGAGCTAATTGGAAGCTCTTGGGGAGGAACTCTGGAGAGATCCCAGCGGGGAACTTCAATGAGCTCTGGTGGATCACGGATGGTAAGTAAATCTTCCCTTTCCTTCCTCACAGCCTTGATGGTGTTGTGGTGATCCGATGTTGACGGGAGTGTCGATGGAATGGAAAAAGATGGATAAGATCAAAAACCACACCACCCAGCAGCTGCACAGAGCCTTATTATATCATTTCTGTGGTGTGAAAACTCTGAGGTGATGAAATCCTCAGGGTCCGCTCAGGCTGGAAAAACCAGTTTTGGCTGGTGAAAACCAGCACAGCTCAGAGTTCTCTAGCTGCTGACAGGCACTCTGATCAAAATGGAGTTCTTAAGGTTAAAAGTTCACTGACTCCATCTTGAATGGTTTTCATAAACAATACACTAGAATCATGTTCAATTAAACACTTAAATACAAACCTGTATGTTGATGATGATACGTTAATACATTAACCCTTTATTCCGAACAGCTGCTACAGTTCAGTTCCCCTTCAGGGGTGGCTCACAGTACAGGCCTCTTCTCCCAGTGACTAACAGAGCTGGGGGTGGTGGAGGTCCAGGCCCAGCTTCTACTCCAGGTCCCAGGATAGGGACCCTGTAAGATAGCAGCTGTCTGTAACGTACCTTTAAATAATTGCATTGCTGCTACAATTCCATGGGGCACTTCCCCATGGCTCCAGCATATTCTTGACTCTTACCTCAGGTCCTTGTCCTGGTGGAGTCCCAGCTACCAGCCCAGAGCACCATCTGCTCACCTTCAGCTCTAGCAAGGAATTGCTCTTGCATTGAAGCTCTTCTTATAACAGGGGTCCTCAGGGCCTAGTCCACCCTGTCACATTCCCTCATGAATCTATTTCTGAATCCAAGGTATTCTGCTACAATCTTTAACTCTTGTAAAGCAAACTTGCTTCTTTTCATGTGCTTTTCCTGAGAAAAATCCTTTTTTCTTAGGTTGAGCCTATTGTTCCCATTGCTTACATAGTTGCTACCAGGCACCAGGCACAATGAACGCACCTTGCTTCCAAGGACTGCATCATACCCTTTTAACAAAATCTTTTAAGTTATGTCCCAACGTCCTTTCTAAAGTATGGTTACATTGGTCATATTGCAGCACAGTGAGCAGATGATAGTGACTCTAACAAATAAAAGTGGTTAAAGGCAGAAATAGAGGAGTTAAAGAGAAAATTGAGCTAGACAAAGAAATATCCAGCCTGAGGGCAGCTCAGTTAGTGGCACTGCAGAAGAAGGGTGTGACAGTGAAGGACCAAGGAACAGGCTGCAACAGGCAGCGTCTAGCTTGAAACAGCAGATGAAGAAGAGTGAAGAAATTGTTAGAGCCTTACTAAAGGATTCCCAGAAGCAGATCATGGGGACTGTAAGAGAGAAAGCTGTGCTGTCAAACTGGGAAAACAGAAGGAAATAAAGGTTGCCATTTGTGGGAGAGTCAGCCCAGAAACTGGAGGCAAGCTAGAGGAGACGCTCTACTTTTATCCTTCCCACTATGATGATGAGAAGAATGAGCTCCTTGAACTTCCTTTTCCCTTAGGCTGTTGTGGGCAGTTCCTGTATGGTCTTTGCTTGAAAACTAGAAGAGCTGCAAACGCCTATACACCTAGCCTTCATGATAGATCCCCATGGAGGTAACTTAGGAGGAAAAGAATGAGTAGAGGTCAGGCCCTTCACCCCTGACTAGGTTAGAGCTGCAGGAAAATTGGTTGGTCCATTAACTCAGAGCACAGCAGGATAGAGGTTAGGGGTATGAGTTTCCCACATGCTTTGGCCCGTGGAGCCCTACATCTAGATTTGTTGTTGCTTTCTATGTTGTTGGTGCTTGTCTTATGTTTTCCTTTTCCCTAAGTCCTCTCACTCTTCCTCTCTCTTTTTTCACACACCCTCTCCCCTTTTCTTGTCTCCTATTCTCTCTGCTTCTTCTCTCACTTCCCATTCTCTCTCGGTCCTTCTACTCATTTCTGCCCCTCCTCTGCTGCTTTTTTCCTTTTTGTGTATACTTTTGGTTTGGAAAGTTAAAAGGTAAAGCCACAGTTGGCTTTTACTGAAAATATTTTACGGTCTTTGAAGATATAGTTGCCAGGAATTGAGGAATGTTATTACAGGTTACTGCCTTGAAATTAGTTTAGGAAAAGCAGTACATAAACAAAAGAAGGATCAAAGATTGTGAAGTTTGTGTCCACACAAAGCAATGTTGTTTAAAGCAGAAGCTCATCCAGATAAACTAAAAGGAGGGCAAAAAGGAAAAAGAGAATGGATTTTCAAGGCTGTTTACCTGACCAGATCAGGAATGAGGGTTGAAAGTATTCTTGTCACATGTGCTCACAACTCTCAACTCCTCTTCCTGCAGTAGTAGTTTGATTAATTGATCATTAGAGATGTAAGAATTATTTATTTTTTAAATTTTTAGTTATCTTATTTATTTAGGCTCTGTCCTTCTGGGCATAGCTCCACTTGGGTGCCTTTCCTCCTCCTCCTCCCCTTCCCAAACACACCGTGCCAGGAGAATTCCAATAGCATAATTTCTTTGGATCTCCTGGTGGACAGGCAACCTGGTCTCTTCCAGACTGAGCAACAGGCCCTGAATGTATGGTTCCTGCCTTGCTTTTACAAGCAGCCACCACCTCCAAATCCCTAGCTTTAAGGCTATGTCTAGACTACACTGATCTATCGGAAAAAGGTACATAAATTGCCCGCCCGCTGCATGCATCTTTTCTAATTCTGAAGAGCTTTTTCAAATTTGGCCCATCTACACTGGGCCAAATTCTGGAAAAGCCTCCACTTTCGGAAGAGCCCTTCTTCCTCATGGAAGGAGGAAGAGAGGGCTTCCGAAAAAGCGCAAAAAAAAAAAAAAAGCGGAAGAGCAGACGCGTTCCCTGGATGCGGCGGAGTTTTTCTGGGATACCAGAAAAACCCTGTAGTGTAGACATAGCTTAAGAGGCTAAGACCCACAACAGGAATAAGGGTTGCAACTTGACTTGCAGCACCAACACACAGTCACATGCAGGTTGAGACAGTAAGAAACACTTAAGAAATGAGTAACTTACACATTAATATTACTTTTCCAACCGTGGCTATTATTCCCATGTTTTAGACAGGGAAACTAAACACAAATACATCAAATAGCTTGTTCAAGTCCATGCAATAAGTCATGGGTAGAGCATAGAATAGAACGCTACTTTTGCAGTTTTCTGCTCTAGGCACTAAATCAACATTGCATCCTCTGGTGTTTACTGATGTAATTTTAACATAGGTTTTTTAACCAAGTCTCCTAAGAACAAGTGCTTCAAATTTTCACTTTCGGGTTCCCATTTGCCACATTAGCTGGCTGCCAGTAATTACATCTTGGTTTCTCCTGAGACACAATCTATGCCTCCTTCTAACTCTTTGTCAGCATTCCTCCACAGCTGCTATACAAATGGAAGGCAGGTGTGACACTATTTAGTTTGCCAAAGGAATGTCTTTCTAGGTTAGTATATAGTAGTACAAGTAAGTTAATTGTAAGAGGTACATTCTTAAATTAGATGTGCACTTGTCTAAGGTTTTGTCAGCTTTGAGAGCGACATGCCAGACACCGATTTTTGGAGCATTCTAGGTACTCTTAAACAATACATGTTTAGATCTCGCACTGATACACACAAAATCCAACTTGTAAATTAGAGCAATATGAGCTGACAGAACCTGTGTGTGCTGCCTAAACTTGTTGGATCCTCCTCACACTTTCATGTATTGCTGGTGACACCCTCATATCCCCACCTGTTATCAAATCTCCTGTTGATCCCATAATCATCTTTTCTTTCCCTTGCAAATTAGTCTCTTTTAGAAAGAAATATTGCACTTTTCAATTCCTATGCTTAATATATCAACACCATGGTTTTATCAAAGATACTTAAAAAAAAAAAAGCAGATGCAATCTATGCAAACAGCAGACATATTATGGACTCAGTCATGAAGACGTTGTCAGGAAATCCAATGGAACTACTCCACTGCGTGACAGCAACAGGAATGATCCCTCAGTTAGACGATAAACTCTTCAAGACTAAGAACAGGGACATTACCACAACAAACAAATGACAAAAGTAGAAAACAAATTTTATTGGATGAACAAATTGTCTAAAAGTCTCCCTTTTTTTGGTTAACAAAAGCAGCAACCCACAAAATATCCTGCATTCCAGGACAAGTGTTCATGTCAACAAAAATTATCCTTAAGCACATTTCATTTGTATGTAGAATGTTATAATCGCTAAAATATTTTTCGGCAAAGTTATTAATCCAAATACAGGTGCTTTACAAGGAAACCTGAAAAATAATGCTGACAGAGGTATACTTTTAGGGCTGCCAATATTTTTGGTACTTAATAGTGTCACCCCTCATAGAAAAATTAACAAGTAAAAACGCAATGACATTTGGGGAGACAATGAAAGAAAAGAATAGCCAACAAGTCACAGTGTGTTCAGCTTGATTATCAACAAATTCAACTTCATTTTTATTTTAAAAGGCTGTGAAAAATGAAGCGAATTCAATGGTCACAAAGGTGATATAGTCAGAAGTCCTCACTACTTCATCCACAGAACAGGCAGAAGAGGGGTAACAGGACAAGCTTACTCTACTGTTGTGCCTCAAGCCTTCCACAAAGTAATGTAATGTAATTTTCCCTGTACAATCAATCTCAAGCTTTTCGGATACAACAGCACTAATTGGTACCAGCTGGCAAAAAATGTTTTAAGGGAAATAGATACTAAATCCACTGGGAATTAGACTGAGACCACCCACCTCAGTTAAGTTTCACACATTTTTTGCATTACAATATTTCTAATTGACAGTGGCAGCCTTATTGCATTTAAAATAAAAATGTTACAAAGAAAGGAAACACTGACATTTTTACCTTTATATAGTATGCAGGATAACTAATCATTTTAGAAAGTCATAAGAGATGAAGTTTCATGCTTTGAGTATCCTACTTTTCAATGCTGCTTGTTTACATCAATGGCTTTAACCACAATTTGTTCTTTTGTTTTCATGGTCCCAAATGCAGTTCAATTATTTGAAGTGACAGTTTTACTTATTATATTTACTCGGATTACAAAGTACAATAATCTGTGCTTGTCAAGTTTATACATCTGATCTCAGTCACCACAGCCATATGTATTTAAATAACTATGAGATTGTATTTTATACCATGATTTCTATTCATATGTACCCTAGGCTTAATAAACTCCTATTATGTCTTAGCACAACTTTAGTATACCAGCTGTGCTGTACTAAAGTTAATTTCTATCATTCCCTTCATAATCAGTATAACTCTGATATCCACTGTTCCTCCTCTCATGTAGATTACACATCTTCTTCCACGTGGACTCTGGATGGAAACCAGCACTGAAAGATCTACCCAGATGTCCATGCTGTTTCTTGGTGATACTGTCTTCGCTTTCAGATTTGGCAATTCCCTGTGCTTGTGGTTGAATATCTCGTCTAATGTTTCCAAATGGGAAATTCCAAGGACCAAATCTTTGCCAATTAAGTCTCTGAAAAGCGATGATACAATGCAGATTTCCTCCTACCTGACAAAGGTAAAGAATGTTGTTAAGAAGGGTCCAGAGAAAAAACTAATTAATGATCTACTAGTATTATTTATGAGATAAACTGCTTTCGCTTAGTTCTTCAACTCCTTTACTTGCTCCCTTTCTAATCTTCTACACAGTACTTATGTTTACCTAACATTCTCATACTAGCATAACCAAGCTTCTGCCTAACTTACCTTTACACTCTCCATGCAAAATACACAACTATCACATTGTTTCTGTCTTCTTTCTATTCATCTTCAGATTTCTTCCATGCACCGAGAGAGTTACAGTAACCAAGGTTCCAAGATGTATGTCCCTGTGGGTGCTCTACTTCAGGTGTTGGGGTATCCCAATGCCGTTGATTAGAGATTTTTAGCAGAAGGTCAGAATGCGCGTGTGCTGTAGCTGTCGTGTGGTGCCGCTGGAATTTCATTTAGCACGCACATGGCCCAACCTTCTCAGTTCCTTCTCTACAGTAGAGTCCTTATATTGAACTCTGAAACAGAGGGGGACAGTGGAGCATCCACAGAGAAACACATCTTGAAGAACCTCACCTACTGCACAAGGTGAGCAACCTTCTCTTTTTCATTGAGTACTATCGCTATAGGCCCTCCACTTCAGGTGATTGTAGAGCAGCATCCACTATAAGTTTTACTCAGTGGAGGAGAGGACTGTTAGGCCTAGTATGGTACTGGCTTGTGGGCACAGTTCCTTGTAAAGTGCACATCTGAGTTACCACATAGGAAGAAATTAAGATCCGCCCACCTCCTTAGTGGAGCCAGGCAGTGTGCCTCTACTAGTCAGGTGCTTCCTCCCGAGTCCTAACCCTGCAGATGGAGAATGTGGGAAATACAAGCTGGTGGGCTTGGTGGGGGGAGTCAGTGGGAGAGGTGACAGTGTCCGACTCTTTCCCAGACAGCCCCAGCTGCTGGGCTGTTTTGAGAATAGCACAGCTCGTCCCATCCCTGTCACCTCTGCCTACCCCTAACCCCCATAGCTGCAGCTGCTGGGCTGCTTCAAGAGTAGCAGTGGCATCTCCCTATCCCCTCCACGCCTCCTCAGATAACTCCAGCCTCTTCTATTCAGAGGACAAGGTAGGGGCAGTCAGGAGAAGCGGGAGAAGGAAGTCCTAGGCAGCCCCAGCTGAGCTGCAGACTTTCCAGGAAGCAGCTGGGAGAGACCAGACAAGGAGACCCACAGGCAGGCCCAACTGAGCTGTGGGCAGTGCCTAGGATAGTCAAGGCAAGGCAGTATTAAAAAAAAAAAAAAAAAAAAAAGATTCAACTAAATTTTACTTTTTAAAAGCTATATTTCTTTGTCACTGTGTTGGAGAGTACCCCATGTGTGCCATTTACAAGTTATATGCATTTTGCAGGATTTTACCTCTCTTGGCCTTTCATGTAATTTTTTCTGTCTCTGCCTGATTTGGACCTTTCAGGAAGTGGTTGTCTAGGAATGGGAAGAGTATGAACCCTTGCTCGTGCAGGTGTGTTGCTATGACCACAAGGGTTTTGGAGAATACCCTTGGGTCAGGTAAACAGTCCAAAGGCCAGTATTCTGTATTGGAAACTGTCACGTCCAATTGTGAATTGGGTTCATGGTAATGTGGAAATACGCATCTTATAGGTCAAGGACTGAAAACCACTCCCACATTCCAGTGCTGGAATTATTGTGCCTAATGTGACCATCTTGAATTTATGGGACCATACAAATCTGTTGAGTTTCTTTAGATTTAGTATGTGCTGCCATCTTCCTTTTTTTCCTCCTGGGTCAAAAAAGTGGGAATAGAAGCCCTTCCCTCTGTATTGTGTAGGCACTGGTTCCACAGCATCTTGGTGCAATAGATGAGCTAATTCCTGCCTTAGGAATAGTTGTGAGAAGGGTCTCTGAAGAGGGACAGAGAGGGTATGTCTAGACTACAGGCTTTTGTCAACAGAAGTTTTGTCGACAGTTACTGTCGACAAAGCGAGTCTAGACTACATCCAGTTCTGTTGGCAAAGCAAGCCGCGAGGTTTACAGCCGTCGACAAAACTGCTGAGTTCTGTCGACGTTATGTCGACAGAACTCAGCGGCAGTGTAGACGCAGGTATAGTTTTGTCGACAAAAGTCCACTTTTGTCGACAAAACCCTGTAGTCTAGACACATCCAGAAGGGTTATGGCAGGTGGGCAAGAAATAAAGGGGATGGCATAACCCAACCTTATGCTTTATAAGGCCCAATGATCCTTCATGGTACACTCCCATGTACAGCAGAAGTGCCTCATTCAGTGGCCACAGGGCAAAGTGGCGTTGATGTGAGGGGAGGTTGTTCAAACCTTCAATCAACTTTTCAAAAACATTGTTAGGTGGTGGTTGTGATGCCATTTGCTGAGGTGATGAGGGTTGGTGCCTTGAAGGTCTATATCTGTCTTCTGGACTCATATGGTCTGGACCATGGATGAGTAAACTGCGTCCCTCTGACATGCTGGTAAGGCTAGTAGCACTTTCCCTTTGCAAGAGGTGTATAGATGCTCAGTATGTGAAGAGTCATACATGCATCTTTCATAGAGTGGAGAATTTCATTGGTCTTAGATTAAAACAATTTATTTTTGACATGGAGATGTCCTCTAACTTAATTTGTGGCTTGTTTGGGGGGCTGGACAACAAGAGCCAAGATGATCTAAACATCACAATAGTTGGGGCAGGAGTGCATGCTGCCCTATCAACAATGTCCAGAGAAGCCTATAGGGCAGGACTACTCGACTTTGGAAACCCCGGGGGCCACAATGATACTCTCAGCACATACCAAGGGCTGCAACTTAAGTGTGGTTGCATATATATATATATATATATATATATATATATATATATATGCAAATAGCTTCTTTAACACTGACGGGCATGAATACAAAGATTAAGGCAAGACTACACAGCACACAGGTCCCATTTAAGTCAGTTCTGCTGATATTAATAAAATTCAATATTTACCCGATTTCCACCCATATTTCACCACTTTTAATGAGCAATGACAGTCCAGGAATTTAACTACTAAAATGCATATCAACAGAAGACCAATATATTGACTACTTTTTTGTTTTGGCTCCCATGTTGAGCACCATGTAAACCTAAACTGCACCACGGACCGCATGTGGCCCATATGTTGAGTAGCCCTGCTATAGGGCAATCCTAGATATTATAGGTCCCACAGTGAGCAATGTCTTGAATTGTGCTCTTTTATCTTCAAGAGAGCCAGTCATAAACGCTAATAACGTCCCATAATTGTCATATTTTGCTAGAAAGATATTGTAATTAGTCACCGAGGATTGTTAAGGTGTAGATTTTCCATCCTCAGAGGTCTAGTCTCTTGTAGTCTTTGTCCTGAGGACGTTTGAAGTGATGGTTCGCCACCTCAAACACCAACTAGTTTTGTGGTAGGTGGGAAAAGGAAAAGTCCATTCCCTTGGCCAGCATGTGCTATTTTCTATCAGCCCAGTTGTCTGCCATACCACTTCAGTGGGTTCCAGAATTGCATCATTTATTGACAGTACAATTTTTGAGGAAGAGAATGATTGCAAGATTTTGAGCAGCTTATGTTGGTTTTCCTGGATATCGTCCAATGAGATGTCCTAGCCTAGAGTGATTCTTTTAAAGAGGACTTGAAATTGTTTGAAGTCATCTGCCACTGTAGGTGGGGTGGCATAGTGGCCACACTGGAGGAAGAAGAAGAGTTGTATGTTGGCCACACATCTTCAGGGTCTGTTTCTTCACTAAAAAAAAATATCACTATTTCATGAAGATAAAAATCCAGCTGCACTATCAGGGAAGGAGTAATTTTATGCTCCCAAAAATTTGAGTAAAATGTGTTGTCTGCGGTGTCTCTTTTAGCATCTTTGTCTGGTTTTCTTAATTTCAATAGCATTTTTTCTCAGCAGAAGTTATAATTAACAGATTCAGAAATTCCAAAGTCAGAAGAGACCACCATGATCATGTAGGGCTGACCTGCTGCATAACATAAGCCACAGAACTACCCCAATAATTTTCACTCTCCCAGGCATGGCAGCCATAGGATTTGAATTCTCAACTTCTAACAATGTAGGAGATTTCATCAAAAGTTAAACTACAGATTCTTAAGTACAGCAAAGTTTGAATAAGCTTCTTGGGGAAAAAGAAGACTACTGTAAAAGTTTTTTCACCCATCTTAATAAATCAGTATTACCTTCTTTGTTTTTCTATGCTGCAGACCTCTCTCCAGGTGCCGAATATCCAAGTATTCTGGATTTTGAGTGTTCAGATCAGTAACAATATCTGCCCACCTAAAAAATAAAATAGACTAACATGTAGAAAAGATTACAAAACCCATTTACTGCTATAATTTATGGAAATACACAAATAATTCATTTCCACAATTGTTAAAGGCACATTATCATTTCCTGTGATAACCAAACTAAGATTTGAACGAGCACATGAAAAAAAAAATCAATATTAAAGAGTTGAGGTTGTGATAAACATTTTAAGCTTTAATAACCAATTCCCAATATTCACTGCAGTGGAGGATGGTGCCTAAAATGAGTGACACAGCTGCAGATAAGTAAAAAATTGGGACAGCACTTTACAGTAAAAAATAACGTGGAAAGAAAAATATTTACACTTCCATGTCTCACCTTTACTGTCCTTATTCCCAACCTCTCCCTCTCTAATCTGGTTTTTACCCTAGGATCCACATACTCTTGTTCTTAGAGCCTCAAATCAAAGACTTCATTCCTCCCTGCTCTCTGCCAACTCACATTATCTTCCCACAGCCCCTTAGCGCCTTCTAGCTGAATCACCATCAACTCAAATACTTCCCATCCCCAACACCTCTCTACAATTAGGCTAATTAACCTCTTGACAAATCTGAAACACCTCTCACTAAACTATTCCAGGCTCAAGATACCTTTGTCCCTTCTCAACCTGACCCTCCTGGCTTATAAAACCCCTTCTTTGGCTCAGCACTCCTCATTATCCCCTCTGCTCAGAAATCCTCCCACTATTTGTTCCTGGGAGTGAAACCACCAGAATTTAGAACAGCAGGGAATATGTGTATGATCTGAAATAGTACGCAGAACCCTGTATTCACCCTTAGGGTTGCCAGATGGTTTCCCAAAAAATACCGAACACGTGCTAAAAATTTGTCGAGCAAAAACAAACAAAAAACCCCCACCACAACTATGCTTAACACTGAATGGGGACTTTATTATAAACAATCAACAGTCTACATCATATATTTTGACTACATGAATCTCCCAGCACCAGCTGAAGGCTCCCACCTGGCAACCCTATTGTCAGGCTGAGCTAGCCTCTCAGAGCCTTTATTCATCTGTGGAGGGGAATAAAGGGGGATTCAAGCCTGGCCCATATTCTGGCCATGACAAGAAGTGGATTATATGCCTGAAAAATCTGTGAACAGAAAGTGGAAGGAGTCGTACTCTGCCCCAACTCCTGGGCCAGAATGTCTGGCTGGGCTCTGAGCAGAGGGCAGAGTGTCTGATGAAAAGGGGTGAAGTAATTTACACTTCCCAAAGAGGACGGAGCAGCAGGGGAGGACATTAATTACCTGCTCCCACTGGGAGCCCTCAGGTGGTTGCTTGCGGAAGTCCGGCGGGGGTGGGAGGATAGGCTGGGGAGGCGGGGCTGTGATCGGCGCTGGAAGGCTCCCAGCACCGATCGCAGCCCTACCTCCCCAGCCATCCCCCTGCCCATGCCAGGCTTCCGCACACAACCAGCTGAGCTGAGGGCTCCCAGCACCGATCGCTGCCCTGCCCCCCAGCCACATCCCCCACCAGACTTCCGTTGGGCGCCCAGCCAGAAAAGCAGAAAATACCGGACACTGCACATGTCCGGTATTTTCTGAATTTTTTTACTGGACAGAGGGGCAAAAAACTGATTGTCCGGTTGAATACCAGACACCTGGCAACCCTATTCACCCTGCATGACTCATTCATGTACTTTAGGGCAGGGACACAGAACCTGTGGCCCAAAGGCCAGATCTGGCTTATAGCAAGGCTGGTGCTTCAGCCCTGCAGCAAGTCTCCAAGCCTTTGTGCCTCCCCGTGGGGTGGGAGCACCAGCACCCTGCTGCAGGAGAAAGCATTGGAGAGCTGGTACCAAACCCTCCTCTCCCCCCGCCCAGCTCTGCCTGGCAAAGGGAGAAAGCAGCTTTGCGTCTAGGGGAACAGTAATGCAGGGAGTGGAGCCTGCAGGCGAGCACTTCCCCTTGATCCCATTGGCTGGAAATCATGGCCGATGGGACTGAGGCAGGGGGCATTGCCTGCAAGTGCAGGGCAGTGCAGAGCCACCTGCCAAATGGAAGCTGTGCCAGATAAGTGCCCCTTCCTACACCCTACCAGCCAGACCCTGCTCCCCAGCAACCACCTCTAGTATACTAAGTCCCTCATTTTTGGCCCCACCCCACAGCCTGGGGGAGGGGGAGCATAAAGTCTACTAACCCCAGAAGAGTTAATTCAGCCCTAGGGGGAAGCCCTGAGCCTCAGTGCCCCGAGCTGTGTGAACAAGGTGAGAGTGTCTCTAATTTTTTTCCTGTTTCTCAGTTGGAGCCACATCAGTGAGGGCTTTTTTTCCTCCTTCTCACTTGGGACCTACGTCAGTGAGGTTGTTGGTTTGGTTTGGGGTTTTTGTTTTTAGGTTGTTTTGCTTGTCACTTGTGTGTGGTCCCCGACTGATTTTTCTCTGGGTCAGTGCCCCTGACCAAAAAAGGTCCTCCCCTTGCTTTGGGATGTCTAAACTGAAACACTACAGCAGCACAGCTGCAGGTGTCCCACTGTAGCACTTCAATGTAGACACTAGCTACGCCAACAGGAGATCCCCTACTGTTAGGGTAGATAATCTACCTTTCTAGGGGGTGGCAGCCAGGTTGACAAAAGGAATTCTTCACACCTCGAGACATGTACTATGCCAATGTAAATTCCCTGTGCAGGCCACCACAGATCCAAAAGTCTTCTGGTGGGAGCCTGGGGAACTACTATCATAGTATGACTCTTTGGTAGAGTTTACTCTCATTAAACCACAATGACCAGTTGCCCCAACTCACTGACAGAGTCTTGACACACTAGCCAAAAACTAAGTCCTACATAAAAGGAACAGACTCTCTCATAGCCAATCAGATCTAACAAGCATAGGTTTCAGAATACCTGGACTGATGGGAGGAAGGAGAAGAAACTGCACTATTTTTTATTTGCTTACTATCAGATTTTTCAAACCAGCTGTGTTCCCATGTATCAAAATACCATCCCACAAACAGGCAAGAGAAAGTGTCAGAGAAACCTTTTTGCTCACTGTCGAGGAGCGGGCCCCCTTGACCATATGAAAGCCTCCAAGACCTAGCGCAGGGCCCTCTTCCCCTAGGGCAGACAAGGTCTGTAGGTGCAGTTTACAAAGGGATGCCCCTCTCACCGGGTACATATGGCCCTAATGTCTAGGCCCCAAGAATACATTCCCCTCTACCAGGGCATTTACAGCCCTCAGGCCTAGTCAAAAGTACATGCCCCTTTGGCAGGGTATTTGTGACCCTGAGGCCTAGTCATCAGGTAAGTCCCCCCCTGGTTGTGGGGTGGGGAGGTAGGGAGACCCGGGCCCTCCCGCTCCACCGGGTCCCAGCCCAAGGCCCTGTAGGCAGAGGTGAGTTCCACTGCCAGCTCAGCGGAGATTCCTACCGATACGCGCCGAGCTCCCGGAGGACAATCCTCCACCCTGGGCTACTTCGTACCACTCCCGATGAGTTGCTCCACTCCCCGGGTGTTGCTTGGCAGGTCGCACCCCGGTAGCCGGCCTCCTGGGTTGGGGCTGTCGCTGGGGCTGTTGCTCCTGGGGCATCTGGGATTGCAGCTGCGGTGGCTGCTGCTCCAGGGGTTGCTGGGGCGACGGCTGCTGCGGCTGCTTCTCCGGTGGCTGTGGTTGTGACCGCTGTCCCTCGGGCGGCTCTGGCTGCGCAGGAGCTCTGGACCGTGCTCCTTCCCCTCCAGCGGTCAGCCCCAACTGAGTGGCTCCCTGGGCTTTTATACCCTTACCCCTCTGGGAGCATGCCCAGGAGGGCTGTGTGGGTGGAGCTTTTTCGGCCAGGGCAACTCCCTGCCCTACAGTGCGGGGTAGATTCACCCCATCACACTCACATTTCCTATGTTCTGGAGGGAAATAGATTTCTCAGAAATGCTGATGTTTTGGAGAAATGCTGTTTCCTCCCTCTAGAATCTGGTACAGAGTTTTAGAAATCCAGCACCACATGAGACTGAGGAAGCTGTTCAGTGAATCAGTTACAACAAAGATACTGGTATTTTCTGAACAAAAATGAAGAGCTTTGAGTAAGACCTTTTCTAAGTCTCTTCACATTTTCTGATTTTTGGTTGTCTATTTAGGTCGTAAACATCTGGGAATGGAACCTTATCTCCTGTACATTGTACTCACTCTATGCTCAAACTAACACTGTCAACATGTTGTAGATTTGATTACAGAATTAGTAACTCGGATCTAGTATAATATGAAAAAAATCAAAAGTCGCTAAAGCTCTGACTATTGTAAAAATATTGAGTACTCCATGAATTATGGAAGCTACAAATGCAGGCAGGCTGCACTCCCATTGGCTGGAAATCATGGCCAATGGCAGTGGGGCAGTGCTTTCCTGACTGGAGAGGGCAATTCTTAAAAGAAACTGAATTTTTAAGTACCTATATTCTAGAACTTTATAAAAAAAAAAAAAAAAAAAAAAAAAGATAGAAAAGTATATTGACTTACTTTTTACAGTGAATGGTAGGGTGTTTTCTACTTGATTCTCCAATTAAGACCCAATATTCCACTTCTTGTTGCAAGAGGTGACCTCTGTTGAACAAAAAATGCAATTCTAATAAGACTCAGCACGCATACTGCAATGAAATATAGCAGCATATTAACTTGCTATTGATTTTTTAGATTAGTACGATTGAGACATTACAACTTGTTAATGAACTACAATTAACATCTCATGACAAACATGCCACACATACACTTATAGTCTCATAAAAATGAGTTAATGGCTCTAGTCTGTCCAGCCTAACTACTAGCTTTTACTTCTTGAAATTTTTGGGCTTTCAATTTCTGTTTCTCAGCAGACTAAAAAGTAACATGTGCAAAGGAAGACACAGGTTGGAGAAGACTGTTTTTGTTCTGTGCTTATGTGTTGGTGGACATTAGCCAACCACGGAGTTAGTTAAGACACTGTCTTAAAGACAGAGACACAATGTATAGGGATGGATGGAGGCAACATAAAAAAGAACAATGGAGTGGACTGGAAAGAGAAAGGGAAGACAGTCAGCATACACACACGCAGCTTCCTATAGTCCCCTACATTTTTGCCACAGAAAAACTGTCATGGCCTCTGGGCAAGAGAGAATATTTTGGAAAAATCCATTCCCTGTGTAAAAAAGGAAAACGTGTCAAGTGTAAGAAGATGATGCAGGGCCTAGCTGCAAGAATGAATCATCATAAGGAACATTGCTTATTGGGAAAAAATGGTGTGGCTGTGGCTGAGTAGATCAACGGGTTAGTAACTTAAATAAATAATTCACTTTGCAATGCGTCATTCTTCAAGACTCTCTCTATGCCTTTTAGTAGAAGAGTGATTTCACAAGTAAGTTCCCAAGCTGTTTGCTATGTTGAATGTTGCTAGAAATAGAGTTTAGATTAGCTAATCCTTCTGGCTTGTTTAATTAGTTACCTAATGTAGAATCTGTCACTCAAATATACAATTCAGAAAGCTTCAGTATGAGAGACCTAGAGTTGGCAGTTGCCACTGAGTGTCATTTTCTTATTTTATATTATATAATATACGCTTCTTTTGGAACATCATGGCCACAGACTATAATGGTGATGCCATAAATCTATTTCCTATTTTACTTCAGCATAACTCAGCTTTTCCAGGGAACTCCATGCTGTACTTGTTTTCTCAAAAAAACAACAGAAGTGCCAGTCAGGTCAACGGGGCTTACTCCAAAATTAAGTGCACTTTAAGCATAGTCAGTCTTAGCTTTTAGGGTAATTTGATTTAAATCAATTATTCTTTTTGGTGATTTAAATCAACCCCACTCTGAACTGCAGTATTCGGAGTTCAAGTCCAGCACCCTATCTTCCTTTTACTTATTATTTAATTATTTTATATTAAGATTTAATTATTAAAACCAACTTCACAGTGACAAGGCAAAAACAAGAGGCCAAAACTTGCTGCAGAGACTATCAACAGGAGACCTGGAAATCTGTAAAATAATGAGACATTCCATTCCCACTCAGATGCTAGCATTCTGTCCCTACAGCACTTTGAATTCATATATAAATGCCATGTTCATCTGTAGTCATCATTTTGATGGAAGATTCACATAAGAGCAAGCATAATTAAAGATTCTTACCTGTATGCTTTATTAGCTTTTACAGGGGTAGCTTCGAATCCAATTGGACAAAAATAATGATTTTGGCAATGATAGATATAAGCCATTGACTCATCTTTCAATCCTTGTGTTAACTTTACCAAGGCCCCTGCAGCTACAAAGAAAGACACTTTTAATCTTGTATTCAGTAGGAAGCAGAAGAGTTGAGTTATTTGTCTTACATCTGCTGATATTATATTTATTGTCACACTGCACAAGCAGCAGTATAATACTTTACAGGAAAGGTTTACAATAAACAAATATATTTAATTTTCAGTTTGTTCTTTCAGATCCCATTCTCTAAAAACATATTACCCTGAAACGGTTACAAGAACTATTTCTCTAGAAATGGCACACAATTGAAACACTTGTCATTTAGATCAGAGTGAAGGGGTTTTTTTTCCATTTTCCATGAGTCTTAATTAAAGACTTAGGGCTTGTTTTTGTTTTAAACTACATTAAAATAAAAACTGACGAAAGCAAGAATATTGACAACTATTCAGAGGAAACCCACTGTCTTTAATTCCACTGACTCCAGTTAATACAGCAAGTATATTTTAGAGAGACCTGTAATTCTTAGATCATTGGTTCTCCATCACTTACACATCAGAAACCATTTATTGAATCAGTGTTCTTGGGAAGCACATCTAAACTAGGGATGTGAATGGTTAGCAGGTGGGTGCTGGAGCAGCTCTCCACCCACCACAAAGAGGGAGCTGCTCTAGCCCGGCCGGGTGCGCCGTGTGCAGGAGCACTCCAACCTGGCTGAGGCAGGAGGGGGAAACCACCCCAACCCAGCAAGGCCAAAGCAACCCTTCCCCCTGCCAGTTCCTCCATTTAACCAGTTAAATATAACATTATATCCCTAATCTGAACTTTGACCGCAACATATTCCTTAACCCAGTGGTCTCCAACCTTTTTACACCCAAGTTCACTTTTTAAATGTCCGGGCAAGCAAAGATCTACCCCATCTCTTCCCCAAGACCCCACCCCTTCCTTGAGGTCCCACCCTCTCCATTCCCCTCCTCTCCATCATTTGCTGTCCCCAGCCCTTACTCACTCTCACTGGGTTGAGACAGGAGGTGCAGACTCTGGGGTGGGAATGAGGGATTTGGGTGTGGGAATGGGTGAAAGATGCAAGCTCTGGGAGGGAATTTGGGTGCAGGAGGTGGTAGAGAAGGGGATGCTGGCTCAGGGAGGGGGCTCCACACTGGAGAATGTTGGGGTTAGGTGGAGGGTTGGGGTGCTGAGCTTGTGGATGGGGGTGCAGGATTTTGGGTTGGAGTGTATGAGGACACAGATTTGCGGTGCGTGGATGGTGCAGGAGTGTTGTGGCCTTAACCCAACTATAGTGCTTGCAGATAGGAGAGAGACTAGAAGAGCACTGAAACAAGGAAAACTTGTTTCTCTCCTTAAAGAGCAGAGATACAATATGTTATTTCTGCTCCCTGGGTATAGAATTTAGCAAACTGTCCCTCACAAGAGCAGTGGAGATTGCTAGCTATCTCCCAGTTCCTTTTTCAGCGTAGTGCATCCATCATCTTAGCTCTCTTCCCTTTGACATTTTATTACCTTAAATGTAATTAAAAGGTTCAACTACATACTTTTATATGCAGAGTAGTCTTCAATTAGAGAATTATACAGCTTATATATTCAGAAACACCTGCACTCAGCCTGGGCTCAGCTGAGGACTCCAGCTGATCCCGGCTTCCACAGCGCTGCCCCTTTGAAACGCTGCAGCAGCATTTCAAAGGGACAGCACACGCGATTAATCGCAATTAATTTTTTTGATCACTTGACAGCCCTAGTGTTTATAAAAAACAAAGACTTCCCAAGTGTTGAAACATACCAGTTGAAGGGATATGCTGTTAAAGTGAATTCACATCTTGAGAGAGCAGCCATGCACAGGCTGGGAAGCCAAAGGCCTCTAGCATCATAGGAGTGCAGCTGTTTCCTCAGTAATCACATATGAGGTATATTATTTTAGTTAAAAGAAGGGAAAAATTGAGTACATGGAGGGAGGAAAGGAAGATTAGAAAAAGCTATACAGCTCAGAGCCATTTGTTGTTCTGCCTGTAACTATGTTAAGTTAGGACTTCAGTTACACAAATTGTTCTCTTGATCCTAAAAAAATTTACAACTACAGTTTTCCAACTTACACACTAAATTAGTGTCTAATTTTAGCTACTTACCAGTTTCTCCAGCTGTCTTGTTCTTCCCATGAGGTTTATACAGAACATATGAACATCCTTTAACATGGAAATGATCATTAATTTGTCTAAACCATCTGAAAAACAATAAGATTTGTTTTAATCATTTAGGTATTTTAAAATCAAAGACTGAAGAAAATATTTTTTTTAATATTTATAATTCCTTTCTTCCATCTTCTCTTCTTTTAGTGATTTAGAATATAAACTCATTGGGGCAAGGTCAATCTCCCCATGCATTTATTTAGTATTTTGCCCAATAGTGGCTTGGTCTCAATTAGAGTTGTGAGGTCCTATAGTAGTACAAGTAATAAATAATTTATCACAAGGAGTTGGAAGGGCCAGAAGTCTAGTAGTGGATATATAACTTGTTCACCTTTATCTTACCAACTCAAATACCACACAGATCCATAATGAACAAAGTTCTTATTCTCAGATACAGCTAATTAGGTCTCACTCCAGTTTCTAAATAGGTCTGCACATAAAACTATCATGACATCTGACATATTTGATGATGTATTAAAAGAAGGAAAGGATTGATTGGATGTGGAGAACAGACATAGAGACTGATGTGCATCTAAAATGAAAGGTGAATTACAGATTTTTTAAAAGAAGAGCTTTCCCTGCCATATTAGTTTTCGGATACTCCATGTCACCCTGCCAGTGAAGGCTCACAGTACAGGCAGTAGTAATGCAACTAGAGCCAACAAAAAATACTAGGACACCAAAAACAGCTAAAGAAAAAAAAAAAAAAAAAACTATTAAAGCAAACTAAAATTGGTTTCATTGTTCATAATAGAACAACAAGAAGTCCTGTGGCACCTTATAGGCTAACAGATTTATTAGAGCAGAAGCTTTTGTGGGCAAAGACCCACTTCGTCAGATGCATGTAGTGGAAATTCCAGAGGCAGGTATAAATATATAGGCATAAGAAGAGAGTTCCAATTAAGCGTAGGGCTAGAGATAACGAGGTCAATTCAGTCAGGGAGGATGAGGCCCACTTCTAGCACCTGATGTGGAGGTATGAACACCAAGAGAGGAGAAACTACTTTTGTAGTTGGCTAGCCATTCACAGTCTTTGTTTAATCCTAAACTGATAGTATCAAATTTACAGATGAATTGTAGCTCTGCAGTTTCTCTTTGAAGTCTGTTCTTGAAGTTTTTTTGTTGCAGGATGGCTACTTTTAAATCTGCTACTGTGTGTCCAGGGAGATTGAAGTGTTCTCCTACAGGTTTTTGTGTATTGCCATTCCTGATGTGTGTCCATTTATTCTTTTACATAGGGACTGTCCAGTATGGCCGATGTATATGGCCGAGGGGCATTGCTGGCACATGATTGCATATATTACATTGGTAGATATGCAGGTGAATGAGCCCATAATGGTGTGGCTGATGTGGTTAGGTCCTGTGATGGTGTCACTGGTGTAGATATGTGGGCAGAGTTGGCCCTGAGGTTTATTGCAGGGATTGGTTCCAGAGTGGAAGTTACTCTACATCAGCTGCTAGAAGTGGGCCTCATCCTCCCTGACTGAATTGACCTCGTTATCTCTAGCCTTACTCTTGATTGGAACTCTTTTCTTATGCCTGTATATTTATACCTGCCTCTGGAATTTCCACTACATGCATCTGATGAAGTGGGTCTTTGCCCACGAAAGCTTCTGCTCCAAGAAATCTGTTAGTCTAGAAGGTGCCACAGGACTTCTCGTTGTTCTTGCAGATTCAGACTAACACGGCTACCCCTCTGATAATTGTTCATAATGTTTTCAGAAATCCAAAATAAAACACACTGAGTTTGAGTATATTATTGTTTTTTTAAGAGTGTTAATTATTTTTAGTATTAGAAAATTATTCTATATATTAACATTTCAGTTGTATCAAGAAAACAAATTGTACCTCATTAAAGTAGTATTTCCAGTGAAGGGACCAAATCTAATTTCCTCAAATGGGGGTTGAAAGCCCAAAATATGCAAGGCTTCTTCTTGAGTAATAGGTGGTAGACTGAAAATTAAGTTAATAATCATAATTAACAGAATATTTAGATAGCTATTTTAGGTTCCATGACTTTGAAATGGAATAGAAATGACTTACTTTCCCGTTCCAAGTGTGCTATATAAGTAATTCCAGCAAGACACTAGAGAGGAAATTCCACAGGAAGTCTTGTATTGTGGTCGGCTAATACAGTACCTGAGGGGAGAGAGTAAAATTTTATTTAGATATATGCAGTTTATTACATTTTCTTTTGCGACAATTTACCCAAAGGTTAAATAGTATTTTTTTAAAAAGTATTTTGTCTCACCTTGTCTTTACAATAAGTCACTAGTAAGACTCAATATCCATATGTGAATTAAAATATCTGTAGTAAATATGCCAATTTCTCTTTCATGAGACGTCACCCAGAAAAAAAGTGAACGAAATGGAAATCTGACATATTTCACAAGCACCAGTCTCACACACATTCATTTGCTTACCACTTCTAAAGCTCAGTGGTGATATCAATCCCACTCCATCAAGATCTGTGCGGAGACCACCAACTCAATTTACAAGGGCCTAATAACTATTTTAACAATTTTGGGGCAGAAATGAAATAAGTCAAATTTACATTAATGATCTTGTGGAAAAGATGATGAGTATCCCTGTAGTAATACCTTGGCCCGACAGCCCTTCAAGTCAATAGCTTCCTAATACTGCAGTTCCTTTCTAAATTGCAACCTTTTGGAACTTCACCAACGGAGAGGACTTTACATCACAGGTTCCTAGTACTAAACTTCATTTCCCATAACATAGAAACCTTTTGAAGGGTTAAAATTAGATTGGTGGCTTCAACCCAGTTCTTAGCGAACATTCTGCAGTACATTCACAGTTCTATAGGACTGCAGATTTTAATCAAGTAGCTCCAATCACAAGGGCAGAATGTCAGTTAAAGTACACTTGTACATGTGAGTAAATTTACACATTGCCTGCTCATGCTACTAGGCTCTCAACAATAAGGAAAAACATAAAGGTACTATACATCCCAGGCCCTCTTGTAATATCAGGTCTAGTTCAGTAACTCTATTTTTAACCGATCCCATATACCCTCAATTCAATTAAATAAAAACTCGTACACATTAAAGTTTAAAATAAGACAGACAGCATGCATTTACAAACAAGTTCTGCATACTGTGGTAGTCTTAATTAGGACTTTTAAATACTACCATCTTCTGATGTCAAGCACTTTCCGCTGCTTTATGTCTTCAACAATGGAATGCTGAGAACACTCCCGGTACTGTTTGCTTTTTTTGTCCAGAGATTTTTTCTTTATTACTTGTTTCTTCATGTTGCCTACAAGATAAATTTTAGAAGCAGTTAACGAATATTTAATATTCAAGCTAAATATTTCCACCAGAATGCCCTTACAGTAGGCATTCAGTGTACTGCTAACAAAAAAACAATATGCTGCAGGGATAGAAGTGTAATCATCCCTGTGATTTAGGGATGTTAAGAAGTGGGTATTTTCACTAATTGTGTAGTTGATAAAATTTGTATCAACTACACAATTAGTCAATAAAGGAAGGCTCTCAGTTTGGCTTGTGCCAGGTCCGGGAACTTCCCCCGCTGCCTGCCCGCCCGGCTCTTACTACATTTAAACTGCAGAGCTGCAGCTGGGGTAGCTCCTGGACCCGGCACAAGCCAGGACCAAGCTGGGCTTGCTCAGTCCCCCGCTCGCG